>JAPXFQ010000556.1:1307500-2615000 GCA_028564705.1 Apricaphanius iberus
TTGCCTTGTCCTCCATGTGGCTGGTGGCGCACTTTAAACTTCATCTTTCTTTTACAAATTGACTTTTTAATACTTTTCCATAAACAAGAGGTTTATAGAGATAACTAATTGATGAAAAGTTGACCTTTTCTCCTAATTGTGCTGCAAATCACTGCCCCTCGAGAGTTACCATGAGCTACATGGGCTGCTATTCTCTCCTTGCCCGGTCTGTCAGTTTAGGTCAACGGCAATGCATTGGTAGGCTTTTTGGACCATTTCCCTATTAGGTGCCTTTTGAAGTAAACTGGTTGCACTGGAAGAATGAAAATTGCATATCACACTTTCAGATTTTTAGTTCCAAGCAATTGTAAAAAAAACAATAAACTCATCCTATCACTTGAAAGCCAAATGAAATGCACTGAAGTTTATGATTCTAATGATGCAAAACAAAGTTATGTCTATCTGAAAATTATTGCAAGTTGCTTCTTTATGAATGATTGTTACACACAGGTAAATATCGCCTACATCGAATTGAATCATATTTGCTCCTCTTTTATACCAGTCTGTCTGCTAGGAAGATGTATGTTGTTTCAGATGGATTCTTTCACAAGCTGGGCTGATGGTATGAGAACATCGACATTAAGTCTGGGATACTTTTGCAGTAGGGCTGAGCAGTATACTGAAAATATACAGAAATTTCTGGCTGTTACCGACATCATTATGCCTGTGTCTGTAAATTCGGTATAAAAAAAAAATATATGAAAAGATGTGTTTTTTTTTAGCAGAGCTCAAGCCCCTAAGAAGTGGATGCTCGGTTTGAGACTTTTGACTATGTGCAGTCATGTGATTTATCCCATCCAACTGCAGCCCTTCCAATGCAGCAATTGCGTTGCTATATTTAGCGAGTGTTTAGTCATCTAGCGACTCTTTTTCAAAACACACTAACAAAAATACATATTATTGGCTTTTTATGGTGTTATTGTATACTTTGAGACTGTAACGTGGAGCCAGACCTGGCGACAGGTCAGATTTCACTGGGAGGGAGCTTATTTTGGGCAGGCCAATTTTTTTAGTTTTTTACCCCTTAGTGTTTTTACCCCCTGTTGGCACATTATTACATATTTCTGGATGAAAATGGCCCTTTTTGACACTCTTTACATATTATATATATATATAACATATATTATATATTCATATAATCTCACGTAAATTTAGACATATATGTTGTCTAAAATAACAGTGCATATTAATACATAAATTACACACATAATAAAATCAAAACGTATTTAATTCTGAAAGCTATTTTGTCATTTCCTGTCGCACATCTTAAGATAGGAGAGAAAACCAACAGGACAACTTGGATGAAGAGAAGCTCATTCTCGAAGTGGAAAAAGAGAAGTAGATTGAGGTGTTGTTTTTTGTTAAGTGTTCCACGTAATGAATAGTTTTGGTCAGAATTCCGCATTTACTACCATTCTTTATCGTGAGATCTCGCAATTCCCACGTATGTTTCTTTGAGTGCCTCTGGCTTCTAGAGCACAGCGGATGTAGACCGCATGCAGTGCAAATTAAGGACGTCAACGAACGGCTGCCGATTGCGTGGTGGAGTGCATGCATTGGAAACTGGGGCTTAGAAACAAATCAACGACTTCATTATAATATCTTATGGGGCAGAGCGATAAGAGCTAAAATTAATATCACGGTATATTGAGCATTTCATCTCGATAACGATAAGTGGACGATAATGACCACTTAGCTGTTGAACTAGCTGTTAAACTAGAACTGCTGACACGTAAATGGGCATAGTATTGTTACTGCTTTCACTGAGCAGCACAGATGCAGTCGAACCAGAGAACTCCCAACCCAGCATGCTGCAGCTCCACCCGCTCAGGTCCTGCTCAGTCGGAGCAGATACTAACACTGCTGAGTCCTAAATTTTGATACATCACATATGTTTAAAGCCACCACTGGCTGATCATTCCTGAAGTCCAATGTAAATGCAAAATGTTTCTGTTTAAAATAAATGACTGCACAAGAAATTAGGCCACTCCCGAAACTTGACTACAGAAAGGTGGGTGAGAGGGGTTGTTGTTATCATCTACTTACCATTATCAAGGTAAACTGCTCAATATACCAGATTTTATTTTTGCCATGAAGTAAACTTTTTAAGCTAATAAGTCTCTTTACTGTACTAATATGTACCTAATCAGCATCCTTCATATTACAGAACTATGATGGAATCATAAAAGCCTGAGAACCCATTTGTTTGGTATTACTGTGTGTTTGTGAATCTTACTAGCACATTGACAGTGCAGCTCATGCGGTTTTCCTTGTTCTCGTCATGCATGATGGTCCTGTAGTCCAGCAGCCTCTCCAGGAGTCGCACCACCAGTGTGACAAAGTTTTCCCCTGACCTGGCCAGGTATTTGTGCTTCCTGCAGTGCTCTGATAAACTGGTTGCACACAAGCAAGAAGAAGAAAAAGAGAAAAAAATGTGAAGGAAGCTTCTTAACAGGTAACTGTCAATACTTTTAGCTCCTTATTAATTAGGTATTTTAATTTTTAACCCAACCAAGCAGAGAGAGCATCACTCTGCACTGAAATCTGGCGTTAAAAGAGGAAAGCTAAGCTCAGTCGTGTGATTATCAGCAAAACTGCGGTTATTTTGAGGAGTGTGATGTTGCAATTAGAACGATCCAACTTGTGAGAAGCTCAGCCATAAACCTACAAAAATAATCAGCACTTACATTTTCTGAAAAAGAACTTTGTACTGCTCGTCTCCTCGGCCCCCTTCCACTTCGTGATCCAGCTTGGTGATGATCTCGTTCTCAAACTGCAATTAGACAGAGCAGGCATAAATAATCATGGCGGTTAATTTTTTCCAATCTATTCTTCACGTCTTGAGCTGAATAATGTTAAAGGGCTTCCACATTAAGCTTCTTATTCATTACTGTTCAAAACTGGCTAGAATTTCATTAGAGGACAGAACAAGGCGGAATCATAAGAAACATCCCTTTTTCCTTTATCTTTGTTGTTGCCAGAGCTGCTGACAGTGATATATTGACTCAATTTCTCCATCTATTTGTATCGAAATCAGGTTTTTGTTTTCCTGTTCTGAAATAAAACATTTTTACTGAGTCCTTGATGTACCAGATACTAAAACAGAGCAGGTGAGCACAACTGTGCAAGGAATGACATAAACACTGCTGTCTGTGTTAGTTTCAGCTCTCAGCTGAAAGGAGGCCAAGACAAAAAAGACAAGAAGGAGAAATTAGGGTTCAACACCAATGAGCTCCAATCTGAGTGGCACATTAGCTAAAACAGCGAACCTTAGTACAACCTCAGCAACACAAGGAAATAGATAAAAGGGTCTCAGAGGATTGCTGGTTATACTCTTGTCCTCTTTAAAGGAATACAAATGCCACAATGGTGACATTTTTAATTTAAAACTCAATGCACTTTTGAAGTAAAATAAGTTTAGAACCTTTTATGGAAGAGGTGTCAAAATCATTTCCATTTTGGGCCACATAAAGATAATGATTATCCTTAAAAGGGCCGGTTGTGGCAGAAAATATTGACAAAACTGTATTTAACAAACCACTAAAACATGAATAAATATCTGTCTAAACAAGTGATTCTTAAATTTAAATTATAATGAACATCTTTTCATAATGATATTATTTAGGACTATTCAAATAAATACTGATTTGAGTGATAAATGGGTATTTAGGTGGATATAAGCAGAACTTACAAGTTCTATGTACACGGTCCTCTATAGTTTAGAGGGCCACATCAATGGCCATGACGGGACGGATTTGGCCCCCAGACCTTAACTTTGACACATGTGTCTTATGGGAACAGTATCATATTAAAGCTCCTTTCTGGAGTATTTGAGTGAGATATTGTTTGAATGCAATTTAAAAAGGCCCGTCCCAAAACATGCCTCCTCCTCTACTGCCGCTCCCTGTAGTTCCACATCAAAAATTGTGCATGTGCATTACCTGTGTTATCACAGTGTGTCAAAGATCAAAGCAGGTAACGCTATCGAGCATCTCCCGAATGTATTTTGTTATGGGTATTTCAGAGGTCTACAGAGGATAACAAATGTTGTAGAGCACTAGCCTTTTATTATAGTAATGATTGCCGCAATCATTTTAAAGATTTATGAAACTGTAATATATAAATATATAGGCTTTTAAGTCTGAACCAGTTGTTATAGCATGAAATGCTGTGTAATCAGCATTGCATGCTATTAACAACAAACTCAAACTTGTGCACTCAAGCACTGTTTTAAAACTTATTGAACATTTTCTGTTGTATATTTAGTCCATAATTAAATAAGACTCTGAATATGTCTTTAAAAGTGCTAAATTAATTAGATACTCGTGCCCTTGATGAGTGCTTATAAAATCATAGACACTGTACATACTTTTGGCCTCTCTCAGAGGGCTGAAACCTGGCTGAGACATATTTATGACACAACAGCTGGATCTGAGTGGATTTACTCACGCAAAAAGGCTTAATTTCCACTGCAGAAAGGAGTAATATCAAATTCCACTTACCGTGGCGGCTGATAAATGTGACACAACAAAATGAGATTTGTAGAATTACAAATAGGCTTTGGGCTATGAAACTCACCGTCATATGGACCGCTATGTGATTCTCTTGCTTTTATCTCATACAATACCCATTAATCTAGTTTATAGCATTTATTTTATATGTCAGAGTACGCACCCGTTGGAAGCTGCATGTAAAGTGAAATTCGCACTGCATCATGTCAAAGAAGATGGGGATGGTGGCTTTTCGCAGCTCAATCTCAGGAACAAGGGTCATCTCCAGAACTGGACCCACCATCTCGGGAATGAATTTTATCTTGTGAGGGCCTTAAAAATGCAACAAAGAAAAGGAAAAGTAATCTTTTAAATATACATTGAATAATTAATTTTGGTGTGTACTGTGTCATCCTCTCAGATTAGCTGCAAAATATGCAAGTTTCTCCCCTCTTAGAATAAAGTTTAAGCTGTAAATAGCATTTAACGTCATCAAAATACCTCAGGAGGATGATCCAGTCTAATCTTCAGGAATTAAAAGGATCAGAAGCTGTAAGGTACAATAAAAAGGAGGCAGCTGCATCTATCCAACACCTCCTCTGTGTGCTACAGGGAAATTTAGACCCGACGTCAACAGCGAGTCTTTCATCACATTCTACAGCTAATTAACACTTGACTATATATATATATATATATATATATATATATATATATATTTGTTAAATATCTCTGCCTTGCAGATTATATCTTACAGGAGACTGAGAAAGCACTAATTGTGTTAATATAAGATGTAAACTCCAGAGGTGTGAACTCTGGAACAAAGTAAATGCAGTAAAATTACCTAAATTATACCACATATCCCTGATTTCAAAGCCAATCTGTCGTCTCATGTCCTGGTACCTGAAATAAAGCACAAGAGAAAAATTACTCCCACTGTTGAATGATGCCACAAATTTTGGCACCCCAAGTAAATATGTGAAAAGGTGTTTTAAAAAAAAAACATTTTTAGACTATATTCATTTAGGGGAAAAGATGCCATTAAGAAATAATTGTTTTTAACAAAAACACCATTAGCACACAATCTCAAGTGAACTAAAGTCAATGTTCTGGGAGTATTCCAGGACCTTAAATACTGAGCTTTTTGGCAACAGATACTCAATACTGATACTGTGGGCCAGTTTCTCTTCCAAGGGCCTTAATACCTGGGGATGGACAATTATTAAACCGTTTACCGATAATAGATTTTATTTTTATTGTGAAAAGAGGCCTTCAATAATTTATTCTGATGTCTTGGTTATGCTCCAAAACCCTATGGTGGGGATTCTCACTTTAATCATGTTTTCAATCATAAAATATCCATCACAACCAATATATCTAAAGCTATGATTAGTTCTCCTGCCTGCAATGACATATAGTTAAAACTTCGCAGCCGAAAAGATTAAAATAAATGTTAAAATATGGTTTATCCTCACTTTTATCTTAATTGTAATGCGTACTACAAAACTGAATAAATTCATATCATGAATGTTTGGAGAAAAAACAAAGACTAAATGAAAATTTAGCAGCTGATCATCAGTGAGTCTTTCAATGAGTTAATTAGAGGCGTTTTTTGATTTGGGTGATATGGCTCAGTGCCCAGGGTGGCATGGCTTTGGGGTCACCAGGAACACTGACATGACTTGTTGCTACATTGCAGTTGTGCTTCAATTATACTCTGTTTGGTTATAAAAAATGTAAAAAAAAAAAAAAAAAAAATAAGAAGAAAAGAAAAAACTAAAAGAACTCAAATGTAGACATCTTTGACCCATTGACTGGCAGCTTTTAGAACAGATAGATTTAAACAAAGACTGTGAGATAGATTTCGTCTTCAGCGCCGTGTTTATTTTAAAAGCTGGATCCTGGAGAAACAGAAACCAAGTATCTGAGTTCTTGGGTTGTGCCCAAACCAGGCTTCCAACATCTTTTATAGAGAATGCCCGTCCCCCAACACTTCAGAACCAGCAAAAGGCACGAGATCAAGATAAGAAAAGACCAGGCTCCATGGGTTGGTAATACCTGGGAGAAGAAAGGTGTCTGAGAGAGGGGGGTTGCTGCTCCCCCACAGTGACATTCAAATTTCAGCCCCTGCCCTGCTGCAGGTTACTTCTAAATGCTTGATTTTTCTACCACACCCATGTTGCCATGCAATGTGCATCTTCCCATTTAGTGTTTTAGTGAAGGGCAATGTCTCTGTTTTATTAAGTAATAGCGACTACATTCAAATAATCTCAAGTTTTCTACTGTTTTCTACGCAATGCAAAAGTCATTCAGAACAAAGTCTGATATTAATAAGAGCACTATACTATGCGTGAAAATTTAAAAAAGGAAGAATTGTTTTACACTATTTTGAAATTAGGACCAACCTAGATTGGTTTACAAACAAAAGGGTTTGCTAAGGGTGACATTCAAGCAAAAAAATGTTACTGAGGATAGTGCTCCAAAGTGTTGCCAGCAAAGCATCAACAAATAAAGAGTTCACAGGACAAAAATCTAAGCAGCTTCCCTGGCCATCTTGGTCTCCAGAACCAAACCCTACAGAAATCCTAGTGATTGAGCTGGATGTTGGTCATACCTTTAATATTGACATGTAAGAAAAAGGCGAAGTTGAAATGTAAGAATAAGTAATATGGAACCTCTTTCAAATATAAAAACTTCCAGACATTTACAATATAAAGTTACTCAATAATTAGATAAATTTATCAGGAAGACCAGCTCTGTCCTTGGATGCCCCCTCGACCCAGTGCAGGTGCAGAAAGACAGAAGAAGTCTGGCTAAAATATCATCACTTTCGGACAAAGTCTCCTCCCCCATTCATGAAGCTTTTGCTGAATTGGAGAGCTCCTTTAGTAATAAACTGTTGAATCCTAGACGCAAAAAGGAGTATTACCCTGCAGATCCTTCCTCCTAGCCGTTTTATAGACTTTTTAACCATCACTGCTCCCAACAAACTCATACTCAATATGTGTTAATATTCCTGCTGATTTTGCAGTCTTTCCACATTTTTAGTAGTCTATGCTATTTTTAATAAATGAACAGTATTTCTTTTCCTATGCTGTAAATTGTCCCTTCCAGTAAAATCTCTTATTTTTATTTTTTCTGTTTTTGTCTTTATGTGAATCTGCATGCTTACATTTACCTGTAACTTGCTGTTGGTAGACCTAAAATTCCCCATTGGCATTCGTAGAATCTCCACTGCTTTATAGCAACCTAAATATATGATTTACACACCAATATTTAATGTATCAATGTGCTTTTTGCTTGATTCACCTGGCCAACTGAACAAATATTGTAAAATAATTGAGATTCATGGAATGTGGTTAGTGATGAAACTGATTCAATGTGCCTAGATGATGGTGAGATGGCTTCTTTTGTTTATTTCAAGATCTTATCTGGTGTACGCAAACAAAATGATTATTTTTCTTTGAGCAAGTTCATGACACAGACACACTTGCTTTCAGTCAGCTGTCAGTTAGTCTTCCCTCTGTTTAGGTTACGTAATAAGGGACCCAGAAAAAACTAATTGAGGAATGCTGTTTTATTTTTGAGTCTTTAAGATATCTAGACAAATACAGAAGGATCACTTCCATCCTCCTATTCTGTCAGGCATTATTAAATTGAGAGCTCTTAAGCTGATCAGCTATGTCATGTTTAGGTCATGAGCCGATCTCTATGGACAGCTTGGTGCCCGTCTCCCATCTTCAAACACTGTCCCAGGTCATAGAGAGGACAAACAGTGAACAATAGGGAGACTAACAAGACTGGAAAGAGGGAAAAGGTACACAGTGAGGCCAGTTAAGGGAAAACTTGTGCCCACCGTTTGGTATGTTGTACAGACAAAACACATCAATGTCTTTGCAAGGGGTAATAAATGTTAAAGAAAGTATTTTGTTTGTAAATTTCCTCAGATGTTAAACTCACAATTGGCACCACTATAAAACTGAGAAGGTGAAAAAAAGCTAAAGCATCTTGTCTTTCTTTGGTTTAAATCATCTACAAAAAAAACTGTACCCAGGTACCACTGCATCTTGATAAAGTAATTAGATGTATTCTTATTGGTGGTTTACCACCGGGAATAAGTACACCGAACTCAATATT
Source organism: Apricaphanius iberus (assembly GCA_028564705.1). Classification (NCBI taxonomy): domain Eukaryota; kingdom Metazoa; phylum Chordata; class Actinopteri; order Cyprinodontiformes; family Aphaniidae; genus Apricaphanius; species Apricaphanius iberus. The sequence continues at coordinate 1,316,164 of JAPXFQ010000556.1, forward strand.
TGCTTCCACTTTAGAACCTCTCTGTGTGGCTCAGTAGGTTGATAGAGAGACACACAAAAAAGCTCCATAAATCTATTCACTTAGTGATTGAGTATAAAAAAAAGCATCTTGTACAAAATTACACAACACCATGGGAAGCTACAGGACTTATTAATCTGTTAAGGTTTGGCAATGTCTAACAATTAATCATTTTAAGTTTCTTATTATTTATTAAGTTAATTTGTAGAGTTTGAGCGTACAAATATAAATTGTCTTCTAATTAGGATTTTTTTAAAAATAGATTATTGCCTCCTTATCTTCTTTTCTGTCTCCCGACAGAACAAAAATCATCATATTTTAGAACCAGAAACCTACAAATCTGAAATATACACCCATGGCATTAAAACCTTTTGTTATCCCAAGCAGGTGAACTACATTTGGAACCCTAAGTTTACATACTCAGGAAAAAAAGACACATAGACCTTTGTCTCTGGATGGCTTGAGTGAAATCAAACTCAACTTCTCATTTTCAAATCAGTTAGCATTACCGAAATCATTTCAATTAGTTAGATGCCACAATAATGAAAGAAGGAATTCAAGGAAGTCAGAGGTCTACATACATTTCCTCATTATTTTATAGCGTTGCCTTTGAACCGTGTGACTTGGCTCAAACGATTTGGATTTCCTTCCACAAGCTTCTCACAATAGTTTGCTGGAGTTCTGGCCCATTCCTCCTGACAGAACTGCCGGAACTGAGACAGGTTTGTTGGACATCTCACTCTTATACGCATTCTCAGCGCTGCCCACAAGTTCTCTATTGGACTAAGATCCGGGCTCAGTAATGACCTCACCAAAATATTGCCTTTTTTGTCCGTAAGCCCCTTTGTAACCACTGTGGCTTTATGTTTAGATAATAAGGGGTGTCAAACTCATTTCCATTTTGGGCCACATCCAGACAATGAATGTCCTTAAAGGGCCGGTTGTGGTAGAGAGTATCAATAAAACTATCTTTAACAAACTGCTTCAAATAAATCAAATAAATACTGAATTGACTGATAAAATAGTATTTAGCTGGATAAAAATAGAATGTAAAAGTTCTATTTATGCGGTCCTCTGAGTTAGAGGGACACACAAATGGCTATGGCGGGTCGGATTTGGCCCGCGGGCCTTGATTTTGACAACTGTGGTTTAGAGTCATTACCCATTAAGGAAACCCATTTACACCCAAGCTTTATCTTCCTGACCGATGTCTTTAGATGCTATTTCAATATTTTCACATAAAGTCATTTTCTTTTTTTTTGAAGCCATCTATTTTACAAAGTGCTCCAGTTCATCCTGCAGCAAAACAGCCCAACATGATGCTCCCACCGCCCTACCTCACAGATGGAATGGTGCTCCCAGGCTTACGAGCGTCAATTTTTGCCATCCAAATATAGTGATGGTCATTATGGCAAAAGAGATCCCCTTTAGTTTCCTCAGACCACAAGACTTGTCTCCAAAAATGAAGCGCTTTGTCACTTTGTGCATTTGCAAAATCCAAACTGGCTTTTTATGTTTTTTTTGGAATAATGGCCTTCTCCTCACAGAGGGGCTTTTTCAGCCCATCTTGGTACAGGACACGTTTTACAGGCTTCAGTCAGCATCTTCCCTGGGTATATGGCTTTTGTTCTAGGGTCAACTTGCACATTTTAGACCACAACACATTGATCTCTGGGACACAGAACCCGTCTCCTTCCTAAGAAGTATTATGGTTGGCCATTCCCATCAAGTTGGTACTTACGTCTTAAGCTGGCGCACGCGAGAGAATTATGCTGAGGTAACGGTCATTCGAGGCCGTTTGCTTAGCAGATAGCTCATCGTGCGCGCCTAAATCTTGGTGAGTTTTTACTGCCTCATGAGGCAGTGAAGTGAAAATCAAACAGGTTCGATATTATTCGCCTCATGAGGCGAAAAACATGCTGTGTGCGCTCTCTGTAAGCTGTCTGCTGAGCCCAAATATTCAAGAGACCAATTGAAACGGGATCTCCCATTACATCATTCCAAGATGGCAGCCGACGGAGAAGATTACATTTTAGAAGATAAAGATTCGTGAAAATTTTGCCAGACTATACCTGTTTATATGATACAACAACCCCTCATCAATAAAAGGAGTAAAAACATTTCCTCCATATCCATCTCGGTCTCCGTTTCAATCATTTTTCTAAGATCAGGGATAGGGGCTGCCATTTTGGAATTATGTTATCGGACATTTGATTGGTTGCTTGAATATTTGGGCTAAGCAGACAGCTCACCGAGAGCGCACACAGCGAGTTTTTCGCCTCACGAGGCGAAAAAATATAAAGCTTTTTTTATTTTCACCTCAGCGCCTCATGAGGCAGAAAACTCAACAAAAAATAGGCGCACACAGTGAGGTATCTGCTGAGCAAACGGCCTTGAATGACTGTTAGCTCAGCAGATTGCTCTCGTGTACGGCAGGCTTTACTGCTTGGACAGATAATTGCGGTACCTTCAGAGATCTGGAAATTGATCCCAAGGATGAAACAGACTTGTGAAGCACCATAACTTTCTTTCTAATATCTTGGCTCATTTCTTTTGACTTTCCCATCATGTCAAATGAGAAAGCAGAGTGTCGGAGGTATGACCTTAAAATACATACATAGGTGTGTCTTCAATTAACTCCAATGTACTAATTAACTTATCAGCTTCAGCAGCCCTGACATCATCATTTGGGCTTTTCATCATTTTTAAAGATACAGTAATCATTCTCGATGTAAACTTCTTATTTTGAAAACAATACATCTCTGACATATTATTTCTCTCAATATTGTAGAATTTAACAAATATAACTTTTTGTTTGTTTCTAACAGACCCAAAACAAGATAAGTTTGTTATGATTTAACCACAGACAGAAAAAATGTGTGTGTTTCTTTTGATTTATTTTACTGTACGTAAACTTCTGGTTTCATCTATATTTAAAAAACTGTTTTCTGAAACAAAAGAGCCGATGGAGCCATGCCTCTTTTTAACAGAAACTCTGTTACCATTTATGAATAATGATTTAGCAGGGGCATGGCCGTAATTTGTTCTGTAAAAGAAAACCACAAAAAAAAACCTTTCTAACAGAAATATGGAACAAAAGCTTTGTTTTGTTGGAGGCATACATGTTAAACTTCACTGCTGGGCCTCTGCCATGTCCTTCCAAGCTCAGATTAAAGCCATTTAATCGCATTGGTTGACTCGAGGACACAGTTTCCGACTCTTTAGCTCATCCTCCACAATGCACACTGATGCTGTGATACCTTATTGCAATTTTGCAGAGAAATAAGTGTAGCGCCTGCTGACCCACAACTAATATCAATTCTAGGCCTTTTTATCCCCATTTTGTGCTACCTCAGAGCATCTAGGAGACATAAATGAATTTTAAACCCAAACTGACTGTTTTGCCAATACGATAAGAAGGCATACTAATGCACTTTGATGGAAGTGATAGGTGCAATGAAAGACTTCTTAAAAAATAAGCTGCACCACCTTTTTAAAGCCTCATCAGGTCAGAGCTCTTCACAGCATTCTGCAGTCAAAGGCAGCAGTGTTGCAGAGGCCAGGGATTGATTGTGGGGAGAGTATTGGCAGAATTATAAAATACTGTATTAATGAATGCTGGCCTCTAAATGATTGTGTGGCTGCATGCATTATATATAACCATCCTTCAGTCTTTTCACATCTCAATTCATATGCGTGAAAAAAAATCCTTGCACCATGCTTGTATGTGTGTCAGGAAGTACAGTTGTTTTCCAGTTTTCCAGTCTATACAGGGACAGATAGAGCTTGCTTTTCTGTCCTGTTCACTCCTGCAGACCGGGAGACAGACAGTTGTGACTGTCGGCTGTCAGGATCTACAACTCGTATCTGTCAGGAGAGCCCTCGCAGAGGTTAAATAACAATATCACGTCTGCAGAGGGTCACCGAGGAGCAGGTCCCAACAGGCTGCAAAGAGGAATGCAACTGGGTCGTAAAGTAAAGATCATGAGTGAGAGGGAAGAAAGGAGATTGGATGTGAAGGTATGAGGTGATGGAAAGAGAGGAGATGAAGAACAAAATACAAAGTGGCAGGCACAGCAAGAGAAACAGACAAAAAAAAAAACACACAAAAAACCCTGAGTGTGACTGACAAGCAGGAGGTAGTGGAGGCAGCTCGGATGAGATCAAAGCCTCAAGCAAAGATGAGTGAGATATTCACTAAAACTGACAATTTGATGCTCCCTCTCCTTATCACTCATTCGAGCAAATCATAACAATAACATGGCCGCATGCTCATTTACTCAGCCGTTTCTGTGTATGCATGATTAAATCTCAAAAGAGACCTCAGCAGCATATGTACAGTGGCTCTCAAATGTAGACAAGTTCTTGGTAAAGTGCCTTGAGATGAAATCTGTTGTGAATTGGCGCTATATAAATAAACTGAATTGAAACTGAACTGGTAAAATGTCAAGCTTCTGAGAGACTTATTGACCTTTAAAGTAAAAATATTTAGAGTCTCATCTAATACTTTAAATCAAGTGCTATATGTCTCAAGCTTTTATTAAATTTGATTATTACAGGTAATGATGAACTTTTCATGATTGTATAATTGATGAGAAAGGGAATGAAATATTTAAGTTCAGCGGTTCTGTTTTGATTTCCCTGGCATTTTACCCATTTACAGGCTTTAGCCTCTTTCACACCACACTTAAAGTAAGGGGATTTCTTTTCCCCTTCTCGGTGTGTTTCTTGAGAGGATTGAGATGGGATTAGGCATTCCCTTACACTTTTACAATTATGTTTTTCTTTTTGTGTGTGACATAAAATCCCAACAACATTCATTGATGCTTGTGGTTGTAATGTGATAAAATGTGAAACAGCTAAGAGGAGATAAATAAGTTTGCCCTGGAACGTCTTGGAAATATAGCCAGAGGGTTCTTTCCCTTTCCTGGCAGGAGTTTATCAGGGCCAGTAATAAAACACTAACCAACATAGAGCTTCACTGTAAAGCACCAGCCAGTGTGATGTATGGTTCGCTGACAAAGACTGCTCCAAATGAAGATGAGCGCCAATGTGCTCAACATTTTCCCAGAAAGCATTTCTCTGTCTGAACACATTACCAGACTCTCTAAGAAATGCTAATATAGATAAATACATCCTCTGCAGATACAAAGAGTGGATGAGCGGGCAAATTTCTAACTTTTATTGATATAAAACTGAAGCAATATAAAAAAATTCACAGCAATAATTACAGTTTAAAGTCTTGTACCTTCTTTCCAGGAGAGGGTACGGGACATTTATTGACCAGAGATATTCAGGAACAAAATGTACTCACAATATACCCTACAACAGCCATGAGTCTGCTGTGCTATGATCAGAGGGGGAAAAAACAAGCAGAACAGCCTTTACAGAAGCTGTGGGGTGTTTGCAATCCCTTTAGACTTTGACGTGGTTGCAATGGGAATTGAATCTAAGCTGTAGTAGGGTAAAATGAGGATGTCCTGAAGATTTAAGGGTGAAACCATGCTTACTTTTGGAAGATCTTGGCTCTTTTGTCGCTTGAGAAGTTTTCCAGTTGCAATGACTCCTGGGTGAGGAAAGCCACGGCCAAATGGAAGTAGTTGTTCCACAGCTAACCCAGATAAAGTCAGAGAGAGGTGGACAGGGAATAAGAGACTGTTTCACTCACAGCTCAAAGCCAGTTTTACAACAATGCTATTCGGTGCTAGACAGTGTGGGCGGGAGAGCTTTATCGTTTCATTAAATCAAAAGCTGTAGATGAGATAGTTATAGTATGTAACTGGGAAGCTGTCCCAGTGGATGTAGAAGTTGTTGATTTAGGTCAATATCACCCACTGGATATTTTCCATCAGGGAAATATACAGTTTTATTCATTACTATTTGACTCTTCTTTAAATGTAAAACACTTCAAATAAAACCTTTCAATGCAGAATGAATATAGGTACATGATTACAAATTCTACGATGGATGGATAACCTTTTTCTTTAAACCAAAGAGACAGCTTTAAGTGTCGTGAGTCACACATACCAAAAAAGCTACAATAATCAGTCCATAAAGGGTTTGAAAGCTCTGAGGAGTTTAGCTGTTGACAACATCCTTTCTTGTGTCAGATATTAAAATGAAAAAAGGGAGCTGTTGCTCTATTCAAAGGGGAGCAGGTAGAATATTCAGCCATGGACATAAAAATTGCAGGCTATTATAATGTAATTGAGGTTCTCTCTCTATCTTTCTCTCATCCTGCAATTTTTACAGCGCTTCAAATGTCACATCTAATGTTGACATGAGGGAAAAAAGGGAAATCATTTTGGAGCTTTTTGAAGCTGATGCAAAGTAAGAAGAGACAATAAAAACAGTCCAGTGCTTACCTGTAGCTCAAAGTTGGCTTGATCCAGAAATTTCTTGTTTAGCACAACTGCGTACTGGCTAATGGCCCGAAGGAAAACCCTAGAAACACAAGAGAAAATAGCTTTCAATGCAATTCATTGAGAATATGAAATAGATGCAGAATGTCTTTTTTATTAACCTCTAAAATCATAAAGAAACGGCAAACAAACATTTTGATTTCCATCACTTACATGTAAAACATTTATTTATTTATGGTGAGAGTAACAAGCCTTGATGACATCTTACTTACAGGTCATTTAATTAGGAAATCATTTAAAGGAAAAAAAAAAATCAACTACAAACTTCCTTATAGTTCTCTATTGATTTTTCAGCATTGCAAAGCATGTCTCGACCAAAACAACAGAGGGTGCTAACTTTTCATTGCGGGTATGCCTACTATCACAGCATTGTTTCTGCTTTTTTTCTTCAGCTTGTGAATGCATTTCCCCCTCAAGGTGGAAGACAGAAAGTAAGTTTTGATTAAGCTGTAAAGCTTTTTACTAGAAGTGCAGCTCATCAAAGACTCTAAAAATGCATAGAAAAAACACAGCAGCCTTTTTTGTTGTTTTCCTACACCTCCTTGTGTTCAAAATGGGCAAAAGAGCAGATTAGAGAAAGTTTCCTTTCAATATAAAGCATGTAGTGGCCAAACGGTGCATTAACTGTTGATTACAGCGACTATAGAGCCCCGTTCTGGTGAAACAATGGCGCTCGATCAATCCGGCCGTTTTCACATGTGTGGCCGTGCCAGAATACGACCAGAGAAAATGCTAATTTCTTCTGTTCAGATGGCACGTATTTGACCCGTCCTGGAATCAAGTCTTTTACTACACCTAAACAGCAAGTGGCGGTGTACAAATAAGTCTGTAGTTATCCAACAAACAAGGGAGTGAGAAGTACCAATGTCATAAAATGAGTGACAGCCTAGAATGTATACAAACTGGTCTACTGGTCAGCTGCTACCTGAAGCCATCTACAGCGTGAGTGTTGTAGTAAACCTGCCGTTTTGTCATCTGCTGTGTTGCTGTGGGATGCTTGAATCGCGTTGTTATGGTATTTGTATGGTCGCGAGGTGATTCTGTAATTTCGGCCGGCGGTGTCGTCATTTCCGCGTGGAGCGCGCCTATTGTCTTGAATATGGCCAGAGTACGGGTTGTGTTCACATGATCCGTGGCCGCTCGTACCCTGACTCTTATACTACCTCCAAGTCAGGTCTCTCTGGCCGTATCCTGGGACAGTCAGTTCTGTGTTCACATGGTACGAAATAAGTGGATTGTGACCAAATACGGTATCCGAGGACAGACTCCCGTACCATGTGACAGCACCCTCCGTCTCTGTCAAAATGTAGTAGTATAAACTAGGATTTCCACATACGAAATGTGACAGGACTTGACATTTCATAGTTATACTGCTTCAAGTTTAGACCCTATATATGTGACAAGTAGACCTGAGTTAACTTCAAAGCTACAAAAAATGTCCATATTTTTTAGGCTTGAATAGCCTTTATTAAGATAGCTAAGAAAGTGGAGGGGTAACAGGAAATTTCCCCATCTGCATGGCTAGAATAATGCACCACTTCCCCTCCCTCACCTATTGCTGCCATCCATCGATCGGCTAGCTAAAAAAAGCTACCTTGCTGTAACCTTACTTATAGGGGGAAAAATGGGCTGTTAGAAAACCATAGTTGGTACACTATATGATAATATCTCTGAATAATATAAATATGTATTATATATATATATATATATATAGTTTAAGTATTTTAGATTTATTGTACAACTCTGCAAGGAAAAGTCTTTTTTTACCTCTCCATTTATGTCTTGTTTTGATACCTTTATGACACATTTTTATGAATCTCATTATATCAATATATTATATACATTTCCTAGTTCATTAGCTTCTTTCCGAGGTTTGTCTTTTTATTGGACTACGTTTCCATCCATCCATCTTCTTCCGCTTATCTGATGTCGGGTTGCAGGGGCAGTAGTTTAAGCAATGAGACCCAGACTTCCCTCCACCCAGCCACTTGGGCCAGCTCCTCGGGAGGAATCCCGAGGCATTCACAGGCTAGCCGGGAAGCATAGTCCCTCCAGCGAGTCCTGGGCCTCCTCCCAGTGGGACGTGCCTAGAACACCTCACCAGGAAGGCGTTCAGGAGGCATCCTGACCAGATGCCCGAGCCACCTCAACATTTTCCTCTGGATGTGGAGGAGCAGCACTCTACTCTGAGCCCCCTCCGAATGACCAAGCTCCTCACGCTATCTCTAAGGAAGAACCCAGGAACCCTGCGGGGGAAACTCATTTCATCCGCCTGTATCCGTGATCTTGTTCTTTCGGTCACCATCCAGAGTTTGTGACCATAGACGAGGGTAGGAACGTAGATCGACCGATAAATTGAGAGCTTCGCCTTTCGGCTCAGCTCTCTCTTCACCATGACAGACTGATACAGTGCCATCAATGTGAACCAAACCTTGACACCGGCCAACAGGGACCGAACAGCCCATATAAAAGGACCTGGTACCCCATACTCCTGGAGTTTCCCCAACAGGACTCCCCGAGGGACACCTTAGAATGCCTTCTCCAAGTCCACAAAACACATGTAGACTGGTTGGGCGAACTCCCACGCACCCTCCAGGACCCTGCTGAGGGTGTATAGGTGGTCCACCGTTCCACGGACAGGACGAAAACCGCATTGTTCCTCCTGAATCAGACTATCCGTCGGAACCTCCTCTCCAGAACCCCTGAGTAGACCTTACCAGGGAGGCTCAGAAGTGTGTTCCCCCTATAGTTGGAAAACACTCTGTGGTCCCTCTTTTTAAAGAGGGGGACCACCAACCCAGTCTGCCAATCCAAGGTAAGTGCCCCCGATGTCCACACAATATTACAGAGCCGCGTTAACCAACACAGCCCTACAACATCCAAAGCCTTGAGCACCAATGAGCTTTTTAGCAACCTCGGCGACCTCAGCACCAGAGATTGTAGAGCCCGTCCTAAAGTCCCCAGACTCTGCTTCCAAACAGGAAGGCTTGCCGGTGGGATTGAGGAGGTCTTCCATACACTGACTCAAAGCGTCCTGTTTTGAGGTCAGCAGTACACCACTCCCACAATAAACGGTGTTGGTGGTCCCTGAGATGCCGGATAGTGGACCAGAACCACTCCGAAGCCATACAGAAGTCGTTCTCCATGGTCTCTCCAAACTCCTCCCACACTCGAGTTTTTGTCTCAGCGACCATCTGATCCGCACTCCGCTTGTCCTGTTGGTACCTATCAGCTGCTTCCGGGGTCCCACAGGCCAGAAAGGCCTGACGGGACTCCTCCTTCAGCTTGACAGCATCCCTCACCACTGGAGTCCACCAGTGGGTTTGAGGGTTGCCGCCGCGACAGGCACCTATCTCTTTGCGGCCACAGCTACGGTCAGCCGCCTCGACAATGGAGGCACGGAACATGGCCCACTGGGACTCTATGTCCCCTGCCTCCCCCAGGATGTGTTCAAAGTTCTGCCAGAGGTGAGAGTTGAAACTCCTTCTGACAGGAAACTCTGCCAGACATTCCCAGCAAACACATTTGGGCCTGCCAGGTTTGTCCCGTGTCCTCCCCGACCACCGGAGCTGACTCACCACCAGGTAGTGGTTCGGTGGAAAGCTCCACCCCTCTCTTCACCCGAGTGTCCAGAACATGCGGCCGCAGATCACGTTAAAAACTCTAAATTTTAAGATCATCGATAGGAGAGAGAAAAGGACCTAATTTCCAAATATAAGTCAATATTAAAGTCTAAGCCTAAATATCATATTTTAGTGGCAAATCTATAAATATGAAAGCATAAAACAACTAACCTATCCCCTGTTGTATAATTTATCTTATACATTTACAAGATTGGAAGAAAAAAAGAAGTCTTCTACTAAAGCACTTTCCCTTTGTGACATGTGAAGCTCTGACTTGAAATTAATGCTTTACATGTAGACTGATGTTAATGGACTAATAAAGTTTGAGGGGTCTAAAAGAAGGATCCTGGTTTTAAATCGTTCTACCTGCAGTGCGGGTCAGCACTCACGAGTCAAACGTGGAGAAAAGTGAGAGTTGCATATCCTCTGCATTGTTACACAACCACTTGCTGATGTTTCTGCACATTAGTAACAATGAGTAACAATGCTGCTCAGAACCAAAGAAGAAACTACATAAGAACACAGATTGAGCTGAGAAAGAGAAGACACTCCATTGGACGAAGATGCACAGAGATTAAAGAAAAGAAGTGGTGGGGGAATCAGGAGAACCCAACCACAGGGGCCAGAACTCACAGGCTCCAGCAGAATTATCATACGCTAAAATAGTGGCATGACACCTCTACAAAAAATACCAAAAAAATCTAACCTGTAAACATCACTGAGTCTAAAAACAATGATTGGCGCAAGCGGCGAAGCACTGCAGTGGTTAATTACAGGCAGGTCGGACACACTACCAGGGCATTTTTAAATCCCTGGTTAGGGTGCTGGTTTGTTGGGTCTTTAAGCTATGATCTCTTACCGATATTTGATTAGACTTGTTCCTCCACCTCAGTGGATAATTCACCATAAAAATATTAAATTTGTGAGCTTAAGCTGAAGCTTGAGATGTTACCATGACTGCTTTTTTCATTAATAGACAGGCTATGCATTGATGCCCAGGTGCTTAGCCATTATTCAAAAGGAGAACTTGCCCTTGCTTTTAAAAAAGTGCAAGTGCTGCTTTCAGAAAGTTTGCCTTTTTTTTTCAAAATATGTTTTAGTGGAATAAACTGTAAGAGAATAAGGTCTTAAATAGAGAGCAAAATAAAAACACCATAATCTACTTTTGTACATTTGCACTTATAAGGATAAACCAAATTGAATCTCCCCAGCAGATCAGCGTTTCTGTGAACAGACATAGGAGGTATAATAGATTGCAGGAACACTAGAAATGAGATGTACTAAGTATATCTCCTGCAGTACATTGGCTGATAGGTTAATCCACTCTGACGCTGCTGAATTAAATGTTAATAACTTAAGTGGCATGAAGCTTTTAGAGGCAAATTATTAATGCCACTCACATAGATCCTGTGCTTCTGCTTAATTTAACTTTATATCCTGGCAGAAGTTGTTGTGCAATAATGTGTGTGCCAATCTTGAAAACTCACACTTAAAACTGTACTTTCATTTGAAAAAATAATGAATATGGAGAACAGCATATTCAGCAAATGTTTATTTAAAGATGCATTGTCCAGTAACTTTACATCTAACAACGAAAGGTGTTCCTACAAACTATTGCCTAAAGGTGACTGAATATGTATGAATGGGACACTTTTGACTTGATTTTCTAATTGCTGAATATTAACACTATACCTTTTTTCTTCCGCCTCACAATTACATAAACTGCAGTTTATCATCAAAATGTAACAAATGCAAAACAAAATTCAGTGAAGTATGGATATGTGAATTGTTGCAATTCGCTCTACTTAAATTCAAAACTGATTGTCTAATATAGCAAATATTGATGCCCCAGGAATTTGCTGAAAAGCACAAAGGTGAAAGATGGACAGATGCGATGCCCCCTTGAGTGGATTGCATCAGAGTTTCAGGAGGAGGCAATAAAGCAGCATTAAGATGCACCACTTGTGTAACCAACACTGGCAGGTGAGCAGACATCTGCTGCAGGGATAGCTTTAAGAGAGGCTTGTCCTCGCCCACACTAAACCCTCATTAAAAATGGGATCACATAATGATGGGAATTGGCTGTTTCATATGTATTATCTCTAAATCGCTTACATTCTGCTTCACTTGTGTGGGACTAAGGATCTTTGAGCTTAATGGAAGGTCAAACGTTTAATGCTGTGGATACAGGGTAGGGGTTTCCCACTGCCCCAAATAACTGACCTTGAAGAGGAATAAAAGAGCTGGTTCGGCAGTAGAGTTTTTGGGACCGCCGGTATTTTCAGGTCATACAATATTCATGACCCATATATATCTCCATTGCTGACTAAACGCTATCTGAGGGTGCGATACACATTCCCTGTGACCCCAATCATTAGCCGGAAAGGTTAACTGTCATTGAACACCTTTGGATATTAGAACTCCATTCCTCCAGCTCTCTGCATCTTCCAAGTACTCAGACAGCCTATTACCACTTTCCTGTCTGCACCCGCGCAGGCTCCCCCTCAGCAGACCTTACTCAATTTTCTGCAGCTGTGAACATGCCAATATAGTTTATAGGTCCAATGCTGGACTAATGCCGAAATGTATTTCCTTGCTTTGCACCTGTGAGCTTAGAAAAAAATCGGTGCCCAATATTTGCAGCTAATTGCTGACCTACATTATATAAGCTTTTTGTGCTTATTTGATGGTTGACGTAAAGAATAAACTAAGAAAAACTCATTTTATTATTCATCAAAGCATCAAAGCATGAAACACACAGAGGAATATTATATATGTCAGTTATTGGGTAACATTTCAAGGCTAACATTTGCTTGCCTGAAAGCAACTCAAAGACAACTTTCTGTAATCATGAAAACCTAAAGTAACCTTTTAATGATTCTTTTTAATTATTTATTTATTAATAACCTTTAGTGAATTCTAATGAACAGCAATTCTGATTGACCTTTTTTTTAAAAGGGATGCACCAATCAGAGATTTTGCAAATAATTTACAATTGCCATTTCATTAAGCTGTCACCTCACGATACCAATGTCAGCATATTCTATTTGCTTTTTAAGAACCAACCATGTAATAAAGTGTAATTTTCTACGATCCACGTCGACTGATTAAGCAAAGGTACAAATGATTAAACAATGGACTAAAAAACAAAGCAAATTTTCAAAGCCCAAGGTTCATCTTTGAAAACCAACAAATCGTTAATCCCTAGAGATTGCAGGACCACACTACCAGCAAAAAGCTGAAATCCAGGAATACTTTAAACTTCTCAAAAAAACACTCATAGCTGGTTATTTTAATAGTTAAAAAACAAATATACCTTAATACTGATCAATACACATAATGGAAAATGTATTAGCACTACTACAGAAGCTATTATATTCAGGGTCTGTTTTATCAAAAGAAAAATGTCGCTACTGGATTGTCCCTCGTTTTTGGGTGATCAACTAAGATTGTGTGACCAATTTATAACAGCCACAAGAGAGCAGTATTTAAATGACTTTGAGTCCACTGCTGTGTGTGCCAGCTTTTCTGCCCGCAAAAAAAGAAATAAATTCTAATTTTAGCTTTGGATCTATCTAAAAGGTACTTTATTGAAGGATGGAAATGCAATGAATTATATGTCTTTGGAAAAAAAGGGGAAATTGATATTACTGTCAGGTTGATGGCCATCATGGTGTTAATTACTACTAGGTTAGAATTTTTGTGAATTCTATTTTTTTCTTTGTCAGTTATAAACTTGTGGTGCCTTTCAGAGGCGGTGGAAAAGTCTGTGATCGGTGTTCGCAGATCACTGCCTTTCATTCCCGATCACAAGTACTGGTACTGACTTTATTTTTATATAGTCTATGTACTGACTATGAAGTGCTTACTCTTCTCAGCCGGCAAGGGGGCTGTAGTTTACCCTTCCCCTTCACTCTACTTAGTGCACATGCGCGTGGCGGCAACCCCACAGCAACAAACATATCTGCTGTATGGAACATATTTTCGGTCTGTGAGAATGATGTGAGCATGGTGAGTTTTCGAGGCTCACCGCAGAGAATGAAAAGAAGGCAGCTAATGCAGCAACAGTCAGACGGCAGCTAACGCAGCCTACGCTTGGAAACACTCGCCCATATGAGTGCGACAGTCAGAAAGCTAAGCAAATTACCCGGAAAATCATGATGTTTATCGGACTAGATGACTATTATTTGATTTAGGCAGTGATGTGAGATATATTGACTTTTTATGACATTTTTTTGCACTATTTAGCCTAAAGAGAGCCTTAATGTTTTCAATTTCTTATAGATTGTGTTACTGATGTTACATAATTTGAAGTGCTCTTCAGTTGACATTTGACCGAATTGTTGCTGCATTGTAGTGGCAAGGTTTTTTATGTTTTCTCTTGAAAAAGGAAAACCATGCTTTTTGTAAATTAAGGTGATTTTTATTCTTCCGTTTTCCAAATCATGTAACACATGCAGTAGAACTTACCATAACTAAATTAAAAATGTACAGCCAAACTATTTGATTGGTATCGCTGATCGGTATCGATGATCTGCAGCCTAAAACCTGATCGCAGCATCCCTACTTATTTCCACTCTAGGGAGTGCAACCAATCAGAGCCAAGCAAAATAGATGGTGTTCATGGATTGGCTGCTTTGCAAACACCAGCCAATAGTGTGTCAAGTAGCATTTTGCTTACATATTTCAGCTTTCTGAGCTTCATTGTACTTTGAATATTTAAGATATGTTCTATGGAAAAATCTGTAACTGCGACTAGGTGGGGGGGTGGGGAAATGTCCTCTTCTCAGAAGGAAAAAACTGAGAAACCTTGCTGTAATATGTTCATTTCAAGTGATTCACAGGAAGCACAGAGAAGTAAGAATCAGTAACATAATAGGAAGGCTTAACCCCCACAGCATAAGCAATTCTAAATGCTGATATAAAATGCACAAATATTTCATGTGTCAATCTTGGGAATATAGCAGAAATTGCACAGATATAGCTGACAATGGCTGTGAGGTTTATTCATTTTAGCTTGTGCAACTATTTTACTCAGTATAAACATTATGTATAACTGGAAAATAATTGTTACAGCTGATATTTTTATGACAATTCTGGGATCGTATTGTTGGAACCGCTAAAAACTGGACTGAGGAATTGGTAGTTTAAAAAAAATGACAGGAAGACAATAAACCATTGAAAAGAATAATTTATATATCTTTTAAAAACTTGTTTTCGTTTCAGTTAATATAAACTAATTCAGCACACTGAGAACTGTACAGGAGGGGCCTCATTTGGAATAGATGATGGGGTTCAGAAAGAATACAAGAACATGATTGGACAATTCACTGAAAAAATAGCATCTGATAATTTATGAGGTTATCCTTAGGAGGATCACTAAACCCAAGAACAAAAGCAATAAAAAAATACACAAAACAAGGACTTTTGGAAAAAATCTATAGTCTTGGCATTTTATGTGAGAAGTTTATATTTTTTTAAATTGGACATCCATTGAAGCCAGAGATGAACTAAAAGCCGGCACACATAGCAGCCATCAGTAATATTGCACCTTAAGGCAATGCTGTATTGGCTTCACTTCACAGCAGATGCCTCCGTTCATCATTTACATACTGTGACTGATGCAGTGCATTCGCAAAGAGCTCTCTACTTTGGTTATCTCTCTCCATAGATCATAACTCTAGAGACTGTGACTTTTCTATTAAAGTTTTTAGGTTCTGCATATCATACATGTTAAAAAAAAGCAAGACACCTCACTAATTTCAATCAATGAATCAATCAAATTTGTTTATTGCTCCATGGTAAAACACAATATATTTTCTTTTTCATCATTTAAATTAACGTGCAAAAGGGAGCAGAAAGAAGATAAAATCTTATATCTGTCCTATTCCAAAAAGAAAATAACCTTGCTTAAGCAGCTTACCGCCAAATTTACACCGTCTACCTGAAACAATACCATAAACTGTTGGTTTAAATATCAGCATTCATGCAATATGATAAATCAGGCAATGCACAAACAGCAAATCAACAAGCAATCCAATACCTACAGAAAAAAAACAAAAAAAAAAACAAACATGGACCTTACCGTGTTAATACTGACCAAATATACTCAGTTTATACTTAACCTGACCAATATTACTACAACTTTTAAGGTTATCATGCAATGAGTTCCACAATTTTACTCCAATAACTGGGGGGCACATTTCTTTTATTGTTGTAAGTGCAAATTGATGTTAAACGTTATACTAACTCCTCCTAAACACCTTTTCAAACTGATATAGGTGTTGTATTTTCTCTGGTAAAATGTTATGTCTTGCTTTAAACAGAATTATTAGTGTATGAAACTTAACCAAATCTTCTAAACTTAATATTCTTGATTTAGCAAATAATTTTCTTGTACCTTCTCGGTAGTTAACTTTGTGAATAATTCTTATAGCACTCTTTTGTATAATAACTAAAGGTTTTAGATTTGTCTGATATGTGGTCCCCCAGACTTCTAGGCAATTTTTAAAATATGGTGAGATGAGTGAACTATAAAGTATTTTCATTGTTTCATTATTTAATACCTCCTTCACTGTGTTTAAAACAAAACTGTTTTGGGAAATGTTTCTTTTAATATGTGCTATGTGATGTTTCCATAATAGCTTATGATCCATAATTACACCAAAAAATCTAAACTCAAACACTCTCTCAATCTCAATTCCATCTATGGATACGACAACAGGTTCATTTATATTCTTATTTCCAAAGACCATACATTTTGTCTTTTTTAAAATTTAATGATAATTTATTTACATCAAAGCATTTTTTCAGTTTTAACATTTTATATTCAATGAATTCTGCTAGTTTCTGTATATTACTACCAGAGCTGAAGAAATTAGTATAATCTGCAAATAAAACAAACTGTAAGAATCTGGAAACATCACAAATGTCAATATATACAAGAAAGAGTTTAGGTCCAAAAATAGAACCCTGTGGGACCCCACATTTAATTTCCATGAGTTCAGATTTGACATCAGTTAACTGCACATATTGTTTCCTGTTAAGCAGATAACTTCTCAACCAATGAAGGTCCATTCCTCTCATTCATAATAAACTTAATTTAGAAAGTAAAATATCATGATTCAAAGTATCAAATGCCTTTTTCAAATCAATAAACACTCCTACTGTGAATTTCTTATCATCTGTTGCTGTTATTATTTCTTCAAAAACATTCATTAAGGCAGTCACTGTGGACCTTTTTTGTCTAAAGCCGTACTGGCTTTCGCTCAGCAGGTGATGCTTTTCTAAAAAACTGCTCAATTTGTAAACAAAACATTTTATTCTACTTTTGAAAATCGTGAAAGAAGTGAAACTGGTCTATAGTTATTAAAGCTTTGCTTATTTCCTGCTTTAAATAGTGGAATAACTTTTGCCCTCTTCATTCTATCTGGAACAATATCCCTTTTAAAGGAAAGATTACAAACAAAGTAGTTTGACAACACAGTTTATTGTCTTTTTTAACGTTTCTATTCCATCACAGTCAACGAAAGTCTTTGACTTTTGACTCTTTGACTTGAAAACAATAGACAATTTCTGCTTCACTGACATCCCCTAAAAACATTGACTGCAATACTCAACTATCTCCTCTCCACCCACCTTGTAATGAAGTGTCATGTATCTTGATACTATCTAATACTACAGTATAGCCTCACATTTCATATATTCTCCTTGCAACAAATGCCAAATGACACAACAATTTCAAAAAACAATGAAGAAATAAAGAAAACATATGACAGAAACTGCTGCAGATCGAGATGAACATAAGTATAACATGTATGTTACATATTTAAGTATGACTTGAGTATTTGATATATCAGACAAACAGAACTCAATATTTGGTGCAGAAACATTTTTGCAATTACAGGGATCAGACAATTTTTGTAGTTCTTCACCAGGTTGCACACACTGTCGCAGGAATTTTGGCCCACTCCTCCATACAGATCTTCTCCAGAGCGTTCAGATTTCGGGGCTGTCGCTGGGCAACACAGACTTTGGGAGATTGACTATCATCTTGAACTTCTTTAATTATCTAATTATTGTACACAAAGTTGTTGCCTTCTCATCAAGCTAGTTTTGTATTGTCCTGTAGCCCATCCCAACCTTGTGCAGCTCTATAATTTTATCCCTAATGTTCTTGCACAGCTCTCTAGCGTTGGCCATTGTGGAGAGGCTCGACTCTGTTTGAGTGTGTGGACAGGTTTCTTTTATAAAGGTAACGAGTTCAAACAGGTACAGTTAAATATAGTTAATGAGTGGCAAACAGGAGGGCTTCTTAAAGAAAAACTAACATTTCAATGGGAGTCTAAATTCTTAGTGGTTGATAGGTGATAAAATATTAAAATCATGCAATAAAATGGAACAAAATTATTTAAAAATCACCCGTGTGATTTTCTGCATTTTTGTTTTAGATTCTGTCTCTCACAGTGGAAGAGTATGTTTAATACAAACTTCAGACCTCTACAAGGGTTGTAAGTGGGAAAGCTTCAAAAAACAGCAGTGTATCAAATACTTGTTCTCCCCACTCTATTTTTTACATTTATAATAATGTATCCCCCCCCCACCCCCACCCCAAAAAAAGAATATTTGTTGTACTCAAAATTACTTTGCATATATTTATTTCTAAAATATATTATTAAAACTGGAAATTTGCATTAGCGAAACACTAAGCAATACAACATCAGAAATAGCATTAGTCATACATGGTCTTACTATTAATGATTGTTTCTAATCATCAGAAGCTGTAATTATTCAAGGCATTAGTAATGCTGCAAGCATGTTCTGGGTCACACTGTCAGGATAACAGCTAGATCAATGCTCCTCACAGCTTCTGGCAAAATATGACTCAACATACAAAAGCCGAGTGTCATCAACTTTTTTTTTTCTTTTTATCCCCCCTTTTAGGAAGAAGCAAATCCTCACAGTTTCACTCCTAACTGTGTGGTAATGAGATTTTCTGTCCTTTCCACACAACTGTCTGTATGCAAATAGCATTTGTTTCCCACAAATGTGTTTCAAAATATCCCTCTCCAGTGCTAATATGAAATATGTTGGGTAAAAGCTTATTTGAAACCAGCAGTCAGTCACTTCGTACGTTGACAGACCTATCATGTATTTAAACAGACAGGACAGCTCCTCTGTGAGCACATCCTGCCATTAATTACAATGAAAAACTTAATGAGGTGGATGAAAATAGAATATACTCTCCCTAGTGGTGAACTTTGCACAGACATTCTTGTAGGGCCATTTCATACAAGATTAAAGGAATTCAGGCCTCATTTTCTAAACGTTGCTATATATAATTAAAAATGGGTCTAAGAGTATGGAAAATTTAAAAGTGTGTTACATAAGGAAATGCAATACTAACAGAAGCTTGGAATACATTCAAGTTAAATGGAAAAATTCATAAAATAATATAGGACCCTATAGTCTAACGAGATTAAGCTAACGTTAGTGTACGAGAGAGTGCAAAGTGAGTTTGACTACACACTGTCAGTGCAATCAACATTAAGTTTATATTTTATTTTGTTACGAGGTACTTTAAACTAACTTCTTTTTCACAAATCATAGTGCCATGTGATGTTTGTCACACCAAACTTGAAATAGCTGGTCACCATGCCAAAGAGACAGTAAATTGCTGAGATAAGAAGGGAGAAAGGATGAAAAATCCGTTATTTCAGGTTTCTTAATAATACCAAGTAGAGGTAAGCAGTTTTCTGGTTTTAAGGTATACAAATGTTTTCAAAAGTTTCTCTCCAGATGTTTCTGCAGTTTAAACTAAAATTAATGAGATGGTCTAAGGGAGTTTAGTATAGTGTAGTGAACCCCTGCCACCATTTTTAAAAGTCAGTCAGTCAGCTGTGTATGACAGCCAATACCACCCGAACTGTAAGCACACATTAGCTGTCATTAACATGTCTCATGGCCAGGTGTCTCATATTGTTGAGTCAGATGCCTCACCTACCCTTACCAAATGGTCTTGAGTCCGTTTTGAAAATATTCCTTACTCTATTTGGAATCAGAGTGACAAATTTAAAAAGATATCGAGGTCCTGCTGCTTTCTGTAATGCAGCAGGAACACAGTGACGTTCCTGCTGTGTTACAACCCAATGTGTTTCAAGTGAATTTGGTTTTCTGATGTTCTTAACCATTGGGCACAGCTTTCAACAGTCAAAAGCAACATTCTTAAATATAAAGGTATAGTTGGTAATCCTGTTCTGATACAGTTCTTTTTATACTGGGTAAAATGGTCATTCCATCCTGAGAGTAATCAATACCTAATGTGTTCAGAAAAAAGAATGAAAAAAATCAGACCTCTGTGGCACCTGCAGGCCTGTAAAAGCTATGACCAATCCCCGCTATTCAGTCTGATTGTGAAGAACCAATCAGGTACCTTCATGTGTCGTGCCCGCCATAGCGCTCCCCACTCTGTCCCTCCCTCCTCCCTGCGTGCACTCATCACGTGTCACCGTTGCCGGAAATATTCAGCTCACTCATCTCAGCAGAGACACGGATTTTGCTGTACAATGGCAGAATTTTTTTTTTTTTTCCAAATTCCAAAACTGCTCGCCCTGCAAAACAGCCTAGGAAAAGAAAGTCTGCGGCAGATAAGGCAGCCAAAAAAAAAGACTCTAGATAAAGCAAGAGTACACACTCGAGTCAACAGCTGTTCGTGTGCACATTCGCACCTTGAAGCGTGTACAAAGTGAACTGGACGCGCTTAAAATATGGTATTTTCACGTGCGAACTGGCCTTCAACGGAGCTGGGGCCAGAGTGCATCTGCCGGTGGATTATGGACTGAGCTGGCGGAGGACTGCGTGTTTGGCCCGGGCTTCAGCGGAGCTGGGGCTGGAGTGCATCTGCAGGTGGATTATGGTCTCCGATCTGACGGAGGACAGAGTGGATTACGTGTTCGGCCTGGCCTCCGGTAGAGCTGGGACCGCTGCACTGGGGGTTTGGTGAGCTACAGATACAGTCTAGCTATGGCGGAGGGATCCATAAACAGCAGCGAGCCTCTCATAAACAGCGGCTCCTCGCCGCCTGGAAAACGTGGCCTGCTCGTTTGTGCCGTGAAGGTCCAAGCTTCATCTGCCGAAACACCAACTACATTTCTGAGCAGCTGTCAATCTTTCTGCGGTTTGTAAAAGTTTATAATATTTGAGCAGCGTGGGACGTGGTGCGGGAGCTGCTACCAGGAAATCAGGTGAGGAGGCCGTTTCAAGGCTCACTTCTAGGCTGAGAGGTGCTTTTACAGCAACAACGGCTCTTTTAAGAGCCACCCACAAACCTCTTAAGAGCATTCCTGTCTAAATAGTTTATTTCTTTATTTCTGTCTCTGTATAGCAAACTGTTTGTGTCATGTAGCTCGGGGTGATAAGCCACGATGTTTATCAGTATTTCCTCCATATCCTGCTGAGGCTGCGACTCCATGACAGTCACAGAATCACTGCAACTTTTTTCCCTGATTGGTTGTCGCGGCGCGATTTGACTCTGGAGTTCAGATTTTTCCAACTCGAGCGATAGACGCCATGAGCGCGAATGCACCACATAAAATGCAGCGCGAATTTTCCATCGCATCTGTAGCGCGAATTGTTCGCGGAAATCAGGCAGAAAATCTTTTTCGTGACGCAAATCTGTTTCTGAAGTGTCGCGGGACCCCAAGTCACGCTTCATCGCGCTCCTCCATTGATTTTACACGTAAACATGAAGCTCTAGTCGCTCCTATCGCGTTCAGTGTGGACACAGCGTTAGGAAATCTGACAGCAGGTGTTAGGGAAAAATAATAATGTTGTATCATTATTTTCTTAGGGTATATTTATTTATCACATAGTTTAAATGTACTTTTTATTTGTCATTTGGTTTCAACCATATGTTCCTTTGTATACACCCTGTTCTTTTAAGATGCTAATGAAGTTTGACCAAATAAAGAGAGACTGCAGTGGGAGGGCCCTTTGAGACCAGGTGACAGAGCTGTGTGATCAGGAAACAGGGCTGGGAGACTGTCTGAGAAGCTGAAAGGAGAACAGACAAACAGTTAACCAGCGTATCTTCCTGGTCTCCCTCTGCAGAACTTTACTTAATTCTATCTCCCACTGCAGAGCTAATTTAACTTCAATTTCTCTCCGACCCCTGTGTGTGATTCTTTCTAGGTTAAACCACTATTTTTTACCCTAACATTTTGGTGCCGAGACCCGACCCTGCGCGTGCTCCCATACGATCGATTCGGTCTGAATCACTCGTACAGGGGGGAGATTGTGAGTAAGTCTTTTTGTGCACCTTTACATTTAAAAAAAAAATCTTCTAAGATAGTCAGGGTATATTCTGCTGTTTTGAGCCTAAAGGAAGGACGCTTTAGCTTCTCTGATAGAGTATCAGGTGTTGAGCCTTAAGTGATTAATGCGTTAATTACTACGGCGAGGGTGTAACGGACCAGGTTTGCGAGCCTTTTCCACCTCGAAGATAAAAGGTTTTAACGGATTATGTTTGCGAGCATATTTCCACCTCGCTGGAAAAGGTTGTAACGGATTAGATTTGGGAATCAATCCACCGTGTTGGTACATAAAGTAAGCCAATGTTTAGGAGTAAAAACACAAAACAGCAGAATCAAAAAGATATACTGCACCCCAGGTGGGTTCATGAAGGTAGGCACAAAACATAATCTTTATGTATGCCAGTCCAACCTGAAACCTAGCGGTGTAAACGTACGGTTTGACGGGCACTACAAGAGACGTTCTGTGCGGATTTATAGGTCACAAAACACATCATTAGATTAGGAAAGCCATAAAATGGCTCAATCCAGTTGCACAAAAGAGACACTCAGAGTAAAAAACCTATACGATCCAGTTTTAGCAAAAATTGATTATAACTAAAAATCTCAAATAAATGACCAAAAAATGTATTTAATTAATTAAAGAATCAATGACTAACTTCAACTCATCGACAGACTAGTTTAATAGTCCTTGCTTTTTCCTTCCTCCTAGAACTATCTTGGTATTCTAACACAACCTTACCACCCTTATGGCCAATGCACGTTTTGCAGAAGGTGTCATGGAAAGAAAGGGGAGGAAGCCAAAACCCTAGACTCAGACACACAGGTATTTCACACCCAGGTAGAAGACCATAAGGGGGAAGTTTATTATCAAAGTGAAAACTACAACAGAGGGAGGGGGTTTAAACCCGAAGGAATACACATAATCACACACCCCAGGGTTCATGGAGACATCCAGGTGGTCACCTTGCCCCCACGCATTTTAGTAAAATCAGCAGATGGTGCTACTACACGCTCATTTTTATCTAAACCAGTGTTAATAACAGATCCACAAACTGGGTTTAGTTGTAAAAACCCAATACACATTTCACCACAATGTCCACTCAATTTATTGGGCAGAGACTTAATGTCAGCCCTAAAAATCTCCATTATCCCAGTGGGAGACGGCATGAGAGCTGTGAGAACAGGAAATGTGAATGATGACATTTACCTAAATACAACTCATAGACCACAGGGACTCGGTCTGTACTACTCTTTACGAGTTGAACCTAAAGAAAACCTTAAAGACACAACAACAATGATGGACACTGCTTTGATAGTAGTTCCTAACCCCGACAAACAAATCATGCCTACATCACAGTTACATGTGACTATGGCTCTGAGGCTTGAACCTGACCCCAAGTTCCAAGATTGTTTTTGCAACTCTCACCTGCTGTAGTGTGCATCTCACACATCATTACTGATGGAAAATCTGATTCAAGCGCCTCAGTAATACTGACTACCAGCCTTAAACCATTCTTTGATTTGCCTACAGATCCACATATATCTCTGACAAAAATCAGTAAATCACGTTGGAAAGATTTGGGATATATGGTGCGAAAAGCAAATTACGCCACAGATTTTAAAGCTTTGCAAGAAAATAAAGAAGATTGTTGGCAATACAGTGAATCCACAGGTTTATATAGGCTGCCCCTTATCATGCCACTCCACTGCATCACTCAAGTTGCACCACTAGACTGACCAGAAACAGAAATCATCTTATTGACTGAAGAGGAAGATAATCAACTCAAAGAAGTCCCTGACACATTATGGTCTAAAAGTCTCACTGATGTAGGCCTTCTCTCATCCATTGGTCCCGTTCAAATAACTGCTAAATCTCATTTTAGACACACAGTAAGACAATATCCCCTCTCTGCAGAAGCAGAGTTAGGAATTCAACCAGTAATTCAGGAATTACTAACAACAGATGTCATAAGAAAATGTCCTGATTCACCATGTAACACACCAATTTGGCCAGTTAAAATGGCTGATGGGAAAAGCTGGCGTATGGTTCAAGATTTGAGAATGGTGAATTCAGCTGTCCAGACCAGAGCGCCGAATGTGCCTGATCCACACACGCTGTTAAACTCTCTGAGTCCCACTAGGAAGTTTTTCACAGTAGTGGACCTCAGTAATGCCTTTTTTAGCATTCCAATGCACCCAGATTCACAATTTCACTTATAAACATGTAAAATAACCATGGCCTGAGTTTTGGACCTATTAAAACTTTATATGAGAAACACACTAACAAACCAAGGTTTAAAACCCTTGGAAATCATTTATGGCAGACCCTACAGGTTACCTCTAGTCGCGCCTGATTTGCAAAAAGCAGACGAAGAACTCACATTAGCTGATTACATGAGGAAAATTATCCTAGTCAAAGAAGTGCAAAGCACACACAATCTGCCTACCTTTCCTATTATTTTGCAGGACCCTGAAACCTGCTGACCGCACCCACGGCTGTGAAAATCGCTGAGAGACCCTCGTGGATACACATCTCACACTGCAAATTGCAAAGGCAATTAAGGGACTAGACATGGGACAGTGGGGAAGTTCTGGACTACAAAGGGCAGAATGACCAACAGGGCTTCTGATCTCAAACCCAGCAGAAAAGCATCCCTGTCTCCTAGCGGTCAAACCTCCGTTTGGGAGGGCTAGTCCTCTTAATTGCCTCTAGCCAACATGCAGTTTGGCTCCCTTCCCTACTGCTTTTTCCTCACACCTGATGACGCCCATACATTAAAGGAGGTTTGGTGGACTTTGGAAAACATCACAGACATCCTTGCCGAGATGTCCAACCTGCTGACCAACGATCCTGAAAATCTGGCGATGAGAACCATGCTGATGCAACATCGAGTAGCTCTGGACCCTATTTGCGTTTGAAGGTGGACTTTGTACTGTAATCGGAAAGCAGTAATGGACAGTGGGATCTCATGGGCTGGCTGAGAACTGGCAGGTGGTATCAGGTTCTTTTAAAAATAACTATGCCATTCATTGTAATTTTGATACTTTTCTGCATTTTTGTTAGTTGTGTTCTACCATGTATAAAACAAATGATAAATAAGATGATAACTAAAACAATGGTCCAAAACTCTCTTCTTAATCAGAGGCTTGGAGATGGAGACAGAAATGAAGAAGAAGATGTGGTGTAAAAACCTTTTTATGACTCCATTAATCTAAACTACTGCTCAAGTAGCGATTAATTAGATGATGTCAATGTGAAGCCCACATTAATATCAATTTCTTTGTTGTATGTCTTATTACATTTCTTGAATTTGGGATGCTACTTAGTTTTGCAACCTTTTGTTGTCTGGTTTTTATGATTCTTATATTTCTACATTATTAGAGTTGTAACCTATTTTACAACTTTTTGTTGTTCGTGATCACATTTAAAAACCACATTTCAGGGGGGAAATGTTAGGGAAAAATAATAATAAATAATGTTGTATTATTTTCTTAGGGTATATTTCTTTATCACATAGTTTAAATGTACTTTTTAAATGTCATTTGGTTTCAACCATATGTTCCTTTGTATACACCCTGTTCTTTTAAGATGTTAATGAAGTTTGACCAAATAAAGAGAGACTGCAGTGGGAGGGCCCTTTGAGACCAGGTGACAGAGCTGTGTGATCAGGACACAGGGCTGGGAGACTGTCTGAGAAGCTGAAAGGAGAACAGACAAACGGTCAACCAGCGTATCTTCCTGGTCTCCCTCTGCAGAACTTTACTTAATTCTATCTCCCACTGCAGAGCTAATCTAACTTCAATTTCTCTCCGACCCCTGTGTGTGATTCTTTCTAGGTTAAACCACTATTTTTTACCCTGACAGCAGGTTTACTACTAGAACAGATAACTCAGCTCCTAACATATAAAGGACTAATTTTTTTTATATCTGAATACATTAGGAAACAAATTAAAGCTCAAGTATCACCATAAGGATATATAATTTTTCTGGACTTTTTTTCAAATCTACTCTTGTATTTCAGACCATAATCGGACAACAATGAAAAAAGAAAAAGAAAATCAAAGATAAGATAAACCACGGAGCACTTTTAAATCCCTGATAAAGATGGTGGTTTGTTAAATCTCCAAGGTACTGCATTCAGACATTACTTTCCTGACAGTGAAGCCACTTTCTTAATGAAAATTCGAGCAAGAGCCCTTTTCTATCCATATTCGGTCTGGTTACACAATTTTTAATGCACTGATGCCCAAGTTTGGAATTCCAAATGTAAAGTCAACACATTATGACAGCCTTCAGCTGCCTTCCCAGATGCCATTTGCTTGCTTGATTTCTTTCAAACTGCATAATATCATTCTGCATGTTTGACATTGAAGTAATAAATGCTCTTTAGTTCAAGTAGAAATAAGTCTAATAGAACATGAAAAATGCTGATACAATATTTTTGGGGACAACAGAAGCTATTGGAGTCCATTATTATTATATAGCATTATAGATATATGTTATTTTAGTAATATGCAACATTAATTTAGAAGCTTTAGCAACCACAGTTGCATTTGTTTTTTAAATAAAAGCTATTAGTTCACTTTAAGTCTTCACTTTGTCCAAACCACATCCCAGGCAAGTCCTATTGCCATGGAATACATTATCACAAGAAAATTTAAGCTACAGAAATAAATGTGAATAATGTAAAAAAAGGTTTTGTTCAAAGACCCAAATGTGTCACCCTACTTGATAATCTTTTTTTTTTTTTTCCTGGGCTCTTCAGCTTCAAAATATGAAGGTATCTTTAATTATCTCAACAAAAGACAAGACTTCATTAACTTCTGCTTTTACGAAACAAAAACATAACTAACTTTTTAAAATTAGGCTGAGCAAAAGCAACACAGTACTTCCTACACAAATGGAGTCATTCTTAATCAGCACACATAGGACATCATTATGATAAATATGCCAGATCAAGCTGTCATTGACAGGAAAGTCCTCCCATTATTACTGACTGATGAGTGTTTACATCGTTACACTGGAAAGAAGATTTGATTTTTACACCCATTTCTTAGATTATTTAAATGAGATGATTTCTGTGGTCATGGTACAGAGCCTTGAGCTGTCAGGTGATCTGCACCTAAGCTTTATGCTAATGAAAAGTTATTTGCCAATCATACTTGCTAATTGAGTTCAGCAAGCATCACCGATAATCATTGTGAGCCATTTGCATACTATTGCTGAAAAGCTGGCATATCTGGCTGTGGTTAGAAATAATGCAAGGTCAAAAACCGTCCACATCACAGCAATTAATTGAATTAGAGTAACTTTATTTCAGACACTTGATCTAATATTAAGACCAACTAATCCAAGAACATAATTAAAAAAACTTTGTGCACTGTTATGAGAGCTTAAATACTGAAACTATGTCAGAGATATTATTCCAGCTTCCTTGGGAGGATTCACTCTGAGCTACATTCCCCCACTGATACTACAGGAAGCCTTAATGACTCAGAAATATCACTATGATGAGTCAATGTACAGAAATCACATGCTAGAGCTTAATATTTACACACAGGAAGAGCTTATCATTTCCTTGCTCTGTTTATACATTTAGAACCCATTTTAGCTGTTGTGTATTAAAGAAAGTTATTGTCTATCTGGTTTTATGGGGAATATTGATTTAATAATTCATGAATTATTAATTTTATTATTCATTTAAGTTATTTATTATTGGGACACCGAGCGGGAAATAACCCAGTAAATATATGTATTCCTCAGAATTAACCATTTGTCAAATAGCAGGTTGCTAAGGTTACCAGATTTAAATTAATCTGAAGGGTAAGCCCTTTAGCAATAAATCAAACTATAATCTATATAAGAAAAAGAAATATTACGCTAGAAAATCAATCTTTGTCTGAAGGATGATCTTTTGGCCAGCACTAAAGAAAGCACAGAGATTTTATCTCACGTTTAAGGAATTTATTAAACAATTGCTCACACAATCACATAACAAATTCAATCTAGTCTATAATGAGCTATGCAACTTCTCTTAAATAATTTATCTATTCTAACCGGAAGAAGAGAAATGAATGCTGCTATTTAACCACAGTTCTTTGACATATTGAAGTTCAGACCTTATGATGGAAGCAGATAAAAAGTGGCTAATTACAGTTTAAACCTGCCGGCCAGTTGGTCTGCCAGTTTTGCAAATACTGTGAGAAAAGGTTGAGGTACTTTTTAACTTGGCAGCTTGCTGTCTGAAACAAATGTCAGAGTTGCTCAAAGTTACATTCTAATTGCATAAAAATTACAGATAGATCAGTGGTTGTAATGAAAAGAGTCTGCTTTCCATTGCTGGAGAAACTGTCAAGAAGTGAATGGGTTACTAATGAAGGAACAAGTCTGATTTGGGCAGAACTACTTGCACATTGGAGTAAGAGGACTGAGTTTCTGCAATGTAGTTAGGCGTTTGTGGCAAAGTTCATGTCAAACATTTAATAAAATAGTGCCTAGAGCTTCAATATTAAAATAAAAGTAATTGAAACAAAATCCCTTCGGATAAATCTGTAACAATTTGACTTAAAATAATGTATACACAATTTAGACCAAGAAATTAAAAGAGCCAAGAAAAGGGATTTTAGATTTTTTACACACGGAGCCAGACAAGTGATGAGAAGAAAAAAATGCTGTTCTCTGAATGACATTAAATAAAAAAGATTACCAAGTTCTATAGAGTGAAACAGCTTGGATCCTTGGCACAATTATGAGACTGCTATGTAAGGTTTAAGAATAATAAAAGGCTAATCTCCATGGGATGGTAGCCCCTTTAATCATAGCTGATTGCTGTGTGCATCAACGCTTATTTGAATTCCAAATTAAAAGCAAATCAGATATGCAGTCATGAAATTGGACCTTTCCATTTGACATATGAGTGATCTAAGTGAGTTAACGAGTTGAAAGGAGAATTTATGCTCAAATAACAGGCACATGAAAATGCTACATGTGCCCCATCTTTGAAATGTGGTATTTAACACAAACAGGTTTGTGCACAAAATGAAATGATGACATTTGTTTTATCTGGTGGCCTAAATAACAGCTCAACGACAACAGTAGTATAAAACATGCCTTTGCAAAACTTAAAGAAAAATATACTCACAAATTACTTAAACAGGTTAAACTCAGCAGTAGGGCTGGGCAAAATGATTATTTTTGTAATCGATTAATCTAGCGATTATTTTTTCGATGCATCGATTAATCTAATGATACATTTTTCAATTTGATTCTCGATTATTTACCCATTATTTAATTTATTATTGATTTATTATTTGTTAATTTACGTATTTCCATGAAATAAACATTTATTCATTTTAACAGATTTTAAATGTTAAAAAAAATCCCCAAAAATATAAGTTGTAGTATTCGTACAATCTTATGTTAGAGGTTGCATTTAACAAGAAGTTAAATGTTGTGCAAAGAAATCATATGAATAAAGGAGAGAAAATACTCCCAAAAAATAAACAAACAAAATGTAACATTCACTTTATGCAAAAAGGTGCTCTTCAGTCATTACAATAAAATACTGCATATTTTTCTAGTTTTTAGATGGCAACTTTGAATCCGACAAACTGGAGAAGCATGAAGTAAAAAAAAATTGTTTTCAAACAGGATGAAGCGTTATTAAACGTGACAATCAAGAGTTCGTTGACGGTTTACTTTTGCAAGCACTTAAACAATGTTGTATTAATGTCCACGACGGCTACGTTTAGCAGGTAGGTATTGGATCACCTTTGTTAAACATGTTTACCGCGGCCAAATAACACTCTCTCCCATTTTGGACTTTTGCTCATAATCAGTCTTTGCGCATTACGACTCATTCTGCCAACACAGGTCACAAATAAAAACCAACAAAACAGACGCAGCTGTGTATGAGTATAAGCCCTCTATGTGGGGGTGTCTGGGTGATTTATAGGGTAAAATACATAGCGTTAGTAAAAAAAGCTGACAACTTACGGTGTTTAATCATTTGTTGGAGCTGCTCCTGGATGCCGACGTGCTTTTATAAACCATTACCATTTTGCAAAGCCGGCAGATGACAAAATTGATGAAAACCTTTTAATTTTAAAATAGTTGCATACCTTTGAACTACGAGTCCGAATAGAGGTATTTAAGTCAACTGACTCACTCATGCTGACACTATATGGTCCCGCCGTGTTTGTTTTGACGCGCATTTTTTGCATCAACATATTTTACGTGTCGACATAATCGATTGTGTCGACATAATCGATTACGTCGACGCGTCGTCCCAGCCCTACTCAGCAGTGCCCTGTTTGATCGTTTTCTACCTTTAGAATTTCCTCAATTTGTCATGAGAATGATTCAACGAGGTGCCTGAATTTATTATCTTTTTTTTTTAGATACGTTCATCCACCTTGGCATAATAGAATCATATAGTTGCTGCAGAGTTATTGTCTGTACATCCACAATGCATTTCTCCTGTTCCAACACATCTCTTAGAACTAAGATCTAGTAATGGTGGAGGCCACTGGACTACAGTGAACTTATAGTCACCTTTAAAAAAGCTGCTGAAGCAAATGTTTTTTAATATGGAGTACTCTCAGAGGTCATCAGAAGATGGGTATATTTAGGTAATAAAGGAAGAGAAATACTCAGGAAAAATTGTCAACTAAGCTGTGTCATTTAAAAAAAAAGTCTCAACTGATACAAATGAAACCAAATGTCTCGTTTCCACTGAGTGTACAGCACGTGTCAGCGGGGTTCGGCACACTATTTTGTCGGTTTCCATTGTAAAAGCAGGGAAACATGCTTAGCTTAGAACTCCACCATTCCTTTCCTCCACCTTTCAATCGAAGGTTCATAGGACAATGTTACGCTACCGTTAGGGTGAAGCTACTGACACCATATCTCACCCTCCATAGATTGGGGAAAGAAAAACATCAATTACTTGTTACAAGCCCAAGACATACTTGTATGTTAAGCCTAGTCAATACTTCTCCACCAACAGGTTTGCATTGGCACTTATTGAAAGAGAGGTTTTCCTTTTAGACTACTCCATTGCCAGGTTGCTAGATATCTTCAGCACTCGCGTTTTTTGGTGGAAATGGCGGTGCAGCTGATAAATTTAAAGGAAGAAGCATGCTGACCAATAACAGGTTTGAGCTCTCTGTAGCTTTCAACAGACATTTAAAAAATTGGGCATGTCCCTGTCACCCCTGCTGATGGATATGCTCTCCTGAATATGCTGGAACATAAAATAGCGTATTGAACTGCACCAACCCGTGCTGTACTCTTCAGTGGAAATGAGGCATAAAAAGGCTACGTCATTATATCACCACCAACAGCCAAAACATTTGCTATATAGAAGGATTCATGCTTTCATGTTTTTCCCATCCAACTCTGATCTCACCATCTAAATGTTGAAGCTGAAACTGAGACCAGGTTAAATTTTTCCAACCTGACAGAATTGTACATAAATACCTAATAAAGTGGTCAGTGAGTTTATATTAAGTACATCTAATTAAAACTATATTAAAATAAATCCCACAGTATACTTACAATAATGTTTTATCAGTTATATTTTATTTTAAATATTCATACTTTTTCCTACTCTTACTTCCAATTTAAAATTCCATTTTAATAGGGGAAATTATCTGGTTGAGAAAAGTAGAAATTAATTTAACACTTATTAGGGTGAACTATTAGATAAGCTTAGGCAACTAAGTGTGGACAAAGCCCATTGACTGCACTAAGATTATCTGGATGGATAAATTCAAATCAGGGCTTTGTATAATCTAGTCTCTTCCTTTTACTGAGACACCAGTTGTTATTCTAAATATTAAACTATGCAATATCTTAAAGAAAACTATGTATATTCAAACATATGAGCGATGGCTAAAGTATATATAAAGCTGTGTAACTTTAATGTTAATAACATAACTGTTGACAAGACTGACCTTTTCTAATGTCCTCAAATTGTTATAATATAGACTATATTTTTAAAAGTATAATTTTTCTCCAGCTGTTGAGTTGTTGTTTTGCTGGGTTCACTCATGCACAAGCAGACTGAAAAAAAACTCTATACTTCTCTGAGCTACACCAAACATAAAAGCCTGAGTTTAGATCCCATGCAATTAATCAAAACTGATATGATGGATTACATGCGCCAGTGTCTTTGTACCACTCTCTTTTTAAGACTCCAAAAATGGCTGCCATCATTATGTCACTGCGCCCAGTCTATTACAGCACTTCAAAACATTGTAACCAGAATGGAGATAATTGGATGTAATTTGGGAAAATAAATGTCACTTTTTCTTGGATAACAAAGATACAAAAAGAAGGAACAACAAGTACAAGATGACATGTATGAAGTCTGAACCGTTTAAGTTCAGCATTGGAGGAGGGGTGAAATGGGACAAATCCCAATATAACCTAAATTGTTTAGTCAATTGCTATTATAGATATGTACTTGTAAATCTGACACTTGTGCATCAGTGAAGAAACCATACATAGGCAAACAAAATGTATTTACAAGCACTGTTCTACAAGATTAATGGGCATCTTTTCAGCATGAAGATGCAATTTGAGCCAAGGTGTGTGGCTTTCCTTATTAGCTGTGTGGATATAAAAACAAATCAGGTTTAAAAATTGTGTAGTGTCTATGCCTGTTTGATTGTAGATTTCTGTATGTTTACACTGGTTCCATTAAGGACACGGTCCATTCATTTGATCAGATCATAAACTCCATCAACTAGATTATACACCCAGCTTTGGTTGTCATTCAAGACAACAAGTGGGTGACTGTGACCTGCTTGCTGGCAGAAGCAGTGATCGAACACTGGGAAACCAGATGTGTGCTTAAATCAATTTTGATTAAAAAATTCTTAAATATTTAACATTGTTTGAACAACTCTGGAAAAATGAAACCAATTAATAGCTGAGGTTGACAGGAAAAGCAAGACTACTGGGGCTGGAGTAGAGATAGGTGTAGCGAGTGAGCAAAAAACAAACCATTTTCAATTATTTGATGTAATTATAAAGATTAATTAATCGCCAGAAAAAGAAAGACTTTGCTTTATTCTTGCACTCAGTTAATTAAAAAAAAGTAATTCTCAACAATTAATAAAATCCAAGTATCTTTAAAGAGCTGTAATGCATGGTGATTATGTGGGGAGGGAATATCTCTGATAGGGGTTAGTCTTACAACAAATCTCCAGAGGCCTCTGACTGCAGACACTGCTGCTGTATGACAGTCCTGTGACAGCAAACAGCTCAATATCCAGGCAGTGGGGCCAATATTCCACAGGAACATGATATTGATGACATCATCAGTTGTAGGCAAGGATCACTATTCCGTCTCACATGCTTTGGTCGCTCCACTTTAAAGCAATACTAAATACGTTTACCATTTTTCCCTCCTACTGGTTGAAAGTGGAATTAAAAATGTTGTAAATAAATCTGTGGCAGCTTGCTGTTGCTCACGCCGGCTTTGCAGATAACCTGGTTGTCAGTTGTGGTACTGTATTTTGCATGATTTTATGAATGTATGATTTATGAAATTTGTCTGGTACATTTTAAGAAGGTTTTAAACAAACAAAAAAAAAAGAACTCACAGAGTAATAATACTAAGCTCCATTCAAACACGGATGAACTCACAAAAGTTTTAGCGGTTTGCATCAGCTATTTCTGTAAAGCAGGTGGAGACCCCCAACAAGCCACTACGCGAATCACCAAATTGTTTTAGTGTAGTTTCTGGCGAGCAGAGGGCCGCTAAGTGCTGTCCCATGTGAAGCTACTCAAGTTTCTGGCTCAAGAACCAATGGGACTAATTTAAAAGCAATGGGTTAAAGTGTTAAAAAGTATTAATTAGGGGTGGGTGGTATGGCAAAATTTTCATGTCACGGTATTTTTTTAAAACATATTGGTATTACGGTATTTAACTGTATTTTTTTCTATACAAGACCGTTCATATCCAAATTATCTTATAAGAATAAAAAATAAAAAAAGTGCTTTAAATAGCCCATTTCACAGCCATATGGACTGCATCGTGTTGTTTTTTTCCAGACACAGGTGAATGATATGAAACTAATTAAAATGATTATGATTCTAGTAGGCATTCTTGATGTTCTAAGGCTGAAAGTATAATTTTTTTAAACCTCACGTTGGCGGAAGCAACAAAGTGCATCTTCTAATTGCTTTGCATGTAGTACTGAAAAATCCCGCTAGGGGGCAGAGTATAGACTCAGATCGGATATTACCAAAGAAGTAAAATAAACATGGTGACTGTAGGTGGTTATTAGCTGGTTAATATTCAGATAACAACAGAAAAAAGACGGCAGAAGTATTGTAGATGGTATGTAAAACATTTTTACTTCAATTTTTGATTTATTTCCTACTGGTTTTGCCGTCGTTGACCGCGTGTACCTACAAACGGTCAAATAGCGCTCAACACTACTGCCTACTCCCAAAAGCATTTGTAAAAGGTATGCCGTTTGGTTCTTATCTGACCTTTTAAAGTCGATAAACTTTTTAAACTATAGACGAGGCTCCTCTTTTTTTGGATGCACTTCATCAGAGTTGTGTGAATAGATCCTATCCAGCAGCTGTACTTAGTTAAAAACTTTATTTTCTACACTGTGGTGAAGAGCGTGTAGCAGTGAAATCGGTCCTGGCTGAAACACTTCCCTCATTAAACGTTCCGGAAGTTGTCAGAGCTATTCACCAGTATAGGGGTATGTTAAAAATTAATATCATAACGAAAATAAACACCTGTTTTCGGTATGAACCGGTATACCGCCCAGGCCTAGTGTTAATATTGATTTAAACCTCTGTTTGACCATATGACTAAAAAGCTGTGCTGTGAGATAGTGTAGAAGATATGATCCCTTTCCATTATGATCAATAGAAGATATGGTTTGAACGTTCTCCCTCTCTGTCTACATCCATGAAGTTTGGGATTACTTGAGCTTCTGAGATCAATCGCCACTCCCGGTAGTAAAACCCCACCCCCCCACACACACAAAAAACACACAAAAAAAAACACACCTCGTTGTCATGCATCATAGCAACTGTCCAAAAGCATACAAAGGAGGAAAAAATGTTTCAGCTACGCAGCACCTAAAACCAGAGGGAATAATTGTCCTAGCATGCAATGTCTCAACCAAAAAGATTATAAACCAAGAAACCAAGTCTATCACAAGAGCAAATCAACGTAAAAGATATACTCCAAAATGTTGGTACCTTGAGCTCAGAAATTCTAGAGTTTATCATCTTTCATGCATCTATTGAAAATGAGTACATTCTATTTTTGTCAAGGTTAAATGTGACATCCTTAGAGTCTAACTGCAGTCAAAGGTTATCTTCAGAATAAGAAATTAAAACGGATGATCAACTGACTTTATTACCGTACTTTATTTAAAGCTTACAAATTACCTGCTGATTAAGAAGATATTCCAAATACGACTCAATTGTGAGACATACAGAAATTGTTCTTGAAAGTTTGAAGACTTGTTTTGGTTTTGTCTGGATCAAGAGCTAGTCATGAAATCAGGTTTCTAGATTGTTACAGGTTTACAGTTTCAGCTACTTTATTCAAAACCAACTCCTTTTTGCCCTGCACATTTGCCCTCCTGAGTATCCATGAGTCTTTAGTTATATTGGGAAGACTGAATGGTAACCCAGAAAGTTTTAGAAAACATCGGCTAATGAATCAGAGGAAGGGGGGTGATTGAGTGCAAAACAGACTTAAAAAGCTGCTTCTTCCTCACTTTTTACTTGGAACATTTTTGTTGAACGGAGAGCTTTTCTAACTTTGAACTAGGACAAAACATTTGCATTTTCTCAATTTTGTCATGTAATGAAACACCAATATACCTGGGTTATTAAACAACTTTTTAGATGTTAATGACAGGGTAATGTGGGAAGCAGTCAAGGACTGGAGACATATTTATTAAATTTTACTAATTACACTCTGATTATGCTTCAGGCCATGGAGGCATGAAGATGACATATTTCTTTCTGAAACAATGGTTTGTGTTGTATTTTGTCGCTGCTGTCCATGTCAAATAAGGGGGTAGAGTAAAAACAAAATGTGACTGACATAATACAGACTGATGCATCAAAAGTAAATAGAGTGATTTAATCAACCAAGCAAAACAAGTAAGCATGTTTCATGTCGCTTCAGACAACACGTGAGCTAGTCTCTATTGCCAATTAGGTGTCGCTCTTAAGTCATGGCCAGTTGACACAGGGGTAGACGGCAGTCTACGGCTCACCCTGCTGATGCTGCTGTCACTGGGGCAATTAGAGCCCATAAATTCGCTTGCAAGTCGGAGGAAAGTAGGAACTGATGGCCTTGAGAAGGAGTGTGAGTTGAAGCCCATCTCATTAGTGGTCCTATAACAATGTGGTAACATAAAAGGAGCCATCTGCTAATGGTAGGAGCTCAAATAGCCAAGCTAAATGTAACATGAGTTAACCACAATCAAGATGCCCATGAGGAAGACTGAAGACTATTCCAGCATGTGTCCTACATGTCTTTGTACATTAACAGATGTTGCCACTAAAGAAAGGAGAAAATGGCCAAAAGTCATATTAAGTGACATACAAAAGCAATTATTTGTCTGTCGAACATTGGTGTTCTAGTATTAGGTGTATTTTGCTCAAAGATCTTCACAGCAAAGAGTGAAAAATACATATTGAACTATGTCTAGCAACAATTAACGGAATAAACAAGTTCTTTTTTAATCAGATTCTGTTAAGAAGCTCCATAGAGAGAAGTTATAAAGAACTGAAAAAGACAAAAGGAAGCAGTTCTTACAAAGGTTTAGCATCTAGTGCGTTAAGTGGACTCATTGAGGAGATTACAGCTATTTAAAAAACAGTCAAATTTAGGCCAACATACTTGGTTTTAAACTACTGAGGGTTCAATTTCCTGAAGTCATGGACACGAAACAGAGACAAGAAGGAAGAAAGGAAGATGGTGAAGAAAAGAAACCGCACCAGCAGAGGCGCGAACTGACGACACAAGACAGGGAGGCAAACAAAGAACACAAGAAAACATCCCAGTCCTCCGCCTCTACCGGATGGCAGAGAAGCCGTAAAACAAAACAAACCAAAACAACGAACTGAACAGAACCACACCAATAGATCAGATCCAGTAATAAAAACTAAGAATTACACATTCACAACACACATGCATGGATTAATGAACACAATACTAATGTTTCTGGTAAGCTCCTGGTAACAGCTAACTAATGACGATAACCTCAGCTCAAGATATGTCCGTCCACACCAATGTCCCCACACCTATGTGTGTGTGCGAGCATGCAGGTCTGAATAAGGTTTCCAGATGCAAGTGATTGAGAGCTGGTGTAAGGAACCGTCAATCCGTCCTACAGGAATCGACACAGACATGAAGGAGGCAGGAGACGCATGCATCCAGAGTCCCACAGAGCGCAGGAGCCGCAGGCGGACCAGCGCAGGGCCGATCACCCACCAATAGAGGAACAGATGGAAGCCCCAGGGGAACACCAAGCAGCCGCAACGCTGGTGCCCGAGAGATCGCAAGGACGAGCCCATGGGCTCCGCCGGAAACCGGCTACGCCAGGACGGGCCCGGAACGGGACCCGGAGGCCACAGGGATCAGGGGCACCCCGCCGCCCTGCAGGGCCCCGACCAGGGACCCGCCGAGAGGGGTGTCCCGCCGCCGCCGCCATGCAGGAGGCGCCCGCAGCCGACCGACGGACAATACACGCCGCTGCCACCACGGACCAATACCCACCGCCAGCAATCCGGCCCCTCCCACGCACCCACTCGCCAGGGAGCCACAGTAAAAGCCACAGCGGATGTACGCCCTCCACAGGCCACGCCCAGCCAGCACCTGGACATCCAGATCTACCAGCTTCCGGGTCCAGATCCCGCCCCACGCAGAGCGCCAAGATCTGGGGCCCAGCCGATGCCGGACAGGCAGTAGAACTTATGGAACCGGCAGGAGCTTGGGCTCCGGGCACGGTTCCCACCGATCCACCGGACGGCACTAACCTACTTTACAACCCCGGCACCCCCATAAGAGGTGCCCCAGTCAATCCAAGGAGGATGTCGGCCCGAAACAGCGGCCGCCCGACACACCGGCCTACCCAGGACCAGCCAGGCATGCACCAGGACCGAGCCGGGCCGCAACCGGGACCCCCGGCCCCAGGCATCGAGAGCCATCATCGACCAGGAGCATCCATCACCGACGGGGAGTGACGGAGGGGAAGAAGATGCACCAGGCCAGAGGGCAGACAAACACCCGACCTATCCATAATATGTTTGTCATGCATCAACATATTTTTGTAAGGTGACGCACAGCAGAGAGGCTGGAGGAGATGGAGCAGGAGAGACCAGAGGAGGTTGAGGACGAGAAGCAGGAGCAGATGAAGAGAGAGAGGCTGGAGGAAATAGAGGAGGAGAGCCTGGTGCAGATGAAGAGAGAGAGGCTGGAGGAAATAGAGGAGGAGAGCCTGGTGCAGATGAAGAGAGAGAAGCTGGTGGAGGCAGAGAAGGGGAGCCTGGACTAGATTAAATTATAGAGGCTGGAGGAGGTAAAAGAGAAGGAGAAGCTGAAAAAGAGTCTGAAAATTCACAGTTGAGGTTAAAATAATGCTGGATGTATTAGTCATGAGATTCAGCACTGTGACACATCAAATCAGATGTATTTATAAAGAGCTTTTCATGCAAACAGAAAAATAAGCTGCTTTACGTGATAAAAATAGTTTAAACATTAGAATAAAACAAGCTTTCACACACAGAATATAACATAGCAGTTAAAAAAATATTAGTATGATGATGATCTGAATAACAAGCCCCATGTGGCTTTAAAGTCAGAGCCTTATATCTAATAGGCCTCATCATGTATAACTAGTGTATATGTGTTCACAGTAGTTGCTATACGGTTATCAAATTTATATTGCGGTTGATTCCTAAGGAATCTGATTCACCTGGAGAGAGCAGCAGAAAGAGTAACCTATAACATCTGCATAATGTGAAATTATGATTGCTAATGCAAAAAACTTCAACTTACAAGACTGCTGCCTCAGAGCACTTTTGTGTCCCCACCCATCTCAAAATCAAACCTACACGCTTGCATGTTTCAGCTTGGCTGCATTTCGATCTGAAGAACAATGGTCTACTATGGGTCATACACACTTGCAAACTAGTTTAGACCCATCAATAGGCCCAGCTGGTTTTGTTCATATAGTGAGTTGGCCCCAGGTGTGTCCAACACAAGTACACTTCAGTTAGTACCCCTCCAGCCTGAGTAGAATCACATGTTGAACAAGTAAAATTTAGCTTCAGTACAAACTGTCAGTCCTACCTTGATGTGACTAAGACCCTGTCCACACGTAGCCGGGTATCTCCCAAAACGGAGATATTTTTCTACGGTTTGGCCTGTTATCCACACGTAGCCGGAGGTTTTCGGCACCAAAAACGAAGCTTTTTAAAAACTCCGGCCAAAGTGGAGATTTGCGTTTTCTCCGTTTTCGGTATCTGCGTGTGGACGGTGAAAACGGAGTTTTAAGAGCCGTAACGCCACTTTCCGCGACAAAAAATGATCCAACACCTCATGTGCGACCTGTGTTTACTCTAGAAAACAGCATTTATTTCCTTAGAGCTGTGTTGGTATCATCCATTGTTAAAACGCGTCTTGTTTGTTTGCTTTTATAAGCTGTATAACTGCTGCGCGCTGAAGAGAGGATATAAAGTTTCTCTTGGCGGATAGGACTGGGGAGAACTACTGCCCCCTACAGGTTTGCCACGTCTATGAATGTGCTGAAAAACGCATTTATCCGGTTACGTGTGGATGGAGATTTTTTTTTCAAGGAGCAGAGGAAAATCTTCGTTTAAAAAAAAAACCCGGCTACGTGTGGACATGGCCTAAATCAATGCCCATCAAGACTGCATACGCTACTGTGACATTTGTCCAACTTCTGTGTTTGCTAAAGGAATTTTTCAAAAGCAGGCTTTGCA
The DNA here is from genome assembly GCA_028564705.1 of Apricaphanius iberus. Taxonomy (NCBI): domain Eukaryota; kingdom Metazoa; phylum Chordata; class Actinopteri; order Cyprinodontiformes; family Aphaniidae; genus Apricaphanius; species Apricaphanius iberus. Next base: position 1,356,548 of record JAPXFQ010000556.1, read on the forward strand.
AAACATTAATTGGTCTGTCATGAAATGAAGCACTGTGTTACCTTACGCTGAAGAAGGCAAGAACACATCCAATCAAACATTCTAAGGCGGTTGACAACAAATGGAGGAGTTTTGCTAATTTGTCATGAAGCATGCAGTTTACGTATTTCAACGGGCTCACGTACAAAGAAGGTGAGATGAGTCAGGATTTGACAGACTTGTTTTTCATTTAAATAAATAATTTACCTAGAGCAAGTGACAGAATGCACAAGCTAGAAGGCTGAATTTATCTTTTTGGCTGCCTGTCACGGATGCACAAGTGTACAAAAGGTTTAGCTGACAAAGAGTCTGCTGAGGCAAAGGGGATGACACATTGGTCTCAAGTCTGAGAGTCAAAAATAAAACTATGCACTACATTACAAAGCATCATCTTAAAAAAACTGCTGGCACTTCGATGGTACTAATCACATCAGGTCAGGAGTTGTTAAATATGCTTGTTTGACTAGTAAATTCAAGTAGTGACGTGGTAAAAATGTTGAGTGTTAGGTTACTGTAAGGTCAATAAGGGCTCCTTTACTCACAGACACAAAACAGATGTCATTGCTCACTAACAGGGAAAAGGGCGCATCCTGATGAAAACACATTAATGCCTTTTTCTATGTGACATTGATGGCAAACACTGTCTTCCTGAAAATAGCCCACAGAAATATACTAGAGGAATAAAAGCAATATAATCTAAACTGAGAAGCAATGCAATCTCTAGTCAAATGCCCTAGCTGGCGAAAATGCTTTTGGTAGGAATAGGCAGCAGTGGAAAACTGCTCGGAGTCAAATAGAGGGCAGTGTAATAAGCACAGCACCTGCTGCAAATAGCTGTCTGCTACACCCCCACAAACAAATTCAACACTTATTCACATTTTGCTGTTCTATACTTTCTGACTAATGCATTGCCCCCAAATCATTTAAAACATATAAAAGTTTGACCCCAGTTTAACAGGAGACACTCAGATTGTTAAAGCTGCCATAAGTGGTATCTATAGATACACGTGGGCAGAGTTCATAGGCAGGTTTTGCAAATTTATCACACAGCCGATAACTGAAAGGTATCAGAAAGGTATTCAGACCATAAAAGCTTGTTTTCCTTTACATGCAAAAAAAAAAAAAAAAAAGAACTCAAATCAAGGACTCTTACATGTTTAGGTTTTATATGGTTTACAGAAAAACCAAAAAAAAATCCACAAGAAAAAGCCACCCAAAACTGTGCATTGTCTGATTTGTGGCCTTAGAGAATGTGTGTTTGTCGTCTTCTGTTCAATAAATGATAAAAAAACATCCATATTGTTTTGTAAAGCATGATCTTGAAATGAGCAGTTTGAGAAAACATGAACTGTTCTGTGTAATCTGATGTATTACTACTCTAAGTGTCCCATTACGAGTCAAGCTCCATCCATCCATCCATCCATTTAATAAAAAACATGCTAAAAATAACTCATGTCAGAGGCACATTGATAAAACCTTAAAAGTTATCTATGCAACTCAAACAGTAGCATTTAGGCAGCATTAATGGATAATTAAAACACAAAGCATGTCCTTTAATGTTTTTAAAATACATTTTTTGAGACAAAATACAGTAAAAAGAAAGTAAAAGTAAAAAAGCTAGATAAGCCTTCATCCTATCTGGCATTTTCTCAGAGATGACACAAATCAACTTAAACTATACTATAACTATACTCAGGAGTTCACAGTCACTTTCTGCTGTGTCAACACAACAAGTTCTGTTACTGCACAAGTAACTTATGAAAACAAAATCCTTCAATACACTTTTATTCTGGTACAACTTCAGGTGACACAAACAAAAAGAAGAGATCTTGAATCACAAAACAAAAAACAAAAAAAAATTAAATTTTCCCCCAAAAAACTTTTATCAGGCAAGGCAACATTAATAAAACAGAAAGCTGCTGTGGCACAACAAGTGGCAAAGTAAAGAGATGCTGAGACTAAATTTGGAGATTAGCAGAAAACATATTCCAAAGCATTTATAATTCATGCGTTTGTTCGAGGCTGCGCTGACTGCTCATCTGATTGCTACACTGCTGAGGCCTTGTGCCGATATTTGCATGGAGAGAAAAACATTTGGAAAAAACTATTCTCACCCGCTTCTGACTGCCGTTCCTTAGCAACAACCGAGATGGACGTTCTGAAACTGCATGATTTTTTTTCCGTTTCGTGTCTGTGTGTGTGTTAAGTCCAGAAAAATTTCACTTACTTGTTTTGCATCATGTTCATTATGATCCAGTCCGAGGGGTAGACGTTTTTCCCGATGAGATTTTTAAACATGATAAATGTTTCCATTAGAAAATCCTGTGTGAGATAGAAATGCGATAAAATAAAAAGTTATTCTTCTGAACTCAAAGATCAGAAAATGCTAAATAAAGAGGTAACAGCCAGTCCTCAATAACTTCCTATTTTATGAGAGCATATTGTCTAGCAAAATTTTAATGACTCATGTCTTTGTTTATTCCAGTGCACTTTCCACATTCCATAGACTTTGAAGCTCTTTATTCTTTTTATATAAGTTTGTTGATAAATGACAAGCAGTTGGAAATTATTTTATTTTTCTTTTCAGCGGCCTCACTACATGTAGGTCCCTACGATTTGTTTTTAAAGTTATGATGAAAACAGGGATGAGATTGCCAGATTTCACACTTAAAATGGAATCCATAATGCGTGGAATTTTACTGAATTTGTATTGCCACCGCAGCTCCCATACCTGTCGTTACCAGGTAAAGTCACATATGGACATGAACATTCTGCATGTGTTAAGGGAGAAAACACCTGTATTATAAAGGGGGACGTAACAAAAAAATCTGAATACAAATACAAACGTGTACCGTTACACCCCTGATTGTTTTTATTCAGTTGATCAATTAACAAAATGAAGAGCCCCTTTGGGGCTACTATATTTCAATTCTTCAGTTACTTGTGTTAAAAACTGGTTGCCATACAGTTACGGAAATGATTAAAATCATTATTTTATTTTTGGTAGATTTCTTCTTAATGCAGCAATATCTAAATCCTGCTACATACATTTACAGGTTCTAGCACAAGGTTGTCCTATCTAGATAAATTAATCTGTGTGAATAGCGGTACAATAAAAATTACAGTACAACAAATTCATTTGGCTTGCTTCTAAATATGAAATGTGTACGAGCCTAAATATGTCTCATTTAGAGAAACCTGTCCCACACATATTGTCAACCAGTAAAAGGATCAGACACAAATCAATTTCTCCTTGCAAACATACTGTACTTTGTTATTCATAGTATATTAAATGATACTTTCCTGGATGTCGGTAAATATTTTTTATCAAATAATGACAAAGACCACTATAGTTAAAATGATTATAAATGCAAAATATTTGTATTAGAGCTGTACCTGAAAAAATAATCTGATATCTGTACCCTGCTCTATAACTTTCCCAGTTTCCTCACAGACATATTTAGTTAGTTGTCGACAAGGAGCATTAGAATGCTAATCGGGCAGCAGATACTGGAGAAATACCACTGCAAGGCCAGGATTATTTGGGGCTGAAATCCAAAATCATTGAGATTTATTCTTGCTCTCCCGCTTAGTGCATGCTGCAACAAGTGATCCATTTTCCTCAGATTCTGCTGTTCATTTAGATCCCCCAAGGCAATATCTTTAAGGAATTCAATTTACCTGGAGGGCTAGTGTTTACAGGTGGATTTAAATAAATAAATAATAATAATAATAATAATAAAATTAAGAGAAAAAAAATTCAGGAAGTTTTATTTCATTAATTCAGTTGAAAAACTGAAAGTCAAATGATATGCACATTCATTACTTACAGGGTATTCTATCTTTTTCTTCATCTAGAAAGCAAATTTTCTTTAATGACAAAAAAATGTAAAATGTAAATGTAATTTATATTTTTCCAGGTAAAAATGTGTTCTTAATTTTTGGGCTGTTGAATTCAATTACAAAATCAAAAGTCTAATTTACTGGTGTTTTTATTAATTTTTACGTGTTCTCTGGTATGAAAGAATGGTGTCTGAGTTGGTTTCGGTGACAGGCAAACTGGAATACAACTCCAATGCAGTCTCCATTTACAAAAATCTGTAAAGTGTAATAAGAGCAAAATCGTGATTTAGCCGCTTATATTCCTCATGATTTGAAACTTAGGTTAGGTTTAAGGGTAGTTAAAAAAGCTACATTTCTTGGTGGATGTGGTCAAATATATTAGCATATTAGCCGAGGTAGTACATTTCATTATCATAGTTTTAACACAATACTTATAAAGTAAAACATTGGGTGAACAATTTATTTTTACTTACAGCCTAGGGATTTGGTGTCCCACCGTTATTACGGTATAGATCCTGGTTTTAAATACAACTTAGAAGCGAAGCCAGCACTGTAAGGTAGTTTGTGAGGTCACTGGGCTAAAAGTGACTGAACAAATAACTAACAGAGCTTTGCATTTTGCTTGTGGTGTTCCCAAAACAATGTCCAACCACTCCTTCTTCAGCTCCTCTTCCATGGATGAAAATGTAGCCCTGATGTGTCATCTCCACAAATAATACAAGGCCAAAAGAGTTCTGTAATGCTGTGGAGTTGCAAATAGTTAGCTTCTAGAAGCAGTAATATGCGCTGCTCTCTCCTGGTCACAAAAACAATCCAGTGTTCCCATGTGCGGTCCCAAACCATGCAGGCGAGGCCAAGAATACTAATTTTTACTGTGAGGTTCAATAGACTTTTTCTGACTCACTCCTTTTCTTTATTTTCTTTCTGTAGCTGATGCAGGCAATGGAGTTAGGAGAAAATATTCAAATGCAGCATGCTTATACAACTAAGAAACACCAACTGTACTTAAAAAAGTTTTTCATGATTTTCAGTGAAGGGGACCTTTAAATTTGTTATCCATTGTAATTTTTTGAGCTGCATATGTGCCAAATACCGGGCCTTCAAATTTTTAGCAACATAGGGAAGTTGTATGAAATGTACAATTATCATGTCCAAATGTAGGCTGAAATATCTTACAGAAAAGTCCAGACTCATTAACAAGATGTACTCACCACCACGTCACTTCTTATCTTGCCAAAAGTGCTGATCAGATGAGCATAATGATAGTCATCCATCTGTCTCAGGATGGCTGTCATGCAGGCCACAAAGCTCCCCTGAAAACGAGAAGGAGGTGCATTCAATAAACAATCAAGTTTGAATCAAAGAACCGGGGCAGAATGACTCTGTGGCTGTGATTTTGATGGCTTCCGACAAGCTCAGCTGATTGGATCCGACTCCTGAAGCAGACTCGGCCTCCCCCGGTTGGACGAGGTGTGCGACCTCATCTAGAGGGTGATCTCATTAACCTGCTGCCCTCCACTCCCACACTCTTTTGTCTTCACTGATTGTAATGCCGGCGAGTTCCCAACAGCTCCTTTTTTTCAGTGGTGCAGTTCACCATTCTGGCTGTACATTTGAAGCCAATCACATTAAAAAAACATGTGCTGCTGACTAGTAGAAAAACAAGTTCATGCTGTCTAGGATGTTGTCACTGCTTTACGGCGTAAAAGCCCCTCTGACCAATAATGTAACAAGGAGTGGTTGCTGTTTTCTGAGACAGGGTGTAGGAAAATTACATTCAGGGGTAATTACTCCAGAGATTCATGCAGATAATCAGCCATAAAGAGAAAAACAAAAGCAAGAGAGAAGCAGAAATGCAAAACAGGTTAAAGAGATGAAATATGCTAATGGATAACAGGAAATTGGAAACTTATTTAAAAATGAAAACTATATTATGAGCCACTGAAATGTTTGAGGAACAAGATGTTGGTGCTTTTATTTAAAGTTAAAAGAAGTGCTTTAACGTTTCTACGTTTGAGTAGGTATTGTTGAAAAAGTTATACTTTAGACTATCATTGCAAAAACTAAACAAATGTTATTTAAGAAGACTGACGTCAAGATCAAAAAGAAAAATGCGAATGTTTGTCAGGGTTTCATGCCACAAGATCTTGGGCTGTTAAAACTTTACTACACTGAACAAAAATATAAGCGCAATATTTTTGTTTTTTAATCTATTTCAATTGTCAATATTTGAATATCTTGTCAGCTGAACTAAAATCTGCAACATTTCCTCTAAACTCCTCTAATATTTCCTCTAAACTCAAAAGACATATTACTCTCAAATATTGTTCAAAAATCGGTCTAAATCTGTGTTAGTGAGCATTTTTTCCTTCGCCAAGATATTCCGTCCCACCTTGCAGGTGTAGCATATCAAGGTCCTGATTAGACAGCATGAATAAACTGACCATAGACTATTTGTGCTCTAAAATGAGCTGTTTTGCTTTACTAGGGGGGCTGGCCACCATTCGCCTTACGCAATGCAACACATCTCCGTTGTATTGAGTCGATCAGGTTATTGATTGTGGCTTGTGGAATGTTGGTCCACTCCTCTTTAATGGGTGTGTAAAAACTGGAACTGGAACACACCGTCGTATACGGTGATCCAGAGCATCCCAAACATGCTCAATGCATGAAATGTCATTGCGGTTTCTCTGTGCATTCAAGCTGTAATCGATTAAAATACACCTGTGTTTGTAGTCCATAAAATTCACCTGCCCATAATAACTCCATCGCAACCATGGGCCAGTCTATCCACAGCGTTGACGTCAGGAAACCGCTCACCCACATGAAACCACAATGCTCTCTGCCATGAAAAGCCAATCTATGAAATTCATCCAGACAGCATGTGAAAAGTGGACATGTCTAGGGAAAAGAAGACAGTTTGTCACCCTAACTTATCATCTAAGCTGTGAATGAATCTCCAAGACAAAAGTCTCCTCGGCAAACTTTACATGCTGTAAGTCTCAGTGTACGTCTTGCCAAAAGGCTCAGAGGGAGCATACAGAAGGGTAAGCCATGTAAGCTGATTACCAGTGTTCAATCGAGAGCAGCAAAGGAAAAATGATATGCCTGCAGCTGTGAACAGGTGAACTTATTCTGGAAAACTGACATTGCCTTGTATTTTGCTCCATCTATCTTCCTTTCATCTATGAAATAAAGAGCAAAATTTCCCTACAAAATTTCACTTTCACATTGGGGATGGAGTGTCTAGGGTGGTGGGCAGTGTTAATTTTCCTCAACAGCTGCACAATAAAGTGGACGCCTGCATATTCATAGTCAGAGCTGATTCACCTCGTCACTGTTTTTTTTCCCCATACCGCATACATAAAATTTTGGAAAGAAAATTTTGTTTGAGAAGATAAGACATGTAGGCAAAATGCTACTTAAGATGCTTTTGGTTGGCATTTGCACCATTCATTTTCTGTTTTACTGATTGGCTGTACCCTCAAAAGCAGTAATAAAGAAGACTGTAGATATTTGCTACTACAGAAGTAGTTAAATGGTGTCCACTGTGTGTTTTAGGGAATATTAGGGTAAACTTGTTAGAACTAATAAAATATCTGCTGCAGAATATTGATGCATGCCACTTTTCAGATTTTGATTTGCGAAAAAAAAAAAGAAACTACATTGAATTGCATGTTTTGTTCTTCCGTTACATAAAATACCAATAAAATATATTTAAATTTGTTTTGCAACAGGAAAAAAGGTTAAAATGGTCAAGAGGTATAAATATTTCAGCTAAGCACTGATCTCAAGGAACCAAAATCTGCTGATTGTGGAGTAAATAGAGACGATAGAGCTAAATATTAAATAGAAACACATTCCACAGAAGCTGTTTAAGAAATGAGACACCTGTCTGCAAAAGGAAACATTCAGGTCTCCAGCCCAATAAAGCAATGATATAGTCTTCGTACTCATGTCATCGTCTGTGTATATCTTTTAAAGTGACGAGCTGTGTTTGGAGTCAACCAGAAGCTCTCTAAGGCCTGCAAGAGCTCTCGTGGCTCATCTCTCCACTTTTCTCACTGGCATGACACCAGTAGTGTTACCATGACAACTCTTTCATTTTATATGGGGGAGTTAAATGAAGGTAGGTCAAATGGGCCCATGTTGAAGAAAAAAAAATTGGAATAGAAAAAAAAACCACTGTACACTTTTTCCATAGCATCTATCAATTACCTCTTTGATGTATGTATGGGGATATAAGAGAGAAAAGGAGATAAAGAAAAACCTTTGCTCATACCATCGGACCTCATGAGCTGCTTTTGGATTTAGCCAGGAGAGTTTACATGATCAAATATGATCTTTGATATAATGTTCAAGCCATTGCTCAAAGTAAAAAAAAAAAAAAAAATTCAACCACAGTTGTTGACTCAAGTTTAGTTTTTGGTTAGAACAGCTCCTATTATCGAGTGACGAACATGACCAACATCTACACAGTCGTCTGACTGCCTGCAATCTGCCTAGTACATGGCCTTTATGAGAACAGGACTTTAAGACAGCCAGGAAGAATTGTGGTTGATCACTTCTGCCTTGGATATAAACAGTTCGAGTCCCTTCCCTCAGTGCGGACACTGGTTAATAAGAACCAAAACCTTATGTCATAGAAACAGTTCCTTCCAAATTGCAGCTGGACCTTTGATTGCATATGGGAATCTTCAGTTTCAACAAATCCCAAAGGTGCTCTACTAGATGGAGATCTGGTGACTGTGAAGGCAAGTGAAGCAAAAATGAGGTCTAGGTCATGTTCAAGAAAGCAATTTGACAAGATCTGAGCTTAGTAATATGGTGCAGAACACTTCAGTGATTATACAGGAAAGGACATGGTCAGATATAACGCTCAAGTACTCAACTCGTACCAAGGGGTCCAATGTTTACAAAGAAATATATCCCCCAGACTGTTATGTAGCCACAAACAGCTGGTACTTTTGATAAAAAGCAGGATTGATCTTTTGTCATGTTGTTTAAACCACATTCACTCCCCAATGTTGCTATGCTGCAGTTATCTTTTTTCCAAACAAAGTCTGAGCAAAACTACTGCCTTAATTTCCTGTACTTAAATGCAAGAGTGGCACCTGTGCTGTGCATTCAGAGATCATATGCCACATACTTAACAATATTGTCATTTGATCTACTGCTGTCTTTCTGTCATCTTAAACCTGTGTGTTAATTTCCTCTGACATCTATCATTAAGTTATTGTGAAAACTGGATATTTATTCTCTTTTGGATGATTCTCGTTAAATCGAAAGTATGGTTGTGCATGAAAATCCAAGTTGAAAACAAGTGTCTGAAATATTCAGATCAGCAAGTTGGCACCAACAACCGGTATACTCTTGAAGTCACTTAAATCCCGTTTTGCCAAATTTGAGCTTGAACAAGTCATTTTCAATATGTCTACATTCAAAAACAAAATAAAAAATATATAATTGGGTAGCTGGTGACAGCCTGAGTTACTTTTTGTTTCAACAGTTAAAAAAAATATATAATAAAGTGGCCAGTGAGTGTATACACCCTTAGGCTGGGAAGCACCTTAGTATCCACCAGAATTAGCAACAGATTTCCCTTCAGACCTGTTATCACTACATCCTGATCTTGGATAAGAGGAAGGCAATGCATGGATAGATGGCCACTAACTCAGTGAAAACTAAATAAGCCTGTTGCTCAATCTTCATTTTTTAGCCGGCACAGACAAATCTTGTGTTGTGATAAGTCATGAAAAAGAAAGGCTGCGCATGATTTATATACAAAGATCTTTGGCTGTCCAGTGTGATGGGCCCTACAACACCTTATTGAGAACTCTCATGACCAAATCCAACCTCCGACAGTCTTCAAACATCAGAAAATTTGCCGTCCCCGGTCTGCAGTCAAACAGTATTAATAGACTTAGGAAATAATGTGGAAAATTCATGATGAAAGCACAACACTGTTCATTATTAGAAGTAACAATTTACCCAAATTAAAAAAATCACAATCTGAAATTATACTTGGAGCAAACAAGTATGAGTTTCTATTCAAAGTAATAAAAATAAAAAGGAGGATTCTTACTTAATTGTATACTTCAGTGTGGTTTTTTGATATTAGTTTGATACGTGAACTCAAACTTAGCATATCTTTTTTTTTTCGTCAGCGTGAGCAACAGGATGATTGGCACCCATCATATGGTGAAACAAGTCTGTCAGCTATGAGCATGGTACACTTTGCCACACATTAGTTATGACCAGGATGGTATGAAGGTCATTTCCTTTGTCGTTGCTTTACTAAACAACCTAAACTGCAAAAATATTTTCTGTATTTTGTAAATTTTTGAGCTGCAGGGCTTGAACCTCAGCAGCAGCCATACAGTTTCAGCCGGTCCGTCCCCTAAAAATGTCCAAGCAAGTGGAACTTTTACGTTATCTCTTTTATTTATTTTGAAAAACTATTTGTTTTGAAAATTTTTGAGTTGCTATTGAATTTTCACATTGCAATTAACTCATTTATGGTGAATCGGCACCAGACTACAAATTAGTCACTTTAAACTAACATAAATAGATTAAAAAATTGTCAAAAGTGAGCGATTCACAAGGTAAGTAGAAAAATAGACTATATCTCAGGCTAAAGGATCACAAAACTCATTATCACTATGATGAAGCTGCAAAGATCTACTGCTCTTTCTGAACATAAATAAAGTTTTACTTGTGATATCAATCACTGGCTCTAGGAACTGTAGATTACCCAGTCCTAGACTCAATATCCATCTTATGCTCGAGGGCAAATGAAACTGAATTTCAGTGAAATAAAAAAATCTGTGATTAGAGGGAAAAGCCAGATGCATCATAAGCTGCTATAAAGCTTGCGTCGGTCTAATGATTCATCTCACTTCAGCACCTGACAGAAAAGAAAAGGAAAAAAAATGTGTTTGCACGAGCTGGGGAGGGCTTTTGCATCAGCTGATCATTGTTTTAGGCCTTTAATTAAGCCAGAGGGGAAATGGCATTCCAGTCTATATTGAGCCGTGTCCCAAGCCTCCACACATCTTTGGAGAGAAGAATACTAGCAAAAGAGTAGATAGAATAGAGAGAATAAGGGGGTTGATGACCAACAGCTGTCAAAATGGCTTCTTTCTCTTTTTACTCTCAGCTTGGCAATATATGACTTTGGTGGTATTACAAAAGATTACAAAAGAAATAACGTGTAAATGAAATCCCGTGTGTTATGATATTTAAAGCATGGGGGAAGCTTTCCCCATGCAAGTAAATGAGATGTACACTGGAAAGTCATTAAAAGAAGAAACCCTTAGGGAAAAACCTTTAAGCATTCCTGTTGACGGAATGTAAAAAGAAAACATTGATGTTTTTCCTGATGAGACTGTTAACAGGGCCACTAATCATGTTCAAAAGCAGCATCAAGAAGTACTTTCATTTAAAAGAGAAACAGACTTATAGAATAGCTAGACATGAAAACCAAAGATGTCATCTTCCTCTAAATGCAAAATATCTTCAAGACACAGCAAAGTTTAAAGTTGGTTATGTACTATTCCTATACATATTTCTATCCAAACCAACTTTGGCAATAAGAACTGCTTTGTTTCCAATATTTAGGAATGAGAAATTGCTTTAACTCAGTCTGCGGCATGAACGGCCTGTTTGAGGTCACACCACAACATCTCAACAGGATTCAAGTCCAAGCTGACCTCAGGATAGAGAAGAGAATTCATGGTTACATCGAGTAAGGTAAATCCTCCGGATCCTGAAGGAGTAAGACAGCCTCAGACCCTGATACAACCACCATCGTGTTTAACCATTGGTATGATTTTTTTTTCCACTAATATGCAGTTTATCTTTTACACCTAGGTAAACAGGACACAGAATATTGTCCTAAAAGTGTTGGAGATTATTCATTGAGATGTTTTGGGTAAATGTCAGTTTAGAGCCGTTTTTTTTTTTTTTCATCAATAAATTAAGTCAGTATTTGAATATCTTCCATCCATCCATCCATCTTCTTAACCGCTTATCCAATTCAGGGTCACGGGGCAGCTGGAGCCTATCCCAGCAATTATCAGGCGTTAGGCAGGGTACACCCTGAACAGGACGCCAGTCTGTTGCATATCTTGTCTTCTGAAATCTAAGGTTTCCTAAATATATAATACTCCAGTCCATTTATTAACCAATGCTGAATTGGTAAGGGGAAAAAACTCGATGTATATATTTCACTTTTTTGTAACAAATAGATTTATCTAATTGGTGGAGCACATTAATTGACCTTCACCTTCACCTCGCGTTCCAATGAATCCACCATATCTGCTACCCTGATTGGACATTGGTCAGCGAATTCTTTACCTCTCCAGTCAAAGGGGGTTTCTAAGTGCTGAGTAAACAGCTTTTCTTGGAAGGAAAGTGTCCTTCGCTCAGATGGACATATTGACTTTTCTATAAGGTGAATCTTTTTCTTTAAGTATACATTATAAATGAATCCACGAAGGTGTGAAACTACCTCTTCAAGCTTCCTAAATCACAAGATATCAGGAATCAATTTAAATCACATATTCCATTTGTAAATGAGAACAGATACAGAGAACGACTGCCGGAAAAGCAGACAATATGTGAATGGCTTCACATGGCCTGTGACAAGTTACCCACTCGATTCAATGGAAGGAGGGCTCTCGCTGCCTTCCTGTTGGCTTCATGTTGGAGTCAAGTGGGTTTGCTGAATCATGCACAAGTGGCCAAGTGCTGTGTATTGTACTTCTCAGCTCTGCCTCTATTTTACAAGCCAGTGTGAGAACTGCTTAAGTACTGCTGTTTTTTCGTCCATTTCTAATCTTTGACTGTCAGGTGGGATTCAGCTCATGCTTAGACAAAAAATGAATTACATATACATATATATATATATATATAAATATATATACATATATATATATATATATATATATATAAATATATATACATATATATATATATATGGCAGCCAGAGAAGACAACAAATGTTACAGTACAGACTGCCACTTTCTTAAATAAGAGCAAAGAAGCCGTATCTTAGGGTGCAGTCCTGTTGATTAAAAAGTTCCGTTCATTTGGGCCGTGTGAATGCGCAATCCAACACTGATTTGGACCAAAAAAGGAAACTGATCAGTCTAACAATACAGGTCTATGTTTTCGATTGAAACAAATTCTGTTGCGGTTAAATTTTATATGTGAATGGTGGACCAGGACCAGGACTGCACCAATAGCAGGAAGCAGACTTATGTACAGGGCATCCTGGATAAATAAAATCTAAACAACTGCTGGATCTTTTACAGATGTTGCTCGGCATCTGTATGAGAGGTACATCAGTGTTTTGAAGTTGCATGTGCACTTACTCATTGCGCACTGCCTCATTTCGAGCCATCTCATGTAAAAAAAAACAACCCAAAAAACAGAATTTTTTAAGCCCATTGCTGCAGCGGTATTTATCTGGCACATTTGCTAAACACAACAGAACAATTCTAAAACCACTAGAGTCTGCTGCCCCTCCATGTTTGTTTATATTTGACTATGCAGAGAGTGCACCCTGCGGCACCAAGAAGTGCAGCACCACCACAGGTGGGGAGGTAAACATGTTGCTCAAAAGCTTTGGTTTGTTTGACAAAAAGCAGTGTGAATGTGAACCACAGCAGTGAAACAGTCTACCTTACTAGTAGGTGTGAATACATCCTTAAAATAGAAAAATGTATCAGTTATAAACAACCATAGTGTCTTGTTAGGATTATATGTTATCGACCCACACAAAGTAGAGGATTATAAATGAAAGGACAAAAAAGCATGGTTCTCAATTTTTTTTTTCTGAAAATGAAAATCTTAACAATCCAGAAAACCTAGGTGTTCAGCACTTGTTAATTTAAAACCACTTACTGTATATAACGACACCGACAATGTTGCTTTTCAATAACAACTAAATATAATTAAGTGAAAATATATATGTCAGCTGCAACTTTTCAGGGCCTTTTGAGTTTTCATAAAGTAATAATCAGCCAATGCTAGTTGTGTTTTACCATATCTGTATTCATTTGATATTAACAATCAATCCTTTATTTCCATCTTGCTGCTGTTTGTGTTTCAGGATGAAATGCATCACTAAAAAAAAAACAACAATATGATGACAGTCTTTATGTCAGGGTTAGGGCAAATGAAAGCTTCCGTGTAAAAAATAAAATAAAATAAAAAAATTAATAAAAAGATCTTGATTCTGCTTTGAGGAAAATATTTAGGTTCCCCAGACAACAGCACTAAACTTACAGCCAGAGCTACAATGGACAGATTAGATCAAAGTATATTAATGCGCTAGGGTAACTAAATAAAAGTTAAGACATAAATCCATTTGAGAATCTGAGGTAAGACTTAAAATAGCTTTTCATAGATTCTCCCAGTTACATTCAGTCAGATCAAAAGTGTATTTAAACAAACTCCTAAGAACTTGGAGCGGTTATTAATGTGTTTTTTTATGTGTTATTTCTCTTCCACGCACAAGTTTATGGTGAAAATGTGAAAAAGAGATCAAGGGGTATAGATACTTTTGCAATACATTAAGGTAAATATGCATCAAAAAGTTTCCATAAGAGATTTTTAAAAACTTGCGAGTACTCTTCTTTTGATGTAGTTTTGATGAAAAGACCTTTAAGACTGCAGCAGAATGGGACACTCTCCATCTGAGGTATCTGGCGGACACATTTTCAGCTTTTTGTCAGTAGCAGAGACTTGCTGGGGGACTGCTGCTGCACAGCAGACACATCATATCAGCCTCTAAATGTACACACACACACACACACACACACGCTGAAAAAATTATTCCCTTTTCTCTGCTACAACTGCTGCAATTCCAAGCTAGAATAAACTGACGGCTCTCTTCTCCTTCAAGAAATCCAACTCAACACACAAATGACAGTCAACTTTCTCATGCATGCTGTGTGGCTGAATACACAAAGCAGCTTAAGTGACAAGCTGGTAATGAACCCCCTTCAATTGCAAATGCAAATATTTACAGGGAAATAGTTTGTTTAGGAACAGACTTTTCTCCTTTTATTTGGCAACTATTATACATTTTGTGCCAATAAATAGTAAAACCTTAGTCTAAAAGCAAATCAAGCTGTTACAATGACAACAATTAGATGAGGACTTAAGTTTTATCTCAGATGCATCAAAATGACAGTGCAGGAATTTATTGTCATATGTGCACGGTGGAAATGTTTTTATATAGAGGATAAAAGAACATTAGGCACTGTTTAAGAATGAAGAACCCATTTTGTTTCCTCCAGCAAGAGCAGAATTAAAACACAGGACATTTACAAAGGATAAGTTATAGCTATTAAAAGTGACATTAAGGTTTAAATCTAGTAAAACACGACAGTCCAGAGATTTGTCACGATCACATTATTTCTGAAAATATTCTACTTTCTCCTGTGCTAAAATTGCAGCCTCTTGCTGCTTGACAGCGCAATAACAAAGCTTTTGAGGTGGATGTGTTATTGTCAGTCTAAAATAAGCAGCCAGTCTGATAAAGCTGTGATGTGCTGCTAGTAGGATCTCTTGTTTTGATCTTGAAAGCTCCCTTGAGTTTTGCACTTGGTTAAAGATTGGTCAAGGACAACCACAATGATGTGAAAAGGAAAGGATGTACCAAATAAGAACATAGCATCGCCCCTCAGGTTGCTGTTGCTACGAGAGTGTGAGAACTAAATGATTGACACCCATCACCATTACTTACTCAACTAACAAGAGTTTCAATATTACAGTTTGGAAGCTATATTTAGGATGTCTAATGGCAAACTGGACACAAAAAAGGATTTCCTGAACATGTATTCAGAAACACCACTTGTGTCTCTACATGCAAAACAAATTAATATTGGTCACAGTTAGCCAATGCTTATTTATTCATGCTAAAAATTATGAAAAAATACAGTTTAACCAGATTTTGTTTGAAACTGATAACTTTTAAGACCCATTTAAAGATTATCTTGAAAAAGACCAAAACTGATGCTGGAGGTAATGAAAGAATTTACACTTAAGTTAGTAATTTAAATATAAATACAATGGACGGCCATTTATTTACTATTCAGGGATTAACTTATTTGCAGACTTATTTTTTTGGCAGAATACATCCAAAGTACTCAAAAGAAAATGCAGCTTGGGAAGCTGAAATACCTAGGAGCAATGATGCTTGACACTATTGGCTGGCATTTGTAAAGCAGCCAATCCAGAAACTCCAGTAATTTTTCATTGTGCTCATTGGATTCCGTAGTAGTGTTAATATTGTTGCCACTGTAATTTCAAATGCATATTAGGGTATTTAGTTCTTTTTTTTATATTAAGATAAACAGCCAATAGCAATTATAGAAGTCGGTCTAAAGTATAAGCGGTTCTGGACAGGGGTCAACATGGGCCAGTGTCCTGCTACTGAAGAGATCATACTAAATCAATTTCTTATATGCACCATAGCTGTCTTAGCCGGGAAACTTCTTTCCTGCTGGCCTCTCATATTATTATTATTATTATTATTATTATTATTCAATAAATCTCCCATATTTTAACATCATTGATAAAATGATCTGCCTATCCAAACTGAATTTTCACTGACCTCGCGAGAACTGCCACCTACAGTAGCCTGAGTGGCAGTTCTTGTTAGACTAGTACCGGGAGTGGGATCAACAAACAGATGGACGGACTTGATGAAGGGTAGAAGTCATTCCTGCCCAAAAAAACAACTAAGAAGTCATGTGATTATTTGGAAAAATGGGACAGACAATTTAATTTCAAACAGAGGATCTGGATGGAACAAAGAATGTCAACAAAGGGAGGTGTATCAGATTCTGATCACTTAGTTGTAGTGATTAAATGGTTAAGTAGCAATATAAAACATGTCGGACGTGTCGGAAGTAAAACTTTTTCCGATAATTTTTTTTTTAATCATCTGACATGTTGATTGACGTGCTTCTCCTCTAACAATGCCAATATATTGCCATAAAAACTAGGGATTCAACGATACCACTTTTTTCAAAACCGATACCATATTGATACTTGAATCAGAGTACGTACCGATACAGAGTACCAATGCCGATACTTCTACCACACAAAAAAAGTGCTATCAGTTGGGGATCAGGTTTTATTTTCTTCTCTGTTTGTTACAAGAAATGATGGTGAACTAGATAAAAAATAAAATATTAATAAAAATGACCACCACTAAAAATTTAAAAATTAAAAACTAAAACTGTCTGTGAAATGATTGGTGCATTTCTACATCTTAAGTATCGGTTCATGGTATCGGTTAACATCAGCCGATGCCGATACGAGTACATTAGGCAGTATCTGGGCCGATACCCAATACCATTATCGCTGCATCCCTAATAAAAACTCGTCTCCCCATTGACCTCTGCTTCACTACGTTTCATCTCCCTGTGGCCGAGAAATGCACCTGCTCATAACGAGATCCCTCCCGGCGGTTTGCTTTTCCCCTTTGCAACACCAGAAATTACTGCGCAAAGCTCTGAGCTGAGAGAAGACTACACGCGTTTGATTTAAGAATGGTATTTATTAATGTGCATCAGACCAGATGTGTTTAATTCAGTGTTTCATACTCAAAATTATTATAGCTTAAAAAAATCATAAATTATAATGCTTAAAAAAGGTTTATATAATATATTTTTTTAAATCATTAAGACTGGTGAGGAGAGTTGTATCCAGAATGTTTTTAAAGGGGGCTAAATGTGATGATCTTGGGGTTTTGGGAATCACTGACCTTGAAGACTGTTCCCTCCCAGAATCTTCTTTTCATCAAAGTGTCTTCTTATGATTGTTTTAAAAAAAACCATTTAATATAGGAATTATAAAGAAAAGCAATCAAAAACCTCATTGTAACAGACTGAATAAAGATGATGACAAAAGCTTTGATCAAAACTGCTGTTAAAGGGAAAGCCAACAAAAAACAATTATAAAAAGAAGGAGAAGTAACTCTTTCCAAACAAAGAAAACAGTTTGCATCAACGGTGCAAAATGACCAAGAGTTGTGGAACATAGTCGTCCACATCAAAGAGATCCAACTTTTAGAAATTGTTCCTCTGTTTTACTTTTCGCTGGAACTAATAATACACACAATCACTTCACAGGTTCTGAGAGGTGAAAGATCTTCTGATGCTTTGCTGAAGGAGAGCTGTAAAGCTGTCCACTGTTCTCTTAAATATAATGTTGTGAGGTTGTTCATACACACAAATGTGCACACAAACACTGCAGCAGCTGCTCTCTGTGGAGCTGTGGCTCATTACCATGAGACCCGAGGCTTCCAGCAGAGTTAGGGTGTTCCCCGACAAAAAGAAAAAAAAAGAAGAAAAAGAACAGCTCTGTCTCTAAAAGAGTCTGCTGGTTTTGATCCACTCTTACATGAACAGGAATTTATTGAGGGAGGATGATTTAACCTTCTTCATCTTTTTTTTTAGGGTTCATACATTCATTTTTCATTTACAAATGCAAATATTTAAACACTTTAATTTTCAAAGTTCAGAAATATTTTGTATGTACTTTGTAAATCTAAAGTTCAGTGGACTGGCTTTAGATCTGATTGCAGGCTCTCTGCTGTTCCTGCTCCTTCACCTGGTTTGGCTCAAGAAGGAATGTTGGTACAAGGACACTCTTGGGTTCTCTGGGTGTGTTATAGAGGGGTGGTACCAGAGGGGAGTCAGAGAGCTGGTGTGGTGGGGTTAAAATGGGGGCTGGGGTCATGTTGTAGCTGGTTCCTGACTGGTGCCCTGGTGGTCACAGTGATGTTCTGGGCCCTTGTGGCGGTCCCCAGCTCCATCCACCTTCCTGGGGTTTTCACATGCAGTAGCATGGCACAAACATATTCAGAAGCACCCACACAGCATTCGTAGTTACCCATCCATGCTAATAATCCAAAAGTTTAAGTCATACAAAGAGGTTCATATTTTATTAATGTCACCGGTCTACTTTGATCCTAGCTGTAAAACTGATTTAATATAGTCAGTCAAACAATTAGGATATCGTCACCATATATCTGAACCTCCGCAATCCAGTTAGGAAGATAGAGAATGGATGGACAGATATAGAGAGGGATGGTAAAATAGATGCATTGACTGATGGACAGGAATACAGAAGGATGATTCGATAGATGAGCGAACAACAAGAACGATCAGTGGACGGAAGAAAAAACGAACGGAGACAGACCCATACAGATGGATGGAAGGATAAAATATGAAGGGATAGATAAAATAATGAATGATTGATGTTCAAATGGATGGATGGATGGATGGATGGATGGACGGATAAATGATGGGGGGATAAACAGAATTAAACATGTAGGGAAAGAAGGATAAATGAATAGACAGATAAATTAAGGGCTAAATGTATGTACAGACGGACGGACGGATGGACAGACAGAGAGACAGATTGATAGTTTACTGATGGATGAATAAACAAAAGGATGGACAGCTGAATGGACAAACAGTGGGCGAACAAATCCTTGCACATATGAAAATGAATGGATCAATGGATGGAGGGATGATGAATGAATGGAGTAATAAATGAATGGATTCCATGTTTTGAACAAGATGATAGGGAAAATCTGGAAATTCGCATTTTTACCAAACTTAGATTTTCCTTACACAAACTACTGTGTCAGAATCCATTTGTATATCCATTCCATCTATGGGACACAACAATTCTAAGTAGGTTTGGCAAGGAAAACAGATTTCCTTGCGAAAAAACAGCCGTTAACTATTGCCTCGCTTATGACAGATGGATAAATAGCTGAGAAAAGATCAGGCAAACAAGCGGGGGACAAGCAGATGGAATCGTCTTCCCACACAAAAAGAAAAGAGCTCCAAGGAGTTGGAAATACTGAGCAGACAGAAGGTGAGCGGTCTTGTAACAAAACTCTGAAAAAGGATCCCACCTGACAAGCAAGGCTCTATGGAGATGTCAGGGATGCGATGGAAATAAAGACACAGGTGCGCATGCAGACCGGCACGTCACAAACACATCTGCTGTTGTCTTCATTGCTGAGATGCCAGGAGGGTACAATGTTGGAAATCAATTTTTGTAAAAGTAAGGAAAAATAACACTATGAAGAACTTCAGCACACATGATCAGCAAGAACTTTATGAAGCTGCCAGATGTAGCCAAACCTTGGAGCTCTCCATGGCATTTGCCTCCTCCCTTCAACTCTGCTTCCCATATTCCCTCCCCCTTTCACTTATTCACTCCCCCTCTCTCTTTCTCTCTTGTATCTCTCTCTCTCTCGGTGTTTCTCACCCACCTTCAGCCACACTCAGACACACACAAACAGAAAACGAAGAGAAAGCCAGAGCGGAACTGCGGCGGCATGATGGGGATATTCTGTCTGCGTGTGCTCCGTCACTGAGGTGTCCGGAGTTCAGCTACAGCGTGCGCACCTTTTATGTGTGAGTGCGTGTGAGTGTGTGTGCGTGTGTGTGCATGCATTCAGACGTGAGTGAGTGAAAGCAATCAACACCGTATGAGGGGGGGAGAGGAGTGTTGAATCAGTCCGGACGCCACACGATCAGAGGACGCGGATGTGCGACAAGTACTCCCAACAGCTGCTGCCGCTGCTGCTCTGCATGCCTCCGCCTCCTCTCAACTTCTGCCATGGAAAAGCCTCCACTTCCAGCTCGCCTCTAATCCGCTAAGGGAAACGGGCATGCAGGGGCAAAAGCAGGGATCTGGGCTATCGCATCTTTTACGTCAGCATCTCACAGTCTGAGGTAAGTTGCTCCTCTTTGCTCTCGTCCTCTCTTCTGTTTCATCACTCAGTCTGCATATGCAAGGAAAGTCTGCTCAAACAACCACTGGATGGTTCGGAAATCAAGGAACTCTGGAAGCTCAGATGGACCAAGTCTTGGATAGGTAGCAAGAATTATCTTTACAGAAGATTTCCCCTAAAGTCATCTGATGATAAATCATATATTTTTAGCAGAGGACAAAGATGTAAATCTCATATTTCAAGCTCGGCTAAATTTTAAACAGGCATGGAAGAGGAGTTATTTAACTGAAAGGAAGTTAAAAAATATTTGAAGGCAGTTTTTTTTTTTTTTGGCATTCAAAGATTCTGATGAACTTAACTGAATTAGAAAAAAAGATGAAATGAGGCTTGCATGATGCTGCATTTCCTTTCAATGTTGCAGCTGGATGAAAAAAAATTGCAAAACTAACAAAGAGTCTACCATGCAAATAAAGGCCGCAGTTTTGTGCAGTGAATGGAAAGCTTATGTGAGCTGCATCTAAAAGATAATCTATGCATCTTATAGATCAGAAATAGGTGTGGATTGCAGATGTGTGGTGAACGATGGAGAGAAAACCTTCATGTGGCGGTTGTCCTTCAATTGCCACACAGCAAAATCAGCACTAGTCAAAGTCATCCTCTCAACGCTCCAATCCATCACACTATCTCTCTTTCAACCATGGATCTCATCAATGCTCTGATACCATCTCTCTGTTCTAGTTCACATTCAACAAATCCTGTGAATAAAAATATGGAGGGAAAAAGAGATGCACAACAATTTTTTATGACTGAGAAACTGATCGGAAAAATATATCGACCTTTATAGGAAGCTGTAATGTCCCTGCTGTCAGAAGTCCCTACCCATCGGCTTTTTTTCATAGGCCACACCCAAATCTCTCAAACTGAACCCATCTGACAACATGAAGTAGGTTAAAGGATCTCAGAAAGCAACAAATCATGCCCCGGTCTAAGGAAAATCAAGAACAGATGTGAAACAAAGTTACCAACTCTCTGAAAAAGCCATTTCTAAAGCTTTGTCATTTCCAGAAACCACTTCAGGAGCACTTCATGCATAAAAAAGAAAAAAGAGAACAGTGGTAAACGACTAATCAAGAAGGTCAAAAATCCCAAGATCATCTAAAGCTTACTGAGCTCATTTACTTCAGATAGTGTCAACACTCAATATTCAGAAATAATAATGAAATTGGGCAAAATGTAAATTTTCCAAGATTTTGGTAAATTATTTTGTGGACTAATAAGACAAAAGTCCAGTTCTGTAAGGTCTGTAAAGAGTGCCTTTAAAAATCAGCCTGCAAAGACTGCGTCCAAATGAGGGCTGAAGTGCAACTCCACCTCCCGTGGCCTCCTCCTCACCGGGACGGATACTCATTCATCCAGAAAACAAATTACTGCCCTATGAAAGTATGACTGCTTCTGTAACAAGCCAGATGTTGCCTTTCATGTGCTAATAGGATTATTAATTAAGAGTCAGATTTTTTATTTTTATTTTTTGACTCGCGGAGCGCCACGCAGCTCAGGTGGAAAGTGCATATGGCTTGCTGAGGAGGGAGGGTACGTTTGTGGGGTTTTGATAGACTGATGTCATTTGTCTTCACGCCTGAGCTCTCCCGCACATTAAGTGTCAGTTTGAGCGAGTGTATGTGTGAGTGTGTAAAGCATGTGTTTCACTCTGCTTCATGGCAGCGGTCCAGTCAGCAGGGCCTCCAAATGGCCCCGAGGTAGAGGAGAAGAGCTGGTGGAATGTATATCTTTTTTAAATGACTTGACGTCTATGCAAATTTTAATGAAGAAATATTAAAATAAGGACTAAACAAATCACTAAAAACAATTTAACTTCATAACTTTCTGAATTATATTTAACATGCCTAATAACTTTTGCAATTTAAATATTACTTGTCAATTTCATTTGATGCATTTTCATTCTAGTCTATAAATCAAGTGCATCTAAACCTAAATTACCCAACCTTCTTTAAGTATAAAGTAAGCTTCACGATGCTCTTTTATATCAAGCAAGTTTCAGCAAAAAGGGATTTACTATGAAAAACATAGCATAATCTAAAGTATTTTTACCTATCGTAAAAAAATATTACCCATTGTTTTAAAGCTTAAAATGGAGTCTATTGAATTTAAGACTTAAAACAACACTGTAAGCATGATGTCTCTGGATACATTTTTTTTACTCACCTGCACTTCAACCAGGGTTTCATTTCTGCAGTTTCAAGTTCAGAAAAAAATTGAAGAATGATATTTATTTTACAAGTAGATTGCTCACTTTATAAATCAGTGACACAATAGAACAAATCTGGCTCAGTACTTCAACTTGAAAAAAGGCTGCTACATACATAAGGAAAGTAAGATTAGTGAAAAACTGGTTGGACACAAATTATTTCAGACGCGAAGAACATTGTGCAGAGTGAATATTTTTGGAGCTGACGGGTAGATTATTTTACAAAACCGTATATTTTGATTGATAGAGGCCAAAGTGAAAAATTAAGAGTATGCCTATGGTCACATTTTTAGTATTCTAATGCCATTAAAGTGAAATCAATGTCAACATTTAAAAGATCTGTTCTAGTAAAAGCACCATTTTAAAATGCACTTTCCCTCATGAAATGACTAACAATGAATCAATACAGACTTTTTTAAACAACATAAAATGAAGTTATAGAGAATTTGTTAAAAGTTGAGAGAAAATATAAGTACCTTGTTTTTTGTCAAATACAGTGGAAACGGTGGCAAACCACTTATAAGACCTTTATAGAATTAATCTGATTGCAAGGTAATATTTTGATTGCAAAATGACAAAGCCTGATGAAAAATTACAAATCTTTGATACAGTACAGTAGTTCACAAAGCTGCCCCTTACCATAATCATTAAACATAAGCACATTTAAACTAAACATACGTTTTGGATTATTCCTGGACAGTGCCAACTTATCTACCTGAAATCGTATTCGGTACTTAAAGGGCCTATATCATGCCAAATCAAGTTTTTGGAGTTTTCCACCACCTGAAATTGTAATTTTCTCATAAAACCCCCCACTAGAGTGGTTTCTGGCTTAATTTGCGCATGTCTGAGTAATCCTCCTGAATTCTGCTCTCTGAGCAGCTGTCGCTCCCTCTCCTAGAAAACGACTGAGTGTTCATCTAGTGACATCACTAGTTGAAAACAAGAGAGTGCTAGAGGTGTCTAGCACTCTCTTGCTCTGCCTGCAGGCAGAGCGGTTTACCTCTGCTAGAGTTCCAAACACACCCTCCTCCTTCTCACAGCTCATGGCTGCTTCGGTTTTTGGCAGCTTAAAACACTTTTTTGTTGGATTTTTTGGATGTGAAAACGCCCGTTTGGCTGCATGGATTACACGATTTTACTCTACATTCCTAAAGAACAGCAGCTGGATCAAAGAACAAAGACGCCTGATGTACAGAGAAGTAAGTGGCTACATGCTAATGTGGGTTAGCCATTTATCAAGCTGCTTATGTGATCTTATAACAGCCTTGTGTGGTTAATTAATTGATCTGTATCATCTCAGAATGTTCAGTAAACGGGTGCAAACAACAACCAAGGCTTTTTTATATACTGGGCTGGAAAGATTTGCTTAATGGACTCAGCTTGTTGTTTTCGGCTAACTAAAGCATGGAGATTTGTCAACTAAAATAGGCTTTATTGACTGTTTTTTGCACACACAAAAAAAATAATAAACCAAATGTCTGAGCCCTTAAAATAACAGAGCTTCATTGTGGTACTTCGTGCTTTTCAAATTCACTGTAAGAATACTGTTTGAGATGAAGCAAAGCACTGTTTCTCTCAGTCTGATGCTGCGGCTCTGCAGGGGGGGGGGGGGGGGGGGGGGGGATGCATGAAGCGTGATTATAGAGAAACAAGCCATTTTATTTTGTGGTCCGTATTAATTTGTTAGGAAAATTAATACTGTATAACACCTACAGCATATAGCATATATATCTATCCCAGAACTTGAAAGCTGTAATATAGCATGATATAGTCCCTTTAAACCTAGTGATATTTCCCCAAAATATTTCCATTAAAAAACTCACCATCTGGTGCCTGTCTACTAAACTGCTATCAGTTTATTTCTTGATTAATTGTAGAGATGTATTGTTTTCATGGGTAAACTGGTCTCATAAATAAATGTAAATCATAAATTATTTTTCTGATTTTTCTGAGCAGATGGATAGACAGATTGGAGTCTTGTTTGCAGTAATTTTGTGTGTTGTTGTGAAATTAAAGCTTATTTGTAAAGCAGAGGTCACCATTTACCATTTAGATGGATCACATCTGTGTTAATCTATGGTCAGGATGTATGGATCACAGCTGAAAAACAAGATCCTTTAGAGTGAGGAGCTTCGTCATCTGAGGCACCCTCTGAGTAGAGCTTCTGTTCCTACACTTCAAAAGACAATAACTGTGGTGGTTTGACAACTAGATCAGAGAGCTCCTGTGCCTCCATTTCAAGGTTTATCAGGCTGATCCTACAAGGAAGGAAACCCTGGGCACATAAAAAACTCACTCGAGGGACCACATCTCCCTTATAACCAGGGAATGCCCTGACAACACCTCAGAAGGCTGTGTAGATGCTTGGAAGAGGAAACTCAACGGCTTCCTCATGGATCTGTTATCCCTTATACCACATCTTATATAAGAGGAAGAACCATTTTTTTTCTTACAGCCTTTCTTAGATTTGATTAAATAATGTAATTCATCACCTGTCATATCAGGTCTTAAATGCCACCACAGAGTAGCACCCGATTCATATTTATTTGAACAGCTCTAATAGGGGAGATGAAAACTCAAAAAATAATAATTGCTTTAGTATGTGAAGAACCAGTCTAAGGGAAAACAAACATGTTTTTTTTTTTACCTTTGATGAGCAAAAAAAATTATAAAAAAGCTGCATAATAGTCAAACATTTGGCATGGCCAAAAAAAGCACAACACTTTCTGCATCTGTATGCCATTAATGTAAAACCTTGGCTCGTTTTTATGATTTTGTTTTTTTTTTCTGTGCACCATCTGTGTTTATTTAGCTTAATTTAAAACAAAACATACTCATATAATAGTCTTTTTAAGCATATTTATTTACTTACACAGTAGAAATTACCATAAGATTCGGTTACGGTGACCCAAAATACTTTTTCTTTGCATAGCATAATTATTTTGGGCAGTTACAGGACTATCTTTCACTATTGTTGTGCTTAGATCCTAGATTTAATCAGTCTTTTTTCTTTTTTCTAACATCCACCTCTGCACAACCCAGGAATAGTGATAACTTCTTTCTTCCTGCACCTGTTTGTTCTAGCAATCCCCCCTCCTCCTTTTCTGCTGTTTTTCTTGTCAAGGTGTCTTTTCTATTTCGCAAGAGATGACTATGTGAAAGCAGCAGGGGAGATCTTTAGTTACCTATCAGCTTTGAAGCCTGGGTGAAACTTAAAGCAAATAGAGAGACATACAAAAAGGGAGAAGGCAATCGAGGAATATGAGGGGGGAAAAAAATCGTAAAAAGACATGAAGGATAGCTTGTTGCATTGAAAGATGAAGAGCTGAAAAAAGGCAGAGCCATCAGAAGCATTCTGATTAGAGCAGGCGCCCACTGCAGAATGCATCCTTTCCTCTGGTCTCCACTCCATCTACAGCAGGCGATATGTTTGCTGATGTATGGACAGACTTCCTGAGAATTAATCTAACTCTTATGAACCCACCTGAGCACCACCACGACACATATACTCACTAGCAACCAGGAGTAGGGACGTACCAAGAAAAACAAGCACTATTCAGCAGGGACCCGATGAGTAAAAAAATAATAAGGCTGCACTGTCTGCAGGCTATAGTCCAAGGATAAGAAGAGCCCATAAATACAGAGTACCATGTTCTCTTTTTATGACTTTAATTTCTAGTGCCTTACACAGAATGGGAGGGGGAGAATTTCTGAAGATGTGCACAGTACCCATCCCAAGATCAGAATGCTTATTGAGAGGCTTCTGAATTATATGCAGACTTTAGGACAGTAGAGATGAACAAGATCTGCTCTAACTACTTAAATCATGCAAACAAGACACAAAAATATGGGTTGAACATAAATGCATGTATAGATTCAAATCTAGTGTCAAATCTAGAAATCTTACAATAAATTAATGATCCTGTCAGAGATTGCACAAAACATTTGTGTTGTCTATCATTTTCACTGACTGGGTTAAAACAAAACAAAAATCAGGTCATGATCTAATTTTGTTCATACATTTTTTTTACTATTACTACAATGATATATAAAGACAGAACTTAAAAGATCGCAATCAAAATACAGACAGTTCATTTGCTGTCGCCTAAATGCACAGTATCACACCTTCCTTTTGTTCGGCACGGACTTGAATTTGGCACCTTCTTGTGCATAATCAAATGTCTCAATTGGTGCAGAGGCTACTGTAATGAGGTGTAAGACTTTTGCATCAGACAGATGAATCAGACAGGGAACATTCTTGCTTAAGCAGGAGGAACGCCTGCAGCATGGGCTAGTTCTACACCGGCCATATTCAAGATCCAAAGCCTCCATAAATCTTCAACGTGTCACCTCAAAGACAAAACACTCATCCAAGCTCAGTAGTGTCATACAGACAGTGCAGTGCACCGGGGATTGTTCAGACCTCTATAACGGAAAGAAAAAAGGTGCAGCAACACAAAATGATTGCCAATGCAGGAGAGCAAACTCATTGAGTTTCACGAATCAATATTTTGTTTACATCTAAAGGACAAGAGACAATTGTTTTAAGACAGCAAAGTGATAATTTCTATAGGGAAATCGGTGGTTTAAGGAAGAGGTGGAAGAAGTGATCTATTGTTTTCAAAAGACACACCGTGGCAGCATTTCAGGGTAATATTGCCGGCATGGTGTGCCAATTGACATGGCATAAAATCCAAGTAAGCATGGGGAGTTCATTTAGCATTTGTAAACTGTATCAACTGAAATGGCAAACTGGAGTGATGTAGGGGTCAGGAGCTTCTGGCCTTTAGAGCAAATGACGAGATTGAAGGACCGTTCATAGGGAATGTGAAGGACAGCTACCTTTTGGAGCATCTCAAAAAAGACTTGAGGAGTGGGAGTTCAATGTAGATAAAAACGAGCAATGTACAAGCTATTTTCTCTGTTTACCATGGACTCTTCCTTCTCACAGTTTATACACAACCCTGCACGTCGACAACATGACACCTCCACAGCCCCCTTTATCTCACCATCGCATACTATTTTGTTTAAACACCTGATCGTGCTTCATTGCAGGCTGACCACTTATGAATGACCAAAAGGCCCACTGGCATTATCTTTTGAATCGGGTTTAAAGGTCTTCTTCACTGAAAATCGTGAAAAACTGAGGGGGTTTTTCTCCATTACAATCAGTCACTTTGTGTTTTAAAAGCATATTGCATGTGAATATTTTATACAAACTTCAATCCCTGAATCACTTACATGAAGAACAGAGACCAGAAAATGCCTGAGTATGAAAAAGCCTATCAACCATACGTCATAATGCGTACTTAGCATTCGTGGCCTTGCCTACCTAGCTTTGGAAAACCCAAGGGAATGTTTTTGGCAAGGTGAAAGCCGAGCATCTTGCAGCTGCTAGAGGCTACGGACCTTACAGAACAGGCTTTGCCTTGACGTTGAACTTAAAAGAAGGATCTGTACCGTCACAGCCTGGAGACACGAGCTCCCAGGCTGTAAGTAGTGTTTTACTTTTTAAGTATTGTGTTACTACCTCAGCTAACAAGCCAATATCTGTGACCATATCCGCCCAGAGATGTTGTTTGTTTGGGGGAGACAACTCGCTGGATTTAAGCATATTTCGAAGCCGAGGGCAATAAATCTTCAAGGATTAACTCAGTAGCAAAGAGGGAAGAGTGTGTCGCTGAATACCTGTCTGACCGTAGCTCTGGTTTCGGAGTCCTCCTGCGGCCCGTCGGAAGTCCAGTCTTGTTCGGTAATGCTGCCTAAACTGGGTGGTAAACTCTGTCTACGCCTAAATACCGGCAGAATTTTTGTCTCTTGTTACTGATTTTAGTAAACAGAGACAGTGTAAGCGTAGTGTTGCAGCCAATCAGAGGACAGAACTTTGCATCTCATTAACCTAATGAGCAAGCCCCCCCCACATCTTGTTGCGTCTCCACGCCCACTCCCTCACTGAACTGGCTTAAGCTGAAATAGACTGGGAATTTTTTTTTTTTGACGGAAACCGACTCAGACAGCATTCTTTCATACCAGAGAACACTGAAAACTTAATAAAAACACCAGTGAATAAGATCTTTAAGTTAAACATGATAAACACTTAACAGGAGGTTTCCTCAGATTTCATATTTCCAAGCCATATTCTATAGCCCAAACCCCCCCCTCCCCCCCCAGGCAGCTTTTCTGCAATTAACAACTTGAGACATGTGACCAAAACAACTTAAATGGTATTGTTAGGAATAGAGGTGGAACATTTTGATTTTATTTTTATCTTTTAAAGGCCAATGCCGATACCATTTTTTAAAATGTTATTGTCGCCGATGGCCAATATCTAGAGCCTATTATTAAGGCCGGTATCAGATATATTGGTCATCTTATAATTAGGGACGTGTCTGGATTGTCAAGAAACAACAACCCAAATACTAAGCTGAAAAGAGGGTAGTTCCAGGAAATGTATGTGTCCTAAGTGCTCCATAATACACCTGTATGGCCCTGTTACTGTAATTACATCCTTTAAGCCCGTTACTTTCAACCATTAGTTCATGTTTAAAAACCGTGGTTGACCAAAATGAGGTTGATGAATTAAGAAGAAATACAGTTGTTTTTTTACTCAATTACTTTTGCAATTATAATAGTAATTCTTTATTTCATTCAAAAGTGATATAGATTTGATAAAAAAAACTGTGAAATCAATGTATGTGCATAGTTTATGAGGTGCCCAGGTTGCATATACTGCATGAGATGAAGAGAGTCAAATTTACAGAGTACCACTACGTAAAGATGAAAAGGCTGCTTGTGGAAGTTATATAGTGATTTTTTTTTTTTTAAACCTTCACGATCGGTTAACCATTTTGGACTGAAAGTTCAATGCTCTATACACAATTTTTGAGTGTCCCTAGATGATCAGCTAATATTTATCAGCAAACAAAAAAATTACATTGAACTCCCCTTCCATGTCAGCATGAACCTTCATGCGCAGATAGAGAATCAGCAGGTTATTAGATAATGGTATTATCAGGTCAGCAATGCATAAGCAGTATATTGTATATGGTATATAGTAATGTCTCTATGCTGTGATTCCCATGCCACATTTCTCTACATGAATTAGAAAAGTAGTAACCTGGCTTAGATGGATTTTAAATTACATTTATTATAGTACACAATGAATCAAAAAGGTATTCGTTGAACACCTCAAAATACCATTGTATCACAAGGCATATATGCAATTTCTGCTGGTAGTCTAAGTAATAGCTATGCTTTTAATCCTCTAAATTAGGCAAATTGCATGTTTTCGACAAACTCCTGAGCAGGCAATGCATGTATTTCTAGCCAACACACTTTTACCTCCATAATCACAAAGGAAGAGTGAAATGAAGGATTGTAATTTTCAATTCATATGACCAGAGACTTTTGCTTTAAAGCTTTAAAACCTGCTCATTTTTGTTCAGCATCAAGTTTTGTTTTCTGTAAATTATGATGATTCCACGCCAAATAATCTTCTTATTTTTAATCTCTACAAGACAAGTAGTTTACAGCAACCTATGACTTTGGAAAAAACAAATAAAAAACAGCAATAGCTCAAGTTCTATCCCCCCTGTTGATTAAAATTACTGTTATTTTAAATCCAAACAGATTACTTTTTTTCTGTTACTGAAAATCTTAAAATAGTGTTCAAGTTGTTTACACGGCATTAACCAGCATTTTTGGAGCTTTTGCCTTCTTTTGGCAAATAATTGGGACCGATGATGATGATTATATATTTAGTCATTTACCTGCAGACCCCTGGTAATTCTCTTGCACTTTAGCATAACAATTAAGAACTGCTTTGTGTTTTTTGTTGTTGTTTCCTTTTAATAATAAATGGCAAGTTTAAGATCTTTACTTGGTAAACATAACTAAAATCAGCTAATTTAAACCTAAGTCTAAGTGGTGGTTATAATTTTAAGATTACAAAAATAATCTTTCAGTCTGCCTTTGAACAGAACAGTAAAACAGTGCTTGGTCAGGCATTGCTGGAAAGACAATCCTCTAAAATCCTGCAACAATACAATTTTCCAGCATTTGCTGACAAAAGATTTGCTGCATTTGGTGCCCATCTAAAATCTAGTGTTACTGTTATTTGTCAAAACTGATTTAAATGGTTATTTGGAGCTACAATGTACAGTCATATCCATAACAGCACAAGAGCAACCATGGGGCCAGAGTACATTACAAGGACATAGAAATAAAAAGGGAAAATCCCAACAATAAATCAACAGTATTACTGTAAAGGACCCCAGCAACATTTTTTACTGCATAATTACTGAGCTTTCAGTCGACAAATCAAAGATGTTTCAAAACACGACTAAGCCCCATGTAATTATGAGCAGAACTAACAAAAGAGAATAAAAGAGGAAAACAAAACAAGAAACGACAACGATGCCTCACTGAGGAGTTGGAAACCTCCATGACTGTGATGATACTGTCACTCGCTTCTTTATTGAGCATCTAAGCTGCTACAATATAAAACTGGGAAGGGGAGTGGGGACTCTTATCATGTAGCACAAAGTCAGATTATATCTCATTTTGTTCTTTACACGCATAGCTTCACATAACTATGGACTTTAAAACTAGAAAACACATCAAGTACGAGTTTAACATCCTCATTTAAAGATCAGGGGTATTTACATAATAATGTGTACTTTGACAGCTTCTCACGTAATGCGCTGACTCCTAGTAGCAGAACTATGCTGGGATTTATGCTGCGTTTCTTTTAGATCAAAATATGCAACCTGCATCTGGAAAATACATTTTGGACCATGCCATACTTAAAGCTATTGGCTTTAGATAAGAGTTAAGCTGAGTCATAGATATAAAGACGTACCTATAACCTTCACTGCTGCTGTTCAGTAACAGCAATGAGTTAAGTTAAATGGAACCATGAGTTAAGTTGATATATCTACTTGCTATCTAATGCTAGTAAGTTCCCTGCTAGTGAACAAAATCTTTGCCAGTAAGGCTGATTCTGATTAATGCTCTCAGCATCTCTGTATGGAGGAATCTTCTCTTTAATCCATAGCATTCTGTTGTAGCAAAGGGCTATCTATAAATATATCCATCTGCTGTGTTCAGCTGATTTTTAAGTAGTTTGATTTTATATTTTCTCAACGTATATTTGTCATTTTCTTACTGTATAGAGCGATTATTTTACATAAATGCTTAATTTCAGATTATACTTTGCATTATGTTCTAAGGAATGCATCAGCAGGGTTCTTGGGTAGTACATGCTGACTTTTATAGAAAGGAGAGTGAACTCTAAAAAAAAATTTAAAAAATAAAATCACTCAACACATTTTTTAATAGAAGATAAATAATTCTGTTCATCAATCTATGAAAGAAAAAAAAATACAAAATGATAGGTGCTATAACCCAATGTAACATTAGTACAAATGAGAAAGTAATAGGATGGTGCGGTATCTGAAAACAAATTATGTTTAAATGTTTTAGTAACATATCCATAGCTGACAGTTCAGATCTGGGCCATATAGACAAACAGTATATGGTACCGCTCAACAGAAGACTTAGCAATTAGTGGAATGAATATCTTTCTCTAAGCAGCTGAAGCTGAAAATAGTTAAGGGTGAACAGAAAACTGATGACAGTGGAGGAACAAAGCCCACATGGAATGTGTGTTCTGACCAGTAAGAGACTGAAATTCTATATATGGGTATGTACATCCAACATACATAAAGAGCCCTGTCGAGAGTTCAGGGAGAGGTGTAAAAGAATTACAACTGGTCATGAGCCTTGTTGATTTGGTCATTGTGATGTGTGCTGTTTCTTTGAATAAAATCCTTCGCTGTTCAAACTAAAGCCGTGTCTCCAGAGCCTTACTCCCAGGTCATCACTCATGCATCCTGAAGTTGATCATCAAAACACCACAATGGCAAAATGAAGAACCTCTTATTAACTACTTTTTTATCTATATATTTTCTACTTTTTACCTACCAATTAATAAAGTCTAATCAGGAGGCATTTAAACAAAAAAATATTACAGAAACAGCTGGTCACAAATGGAATGTTGTCGGTTGGTTGGTTAATTTTTCTTAATTATAACACCTGAAAGCAGCACAAATGTCTGATGCCTTTACCTTGTTGCATCCTATTCTATATCCCTGCAGATCACACAGAGAATCTGACATGCTTTTGGGGCTCCAGGTGACATAGGCACTTTATAAAGACTGTTACGTTTTATGCATACTCACAGCAATAAATCGATTCAGAGGACATGTTGATTGGAAAATCAAACTTTTAAAATCAAAATAGGGAAGTTATGACTTTTTTTTAAGATGGTTTCTGATTTAAAACAAGCAAACCCCAACTTCTAAAAACAGCCTTAATTGGTATCATCATTAAGTCCAGACACTGGAGCTACAGTTCAATCCCGATTTTTCCATTTTTGAAGTCCAGTTCACCACAAGTTTTTAACAATTCTAGGTCCCGACTTATAAAAACAAACTAATGCTAAGCCATTTTGTTTTGTATAGTCTCAATCAAAAGCATCCCACTCAGCCAGAACCAACAGATCCAGATTATAAAAAAAAGGTCCCAGTGCTTTAAAGTGATAGTATGTAATCAGATAATATGAGTAAATAGCTTAGGGTTGTTCCACTTGCACTAAACTGCCAATGAAATATTTTCACAGTCTTTTCATCACAGCGTTTAGTTGTTAATAAAAAAGAAAAATGAGGATAACGGGGGAAAAAAAGCCTGCCAGAAACAGTGTTAAAAGCTGGAGCAAAAATGTTGCTGTTGCATTGCTGCCTCTAATTGACATGTATAGCCATGGTTCCTGCATTTAATAAATTCAGCTTTGTGATGCATGTTATATTAATGGATTATCCCTTTGGTGGAGCCGAAGTGATAAAACAAAATTAGTCAGCCTAGAAGTTACGGTTGATGCTCTATCCCCTCAGGTTGAATGAGGACACTAAAATTTGCACATTTAAAAGATTCCCCCCTGGCAAATCAGCAGAGTAACGTTCACAGCACTGCTGAGTCATGTGGAGCTTAAAAAAATGCAAGTAATGAGAGGTCATCTTTAATTCAAGGTGTGATTAAGGTGAGAGATGGGTAAAAAAAAAGGGCAATAATTTGTTTTATTTTCTGTTATAAAGACTTATTTTATTTTTAGAAAAAATTACCTAGATTGAACTTGCAGTATTCCAAGGGTGCAAATCAAGGACAAATAAGCTGTTATAATCTTCCAAGAAATGCCCAAACTGTGCCCATACTGCCTGAATGACAGGGATGAGAGTTGTGCCTCTAGAGCAAGGTCAGATATGACCATGTTGATGAGTTCACCCATATGCATGTGACTCCACGACGTCAGTTTTTGTGGGGTCTGGGTGGGACAAACCACTTGACAAATGTGGCCTTAGATGTAAGAAAAGAAAAAGAAAGGAAAAAAGGAGCAGACGTGCCGTAAAAAAAAGGTCAGCGTCTGAGCTTACGTGCTGAATTGTGTTGTTTATGAAAGAGGCCATGGGGTGGTGTTTCAGCCAGGGGTGAGATACGAGCGCTGCAGCGGTCGTGCGGGTCTGGATCCCAATGGCTAATAAATCAGATACGTGGCGCCTGGGACACTTCATTTAGCCTACAGTGCTGATGTGTCAGAAAGGATTACGTTCTAGTGCAAATATGATACAACGGCGTCCAACTGCATATGCACTGTGGTGCTTTAAAAAAAGGAGCAATTCGCAACGTTTATTTTGAAAAGATACATCCACATACACCACTTTTGAAATAATAAGAATTAAGAATTTTGTTAAATACTGATTAGATTTCATTTTTACCCAGCGGATGACAGAACTATTTGGAGTGTGCATGTCAGATGCATTTATCTACCGCTGAAAATGTCACCATCTGTGCAAATGTGCAGGGGACACTGGCAGTGAGAGATCAGGAGAGCATGCAGCCTTGCAGATGAACAGATACAACACTGACATATTCAAAGAGACAGAAGAACAGGAAAAAATCTGCCTTTCTTCAAAAGAAATGCTTTGTATTCCGGACAGTTAGGATAATAATTGGAAAATGAATGGGTTTGAGACATCCAGCCTGAATTCTCCTGCTTTGCATTCTGGTAACTCTCCACTTTGTCAGCTCTATCAACCTAATGGCAAAAAGGTCAGGAGTCATTCAGTAATTTTATTCATACTTTACAATGGACCTCTTCTTTTACTACAGATCACAGGTTTCTCTGAACAAAATAATTTCTAATCCTTTATGGGATTTTTTGGCTTCTTTGAAAACAAACTGCTTGCTATAGAAAGCAATATTCGCAATGCACAGTTTAAAGCAGAATAGAAACTATTTTTTATTTCAGCCATACAGTTACCAAAGTATACATTAATAATATGTGGATTAATTCTTAGGTAGTGAAAACATATAAGTATTTGATAAGACCAATAAAAAAGATCATTATAAAGACAAATATAAAGTAACATAGGAAAGTAATAGTAATCATTGGGAAGATGGCTAACCTGATAGTTGTCCACCACTTAGTCCATGACACAAAGTTGACTCCTAAAGAGGATTTCATGTATCCAACAATTCAAATGGAAAGTTTATTTCAAGGAAAACCGTGGTATACATTGGTTAAGAAGCAACAGAGATACCGATCGAAGGTACAAGATTTTGAAGCAAAGTCTGCTTAAGGATTTGTGTGTTTTTTTTAGAAAAAAAAAGGATTGCGATTGCATTCAGAGTTTAAAGAGCCATAACACAAACTTATCTAGGACACAAGTCGCAGCTGTCACATTCCTTGCGTTAAGGCACTCATGAAACAGAGAGATCATCAGAAGCGCATTACCTGAGCTAAGGAGACAAATTATTGGACTCTAGCTCATTGATCATATGGAATTGTAAGTCCAGGAGTATGGACGAAGAGCAGAGAGACATTGAATTGTCCAAGATCCGTTGTGAAGCTTCCACTGTTAGTGATGATTTGGAGAACCATGTCATTTTACTGGTATGTCCACTGTGTGTAAAAAAAAATAAAAAAAAAGGTTAAAGAGAAATTGTCAACAACGAAATGCTTGAGCACTCCATGATTCAGTCTGTTGAAAAGATTTATAGAGATGGTGATTTCTTTTTCCACTAGGAATTTGCACTTCCCCACAAATGCCAAATGCACCAACACTTGGTTAACTGAGAGTGGACTACCTGTGCGTAGCTGGCCAGTAAAGTGGCCTGTGTTAAACCCTAAGAGAATCTACCCAGCTTCATAAAGAGGAAGAAAGAAATCAGAGCCAAGAATGTAGGTAAACTGTAGGCCACTTTTAAAACAACCAAAGATACTTTAAAATATCAGTTGATCCACAAGTTAATCGTCTCCATGCCATGTTGCATTGATGCAAGAGTTTATGCAAAAGGAGGACTATCCAAGTAGAAAGTGAATATGGTGTACAACATATGAACATACTTTTTAGTTTCCCCCAAAACTAAAGAGAAATATATTACTATGTGTTATTAATCAATACTAGTTTCATTTTACTAAACTGAATGCTTGAAAAAAAGTAACATTTTGACAGACTTCTTATTTCTTGGGATGCACCTGTATATGGAAATGATTTTGTGTGAGGACGCTGTGGATTTGCAATCCTATTAGAGTGAGAAGAGTATAATTTCAGTTTTCCAATATGTTTGGTACTTTGCAAAATCCTGCATACATCCTGCACACTGCAGCCTCACTCAACTCTGTGGTCATTTCAGTAATCATCTGCCTGTCGAGAATAAAACAAACATATGCTTGTACGGCAGAAGGCTGTCATCTCCAGCTTGTATACAAGGTGAATTGTGTGCTGCTCTCGTTTCCCAGTGAAACTACCGAGTGATGTCTGACTGGTTGCACAAAAGAGGAATGTCAATCTTTCATGGAGACAGGGCTTACTACTCAATGTCATCTGGTGGCAGTAAAATAGACTTGATTTCTCATTAAGAGCGGAGGGTTAGAAACGCTTCGCTTTGGTGAAACATATTTTGCTTAAAAGGCAGAGAATGACTCTTGCCAAACGATGAAATGTCAATATTTAAAGAGGATTTTGATCAACTATTTGCAGACATTACGTCGGATATTTTTAAAGGAAGTATTCAAACACAGCTGACTATCTGCCTCTAAAAGATCCCCCAAAAAAATAGAAAAACCCACAATTAAAGACAAGCAGGGAGACGGAGGGTGTTCGTGGAGAACAAGTGAGAGAAAAAAAAGTTCATTTACATTTTCAGTGAGCATTCATAGCAGACAGGCTGAGAAGTATAATTGTCCAATCTTTTTCAGGATCTATAAGCGTGTGCCGTGTGTCCTTTTTGTAAATCAGCAGGCAGAGAGAGGGAATTCTATTTTTTGTATGTGGCTCAGAAGCACGCTGCAGTCACGATGCTAGTGCTGAACCTGTGGTATGACAATGCATCATCTCTGCTTGCTTTTTCTCGAGCCCCTTTTCGGTAATAATTAGGAACTCTACTGGTGTTGTCTTTGTTTTGTAGGCATTTTCTGTTAAATGAGAAAGATTAAGAAACGAGGGACATTTTGGACACTGAGAAGTCCTGCGGAACAAAATGAGCTGGTAAACCTGAAACATTGTTGCACTAAAACAACAGACACATTCTGCAGCCTCTTTTTTTTTTTTTTATAAAATAATTTTGTGGAAGTCACAGTTTCTTGTCTTACAATGTATTTGGTGCATCTCAAACACACATTATGGGGGGCTAAATTTAAATAAATTAAGCAGACTTAGTAAAGTACCATGTAAGTTGCTTATTATGCAACTCTTTAGTGTAGTAAATTTGTATTGTGATGAGAGGCATACAATCTACAGTCAACTTCTGCATCAAGACAGTTTAAGAAGCTTTTTATGTCAGTACAGTACATCATATTTCATGTTTTACAGCATGTTTAATGAAAGTCCAAACATTATGGGCTCAACGTTAATGCTCTAAATATTTATTTCTGTTAAATGAAAATATAGGAAGCACAACCCTGCCATTGAAGTCAAAATATTTTGCATACCTTTCTGAGAAGAAACAGGATGTCTGCAGATCACTGCTTGGCATTCAAATTATCATCAGGTTAATGTGCAATACTTGAATATCACTTCTATATCTATCAGTGTTTCCTATCCATAGGCGTTACCATGGCGCTCTACTACCGCTGAACTTCTAGCGCCACGCCTACAGAATGCAAGGCTGCCAACCTGTACACATTTTCCATAGCAGGAACGCAATTTTACATCTACATATGTTGATATGACTCGCCTCTCTGAACTACGAAAGCAGCTGCAGATATGTGAATTTCACCCCTCCTCCTTCATATTGCCTTCTCCTGCGCTATGCCTCAGCTTTGCCTCCCTCTCAGTTCCTCACTTGCTGCAGTTACGTAAAAAGGTAAACTCAGTTTGCATGTTGGTGGACCTGCCAGCTTTGGATAAATATGAACCGTTACTCGTAAGCTTAATTTTAATGTGAAAACATTTGAGCCTAAGTCCAAATGAATAAAGAAGAGGGAAAAATTAAGATTTCCAAGATATTTTTTTCTTAGCAAAGCTAATGATCATGTTCAGCAGCAGACCTGCCAAAAGAGGGTCCATGTCCCTCAGGTTTTGAATAAGTATCAACAGTGGCCATGCTTGCTACCCTCCAAAGTTTCTTATAAGCACACAAACACAACCACAACATCTGTTCATTACATACCTGACTTTTTCATGTACAAGATAAATCCATCTGCCAGCTGTATAAGTGTATGGACCATGGATCAATTTATAGCTGCCAGGGCCACATAATGGTAATGAAGACATTTCTAAATTCTAAATATTTTACCCTGGTAGTCAAACTTAGATACACAGAGGGCCAAAATTGAAGACTTGAACAATGTTGCAGGCAAAGCTTGATATTTACTGAAGAGAGGTTTTATTATATATTATTTGGTTAAAGCTATGTTGGCTAACCACACAGTACAATTACAGCTCTCTTTCACCTTTTTTTGAACAAATTAATTAATAATTTGTCCAGAAGGGTTTCCATGTTTCATTTTACCATTTTTAGGAAGGGTGGCCCGATGTGACTAGCAGTAGCACAATATTGTGAGTAAGTGTCAACAGAGGAATGAAGTTGTGGCTCCTGAGTGACATGGCAATAGAGCAGCAGAGCATTTTGGGATTGTAATATTAGCTGTGCACACAATGTCAGCAGGAGGGCCAGGATAAACTAGGGTATGGCACCAGCATAACTACACCACCTGTGGGAATGAGACTGATTTTATAGACTTAATTTAAAGGGTTAAAAAATAGTGTAATCATGCAACAGTCTTACTATAGTGCTTATACTCAGTGTAAGTGTAAGCGTGGCAGGAGAGAATTACAGCAAAAATGCATGAGAACAAGCAAAATAATCAACTTAGTGGCGAGGAGTGATGAAGAAAACAGACAATAAATCCATTTAACTGCTGCTAATAAAGAAAAAATGAGGCTGAAACAGGAGCTGTTAGTATTATACTCAAGAGTTGGTGCATTCAGGAAATCTGCAGTACACTTCGGTCATGTCGACATTACAAACTTGCAGGGTTTTAGGCAAGGCAATGTTTTCTGTAGAGCAAACTTTCAACAACAAGGCAACTCAAGGTGCTTTGGGTGATTAGGGGATAGAGTAAAGTCAGCAATGATATAAAACACACAGACACATTTAAACATTACTCAAACGCAGCTCTAAAGGGCTGGGTTTTAGCCTTGTTTTAAAACAGTGTAAAAAGACTAAAAAGGTGCAACAAAAAAGACCAATGAAAAGTTTTTTTCAAAGATGTATGAGAGAAAGAATTTTTTATAAACAAATTATGTGAGAAACTTCTTTATTGCTTTCTAAGCCTGCTTATGAATCGACATAAATAACCTAGAATCTTGCTGCATCAACAACTGGAGGACCATGCATTGTTCCTAGGTCTTGCATTTTTAGTTTATTTGTTAGATGTGAAAGTAAGTAAAAGCTATTTGCTTCTACCATTTGTTACAGATTTTTTTACAAAGCGTTTCTCTTCATGTCTCTTAGGAAACATGGTGAGCAAGGAGGGTGGCAAATGTATGCTCACCAACTCAGAGTCCGACTCTGAGTCAACGCCTTTGCCCTCCACCTCCCTGGCATTGGAGTACTCTCTGGAAGCCAGTCGACAGGTGAGGAAGAGAAACAAAGCCCTGCAAGTGCGCTTCAAGGACATCTGCGAGGCACAGAACGAGCAGAGGGAGGCGGAGCTGCAGGCGGCAGGGAAAGGCAGCAAGCCGACGTCGTACAAAGTAGCGTACCGCAAGTACATGACTGTCCCCGCCCGCAGATCCATTCCGAACGTCACGAGGAGCACGGGCGTACAGACGTCTCCCGACCTGAAGAAACGGTACCAGACATTTCCCTTCGAGCGCAAAAAATGCCACACGTTTAAACATGTGGCAGCAGTGGAAACGTACAAACGTCAGAATAATGGCTTTGTAATGGAGGTAAAGCAATCCAAAGCGGCTGAGCAGGGTTTAGACGAGGAGGAGGAGGCGAGTAGGGGGAGAGGAGTGCTGAGGACCAGGGCTCTGCTACATACTAATGAGTGCATTGCCACAGTGGAGCAGCACAGTGCACCTGATGGCCTGTGCTCTGACGCTCTGCTGCTCAGTTGCACTGCAGACACAGACTGCCTCGCAGGTACGCAGAGAGGAAGCGGAGTTGGAACACAAGGAGAATACCAGCTTTGCAGCATACCCTCCAAAGCCGGAACTGGATTACAACACAGGGACTCTGACGTAGACCGCCTGGCCAAAAGACAGCTGCTCAATTTCGAGGAAGGCTCATCCCAAACTCTCCCAGACAGAGCCTCCAAGGTTACGGGCCCCATTGCCTGGAACTCTCTCACACAGGTTGAGTGCCTTGACAGTCCGTCTGTGCAGAACAAGCGAAAGAAAGGTCTGCAGCTGAACGGACTGTCAAGCGAGACTCTACCGCGGGCCAGCAGGGGCTGTACGACGCAGGTGCAGGGTAATACAGGGCAGCTTTCAGCCCGACCTATACGAGGCATGGAGGAGCCTCCGTCAGGCTGCACAGGTGGTCAGGCTGATGGGGCTCCGTCCAACCAAACACAAGAAGCCTGCAAGCAAATAGTGCCTGTGAACCAGGACGGGGATGTAAAAGCACAGCTTCAAGCCATGGAAAACCTCATCAGCTCCAGCCAAGAGACCATAAAGGTGCTGCTGGGAGTCATCCAGGAACTGGAAAAGGGAGAGGCCCACAGAGAAGGGTAGGGGACCTCTCTTCAAACAAGCACCTTTCATATTCAAACTTCCATTTATTTCTGCCATATCATAGATTTTAGCTTTTCAAAATTTGAAATCATTAAGAGAATTGTATGGAGCTCAATAAGAACCACTGTTATGTAAATGACATGAGTCCTAGACATTAATATAGATCTGAAAATAAGTCCACAACCAGTCTAAAGTTATCATGCAAAATGTAAAACTTCAAGGACTAAAAAAATTGAAACACAAATATTTGTCTTTATCAAATACAGCAAGCATATAATAAAGCCAGTTTGTGCCTCTTACAAACACAGAGCTAAACATGTGTACTTAATCGCCAAATGAGAACTGTGTTAAAGGGCTGGAGGTCAGAGGATAAAGTCAACATTTGTGTTAAAGGCTAATCCTATTTGTGCTCATTGGATCCACTACTGAAACCCGCAGCATTTTCAGTTTTTTATGGCTTTTACAGACATGACTTCCAGTGCTTTGGTTTTGCAATGTCATTTTCGATGATAATCTCCCTCTAGATATTCTGCAGCTGCTGCTGAGAATGCTTGCAGCCTCTTTACAGTCAGTCAGTGCTTATGTTTAGAAATGTTTAAATAATACTTTGCCCATATTTTATCATATTTAAATCACTTTGGAGGTTTTTTGATATTCTGACAGGGAGTAATTCGGTTCAGAGGAAGTTACGTACCTTACTGCTGTTGAAAGATGCATTAGTTGGCAAAGTTATGGTCCTGTCCAACTTTTTTCTACTGTAGCTGAACAAGAAACCATTAATGTCCCCAAATAGCATAGTTTACTGAGAGCTGGGAGTCAGTGACATTTTTTAAAGTTGCAGTGTGGAACATCGCACTATGCTCTGGGTTTCATAAATAAACATTCTGCATATGTGATGGTAGAAAACAGCAGTATTCATGCATACCAAACAGACAGACCCATACCAAAAAATCTTAATGTGAACGCATGTACTGTTACATCCTTAATATTTACCCATTAGGTGTCTTCTGAAAGTAACTCCACTGGATATAATTTAGGTGTGTCAAATTAAAAGAGCTAAATACCAATGCAAATAGGGTCAAGCGGTGTGAATGCTTACAGGGCACTGTAAATTCCTCTTTATTGTAAATTGTGCCAATCTGGGGAATAGCAAAAGATCAAGAGCATAGGCAATGACCAAGCGACACATGCATTTGGATTGAGTAAGAATGGCAACTTTCAAGATTGGATGCAGAAAAATAAACCTAAATTTGAAACATTGTTTTTTTTTTATTCCATCTCTTTGGAAAAGTACACCACTTGACAGCAAATTACATCTAACCTTATCCAGCCACACACTCAAATGTTTATCTAGAATGTGTGAGTACTTAGTAAAAGGCTCAGACTGGGAAAAAGCCATTTACTGTCCAATGGATGTGGAGGTTACACAAAAGGGCAGCAGATAGCATCAGGTCTGCCGAAATAGACAATCCGTCCAAAATGACCCCGTAAACAAAAAAAGAGCCAAATACAAGCGCTCAGATTCTCAGATTCTGATCTGCTTTCAACAGCACTGTGTCAATGTTTGGATGAAAATATGCTGAAATATGAAATATTCATCTTTCTCATAACATAGGACTGTGCCCAGAGACTACTTTTATTCAGAGCATGACTGGTGAGATGAGGGTTAAGTTATAAAACATGGCTTGAGCGAGGCAAAGATGGGAGTTCACACCATCTTAAAAAGTCAATTATCCTCCTTCAATCTCACATAAACTAACTCTAATCCACTTATCACCCAACCCATAAAAACTCCAATGAATGAAAAGTAAACAGACATGAGGTGCAGAGCAGCGATCCATCTTCAGTGTGAACAGCACATCTGCCTTATCAGATGTGCCTGGAGTGGCAGGTGTGGAAAAGGTTGGATTTTACAAACTTAAATTTGTTGCTGCTGCTTATTAGCACCATATGTTCAGAGGCAGGCAGAAAAAAACCATTACATTTATGATCATTAATCACCAAAACCAGTTTTCAGCTGGAGTCAGTGAGCAGCGTAATCCCCCTTGTAATCCATTCAAAGCCAAAATAGCCTCTTTTCGTCTGTGCAAGACCAGTTTTCTTCCTGTACATGTTTCCATTATTGTAAGGTGGAGATTAAGTGAGTCAAGGAAAAAATTCATAAATTTTGCTCTACTAACACCACTCCTATTCTACCTACTACTGAAACTAATAGAACAGGTGGAGTCACCCATATGCTCTAGGAGAATGAGTGCATTTACGTCTGTAAAACAGCTTCATAAATTAGAGATGTCCTAATCCAATTCAAGATATTGTCTCAGAGTCCAGATTAAGGCATTTTTAAATCATCTGTATCTTGAGTCCCTGACTAAATACAACTCTTGATAACTGTTGCTGGTGTAGTATCTGTGAGTTTAAGATAAATTATTTAAATTACAGCCAAATTTCATCTGCAAAGCTTGCAAAACTGTATTACGTAAAAGGCATGACATTAAGGTGCATGGCATCCTTCTGCTCC
The DNA here is from genome assembly GCA_028564705.1 of Apricaphanius iberus. NCBI lineage: Eukaryota > Metazoa > Chordata > Actinopteri > Cyprinodontiformes > Aphaniidae > Apricaphanius > Apricaphanius iberus. The sequence goes on from JAPXFQ010000556.1 coordinate 1,400,281, forward strand.
TGCAGCTGTGGCAGAGAAACTCTTGCAGTTTGTTTTTGAAGCATATTCTGGACACAAACCTTTTCCCCAGAGGTGCGCAAGAAATATGAGTGGGAGAAACATATGTAGACCTAGGAGTTCTGAAATTGTGTCCAGGTAAAGTATGACAAGTCCTGGGCAGAAACAACATTACTGTTCTTGCCAGCTCAAGTAAAACTACAACTTTCTCTCTGTTTCTGCTGATCTGTGTGACATTAGTGAAAAGATGACAAGACACCCTTAATACAAAATATTTTAAAAAAATTAATAATTGGTTTTAGTTTAGCAATGCTCATGTCCCTTTAAGAGACTGACTGTACTTTACAGACCGGATGGGGTTGAGTGATGTGACTATGTACAGTCATGTGAATTCACCCCATCCAGCCGGCAATACAAAGGCAAAAGTGTTGCTAAGGCGACTTTATCGCTATATTTAATTTGTTTTTAGATCCCTCTAGCAACTCTCTTTCAAAGAAGTGCCTAACAAGAAATCCAGTGACTTTTTTTTAGGTATTATTGGAAACCTTTGGAGACACTGACATGAAACACTACCAGTTTTAAGGTCTGATTCACTGTTTTTGATTGATTAAGGGATTTTTTTCCAAGAACAAAAATCTGTAAAGAAGAAAAAATAGGTTAACATAAATAGTAGTTTTGAATTCAAAAGAAAATTAAGGAATAAAAAGTTAATGCCTATTTATGGAGAAAAAAATATGCCCTGAACTTTATTTTATTAAACTAAAAAAGGACATTTAAGTACAAGATGTTAATTTATAGAACAAAATTGTGTTTTAGTTTCGATCTTCTTTATAAAATAAGATCTTTCTTTCTAATACTTTTTTTTTGTATTTGACCCACTGATCGCCTCTCCGAGCTAAACCAAAGATAAATTAGCTTAATAAATTGTTTATTTTTTATATATAACAACACTAACCAGCATTATGGCTATAAAGCAATGTAATTTAAATATGTTGGATTCACAACTTGGCCACACTGCTGTGTCATAATAGTGTTGGCAGATTAGAGCCAATTAATTACTTTCTTGGGGACTTGTTGCTAACCTGTCTATTAGCACTCTGTATGTGTGCTTGTTTTCTCACTGCTGGACAGCCACCCACAGAGTGACCTTTTAGGAAGCTCTTTTGGTCGCAACTAAAGTTGTAGGGTGTATAAAAAATACAGTTAATGGCACTTTTGGCTTCACTTTTCCCAGGGGAAGTCTGCCAAAATGAAGCCTAGTCTCTTATTTTCTCTTATCAGCTGGCCAAGAGTAGAGAGCAGGGAGACTGAGAAGGTGAGGGACATAGAGAATACTGTGAAGCTATTAAGATGATCCAATCCAGTTGGCCGTGCAGGCGGCTGCTTATTGATTGGCTCGCCGACTGGGAAGTTTTACAACCTTTATGCTGCATTGTAATGTAAACTTGGAAAGCGAATTAATTATATTTTATGAAAAAATAATCAACAGTGCAAACGTGCTGTGTAGCTGCACTTATCCTCCGTTTGCCATTACCTGAACCATTTACTGTATTGCTATCAGCATCTCTCTTACCCGTCTGAACTAGAAGCAGTGAAGCAGATAAAAAGGAAAAATTTATGATAAGAGTTTAATATTTATTGGTGCCGCAACCGATGGGCAGCGTGACAAGAGGAACGGTGACAGAGCTGAATTATGTTTCTGCTGTGCCAGAAGATGAGAGACAACGTTTATTAGGGAAAGCACAATATCCTCACTGAATGGAATAACGTGACAGCATTTACTGCAGCTTCTGCTTGAGAATCCCTGACTTTCAACATTAATTGGCGAAATTCACCTGAATGATACATTTACTATTATAATGTCAGCAGGATTTCTAATCAGCTGACGTTACAATAGTATAGAGCAGAGGTGTCCAAATTGTAGCCGAAGGGCCACTTGAGGCCCTCAGAAGGATTCTGTGCAGCCTACGAATGCACATATAGTCAATGCAGATATATATTTATGCAAAGTATTTTCCCTCACAAGTAAAAATCTTAGAATGAAAAGTGTTAGGTGAAACACAAAGTATTTTTCTTTTATTTAACTTCCCTTCTAATTCCTAGGGACAATAAGCTTTCAGTGACTAACTCAAAACCAGACTGGGCAGCCTCATTTATTAAACCTGGCAAAATTCAGTAAGGATTTTTGAAGAAAGAGTGAGCCCTATTTATTTATTTATTTAAAAGGGACAATGCACATTAATAAACATAACATTGATCTTCTTTCTACTGAGCATAGTCCTAATTTGCCCATCTAGACCAACAAAACAAAAAAAAAACCTAATCTAAACGAACTTTAAATACTGTATGCCCAAGTGACACACTTTTTTGTTTTGCAGCGACAAGTATCATACGAGAAACAAGCTACTTTGTTAGCCTCATTCAAATATTGCATCTTTATTTAATTGTTTAACACAGAAAAATGCAAGGGGAAAAAAGAAAAAAAACGTTGCTTGTCCAAGACTACTTTCAACTGAAATATTATGGCATGCATAGTAAAAGGTTTGGACACCACTTGTTTAAATGAAGACAAAGCTACTTAGCGAGTTACTAACAGCTTACTATTTTTGTTTTTTTTACATCAAATGTCCAAAGGACTAAATATCATGTCTGTGCCTTTAGATAGCCTTGTGCACTGTGGTCAATGGATAATATAAAAATGAAGATGCTTAAAGTGTTCATTTTGCATCCAGTTTCAAAAGATCCCAGCAGCATCAGTGGTAAAACAACATTAAAGACACTTAGAAAAGTGTTGCTATATAAAAAGATTTGAAATTTAATTGAATTTCAAACAAATTTACCAAGTAGTAGTCTGACTACTGTAATTGCAGTGGTGTTTTTTTTTTTTGAAGGATTTTTACATTAAACTAAAAGCAAGAACTTGTCATTTATTTATTAATTTCCTTGCTAAAGCTATGTTGAAGCACGAATTGCAAAATAAAAGAGGGAACCAGCTTTTTTGGAAACACTGGTTCCAATTTATTTTAAAAATCAATCTGAACAAACTCCATCAGAAAAAACATCAAGTTTAATAAGAAAACATTTTTTAAGGCAAATTTTAAGCCAACATTGTAGACTAACATTAAGCAGGACAAAGGGGATTATATTTTGGAATAACTGGGTGCATTTCATTACAAAACATGAGCCTACAAAACCTCTACGGCAAAATAATAAAAAAAAGACTTTTATTTAAAAAAAACTTAAATGGCAATTGCTGGTTTTCCCTTGTTTAGCTACATTAGCAACGGTAACTGCTACTATTACAATGCAATAAAGCCTCAAGAACTTCCTTTGTGAAGGAACAATAAACAAAAGAAATCCAACTTTCATTTTGGCTGTTATTGTGAAAGCAAAAACTGTCACTTCTTTGGTTGTATGGAAACATTTGCGCTAATTGTGAATGCCACTGATGACTCATGCTTGAAGGAGAGACCGATACGAAATGTAGAGTTCATAAAAATGCATGGACTCGTACATAAGTGCCTCCCAATGCATCATCATTGCTGTATCAGCTTCGACATGATGGAAAGAATTGCCTGGAATGTAATATATGTTAGTTGTTGCCTACAGTACATTCAATTCAGGCAATATGGTTAATAATGACTACTGTTCACAGACACCCAGAATAATTTATTCATTTATCAGATTTATTATCAAACATATTTTTAAAATATCAGAGTGCATTAGAAGATCATTTTAAAAATTACAAAACTGAATTTTATATGGATTCTTTAAGATAGAGTAATATCCTAACGGTATTAATGATTGAATATGTTGATGATTATAACTTACAGCTAAAAAAGACCCAAAAGTACCTTTCTCAAAAAATCTTAATGTTGAGAACTCTTCGCCTGGAAAGAACTGAACTCGCAAATACCTGAGACTCCCTCTAAAACAGGTAAAAATGCTTTTTTTTTTTTTTTTTAGCCAGATATACCTTAATATGTAGTAATACACACATATAGGACTTAGTAATACACACAGTGGAAACCATCAAAGCATGACCGCTGAAGCTAACATCCAAGATTCTGCTTATTCCTACTCTTGGGGCTCCAGCCAATACACACCAAGAAACATAAATGGCAAGCAGAACTGTGCCTAGATATTTCAGTTTCAAAATCTGCTTTTTCTTTAAATGTTTTAAATATACTCAACGAAAGAAAATACATACATTTTTCACAAGCCTTTGCTTCACAATACTTTCAAGACTTTGGTTATTCATATTTCTGGTGAATTTTTTTTATTGAAAATTGAACTTTTTTCCTTTCACTACAATTTCCAATTATACCTAAACAGGACTCTAAACAGCTAACTTTTTTAGCAAATAAATAACGCAGTTTACTGTCCTGAGGAGGGTCTCAGTGAATTTCTGCTGGACAAATGTCAAGTCAGCAGACTTTCCCATAACATGGCCATGACATTTCTGCTTAAAATTCATTCTGTTGGAATATATCAGTCAAATGTTCTCACTTGCAATAGTGATATACATTAACTTTTGGATGATATTCTAAATGATTAAGATGATTTTGTATCCATCACCCAGTCAATATATGAGCATGGTAAAGACATGAATGTTAATTAGATGTTTGAATTACCACAATGAAACCAAGACTGATAGCATAAAATCAAGCAGGCTGAGGTCCCAAACTATGTATATATAATTTATTGAGAGGACCTAAATGATTCTCAATTTACAAGTAATAAGTCATACACGTCCTTTAAGACATTGCACTGCACCAAATAGATCAGTCAATGGGATGATTATTCTGGAACGAATAGTCAAAAGGGCAACAACAGAGGAAAGCAGGAGAGGAAAATGAGATGCGGCTAACAAGAGAGAATGAATAATATAATAATATGTTTGCATTACTTATTTAAAGCTTTTTATTTGCATTTCATCTCATTGAAAATATGCTACAACATCAGGTCCAGAAGACCTTGCTTGAAACTTTTGATGCCAATATGAACCTTGCTTTAGTTATCATTTGACCCGTTTCAGACAATGACAATGTGTGCTTTCTACTGGACAGAGGGCACTAAGGAGGGTGAAGTGACTCCTCGCCACCCTAATTTACCCCAGGCTCGCTAACGAAAGATGACAAATAAGATGAGAAAGGAAGGGTGCAAGGCGGCAGCTTAACAAGTTCTGTAATTACTCATTCACGACTCTCATCTTCCCCGCAGACTCTCCTATCGAACCGGACAGGACACGGCCAACTGTGACACATGCCGGAACAGCGCATGCATTATTTACAGGTGAGTGGTCATTCATCTTCAAAGACGAACAGATTCACATGTAACCTGTCCTTTCTCCTTGAGAGTAGGCAAAAAAAAGTGGAAAAAGGGCCAGGGCTAGCAGAGGGGAAGGGGGATTGGTTGGGAGGCTAATGTGAAATGCTGCTTATTAGAGCCAAGTGAGCATGGGACATTTACACAGCACCGTTTCACTCAAAACCTATACATCTTTGTCCAACTGTCCAATTATCCCCTCACACCATGTTATTCACTCACTGGTGCCAAGCAGGTGTGCAGTTAGCAGGACAAAAGGGTGCACCACTGAAACATGGAGAGGTCACATCCAATAAAATTGAGTGAATATAGGTCCGTGAAAGGTTAAATTAATTAATGTCAAACACTGTAAAATATGATTGGTTAAATCTTGTTGCCATGCCGACTCCATCACTAAACTAAGCCTCCAATTGATTTATTTTAAAAGCTGTGTAGATATAAGTAAAAGGCAATCAGCTTACCAGTATACAAAGGTGAAAAATTGTTATTTTACAAATGAGCATTTAAAATAGTTTTATCACAAGAACCATTCCACTTCTAGAGCCATTTATTAGATGTTTCCCTTTAATTTTTTTTTAAATTGATTTTTCACAGTATGAGAGCAAAATAAAGCCATAACTGACCTCAGATATTTGAATCTAATTTCTGTAATTATAAAATAAAACCACAGAAGAATAAAGACAATGAGTCATACGATGAAGCTTTGTGGAAGGGTGGTGGAAGCTAGTTTGCAGTCAGAATTGAACATTTGTGACCAGCAGTACATTTTCATGCAAAGAGAGAGTACTACAGATGCAATTTTTTCTAGGGCCCAACCAATATTATCAGCCGATATGGGGGTCGTGGAAATTATCTGCAAAATCTAGTTTTTTTTTTTCATTATTTGGATTCATTATTTGGAATCGACAGTGTGTTACTGAGACCGTTCTTTGGTGTGTAGAATAGAATAGAAAGAGTATGTATAGTCCCACAGGAGGAAATTTGGTTGAAAAAGCAATAAGAATCCAGAAAAAAAAAAAAAAGCATTTTCAGGACTATAAAACGCACCTGATTAAGCTGTAACAGCTTGTTTTAGGGCAAAAACACAAATGTGTACATAAACAAGCTGCACCTGACTACAAACGTTTTATTACCATATGTAAAGGTCCGTGCACAGGGGATTGTTGGGAAAGAAATTTGTTTTTAAGGGAAGCTTCGTATTTTTTAACATTCCAACACAGTGGAAACACAAGTCTTCAAGAAAGACTTTAAGTTCGGCCATCTGCTTGTATTACTTCTGAAAGTTTTTTATCCTCTTTTTGCATTGAGATAATTTTTCACGCTGGTGCCACCAACGTTTCACCATCATTGCTGTCAAGAGTATGTGAAGCTGCTGGTGCTCTATGTACTTCTTTAAAAGCCAGATTGACTACCTTTAATTTAAAAGTGGCATCATTTCCATTTCTTCGTTTGTTTTCCATAATGAGAGTTTGTGCATGAAAACTTGTTTTCGCAAACTGTCCTGCTCTCGTAATGTCTTTCTGTTCCACGTTTACTTTCATTTTTCACACAAACTTCCTCTCTCTCTCTCTCGCGCTCTCTTAAAGAGACAGTATACCTTTAGGTAAAGGATGTAACTTGTACAATCCATAGAACGAAGAGGTCCTGACTCCTGAGCATCAAAATGGGTAGAGAATGCAGGGTTTAAGCTTAAGGTACTTTTTTTGTTTGTTTTTCACTGGAGAGGTATGCATCGGCCATTCTATCGGCTATCGGCCTTTGCTACTATTTTATATCAGTTTCGGACCCCAGAAATCCATATTGGTGGGGCCCTAATTTATGCGTTAAGGATACTGATGGAGAAGTACAGAGAAGGTCAGAGGGAGCTATATCGTGCATTTGTAGATTTAGAGAAAGTGTACAAAAGGGTGCAGAAAGAACAGCTGTGGTACTGGATGAGGTGGTATGGAGTGGTAAAGAATGATGTTAGAGTGGTGCAGAACATGTATGAGAGTTGTGAGACACCAGTGAGGTGTGCTGTAAGAGTGACAGAGGAGTTCAAGGTGGAGGTGGTACTGCATCAAGGATCGGCTCTGATCTCCTTGTTTGCTTTGATGATGGGCAGGCTGACAGATAAGGTTAGGTAGGAGTTTGCATGGACTATGATGTTTGTAGATTACATTATGTTCTGCGGTGAAAGCAGAGAGAAGGTAGAGGAAAATATATAGACATGGAATTAGGCACAGTAAAACAGGATAGAAAGCATGGGTATAAATGAGTGAGACAAGTTGAACAGTGAGGTTACAGTAGAAGTAAAACAGGTCAGAACAAATAGGGATTTGATCTGTTTTAGAGACAGTACCACTGAGTAAAAAACAGGATGCAGAACTGGAGGTTCCAGGACTCTAGATGTCAAAATTATCTTTAGAAGAGATGACGATGAATAGGATCCGGTATGAGATCATCAGAGAGAAAACTTATGTTGGATGTTTTGTCCTGTCAGTTATTTTTTGTGAAAAATAATCGATTTTGAACACTTATGAATTGTTAACATTTTGGCACGTTTCCCATCACAATTAATCGATTAGTCAATCAGCATAATTAATTTACACATGTGGAGGCCCTGTAAATTCTTTTTTAATCTGGCTGATAAGCCTCTGACTAAACTTCTACATCAATTTGCTAAAACCATGATTTTCAAAGTGTGGTACGTGTACCACCAGTGGTACTCAAGCTTACCCTAGTGGTTCTTTGAGGAAAGTTCTAAATACTTTTTTTAAATGAAATTAATTCAGAAATGTATAATTCAGACACAGTCTGGCTGTGGATGGCAACAAGTACCAATAAATAATCCTTGTTAGGAATAAATAAGCCTCAGTTGTTACTTGTCTATAGTTAAAAGGGTAAGCCTTCTCTACGGTATGTTTAGGTTGGTCATGGTACTGGAGACCTTGATATTTTCTCAGCTGGTACCCACTGTAAAACGTTTGAGAAATACTATGCTAAAACATCCTATAGTTGCGAAAGGTTCAAATTAACCGAGACTGATGTACAAATGTATTTATCTTCCCTATATTACTTAAGGATACATAGGTTTAAAGGTTTTATTGATGGATCAAATATCAATAAAGAAGTTAAATGTTAAAATAAAATGTATTTTGATCCAATTAAGCTCTAATAAATATTCTCTTGTATTCTTCTTTTACTGTGAAACTGCAAACATATAAAATCCACATATTCTCTTCTTAAAATGCAACAATCAATTGTAAAGTTACGTTTTTTGGAAGGAGAGAAGACAAACAAACTCCGCACATAATGGGGCTCATTTCTTTGACAAAATTTGTCAGCACTTGGCAAGGTTTCCTCTTGATAAAGGGCATAAATTTCCCACAGACGTTTCAAATTTGCTACATTGACCTGAGTTCATATTTAAGACACTCACTCGACATGGTTAATAACGTTGATTGGACACAGAATCAAATATAGCAGTCGTATTCACAGAGGCAGAGGGATTAAACAGCAATCTAATTACTCAGATCTCCATGAAAACAACCTCTCTGGAGGTGGAAGAACACAGAATAGGAAGCAGAGGCACATAAAAAAAAAGGATGCAGCGTTCTGGTATGTGGGAAGAATAGCTGTCAATGGTGTCTAGCAGGATTTGCTTGTTTTCTTAATCCTCTACCTCTAAAGTCTGGTTTTTACATGAGCCTTTGTAAATATATATGGTAAAACTTTTGATGGTTAAGCCAGTGATCGCACTGAGTGCGCTGTAATTTCCGAAACATTTAATTTCCATACCACAAGCAGTCTAGTAACTTCAGAGGGTAAAAAAAATTAAGGTGTACGCACAAAACTTTGAGACTACAGCTCTTATTTTTTTAAACAAAAGGTTAAACTCCTAAAGATGACCTAAATGTAAACCCCAAAACAATGATTTTAATATCTCATAAAAAGGAAGAGTGGCACAGAGTTCACTACCTGATAAAAACAAGAAAAGAAAAAAATACAGCAGATACAAATTGTGTAAAAAATGTTAGAAACGACATTATTTGCAGTACATAGTATTAACCAAAAAATCTAACAGGAGAAATCTTCATGGACGAATGAGAAACTGAATGCTTGTGCTCTGCAAGCCCTTGGACAAGTGCTTGGACAGAGCACTCATGATAGGCGCTCTGTGGATGTAGGAACCCCTCCAGGAATCCTTATGTGTAAAGTCAGTTAACCAGACATTTGAAATATTGCTGCTGAAACCATAATGGAGAGGAAAAAACACATCTGAATATAACTAGAAATATTTTAGAAAATAGGGATAACACATTCTCTAGGAAGGAAGAACCAGAAAGATAGTGCTTAGCTCAAAACTCTGCATCTCTAAAGTTTTGGAGCTTCATTATATAACTGGAACAAACGTAGATAGGCACTATGAATGTAATCCTAAAAATGTTAAACTCTAGCTTGAAACTATATTAACAGCAGTATGTATTAAAAAAATTATCAAGTTAGTCCGCCATACTCTACTGTGCTAGTGCAATCACTGCAAACCCCTATTGTTGGTTCACGCTAAAACTGTATGCATGTCCGCGCTATTGTGCTGCTCTTTGGTTTGTTCCGAATTTGATCTGATGCTTTCAAGAGACAAAAGGCTGCATAAATCATTTTACCACAACTCAGTCAGGACTTAGCTATGCAGTCTTTTTATATAATCAATTTGTCCAAGAGTGTATGGTATCATCCATCTCACACTTAGCATAACAACAGTCCCAGATCAATGTTAACGTCAGTCTACGGGCTCCCGCTTCAAAACAGAATATATTAGCTATTTAGTTTCTTATTCTTGCCTGGTACAGCTTTTCCTAATTTTTAACTTTCTCAAAATTGTTTGTCCTATTTCTATATTTTTATCTTAGTTAGTATCCAAGCCTCCTCCTAACCAAGAGTGAGTTCAATTAAAAGTGGTGAATTAATGAAATTCAGGTGACATTGAACAAGGATCAGATTAAAACAAAAAAAAACTTCTTGGTTGATAAAATCCAGAATGCTGAGTGGAGAAGTGAAAACTGTGACAAATGAGAGGAGGAATAATCCTATTTACTCCACAATTGCACTGGCATGGGGTAATGTGTTGATCAAACTCAGAGATACAATGCCCTGCAAAAGTATTTTAATCCCTTGAACCTTTGATATTTTTTCATTTCCTTTAACATATATTACAGAAATTGTATCTGATAAAGCAACATGAAGTAACGTATAATTGTGCTGCTCAAGAAAAATTTAGTGTTATGATTTATTAAATCGCTTTAATACGATACCCCTAAATAAAAGCCACCACAACAAATTGCATGCAGAATTAATTAATTAGAAGAGTTTATCTGTTTACGTTGGTCTCATCACAGGTGAGGATGAAACAAAGCATAGACACATAGGACTTTGTAGACTGGTGCCTGCTCCCAACAAACTGAAATGTTTACATTTTTGCTGGAATATGCACATCCCCCCCCCGTTCAAATAACATTGCTGCTGCTGTTAGTTGCCCATCTCTGCCATGCACAGTTTCTATGTTTTTTTTGTTTTTTTTTTAGTTCTAGATATGTATTCAGTCACAAATATACATTCTGCACTATTTTTCATTACCCTACTCAGGCGCATATTGCTGTATGCCATTTTCATTTTTTACTTTCTAATAACCTCACAGTACTTTAGTTTTGCAATTTTTTCCTTAATGTACATATATTATTCTTAATTCTGTTTTTCATATTTTTCTTGTTTGGATTTTAATATTTCTATTAACTGTCACTTTGCTGATGTTATAACTGAATCTTCCCTTTGTGGGACAATAAAGGATTATTCTATTCTTCTATTCAACCGCATAAAATCCCCCTGAAAAAATAAACAAAAGTCTCTGACTGGGATGTGATAAAATGTGTAAAAGTTAACTGGTTCAAAATGCTTTTCTAAAGCCCTTTTCTTAACAGTCTGTGATTAAGAAAGTTGAATCGGGACATTCTATCCACAGTGTACGCATTTCCCCATGAGTACAATTCTGCTATTTGCTTCCATTAATTTTTAATTTCGACTCAAGGCACAACAATTGATCATTAGGCTAATTATCTAATCCCAAACATTCTTTGAAAAACACTGAACAGCAGAGACAGAAATAAAATAAAAAAGGAAATTGATTTTCCATTTGTTTTTAAAAATTCAGCCTAGTGTGCCTAGTTTTAATAAAAATGTATTTGCTGAAGGCTGAAGATCAGAACCAACATGAAGTTCGAATATTACTGATCAAGCCTGGTCTGTTGCACAACTCAGCTGGAGGAGGACATCTCTTTTTGTCGAAGCATAATGTTTTCCAACATGGTGGGGAAGCTCGTTGCCATGGCTACAAGTGATTCTTGACAGGACAAATAGCGTGGAGGGACAGTGCGGACAATTGAGCCGAGCCCATTCGCACCTCCGAGAGACAAGAGCACACAAAGGACGGACAGGGGGAGAATGTGTAACCGCAGGAGGATGAAAAAGATATCAAGAAATAAACATTTCTAAAGTGGGAGCGAAAGGCAGAGGAGGAACATTGAGACTTGCAGGGATTTCTTTTTTCTTAATGTAAAGACATATTAGAAAGGAAGTAGAGTATGTGATGAGAACAGCGAGAAAAAGTGAGAGTTTAAAGATTTGGGTCCAAAATGCTTTCTTCCATTTGTTCTGATCCAACAAACAACTCCAGGGGGGTGGCAGGAAGGGGACAGGTAAAAGCCAATAACCTTGCAATTTTTGCTTTCAGTAAAATGCAGAGTAGCACGACAAGTCCCGTAACACTTTCATAGGAAGACGTTGAGGTCTGAGCTTCAATGGAACTAAAAAATATTTCAATACTAGCCCTTCTAACCAATGTTTTAAAGACCAGATCAGCCTTTTGGGGTTGTTTGTTTTTCGGAGTAATTTAAGATAGATTTATCATTTTTTTGCCAATTTCTTCCCAATTAGAAATCATATTACTCTTCATACATAAAGTGATATTTAAAGAAAAGCACATCCTTTTACATACTAACTTGATTCTCAAATGTATAAATGCTTTTATCTGAAAGACAACAAAGGGCAAAGGTAATGCAGCTGGAAAATAAGCCCCGATATTGGCCATCTATTTAAGTGTCAAGTAGTTTCTTCAGTTTCAAACTGGCCTCAGGCTGTTTCTTCAACAACAAAAAAGGCTCCAAAAAGGCAGATTTGTTCTGTCTCTTTCTGACTGTCAAGAGTTGGTAAAGGTCTGAGAAAAAACTCTTACTTTTTTCTTAGCTTTTATTTTTCCAAGCACTGCATAGTCTGACCGTGGGATGAACTTTCATTAATATTCAAAACTGGTAGGAACTGCAACTGTCTTTTTTTCAGCATATAGTTTTATTCTTTATTGTATAAATGATGACAAACTGATATGGCTAATGTGTTCATCCCACATTTTATAAGGTTCACTTTAAGGATTAAGGATTTTATTTTTTACCATTTACATAAAAGTAAATAAGGAATAATTTACAAGGCTCTAGACTAACATAATGCAATGGTGGAAGCCTAAAATCAGACATTAAATTAAGGAGATTTCATAATAATTCAAATCTAAACCTCGTCTTCAGCCCATTTATGAAAATCTAAGGTCCTCTACAGAGTCCGGTCAAAGCCTTATTAACTATTTTAAGGACATTAGTCTCTTCATCCTCAAAAAGGGAAGCCTGGGTATCAGACCTGGGTTCAATAGTATCAGAAGAGCTGATCAGATGGAAGCTTTGTCATAAATCCTCTCCTGCTCTGCTAATATTCGGCATATCCTGATAAAATAGAAAGTATGCACAGGTGCTGCATTACTCCAAAGCTAAGGTAAACTACATTCTTCCTTCAATATCCTCTGCATGTGACAGATGCCAATGGGCTGAGGCATCTCGTGTGAATGTATTTTGGTTTTGCCCTACTTTGACGGTATTTTTGGTCTTCAATATTTTAGTGGTTTTCTATTCCATATTCATGTGACATTGCTCCAAACCGAGAACCTGGCAATATCTGAATGATCCTAAGAGTCATGTCAGCTGCTGTTCTATGTTCAGACGGCTGTAGATTTTGAAATGGTGGTACCAAAAAAAAACTCAGCTGCACAAGTCTGCTACTTAACCAAGTTTTGAAGGCTAGCTCAATAAGATGCTGTCTATTTACAAATGGAAAAGCTTTGATTAAATATACTTGGTAGTCAAGATAAGTTTGCAAGGATGTTGGAGGCTTTTTTTTGGCCTGGTATAACACTGTTTTGCACTCATAAGAATATTTAATTTCATGTCATTTTATATAAACTTTATTCCGTAAAGCAATCTTCAAATTCATCTGTCTGCCCAAAGGTTCTTTTAGCCCCTGGGCTCCCTTTTATGAATTATAATTAATACTTCTTGATCTTGGTTTTTGGTTTTCTTTTTGACGTTTTCATGATTTGGTATACTCTGTACTAAAATACATAAAATAAAAAAACAGCTCTAAATTGAAGTTCAGACTACAGTTTGTTGAGGATTTGAATTTGGCCTGATAATGCCACTCATCAGGTTAAAATACCTTCGATGTTAAAACTGAAATGCTTGTAAAGAACCACCAACAATATTCCTATAGCATATGCGTTCTAAAAACATATGCTCTTGCATGCTTACCAGAAAAAAAAGAAAAGAATCCTACCAGGCACTATTCTTCAAGGGACTTTTTCCTGCATCCAGACATGTGACAGATTTTCTGAAATGCAAATAAACTTCCGCATCATTATTTCCGTCTCGCTATGTAATAACTGGTGCTGTCAGTATAGTCTCAGAGGCACACATATCATAGTGACACATCGTTTTTATGCAAGACCATTTGGTTTATCAAAAAGCCTAGAGTAAGATCAAGACCTTGGTCACATGTCTGTAATGAATGTTTGCCCTTTCTAAATTCGGGTTGCTAGGTCTGATGCTGGTATATCCAACCTTAACTCTGTTTAAATCCAAGATGAATAACTCATCAGATGCTTATATTCTGTAGCCTTAGCAACTAGTGTCAAAAGCGTAAACTAAAATGAAATGGAAAATGAGTCGCGTAGAGTTTAGATGTCAAGTTTTAAGCTTCATAACAGCACTCGTGTTGCCCGAGCTGTTTAACACAAGCAGAGTGGGAGTGACTGACAAAGCTTAAACCTTGTTTGAGCCACTAGTTTAAATTTGATTTATAGATTCAGGAAAACAAAGTTATTCATTTGTAACTACTGACAACAATATCAGTCATGTTAATGAAACAGAAATAATCATACTAATTAACAGTAGTGATTTCATTCAGTGAAACAGCTAGTTTCTATGGCAGCAGGAAAGTGTGTGACGAGTCTGCACAGCTCACTATCGGTCTTCTACATGATAATGAGATGAAAAAGTTTATTAAGTATACAGCACTACATCAAAAACTCTTAAAACCTAACCTGAAACTGTTTTCCTGAAAAATAGGAAACTATCTGTATGATTAATGATATAAGCACCAGTAACAGTTTTGCTCTGTTCATGCTATATGGTAATGCTGGAAAAATACTAAGAGATGACGAGAGAAGTTTCTTTAAACAAAAAAAACTATAAACGGCAAAATTCTAGAGTTTGCCAGAAAAATTTGAGAAACCACTACCAAACAAGTACAACACAATTTGCCTATCCAGTGTTTGAAGTTCAAAAGGTAAAGAGGGGAAATTCCTTTGCCAGCTTGGGTAAATCTTTTACTTTCATGTATGCCTGTCTGGGTTTTTGTGTATATCCCACGCAAAATGAGAATGCATTCAATTACTTTACTCAAAATACGGTAATGTGATCTGCTTCTTTGAGCATTTACAAAGCATTAACTGATGTTTTTTTTTTTAAGAGATTTAAATGCCTCAATGAAATTTTCATTCTATGGCCTCATTAGCTCACTTTTATTTAATTTGGGGACAGAGAGACTCACTGATCAAAATTGTCAATGGTTCTTTTCAAATTGCAAGAGCTAGTTTATTTTGTATGGTGCTCAACCACACTTCAGTGCTTGAAACAATATTACAATGTAATGAATGAACCAAAATCACAAACCCAAATTTTTAGGTGTTTCAGTTCTCTAAGATAAGTTTGCATATAAGTTTTTAAAACTCAGCCAAATTAATATCATAACCTTGAAAAGTTTGCAGAAAAAGAGATGGGTTACAGGGATTCCATTGCTTTAAGTATAAGCTAACAGTTTCTGTGATTGACATAAAGTTAGAAAGTAAAGGTGCACAAGGTAATTATAAAAGGGGGTTCACTGATATATATTTCATAATTTGTGTGCAACATGTAGTGTTATATTGGCTGTATCATGACCCAGAAGTAGCGGGGCAGGCAGGAGACAGAGTTGTTGGCGGAAAGTGAAAGCTTTGCAAAACACCCTAAAGTGCAAAAGAAAAAAAACCCTAAACATCAATCCGACCAATGCAAGGATGCCAAACTGGCTAAGAAACATTGGTACAATAAAAAAAGGAAGATGTAGTCAGAATACTAGACAACACTGAGGAACTGACAGAAACTTGTATAGATGAATGGTTAAACAGAATAAACACAGCGCAAAGTGCTCAGTAAACATGAAAACCAAAAAGTAAACCTATTAAAACAGTAAGACGAATAAAAACAAGAATGACCCAAACCAAAAAAAAATGAATGACGTAAAACCGCTTAAATTCAATTTGCCCATTTGCCAACTCATACACAAAGTATGCACTGATGTGTTGCCATTTCATTACTTCCTACACTACTGTGCCTTCAAATAAAGCTTTTTTTCTTTGCAATTAGGTATTTCTATAAATTATGTAATCAATACTTTTTATTTAACTTAAAGTTACTTTCTAAACATTTTATATTATACCCTATTTCCATTCATCTCGGTTTTCATTTCTATTCGGTCATTTGACTCTCAAATAACATGACAGAACTCTTAAAACAAGCCAAAAATATTTCTAATAGTCCTACCTGGGTCAAAAAAATCAGTTCTCCTTAGAGTCAACAATGAGAAGACTATAGAAAAAATACTTAGAATAATCAAAAATTGTATACAATTACTCTATCAAGAATAAAAAAGTAAAAAATCAAAAATAAACTCTGTATTTAATAATGAAGACAATACAATATTTAGCTCCCAACCTGGTTGCCACATAGAAAGGAAACAACACAATCTCTCTATGGAAGAATTGTATTTAATTTCTGCTTATTTAATGTCCTGTATCAACTAACAGAACCAAGGTGCTACTGCTAGGTTGTACATAAACAGGTATATTTAGTGAAAATTACGTTTTAACCAAAAACTAACTGACAATAAGTGGCTCATTTTAGCAAGCTGCCCTGTAGTGCTAACGCTTCCTTAAAAGTAATCAGGAAGAGGTAGGAAGTCTACGGAGCCCGGCAGTGGTCAGGTGCAGAACTAATTTTTGAGGGGTAAGAGTCCGTACCCTAAGTTTACTAAACCGTGCGCACAGATTACGAATCCGTACCCTTGATTTATCTGACTGTGACCGTATGAGGGTTTTTTTCCGCTTGATAATATTTCCTGGTTGCCGTTAAAAAGTAAAGTGATACCTTGGCAGGGTGGTTAACATACAGGACTCGCAACTAAAGTTCGAGTCCCGGTCAAGTCATCAGTTTGTGTTTTATCACACAGCTATTTGCTGGGGTAGCTGCAGGAAAGTAGGCAATTATCATAACCGTTATTAAAACCGGGCATTATTTATGAATTATAGTTTTGTCCCCACCACATCGATCCAACGCTTCCCAGGGGCCAAACGTTGGTGTTAACCATTTTATCAAGAAGCAACACAAAAAGTGAATAGCCAGGGCCAATTATCAATAGGAAAGGATCCCAGTCACGCATGATTCATGAATCTGTGCGCACAATTTAGTAAACCGAGGGTACGGATTCGTAATCCGTGCGCACGGTTTAGTAAACCGAGGGAACGGATTGTTTTGTCTCAAAAATTGTTTCTGCACCTGACCCCTGCCGGGCTCCGTAGAATTCAGCTTCAACAGGGTGAATTTTATATTGCAATTTTTTTAAACTTCCTGTTATACCTAGCTGTGCTGCTGCTAGCTTTTACGTAAATAAGGAAAACAAGTGGATATGCCCTTTCAGATGTGGCAACAAGATGAGATTTCTTTTTATAACAAAAACTGAAACTTTCCATGTCCCGCTGTTTCTAAATATCCATCAAGATGATGGTTATTAAATAACTTAAATTACTGTGTTTATTTGAGGTGGTAATTCATATAGAAGCTTTTAGAGACAGTACTTTGAAGGAATTTGATTTAGGGATACAAGTAAAGATTTATGTTTATTTAATTTGAAATCCTACTTCAATATGCACAGGGCAACAAAATTTAAATAATGAATTTATTGATTGTTTCTATTAATGAGAGAATGAGACTTGAACCAATTTGTGTCAATACTTTTTTTTTGCTTTTATGTTGAGTTAAAAAAACATTTATTTATAGGTACCAAAATAATATATAGTCTGAGTTGGCCCACATACTTTCGTGCATAGAAAAATACACACAGCAAATGTGGATGCATACCAGTGTAATTACCAGCCAGTGATTTATTGATTACAGCTGGCCTGAGTCAAACAAAAACAAAGTGCTGAATGCAAGCTTGAGAAATTAACATTCAATCTTGTCATTGTCAAATGACCACACTTATGTCTGCTCTAATTGATAGTGAATATGCCAATCTTGTTTACTAAAAAAAAAACAAAAAAAAACAAACTTTTGAAAATGATAATGGATGTGCTGTATTTAAAACCAGAGCATTCACCCTGCAGCTGCTATGTAAGCCAGGCTGTCAACCCCCCCTTAAAAGCCCATACTCAGGTAGTGACTGGGGATAGCTTTAGCAGATTAAAGCTCTCACACTTGCCACAGCTGTGGCTGTAATCTGAGTTTTACTTAGCAGAACCTTGTGGTCAGATTGTGTGGGCGTCGGATTACAATGATGGCTCCGGATAAATTCCCAAGGGCTTTGGGGGAAATGTGACTGACTGTGAATGTGAAGGACATGGCTCTGTGTTTTGTGCCCAGCAAATCCCAACATATCAAATCGTTCTTGCGTTTTCCATTATCCTTTGAAACATTTTGAGGAATCACAAAGGCATTCACAGAATTCAGCAAAACAAATCATTTCAGCAACCTATCCTACAGACCAACTATTCGACACAGGGAAAAACACTGATTTTCACATCGTGGTTAATCAGTCTGAGACAGCTGCATGACTAGTTGTAACGATGCAAACAAAAATAGACACATTTGGTTACCCTGTTTTTTTTTTTCATAAAGACAAAGCAAATGAGAATGGAGGTCATTTTTCCAAGTTGAGTGGTGGTGTGACAGATGCTGTGTAGAGGTCAAGTGTGAAAAGGGTAGGCAGGAAATGCTTAATCTGGCAGCCAATAATGCATTAATACAGGCAACAGCTGTAAAAATAGGAATATATATTCCTATTTAGAGGAGAAAAGCTGTATGAAAAATAAAAATAATCGTTTGATTCCTTTACCATGAGTCATCCCTACTACATTATTAGCATTTGTGTCAATAGGTAATTGGGCTGGACAATATAAAATAAGAGCATATTGATAAAGGGATAGTCATATTGATCTATATCGATAATTATTGTTAAATAACACTATATATATATATATATAATGTTATTCGTAATTTAAATTAAAGGCTTATCTTGATGCTTCATAATATTAATGGCTGAAACCTTTGGTTTAGTTTGTCAATAAAGCTTATTCAAATTCACAGCTCTGGTTCAACTAAAGCTAACGAGATACTCACCAGAGCGTAGACGGAGCCCAGAACACTGCAGCCCAGCCCAGTCACTGAGACCTAAAGCCGGCAGGTTCTATCCAACCTTGTAGTGTTTTTTAAATCTTTACTTGGGCCAGTCAAACATTTAGCCAGAACAACTTCCGCCGCTGCTCCCTTGATGTGACATCTGACCACGGCAAAGTTACGGCAGTGGTTCACTTAGGGACGATCAAAAAATTCTGTTTCAACTCAAATCATCCTTTTTGTGGTTTGAAAGGAGAGAGGGGTGGCTTGTGAATCGCAATGAGCTGACTGAGTTTTGCATTACAATCCTCTAAAGACTGCAATTATCAGTTTTGTTTGAGCGCCTCATTTTTTTATCAGCAATTTTTCCTTTGTTTTAACTTCACATTAGTAGCATAGAGTATCCTGTCAACAGCTGGCTTTTTTGGGAAAGCACTTTTGTGGCTTACCCCTCCTATGGAGGGTAACATATGAAGTCAACATCCCATTTTAATGTGTAGGCCTTTAAGCACTGGCCATTAAACAAAATGTTGCCATATTTTTTTTCCCTTCATATGCAATACACTAAATAATTGGGGGATTTTTTTTTTTTAAATAAAAGCTCTTTATTCTAAATTTAGGAATTTCATTAGCTGTAAGCCATAATCACTAAAGCACATATAAATGTTTAAAATTAATTACTAAGGGTATTGGAAGTCTATATAATATAAGATTCTATTTTAGAATAAAAATGACAAAATCAATTAACTTTCCATGATATAAAACTGCATCAAGATGCACCAGTGATATTTAAAATTAATCTGATTAGGTCATCGGTTGTTTATTTACTTGTAGCAATTCTGCAAATCTTTATGCAATGAATAAGTTATTGAAATACAACCCTAGACTCAAAAACACTGTAGGGTTGGTTATATCCGAGATAAGTTGTTGCATGTAGGCATCAGGTTGTTGTTTGCATTGACCTTTGTCTCTGTTTTACTTCTTTAGTGTGGAATTGGACTTCAAGCTGCAAGAGGACAAGCTACAGCCACTGATGAAAAGGCTTTGTCCTCCAACTGACTCCCACTTCCCTCCCCTGCCTTACCCCCAGGAGGCCTTCACCTCCACCCCAAAACGCAAGTCCAAAGCTGAATCTAAGAAGCATGCCCGCTGGAAACTTTGGTTCCTGTGAGAGCTACAGGACCATCTCCAAACACTAAAACTGACAAAAGGATAAAAGCAAGGATCTTAATTTCTTCTCTGTATTTGGTTTTTACAACCTACAGGATTTTACAGACTTGGTAGTCAGTTTTATTCGAGAGCCCTGGATATGCCAAGATAACAGGACCAATGATAAAAGCGTGTACTGTTTTGATTCATACAGCCATGCCCAACAAATAGGGAATTGGTAACAATTTCCTTAAACAACAACAGGGAAATATATAAAGAGATCAGCAAGATGGGGCGACGAGCTTACTTGCTGCTTTCTCTTGGCTTCTATTTTTTATAACTGAAGTAACTGTTTCAACGTTGACGGAGAAATGTCCGCCATAATTCTATTCAGCTGTTGGGATTTTCTCTTTCCTCCCAGCCTCCAGGAGCGGCTGGTCGCTCAATGCTGAAGCACCAAGGCCTCCATAAACAGCATATCATTGTACTGCAAAGCACAACTAAGACTTTTCAGGATTCCATACCTCCAGAATAAGCAGAGAGAATAATGCTGATCAGCTCGTACCAACGAACATGGACTGAGTATTTTCATGAGCAAAAGACTTAAAGCAGGATACATCTGAAAGGTTTCTCTGGAGTTCTGTGATGAACTTTCTTTTCACTGATAAAATGTGTCAAAAGAACATATGAATTTGGAGAAAATAACACATAAATAAATACCACTTATTTTCTTAATAACATTGGCAAATTACATGTCACTCTACTTTTTTTCTATATAAATATATACCTACGTATGTACATTCACTTTAAGGTTAAATATTTATATTTATTTAAACTAAAGCAAAAGATGATATCTATAGTTCAACAACAGTTTTAAGGATATTGTATTTTTTATTTAATGCATCAAATATAGTTTTTAGTCACCTCATGGCGCACTGAGTCTTAAAACCACCAAAACATGTCAGAATACAGTTTAGGTCAGTAGTTTATATTGTGATCACTTGCTTGAACACCGATAGTTTGGGGTTTTCAGTGATAGAGTTGAACTTCTTTGTTCAGGGTGGAATGATGGTTTAACAGTATCAGTGATAACTGAAAGCATTAATTTGCTTGAGTTTAAATTTACTGTGGACCTTTTCAAATAAAAATTGGGTCAAAACTATGCATACAGGCAAAAAGTCCCATATCAAGTTGCATATTTACCTTTCTGAATCCAACAGTCAACAAGCCTCTGGACTAACCCTGAAAATATTTAACCACTGTTCTAACCAGAAATGGTGGAGTTATTCTAAATTGGTTGGTTTGGCTAATCCCAAAGGGAGAAAACCTCAGAGAAGACCCAAAACTCACAATAAAAACTTGGAAGTGCATTGGGAAACCCCAGACTCAAACAAGAAGAACATGTATTTAATTGGAACATAGTGCTACACTACTTAAGGTCAATAAAATTTTGTAAGAATTATTTATCTTCATCCTAGATCAATAGTTGGTTCAAACTTAGACACAATTTGGCATTTCCATAAGACAACGTTTCCAAAACCAAAACTAAGTTCGGGTGGATAAATCCAGCAAATTTTAGGTGACTGGGATAACCCAGAGTTCAACCTCCATATTAGTTTTTGGACATTTAAAACCCTGTCAAATAACAAGAACAGAGTTCAAACATCCAAACAGAATTAAGAAAGCTGGATCACGATTACAAAACAAAAGGGATTTTTTTCCAACTTGCCAAGAGACTTGTTGGGATATGTTATTTTTAATAGAATTTTTGTATAATTTTGACCCTTTTAGAATTTGACACATCCCACAAATAATTTAAACTTGTGCACCCAATTCTTGATTTTGAAAAAACAAAAAAACAATAATTTACAGTTTTCTGTGGTATAACCATTGCACTTCATAAAAAAAGGTTCAAATAAATAATTGAAAATCCAAAACTAATATGAGAGTTATGCCCGTGATGGGTGTATGTAAATTTGGGATAATAACTGTTCATACATATGCCACACATGGAAACAAAGAGGGAAAGCTCCTCATAGCACATGTGAAGGATAAGAGAAGAATTGCCGTGATTGTATCAATGTAGTGTCTCCTATCAGCTTCAGTCAGTGACACCAAGCTTAAAAGACTGAATGTGCCACTTCTAATCACAACCAGGGCTTCTACAGTGCAGGGTGGCAGGCGCAAAGCCTTGCATGCTTTTTACAAACCTTGGACTTCGCAGGCTATTTTCTAAGCTTTTCAAGAAAAAAACTTTTTAAAAAGAACTACATAAGCCTCTTTTGATTGTTCCCAATTTTAACCATCTGCCGGTCCCCGCAGAATCTATTGGACTGAAACATAAACTCATGCAGGTACTCTATATAGGGTTCGTAGAATAAGTACAACCAGAACATTGCAAGCATTTACTTTACTACATCTAGGCATGGGCCAGTTTCCAGAATATGAAACAAGAATTTAAGTTACAGTGTCAAAACAGCTCAAAACATGTATGCATTCATCCAAAACATTTATCTGACTCAAAGCAAAAAAGAAGTGCATAAAAATTCATCCAAATAATGTATTTGGAGTCCAAATATAGTAAGAGTTCGTGACTAAATGCATTTAAAAAATAGGAAAAAATCCAGAAGTTTCTGATTCTAACCTGCTGATTGCGATCAGAGGCAATCTGGCAAATTCGATCTGGCAAAATTGACTAATGCATCTCTACTTTGAATGGACAATGTATTCTTTGTATGCAGCATACGGTCAGAGCCCTTGGTCCTTACCTGCCTGTTGCTACACAGTGCATCAGGTGTCATAAACAGGGATACTGAACTTTCCCTTGTCAAACAAGAGTTGGTTGGAAATATTTCATTAATTTTTTTTCTCCCGCTGGTCCAACAGAGTAATATTTCCCTTCACGTGAATTGTTCAACCCCTGTACTTCTACTGCACGGATTTAAACAACATAGGCGAACAGCTTCAAAATTTGATGGCTGCAGCATACACGCTTCAGTGGGAGAGGGGATTCTGCGCAATCACAGACGAGAGGAATATAATGATAGAAACAATCTTCCCTTCATGTCAGCAAGGAGCCCGGCGGGGATCCGATGCAAAAATAATTTTGGGATGTAAGAATATGTACTCTCAGTTTAATTAAAAACATTTTTTTGTGCGCGCGGATTTTGGCATCATGCGGGACCTTTTCAAAGCTTTAAACTGAAAAAAGGACATTATTTATTTACCTTCTAGATAAGACAACTAAGCTATACTTAATAAACTCACTTCAGGTCGTTCTCCTCCCACGTAACAGCTTTATAATAAGTTCCCCCCCTTCAGCCAAAAACAGCTGGAAAACAAAAGGCAGGCACCGATATCCGCGCACCCTTGAATCATAGTGGCCATAGCGTAAGTTGTGCGGCGATCTTCGCTCGCTTCTCAAAACAGGTGAAACTGTACTAATCTGCCTTCTGCCGCTGGAGTCGTGCGCATAGTAATCGCTCGTGGTTTTCAGTCTTTGCTGTCCTGCCTCAGCTCTTTTTATGTACAGCTTAACAGGTTTTGTGCACCTGTAACAAAGCAGCTGATTGCTGCGCTCCTCCACCTGACTCATCCAGATAAGTTAAATTTTTCTCTTGGAGCTTCACAGAGTGAAACAAATGCAAACAAAACGCACCAAATCCACACACACGAACCATGTAAAATACATAAAAAATAAATATACAAATATTTCCCACCGTGCAACACTTACATTAGTTAGCCTATATTCTCAATGTTTACAGAGCAGTCCCTGCAAAGTTTTTAGTTAAACTATAGAGAGACTATATGATTAGTGCGTTGCGTGGTATCACGATGGTGGCTCTCCATCGTGATGTCGGCTAGCCATCACGATGGACGCTGACATCGTTCAACGGCACAACCCTATTATGGTTATTAAATATTCTACCAATATGACCTCCAGCTTTCTGCAGATGGTACTTTTTCCATACACACCCTTTGTAACATAATCAATTCTGGTCTTGGAGAATGGCAAGCTACTTGGCCTTAGTGCAATTTGCATAAGTATGAATGGACTTTCTCCTGCCTGCATGCTAAAGCCTCATCTAAGTGTGGCCAAAGTGTGGCCACAAAACGGTGAAGCTAAGCTAGAGGCAAGTTTTAGACCTAGGGTTACATGCAAACTCAGTTATCACCTGCTAAATACCTTTGAATTGAACTGAAAAATACCTAAATTTAAATGTTTATGTAACTCCAATCGTCTGAGTATCTTCAAAGAGTCATTGTGGATGGTAATGCTGGTGGCAGGAAGGATCTCCAGTAGCAGTCAGTTTTGCAAAAAGTTTGTTTAGGCCTCTGACTGAAGACTGTACCTGTAATACAGTGCCAAGACTGTCACTGCTAAATTGGCAGGCAGCAGATAAGATATTACACAGTATCATGTTCTGGATAACATCATCAGTATTTGGTAAGCAATGCTAATCCACCTCTTTTACTTTTGCCTCTTCGCTTTAATTTACCGTTGGCAGTATGTTTAGAAAGCCATAAAGAGGCCTTGTAGTTGAAAATAATGATTGTATGATCAATGTAGGAGATGTTTGAACTTCCTCTTTCTCTCTCTGCACTTTGGTCCTGCCCTGCATCCATGAAGCCTTCTATTCAACTCTTCTAGGATTTGAGGTCGTAGATCAGGTATTATTTGAGCTTCTGACATGCTAATCAGCTGCTCCCAGTAGTAAAAACAATACTTTGCTACCACAGTTAAGCATCATAATAACTTGAATGCTAGGTTTTTGTTAGTCTATCAAAAACCAAATTAAAAATATTGTATATGCTAAAGACAAATATTAGTAGAGTAGGTGGGAATCATCGTTGCTCTTCAATTTTTAATAACAGAAAGTTATGATGTTTGATTTTTTTTTCTATGCATTTTTACTTAAAACAAAAACTGATACTGGCCCATGCCTATTTGCA
This sequence comes from Apricaphanius iberus, assembly GCA_028564705.1. NCBI lineage: Eukaryota > Metazoa > Chordata > Actinopteri > Cyprinodontiformes > Aphaniidae > Apricaphanius > Apricaphanius iberus. Next base: position 1,425,546 of record JAPXFQ010000556.1, read on the forward strand.
TAGATATGTTACCAAGCATCAAACAGGGCTACTACAGTTAGACGATTCTGGAGGCAGCTTGAAAGAGAACAAAATGAAGTTTCCAGTTCCACCGAAGTCACTTTGAAAGGCAAAAGCACTGCCCCAAAGAAGAGGAAATGTGCCAAAGTTGTGTCAAGGAAAAACATGAACACCTTCCAAACACGACGTGACTGGTTCAATCTTCACAAGCTAAAAATGCTGCATTCTGTTGGTTATTTGTAATTCACTTTTGTAAATGCCAGATTGGTTTCTTTTAGTAGATTTATTGTAGCATTTAGAAAGAAATAGATGTTTATCTGTACCTTACAGAAGTGCAATTGATTTACTATGTGCAATACTGTATTTTATACTGTTTTTAAGGAAAAAAAATAAAATGAAGCTATTTATTATTCTAAGTTTGAAAATAAAAATAAGACATCTACACAGCGCTGAAGATATGACGCAGACTGTTTCATTACTAAAAGCATGCTAATATAAATTAAAATCCCTTGATGATAAAACCCTGTCCACCAGTATCAATCATGCATCACACCAGTTTGAGCAAATTGCAACTCAAATTATCTTAACTAAATAATGACACCAAAGAAATTTTCATTTGACAAATTTCGCAACAATTTAAAAATATATATTTTGACCTGAAAGCCTGTCCAACCTATCTGCAGGCTGAACAGTTGCAGAAAATTATCTTGGAAAATTATTGTACCTTTGATGAGCGAATCTTGTGAAATCTCATCTGTAAAGAACAGTCGATAAATATTATATATATATATATACACATACACACACAGTATAAACCATTTTCTATGCGATAACTTGCAGAAGAATAGGATGAGAACGCTGCTGTGTCTCTGATGTGGTGGAGCAGCAAAGGAACGAGAGTGGAATAGAACAGAAGGGATGAGCAGTGCAGGGCTTGTGCCCGCCTTGGAGCCTGTTTGAGGACATCAAAACCGTAATGTGGTTGGACCAGAAGCAAAGTGCAACTAGAAGAAGAGACAAGCTGAGGACAAAGCTCTGAACAAATGCCCCAGAGACGCAGTGAGGCAGATAGATCGAAGTGTAGATGCACAAGGTAGTTTGACTGGAGGGCAACACTCTTCTGAGTCACACAGTAAGAGGGACACCATGGGGATGATCCTTTAAGTGGTTGTTTAAAGCACAGTAGGTCAAACATGACATCTTACAGTCTTTTACACATTGTCCTTGGTGGTTGAACAGTGTCAGCTGGTTTCTGTCAGTTTTCTCAAAAAAGGCTACATCTCTCCAACATGTGGCTGAAAATTGGGAAGAAGAGGTCCAGTGACTGATAACTAGGTGTTGGAGGCATTATGATGCATCGCCATATCTCACTATGCTTCTTTTCTGTGAGCTCTGCAGCAGTCTGGCTAGTAGGAGAGAGATGAAGGAGGGAGAGGGAGGGCACACAGGCATAAAGATGCAAGAAGTGAACAGATATGTTTGGACAGAAACAGAAATAAACTCCTAAAAGAGTTAGAAGAACAAAAAGATGTTAAAATCGGTGAAATTTTGTAATCTGATCAGAGGTAATGAAACTAATGTTTTGCAGATCTGTATTTATTCAGAGAGCATGCAGCAGAGAAGAGAAGCACTGGCCCCGATAGCCAGTCCACCCAGTACTGTCAATCAATAAAAGGGTTCTTCCCCTGCAGCTCTGCGCTCCGTTCCTTCTGCATACAGCAGGAAAACCGCCGGGAGAACTCCACGAGTACAGCAGTCTATAAGCATGACGCTCTCAACTTAAACAGGGGAGTCTGTTTTTGACAAGCAATGTCTCAATCTATGGCTCTTGTCATTTGCATGAAGATTTGCTAAACCTGATGACCAGATGTTGTGCTCAAAAGTCATTTTAATTCACATCTGGGTTATATAAAACAAAATGCTTCGGTCATGTTTTTTAAATTTTTCTTTGATATTTTTATACAAGTATTTTTTTGTACATAATCCTGATTCCGTGTTCCATAAAAGTTTTTCAGAGATTTAAGAGAAAGTGATGTTAATTAAGTTTTACTAAGTATAGCTAATGCACTCCAAGTACTTCTCTCTGTTTTTATATTTGTTTGTACTTCAGTGGAGTCCCTTATGCTGAACATCTGCAGAACAACCCATATTTCAGGAACACAGCAAAGATTATCTAAACTAAAACATTTTTTACACAAAAAAACATGGAAGCATTTGATTTTTTTAGTATTTTATCATGAAATATAAAACTGCAGCATAATCCAGCACAACTGCAAAGGATAATCACCAAGCAGACGGACTAATGAGCGATCTAGTAGAACCATCCCCTACCAACCAATATTGTGAAATATGCAATGTAAGATACTAATTATAACATGAAAGAGAATTTCATGTTCATGACTGCAGTGCTAGTATATGACATAACAAGCTGAGGTGATGCTAGCAAAATGGCAAAACATGCTTGAAAATCAGGGAGATAAAAAAAACTTCCAAGTACAGTTGAAGCAGCTAATGACTGAAGACGAACCTTATCCAGGTCCCCATGTCTTTCAGCCTCTGCACCCACATTAGCATCCATCCATGCAACATTGTTCTCAAAGGTATATTTAAAATACATTGTTTTCTTCCTAATCTCATTTGTAATATTCAGTGAAAAAGTCTGAAACTAGATAAAAATGCTTCAAGATAAACATCAGAATTTGTCAAAAGTTGTAGTGTGCACTGAAGCCAACAGATCACCTTGAAACGTCCATGTGTTACCAACAGTTAATTATCTCACTCTCTTGTGCTGGTCTTTATGTGATACTTTTAACATCAACAACTCAGAGGTTCACACTGTATATATATATTTTTTTATGCCGTTGTTGGGGGAGAGGTGGGGTAAACCATGGACAGGTCATCAGTTTATCACAGGAATAGAGAGAAACCAAGGATAGACAGTCAAGCATGCATACATTTAGACCAGAGTGCAATTTAGCGAAACCAATAAACCTTAGTTACTCCACTATGGATGTTTTACAATAGTTTTTTTTAGCAACATAGAAGACATAAGGCAGACCTTTTTTTTTTTTTTAGTTCATTCCTGGTCTACAGCAGAAGAAAATGTTATTCAAGGACATAAAGGTAAAAATTTGGCGATTACAGCAGGACCTGCCAACACGTTTCTCCTATTATCCTCATGTAAATGTATTCAAAGAGGCTCTTTTTAAAGCCGCTTGCGAGGGTGGACATGAATACAAAAGGCAGGCCCTACTAGGATGTCCAATGAATCAAATGTATGACGGTGCTGTGTCTAAGTCGCTAACAGGCGTAGCTCTGCAGTGACAACGTGCAGCAAAACCAACGCCACCCCCAAAGTCGTTGCAGCGATCGCTCTCATCAACATTCTGCGTCCACCACAGTGAGGGTAGAGGAGAAAGTTAATGCATAAATCTAAATATAAGAGGCTGCCACTCAGAAGAACAAGGTCGGCAGTAGCTACAGCAGTACCGCTTGCAGTGGAGGCAGCACTATCCAAAGGCAGCAAATACAGCTCCCTGATTAAAAAGCTCTCCCGAAGCTTATAAAAATTCAACTTAACCCTATTGATCATTTAGTGATGATTTGCAGACTTACTTCAAACGCAGTTTTATTATGTAAACTACAGGCTTTGATGTGACCTCTAATTCCCCATTGCATAAAAGCTTTCTGCACACTGATGCAAAATGCCATTCAGGTACTTAGAAATGTCATCGCAGTCAAGTGCAATGACCAGTTAGCAAAAGAGAAATCAGCTGACCAAAGGTAGAGGTCAGAAGAGACAAAATAAAAAGTGAGCTAGAGGTCAGTCGTATTTGTATACAAAGCAAACTATTTCAAAAAGGTCCATAAGGAGTCATAGAGGAGTAGTTTCATTAACTGAAAAACAACACCGATCTCCAATGGTACCATTCAAGGGCTGCCGCTTGAAGCAGGCAGCGGGGGGGGGGGGGCTGAAATAGATGCACTCAGTATAATACAGCAGTAACACAGCAGAAAGGAAACTTTCCTTCATCTTGACAGCCTTTTAGACAAAATGGAATGAGAGGTCTATATCGAAAATACTTGATCAAGACAAAACCAACTGCAGGTAAGATAAGATTGGCAGAGAATAAAGCCTACTTCCTCAATTCCACTCTAAAAAAAATTTCAATATGAGCCCAATAGGTTGATGAAGACATTCGATCTTTGAAACAGAAAAAAATAAACTGGATAACAGTAAAGAAGGAGCAATCAGGAATCTTAAACCTCCTCCAGAAAAAAAATAGACAAGAGGACAATCTGAGTTGAACTCAGAGCAAGGAATCTGTTACCCAACAAAGGCCTTCCAATCCACAGAATTAGCTCGATGCATACGTGGGAATGCCTTCAGACAGTTAAAGAGATAGAGAAAAAGAGTGATCATGGATGCTCTGCAATCTGCAAAAATTAGTGCATCCAGGGAAGGGTTGAGACTCGGAGGAAGAGAGAAGACGAAAAATGAGGCTGCCAATGTTTAACAGGACAGTGATACAGCAAACAGACAGGGTGATCTTAATGTAATAGCTTTGCTTTTTTTAAATTGCCCTGTTAAGAGAGGCACAGTGACTGCTAATAAAAACTTTCCTTTTAAAATAATTGTGCCATTTTCGGCTGCATTTTGTAATTTGACAAAAAATAAACAATCATTTATTTGCCCATTCCCTAATATAGAAAACATATTTTATTTCAATATACATACAAACATGTTTAGAACTCCAACTAAGCTCCAACTGAAACAGTGCAATTATTGGTCAGTGTGATAGGTCTCTCATTTTTTCCTGCTTTTATTTCATGCTGGGAGAAAACACTTTTTTCCATGTGCATAAGGTTAGCATAAAAGGCAGCAGAAACTAGAACAAGTTGTTGACCTTTGGCTACTTGTTCAGACCTAAATGTAACACTTCCCAAATGCCTGGTGTATCTGGGTTGTTTCTGAGACATCTAAAAGAATCATCATTACACTTTACTTCATTTGAATAAGCAGAATAAAATCTCCACAAAATGAAATCGCATTAGGAATATGTGAACTGCAAAAGTGCAACTTCAAACGAGAGGATAAGCATCTGCATGATGCAAAAAAATGCAACTCAATTAAGTCAGAGGTTGATCCTCATGCTTGACACACAAGTGGCATTTACAAAGCCAGACAGCACATTCAAACAGTGACTGATAAGTGTATTAACCACTATGAGGCTCAACTGAGAGGGTCTGTTAGAGGGATGCTCACGGCAATAACAGGGGGATGCAGTAATTAGATCACAGCGCGCAGCATTGGATGTGCACTAATAAGAGGATTAGACACTTAGACAAGAAAACCATACTTAAAAAACAACAATAAAAGACACATTCAAATATAAACAAGAGTCTGGAGAAAGATGTGAGCAAATCTGAGTCTTTTTACAAGCAAGTGCTCTGAAAGGAATCTGCAGAGGTACACTGTATCAGACAGGAGAAGTTCTAGGCTTATTGGAGTTTTACTCTCTGTAGTATACAGATCTAAGAGCTATGTATTTAGGTATGTAATTATGTGAGTTTTGGTGCGCAAACAGGTATAGAGCTTGGGGTGTTCTGCTGATGCTAGCAGAGTGTCTGACAAACTTACAATGTGAGGAGAATCTCGGCCCATGGAGATGACAGTCCTGTTTATTGTCCTCAGCAGCTTCTCCATGATAACTTGAACATGCCACTGGGTGGGACCCTTTAAAGAACACAAATGAATAATACATCAGAAGAGGGATATATAGCAAAAGAAAAATTATACTTGTAAATAAAACAAACTAAACAGCTCAAGTTTATTGGTTGTGTGAGAGTACTTTTATGTTTATATTATTCATAAAACCTTTGCAAAAGGGATGAAATATGATATCACCAAAGAGAAAGAAGTTTACAAATAACAGTAAATCATGGTTATTTCTGTTTATTCATAGAATAATGGCTTCCACCTTATAAAAACCCAGAAAAGAAATGCTGTGCTATGACCATGTTCTGGCTTACACTGTCACAGGGAAGACTAATGATTTTTCACAGCCATTGACATTCTTCACAAGCAATTACAGAGGATTGTGTATGAGGACAAAAGTTTTTAAAACTCTTCAAGCTTTTTGTTTTACAGTTTTTGCAAACATTTGATTTAAAAAAATCCAACTTTAAAAAGCTTCACACTACTTATTACACTACAAAAGACTTATTTTTTCTGATTTTTTTTTCTGATTTTAGAAAAAAAAGTTAATTTTATTACAATAGTTTATGTATATTTGGCACTGAAATAAGAAACTTTCATTATTTGTATTATTCTTAAACTTTTTTTTACTATTAATGTTGTTTTCCAGCAAGTAAGTTAAAAAAACACAAAATAATACTTAATGTTCTAAATGGCTTTTGTTCTGGTATCACAAACTGAACAAATCTGAAATATAACTTCTTGAATTTCTTATAATATTGCAGCCAAAGAAAAACGAATAACTTTCTAAGTCAAAAATCCTTTGTGATCTTGAGAAACGTTTATCCCAGGCACATTCCATTTTGTCTTCTAATTGTCCGATTTATCGTCTTAGCTAAGTCCTTAAAGGGCCAATTCTGTATGGAGAAACAATTACTGAGAGGAGCACACCAACAGATTTACCCGGACAAAGGAACGTCTCGTCAAATTACCCTGAAGTTCCAATAATGGAAACGCACCTATTGTAGCCATCTTAGGGAGGAAGCGTTTTGCCAGAGTAGGCTCTCCGGCATTAAATGAACTCCTAAAATTGAGTAAAAAGCCTTATTTAAATATGTTTTAAATGCAGAACCATACTTTTACCCTGTATTTCAACTTAGAAATTCTAAGACACTCTGATCACCATCAAGAAGAAAATTATAAATTTCAAAAACACATTTCAGAGTTGGCACATGGTAGTGGTAGAGCGGGAACCCCATATACAGAGGCTATTAGTCCTCCAACAAACAGTCTAGGGTTAGACTCCTGGCCAATGTTGATTACTGTAGACAAAAACCATTTGAGCCATACACAAATCTTAAAACGTTCTAAAATAAAGTCTGGATTTATCCCAATTGTGCAAAAATTGCTAAGTTCATATTCAGCTTTTACAGATTCTGAGCTTCAGTGCCAAGGATGTCCAATTCTGCAAACAAGTTTGTTCAAATTCACAGCGTTCAATTCAAAAGTCCTTTATTGATGCTGAAGGCAAATTAAATGTTTGTGTAACTTATAGTATCCACGTAACTTCAAAGAGTCATTGTGGAAGGTTATATGGACACACAGGTATTCCGGCAGTAGCCAGTCTCGCAACGAATTTGAAGAGGCCTCAAAAAATTATTTCTTTTTGACTGTTTCAATACTATCATGACATGACAACAGCTCAATATCTGGGCAGCAAAGACAATATTCCAAATAAATATATATATATATATATATATATATATATATATATATATATATATATACACTGCTCACAAAAATTAAATCAGAACTTTAAAGTAACAGATCTCGAATCAGATCTCGAATAATGACAGGGCAATGTCTTAGGAACAAAAGGATGCAAAGTCTTTTAATGGAAATAAAAGTTTTCAGCCTACAGAGGGCTCAATTGTGTAGACACCCTAAAATCAGAGTGAAATGAAGATGTGGCAGACTCGTCCATTTTTTCAAAAACTTAATTTCTGCAACTCAAAATGCTTTTCAGTACCTTGTGTCGCCCCCACGAGCTTGTATGCATGCTTGACAACTTTGGGGCATGCTCCCAATGATACGACGGATGGTGTCTTTTGCTATTCGTCCCAGATCTGTGTGAGGGCCTCCCTGAGCTGTTGTACAGTCTGAGGAGCAACCTGGCGCCGCCTAATGGACCGAAACATAATGTCCCACAGATGTTCTATTTGGTTTAAGTCAGGGGATTGTGAAGGCCATTCAATTGTTTCAATTCCTTCATCCTCCAGGTACTGCCTGCATACTCTTGCCACATGAGGCCGGGCATTGTCGTGCATTAGGAGGAAACCAGGACCTGTTGCACCAGCGTAGGGTCTGACAATGGGTTCAAGGATTTCATCTCGATACCTTATGGCAGTCAGAGCACCATTTCCTAGGCAGCAGAGGTCTGTGCGTCCCTCCATGGATATGCCTCCCCAGACCATCACTGACCCACCACCAAACCTGTCATGTTGAACGACGTTGCAGGCAGCATAACTTTCTCCTCGTCTTCTCCAGACTCTTTCACGCCTATCACAGGTGCTCAGGGTGATCCTTTCCTCGTCTGCAAAAAGTACAGGGCGCCAGTGGCGGACTTTCCAATTCTGGTGTTCTTGAGCAAATGCCACTCGAGCGCCACGGTGCTGGGCAGTGAGCACAGGACCAACTACAGTACGTCGGGCCCTCAGGCCATTTTCATGAAGTCTGTTCCTGATTGTTTGGGTAGATAAAATTCACAACAGTGGCCCTCTGAAGGTAATTCTGCCTGTTCCGCCTTGCACAAACGATACTGATGGGTTGAGGACCTTTTATGGCCCTGTCCAGCTCTCCGAGAATAACCACCAGTCTCCTAAAATCTCCTCCATGTTCTGGAGATTGTGCTGGGAGACAAATTAAACCTTCTTGCTGCAGCAAATGTGGATGTGCAATTCCTGGAGAAATTGGACAACCTGTGCAACTTCTTTAAGGTTAAGGAATCGCCTCATACTGCCAGTAGAGATAATTACTCAAGCCAAAACCAGCCAAAAACGATCAAGAGGGAGAAACTTGAAATTACCTCCACATGTAAAACCAGTCCTTTTTTGAGGGTCATCTAATTGTTGCCACTGTAGTGCACCTGTTGTTAAGTCCATGACCACCAATACAGCTGAAAGTGATTAACGATGCCCTCAGCTGCTTAACCAACCAAAAAAATTATCAGACAGGTTTAACTGATTTCATGCCAGACCCAATAAAAAAAAGTGTTCCTTTAATTTTTGTGAGCAGTTTACATATATCCTGGCTGACATTGGTGTCAATACCATTGTTGTTGGTCATCCAACTCATTCGCATTTGCTACGCTTCTTTTAATTTCGGTCTGGTCATATAGTCAGAAAGATAGGCAGAGAAGGTGGAGTGAAGTGATATGTTCCTTCCCCATTGTGATTGAAAGAGATGGTCTGTAATATACATTGTTTTTGCTATGCTCTTTGGTCCTGTTCTGCATCCAATTAGGGCTTCTTTTCAACTCCCAAAGCAATTGAAAATGAGGCTTGCAGGCCTCTTGTTGTCCTTTTTATGTTTTAAAGTCTTTTGTTAAAACCCTTTCACATTCCCAAGAAAATGCAAATAGCCTGTACCTGTATAGCACTTTAACAGGTCCTGAGGACCCCAAAGAACTTCACACTACATTCAGTCATTCACGCACATAAGCCATTTTCAGTTAGACGTTCAACAATATTCGCAGATAATTCCATCCGTAATAAACAAAGGCCCACTGTATACATATACATGTAATCAGCGTGTGCGCTCACAGCTTTCCCTGCCCTCATCCCCTGCCCCACCCCCCTCCAACTTCTCAGTACATTACCTGATAATCTGAAAGCAAAAACCATACCGCGAAAAGTAAGTATACAAGTATAAATGTTTTTAATAATAATTAATCAATTAAAAAAAATATATATATATATATATATACATACATATATATATATATACAAGGGCCGGGACTTTCACGAGTTAAATAAGATTAAATAATTACACAAAAATAAAGCGTAAAATATTTTTAACTCATTTTAATCGCACCTATTTATGCACTGCGTCCTTCCAGCGCTGGTGCGCAGAGAAAGGCACAGATCCCGTTTCATGTCCACTAAGCCTGTGTTAATTTATCTATTTATCTATTTCTATCTGAGAGACATTTCCGCTTTCTCCATGATTCTCTTATTGGTGTTCGGACATAATGATGATTTTTTTTTTCTGATAACTTAAACTTATGTATTCAGTCATTATTCAAACTAAAAATCCATGTGAAGAAAATTCTCACTCAGAGAATATTTGTGTGCCAATAAAATGCGATTAATTAATAACAAAGCCTGTAGTTAATTAGATTAAACATTTTAATCAATGCCACTGAAGAGAAGCTAAAACAGGGGAAATGTGATCTCTTCTTTTAATATTCATCAGAATCCTAGCAGCAGCATTTTGAACTAACTGTAGACTTTTAATTGTATTCTGTGGACTACCTGATAATAGACAGTTACAGTAATCCAGCCTTGAAGTAACAAATGCATGGACTAGTTTTTCAGCATCAGTCCTGGACAGGATGGTTCTAATTTTTGCAATATTCCTAAGGTGAAAAAAGGAAATCCTACAGACTTCTTTAATGTGAGTTCTAAATGACATATCTTGGTCAAAAATGACACCGAGGTTTTTTGCTTTATTACTGGAGGCTAATTTAATGCCGTCCAGGTGAAGGGGCTGACTAAGTAGTTTCTTTTTCAGAGCTTCTGGTCCAAAGACGACAACTTCTGTTTTATCAGAATTTAGAAGCAAGAAGTTTAGAGTCATCCAAGTTTTTATGTCTTCCAGACATGCCTGTAGTCTACCTAACTGATTGGATTCATCAGGATTAATGGATAGATATAGCTGTGTATCATCTGCGTAACTATGGAATTTTATCCCATGCTGCCTAATTATTTTACCAATAGGAAGCATATATATAGTAAAGAGAATCGGCCCAAGCACTGAACCCTGTGGTACTCCGCAAGTAACTATTGAGGTTGAGGAAGATCTATTGTTTACCTGAACAAACTGAAATCTGTTAGACAAATAAGATTTAAACCAACCTAGTGCTGTTCCTATTATACCGACACTTTGAAGCCTTTCTATGAGAATATTGTGGTCAACAGTGTCAAAGGCAGCACTGAGATCTAACAGGACCAGAATGGTCACCAGTCCATTGTCTGAGGCTATGAGAATATCATTAGTAACCTTCACCAGAGCTGTTTCAGTGCTGTGATGAGCTCTAAAGCCTGACTGAAACTTCTCAAACAGCTCATTATTGTTTAAATGCTCACATATCTGGTGTGCAACTATTTTCTCAAGAATTTTAGATAAGAAGGGAAGATTAGATATCGGTCTATAGTTAATTAAGTCGTTTTGATCAAGAGAGGGTTTCTTAAGTAGAGGTTTAATTACAGCAATCTTAAACTCCTGTGGTACATATCCATTGACTAAGGATAGATTCATTATATTTAAAATTGGAGCAGCGATCAGAGGGAAAACTTCTTTTAAGAGTTTAGTTGGGATTGGGTCTAAAACGCAAGTTGAAGGTTTAGATGAAGCTAATAATTATGCTTGCTCAGTATGAGGGATTGCTGAGAATTCCACGACGCAATCTTCTGTGGTTCTGTAATTTCTACACTTAACATTGTATTGTAATAACTCTTTTTGTAAAGTGCCTTGAGATGACATCTGTTGTGAAATGGCGCTATATAAATAAACTGAATTGAATTGAATTGAATCGAGTCCCGGCCCCAATATATATATATAAATTCCTCCCCTGAGCCTGAGGATCCTGCGCAGTATCTTTGCTGTTCCAAGTACTGCACTGTTCTGGACTGCGATGTCTGAGGTTCTTTCAGGGATCTGCTGGAGCCATTCCTCCAGTTCGGGGCTCACTGCCCTGAGTGCTCCAATTACCACGGGTACTACTGTCACCTTCATCTTCCAAGTTTTCTCTAGCTCAACTCTGAGCCCTTGGTATTTCTCAAGGTTCTCATGTTCCTTCTTCTTGATGTTACCATCCCTTGGTATTACCAAATCCACCACAACGGCTTCCCTCTGTTCTTTTTCAACCACCACAATGTCTGGTTGGTTCGCCAATACCATCCTGTCTGCCTGGATCTGGATGTCCCACAGGATCTTTGCTCAGTCTTTCTCCACCACTTTGACCTTGGGGTTTCCAGCCCATACTCCGCCCAGATCTTTCTGTATACTATGTCAGCCACTTGGTTATGATGTTCCATGTATGCTTTCCCTGCCAGCATTTTATTTTCTGCTGTTATATGCTGGATTGTCTCAGATTACTCTTTGCACAGCCTACACCTTGGGTCTTGTCTGGTGTGGTACATCTGGGCCTCTATTGATCTGGTGCTCAGGGCCTGCTCCTGTGCTGCCAGGATGAGTGCCTCTGTGGTGTCCTGTAGACCAGCCCTCTCTAGCCATTGGTAGGATTTCTTGACATCAGCCACTTCAGTTATGTTCCAGTGGTACAATCCATGTAGGGGCTTGTCGTTCCATGATGGTTCCTCCTCCAGCAAGTCCTCATCTTGCCATTGTCTTAGGCATTCACTAAGTACGTCATCCGTTGAAGCCTTTTCTTTGATGTACTTATGGAACTTCGATGTTTCATCCTGGATAGTGGCTCTTACGCTCATCAGTCCTCTGCCCCTTTCCTTACGGTATGCGTACAGTCGCAGGGTTCTGGGTTTGGGATAGAACCCATCATGCATGGTGAGGAGCTTTTGTGTCTTAATATCTGTGATCTGTATCTCATCCTTTGGCCAACTTATTATTCCTGCAGGGTACCTGATCACTGGCAGTGTGTAACTGTTTATTGCCTTGGACTTGTTCTTTCTATTGATCTGGCTTCTTAGGACTTGCCTCATTTGTTCTAGGTGTTTGGCTTTTACTGCTTCCCTTGTTGCCTGTTCAAGGTTGCTATTTGCCTGTGGTATTTCCAGGTACTTGTAACTGTCCTAAATGTCTGCTATTGTTCCCTCTAGGAGTGAGACCCCTTCAGTGTGGACTACCTTGCCTCGCTTTGTGATCATCCTACTACATTTGTCAAGCCCGAATGACATCCCGATGTCACTGCTATAGATCTTGGTGGTATCAATCCGGGAATCAATGTCCTTATATATATTATAAGGACATTGATTGTCCTTATAATATATATATATATATATACACACACACAGACACACACACATATATATTCTGATTAGTGGGGCACTCGAGTAAACAAAAAATATCCTAACGTGGATTACCTTTTCCTCTATTTATTTTAACACTGACTGCAACCGTGTAGTTGCTTGTAGTTTTACCTTCTCAGTCAGTCTCAGACTAACTGATATATCACAGAGAGAACTCCACAATAGGTGCAGTTGGAGGATCTGCTGGTACTGCATACTGCAGGCTTTGGGATCCAGTCCTTAGATAGCCCTCTGTTTTTTTTTCCTATCTGTGTTTGTAAGTCTGGGAAATCTTTGGCTTTACTGATGCACCAGACAGATATGAAAGAGAAAGTGAGACTCTGAGAGGAAGCTGATATAGTATGTGGCGTAGAGCATGAGAGGGAGTCTAAAAGCTGGAGGAGAGTGGGAGAGCTAGATAATCCCAGCAAAGTGTATTGTGGGAGGGCGGACCGTGGTGATCAATGACGAGAGTCTGAGAGGACCTAGGGGAGGACATCAGGAGTCTGGGCATGGAGAACGATCAAACACTCTCACAGAGCAGTTGAGTATTTGTTTGTCTGTGTGTGTATCTCACTATACAGTACAAGCATGTGAGAGCGGGAGTCTGCGTATAAGGGATAGGAGAAGTTTTGTACAACAATCTGTTATTAATTTACTAGCTAATCAATCAGACTGAAGAAAACAACTTAGACATGTAATAAAAGCCAGTTATCTGGTATTAATATCAATGTATAAAGCTGTCAAGTGGAAAACATCACATTGTGGTCTACAAACTTTAAAGCACTTTGTTTTTAATAAACTGCATTATTATTTACCTTGTTTTAAGGTTATCTGCCTGTAACACCAGAGGACGAGGTAGAACACATCATTTAACTAATTTATAGAGTCAACATTTCCCTCCACGATATCTAAGAGGTAATATGGAGAACATCAACAACCTTTCAAGTAATAATTACTGATTTAAGACAAAAAAGTATGGCTGCACAATATTAAAAAAAATATTGTGGTAGTTCTGTTAGCAAACAGTATAAAGAAAATATCAGGTGTGATACATGCCTTTTTTCCATCTTTCCTCTTCTTCTCATCTGTGCTTTCAAAACTATGACATAGACATAATATGAATATTGCACACACTGATATTGCAATGTGGATACATGTGTAGCCCTAATGAAGACTTTCTTACCGTATATCCATACCCTTTGAACTTGTTCTTAAATTACGTGCAACAACCACAAACGCCAAGGTGTTTTATTAGGAATGTATGCAGACGACCATAACAAGGTAACAGGTAAGGTTTGAGTAAAAGGAAAATGGATCACGGTTTTCAGTTTTTTACATCGAAATCTGAGAAGTGTGTATTCCACCCCATAAAATCCATTCCAACCAACACCCTTCAGAAGACACCTAATAACTTAATATATTCTATTTGATTAATGAAATACCAACATTTCTGCACTTGAAAGCATTAAATCAGCATTATTCTACCTAAGGGGGTGTAATGTTTCAAAAAATAAAATGTTTTATTTGTTCTGAAAACTAGATTTTTTTTCTTCTAATTCTTAAGCTCAGAAAACAAACGTTTCATAAATTTTACATTTGATGATTTATTGTTTTTTTCCAATGGTAACGAAGATGTTGTGGCTATAGACTAAGTTACTTAGAATGAAAGACTGCCTCTTTGTGTTACAAGTGCTTCTTTCCCCTTATCTAAACTAACATGTCTGGCAAGAAAACCATCAGTCAAAGTAGCAGCCAAGGGGTCCATGGCAACAAGGAAGTTCCATTTACATATAAAAGAAGGTGCTCTGGCCAGATGAGACAAAAACTGAATTTTATGGCCCGTGGCCTATTCAAAGCCCGGTGTGTGGTACAGTAGAATGTGGTTGTGGCAGCATTATCATGTGGGAAAGTGGTCAGAGTTGATGGAAAGAAGCTCCTACATTCAGGACATTATAACATTAGTGGAGAAGTTGAAGGAGCAATAAATACTTCCAAGAAATCGCAACCAGGTTGACCTCTATTGATCCCAGAGGTTTTGTGGGACATGATTTTTTAATATTTCTTTACCCCGAGGGGAAAATAAAGCCCATCATGCTTGAGTGTTGTGTTTCTCACCACGTCCTTCCGGTAAAGGACCTCCATGATGTCACTGAGCAGCTGGCAGCAAGCCCTCGGCTCCTCATGCTTCTCCAGGTGGAACTTCAGCTGCTCCGTCATCAGAGGCAGAAGGATCTCGCGGCAATCTGCAGGGACAGCAACGTGCACACACATTCATCACGCTTAACACACGGACCAGATGATAGATTACTCGAAGCAGTGTAGCATACGCTGCAGAAACACACAGTTTGGTAATGACTCTCTGATGTCAGAGGGTTAAATTAAAACAGGGTAGGCAATTATTAATTCCATTAAAACACCTTAAACTCTCTGGAAATACAGCAGATACATTCTTACAATAGCTACAGATTAAGACCGGTTTTCATTCAATTGTAAGCTGCAGTTGCTGGTATAAATGTTAAATGTAGCAACTGGTCTACTCCTCGACTATTACTGCAAAATTGTTCATGTTATGTTACTTTTTTTCTCACGTTTTATTGCATTATTATAGCATTAACAGTGGAAATTTTCTGTGTGCAGCTCAATAATAAAATGCAGACCATAGTTTACTGGGACTTAGAACATATACTATGAGCTTATGCAGACTATTTCTGCAACTCCAACACTTAAACTACCTCAATAAGAATGTGGTCTCTGTTCATTAAAGGCTTTAATGGCTCTGTGTAAACACTAGGAAACACCACAGGAATGCTGTTGTAAATCAAGACTGAGAGGACAAGACTCAGCTAAGAATGAGCAGATAAGACTAGTTTATGAAGCTGACCATAGAAGAGAAAGAACATGGAGGTACTAACTATTCCCTTTCAGAGAGTTGTCCATCCAGGACCAGTTCAGACCAAGGAGAAATCGTAGAAGACCAAAACCTCAGATCTGGCAATGGGTTGTTGAATCTTAAATGAATCAATTAGAAAGTTCCACATTGTATTTAGAACATTGCATACTGCTAAAATGGGCATATTCTGGAGTGACTATACCAAGATGAATCTGAACCCAGGAATTAATTGTGTTTTAATAACTGTTTAATAACTACTTTTTTGAAATTTATAAACCTTCTCCTGATTCCTAATTCCAGTAGAAATAAAAAATATTATCAGTTCAGCCTGTTTTTGTAGATCTCAGTGAACCTGGAATTTAGTTGTTCACCATTTTTTGTCGCTCGTCGGCAATCCCTTTTTCACTACATACCAGTGGATCCCTAGTCCATGGAGACTTCTTGTTGGGTCTGACCCATGAATGTTGAAACTAAGAGTCTGATTGTTAAGATCAGACAAAATTTATTTTCCCCCTTGGCGGCACGCCCCTTTTCCTCCAGCCACTCCATTCTAACCAACAGCCGAACTATCCGCTCCTTCCCCCGTTTCAAACCCACTGAGCGCTGGATGAGCTGCTGCACCAATTGGCTAGAATGCCAATCCCTCAAAACCGCCGCTGCTGCCCGCAGCCTGATTGGAAACAGTACGGGGAAAGGAGGGGCGAAGCGCCCACACTCAGCAATAAAAGAGCAATAACCACCACCGCTCTTCCTGTTCAAATCTCGCTTCAGTGGGGTTTGGTTCTGTCCACGGAACCGTGAGAAGAGACCCTCCTTTGCAACACGTGTTCTGGATTTTTGCCTTCCATCCCTGCAACCAAGTTTCCCAAGAGTTTGGCTGGCCCGAACTATCTCTTTTCGATACGCTGAATTACTCTCCTTTCTCTTTTTTTCCCGCACGGCTGACGAGCCGAACATCTCGCTTTCCCAACTTTTATTCCACAACTGGGAGCTCCCTCCCCTTTCCAAAGAAGTAAGAGCGTTCCGTGTTTATCTTTATCTTATGTGATCTGGTTGGAGAGAGTTTAGAAAGTTTTCTGTATAACTGTATGGATGCTTAATTATTGATGCGAAGTGAGTGCCTTCCTTGAGCGCTCTGTGACTCCTCTGTGCTGTGTTTCTGCTTATGGGTAAATGTGTGAGTTTTGTACTTGTTGATTATGAGTTTCCTGTATGTTTTGAATTTTATTAGTGAGCAGAATTGTTAGTCTGTATAAGTTTTGGTTCTTCTCCGTTAGTTTGATAGTAAGTGTTGGTGGCATAGGACTTTGGGTTAGCACCCACGTTCACGTCGTACACCGCCTCCTCGCATGCACGCGAGGGGCTGCGTACGACGTCAGTAGGAGGCGCCCTGTGACGTGCCTAAGTGACGTCATCGCTGCCCGCCATATTATTCAGGTATACGGTAGTCTTGACAGAACCGTTTGGTATAAGTAGTGTTTTTATATTAGTTGTGTTTTTAGAATAAATTCGTTAAATTGTATCAAATCTCTGGTTTCTTTTATTCTGAGTGTGTGTGTGAAATATTGCAAAGAATTCATGTCCTGCAGAAAGGTTCTTTCTGGTGTGATCACTAATAATTAATCATTATAAGTGAGATTATTTGTTGAAAATCCCCTTTTGATTATATATACTATCTTGTTTCTAGCCCAGAGGCTAGTGGTGCCCCGATAAAAATGATTTAAAGAATAATTAACTACTAATTTACAATTAGTTAATATTCTTAACATAACCAGATAGATCATAACCATTGTCAATTAATTATTTTCAATTGATAAAATCCCCTACACTTCTTTTTACCCAAAAGCCTCTTTAACTTTAGTTGGAGCAATGGTATCGATAATGTCTGAGGTTTTTGCTATGAAGTTTTCCACTAGCTTCTGAAGTGGAATTGGAGGATGAGGGGGGGGTGGTAGGAGAGTAGATTTGTTTAAAAGTTTTAACTGCACTGTCTCATAGAAATCACTGGTTTACAGTGGTCTTATTGTGACTTGAGTAGGGGCATTGCCACGCGTTAGTTTGGGGTTGCTAAAGCAACACCAAGATTTGGTCAAGTAGCTGCCTGTTGTAGCAACAATTAAAATATAAAATAATTAATTTAAAGAATGTGCAACGTTTTTCAATGTGTAATGAAACACGTTAGGGGGAGGCTAATGGGGTTCAGCTACGGATGTCTTCTGAGTAGCCCAGAATCTCGATTTTACTTTTGAAAGAGGAAAAATGCCTCTCGGAAATATGTGCAGTACCAGAGGTCACCAGAGGGGCAACAGCTACATAAAGTAGCCTTTGTACAGCCTGCCTGAGCCGTGAGCCCACAGCAGAAGAAACGCTTCAGCTGCCTTAGCAGCCTGCCTCTCCTGTGTGGGGATACTGATGCTTAAAAACCTGCTGACTTTTGCTGATATGGATATCAGGAACATTTTTAGACAAAAGTACAGATTGACAGCAGCAGCTGTGGTGAAACAGGTCATGAGGCTGGTGTGTGAGTCTTATTTTAAGAGAGCTGGCTTGCTAAATGTCAATTTACTGTAGGTTTTGGTGCAGAAAACGATTGTTAGCAAGTAGGGATGCACCGATACCGATACTGGTATTGGGTATCGGCCCCGATACTGCCTAATGTACTCGTATCGGTACCGGCTAATGGTAACCGATGCCATGAACCGATACTTTTGATGTGGAAACACAGCAATAATTTCACAGCAAATTTTAGTTTTTAACTTTTAAATTTAAGTTCTGTGGTAATTTTTATCAATATTTTATTATTTTATCTAATTCACCATCATTTGTTGTAACAAGCAGAGAAGAAAATAAAACTTGACTCCCAATTGAAAGCACTTTTTTTGTGTGGTACAAGTATCGGCATTGGTACTCGGTATGGGTACGTACTCTGATTCAAGTATCGGTATGGTATCGATTTTGAAAAAAGTGGTATCATTGCATCCCTATTAGCAAGTTAATGTTACATATGTGGTAACATGGGAAGAATATAGAAATACTTTTATGATGATGAAAAATAAGTAAATATCAAAAAGACATGTTTTCTGGATGAAAAAACTAAAAAAAAACTAAAAAAAATAGTAAAGTAGTATTACAGTAAATTAATAGTCAAATATTGAGAGTAGAAATATAATAATGTTATAGGGAAAAATAATGTAAAATTTTTTTCTTAGGGTGTATTCCTTTATCACATAGTTCAAAATGTACTTTTTAAAATGTCATTTGGTTTCAACCATATGTTCCTTTGTATACACCCTGTTCTTTTAAAATGCTAATTAAGTTTGACTAAATAAAGAGAGAGTGCAGTGGGAGGGCCTTTTGAGACCAGGGGCTGAGCTCTGTGTAATTCTTTCTAGGTTAAACCACTATTTTTCACCCTAACATCTAACATGTTGCGCTTTTTCCAAATTTTGGCCAAAGAATCCAGTTATAACAATGTTTTACTCTTTAGTTTTAACCTATTAAAGATTGTTGTCTATAGTGTGTATTTAATTTTTATTTATTTAAATGCTCAACCTGAATGAGTTCAACAATCCACATCTTTCCACCACACATCAAGCAGATTAACACATGCCACTTTTTTTCTCCACAATGACAAAAACACTGATTGTGGCCCTACATATAAACAATCAAATTAAAGGTGAAATTCTCACCGTGTTTGTGTAATCAAATATTGGGATTGCTGCAGAGTCTCGTATTATAAGGGTTTGGACTTTTGCCTGGAGGTTGGGGTGTTCTGGAGGCTCAATCTGTACAGCTGTGCATCAAGTGGTTAGGGGTGTGGAGTTTTTAAATAATACCAATAATTTGTTATGATGAAAACTATTTCAGGGTAATAAGGAAGAACAAAGCAGGAAAAACAAAAGATGCCAGGTTCAGGTCTAAGACAGTAAGAGCTTAGTTGCCCACTTGCCTTATATTATCAGCTCTTTAAGGATGTGACCTGTATTCTCTGGACCAGTAATCTAAGGTCACTTCGATCAGCAGCTGATTGTGATATTGTTAATAGTCAATATTGCTGATCGAGTGTTGTTTTGATTAATTAAAGCATAGTAAGTGTAGTCCAGTGTCTTTCGTCTACTTTAACAACCTAAGCATTTAAAAGCTGAGATATTTTAAATTCTGCGTCATTTAAAGAAACTGTTTTTGGCGCATCAGTCATCCGGGCTAAGGATCTGATCTTCTTCAGTCCTAGATCCGCCCCTGATTATGATCATATGAATATGCTTTCCAGTTACTTTCCTTGTTGGAGTTGTAATTTGGTCTTTTACAAAAAGAACAATCACTACTACAAAGAAAATATCCTGGAATTGAGCTAATATTTTTCAAACGATATTAAGAACAAAAAAATAACATGGTACACAGCATCTTCTCTAATACAATAGTAAATTCTATTTTGAAATTAACTTTTTTACACACAAAGGTAATAGTGTTTCAAATTAGCAGTTGTTTTTTTGCTTACATTTTGTTTTTTTTTTATGATGAAAATTCTCTCCTTTGCTTTCTAGAAAAGTCAGACACGCCACCTCTGTGCAGCACTTTAAGAAAGTCTTTACCGATCACTTTTGAATGGAATCTAATTGCAGTGCTGAACCACTCCACATCGCAATTATTTAAATAATCTGTGTTATTTTTCCTCACTGGAATGGAAATGTTCTGGATATTTAAGAGTTTGCCTTTTCATACATTGTGGAGCCTTGACACAAAGTGACAACCATGTCTGCGCTGAGATATTTTGGGTTGTTGCTGAATACAGTGCCAAGCTATCTGCCTGATACAACCTAAACGCAACGCCTTTTTGTTTGCCTTTTCATGGCTGTGAACATTACAGGATCTCTATGGACTAAACATGCACAAACAAAAGTATATATAAACTCCTACGTGAAGGCACCGTAATGACCTGATAAATTATCAAATTATTAATGTTAGACAATTTAGTTATTAAATCATTTTGCAAAAGAGAATCAGGAAACACAGCCTGGAAAGTTAAATGTATTCCATCATTAGAAATCAGCCAGTGGTTGTTAATTGCTGTGTTTAAACAACAAATTACCTAAGCCCACTCTCTTGATGTACCCAATAGCGCTACTCAGAGGTTGAATGTGACGGAACCTAAGTCATTACTGTGGAGGTATCGCGTTGGGGAGGGGTGTATTCATAGGTGTTCCAGGTGCCAAAGGTGCCAAAGTTGCCCATGCTGTCACAGAAGCAGCTTTAGAACAAAAATTTTTGATTGATCGCAGCAGATGTTCACGGCAACGGTTTATGCGGCTAGCTATATTTATGTGCAATTTTATTGCTTTGACGTCCATACAGGCAACAATAATCTCTTCACAAAATGCAAAATAGTGCCGCTGTTGTTTCAGCAAGAGGCTTCAGCCACTGTTTTAAATCCTCATGTTCTAGCCAAGAATTAGCAAAGTTACAGAATTTTAGGTAGTATTGCATCACTGTACTTTACTATTAATTAGTAGGATACCTAGATATATCGACAGCAGTGACAGTAGGTAAAGTAACTTAATAAGGTAGCCCATGCAAACAGCCAGCATAAAAGAATGAAAAAACATTTAATTTTATCATTAAATGTATCCATTTTTGACAGACATACTCATTTTAAAAACATGTTAAAACTAACCAAATTTAAGTCTTAACAAAAATCTATTTAGGGCTTTCAAATACATTTTAAGGGTCTTCCTTAAATACATGTATCAACTTCTAATAGTTGATTCAAAAAAACCTAGTGAATACCTTGTAAAAAAAGACAGGTGTTCTGCTGTGACAGCCCTTGAAGGAAAAAGAAGAGAAATAAAGATAGCTTACATCTAATGGACAGACGAATTTAAAATTCATAAAGGGAATTCAGAAAATCTTTTTTTTTGTGTGTGTCATGTCTCAGCTCCAACTAGAAGTCCAAAAGATTTACTTTCACAAGAGGAGCATTACAGCTTTTGTTATAGTTTATATATATATATATATATATATATATATATATAGAGAGAGAGAGAGAGAGAGAGAGAGAGAGAGAGAGAGAGAGAGAGAGAGAGAGAGAGAGAGAGAGAGAGAGAGAAAAACCAGACGAACAGGCAGAGATGCACGACCGAACCCTCGCCGAGCCACCCAACAGCTACCGCCAGACAATAAACCCGCAGTATCCACTCAGCGCATCTATCTCCACCCCAGTCCACAATAAGCAAAATGAAATACCACAACTACTACAGCCATATATGCAGCACAGAAGCGCATTGAAACCACCCACTAGCAGTGCATCTTCACAGAAAATGAAAATAATATCTAACATAGAAGCCCTGAAAGAAAACAAAAGTTTTAATACAGAAATGTTAAAGGAATAAACTAGAAGCAGATTGGGAGAAGGACAAGGACACTGGTACTAAATAATAAGCTTTCACACTAAACATCCGGTGCAACAGGTTTTAAGCTTCTATGTTAACTTGTTAGCCTGCAAGGTTTAATTCACTGGACTGCACTGGACCCACCTAAAACTGTTAATCTTTCCTGTGCAGAAAAGCTTTTTAAACATTTTCACATTTATTTTTAATGAACAGAAATTCAATGTAAAACAGGTGTTACTTACTTACAGATGTTATTTTTCACTAGCAACTAGTAAAATAGAACACATTTTTACATTTGTTAAGGAAAAATAAGCATTTCCTGTTTAAAAAAATACCTAAGTCGACCGTTAGCATTTATTCACTGCAAACGTCCCAATCACATTTGAATTTGCGCGCCACTGGCAAAATAATCTTTTAGAGGATAAGACTGCAAGAATACACACAGCCTTGGTACAGCCGATTATACTACCTTAAAACCAGCCTGCCTGCTTCATTTACCCACTACATTTGATTTATTCTTGACTAAAACACCTCCAAAGTGGAGCTCAGCTTGATACTAATGTAGAGAGGAGAAATTTCTTTGATAATTAGCCCTTTCCAACATTACTTCTGTAAATAAGCATTCCCAACTAAGGCGAGCTCCGTACCACGAAGTCACTGAGAGATCTGAGCGAGAGGATGATCCGCATCTGTGTCGCAAACACATACCCATCCTGCTGATTAGCACCCCATTCACAAGCATCGATGGAGGGAGGCTCACCCGTTCACAATTATAGAAATAGATCAATAGTAATGACCAGAGGGCCACACACTGAGTGCTGCCCTTCAATATCGGCACACTCAACTGACCCAGCCACCAATTGGAACCTTTTATGTTTATAAAGTATGAAAGCATTGAATCATTACACTGAAAGCAGTGACATTTACACCGTGTTGTGTTCGATATCAGACATTACTGCACAGGACAAACTTCCAATTATACCTTGTTCATGCAACCGTTCACAGCTCACTGCCGACATTCATACTGATCTAAACGACTCACGCTAATAAACAAGGCGGAGAGTTTAACTGGCCTCCCCACAGGGCTGTGCAGTTAATCCAAATTGAGTCCCAATTTAGATTTAAGCCAAAACAAAGACTAGAAAATGGTCAAAATGTTGGTAATTCAGAGAATTATTTGGTCACATTCTACTTACTGTGTGTAAGGCAAATACCAAAAAATTTAAAGGAGGCTAAAATAAACTGGGAGGCAGGGTTCATTCAGGGGGGAGTGCTTTATGGAGTTCAGAGGTCCAGCTCTGCCTAAAGTGGTAGAGTTCAAGAATCTAGGGGCTGACTGGCAGATGGACGCATCCATTTATTTGTCCAAATATCCATCTGTCCGCTTGTCTGTCTGAATTTATACACAAGTCTGTCTGTCTGTCTGTCTGTCTGTCTGTCTGTCTGTCTGTCTGTCCATCCATCCATCTGTGGGCTTTTCAAGACTTTTGGACAAGTTTAAACCAAGTTAATCAGGACCATGACTAAATATAAAAAATAAAAAAAAATATTCATGGCTCTAAATAGCTTGAATTAAAATAAAAAATAAAACAATGAACCACACAAAAATATCCATTGCTTGTAGTATCATGTTGGTGACACAACCTGAAACATATCAAGCTAATATACCTTTAAAACAACATGAAGCATAAGAAGGTGGTCACTTTTTGACAGCTTGGATATTGGTCCTTATTTTAAGAAGCACACAAGTGCAGATGATTATTACAGATGATATTTCTATCTCCTATAATAAACATGAAACATTTCCACCATGCCTAACCAATGACCTTTGCAGAGGCCTCACGCAGGGCTGCCTGGTGGAGGCAGGTGGTGTGTGTGATTGCCTAAATTACCGAGCTGTGAGCGAAGCCGAATGTGCTGAGAAACTGGCAGTACGGTTTATATAAGCATTTTTGTGCCGCTGTGCTCTCACCGTGATGAGTAAAGAGATCGCTGTGGACGATGTCGATCAAACAGTCGAGCTTCTGTTTCACCAGGCGACCCTTAGGGACCTTCAGGATGAACTCTGTGAATAGCTTGCTGTGTAGACAAAAGGAAAAACACAGAAAAGAAAAGGTCAAATTTATCAGGCATCCCAGCTGGTCGACTGACTCTAAACATGATCAAGCATCCACAAGGCAAAAGAAATAGCCAAAAAGTCTAACTATAAACAAATGATTTAGAAATATCTAAAATTAGAAGGTCACTAAGTGTTTATTTGAGCAGGGGTCGTGTTCCGTCATATTTGATCAGAACCAATTTGCCAGAATGGGAATCAGAACAAAACTAAATGGAAAGCAATCAAGACTTTAATAAAAATAATTTAAAATATATATTATTAATCTGATATGTTAGAAGATATTTTCTGTCAAACTGTAGCACAGTTTAGGTCAAAGGTAGGATTAGCTTCTATAACCCAGTGTTAGAACTTTTCAGTTTCGTGCGGTCAGCCACTGCGTGTGAGACGTTACAGATACAGCAGGATGTATAGATGCTGAACTAGCCATGTTGCTACTGGATAGGTAAGTAATAAATGCTTGTTCTGGGGTTATTTGGGCATGATGATGTGATACAGTGCCAGGAAAACTGTTTTACGGTTTACCAACCCTCCATAAAGATTTGTTTTTACGACATGACGTGTCGCCACAAGCAATGAGAGGGTAACACAGGGCAAATCTGCAAGTTATGGAGTGTGTCTTTAAAAACATTTTTTTGTAAATATCTCTTTAATTCAGAAGACTATAACTTCTAATTTTTCAATTGAATGCAACACATTTCCGTACAATTCTCTCAAGGCTGCAGTTTTCCCAACTGCTTGCTCACCTTTTTCTCCCCCAGTTTTTCTACCACTCAGGTTCCTATTAATTAGTTTGTGTAAAGCCCTCTCCACAGGCAGCTGTCTGGATATATTCATATCACTTGCAGTATAACCCTCTGCGTGTAATGAATCCATTTAAAATATGATTTTTACTTTATTATTTGAATTAATAAAATAAAAATCTAATTTCTATTACAATCAGATTTATTACGATGTACTCGTAAAGTTGTCGGGTGATCCAAATGATCTATATCAGGGGTTTTTTGGGGGGTTGTGTTAAGAAGGTCATACTTGAAACTTTAATGATTCAGGATGTTAAAAAACAAATCTTCTCTCCAGTAAACATATAGATCTTGCACATTACTGTTCTCTGAGGCAGGCAAAATGCTTTTGACTGAGATGGGCCTGGACTAAAACAGGAGTGAAAATGTTCTGGCATTGCATGAAACACTCTCCACCCCCAAGGCTTCAGTCTGATTGCCTCCAGCTAAGACTCTTGGAGTGCTTTGAGCCGAAGGGAACAGCTAAAGCCACCTTTGCTCAGCCACCAAAGAGTCAAGGCTGTGATTTAGAGCCAGGTTAATTGTTCACATGTATCAAACATATTACAATTACAGCTAAAATCAAAGCGTTTTTTTTTTACTATCTGTGAGGGGTGGGGTGGGGGGAGAATATCTGGCAACTTGTGAACTTAAAAAAAAATGTACAAGGAATAAAAAGAACAGTTTGGGTTAGGAATGGGAAAAACAATTAAACAAAAACCCATTCAGCTGTGTGAATGTGGCAATACTACACTTCTCACCTTAACAGTGCAGAAAAGTTTAGTGTGTTACCATTTATACAGGAAATGCTTTGTCCTGAAACTCACTCTACATACATGTATGTATACTGTAACATAATGCTGTTATAAGACGTTAAGAAAGATATAAAATTAGCCCCTACAATTTGGCAGCTGTCAGGCTTGGAAACAGGAAAACAACAGTTAAAGAGCTATCATGCAGAAGGACACTCCGTGCCAGTGGAGAGCGACTACAAAACTTCATCTGAACAGCAGGATGGGGTTTCCAATGGTAAATTATTTGGCAGTAATGATCTCTGGAGTCAGATCAAGTGTAATTAGACAGGCTTTATCAGCCTTTTTCCCCCAAAATAGTTTATGATTGATTTAACGATTAATAACAAAACAGCATCCACTAACATATTTATAGCCTCTTTTCTCAGTGAAACTGGCTTGGTTTGATTTTATGCAAATGGTAATCATTTCTAATCTAATTCTGAAAACTTACAAATTTAAAACTGAAATGCAAAAAAAAAACTACTTTCAGGGTCCTAAACAAAAAGCTTTTGACTGGAACATTTTTTTAGACCAAACTGGTCCACATATACTTTAACAAAGTTTTTCATTTCTTTTACATACAAGTTAAAGGGTTTTTCACTTTCTTATTTGCACTTTAGTATGCACATTTACCATGAATCCTCATGCTAAATTGAGAAAAAATAATCAACTTATACAACTATTAAAATCATTTACCCTTTAAATCCAATGCACCTAAAGATTCTCTTATTTTTACTTTAGACGTTCAAATTCCACTAATGACTAATTTATTACTTTCAGTTTTTCTACATTGTACATACAACCTAATACAGAGCCCCATTTCTTCTTAAGAGGAAGGTACGTAAAAGCATTTTCGGTCACACCATCACAAACATAAATATTTGAGTTTGTTAACTGCTAGTCCCTTATTTCTTAATTGTTGTTTTTACTTTCCATGCCTTTATCATATTTTTTGGTTGTTTCTTTACCACCAAATCATGTAAGGCACCTTGAATTACCTTGCTGTTTAAATTGTGCTAAACAAATAAAATTGCCTTGCCTTAATGGGAACTTAACTGAAACCATGTTGTTTTTGATCAGATAGGAGCTTTTTAGCACCAAACACTCCAGAAGGGTCTGATGTGAAAAAAAAAAAGATTCATGTGTTAAAGAGGACCTCATGGGTAATTCCTGAATATCTTCACCACAAACATTGTTTTACTGAAGATTTGGAAGACACCTAATCACAGACAATTGTTTATTATGAGCTGGGCTCACACACAAAGAGGAGATTAAACTCGTAGCATCAGATTCTAACTATGTTAACAGAAAAATGGTACAATAAAGATTATTTTTCTAATGTTCACAAAGTAAAGTTGCCAATTCCTTTGAATCTTAACTTTTAAACTATTTGAAACCTTAAATCTATTCTGAAACCGTCAATTCAAATATAGCATTCTCATTCTCAATAAAAAACATTTTTTTAGAGCGATGGTCTTTTTTTTCTTTCATTCTAGCATTTATTGAGGCCCTAAGCAGCAGTTTGTTGTCAATTTGATTGTGCTTTGGACTGTTTCCGTGCGGTATGGCTCACTCTCCTTCAAGAGACTTGGAAACTATGTTAGGCATAGTATCAGAAACTCTTTGAAATACATCAAAGTTTTTGAATGACAACCGGATGGATTTAAAAGGAATACTGAAAATGGATCAATATTGGATGTTTTAGCCAAAGAGCCAATTCAACATAAAAAATACATTAAAAAAAAAATCACATATCAAACCAATTTCTCCCATAGCCTTGTCAGTCCCTACACTTAAATACAATAGAAAACATGTGGAATGAGCTAAGATGAGAAGAGAGCATGAGCATGTATCCCTTTCTGTATACTCCAGCTTTATAAAATGTTAGAGGATAAGACCAAATGTTGTGTGGTACAAACAATTATGCAAACGGTAGCTTTGATTGTTCTCCAGTTTTTGCCACTGAAGATGTTTTTTAAGGTTCTTTAGACATCTTTACAAGAAGAGTGAACATATCTGTCACAACAGATGTTTAAAGTTAGCTAGTTTCCTTGTGTGTAAAACAATATGAACTAAAACTGAAAATTAATAACTCAGAAAGTACCCTCTTTTGCAATTAGTTAAAAAAAAAATCTAAACTTTTAGAAACCTCAAGCATGTGAAGCCTGCAAAACAAACTTTATCCTGTTCTTGTTACTGGGAAACACTCAGAATACATGTAACGCCTTTAAGAAACAACACAGCATCTCTGGACTTTATTTAAACCCTCTCTTAACCCAAAGCAGGATATATAAACATAATTCTTAAAAAAAAAGGTGACAGAGAAAAGGCTCTTTAATGTTATACTTCAGTCGGGTAAAAAAGCAAAGAAATCCTCTGAAGCGAAACATATACTAAGTAATCCAGATGAACAGATTGTCAGGTTACATCTTCTACTTCGTCAGACATAATGTCATAAATGAACAGATCAGAGCGCATGAGTGTGACACTTCATAAAGAATCCATTATGCTGTGGCTGATGACATTCACAGTGGGCAGCATTAACTAAATGAACACTTCAGTGGAGCAGCCAGTGAGTTTCCAAGGTAACCTAAGTGTGGTTAGGCAGAGGCCATCACCGTACAGCTGCTGAATTTAGGGAATGCTGAATAAAAACACTAAGGCAGGACTAAAAACAGATTTGAGCACAAAGGCCCTTTCAATAGTCTTGTAATCTCAATAAATCAGAATATTATCTAAGTTCATTTCAATTTAATTCAAAAAGTTCATATATTATATATTCATTGGACAGAGTGATTTATATTAATTGTTAAGATACGGAAAATAAACAGCCAGTTTCTAATAAAGCTGGAATTTTACAGACTAATAAAAAATGAATTGTAATATAGAAAAATTACTTTATGACCAACATACCCCTAAGACAGAGGCAAGCAGCATTGTTAATAAGGATAATGTGTGATATGCCAGCATATAAATGGAAGGTTTAGTGGAAGGGAAACATAATAGAAATAAAAGGGATAACAGGAAAAAAAGGCATTCAAATTTCTTACTCTGTATAATCAATCATATACCACTGTTTGATGACGTTCTAATTTATTGCGATTTAGCAGCAACTATTGAAAAGAAAAAAGAAAAACATTCTGTAGGGAAATTATATTCAGGTTGTAAAAATAGTGTTTTAGTTTATGGAACTTATGTGGTATATTTCTATAAAATCCATAAATTAGGAGCAACTATATGATGTACCGTAAAACAGAAGAGGTTCAACTGTTAATCCGAATATATTCTCATTGAATGGATTCTAAATGAGTAATAGTGACTAAATGACAAACAGAAGAATAAAATGACACACAACAAAGGAAATTACCTCAGTTCTTTGGGATCGAAGACCAGTTTGACATCGTTGACGATGGTAGGAATGTACTTCAAGGCAGCACCCTTCAGGAGATGAAGAAAAATGGAAAGATTATTTCTGCATCCTAGGTTAGCTAGCTGTGTGCATTTTCCTTTCTTACAGCAATGGACATGAGTTAGTACTACTCTTTTTCACAAGCAAGATGAAAAGTATGACTTTTGTGTGTGTAGAACAAAATTTTAATGGGGGTGACATTTTACACTCTCTTTAGCATATAATATTAGTTGAGGCATTATTAGCAGAGCCAGCATTTTAAAGTCTGCAATATCCCGTTTTTATTCCCTCAAGAATGTAAAAGCTTGAGGCCATCCTGGTGCCTGCTGGAAGTTTTGCCATCTTTCGGTCTCTTGCAGCCGGGCATGCATATAGTTTCTGTTTACATAGCCTGTTAGAGCTCTGTTGTGCTTCAAGCTTCAATAATTGCATGGTGTGTTTTAATCGTTATGCCAGCTGACATGTGCAATAACTCAAGATTCGATTAAGATTGGTATAGTGACGATTCGATTCAGAATTGTTTCATAATTAATACTATTCGTAAAAAAAGATGCCAATTTGTAGGGCTCGGACAATATGCTTTTCTCCCGATTTATTTTTTTTATGATTTTTTGTAAGTGCCGATTAAATTTTAATTGAGATTCTTCAATATTGCAGATTTTTAATTCACTATAGTATTGAAAAGACATATAATTTTCTGAATGTTGTACTTCCCACATCTTAAACCAACAGACTAAGAAGCAGGAGGCCACCGCTGATGGGTAAAACAAAATTCAGTGTCAAAACTGTACAGCTGGTTAAGAATTTTTAAGGAAAATGGACAACAGGGAGGACAATAAAGATGACCAAATTGTTAATACTGACCACAGTTAGCACTTAGTGTTAGCACACAGTTTTGAAGTGATGTGATGTTAGTAATACAACAGGAGTGGGACATGTTATCTGTATGTGACATTAACAGTCAAGGCTATATTTAATTACATTTTTTTTTTTTATAAGACAAAATCAAATGGAAAATCGAGTTTATTCAATATTGCAAAAGATAACTGTGATTATTTAATTTTTATCATCAACCAGCCCTAAGTACAGCTTAGTCACAGATTGGAAAAAGACTGGACTAACAGTTAAAAAGGTCAGAGTTGATTGAGGTAAAAGTTATTCGATGCTTTGTGAATCTCTAGTTACATGAATGGATAGTCAGACGAATACAAATATGCAGGATTTAAGATGGGAATATCTGGAAAAAAAATATTTTTCCATGCCATATTTTATTTTACCTAGCATCGGATTCTATACATTACTTTCCTTGAGTTTATAGCAGAGTTTTCTTGTTAGAATTCTTGTGTAAACATTTTAACTTGTTTAATAGTTAAATTGGAAATATGGGAGAGTAGTGTTAATGCATTAGTTGGGATGTAAATAATTTGGGAAGATGATGTACAGTACATATGCATCTTAATAAATTAGAATACTATTAAAAAGTTAACTGAAACACATGACATAATGATGTTTTCAAGCCTATATTTCTTTTAATTATGATGATTATATGGTTAAAAGAAAACAACCTTTAAGATTAGATTACATCTGACCAATAAAAAAAATATCCTTAATACAGATTTTTGGGATTGATAAAAAATATGTTTAAGGCATTTTACAAGACAAGTAAAGCGCATTAAGTGTATTTTCTGCATGTTTTAATCTATAAAGCCAAACGTATATGCAAAAAACTAAAAAAGTTGTCAAAAGGTGGTGAATATCAGAACAGATTGTCATGGTAAACCTCAGCAAACATCAAGATGACAAACATCAGTGCGTATCTTCAAAGACCAATAATAACATCCGACTGATATAACGTTTAATCTGCTCCGACCTTATCAGATCTGTTATTACTTTAATATCCAAAATGTTAGCCCGCAACCCTCCCGGCAGAAAAACAAGCTTAAGAAGGCAGAGAACTGAATTTCACAGATGTTGATTCGCTGGATACAAACATAACACCTTGGAAACACAGTTTTCTCACTTTGTTCCCATCAGCAGCTGAAGCCCCACCTGTTCTTCAGCATTGCTTCGTAGTCCCATTGAAAAACCCATGGTTCTGTTTGTTTCCAATATTCAGTAGAAGCATCTGTTGGTAAGGGTTGATCAAAGTTTAAATGTGTGTATGTGTGTGTGATCTGACTAGAGTTTTCACATGAGTGTGTGCAGGTTTGTCCAGATGTTCATTTTTTTTTTTTCTGGGAGCTATAAAGTGACTGCTCATTAGCTTCCACCTGCTACGATGCTTTCACAGAGTTGTAGCTTTAGGAACAGACCAGGATTCCTCGCTTTTACGGCCGTTCCTCAAGATCAGTTTTTAATTTACTGACAGTAAAGCTAATATCTCACCCAATTACACAGCAACTGACTCCTAATTGACTCCCGAACTTTCCCTACGGTCGACTGGGTACATGGATCTACTGTAGGTGTTCCAAGGTGCATGCACCCTGTGATTTTGTTATCTCTAAAAGCAGAGGTGTATGTGAGGTAAGCATCTGTCAGCTTTTGAAGGGAAACTGCACAGAACAACAACAAAAACAACATTGTCTTGACTGTTGGTTTGGAGTCTGGTGTCACGGAGTTTAGGGTTAGAAGACAGCGAAAGACCTGAAAAAATTCTGAATGCGTACAGGTAGGAAAGAAGATAAATAAATACCTTAAGGAGCAGCTAAAGAGCAGAGTACCAGGGGGAGACCCAGACATCAGGACAGGCAAGGTCAAAGGGAAACGAAAGGCAGAAGATCACAGACACGGATAGAGGAACAAACAACAGAAATCAGCACATACATAAGCTGAGGATGCAAGAAAGATATAAAAGGCTGCACAAAAACAAAAACATT
This sequence comes from Apricaphanius iberus, assembly GCA_028564705.1. Classification (NCBI taxonomy): domain Eukaryota; kingdom Metazoa; phylum Chordata; class Actinopteri; order Cyprinodontiformes; family Aphaniidae; genus Apricaphanius; species Apricaphanius iberus. The sequence continues at coordinate 1,457,765 of JAPXFQ010000556.1, forward strand.
ACACCGGCAAGAATTTTAAGTCTTTTCGTATCTTTCCTGCAAATTATGCAATCATTTCTTTTAGTCATATAAAATAAATGTTTCCTTTATAAGCCAAAACAGATCTTAATGTGTGAACCTAACTACAACAGGTATTGAAAGTGACAAAAACATATAATTTATTCAACCAAAATGATTGCTGTATGAAGGGAAATTTACTAATTATAGGTATGATTAACTTTGTTTAACTTATGAAGAAAAATTTGGCTGTTAATATAACTTATGGTTTGTTAGTGGGGAAAAACAGGTGCCAGGAAGAGGACAGAGGCAATAATAACAATTGAGGATGGCAAAACACACTGGTTTACCATGCTTAAATTACATTTTAGAACGACTTCCTGTAACTGTAGTGGTCCAGTAAAATACCCCCCCGACCGGTTTCCCTACTCTAGGTTTTTGGGTTTGTGGAAAATAACAGAGTTGTGATATTACTATGTATAAAACAGAGTTAAACTGTTTTTCTCACACATGGGCAAATAAGAAATGCTTAATCTGTCTCTTTCTGCATGTAAGCAATAATTCTAAGACCTATTTCAAATGTCTTTGTTTGAAATTATCTATTCTTACAGCTACCATTTCAAGTGCTCACACTGTATTTAAGGTTGAAAGTAGCAGCATTGTAAAGTTTCTATAGGTAATAATCCCCGTGACCATCAATATAAAAGCAGATTTTTTGGCAATTGTCTGCCCCAGTGCGTACATGTGGGTGTTAACAAAATGTCAAAAAGGAAAATAAGAATCTGCTATGAACTCAGGGAAGAAAATGCTCCTTTCCAACAATTTGAAAAGGGTCATTAAGGTATTTTCAAAAAACTATTTGAAGTCCGTCGCTTTACAGTTCTCCAGGGGTAAACATTTAAACAGTTGCCTATGTTAAAGGGAGGAGACTTCCCAACAAAGTCACCCCAAAATCTGACAATGCAATGCACAGAGAAACTGGAAAACCCTGGAGGTGTTATATCATATTCGGCAGACCTCAGTTAGCATGTACAACAAACTTCAAAAAGTTTGTCGTTACTGGAAGAATCACCAGGGGAATATTTTCCAAGACATCAAAGCTGTATCTGAATGAAATTTGGATGAATTGTTTGAAACTTCTATGAGAAAGAGAATGTAAAGAGAAAGTTTCTGCGCATATGTAAGAAAATTAGAATACTGTTTTCATCAATTTCTTTTTAACCTCTGATGTTTTCTCTGTCTGAGGCTTGTTAAAGTGCCACTGAAACTCTGAACCTCAAATCCTGCTCTCACGGCCTCCTTGTAACAGCAAGCACTGGACACTTTCTTGCTCACATGTGATAAAAAGAGTTGTTTCCTGACCAAAGAACTGTGATGCTCACCGTGATGCCAAGAATACTTTGGTCGACAAACTGGAAACTCTTCCCTACCAAAGAGGACATGCTAACACCTGAAAAAAAGCACCGGGTGAACATTTCTGATTTTTCTTTTAATGGCTTTTGGAACTTTTTGGTTTCAAAAAAATGATTCCGCCTTGTCTGAAGACCATCTGAGCTAGGGACTACTGTATTGGGTTTCCTGCTCGACATTTGATTGTACCTACACATTCTGTGTGGGTACTGAATGATACACTCATCATTGTCAAAGTGTCAAATTGCAAGAAAAGAGAAGACAACATAAATTAAGATTTTAACATTGCTGCTCTGAAAACTACAAAGTCAGCTGAACAAAGGATTTGTTTCATGTGGAGAAACATGAACACTGAGGGAGATGATGCTGGACAAAGAAGGACGTCAGGCTGATTTGGGAGGGGAGAGGGACTATCAAACAAGGAAAATAATTTACATAAAATTTTGAAGATATGCTTGATAATAATTTAAGTTGCGTTTTTTTCAGAGAAAATAATATTTAAAGTATCCCTATACCTTTTCAAAGACAATTTTCATTTAAAACAAGATTAAATCACCCTCTATTACTTAAACACCCTGTATTACTATTAAACATAGAAAACCTTGAGAATATTTCCTCCTTACCTTTTGAACAATGTTCTCGGGCAGATGATCCACCCCATGATACTTCTGGCTGTATATTTAGCTTTGCTGTCCAGCAGGAATGTAAAATGGCTTCTAACAGGAGTTTGTCCATCCGTCTGTGTATTAATCATTGTCAACATCCCTGTCCTTTTTTGAAAAGATATATAACAAAATACCACAGTATGATGCTGCCACCACCATGTTACATACTGTGTTCTGTGTCATGTCCAGTGTTAATTATACTGTCAGCAAAATATTTTACATTACTAAGCCCAAAAAGTGGAATTTAATCTCATCTGACAGAGTTCTTGCCACTTTTCCTTTGTTTCCTACAAAACACATCAGCAAAAGCCACAACAAAAGTTATGATGGAAAAATAAAAGATGTGCTAACAAGTTTAACTTAACTTCTAAGCACACCTACTGTTATGTGGACCCTTCTGGGTCACTTTTCTTAAACATCTTAAACTATTCTTAAACTGAGAAGGCCAGATGTTTGGATGTCAATTGATTCCCCACCTGAGCTATGGATCTTTGCAGCGCTTCCAGAGTTACCATGGACCTCTCAGCTGCTTCTCTGATTAATGATCTCTTTGCTTGTCAGGTTTACTCTGGATCGGCGTGTAGGTTTGCAGTTGTGCCAGACTTTTTGCTATTTTCAGATGACAAATTCTCATCCACATTTTTTTATACAATATTCTGAGAACCCTAATTTTTTTTAAACCGCATAAATGTCCTTTCTTTTCTTGTATGGAAAATAAAACATATTGATGTTTGTGGCTGTAATGCAATAAAATGTATAAAAATTAAACAAACGGGTTAAAATCCCTGCTTCAGGAAAGCTGGAAGGGAGATCTGACTCCATGAATGGGCAACTAGGGCTTCTAAAGCAGCGTATGTGGTACTTGTACCCTTAGAAAGACCATGGCACACCAAAGTTTCTTGGGAACTACTTTTTATGCAGATTAAATACTATAAGTCTAAAATAACACTTAACCAGCTTTTAATGCTAAACAACAATGACTAACAATAATTAAAAAAGAAGTCCGAATTTACACATATTTGTTTTTGTGCAGCCTTAAACACACAGAAAATAAGAAAAAGGAGTAAATACCCAGAAAAACCAAAGAGTGAAAGATAGAAATAGTACACAGAAGACAAAGAGATCATCTCCAAAAAGAAGTTTTGATACCACTGACTAATAATCTGCTGGGGGAGTAACAAGACTCATGCATCTCCCCTCACAGAATATGTCATCCAAAGCTAATCACTCCAGATTTATTTACTATTTACACAGCAGCAGTTATTTACTATTCATGCCACATTAGACACTTCCTGGCAGAGAGTTTGAGCGATAGCACACAGTTGGACTCGTGTGATAACAAGCCTACCTTCACCATGCCAGTGTTCTCTGAATTACTGTTCATCATGTCGTTAAAGGATGTGAAGAGGCTCCTCAAGGACTCCATGAAGTCGGCCTCTCCTTTGTTCTCGTAGAGCCTGCGAGGAGATGAAGCGGCGGGTTAGTTTGGCAGACGATCGCGGGAGCTGCTGTGTGTTTCTGCCCCCGCATAAGCAGCTCCGCTTGGGCTGGGAACGTCGGGGGTCTCTTCACTGTTAAATCGTTAAACATTGTCAGCAGAGAGGCCCGCGTGTGTTTTATCAATGCAAGTCGTTTTGAATCGGAACCATAGACACCACTTTTTTTTGCCAGATGGATTAGCATCTAAAACATGACAAGGCCCAGAACCACCTACCTGCTGTCATGCGGAAACAGAAATCTGAAAAATAATGATTTGTGCTTATATCTCCAAGAATACAAGTCATCAGAAAGAAAGTAGATATCAGTACTCATTCTTTGCTTTTTTTATCTACAGATGAGAAATTCACAACACTGATATGTTCACATTATTTTGAGTCTTTGATGTTGATGATTAGGACTTAGGCTACTAAAAACCTAGATTTTTGTGCGGATTTTATGGCCTGCACAATCTTGGGGAAGGCTGGTTCCTTGGCGGTTGACCAGCACTCACCGACAACCTAAAGGTAAATCACTATAGGACATCATCAAAGATTATAATCATAGTCTATCCCATTAGTGGAATGTTTAGTAGAAGGAAAAAGGTGTGGTTGGAAACATGAACCAGAAAGAGGGTCTTAAGAGGATCATGAAGCAAAATCCATTCAAGAATTTAGGGAGAAATCTCTAGGGTCTGACTATAAATTGAATCAGTGCTTTGACAGAGACCAAATGCATATAAATGAAATGGAAAAAAAAAATGTCCATCTGAAAAGACAACTTTGGTCCACGTAGTAGTAATCCATTCCTTTTTTGTCCTGCTTCGGCACGATTATTTTAATGTTGTCTCTGGTTCAGAAGTGGCTTAACACAAAAAATACAACAGTTGCAGTCAAATTCCTATTTACATCAGTTTGTCGTGGCTCTTTAGGCACTGACCCAACCGCTATCCACACCTTGAGAATATCCCAAAATTTCTTGAATGAGCGTCTCATCAAAGACCTCTAAGGCTATGGAAATCCCTCTAACTCATGCACCTTTTTAATAATATCATAAAGGATGTCACAGACACTGGTTGACAATGTAGAGTTCTGCTGAACATTAAAAAGAGAGATCAAGTTTCTATGATTTTAGTTTCTCTTCATTGGCTCTATGTTAAATCCAGAACAGAGTTTAAGATCCTCCTTCTTACGTATAAAGCTCTGAATAATCAAGCTCAATCATACAGTAGATCGATAGTATATATATATACTCTCTAGATTTGTTATTTATGCAATTAGAGCTTTAATGAAAAGTTATAATGAAAAGATATACAGCAGTGCAAAAACTTCATAAACAGAGGTGACTCAAATAAAACCAAAACAGAAGTTCAGCAGGTCTGCTAAAAACATCAGATCTCTGGCCAGCAGGGTAAGCAAGATTATATTGATTTGGATTAGTACACGTACAGTACAGACCAAAAGTTTGGACACACATTATCATTCAATACATGTTCTTTATTTTCATGACTACATTGTAGATTCTAGATTAGGGGCATCAAAACTATGAATGAACACATGATGTATGGAATTACTGTATGTACTTAAAAAAAAAGGATGAAATAACTGAATGCATGTGTTATATTTTAGATTCCTCAAAGTAGTCACCCTTTGCTCTGATTACTGCTTTGCATTCTCTTGAGCTTCAAGAGGTAGTCACCCAAAATGGTTTTACAACAGTCTTGAAGGAGTTCCCAGAGATGCTTAGTACTTGTTGGCCATTTTGCTTTCACTCTGCAGTTTTGCTCACCCCAAATCATCTCAATTGGGTTGAGGTCCAGTGCCTCTACTATATAAATAGCCCAAATTGAATTTCCTATAACATTTTCCTTCCACTAAACTTTTCCGTAAATGTGCTTATTTGCCATTTGATGGTTAACTGTTTAGTGAGCAGTTCAAAATTAGAAAATAAATGTCACAACTCATTATATACAGTGGGGAGAACAAGTATTTGATACACTGCTGATTTTTGAAGTTTTCCCAAGCATGGGTCTGTAATTTGTATCAAAGGTATTCTTCTACTGTGAAGGACATAATCTAAAACAAAAATGCAGAAAATCACAATGGATGATCTTTAAATAAATTATTTCTATTTTATTGCATGACATAAGTATTAGATACTAGATACTATATAGAAAACAAACAGAAATCAATATTTATTTAAAAAAAACTTTTTTTTGCCAATACAGAGATCAGACGTTTTCTGTAGTTCTTCACCAGGTTTGCACATACTGCAACAGGGATTTTGGCCCACTCCTCCATACTGATCTTCTCCAGGGTTGTCGCTTGGCAACACAGACTTTCAGCTGTCTCAAAAGACTTTCTATTGGATTTAGGTCTGGAGACTGTCTAGGCCATTCCAGGACCTTGAGATGCTTCCCCACTCCTCAGCTTCCCTGGCTGTGTGTTTAAGGTCGTTGTCATGCTGGAAGACCGAGCCACAACCCATCTTCAATGCTCTTACTGAGGAAAGGAGATTGTTGGCCAAGATCTCATGATACATTGCCCTATCCATCCTCCCCTCAATACAGTGCAGTCGTCCCGTCCCCTTTTCAGAAAAGTATCCGTAAAGAATGATGTTTCCACCTTCGTGCTTCACAGTTGGAACGGTGTTTACTGGGGTTTTACTCATCCTTCTTCTTTCTCCAAACACGGCGAGTGGAGTTTAGACCAAAAAGCTCCACTTTTGTCTCATCAGACCACATGACCTTCTCCCATTCCTCCTCTAGATCATCCAGATGGTCATTGGGACACTTCAGATATGCGCTGGCCTGAGCAGGGGGACATTCCTTGCACTGCAGGATTTTAATCTAGGACTGCGGAGTGTGTTACTGATGGTTTTCTTTGAGACTGTGGTCCCTAATTTTTTTAGATTCTGTCCCTCACAGTTGAAGAGTACATTTGATACAAATTACAGACATCTACATGCTTTGTAAGTGGGAAAACTTCAAAAAATCAGCGGTGTATCAAATACTTGTTCTCCCCACTGTACATATCTTCTGAGAGTGGTCATAGATGGTGATATTGTTGGAAGGAAGATTGACCAACAGTAATCAGACTTACAATTAATAAGGCCTCTGATTGTAAACTCCTGCTGTATGACTGGAATTCAAAATTGCTGATAAATTGAATTTTTGGTTTTCATTAACTGCTGAGCATATCCAATAAAAAAGAAAAAGAGGAAAATAAATATATCTGTTTATGTGTAATGACTATTGGAATTTCACTTTGTGCCTTGAATTACTAAGATAAATAAGCATTTCAGTAATACTCTAAATTCGGAGATGCACTAATATTCTCCTTCTGCTGATATGTTATGGGAAATAGCGAGAAAAAACAAATCTATTTGTGTCCCCACTTACAGAGCCCATAAATCTTCACAAACTGGTGATGAAGTGGAAAAAAGCCAAGCTCTACTTACTGGAATGTAATATAATTAAGGCTGGTAAGTAGAACAAAAACTACATGGGGAAAAAAAGACTCGAAAAGCTACAGGTCAAAGACAGATAAAGTGGTATTAATGGCTCTAAGAACATCAGATTTTTATTTGCCTTCTTCCATGCTGATTGGTCTTTTGATGCTATAATATCTCACAGGGCTGCAGGCATTACATGGTACAAGAGAGTCACTCCTGAGGGCTTACAGAAATTATTGGTTTTGAGGCGTCCATCTAAGAACTCCCTGTACAACAATTACTTAGAGCTGAAGCTCGCCCCCAGCACTGAAGAGCTCAGGGAGCTCTGGGCAGTCTCATGTCACTGTGATTAAGATGCTCCTCTCCAATTTTTCAGATATGTTCCACTATACAGCAATAAAAATAAAATAAATAAAACTCAGTCAGTACAGACTTGGCACCTGTACATCAGAGCTGCAATAAGAGCTTCAACTAACCCAATTTTCCACATTGGGAAGAATTTTTACTCTGTTTCTGCTCCAGCACTCACTTTGAACATGTGAGTTAGAGGGCACTGTGTCCTCCAGTCATTGGGCCAGAAACCAATCAAACGCTGCACACTCAATTAGTCCAAGATCATACATCATTTCACCAACAGCCTCTTTCCGTCACACCACAAGCCCATCTTCTATTTAACATCCCCAAAACCACTTTTAAATAAATCAACAGAAATTACTGAAACATAATTTAGTTTTGGCTGTTTGAGCTTTATTCCAACCACAGCCATAAAGACACAGGAGGTGCAAGACATTATGTTGAAGAACACAAGCTCACCATCATGCAACAATAGGTTTTCTAAAGGATCTCCTTTTTTTAAATTGTTTATCAATTTATTTTAGCTTTAAACTTCAATATTAACATTCACAAAAAAATAATAAGTACTAATCCACCATTATTAAATCATTATTTGATGGATTTTTGCTTTACTTTCTAGCTTTAAATGTCACAGATTTCTCAGCACCTTTTCCCAAATTTTGCATTCTCTTGAGTTTCAAGAAGTAGTCACCGGAAATGGTTTTCCAACAGTCTTGAAGGAGTTCCCAGTTATGCTTAGTACTTTTTGGCCCTTTTTCCTTCACTCTGCGGTTCAGCTCACCCAAAATCATCTCGATTGGGTTCAGGTTTGGTGACTTTGGAGGCCAGGTTATTTCACATTTTTTGTCAAAGTACTACATAATTCCATATGTGTTCATTCATAGTTTTTATGCCTTCAGTGATAATCTACAATGTTAATAGTCACGAAAAGAGAGGAAACTGATTGAATGAGAAGGTGTGTCCAAACTTTTGGTCTGTACTGTAGGTGTTGTTTATTTTCTAACAGTATTAGCTCAAAGAAATATTTGAAAGTAATGCATTCTACATTGACTATTATTTTGGTTCATTTATTTGGCTTAATAAACCAAATGGTGTTACATAAAATATTTTGTTTGCCAAGATAACATTTTTTGTACCCCACAATAGCTGCACTTTTCACCTTAAAGTTTAATCATCTATTAAACACTTTGCTGCATGTTGTCGTCAAACATTATAATATACTAGTATTACTGGACTTATACTCACTGGTTGAAGAGGACTCTGGAGCGCACAATGAACTTGAAGATATATTCCAGTGCCTTCATAGCCATCAGCAGCTGTTCCGTTAACTTCTCTGCATTCTCCACATAGTTCTTTAGAACTTTAGTGAGTTTCCTGCAAACATTATATAATGTATCACAATGGTTATATCCAGTGGTGTTATTGTCCCGAAACAGATGGGCCAAAACCATAAACCCCTGAGGTATTGATGTACGGATTTCTTGGGCAGGGTTGCCCAAAATACAAAGTTAAGAATATACTTAAGAAAAATACAGATTTTGTTTTTTTAAATATGCAAATTAACTGAAAAAAAACAAGAAAATGACAGATGGATTTATTTAAAAGAACTCTAATCATGAGCTTTCAGCTTATGCATTGTCATCAGGCTGTTTTGGGTGAATTTTATACTAATTAAATGAAGTTTTACAACCAAAAAGCTAAACAAAGTGTCCAAGGGATGCTTTTCCGGGGTTTCTGCAGAAATCAGCTAATCTGATTTCATACTTTTAATGCCTTATAAAGGCAATTTGTATCATTTGTATTACCATCAACAAGCACCAATGACAACTCACAAATGAATATACATTTTAAAGTAAAAATTTAAAACTATGTGTTTTAAAGCATTTTAGTCAAATAAAATTTTTAGCACTATAAAAATAAGACAGAACTGAAATAAATGCTTCCTTGTGGTATTAGATTTGGTCAGGATTTGAGCCATGAGTGTGCTAGATTTTTTTTCCAGGATGTTCAGCTGTTTGATCAGCATTCCTCAAAAGACTGCCATACACAACATGCAACTTCTCTTTTTTTATTTTAGTCCTTCCAGCTCATCTTCATCGAAAAAATACTTTGATAGCATATCGGTTTATAATTATTAAAATATTTGTCTTGAAAACTACAGAAATAATTTTCATGCTGCTGAGAAGCAGATTTTATGTTTTTAAACACCTTAATTTTTGCAAAATCCATTTAATGAATTTTAATGATCTGCAGAAACCCTGAGTTCTATAGCTAAGAAACTATATTTAAAGTGAGATTGATTTGGCAGTGAAGTCTGGTTAGTAGCTTTAATATTAAAAAAAGAAACAAACTTACGTGTAAGCCAGTGTAGCACTGAAATGCTTGCGAATGTAGGTTTCAAGAACGGGGTTAAAGTGCTGGAACTTTCTGTCTGCTATAAGTCCAATTATGAACACCTGTCAGGGAACAAAGACCCTCTCATTAAGATGTAAACCTTGAGTTTCGACATGACCTGTCTTACTCAATATGCTGAAAGAGACAGAGAAATTACACAAGATTAGCGTTGAGCAGAAAGCTATTTTCTCTCAATTCCCTTCCCCGATGTTAGTCTTGGACCCCCAAATTACACAATTTATCTCCTCACATACCTAGAAAAATAAAAGCGCTCTTTTGAGTTTCACCTCCTGCTGTTGACCAATCCCACATGAGATTGGATTCAGCACGATACTCTGTTATGTACAAAAAGCTGCATTTATAGCAATTTACAGCAAACAAGCTGACAGGAATTTGTGATCACTTCTTTCTGGTTTTGTATAAACTTCTGACCCAGCTTGAAGAAAAATAAGACCCTACTGATACATATCCATTAAGAAATTATTCAGAAATCCTATTCATTTTATAATGGTTATATTATAGTGACATATATCATGCTTTTAGTATTAAAGAATATGACTAATATGATTTATAGCTTTGCTGACAATTCAAACACTAAAAAAAAGTACGTTTAACACAAAAATGTTATATTAGAGTCTACACCACTACACTACATGGATAAGACTCCATGAAAAGGCTAAACCACAAAAGCCCATTGCTAAAGATGTTGGGTGTTCACAAAGTTCTGTATCCAAGTATATCAATGGGGCATTTAGTGGAAGAAAAAAGTGTGACAGGAAAAGGTGGAGGAGCAATGGGGGTAAACACAGTCTCAAGGGGGTTATGGAACAAAGATGAAGGATTTGGAGAAGAATCGTTAGATGCCATAGTTAGTGCTTCAATAGTAACGCACAAGTACCCATTTGAAAATGGATGGGCTCATGGATGACTTAAATCCGGGATTATGACATTGAAAACAAGGATTGTGACACTTGAAACCTGAGTCATTGGATGCAACTGTGTTTGGTGTCTCCTGTAGGACCAGCATCAGTCCAAAACTTGTGAATGGCTTTGCGTCACAATCCTCTCAAATCTTGGTTAATCCAACTTTTTCTGGCCTCTTTTCTCCTTCTGCTTGACCTTGATTTCAAAATGAGATGCAAAATTTGCTTTCCTCAGAAAAGAGGACTTTCGACCACTGAGCCACAGACTAGCTGTGGCTTGAAAAGAGGATTACAAAATTTGAAGATAATGTCAAAGTCTGTGCGTAGTGGCTCTTGATGCACTAACTGCATTTTAGTTCTAATTTTAATTCTAATTTTCTGGCGTTTCTAATGTGGGGTTTACATAAGCTGTAATTGGACGTTTAGACCACCCTTTGCTGCCAGGCGTCAAACAGCTCAAATTGAGGAAAGTTGCTACTTTTGAAATTCAAACCCTGCTGCTTGCACATCTGTACTCTGCGGCGGCGCGTCACGCCAGTACATCAGTGGTTGCTGCCCCGTGTCTGCTGCCCCAAAGCTCAATTTTCCCAACTTCTTGCAGCGACTGCGTGGCCGCCTTGAAGGACAGCAGCAGCTGCATTGACGTGCTGATGCCAGCTGTGCCGACGCACATGACTAGCTGTGTGGCAGCTAGGCGCAGCTTGATGCTCACTTGCTGCATAGGTATCATAGACTTTGTATGTAATCTAGCTGCCCTGCTGCCTGGCAGCCAAGGTCGGTCTGAACATGCCATATGCAATAATCATCAAAATTATAACAAATAAGTGCTTGAAATATGTCGCTTTTAATGTCTATATCATTTATTAGCTACACCTTTTGAATTTAATTACTGAAATAGAGAAAAAGAATTTGAGTTTCACGTGTATCTTTTTGTGCCCCTTTTGGAAGTCTAACATGTTGCACAAGTAAGACAAATATAACCCCATATACATTAAATGTATGATGGAATAAATCAGGTTTTTAATTTGAGTATCTGCTTGTGGCTGAAAACAGCCCACTTGATATACAACACATATTTTCTGAGATCAAAATGCATTACAAGCAGCGCAGGGATGTCCATCAAAGAGTATTTCAAACCATGCAGTGTTTCACTACATTTATTATTTGCATGTGGGCCGCAAACATATTCAAGTGTTTATTTCCACTGACAGGATCTCTATCATGAATTATGTTGTGCTCTACTTTCTGTAGTCTTTGCTTACCAAGGCATCAAACACCAATGTATCAAAAGTGTCACTGTCAGAGTTCTCCATCATGATGTTAAAGAGAGCATCCAGAGTGTCTTGCAGAAACTAGAACGGAAAAAAAAATGTACAAGAGGTTAACAGGAGACGGAATTAAAGAAATGTGGATAATCACAAAGTACTTCAAATAAGTCAGTTGAAGGCTGTCTAAGATCTAATCAGTTGAATATGTCCTTTCACTGATACTTTATATGGCTGAACTAATGTTAATTATGCACAACACTTTAACAATCAAGACTACATCAAATTCAATCTGAGGTTTAAATGCAAGGTTTAAAAGCCAAGGCTCTTTTAAAAAGCTGGTTAACGGTGTACCGATCACATTCACCTGACATGATACACCTGTGTGTGACCATTTTATGTGGGGATGTCCTAATTTATTCCTCAACAGAAATTGCATTCTTTTTAAATTACATGTCACATAAAGTTAAAAAAAGGCTGTTCTTATTTTTAGTTGTGTATTTATTAATATTATTCGGATCCCTCATTAATATCAAAATTGGTATTAAATATCCATATGGCCAAACATATTTTCAAATGTACAGGCTTTCATAGGGTGTCCTAATTTTCTCACGACTGTGGCTATAAATGTGGTGGAAAGTGTTAAAGTAATGTAATACAATCTAGAGAAATCACATAGTTAATTCAACCAACCGCTGAACTAATGCACCCGATTAGACCGTCTTTACAGCCAGGAAGACAAGCTGGTGTGCTTCAACTAGAAACATAATAATTTCCCTGCCAGCAGAACCTCCAGAAACAGAGACTATACATAGCCTTTCTCTATGCTTGCTCCATTAACTGAGCCCTTTCAGAGAACAGCTGTAAAAAAATGACAGAAACAAAACCATCACTGTATCGGCCTTGGTCTGTCACTTCTGGCTGATTGAGGCTAATCATGTTGTCAGTGAGAAGCAAACATAGCTCGTAGAACAGGGAGCTTAAACCAGGGCTTAGACACGTTTCAGGAACAATTTCCAAATTTTTCCACACACATCATCCGATTCCATTTTTAAGACTTTAAAAGAACAAAAATTGTACAAATAAAAAAAAACCTTTAAGATGATTTTCAAAAATGTAGCTCAAAGTCAAGCTAATCATTCAGGCTGACTGATATTATGAAAATAGCACTCTTCCTGACTAAAAAAGGGACCGGCTAACTCAGGTTTAGGATATAGATGATGTAAAAAGAGCCAAGAATTTAGAAAACTCCTGTATTATTTCTTCATTGTCTCTGCATCCGGTCAACAAGGCATATCTTGTAATTTACTTTTTTAAATGTCAAAAAGAAAAACCGTGTTTAATTGCCTTCTTCAAACCTTTTGAAAAGAGTGAGTGCTACCGCAACACTATTTATCAAATGTTTTGATCAGAAAAGCCGGACTTCTACAAATATTCTATGATCTGAAAGCACCCAAACAGCCCATGCCAAAACTTTCTCAAAGTGATTTATTCATCTGCCCCACTTTGAGCACTTAAATGGCATGCCTATAAATCTGACAGTGAGTCATCTTCCCTTTTATAAGCAAGGTTTGGTGCTACTTACTGCATCCCCACCAGGAGACATAAAAAAATTGTAAAAAGACAATCTGACAGGGAGAGAAAACAAAAGTGAAATCGCTTCCAAGATGCTGTCACTTGCAGGCCTAATGGAGATTGGTTTGTGACTACATTTTTTATAGTGCCAGCTGTAGGAATACTTACCAATTCTGCTAAAAATGCATAAAATCAAAGGAAATAAACACCAGAATAAAAAAAAAAATATGAAAGGAAATAAGCTATTGCAACTTGGTCTGACCTTAACGACTTCACCACCGTCAACCTTCATCAGCTGACAGAGGTTCTGCTGCAGAAGACTGGTGTTGGAGCGCCACTTCAGAAGGCCAAGCAGGTCGACTGGAATAAGCAAGCAGATCATATGAATTAGCTGAGTGCAATATATTTATGCAACAAAGAGTAATTAAAGATGAAAAAAATGTAGTTTGAACTGTAGTCAAGCCTGAATGAATTGAAATAAATGAGCGCAAAGTTCAAATGCAAATTCCCCTAAATGCAATGTTTAGCACTTATTAGATCACTTATTTAAAATAGGGAAAATGAAATCTCAGAACAAAAGCCAAAATCAGATTAATGACACCCCAAATAGAGAGTTAATGAATACATTTGTGTCAGTTCCTATTAAACTACTTATAACAGGACCAAGTGACACATTATACAGTATATACAATGATATCTTACTACCCAAGTTTAGAGAGCTCCTGCCAGCCACATAGTAGGAACACAGAGGATAAACATAGCCAATAGCTCAAACAAAAAAGCCTGTACAAGCAGCAACTACATATACAGTAAAATTGCTGTTGAGGTATTTGTCATTTCAGGCTTTTAACTGACTATGTGTTGATGGAAACATATCTCAATAGACTTCAAAAGGCTAAATATCTGTCTCTAAATGTGTTTGTTATATTTTTCCATCTTTCCTTTACAAACTTCAGTGGCATAATGGCAAAATGGCTGGTTTGACCTTTTTAAACAACAGCTTTTGCTCTGATTAATTAGACCATCATGGTAATTATGTGTAAAAATATTAATGCATCTTTAGTTGCAATTGCATAATCCCACATGACACAAAAGAAAGAGTGAATCCCTCATTTAAGAGCGTTTAATTTATACGTCAGTTCCTCTAAGTTAATCAAGGTGTTCACAATCTTTTAATCAGCAATCTTAGGCCATGTCAACACTCAGCCGGGTGTTTCTTTTAAAACAAAGATTTTCCTCCGCTCCTTAAAAAACAAAATTATCCATCCACAAATGACCGGATAAATACGTTGTTCAGTGCATTCATAGATGCGGAAAACCTGTAGGGGGCAGTAGTTCTCCTAAATCCTATCCGCTCAGAGTAACTATCTATCCTCCATCTTCAGCAAGCAGCAGTCGTACAGCTTGTAAAAGCAAACAAATTAAACGCCCTTTAACGATGGATGATACCAACACAGCTCCGAGGGCATAAATGCTGTTTTTGAGAGTAAACACTTGGTCGCACATGTGATGTTCGAGCATTTTTTTGTTGCGGATAGTGACGTTACGGTTCTTAAAACTCAGTTTTCGGCCGTCCACAAGCATTACGTGTGGATGACAGGCCAAACTGTAGAAAAATATCTCAGTTTTGTGAGAGACCCGGCTACGTGTGGACAGGGTTTTAGCCTTCCTATTTCCCTAGGGTTTAAATATGATGTGACAAAGAACGATAGCTATCTTAGCCATTACAGCGCATCGATCTTCATAACTCCAGAGACTGCAACAATTTAACTGCTATTCACCAAAACCTGCTGATCTATAAAGTTGGAAATATATTAGAAAAGTTTTAAAACAACTTGAACTGAGGCAAAAAATACCACTAAAGGTATTATCCTAATTTAATACCAACACACATTATGAAGGAGGTTAAAACATCCTTAAAGCTCCCAATACCACCTGTGTCATGCAGCTTTTTCCACAGATTTTGTTTTGTTTTTTGCAAGTCCGTTACTTTGCATGCAGTAATTTTCCCCATTTACTGGTCGGAAATGGGTTAGATATATTTTAGATTACAATACTTCTAATAAAGAAAATATGGACATTTTGTACTGTACTGGCCACGATCTTTAAATGTTTTTTGACCTGCAAATGACGTCAACAGTCTGCAAAACACAAACACACCCACATTCATAATTTTTATTTTGACAAGTGATAGACATTTCTCACAATTTGACCTAACTCCAAAATATCTTCACTGGACAAAATGATACTGAACAGTGAAACTAAAAAGTTCCACTTGCTTTGATTATATCTGTGTTTATACAAGCTGATAGCGACAAGTTAACTGCACTGAATTATTTCATACTTATATAATCAAAATTATTTTAAAAATATTTTGATATGTATTTAATTAAATGGCAATAATTTATTTTGTATATTGAAATAGTTTTTTTCGCTTGTTTTCAAGAATGTAATAATTGGCTTACATTACATGTGCACACGTCACCGGGGCTGATCTTTAACTTACCTGCAGCTCCCTGGTGGCTGATGTCCACATCATAAATCGCACACTGTGCAAAATCCATGATGAGGAACTTTAGAGGGTCTCAAGCATGACCCATGTTCTTCATATTTAAAGTGCCCCTCATTAGGGGCATTAGGGGCATACGAGATTCACCCTTCGCAGCATCACTGATTTTTTAAAATACAATTTTCCTTGCTTTCTTTACAGCGTACACAAAGCGCCGCAAAGACCATAACGCTCCTCCAACGGCCTCCGCCATAGACTTAACATGTAATCTTGACATTGCTGACGCTGACAATCCCTGCAGTCTGAATGCAGCATTAGTTGTCATGTTAGTAGGAACAGAGAAATGGGAAATGTATGACCATATGTATGTAAATCTTGTTTTGGGAAAATCATTTCAAGATTAGTTCTATTTAGTAATTATCAGTAAAGGCATCTGGGTAATTCAGCATAACACTTGGGTATCAATGAAGAAACTGAAGTTGAAAAAGACTAGTTAACTGAGGGACTCATCTTATTGTTGTTACATCTGTAGAATAGACCAAACACTTGTGATAAAAAACTAAGGAAGCTCACACAGGCAGGCAGAAATGCCTTATTAAAGGGAGAGACATTCCCGAACCTGTACCTTCATAATAAACAGTTTAAAAACGCCAGTGGAGACTGAATCATCTTTATCCTCATATTCATCTCCATGAGAAGGGTAATAAAGAAATCAGAAAAAAGAGATAATTTTGTTGAGTTTGAGATTTAATCAATAAAAATGCAGAATAAACACCTATTTGTGGAGTAATTTTGATCTTTGCAGTTTCCTATAAAGTAATATTCAAATCTTATCCTGTATCGTTCTTTTGAACTCAATATTGTGTCTCATTACACCCCTAATAAACATAAGCTATTAGGAAACAAAAATGGGTTTTCATGAGATATTTCAAAAAGATAACGAAAACAAGACAACAGTGCAATAATTTAGACACAAAAAGCATGCTCCTTTTGTCAATCTGTGTCAGTCCTCTGATTTAAAACCCATATAAACATATACAGATAGCTGAAGGGAATAGAAAATTAAACGACCCAGACTCTGGACGCTCTGCAAACATTAGAGAAGGAGGTAATGGTCAAATACTCATTTTTCTTCAAACTCCAACTGTCTTGCAGGTCTCTCTAAACCAACAGGTATCATCCTCTCCAAAAGGACACAGATTTAGAAATTGATAGAATAGACCCTTGGAGACACACACTGAACACAAAGAGGACAAATCATTATATGTTTGGTCCCACCAGGGTAGTGCTGGTCAAACTGGCTGAATGTTAGAAAAATCAGTTTTGTTAAAAAAAAAAGAAAATTCAAAAAAAGTTACGCTAGGCATCTTCAACAAACGCAATCTGTTTCATAAAAGATGCTTTGGCAGGAAGCCACATTTAAATAATTCGACCAAACTGGCAGATGGAGGGTGGTGGGTTAATTACTTTTATCCAAATCCGTTACACTGTCACAGCACAACGTAAATGTAAATTACTTTACATTAACACATAATTAATGTTGTAAAGAAAAATATTGCTTCAAGGCAGGATTTTTGTGATCTGCTGAACAAATACATGGATTAAGCAGATCATTATCTTTCATAAAAATCTATACAACTGATATAATAAACTCACAAAAAGACAATAGAGCAGATTCACACAATTTAAACACACTTTTCCTCCTTTAAAAGAGCTTTGTTGGAAACATTTATTTTAAGTTTAAAGTGAGAATGGTAAAAACGCCCACTGATCCACTTTCTCTCTAAGCTCTGCCACCATCAGTCCTCCTCTATGTAGCCAACCATGCTGCAAGTACCCAGGGACCAACCAGCAGCCACTTCACACCAGCTTCCTGCAGGGAGAGACCGTCTGCATCAAACCAGCTTAATTAAAATGAGTATTTCATCTCTCCTGTGGGCATCAGTGATGAGGTGTCATGTGTATAAAGAAAGCAGTCTGTTGATAGGGCCACTGAAGTGCTCGCTTTTCCTCCCTTTGCATAAGTCAGAACAAACACTTTTGAGACCATTCAGTTTAAAGTGAGGTGGGCACTAAATAAGTTAAAACATAAAAACGTTTAAGGGTACAAAAATATTTTTAAAAAGCACAGAAAATGTATTTAAAATTCATCAGAGCAAAAGGTACACAATGTTTTTGTGTTTTTGTTTCATCTACTGCTAGTGTTTTATTTAACTGTCTAACTGCGCAACTGCTCAGGCTGATCTGAAAAACACGCACCTGCAGTATTGACTTTAAAGGATCTAGAGAAGTGCAGAACTATGAAAACAAATAAAGACCAAACTTTTATGATTTTTTTTTTTGTGTTTAAAATTTTTTTTAAACCCGTGTATCCTTTTTTTTTATTTTTATTTTTAATATATTTTTCTGTTCCGTTACATATGTTGTATATTTGTTGTTTCTTTGGCTGCTGTTTACGACCAAATTTCCCCTGGTGGGACTATTAAAGGATTATTCTATTCTATTCTATCATTTTCCTTCCTTTATACAGTTGTACATTACTTTGTGTTGGTCTTTTTCATGAAATCCAGAAAAATGTCTTTATGTTTTTTGTTCAAAATGGGAAAAAGTTCAAGGGGTATGTAGGTGATTGTTTTGTACTAAGGTTTCTTGCATGACAAGTGAAGTAAAAAAAGATTGTTTGACTGTGTAAGAACACAGTTGTCTTTGAAAAGTGCACAGAAATGCACATTATCACACATTTCTTTCTACAAGGAGAAGAAGGAAACAAGATTACAGACCTGGAATTGAGCTACTCAGCATCTACATATCTCGAGCAAACAGTTTGAAACATTCATTTTAACTGTCTGCCTCATGTAATCAGTGTGAGTTAGTCACTACTCATGTAGCTGAGACTGCTCATTCCTTGACATCACCACCCTCCGAGCAGAGTAGGAGGGCATTCAGTCAACTGTATTTAAATGACAACTTATACCAGAGACTAAATTTAACAAGTCTCGATGGGGATATTACTTCAGCAGCGTGGAACACCCCGTCTTCCACATGATGTTAAGAAGCATTTTCACAACAAACTGTTTCCCTTGTGCTGGGGATCTAACCAAATCACATTCACAGGTCCTCAGTGGCCTCATTACTTGAACCTCATGAACCTTAGGTGAGCCTTTATTGCAAAGATGCAGCTGAGCAACAATGACAAATGTATTTATTCCTCCCGTTTTTGAAATTTCATTACATATCTTATATACAAGCAAGGTTAGTGAGGGTTCTTGCATTAATCTTGATACTACCAGGGATGGGATGCCTGACAAACAAAGGAAACAAGGAAATTATTTTTAAAAATATTGCTGAAGATGATATCCAGAGATGTGGTCACCTACGGCAGGGTTCATCATGTTGACTTCAATGTTTTTTCCGGGAAAAATTCCAGCCTTCTCAAACACAACAGCTTATTGATGTTGTCTTCTGATATTTCGGAATAACCCCATGCATGCACAGACTTATATATCAGAATTTTGGTTAGTTCTACCTCTATTTCTTATTTTTTTCATATGAAACTACACATACATTGTGAATCTGATTGTGGAGTTTAAAACAAAAACTTAATTTATTTCTCCTATATTTAATTTTTTAAAAGAGTAATTGCATCTATATTTGACCTTTTTATTTACATTGAACATTGTAGTTTTTTTGGTCATATTTAGGAATGGTGATTAAATCACAGCTACCCTGGGATTAATTTGATAAAATCATTCTGTTTGCTGCCCTACTAAACTATTAAATGAAATGAGAAGCATCTGACCGCTCAGACAGAGAAACAGCACTTTATACATTCTGCACTGAGACGACGGCAGTGTTATGAACACACCCTGGAAATGCCAGCGCATCCAAGAGGGTTGATATTGATGCCTGAAGGAGTTTATAAACATGTCTGAGAGTTTGTGGGAACAAAAAAATGCCACGATCCTTAATCCATGAGCCAAAGGGCAGAGATGGGGATTTTCTTAGCTTAGTAAGAGTAGATTTTCTCCAGAACAAGGCATGTTCAGGGGAGAATAAAAGAAACACTGACAGACTGAAAGTAGCAAATAGAATAAATCCAAAGATTGTGCAGGAAATATGGATTTAAATCTCCTAACCGAAACTGAACACCACAAGTAGATGGAATTAAATTAGGTCAGAGTTAAAGCAGGAAGAGGGGGAATCCCTTTTTGAGGCCAAAAATGTGTCTGAAAACAGACCATTTGTGCAGACAAGAAGTAGGAGCGTTTCAAAAACTGAACAAAAGATTTTCCAAATCGTGGCCTGGTAGATCCTATTTTCGGAAAGTTTAACTAAGGCATCCAAATTTAGCAGTCAGACAACTATGAACAGCAAGTAATCTAATCTAATCTTTTCCCCACCTTTAATATTGCACACATTTCACATTATCTAACTGAAGAACAAACAAATTGGTTAAAGTGAAAAATATTAACCTAAATTCACTAATCTGGTTGCATAAGACTCCACACTCTTAAACTAATACTTCACTTTTTAACATTCAATCTGGAGGTAAAATATGCCATCAATTAGTCAATCTGATTCAAGTTCACCTGCCCCTGTGGGATATTCTTAATATTTGCTCATATGACTCTAGCTTGAGAGGTAGCAAAACAATAGATATGACCTCACTGTACTAAAGTATCAGTCAGAAGAGGGGTAAATACCAAACACACACATTATGTGTTGAATTTTTAGAACAAGAGAAACATAATTAAAAATAGTTGTTTCTACAAAACTAGGGATGTGTATTGGCAAGAATCTGGCGCTGGACTTTCGCTAAGGTGGATAAATAACGAAAAGTCCTAAATACAACCTTAATGAGAAGTTTATAAAGACAAAGAATGCTTTTACTAGGGGAAAATTAAAGTACTGAATGGGCAAAGGGAAATCTGTCGGAATAAAGCATAATTTTCATATACAATGATGCAGATTGCTGATTTATAGGGTTTTTTTTATGGCTAATGGCCACTGGGGGGCACTTTGTCACGAAAACGTAAAAGTGAGATAGAGGAGAGATTATGTGGGGAGAGATTATGCACCAAAGAAGACATTACTGGTAGTTTTTATGCACACACCATGATCATTGAAAACATAAAAAGAAATGCAACATTTAAAGAGTAACTCGCTCCCCTACCAGAGTATAACCACGCCCACATTAATTTTTGAAAAACTACTCAAAAGGAGGCTTTGCCTGGCATACCAGGAAAAACGCGGGGGTGATGAGTATGAGTATTATATACTCATTTATAAAGTTGTTCAAAAAATAATAATTTGATTTTGGGGTGAGTTACTCTTTAAGTTAAAAATAATCAAGCTGGCTGTCAGAGAAGGTAATAGAGCTACCGCACTTAAGCTTGACTTCAAAGAATCCATGGTGAGACACTGGCGAAAAACTGAGTCAGTATAAAAAGTTAACAAAAGCTTTCAGGAGACAAAGTCACTGAAGAAGACAACTTCAGTGTCTTTAGCGCACAAGAGGAGGATTAAGATCGCGTCCAATGACTCTTCTGGTAGGCTAAAGAATGTTTCATTTTCTAACCAAGCCTGTTACTGTTGTATTGGTGCAGGGTTTGATTTTTTTGATACTAAAAAACTACAAACTATCTTCCGTATACTGTCTTTCTGTGTAAATATCTCATGTTGCAACCTGAAAATGTAAGGCTTACATGCAGCTGTGGCCTTCATATATACAATTGTATTTTATTTCAACATTTTACTGGTGCGGCTTATTTTGAGGTGTGCTCAATAGATTAAAAAATTCTGGTTTATGGGGTAAGGTGGAGGATGTCATGCATTGGTCTACTAATCGTTATTTGCAAGTGTTTGTGGAGCCTTCGCCTTGCCAAAGTTTTGACCATCTCCATGCACCTTGGGAGTCTGTGAAGTGCCAGAAACGTTTTAGGAAATATCAGGGGTCACCTTAAGAAGTCTGTGGACAACATCAAACAGATTTGGAGAACAGTTCGAACTGTATGCAAAATGCAGTAAAAAAATTTGCTGAATCAAAAAGTAACACACTCCTACCAAAGAAGACTAAATGCTGCAACTGAATAAAAATATTTTCTATTACGGTATTAGCTTAGGCTTTTTAATTTTCAATATTTTTCCTGATGGTATAAAATCATGGTAGATATTTTTTTGAAATGACTTATAATGCTCTCATATTCCAACATCAAAAAATTTTAAACCAAGGCGTGCAGACTTTTGAGACCCGCTGTAGGCAGCCAGCATGTTTTTATTTTAGCCCGGTGGCTCCTACATTCAGAAGGTTTGGACAAAATTTTTAGAAGTGTTTACTTTATTTATACAATGATTCGACATTTAGACATTTTTTAATCCCTTACCATTCTGTGTTAGTTTGGTGGAGCAGACCAGGGTGGCGATCTGGAAAGAATCCTTGCTGATGGTGAAGGTCCCAAGGTTCTGGGAGTTCTTGCCAGTGGTAGAGTGACCCTTCTCCTCCAGTTCCAGTTTGGTGGAGGGAAGGGTTAGGTAAACAGAGGAATCCTCCAGCTTCTTAGCCTCTGCCTGGTTTTTAATGATAAGACATGGACAGTTCCTCTAAAGAAAGTGAAATTGTGCATTCATGTACCATGGTGCAGGGTTGTTGGTTTTTTTTGTTGGGTTTGTAAGTTTAACTGGATGAATGTGGCTCTAGTCGAAAGCAGTTTAGGTGATTGATAAGGCTATAGAAAAACTAAATATATTAATCCGCTCAACAAATGAGTAATCCACATTTATGCATAAGATTACATACCAACAAGCTCAAAAAAACAATAGAATAGAAATGTAGCGTCATGCTGATTATTCTTTAAAAATTACTTAAAATAAAATATCCACTATTTTCAAAGAAAGCTGACCGAAACTTTAACAATTACTAATGAGACAGGTCAGGCTTCCATCTTCAGCCCCACAGCTAAATTTTAAACATTCATGTCAGAAGCAGTGTGGGCTGCGCCTACAGGAAGGCTGCCAGTCAAACACCGAAGCAGACACAAAGCAGTGCGGCCTCAAACTGTCAGAGGACATTTTCCCCATTTACCTTGTACACAATGAGATCGTGCTCTCCATCCCTCAAAGTGGTCCCGTCATAGCGCATGAG
Organism: Apricaphanius iberus; assembly: GCA_028564705.1. Classification (NCBI taxonomy): domain Eukaryota; kingdom Metazoa; phylum Chordata; class Actinopteri; order Cyprinodontiformes; family Aphaniidae; genus Apricaphanius; species Apricaphanius iberus. The sequence continues at coordinate 1,480,927 of JAPXFQ010000556.1, forward strand.
TTTAACGAACGACAAGGCAAAGATCTTCTCTGATTTATCTTTGGCTGTGGGAGGATAGAAAAGATGGAAAAAACAACAACACATGAATAAACAGAAATCTGACAGCCTGCAGGAGATATTGATGAGGTTGCACCAAAGTGCTTGTGGTCCTTGTGTATATTTGCTAACTAACAGACCAAATCTCATACATGTGCATAAAATCTGTTTATATGAATTACATGCCGAGTTGAAAAAGCTTATGCAAAGCAGATTCCACTGCAGAAAACCATTAAGGACTGCTGATTTTACAAGCAAACAAACCAGCAGGATTGGGAAGCAAAGAGACGGATGAAGTGGCGATAACACCGGTACCCAACAACACTGCAGCATCATGTGTAAATTTTAGTTTATACACACCCATACATATTGACGGAGACGTTTTCCTTTCATACTTATCCGTTGGTTTGTCAGTGTTGCAAAGCAATTCTCTGCCAGGACAGAAGGGGGTGCAGACTTTTCTGGCAGTTGCCTACCATTGCAGTGACATCTGTGGTCAAAAGCAGTTCACTTTACTTCTGCTTGTAAATGAACATCCACTCAAGGAGCAATGGAGAGTGAATTTTGATTGAGCCTAAAATATTTTTACTAGAAATGCAGCTTATTGAATACTCTCAAAAAGCATGTAAAAAACACACGCAGTGGTCCGTTTTGCTGTTCATTATACCTCCTGGTGTTCAAAATCGCCTAAGCATTTAGTGCTCAAAAGCTGCACTGACTACTGATTGCATCGACTATAGAGCACCGTTCTGGTGAAATGGCTCTCTGGTTGATGTTCAGCTGAACAATCACAGACGTGCGGTCTCCGTTGCATTTGAGGGGGTAGTTAAAAAATTGGGCTCTACTCCATCCAGCCTTTCCGTAGTTATCGGAGAGCCCTTGCATCGCTGATAATGGTGCTGCGTGTCACCGCACCTCTGCAGACGAAGTATAAACTCGGCTGAACACAATCTAACATTACAATAGATATTAAATGCGCTGTGCTGCAGCGTTGCTGTCATCGATTTTAATTGTTTATTGCGCATATCCTGTGTTTACTGCGTCTGCTTCACTGCTGCCAGCATTTGTTTGCCACCTGTGTGTAACTCCCTAGGCCAAACGAAAGAATGCTAGTGCAAAAAAGCACTTGTTGCATACAAGCGTCGACGAGTCGAACGCAATTCATTCAATATTTACATTTTCTGACTGACATGTAAGACTTTTCCCATAAGTCCGAACTAATGCTATGCCTGTATCTGTGCACAAATAGTTGGTTTTTCCCCTCTAAACTATTCAGACAAAAAGAGCATTCTTTCAGTATGTGCTGCGCTGTGACAGATAACAAGCAAAGAGACTGGCAGATGCAAATGCAAGTTGAAATATTCAGTCTCTGCATGACAATAAGGTGCAAACACATGAAATAACATCTGAGAAACAGAGTTTGGGTCAAAGTACATTGTGTGTTTTTCTTGTTAGTATCTGAATAGATAATAGCCACTGAAATATACACCTGCAAACAGCTTGAGTTATCCCAAAAGAATGAAGGCGAAAACTCCTTTCACACACTCCGAGTATTGCGCACCGCACAAACAAGGAAGAGAATTATGGTTTTGTCCTCTAACCAAGCATTTGGATAGAGCCACATTTCATCATTGTGGATCAACAAGCGCAAATTTATTTACAGAGAAGCACGATTCATCAAAATAAATCTCACATTCTATCTGCATAAATCCCTTCATTGGTTTGCTGCCTGCATCCTCGGGTATGAATAATTGCTGGGCATAGGGGAACCAGTGGAGGGAAAAACCGCTGCTTACATACAGCCCAGTGGTACCTGATATACAAAGACCTGCATTAGTACTGTAACTCTAGGCATTAAATCACAGTACAACTAATAGCTGTATTTTTTTTAACTGTTTTAAAGTGATGGACCTAAACACAGCTGTGCATATTGGGGAAGCTTATGTGCTTTTTACAATTGAAACCCTCAAAAGTAGGTCATCGATTGGTATTATTAATATATATTTAAAAAAAAAAAAAAAAAAAAGACAAATGTTTGTTTTTCCTTCAGGCCTTTTAGACACATCAGGTTCCAAATTACGACCTTTGAGTGGGCAAATCATTATTTTCCATTGTCTATTAATATTTAAAGGATTTAATTTTCCTTGTTGTATTTGACAGGTTTTTTTCCACCTACAGAAAGTTTCAGACTTTCTTACTGGACTCCCTGCTGTTAACTTACGTTTCAAATGGCAAATGATGAAAACTACTTGGGATTAAACTTCATCCTTTACAATCTTGACCACCACCGGGACATCCTTAACAGAATTATTATTATTTTACTTTCCAAGTCTTGGAAATATATTTTTTAAAAAGCTGTAAAGCTTTTAGGGAAACAACAAAATAGATCTCCTTAAGATAAACTAAAAGAAATGCAGTAAATATTTTAATATATTCTAAAAGAGAAACTTTAAACATAAAATTTTCAGCCAATAATGCAGTCAGTAGAGTTAGAAGAAAGTTAAATAAGTAGGGCAATGTTCATAAAAAACGACAATTTAATTTTTTGGGTTTTTATGTGATATACCTACAATTATCAAATAGATTTAGGCCTTTATTTTGTTCGGACTACTTACATTTCCACTGTAACTCTGGCTGCATATTTAGGGTCATTGTCGAACAGATTTTCATCCAATATGTGACCCCATCTGTCTTTCCATCAACTCAACCAATTTCCTTGCTCCTGCTAAAGCATCCAATCAGCATGATGATGGATTAACATATAAATGTTGCTATCATCTGAACTGTGGCAAACCAGAAAATAGCAGTGCCACTATTCCATAAAGAACAGATAAGTGAAGTACCAAAGTAACAGTTATCTTCCTAGTTGGCTTAAGGTTATACTACATTCTTTTAAATATTAGATGATAAACTGATCAATGCCCTCTATGGCATGTTAAAAGCTTGGTATATTGCCTCATAACCTTCTACACTTCTTCCCCATTCTAAACCTGAACTGTCAACTGTGTTCCTTGTTCTTCATGATTCATTGTTTTTCACTAATGTTTTTTAGCAAACCTATGAGGCTTTCACAGAACAGCTGGATTTATATTGTGATTAAATTACATACAGTCTGAGTCAATGTGCCACATAGGTGACTTCTCATAGAAACTGATTTATTTGATTTTTTGGGGGTATCAGAGAAGAGGGGAATTAATAAAAGGCACAACAAATTTTACGGCATTTGTTTTAACCACTTTAAGACACGCTTGCATTTACTTTTATTGCTACTGTAATAGATGTTTATAATTCTGTGTCTGCATATAGTAACAGCACAAAATGACAGGTGAATTCAAATAAACAGTACCGAACCCTAAAAGAATCCAGCTGTTCCTCCATCACCTAATATGCATCTATTGTGAACTGTCAGTGAAAAACTGGAGGTTGAGCTGCATTAGTATGCCCCTGCAGTCCCCGAGCAACTTGAGGAGACTTTTCTAAAGTAACCGTTACAGCCAGATAGCAGCAAATCACAGACTTTCAAAAGCAAGCCTCCTAACAGCATTAGTCCCCACAGAAGCAAGGTGTGCATGACAAGAAGGCTCTCCAAGTGGATTAGACTTCAGCACAGAGCTCTGAGACCTGGCAATTTCCTCCAAAGCACCTGCATGCAGGTGAGAGGCAAACACAGCTCAGGGATTTTAGAACTGGATGATGACTCCAGCTGCAGATTAGAGAAAGGATACCCTTTCCCCAACTCTCCTCTTACTGTCCAAAAGCCTTTTCTCCAGCAACGCTTCTGATGTCAGATGGAAGGACTTTGCTATGTGAAAGATAAATGGAGCTGCATGTCTATTCCATGCCCTTTATACCTTTAAAATAAAGGAGATGTGAAGAAATGAAATACAACACTGGCTGCATTCAACTGTACACCGGCCTCAATAAATAAAGCCCCGCAAGGCACTTTTACATCCTAGCTGTAGCCTCTGACAACCCACTCCATGCCACTGCAGAGGCAAACTACTACTTCTGATTAATGTGACAAAGGGTAAGCAGCAAAGTATTTATCATTGTGCAATGCATCTGCTTGAGGTGTGTTTCTTTCATTAGGTTTGTTGTAAGCAAATTAGCAGCCAATTGTACACCTGGTCATGTGAAAAAGCTATTTTTCAATCGCTGACATTTATACTCACAATCCTGGGATGAGCGATGGCGGAAGGTGAACCGCAAATGGCTTCGGTTTACATCTTCGATGGGGATCGCGACCTGAGAAGAGGAAAAGCAACGGAGGGGGTGACTTTCATAAGCATGGAGAAACAGAGCTTTCTGGATTTTTCAACAGATGTTTTCACACTCCTCCTTACCCATTTTTTTTAAAGAGTTTTTCACGTACAAACAAAAAAAGTTGACTATGAGTTTATTATAAGACTGCATGGAAGAGTATCTTAAAGGATGGATGGATGTTGTATTTAGTAAAATAATGTTGATGATGCAGAGACACTCACTTTTATCGTTTCAAACCACCTTGGTTGCTTCACTTGGTAGTAGATGACAGACTTGTATTCAATGATCCCTTCATCTCCAGCCCCTGGGAAAATCACATTCTAGAAAGGAAAAATAAAATACGGGTTTAAATATAGGTTGTCCCAATGTGCCTACAAAAATTATTCACCCCCTTGCATATTTAAAATTTTTGTAATTGCTTGTATTGAACAATCTTGACCAACAAAAATAGTTTTAGGTTACTGACAAAAAACCTTGAAAATCAAAAAGAACCACTTTCTTCCGGTGACCATCTCCAGTGGTCATAAGGCGAGTGCGGGATACACGACGCATGCGTGCACTCACACTTAAGGACAATTTAGAGAGTTCAGTTAAACTAAATGATGTTTTTTTTGGACTCCGGGAGGAATACCCGGAGGGAAACCACACATGCACAAGGAGAATATGCAAATTCCATGCATATTCCTGGGATACAAACCCGGGACCTTCTTGTTGCAAGGCAACAGTGCTACTAACTGTGCTAACAATTTTTTAAAAATGCTTTAAATAAAATAGGTGACTGCATAAACATTCACCCCCATCAGAGAAGTAATTAGTAAAAGCACCTTTGGATGCAATCACAGCACAGAGTCTGTGTGCATATGTCTCCATAAGGCTTTCAAATCTGGATGCTGGTAGTTCCCACTATTCTTCCTTTCTAAATAGCTGAAGGCTGCATGGGGATCAGCTGTGAACGCCTGTTTTCAAGTCCTGCCCTAAATCTCTAATGGATTGAGGTCTGGGCTTTGACCCGGCCACCCCAATATCCACTTTGCTATCTTCAAGCCATTTCCATGCAGCTTCAGCAAGATGCTATATGTTGTTCTATAAAGTTGTAATCATCTTGTAGTTTTCATGGAATCAAATGTTTTCAGATGTTGGGGACGAGCCTTCCAGGGCCTGGTGCGGCAAAGAAGCCCCACAGCCTGATGCTGCCACCACCGTGTTTCACAGTGGATATGGTTTTATTTCTGTTTCTAATGTGCAGTGTTTGGTGTGGATCAAATGCATCATCTTTTCTGACAACAAAGAAACTAGATATTGATATTTCAGAAAAAAAAAATTTTTTTTCCACTTGACAGAGTCCACACAAATCAACCGTATATGGATCTTGTAAATAAGGTATTAAAGTGGTTTAATATTTATGAAATCACTTTTTTTTCCCTTATTTTGTAGAAATTGATTTTCATTTTGACATAAAAATTTCTTGTGCATTTTTTGTCAAAAAAAGAGCCTGTTTTTAAAAGCAAAAAACCAGAAAACATCCAAGGAAGTGAATACTTTCTATGGGGATTGTGTCTGTCTGGCCAAGATTTAACAGATGATATGAGAGTTACATGAAAATAGTTGATCAACTCATCTACTATCCTTGTTTGGCTGAAACGTTCTTACACTGGCTTCCTGCTAGTAGAAAATTGACTAGCTCTTATTTCATAAAATTCACTCCCTCAAGCTGAAAGCAATAATCTAACAGAATGGCCTTTAAAAGTCTGGGTGTAGGTTTCACATGAGCACTTGTGTGGTACCTGACAATCTGATGACAGAACTGTGGAAGAAATATATTAGAAATTAATTATTTAAAAATAGGGCAGCTAGGGCTCCAATGCAGAAAAAACTTAAAGAGATGGTGGGCACAGAAAAAACAGACCAGCTGCTAGGGATGGACCACTCTTCTAGGTGCGCTTCCATTTTTACAACAGGTCATGTTGTGTTTGTGAAGGGGGAAGAAAAAACTACAAGCTCCAACAGGGAAATTGCTACGAGGATGGAGTGACAGTCGGTGGCACGCATCCCTTGTTTTCCATCCATCTGTGCTCTGCCAGGCAACCTCTTTTCTCTCAGTTCTCCAGCTGACTCCCCAGGCTTGCTAGTGTAACACTACTGAAGTACTCCTACAGTAATGGTTTCTGACAGCCTGCAATTATGGGGAATAAGAGACCCCATGTCCCCCAGCTGTGCTGAGCAAATATGGGGGGTCAGGTGCTACAACTCTCAAATCTGGCCCTTCACTAAGTGGCCAAGGTTACTGACAGCATCATAGCTTAGAGAAATGGCTGCTGAGACTGGAGGTGTGCTCATAAGTCAAGATGTCACTGGCCAGCCTCACATATCGCAAATAAAGATAGAGATAATATGAAGGGGGGGGGGACTTTGTCCAGAGGCAGGAAGAGAGGCTCAAAAAGGAATGGACACTATAAAAGGTAAGACTTATTATCAGACAATCACAACAGAAGCACCAAAAATGAAGATTAAAATGTGAACCCACAGAAAAACCTGGCTTCACTTTTACTTTCATAAAGTAATATCTAAGCAGCTAAAAATCCCATTTTAAAGCACAAAAATTTGACGAATCTTGAAAGTATGAAACATAAATCAATAACAATCACTGCTTTTCAAAGTAAATAGGTCAATTTAAAAACCAAAAAGATAATTTTGAGTCAGATCAACTGAAACAGAATGGCACATATATAACAGCAATCATCTATGCATTTCTCAATTAACTGTTTTGTATATGATTTTATTTTTTTTAAAGAACGATGAATAAAACTGGCGACCTGTCCAGGGTGTACCCTGCCTCTCACCCGTTGACAGCTGGAGGCACCAGCGCCCCTGCGTACCAATGCCGATACTTCCACCACACAAAAAAAATGCTATCAATTGGATTCAGGTTTCATTTTCTTCTCTGCTTGCTACAACAAATGATGGTGACTTTGATTTAAAAAAAATATTAATAAAAATGACAACAGAACTTAAATTTAAAAGTTAAAAACTAATATTTTCTGTGAATTTATTGCTGCGTTTCCACATCTTAAGTATTGGTTCATGGTATAGGTTAACATTAGCCAATACCGATATCAGTACATTAGGCGGTATCGGGTCATTTTCTTCTCTGTTTGCTACAACAAATGATGGTGAATTTGATTTAAAAAAATATGAATAAAATTGACAACAGAACTTAAATTTAAAAGTAATAAACTAATATTTTCTTTGAATTTATTGCTGCGTTTCCACATCTTAAGTATCGGTTCATGGTATCGGTTAACATTAGCCAATACCGATATGAGTACATTAGGCGGTATCGGGGCCGATACCCAATACCAGTATTGGTATCGGTGCATCCCTAGAAATGAGTATTATTGGTAGAAAACAACCAAAAATAAGAACCACTGGAGATTATGATGCAAAGGAGGATTCTTCATAAAATCAACAAACATCTGCACAACTCTGAGCATCCTCTGCTCAGTATTATCCAACAACAACAGAGTGTCTTCAGTCAGGGGCTTCTTCAGTTTCGCTGCAACACAGACCACTACAGGAAATCCTTCCTGCTCACAACCATAATAATACACAAGTCCTTATTGAATTAATTAAGTAATTAATATGAGTTACAACAACAATTAATTTCCCTCTGGGATCAATATAGTATTTAGAATTTAAATGAATTGAACTGAACTGAAAAAAATCCAAGTTTCAGTATAGAATCCTTATAAATAGGGATGGTTGTAGGCGGAAGGATAACCTGAAACAGTCACAGCTTATCTGGGAAAGCCTTTTCACTGCTGTATTACAGCTTCATGAAGATGATTCTCTGAGCTGTTAATTATGTTAATCTTTTTGTGAAACATCTTTCTTTACACAAGTCTTACAAAGTTCTTGTATACATTTCACTATGACATCTCCAATCTAGACTGTGGTCTTGGTGAACATCAAGCCCTTTATACACCCTACACACCCTACACTTCTTCTCTAATGATCAAAATAGCATTTTATGTTATCTGTTTCTCCTGAAACTGGAGAGTTTTCAGTGTCTGTTATGAAACAAAGCAAATGAATCAATGTTAGGGACCTTTCTAGAAATTTTAAAGTTAAGGTAATTGTGTAAACCCTTAAATATACACAAAGATATGTCTATTTTAATAATATTAGTGATAGTAGTCACCCTAATCACAAATACAGATCAAAACCCTCATCTAGGAGCTGGTTCTTTGCGAAACTACATAGATTTAACCAAACTGTTGAAGGTACAATCAGATACACAATTTCCTCTTTATATAATTCAATTGACACCATTAAACACTGTATTATACATTGCCATTTATATTTATGTATTTCTAAAACATATTACACATATATAAAGATGAGGATATCAAGGAGACTTTATGGAATGTCAAGCCCTGTCACAACTATAACGCGTGTCATTTTTGATGCGCTGAATAGTACATTTGATAATTGGGCTCAGTGGTGTGGAATTTAGGGTTCTGCTGCCTCATTAGTAAGGATGGATATCGTATAGGTTTTATCCGATACCGGTGCCAAACCCGTACTTTTGAAACGGTGCTTAAAGAATGTAAAACCTATAAACTTCATCCAAAAAATTTTTTTCTTTTTTTTTCTTTTTTTTGTAGGGCTAAAAAAACAAAAAAAAATTGATCCAATTAATCACAGGGTAGCTGGGAATTAATCACCATTCCTAAATATGACCAAAAAAACTACAATTTCCAATGTAAATAAAAGGACAAAACTAGATGCTGTTGCTCTTTTTTAAAATTAAGCAATTCCATTTTTGTCTTGAACTCCACAATAACTTTTCATATGAAAAGTAATAACAAATAGAGGTAGAACTAACTAAAATATATGAATACACTCAACATTTGGATAACTGCAGTCTGTGTTAAACATTGCATAAATCAAATGTAATTCAGAGGTAACCCACTATGAAATCTACTAAAGATATCTAGTGAATCATCATGCATAAATCAACATAAATAAGGAGCATTTAAACTCTGCAACGCACACAGAAAGCTAACATCTGAAGTGGATGGGTAATTCCCACAAAAAACGTATTAACTTATCATATCACCACAAAACCAACACGCCAATAACAATAAACTCACATTTCATTTAGGATCACAAACACATGATGCTGCACAACAATTCGTAGTTTGGCTGGTTGGGAAGGAGAGCTGATGTGGTGCGGGCTTAATTATAAACAGGGTGGTGTTCTGTGTATCCATTAATTGCGTTTAAAAAAAAAGGTTTTAAAAAAATAGTTAATTCTAGGAATTAATTGACCCGCATTGGTGCATTAATTTCAACAGCCCTAGCTTTTAGCAGTTTTTTTGCAAAAAGATAGCCATGTTGACCTTTTCTGGTGATATAGGGCATCACTCTTGGCTGAAGGCATGCCGAGAATCCACAGTGTTTGACATCTCCATGGGAAAAAAAAAAAACGATATGAGGCACCGAAATGTCTGCTGCTTTTTGGTCTTGTTACTACTGTTTATGTCAGAACCGGTGCCATTATGGCACCGGATATTGGTACCCATCTCTACTCATGAGGGGATATGCTGCTTTTCTGGGACCACAACCATCTTCTTAAATTTCTTTCTCCACACTAAAAGGATTAACCGACCATCTTGAAATAAAACTGGAATGATTACCTGTACCCCTAAGTGGTCAGGCAATCCTCTAAGCATCAGTCATGCCGAGGTGAGCAATCCTTGGCATACTGTTGCATAATTCTTTTTTTACTTCAAAGGTGTGTCAATTGTAGCAGAGGCACACATGTATGGCATACATACCATATGAGAGCTTCACGACTCAGGAGTTAGAATCTTTTGACATTTCAAACAAATGTATAGCAATCTGTCCTAACTGTGTATACTAGATTATCAAATGTATAATAAAGCAATGTTTAGTGTTATTATTCAGAATTACTCTGAAAAACAGTCTTGTATTAATATTTCTGTGTAATAAATACAGAACAGTCCTTAGTAGATGTATGCACAGACTTCCATGTATGCTAATATACTGCAGTTGTATAAAATCGTATTCCTTAGACACAAAGAGGGTGATGAATCGGTATCTTTTTAGCATCAGCTTTTTGGACCATTACAAATTTAACTATAACAGCAAAATCAAAACAAAAATAATATGTCCCTATTTGTTAGATAATAGGATCATTATATATAGGAATTCAGCGATCAAATAATGCACTATTCTAAATGACAGAGTAACTAATTTGAACTATATTAAGATTAATGTTAAGTATCATCACCAGGAATCCTTTTACTTCCTCACCATGCTGCGTCGAATCATTGAAAAAGCTTCTTAATTTAAAACTAATGAGTATAATAGATGCAGCCAAGGGTAACAAAGCTCTCTCCTGATCCGGTGTTTGCAGAAAGACTCATTAAAACCTGAAATCTGTCATCTCAAATTACTTTTAAATCCACTCCCATTCCAATTACACAAGTGCTTACATCGCTGTAATGGGTACCTTAATTGAGTTTAAACAAGATTATTGTAAACAGGGGCTCCAAATATTACAAAAATCTGAACAATTTAGCACCTATTCTGAAGGCAGGATTCCTTACAGCACCCTTTACATAACTCTGGTTAAGTTTTGTAGTAAGGTGAAAATTTCATTAATTTATTGTTACAGTAGCATACTCTAACTATGAAAAGAATCTAATTTATAAAGTTGAGCACATTTTTAGAGGTAGGAAGAAAAAAATTCATGCCATGAAGTACTTGTTTTGTGACAAAATCAACTTATTACAAAATTATTGGTGCTCATGCTGTGAATATTTTGTTTTTGCTTTAGTTTGTGATTACCTTTTAGAGCCTGTTTTGAATTTACAGTTAGGTTTCCTTATACGTCAGGAAACACTCCAGCTATGAACCTACTGCCCCACTTCTTCCCAGTGGCTTCTCATATCCAGCTGCTCTCAACACATCCTCTATTAATTTGTGGATGGTGCCGAATAAGAAGCGGAGTCAACAGGGATTGCCAGTAATTAAGCATGAGAGAAAAGAGGTCACTGCGACTTTAGATGGAACAAAATCTTCATTAGGACATTAAACCCTACTGCGCGTGCTCATGATTTAAAAGGTAGACAAAAAAAAAAGTTGTGATGCAAGTTTCTCTTAAATGCCGCAACTTGGCAAATTGACAGCCACTATGGCAATTTTTTTTTGTCTAAATTTATAGTCACTAAATGCAGTTAAGACATTTTACATAAAGCTACACATACGGGCTATATTTCAATAAAGGAAAGTGATAAATAATAGTTCCTCACTCCATAACGCTGTTAAAAGTTTCCCCAGTTACAAAGACTGGAAAGATGCGCACTTTTCACCATAGGTACAAATCTAATGTAAGAGACAATATCTAAAAAAAATACAGAATCAATCACATTGTATTATTTTCAAATAGTTAGATTATATTTTATCGCATGAAATATGCATTTGATCATCAAATAACCAGCATGAATTCTGGCTCTCACAGACCTATTAGGGAGTCTTTAAAAAGCCCTCCCATCTTTCAGTTATGCTGCATTCCATTTGTCTAGGATACTCGGGCGTCCGAGTTGCTGTGCATGAGAATGTGACGTTATTCCCCACTTAAAGCGTCCCAGTTTGTCTCATTACACTCCAAGTCGGAAAGAACATGGACGCTACTCTACTCTGTCTACTATCAGAGATCCAAGTTGGAGCTCAAAAATGTCCGCCTTAATGGGGGCTTGTCTCAGTGAAATGATGCAAGACAACTGCGGGATTTCCGACTTTCCGACTTGGAACGGTTGACTGGAATGCAGCATTATTACCTATATTAACTGCACCTGTTTGAACTCCTTAATTGTATAAAAGACACCTTACCACACTCCTTTAATCAGTATCCAACCTCTTCCCCATGGGTATGACCAAGGAGCTGTTTAAGGAAACCAGGGTCAAGACTGTAGACCTAAAAAAGCCTGGGATGAGCTACAGGACAATAGGAAATCCCTTGGAGAGAAGGCAACATCTTCCTCTGACTGGGGTTCCATGCAAGATCTTGCCTCATGGAGTAATCAGTGAGAAACATGACGGATCAGCCCAAAATGACAAGGGAAGAACTTGGGGAAAGACTTCAAAAGAGCTGGAACGACAACTTTAAAGGCTACCAATACTGACAGACTATGCCGTAATTGATTAAAATACTGCAGGTGGTCCCTCTGATCAAGCCAGCGTGCATAGAACTGTGGCACCTTCGTGGCCTCCATGGTAAAAAAAAATAAAAAAAATAAAAGTATTAAAGCTGCTAAGTATTATAACATTTTTGGGATTATTTGCAAACATCCAGAAAATGTAAACTTTACAAGAAAAAAGTAAATTGTAAACCCAAAGTAAAACTCCAAAGTTAGAAAAAAATATGTAAATCTTTGTTTCTATAAGTGACTTTGGAAGCTTACTGTGGTAAATTAGATTTTAAGCTACTCAATCAAACCCGATGACAATGCATTTTATCATAACCAACAGACAACAGAGGTGGGCAGTGTAGGCTGTTCATCACATTGCTTTATAAGAGGCCAGTTAGCCAGACTAATGCGCAGAGTAAGATTTTTTTTAAAAAGAAAGAAAAAAAAGCATGGTAAATCAGAGGATGCCCGAGAAACCAACTGGTTATAGTGGTTGTGTGATTTTCACCCAAAGACAATACAGGAAGTTGGGAAAGTACCTCCAGTTTCTTGCCGTCTTCATCATAAACAGACATGGTCACCTCAACGTTTTTGGGTGTCGTCTTACTCCCCTTGTCAAAATCCCCCTGAACCAGAGTTACGTAGATGTCATTTCGGACGTCGCCTTTGGGAAACAAAGATGGAAAAATACATCTTTTCAATGACTGTTGACAAAAAAAATTTTTTGCAAAAAATTTATACAATTTATTTCAATTTTTTGTATTTTTACAACATAATGTACATTCCAAAAAAAATGTACATTTTAAAGAAAACTTTTTTTTTTATATATATTTGACCTGGCATGATTATCTCAGGGAAGCCCATCTTTCGAGCAACAGCTGTCGATCGATCCACCAGGTGAGGGAAGTCCTTCCTTATCTGATGGATGTCTCCTGGAAGTAGCTTCAGAGTCACCCACAGACCTGGTGATGCAATCAAAACAGACAAGATAAGGTACTGAGAGGACAGCACAAAGGAGAAGTGCCCCAGGAAAACACTAAAAACAGATTTCTTCCTCTGATTTCCACTGGCAATTGTCAGAGTGATGTGTAATGGCTGCAGGTGAAGATACTAAATACACTTTCAGAAGAGATTTGATTAGAGAAATATGTTAATACAATAACTCAAGACATGAGGGTGTGAGAGTGTTTTCAAGTTCAGTTCAAAGAGTGGCATGAGAAAGGTGGGAATAACTGAAGCAGGCGCCAGAAATGAGATGCCGCATTCCCTTTCACTTTGCAGAGCCTATGTTAAGAGTGACACATCCCTTACTGGCCATGCTGGAAGCCCCTTTGATATGGCAGCATGACTGAAACGGCTGCTATAAGCTCTCTCTGCTGTTCTTCCCCCGGTGCGGGTGAGAGCAGATCTGACATTTATCAGAGTACAATTTCATTGGGCATGACAATACAGAGGGGACATTAGGAGGGAAGCCCCCTCCTTCCTGCAGCCTAGATCCCTGAGATCGCCATGGCTGCTCCCCAAGTACAGACCTAACATCACTGAAGTTGGTTTATTTTTACAGGAGGCTCACTAGTTTACTTTACAGTTTAATTACTGGTATATTACAGCCCTGGGAATGTTGGCAATAATTTTTATAAACCCACTTTGAAATAGAAAACATGCAGCATTTATCACTGGAACATGAGGCAATTGTAGCCTATTTATGAAATATGTGTGTGTGTGTGTGTGTGGACCTGGTATTACTATCTTTGTGGGGACCAAAAATTGGAAGTTTACTATCCAACCGGGGACCGACCTCCCTTGTGGGGACCAAGATCCCGGTCCCCACAAGTTTGAAGCAATTTGTGAGGCTTAAAATTTGGTTTTAGTGTCAGGGTTACACTTAGGTTATGGTTAGGTTGGGGTAAGGGTCAGGGTTAGGCATTCATTTTTGATGGTTAAGGTTAGGGTAAGGCGCTACGGAAAACATTATGTCAATGAGAAGTCCCCACAAGACATAGAAACCCAACATGTGTGTGTGTGTGTGTGTAGGTGCACTTAATCCAAACTAAAGACTCTTGCTCAAATAAAACAAGTAGATTATGCTAAACTGTGTCTACATGCCGATGCTGCAATGCAATTCCTAAAGTCAACTGTCCATCGTTGCTACATGGTTGTTCATAGTGAGTGATGATTGCAAAGTCATTGACTTTTTACATTTTGTTGTGAAATACCTTTAGTCAGAAAATGCTTTTGTTAATTGATGCCAAATAAATAAGCTTAATTGAATCAATTGCTTAGCAGCAAGACATTGGCAGAGAGGCAATTGCTTGCAATGATATTCTTTTCAGTTCGTATGGAATGCCTGTAGTTACATTTCTCAATATATGCCCCTTAAGTCATTAAATGTTCTTTCCATTTCTAATAAACAAATATTAGGAGAAACTATACAAACATCTCTGAATCATCTTCAAGTCAGATATCTCATTAAAACTGTATTGATTCTCTTAACTTTTAAGGGTTAGATCATTTTTAACTATAAAATAATTCTAGCAAGGTTATAATTTAGGATTAATCACCTTTATGTTAAAATGTCTGGTATTATATCCTATTTTAAGTGCTGTGCAGGTTTTAGTTTGCGTGTGGGTGGAGTGTCAGAACAAATTATCTCAATTTCTATTGTTTTCAATAAGGGAAAATTGCATCTACATGCACACTTTCAAGATACATTACTTGTTCCAACAAATGTCATTTGAATTCAAAGGTTCAACTGTAAATCTTATATACATTATGACATAGAACTGCTGTATGTTTCACATTGGAGTGCAAGAGCAACTACCCAAGAGTGTAAATAATATATCCAGGGGATCCTGGTTTTAACTACAAAATGACTAAACCAATAAAATGTACATTTTGCAGGAGGAGGATGACCGTGTGTAAGCTTTCCACTGTACCTTGGCCTTTATGATTGACTTCTTTGGCAGTGATAACTTTGTTGATGACCGTCTGGAGGAAGTCGTTCTCTCCTGCCACCCTGGGTGAAAAACGGGAGATGTTCAGCTGCTTGTGGCGAATGGCATCATCCAACGCCAGCCTGCAGTACATACACAACGGGCGAACACCACGGGGAGGAGCAAAAGGATGGCAGAAAGAGAAAAGGTAGAGGAGGAATGGGACGGGAAGAGGTGAACAAATTGACAGGTGGGAGAAAAGAAGTGATATGAACAAGAAGGAGAAAAAGAGACACACCAAAGTGATGTGGATACTACGACAGAGATAGTCACTTGTTAGCAGTAAAGAAAGAGAAATTATAATTAGCAAAGAGCTTAGGTAGCCCTTGTAGATAACTTAACATTAACATGGCCTTTCATGTTTTTTGAAACTGCATGACAAAAAACTAAATAGCAGACTATATAAAAAAATCAAAATATTATAGCAATTTGGATAAAAAAAAAAAAAAACAGAAAACAGTCTTAGAGATTTGTACAACCCAGTGCGTGAGAAAAAATGAAGAGAGATGCAGGATGTACTTTATAAAATTCTCAAGAAGTTGGAAAAGAAAAGAAGTAGTGCTGATGTTAAAATGAAAGACACATAACAAAATTATAAAATATATCAGCATGTGTATAATAACCCATCGTAACTGCATTACTTAACTAAAACTTTTGGAAAAAATCCAAGCAAAGTAATATTTACACTCATACAGTGTAAGGTTTACTGAGGTGTATGAGCTGCTGAAGAAATATTCAGATTATTCAGATCCCTTCATGATTGGAAGAGATTTTTTTTTTTTTTTTTTTTTACATAAAGCTTGGTCAAAAAAGCTAAAAGTACTAACAACAGCTCAGGTGGCCAGTCATAGTGAATAGTATTTAAACAATATTTATTTGTTAAAATGTTTCTGCAAATTCAGTCTCTGAAATATGTATGGTAATATGTGAGGAGAGGTCAGATTTTTTTGAAAAAGGTGTTGGTGCTTTGCTAGAAAAATGACAGAGATATCAATCAACTAAGGCTCCGTTTTAAGCAAAGTGAAGCTCAGAACTGGTACATTTCCCATCCATAAATTTCACCTACTTATATTTTCTAAATTATTTCAAATTCAAGCTGAACATTTAAAGATTTTAGTTTAGAACTTTAACTCCAAAGTTTACAGTAAATACTTGGATAGCTGTCCATGTCACGCTCCAGAATGTCAGATAGCACTGCGTAATATAATTGACCATGCTGCATGAGGGATCAGTCCCTCTTGGCTGATGGGAACTTTTAACTGGTCAGCTCTGCATTGCCAGCTTTCAACTCTCCTTTAAAATCCATATGTTTTCAGTAAATACCCGTAACCCGTTTTTTTGGTAGGCTTAATTGCTAAATTCAACTGTTTTCATTAACTGCAGCGCTGGTCTACTTAAACACATTAAAGCAATTAAAAATAAATAAAACGGTAACAATTTAAAGTAAAAAGAAATTCAGGGCAGTACTAAAAACATAATCAAAATATAGAGTTTCTGAGATTTACTTTCAACCTCTAAGAGATGTTTCCCAGTTGTTGCCCTCTGATCGCTTTCTAGAAATCCCTCATCATTTCTGTTTGAAAGACTGAATCCCAGATTACGTTACTGTTAATGAAGTGAACATATGCAATAATACATTTCAATTTATTTTATTCAGTGATTAATAATTAAACATGGACATAAATTACTCAAGCAACAACTAAAAAGGTTACGCTGGACTCAATCCGACAAACAGGATGGCAGTAAATAAAATTAGTTATAGCACTTTAACTTTATCAAGAAGTTTGGGGGGAGTAACACCTCATGTCAAAGATTCAAAACTTAAGATAAAAAATGTATATGAAAATGCAAAAATTCTGATATTTCACTTATGTGAAAATAATTAAATTAAGTACAAAAGAACATTTGCAGTAAAATGCTCTTACGGCTGGAATGGGATGAAGTGCTGCTTGTCCTCATCGTCCATTTTGCCCGTTATGATGTCTGTGACATCCATTACTGTAACAAAAAAACAAAAAAAAAGAATCATAAAAAAGAAAGTGAGTCAAAATGTTTCAAGGCCTGCATGGGGTAGCATAGAGAAAGAGATAGTTGCTACGTAGGGTCACATAAGGAGGAAAAAGCAGCCACAGTTTATCTCAGCTTTCTTATAAACACTTAATACAACAAGGACCATACAATGGTGAACAAACATTGATTATTGGAGCTATTACTGCCACATTAACTATATACTCTTTATATTCATGTCCCTATTAAACGCTCACCCTTGTTTTCTTAGTAGTTTCTCTCTCTTGAACAAAGTCATGGATGGAGCTCCTGCTGCCATTAACTTTGTGTTTTCTACTGTGACACTGTCTCTCTGTTTATCTGCAAGGTTCCTGGACAAAGTCATCACTGGAGCTATTGCTGCAATAAACTGTGTTTACTAGCTTTGCTTTCTTGTCCAATCAAAAGCACTCCTTGCTTACTGCCTCTTTGTAAAAATGTGTTCCTTTCCTGAGTAGAGCAAATTACATAGTTATTACTCCCACCATAACTGACAGAGCTGTTGCTACCATTAAGGTCTCTTTTTGATCGTTGTTCTCAAGAAAAAAGTACAGGGAGCATCTGTATTTAACTTTATCTCTTTTCAATGTTTGCTTCATTTGATTTTTGTTTCCTATAGAAAGCACAAACAACATATTGACACAATTACTACTTGCGCTAGGTATGTGTAGTCTGTTCGATTTTTTTCATAAAAAGTACACCTGACCCTGTGCCTCTTTTTTGTGTATATATTTCCTTTACAGAATCACCGAAAAAGTTATTTTTACAACTGACAATATGTACTTCTGCTTTTTGCATCTTCAATAGAAAGTACTTTTTGTGGTTCAGCACTTTTGTGCTTGTTGTGTCTCTTTCTTTGACACGTCACCGATACGTCATTTTATACCAATAAAAATGCATAAATATGTTCACTTTCTTTTCCTCTCCCACAGAAAGCACTGTCTGGCCAAGGCCTTTGCTGCTCACACTGAGCCTGATTCAGCTGGAGGTTTCAGACTTTTCACTGTGATCTGATGAAATTTATATGAATCACTAATCAGCATTAAATGATCGTACACACCTTACTGCATTGGATTAGAACTTTGAATAAACTGGACAGTCTGTATTAGAAAAAATTGGACGACTGATTTAAATTCATCTTGGGTCATATTAAGACTATTTGCCTGAATATAAGTTGGACCTGTTAGTCCTGAATGCATTGTCTGAAGGATTTTGTATTGAGGAATAAAGAATTACGAATTTAAATAAAACCTAAACTGCACTTTTAACAGTGTTATACAAAAACAAGCGCACTGATGTCACACAGCGACAGAGATGTCTCCACCGATTCCACAACAAGAGATGCATTAAGAAAACCATTGCTTTTAGCAAAGAGTTAGAAAAAGCCCCCAGTATGTTACAGAAAACAGGGGGCACATTCTTGATGTCTATACAGCTTGCAGATGATGTGAATGAGAAATGATGCTAAGATGACCTCACATTTACTCCATTACCCAAGAGACCAGAGTACAAGCAAATAAAGCTTTTATTACGAATGGTAAAGCCAGGCAAAGCTATTAAAAAACCGAGGGGATTCCTCATGCACGCACATGCTCAGTTGTAATATTAATATCTAAAGATAGGCCAACAATAAATCAGCCTGTCATTTACCTTTCCTTCAAGTGGAACTGAGGGGAAGAAAAAACACATTGAAAGAGAGACATAATTTTCTCTGTTGGACAACTATGGGCAAAACTCCAATCTAATTAGTTTACTATACACCTGGAAGTTTGCCAACAGGGGATAGATCAAACTGTAATCCTTTTCTCTCTGCTTCGGCAGAGTCTCTGAATTTTAGTCAAAATTATTAAGTCAGTCAAGCAAGGACCAAAGGCTTCACAGAACTTATTCACAATGTAATAAAGCATTGTAGTGCATAGCACACAAACTTATAAACTGCCACAATAATAGATTTTTGCCCTTCTTAAGTCTTGAAATACTAAAAATTATGGTGGAAAACATAACATAATCCATCATTTTTATTCATTGACGGATTTTAATGTAGCTGAGGTCTGAGAAAAAGACATACAGAGAAAGAACCAGATCTGATAAAAAAATCCTGCCTAACCTGGCAAGAGCCAAAGGACTGATCACCCTCTTGGAATAAAATTGCAATTAATCGTTTTTTGTATTGTATGCCTTTTCGGGTTTTGTTATTCCTCCACACCTTGGATGTGCTCGGAGAAAGCAGCGGCTTCTTTCAAGTGAATTAGCAGGTTTTGAATCAAGCGTGAGGAATCACCAATACAAGCAAACTAAGGCAGAACCAAGAGTCTTTCAAACTCGAAGTGACGCGCAGGCAAAAACATCAATGTTTGTTTTCTAGATTTCCCAGTTAGCTAGACCTAAAGACAGCCAGGCTGTCAATTTTTGGCATTTTGCTCTGTATGCCAAAAATTACAATTACTTCCCTTTCATCATTTATCTGATAAATCAACAATAACTAGTAGTCAGAGGTCTGTGTGTAAAAACTAATTTCTTTAAACTCCTAAATTGCTTATAACTTTTGATAAAAGGTTACATCTAATAAATTTAGATAATATTCTAAATTTTAAATTACTGATAAAATATTCCCCTTTTCAGATCCCTGTTCCAGAATAACCAAAGAAAATCTCAGTTTGATTAGGTAAACAAACGTGCACAGTTTACAAAAAATGGGTTTCCCCTGAGCAATGTGCGGAAGACATGGGAAATATTTCTCCCAGACGGATGAGCTCTGTGGTGCATGCCTGATGCAGGCTAAAAAAATGTGTTGCTTAAAAAGTTTTCTACATTTGACTCTGATGACTGTTAGACCTCAGTGCAGCGTTTGACACCGTTGACCATGATCTATTACTAGAACGTCTAGAGAGCTGGGTCGGACTCTCTGGTACAGTACTCGACTGGTTCAAATCCTACCTTAAGAACAGGAACTTCTTTGTGTCGATTAGCCAGTTCTCATCACAAAACACAGAAATCACATTTGGGGTGCCCCGGGGCTCCATCTTAGGGCCCCTCCTATTTAGCATATACATGCTCCCACTAAGACAAATTATAACCACCAACGATGTTAACTACCACAACTATGCTGATTACACTCAGCTTTATATCTTAATGTCACCAGGTGATGTTGAACCCATCCAAATCCTCAGTAAATGCATTGCGAGAATTAACAGCAGGATGTCCCATAATTTCCTCCAACAGAACAAAAGCAAAACTGAAGTGCTTCTCTTCGGACCCAAAAAAGATTGATTAAATATCAGTACACAGCTTCAGTTGGTCCAACTAGAAACTACCAACCAGGCCAGAAGTCTAGGTCTAATAATGGACTCAGACCTGATCCTCCAGGGTCACATAAAGGCAACAACAAGGTCAGCTTTCTATCACCTAAGGAAAATGTCTAGGATTAAAGGACTGATGACGCAAGGACACCTAGAAAAAACTTATCCATGCATTTATATCTAGCCGCCTTGATTAAAAAATCAATCAGACAGACAGCTGCAGATGATCCAGAACGCTGCTGCTCGTGTTCTCACTAAAACCAAAAAAAGTAGAACACATCACCCTGGTTCTAAAGTCCTTACACTGGCTCCCTGTAGCTCAGAGAATAGACTTCAAAGTGCTTTTACTAGTTTATAAATCATTGAATGGGTTAGCACCAAGGGGCAAACTCCGCCTGCAGAATGTGAAGCCAACGCGGAAGTGACAAAAATTGCAGTTCAGCCCTCCTCCGCTGGGGGCTTGTTGCAAAAAGGAGCAACTTCCCATTGACTCCCATGTTAAAAAGGCCAACTTTACAGCAAAAATAAACATGTTTACAGCCTGGTTCAAAAAACCATTTTAGGTTAGATAGTTCAGGTTTACCATCATGACAACTCTGAGGGGGGTGAATTTTTTTCTAACTCCGTTTATTTGTAATTTAATTGTGAAATTCTGAATAATTAGGGGCGTGTCCTTTTGATTAACAGGTCCGTCTAGGCTAACGCTGTTGGCTAATGGTGGCTAACTATAGCTAATAGCTTGCTCTCTAGTCTGCTTGCGGAGCTCTTCAGAGCCTGGGAATAACGTAAAGACTTCAGTCATTTGGTGTTTCTGAACTCCACTATCAGTTGCCTCTGCAGTTTTTATTCGGTTTTGGATGTTAATCTGCAATTACTGGGCAAAGATGGCTTGCTGTGGTTTTGATTACAGTAACAGACAGTCCAAGAAGTTTATGCTTTCGGGGGAGGCTTCATACCGGCTGAAGCTTAACGAGCTTGGGGGGTCTCTTTCAGGTGGCAGAGAGGAATGCTGTTCTGTTCGGAGCTTTTATCTCTTTCTACACGCGAGTTGGAGAAGGCGATCGGTCGGGTAGCAGCAGAGCAGCAAAGTCGGCGGGACCGGGACGCCGCGGCAGACCCGGTCAGGTAGAGCACCTCGAGACTCAAGAGCGGGAGACGGTTACATCAAGCTGGAAGACTACAGAGTTGGACTCTAGACAGACTAGATTATCGCTGGTTAGATCAGTACTGGTGTGAGGAACACAGCTGGAGGCATAAACTAATGGATGTCTGATGTGAGGTGAGTCAAAAGCCTCTTATTTTTTTTAGGGGATCTGAATTTTCATGATGACTTTGTGACTACTTTTAGCTGGATGTGTTGTTAAGATAAGCCAACTAAGTCCTCACCCTCCACCGATGGTAATGGAAATAACACAATATCAGGCCGTATTGATCCGACCCATTTGGGTCTTATTATATTGATCTGTTTTCTCTACTCGAGATGTTTCTGCGTCTAAACGGATTGTTGTTGAAAAACGGGGTAAAAGTCTCTCAACCGCGGTCTTCTGGCTGAAACTGGCTGCAGCCTACGTTAGCTTCAGTTAGCTCCCGACTAGCTTCTGACTAGCTTGTAGCTACGTCGGCTCGGAGCGTTAACCCTCCGCCCCCAGCCTCACAGCTCCACCTCTTTGCACATTTTTGCTATCGTGGTAAAAACCACCCACATCACTCAGGTCCTCCAGCTCTGGTTTACTGATCGTCCCTAGAACCAGAACCAAACATGGGGAAGCAGCTTTCAGTTTCTATGTTCCTCATATATCTGGAACAAACTACCGGGAGAATGTAAAGCTGCAGAGACACTGAACTCTTTTGAATCTAAAATTAAAACGTACCTATTTAGACTCGCTTATGAGTAACTGTTTTTACTTGCTTGTTTTTAATTGTCACACAAATTATTTTCTTAATTACTGTAAATGCTTTCTTGTGTTAAAAACTGTGAGCTTTTTTCAGCAAGATCAGTTAATTAACTAAAACTGTGTTTTTTTACTCACTTGTCCCTACATTGTTGTATTTTCTTGATTGTTTTCTTATTGTAACTGCTCATTTTTTATTCTAATCATCAAACTGATTTATGGTGTGAACCAGTCTTAATCATGTAAAGCACCTTGAATTGCCCTGTCTTGAAAGTGTGCTATACAAATAAAGTTGCCGTGCCTTGCCATCTCCCTAGGTGGATCAGGAATAAAATATAAGATTGTGGACCTTTCAGGTAATGAAATGCTACAATGAACAAATGAAGATCTAGATGATTTACTTTTTTCCCTTTTATTACTTAAATAAATCCAGAGTAACTAACTCTCAGTGAAAATATAAACATATCTCTACTCTACTTTTAGCCTTTGTTCTGAGTTTTAAACCGTTTTTCTATCCTTAAATTAAGCCTGCACAATAAGCAGTAAATAAATCATCATCACAATATCAGTGTGTGCAATATTCACGTCGAAAAGAACCATCTGGAGTGCAATAATTGTTGGGTAATATATTCACGTATTATGAACTGTTTTTCATGCTAATGTAATATTTTTCAGTTGGTCTGAGCCTCCCAGCAGCAGTTACTCACACCGGACACAAATTACTTTGCCCAAAATGCTAAAGGTCTGAATGTAGGAAGCACCGATGACAAAGAGAGGAAATAACAAATGGGAACATATCACAGGATTTACCATCATCATCGCCATCCAAGTTTTTCTAATATCAGCCCTGGCTTAAATAATCAGATTTACCTGCTACTCCAAATGGTCTTCTCAGGCCTGAAGTCAGCTTCTTGGTGTTGTTGTCCCGCAGCTCCATTCGCCCCACTCTGACTATCTGACACACAAAGCTGATCTTTTCTCTCTTTAAATCTTCACTGCCCAAATCCTAATGAGAAACAAAACATAAGTGGTTCAAGGCAGATGACGCCTTGCCTTAGAATCACAGCAAGATGACTCACAGTATGCCAGCAGAGGTTATAGCACCACATCAATGAGATTTGCATATAAATCTCCACAGTTCTACAGAAAAACTATAAACTTGACTTTCAAAAGAGTTTTTAACTTTTTTACAACCGGCAAACATTTTACCCCCCAAAAAATGTGCTTTCACCTACTGTTGGAATATGGCGAAAAATGATTTTCCTTTGAGGGGTGTCGACCAAAACCAGTAGAGTGGACGCAGCAAGTGCACACCAACACTGCTGCAGTTGGGCTTCCATTAAGCAGAGGCGACTGCCTCAGTAAATACATACAGCAAGTCTTGATCTTACTGAGAGAGCTTAACAAACACAGGCTCTCTGCAGAGAGTCTCCCAAATGCCTCATAACATGGCTGAATAAACAGATCTACAGCCCGGCGAGCACATGGACACACACACAATAAAAAGCGTTCACGCAGACAAACACACTCACTGTAAAAACCGCCCGTAGGTTATGAAGCTGGTCGATGTCCTTCGCCAGGCCAGAGCTAGACCATTTCACCAGGTAGTTCTCACTGTGAGCAACAGATGAGAAAAAACATTTCTCATCTTTCCGTCAAAGGAAAGTCAGACATTTATGAGCTTAAAACATTGTTTTTGACAAGTATAGTGCCTTGCAAAACTAATCATAGACAAGTTTCAATCAGATTTTACTGGGGTTTTATGTGATAAAACATGACAAAATAGTGGGTAATTGAAAAAGGGAAAGAAAATGGCACAAATAAAAACCTTAAAAGTAGGGTTTGCATTTGCGTTAAGCCCTGTTTTCAGTTAAGCTGCTACCAGCTTTGCACATCTAGAGAGAGAAATGTCGGCCCATTCTTCTTTGCAAGTGACCTAAAACAGAGTCAGACTGAACGGACAGTGTTATTTAATTAGTATTTAAGCTGGACTTTGACTGGGCCATTCTTACAAAACTGTAGCTCTGGCTTAGGGTCTTGTTAGAAAAATTTACCTCAGCCCCAAACTCCAACAGGTTCTCTTTGTGTTTTGCCCTTTATTTAGTTCAATTAATTGTCAAATAAAGTAACCAGCTTTCCAGTCTCTGCTTATGAAATCATTTCCATAGCATGATTCTGCCTCCGCCATGTTTCGACATCCAATGGTGAATTCAGGGTGAAATTAATCTTTAGTTTTCCCATCGCATAGTGTATTTTGTGAAGGTCAAAAATGTCCATTGTGATCTCAACTGATCAGATTCATCTAAATGTTTAAAGTCTGACCTTTGATACCTATATATATATATATATATATATATATATACATTTTTATTTTTTTACTTCCACTTCATAATTATGCACTATTTTATGTTAATCTATCACATCAGATCCTAAAAAAACAAACAAATTTTAGCAACGTGTAAAAGGTTGTGGAAACTGTATTTCTTGAATCCTCCTGTAAAGTTACAATAAATGCATGTATGGTTAAAAAATCCTAACATAACACAGCAAGTTCCCCTTACAAATATTCATAAAAATCAAAGTATTATTCATAAAAATCATTTATTTTGAATGGATCACGTAAAAAAGATTAACAGTTCCTGATATAGAGTACTTCTCCATTTTTTTGGGGGCCATAGCGATCACTACCAAATCATGCATAATAGTTTGTGAAAATTTAGGACTGATGTTAAATGCAAAAAGAAATGTCTGACTGAGCTCCTCTAATCATAGTACTTTGATATCAAATTGCTTTACAAAGATAGTAAACTCTTCAACTGCAGGGCTTAACTGTTCTGATCGGGTTTTGGAAAAGGAGTATGCTCATGGAATAAATTAAGAGAAAGAATAAAAGAAAGAGGAAGAACCTGTAATCATTATGATTCTGCAAGTCTATGGGTTTACCTGACAAACTTTGACTCCACTGGATCGTAGAGGGACATTAGCACCTCTGCATCCTCACCGATCTTACACACTACATTCTTCAGAGTCACAAAGAGGGCGAATGACGGTGTGGAGGCGAACTTCGCTTGCCTCGTCAGATCAATATTCTGCTTCTGAGACTGTTGGGGAAACAGAGGTTTCTTACACAACATTTTTGTGACGCATGCAGTCAAAACTCCAGGCTCTGCATTAGTTTAACGATGAAAAAGTATATGGACTAAAAATATTCCTGCTTTTCAGTTATGCCAGTAAAATCTACCAGAATTAAAAATTAAACACTGTATAAAAAGTTTTCAAAAATTACATAATCTGCTGTGGTTTATTTACAGTACAGGACGTAAGGACGTAAAGTGTGTTCTTTTAGACACTCATCTAAAGTATGCAAAAGTATTTAAATAAATAGTATTAAATATTTATCATATGAAATCAACTATTCAGTAAAGATCTCTGTTTGAAAAGGTCATGCAAGACGAGACCACATGAAAGCAGGGCACTTGGTGTGTAAGCAACCAGCATTCAGGTGTGGAAAGCAACTGACATACCAAGCAAAGTAGATTGGAAATCTGGCTGAGATTCTGCCTCTCTAAGGTGGTAGTTGAGTGTATTTCTTGCGACAGGAGAGGCCTCCTGCTTTTCCACTAAAGCTATGCAGGTGCCAGAACTTTGTTCCACCCCAAACAATAAGGGAATCACATTTCTCCGTAAGAAATAAAGTCTGAAGGCCTAAATAGTTTGCTGCCTTTCACAAACTTTTATCCATGCTATTTTACTGTAGATAATTCATATTAAATAACTTTAATCTAGATAAATCCTAATGTTTGAATTTAACAAATTAAAGCAACAGATTTCAACAAGACAATTGTTCCGAAATACATTCCAGTTATTGTTTTCAAGGTGTTCTTGTTTATTCATTTAAGATGAACATTTTAGAATGCAAACTAGTGCTGCCTTGTTCTGATCCCTCAAAAGACAGAAGCTCATTTTATAATCTCCGCTGCTGCTTGGCAGTCTATGATTTCATTGTCAAACAATGTAGTCGTATTTTCCATGACCCGTATTTTAAAAACCGTTGGGGATTTCCATTTGTAAACCCCTTTATCACCATTGTATATTTCAATTCTCATTGTTTTGTTGATCTAACTAGTCTTGATTTTCTCAAACGAATGTGTTTAACGCTATTATCATATGTCCTACGTTGTCATGGCAGAATCAGAATCAGGTTTAATGGCCAAGTATGACACATACAAGGAATTTGACTCCAGCAACTTTTCTCTCCAGTACAGAACTTAAATAAGTGAAATAAAAAAGGAAATACAAATAAATACAAATAAATAATAAAGCATAATATATACACCAAACCAGGGTTATTGTACACTGAGTATATACAGCAGTGCAGAGTTATAGTTTATTGTTATGTGAATGGACTCACACTCTGTGACTATTCAGAGTTCATCAGAGCGACAGCCTGGGGGAAGAAACTGTTCTTGTGTCGGGTGGTTTTGGCGTACAGCGCTCTGTAACGCCGGCCTGAGGGGAGGAGCCTAAACAGGTTGTGGCCAGGGTGTGAGGGGTCAGTGGTGATTTTTCTGGCCCGCTTCCTGACCCTGGCCCGGAATAGGTCCTGAATGGAGGGAAGATCAGTACCTATGATCCTCTCTGAGGACCTGACTGTTCTCTGCAGTCTGTCCCTGTCTTGCCTGGTGGCGGATCCGAACCAGACAGAGATGGATGAGGTCAGGACAGACTGGACTATTGCTGTGTAAAAGATGGTCAGCAGCTCCTGAGGCAGGTTGAACTTTCTGAGCTGACGCAGAAAGTACAGCCTTTGCTGGGCCTTCTTCCTTATAGAGTCAATGTGGGAGGTCCACTTCAGGTCCCGTGTGATGGTGGATCCTAGGAACCTGAAAGACTCCACTGTGGGGACTGACCTGTTGGTGATTATGAGAGGAGATGTTGATGGGGGTCTCTTCCTGAAATCCACTGTCATCTCCACAGTTTTGAGCGGGTTTAGCTCCAGGTGGTTGTGACTGCACCAGAGGACCAGCTGTTCCACTTCCCTTCTGTACGCAGACTCGTCCCCGTCACGGATGAGTCCAATGACGGTGGTGTCATCTGCAAACTTCAGGAGTTTCACAGAAAGGTCTCTTGACGTGCAATCAGTGGTGTAAAGGGAGAAAAGCAGTGGGGAGAGAACGCATCCCTGGGGGGCGCCGATGCTGAGGGACCGGGTGCTGGATATGAAGTTACCCAGTTTCCGCTGCTGCCTCCTGTCAGTCAGGAAACTGGTAATCCACTGGCAGGTTGAGGGAGGCACGGTGAGCTGGGACAGGTTTTGGTGGAGGAGCTGCTGGCAAACTAAAGCCATTTTTAGATAGATGTTCTGGAATATTCTCTGATAATTCCAACCGGTCTTTAATTTTCAAATACATCACTTTTTACCAGAACATTGTCTTTTAGCTTCTTTCACACAGCAAGAAATAATACCGGAGGATCCTGATGAATCCTCCAGTATGACGTAAACAGTGCAGCGGCTGTACATGTCATTTCACCAGTCAATTTTTCAAAGAGGGCCGACGAAACAGCAGAACTCCTCACAGCGCTCTTCTTTTGTATGCAATTTTGCGCACATGAGCTTAAAAGACGAAGCTGTATGAAAAATAGAAGCGAAACCTGCCCATATGACATGTTAAACTACATTTACAGTAAAAACCTTCCTGGATCTGTACAGTAATCCAAGCATCGCGTTGCGTCTCCTCTTGACTCTTCAAGAGCACCTTGAATTGCCTTGTGTTCAAAGTGTGCCTTATAAATAAAATTGCCTTGCCTCTTCTTGTCTCAGTTAATTCTGGTGAGAGGAGCTTTTCTGCTTTGAAGTTGATCAAAACCTATTTGAAGGGCCATGTGCCAGGAGAGGCCCACATGATTCGCAATCATCTCAATAGGAAGAGATGTCCAGAAGTCCTTAGATATGGTGGACATTAGGCCTGGGAGGTATACCGGTTCATACCAAAAACCGGTGTTTATTTTCGTTATATTAATTTTTAATATACCCTCATACCGGTGAATAGTTCGGACAACTTCCGGAAAGTTTAATGAGGGGAAGTGTTTCAGCCAGGACCGATTTCACTGCTACTCGCTCTTCACCATAGTGTAGAAAATAACGTTTTTAACTAAGTGCAGTTGCTGGCAGGAGCGAAGCACACAATTCTGATGAAGTAATTCCAAAAAAGAGGAGCCTCGTCTATAGTTTTAAACGTTTATTGGCATTAAAAGGTCAGACGAGAACCGAACGGCATACCTTTTAAAAACGCTATTGAGAGTAACCAGTAGGGGGAAGTGTTGAGCGCTATTCGACCGTATATAGGTACACGCGGTCAACGGCAGCAAAACCAGTAGGAAAGAAATCATTAATAGCGGTAAATATGTTTTACATACCATCTACGATACTTCTGCCGTCTTTTTTTCTGTTGTTATCTGAATATTAACCAACTAATAATCATCTACGGTCGCCATGTTTATTTTACTTCTTTGTAAAATCCGGTCTGTGTCTATACTATGGCCCCTAGAGGAATTATTCAGTACTACATGCAAATCAATTAGAAGATGCAATTTGTTGCTTGCGTCATCGTGAGGTTTTTAAAAATATATACTTTCAGCCTTTGAACATCAAGAATGTCTACTAGAATCATAATAATTTTAATTATCTTCATATAATCCACCTGTGTCTGGAAAAAACCATATGATGCACTCCATATGGCAGTAAAATGGGCTATTTAAAGCACTTTTTTATATTCTTCATTCTTATAAGATAATGTGGATATGAACAATCTTGTGTGGGGAAAAAATACAGATAAATACCGTAATACCGTTATGTTTCTTAAAAATACCGTGATATGAATATTTTCCCATACACCCCACCCCTAGTGGACATTGTGGCTGCATTTGCAGAAGCCAAGACCCGCAACCAGCAGTTTTAAGCAGAAAAGGACACAGTTATTCCTTTCCACTTCAATTCCTTACTTGTTTGTTTGTTGGGTTATTTTTGCTTGGTTATGTTTTTATCATTCTGAAGATTTAGCAAATTTTGGTTATGTTGGTTGTTCTGTTATTTATATATTGTATATAAAGTTTGCATTAAGATAGTTATGTAATTAATTATTTTTTTATATGTTAATTGTTTAATAAAATATTTTGTTACTCATCTGTGGTCCTGGACTTCATTTATCATGATTCAGGGGGGGGGGGCATGGTCTCTCCTGCCTAGGGCCCCCAGGAGGTCTAGAAACACCCCTCTGTGTCATCAGTGTGTCAGCTCACAGTTTTCCTTGTCCCACCCCGACCGGACCACACCATTACAGCTTTCTGGAATTTTACCTGATAATCTGAACGCAAACACCCTACCAGGATAAGTTCGCTCTTGTAACTAGGTCTTCAGGCGATGATATACCAGGGAAGGTTATCCGGACAGAGTCAGAAACTTTGCTTTCAGACTTAAAACAAAATAATTTTTCGAAAATTACAGTTTTTTTATGGCCTGTTTGAAAGGGGTTTAAAATAAATTAAGTTATTCTAAGGAAATTAGAGTGAGTTTGTGGAGCAGGTCCTGTCAGGTCTTTAAGTGTATATGCTGACTTTGATGCACTCTTGTGCTGAATAGTGCCAAAAAAAATATAAATAATTCCAACTCAGTTTTTCTATGTGGCTTAGGCTCTAATATGCAATCACAACATGCCTTTTTAAAACAATTTGAACAGTTCAGGCTGTGCTGAAAAAATAATACCCATTAGTCAATATTTATATGTTTTATTGATGAATATCAAGGTAAAATCAAAATCTGCCCTAAACGACCAATTATACCCTGGACCCAAGAGGGTTAAAGCTACAGAATTGTGAACCATTTAACATGGCATTGATTTTATTAACTTTATTGCTGGATTGGGACTCTGTTTTAGCAGATGTATACACTGCAAAAACTATACAAAACATCATGACGGAGACAGCACTTATATTAATACATTCTAATCACTAGAAATTCTTTAGGGGAAAAAGGTAAAAGCAATTTCAAAGTTGCATTTTCAAACTAAAACATCATTTAACAGTTTTAGTTGCAACTTGAAAGACCTTGGTTCCAAGGCTGTTTCTTGTATGACAGTAGAATGCAGGGGTAAGAAGGTGTTAGAAAATGAAAGGAGAGGAAGGAGGAGTAAGAATGTGATGAAGCAAAATGAAAAAGCGAGAAACAAGATTAAAAGACAAAAGAAAGATAGTTGTTTTGATCCCATTTAATTCTTGTTGTTTAAACAGTCATTCTTTGTGCTGTACTGAAATAATTTTTCAATACGCTGATGGAGGTCACCAACTAAATATATATATATATATATATATATATATATATATATATGTATTTATTTTATTTTCTTCGGGGGGAGTGAAGGGGGATGGAGAGAAAGAGGTGCAGAATTAGGGACAAGAAAGAGTCAAAGAAGGTGTAAGAAGTGTCAGGGCAAAGCAACTGAGAAGATGAGACAGGTGATGGAGTTTTGGAGAGGTGAATCCGCGGAAGCAGTTACCACGGCAACTCTGAACATATTTTTTATGCACGTCAAGCATCATCTTTATTTGCTTGCATGTTTAATTTTCCATTTTAAATTAATGCCAAAAAATGTATTCTTATGGAGATTGAGAACTCTAGAGAATATTTCTATCTTCACAAGTGTGCATTACAGCTGCTGGTAGTAGAAGAAAAAGTGGAAAAGTGTGTGTGTGTGTGGGGGGGGGTTATTCTATAGTTAAAGAAAATGTAGATTTTTCTGTATATGTATTATCTTAGTGGCACAAATAGGCTTTTAGGACATGAACTGAAATAAAACTAGAATCAGTAACTTTTCCTATTTTTATTTGGCATATTTCCTATTATTACTTTTAAAAAACTCATGATTAAGATTTTTTGCTGCTGTCAATTACAAGGCATTACTTGCCAACAGCAAAAAATAAGTCCTCTCTCAGATAATATTCTGTTGTCGTTCAGATAATATATATAATTGTCCTTTACTTGGTATCAAATTGGATATTAAGCTTTCCATCTCCTCTCTATGGTTCTGTCATAAAAAATGACAAGCAATTCTTCCATAAAGAAAACCAACACCTTTCTTTTTCTGAATTGTTTGGTTCTACAAGATAAATCTGTGTGTCGACTCAATATTATAGCAAATTTTAACACCTTACACTGCTGATATTGTAAGATTAATGATTTTAAATTGTAATATTCAAAACACTAAGAATTGTGCACAGGATTGTATCACAAAAAATGGAATTTCTTTGCAAAGATAATATCTGGGTCCTCTGTAATATTTCTTGACTGTGTGTGACCACAGCATCAAAGCTAGTCCATTTTTTTTTTAACGCTACACTCTCGATCGAGATGCAGTCACATTAACTAAGCACAGACATAATGGTGCATACCATACTCTTCATGTTAGCCATACCTTCATAATGACTGCATAGATGTCTATCAAACGGAACTCTTTATTTAATAACAAAAATGAACATAATTTAACTCTGGCTTTTTCCAAACATTATAAAGACTCTTCCAGTTCCTCAAAGTAACAGAACTTCTTATAACGTACATGTTTGCTGGTTAGTCTTGACACCAAAGCTTTTAAATGCAGATTAGGAGTTTCCAAGAGGGGTAAATATTGAACCTTACAGTTTTCAAAACGCTTTATAGCAGTTTTTAGCAGCCTAATGTTGTGAAAAAGATTAATATAAATCCATTATATGCTCATCTGTTTAGTTATGACTAAAAATAATGATTGTAATCCATAACCCAGAGCATTTTTACTAGTAAGGCAGAATAGTTAGCATACTTGAGAGGGGAATTGGAGTTATAAAAAAAAACCTTTTTGATATTTCACATCTGTATTTCATGACTGTAGAAAGTGCAGCAATTATTTATCAGTCTATTATAACACAGGCAGTCTGATGTTCTGAGAATACGAGAACTTTTTGCACCATGTTCTTTCACTTTAAATTGCTTTCGATTTAAGAGGGCCAAATCCTTCCTTTGCTTACCTTCTCTTCTTGGATTCTATCCTCAATTTGTTTGGAAGCTGCCTCATGTTCTCTGAATAAGCTGACAGTGCTGGTGAGGTCTGGGTCCAGAATGTTTCCATCTTTGTCTCGAACCACGAGATCAAGATCCAAGTATCTTTAAATTAAATGAGAAAAGGGTCAACAAGTAACAAAACATGCCAGGATGAGTGATGACAAAAAGCAAAACACATGGTTGCATTTTTGAAAAACCAAACAGCATGTAGTATGCTCCAAGTGAGTTGCCTCATTTTACTCTCATATAAAATTCCCTCCGCTCCACTGTTCTTTCATAGCTTGTCTGGCTTTTTTTTTTTTCTCCCTCTGGTGTTATTGCTCTGGAGGGACTCAGCAGAAACAACAGCAGGATGCCAACACGCACCTAATGGTTTTCTTTTTAAACACATCAGTATCTGCCTCAGCAGTGGCAAAAGCAATCTCTCCGCTGGACGAGGGTTTAGAGTTTCATCACAGCAGCAGGATAGAGCCTCAAAAAAGTTCTTGCCAAACTATTTAGTTGTCCTACTACAGACACAGTTAAGAGCAGTTACTTCATGATGGAATACACTGGAGTTTGAACAAGCTGGCTGCCTCCAGTTGTATCTCAACAAATATGAAAATCTTTGAAAAGCTCATTTGTTTCATTAATTTCACAGAATATCTAACTAAAATGCTAATATTACTCACTGCTGAAAGAGGATACTAGGATTATTAGGTACAAGCTAACAAATAGAAAACTTGTTTCCTTCCACTCACCTTCTCATTAATATGTATGGTTAGAGACCGGTGAACACAGAAATTGCTAATTTATACATTAAAATCCTTATATCTTTCTGCTTTTATGTCATATTAAAAATTTTGGAGTAAATAAACCTTTAAGTACTCATTAATATTCATCCATTCATTAGTATTCCATAACTATCAAGCTTAACAGAAATACCCACCTGTTTTTATCACATCTTAAGAGAATTGCTTTCAGTTTCATTACATTTAATTTGAAATGAACATTTTAATGATATTCTAATTTAATGTATGGGCTGCCGTTTGTAATGTTACATAAATGGACAAAAATTAAAAGCAATAATTTTAGTTATTTAGCTTGTTAAAAGAAAACGAAAATGGGAGTTCAGTTATTAGAAGTTATATTTTTACCATGTTATTCATTTATTTATAAAAGTTTCAGTTTATAATTAAATATTTATTCAGTATCAAACTAAATATTTATTTAGCAAGCTTAATATTTAATTTACAAACTAAGCTAGCTAAATAGGTTGCTTCAAGATAAATATCTAAGACCTAAATATTTAGCTAATATCTAAATTCACTTGCTGAGAAGTGCAAGTGGACTATGAAAATAAAAGCTGGGTCTTACAAATCTCTATATTAAGTCTTGCTGTTGGTGCAGTTACTGCTGCTGTAAGTCAGTCCGTTGGTATACATCTGTATGGACGTGTGTTTCAAGCTGAAATGTTGGACGTGTCGGAGGAGAATAAACAGCGGTGACAAACAACTTTCGGTCTTGCCAGTAGTTCACACTCTATAGGCGTCTCTCCACTAGTACCTTTTGCGAAGCTGGTACTTCGGTAACGCGACTCCGCACGGCTCGACTCGTGTGTTGCTTCACAGTTGCAACAAACCAGAGCGTGTGTTCTGAAGTAAGCGGGTGCGTCATATTGTGGGTGGCCCCAGAGTACGAAGCGGGAAGTACACAAAGGCTCGGAGAGGAAAGAAGAACAATGGCGCCCTTACCAGCGATCGTGAGCTTTTTGCTCAGTTCGTGGATTTCTGTAGACGCACATCGAAGAGAAAGCCTCTCTTATCAAAGTATACAGACCCCTGAAAAGCTACAGGCTGCAAGGCAAGACACGGTGGAGTAGTACAAACGAGTGTGAGAAGCTCTGCAGGAGAATGATGTGGTGGGCTATAAATATGCTCTGGATATTTATTAATTCGCTAAAGCCCAGTGTAAAAACCTATGTTAACAAGTTGGCTTTATTAGTAACTATTGTGTGTGTGCGTGTTTCAGATGACTGCCCTGTGAAGTCGTCGCACCCGACCGTCGGTGTGGTCGTTTAACCGGGTCTTGCAAAGATGAGACTTCTGGGTTTCACCGAAGCTCAGTGCTACAGAACTTCAGGATGTCGGAACAAATTCATCTACATGTGCAGCAAACTACGTCCAGCCCTGGAGCGACACAGCGTTTCGCCTCGTTTCCCCTTAAAGAAAGGAGTTACCACATACATGCTACGAATTCTATGAATTACAAACCACAACTGTATGTTTTGTAATAAAGCTGTGTGCTTTGAAAATGTTTTCAGTTTTTTTTAAATCATCACCACTAGAATGTGTTTTACAGATAATATCCCATCTTTGAGTAGGCTTAAACTTTTCATCAGCTTTCAAATGTATGCAGTTTACTTATTTAGCAGCGGAAGACTTTTTTTACTTTTAACAGCCAGAGCAAATGTTTCTATCAGATTTTAAAAAATGTTGCTGTACCCTGATGCCGGATATAATATTGTAAAATGATTCCACCAACCAGCGTGTAATGAAACTGCAAATGATAATACAAGTGTATAGCTTCGACATTTTTATTGGACAAGTATAAAAAAGTTCAGAAACAAAGTCCAGTTGCACATGTCTGTGGGTCATGGTTTAGTCTGCAGAATCCCATGAAGGTTTGATTGAAGGCAGATTGAAGGCATCGTGTCATCTCCACTCTCCATAAGCCGGTTTCCTGCTTCTGATCCGTCAGAAGGTGTTGATCCCGCTGCAACGGATCGAATTTAAAGTATTATGCTTACAGTGCATTTAAAACATACACTAAGAATTCAAATTAAAGAATAGAAACAAATATGTCTCACTGTGCTGCAGAAAAGTTAAGTAGATCATTCATATTTACAAAAACAAAAAGCAGCATCAGAATTAATTTGGATAACTGTCATACTGAAGATAATATGCAGCTGAATGGGTTAATATTGTGAATAAAATATACAAGCGGCATGAAATTTGCTTCTTACTGAGTACGAGACAGCGAGTTCGGGACTTCTGCGTTCTCCGTTTCTCTGCTTCGGCCTGCAGGTGAGAGCCATCGGCTGCGAACCGCGATCAGCCCGACTCCTCCTTGATAACCCTCTCACACCAAACAGCTCCATCCAGCTCACACTGAATCTTCTCTTCAGCCAACAAACTCATAAATGATTAAACTCCGTTTGGATCACAGCACTGGTTTTTAACATTGTCTTTGGTCTTCAGCAAACACTAAACACATCCACTCGCTGTAGCGAGGTTTCAAAATGGCGGTCGGTTTGTTATTAAAAGACGCTGTCAAGTTACTCTCCAGTGACTCCGCCCTCCGGCCAATCAGTGACCGACAGCCGTCTGACGTTGCTTTTCAGTACCAGTTCTTCACGGATGGAACCACAGCTGAGGTGGTTCGAAAAATAGTATCAGCTCGGAGCGGCTCAGGCAGACTTCTGCTGGTGGAGAGTAAAGGGTACTGCGGTCGATCCGAGCCAAGACGAAGCGTACCGGTGGAGAGATGCCTTATGTAGCTTCACACGACCCAGATTTTATTTTGGTAGTCCACTTACGGTTATCGTCAAGCAAATGTACATATTTTTCACGTATATAGCTCTGTCCTTAACATTTTGTTCTAAGCTAATTATTTAGCCAGTCGGTTGAGCCTGCTCGATAAATGATTAGCTTGTTAACTAAATGTTTAGTTTGGAACAAAACATTTTTTATTTGTAAACGAAATATCAAGCTTGCTAGCTAAATATTTACTTTGAATGTGTGACATTTATATTTGGAATAAATAACAAACAAATATGACTTTAAAAAGAAAAATCAAATGAATAATTTCATTTTGAAAAGCTAGATAATCCAGAATATTGCTGTCAGTCTTTTGACTGTGTAACTTTACAAATGGGACACCACGTCCATGCACTACATTCCAATGAAGAACATTTTCCCGGTAGATATGAGAATAAGGAGACAGATGGGGCTAAAACCCTTAAACAAAAGCATGCTTACTTGTTCCCGTAGTCTATCTTGGAGGTGACCTTCTGTTTGAGCTCAGTGAGCTCATCCTGCGGGAGGGTGCCGGACAGGATCTGTGACCGCCATTCGATGAGGTCGTAGATCATGTCACGGACACAGTTGAACATCTCGCGCTTGTCCCCCTTTTAGACAGAATATTGTACACATGAGGCAAGTAGGAAATGCAAGGGGGTAGTAATTCCTAACACCAGGATAGCCAGTGTGTTTCTCATCTCTGCAAGGACGGAATGTAATATGTTTATATACAATTGGTACAGACTGATGAATGTTTGCATCGATATTTACTTGTGCTTTATAGAGAAAAATATTTATTGTTTCTGTCCTTCAAGGATATGCCTTAAATCTTTTTTTGTCTTAAATTATGGAAAAAAGAAAAGCCCTTTATTTTTATCTTCAGTTTTACATTTAGTATTTTACTCTATACTCTATTCGTTGATCGTGAATGAATAGAAACTTCTCCGAAAGGACTCAGTGGCACCAAACTTGTCTAGGTAAGTAAATTAACCTAATGCATGCTTAACGCCCCCGTGTGTAAGAATGACCTCCAACTAGTGGTGCACTAAGTGAATGCAAGCAACTGAGCAGTGTTCTCTGGCGTCTTGACGTTATAACACGTCATTACAACTACGGAAGCCGCAGAGTGTCATAATTCTGATCATGTCAACGTCTGGAACAAGCTCGATTGTCTCGTCAAGTGATGAGGTACAGAAATAATTCTGCTTTATTCATGCCCGTTGCTTGTTTATTCTCTTCACCTCTCCCCCTCCCCACGACATCAGAGGCTAAAACGCGTAAAGCTAAAAAGTTTAACCCCTTTTGGCTAACATATTCAAAGATGGCGATGCAACATGGCAGCCTCAGATGGGGGGCAGTGCACCCTCTGTATCTATAAACAACGTATTCTAAAGCCTGCTGTACACAATAGCTATCTACTGAGCTAACAGTCATTCGAGGCCGTTTGACCAATCAAAATGCGGTCTCCGATCACATGGTTGCAAGATGGCAGCCCATGGAGAAGATTACATTTTAGAAGATAAAGACTCGTGGACATTTCGCCAGACTATACCTGTTCATTTGATGTGACGATGCTTCATCAACAAAATGAATAGCAGCATTTCCTCCATATTCATCTCGGTCTTCGTGTCATTCCTTGTTCTGAGGTAAGTGACGGGGCTGCCATCATGGAATCATGTGATCGGAGACCGTGTTTTGATTGGTCGCTTGAATATTTTAGCGCAGCAGACAGCTCACAGAGGCCGCACACGGCGAGTTTCTCGCCTCACGAGGCGAAAAATATGAAAGCTGCTTGATTTTCTCCTCAGTGCCTCATGAGGCAGAAAAATCACCAAAAATTAGCCGCACACAGCGAGCTATCTGCTGAGCAAATGGCCTCGAATGACTGTTAGCTTAGCAGATTGCTCTTGTGTGCAGCAGGCACAAGACACGAGAATGGTTTCATGATAATGCGATAGTGATTACACCTCGGTAAAATACGTATTTATGAAAGCAGTACTTGATTTTTATTCATAAAAAGCCAAATGTGTTACACACCGGACATTTAAGATAATGTCCAGGTTAAAAAAGGCCAAATTTCTTTAAAGAGCTTCTTTTATCTCTCTGCTTTTTAACACCTCACTGATAATAAAAGTACCTAAACTAGAGTCCTTTTCTGAGGGCTATAAGTAGGCATGCAATGATACCACTTTTTTCAGAATCAGAATCAGAATAGGTTTTATTGCCATTGTTTGAGAACAAGTTCACAAACTTGGAATTTTTCTCGGTACAATCGTGCACATAAAACATTTAACATAAATAAAAATAAAATAAATAAAAATAAAAAGAATGAGCTATAAGGCTAAAGTCTTTATAAATATTATAATCTGTATGTATATAAAAGAACTATGAAAAGATAAACATCCTTTTTAACATGGGAACAGCAGCAGGGTTCCATTCACAGATGTGCAGGTGAATGACAGCAGCAGATCTAAGTGTGGTCAGACCACACAGTGCAGTAAAATAAAGTTACGTAGTGCAGATGGTTCTATCCTACATGGGTCTTTAACTGAACTATCGGGTCTTGTTATTGTTCATGAGTCTGATGCCGGAGGGGAAGAAACTGTTCAGGTGGCGGGAGGCGATGTTTCAATTCGATACGATACTGATACTCGGATTTGAGTACTTACAGATACCGAGTACCAATACCGATTCTTCTACCACACAAAAAAATGCAATCAATTGGAAGACAGGTTTTGTCTTCTTTTCTGCTTGTTACAACAAATGATGATGAATGAATTAAAAAAATGGTGTAAAAATGACCACAAAACAAAAATTTAAAGTAAACATTTTCTGCGAAATTGTTGCAGAGTTTAAAAATTTTAAGTATCGGTTTATGGTATTGGTTAACTTTAACCATAAGAGTAGTATCCCCGATACCCAATACCAATATCGGTATCGTTGCATCCCTAGTTATAAGTGCAACTTGGTAGCACAAAGTATAGCCAGAGAAAGGTCTGGGTTTTTGTTTTGTTTGTGACTAACCAGCCACTGTTTAGTCACAAGCTCCCTTACAATACTTCTATTTCCCATAGTTCTATGCCATCTATGTAACATGAATGTGAGTATATGCATCTTTTGGGAAAGAAGGGATGACTCACCACATACAAGTCCCTCCATATTGTAGCCCACTCCCGCAGTGTTGTGGTAACCTCCTGAACCAGAGGCAACTCAGTAGGGATAACCGTCTCTTTTTGCCTGCAGTAACAAAGAATACAAAGAGCAAAGTTTATCCCCTTCAAAAAAAAACACATACGCATAGAAGTTTGCTGGAATAAAGTAAAATCATCTAATATTTATCTTATTCAAGACTGTAAAGCTGCTGTCCGTAGAACATGTTTACGTATCAAAGTTTTAGAAATCTTTAAAATGCAATTAAAATGCAGTTCGATACTATGATATGCTCCACAACATTTGTTATTCTTCCCAGCTCCTGCCTTCCTCCTATAGATGCCAAAATAATTCAAACTGACCAGCAATTTTTTTTTAGCCAACAGAATTTAAGTTTCCATCTTGTCGGCTGTCAATCAACGTTCATTTGCACCATGCTAACCCGTGAAGATGATGCAGAGCGCTTGGCAGCTGCATGTCTTACGGTCTACAGTTGCCATATTGTAAGAGAGCATCAGTCATGGAGAAGTCCCTCACCTGTAAAATGTCCATTAGAAAAATACAATCGGGTGATGTTCGACCGCACTTGCTGCTTTCCTCTTCTACCAACTGTGAGACAACAGGTGATGTGTGTGCACAATTTTTGAGGTGAGGCTAGAGTAAGCGATATTTGGTTGGGATGTTTTGAGAGATGCCTTGGTACTTTGGATTTTTTTTTAAATTGTCTTTCTAATGTTCCAGTTTAAGTGGAGTGCAGATAGATTCCAGCAGTAAACACACAAATGCTGTTGAATGAGTTCAGAAAACCATTGAGTTTGAAAAAATTATTTATATATTTTTTACTATTTTTTACTTTTTTACTTCTTTACAGGTAGTTTAAACTGAATGTGGCAGCAGGTAACATGGTTCATAAAAAGGATGAAATCCACTGTTCCTAAAGACTATCAATGCAAATCCAGGATCTCTGAGATACACAGATCAAAATATAACAAGAACATGTCAAATCATAAAAGATTTACTACTAAAATTATCCTTAAGACAAGGTTTAACATTAGATTATATCCATACTTTTGATTGGTCCCCACTGGTGATCAGCCTTTAGAGTGAATGTAGTTACAGAGAGGAGACTCAAAATTTGCTATTGTCAGTTTTAGTAAATTCCTTAAAATGAAATCAGACTTGATCATCTTGATGTCAGATGTAAATTAACTTTTCATTAAGCCTTTAACCTCAGTTTGTAGTAAAACAAGCTGGGCTTGGTTTTGGGTGACTTTTGGAAATCTTAAAGTTAAGCTAAGGCCCAACATTTTTACAAATGTTACCATGGATACTGCAGTTTCAGTCATAATAGTGCTGTTAATTGCTGCAGTAGTATGTGATGTAATTCTTAAGGCAATGTAGAATCTCGACCCCCTAATTATTTTCTTTGTTTTGAAATACCAGTAAAAAACACAGGTGTGAAATCGCCGTTCTTTCTGATCAAAGTATTTAAAAACTGATCATAGAAAAAAGCCTAGTAAAAATATTTTGAATGCTGTTCTTTTTAATATTCTAGCATTATAATCTTTATAGGGAAACTATAATTGGACGAAATTGGCAATAGCAATTCAACACTACAATTTTTGATACTGGAAGTTGGCCACCAAGGTCTCATTGGTTTCTATTCTTTAAACATTCTTCTTTGTTTTTCGCAGTTTTACAAAAAGCAATACTATTAACCACAGAAATACCTTGTACAAACATGTAACAATTAAGTTTATATATTCCCTGATACTGACCCACTGCCTTCAACTGTCGCATCCTTTAGGTGTATATAACAAGCAGGAAATATGCCCTGTAAGAGAAAAAGTAAAATAAAAATACTACAGAAATAAATAAAAATCAATAATTATATATATATATATATATATATATATATATATATATATATATATATATATTAAAAAAACACGTACCTTTTTTGATTTTCTCCTCAGCCTGTATCCCCTGTACCACTCTAGTGAAAGACAAAAATATTATTGCTTTATCGACTCACATTTTTTTTAAACTACTGAGTAGGGGTGTAACGGTTTTTGTATTTGTCCCGTGCCGTCACGGTACAGGCGTTACGGTTCGGTGCACGCAGTCATACGACGAATACGCCTGAGTGAGTTTAAAAAAAAAAAAAAAAAAAGTCGTGTCCTCACTTGGCGGCAGGTGGCAGTACTGAGCCGAACACTGCCAGACACAGAAAGAAGGAGAAATTGCAGAAGAAGAAAAAGTAAGAAAAGAGGGAAAGTGATGGACAGTGTAGAGTTGGAGGAGCCGCCGGCTTCATTTAAATCCGCTGTATGGGAGCACTTTGGCTTCCCCGTACAATGTAATGGTGACGGCATGCGAGTGGAGGACCAGACAAAGACTGTCTGCCGGCGATGTTTCACGGAGGTGCGGTACGTCGCTGGCAACACCTCAAACATGCTTACGCACATAAGACGGCATCACCCCGACATATCTGTCACTGGTGCGCGGAGAAAAAAGTCTTTGGTACAACAACTTATTCCCGCTGTTTTCAAGCCACCTCTTGACATTAACACTGACCGGGCTAAAAAAATCACAGAAGCAATTGGCATATACATAGCAACATCAATGCGCCCATACGCACTTGATTGTAATTTTTTGTTTGACTTGTGCCATTATAGTTTACATTTAGCTTTAATACAGCTTATCAGCTTGTCAGCATAATACAAAACTAAAAATGTTCCTTCATTATAATTGTTACCAAAGTGCAACCTGACTACCTCAGTCA
Source organism: Apricaphanius iberus (assembly GCA_028564705.1). Classification (NCBI taxonomy): domain Eukaryota; kingdom Metazoa; phylum Chordata; class Actinopteri; order Cyprinodontiformes; family Aphaniidae; genus Apricaphanius; species Apricaphanius iberus. The sequence goes on from JAPXFQ010000556.1 coordinate 1,523,257, forward strand.
ATCTTTTGAGAATAACCCTCCAAATACATTTGTTATGTTTTGTTTTATTTATTTTTACTTCTGTAAAAGGAGATGGATTCTACTTTGCACTCAATTGGTGTCTGTTAAAAATAAATTAAAAAAGCTAACTTTCACACGTGATTTTTTATTTTATTTACTTTTTCCCTGTTGTACCGAACCCGTACCGAACCGTGAACTCCATACCGAGGTATGTACCGAACCGTGACTTGTGTGTACTGTTACACCCCTACTACTGAGTATTGACTTTGAAAAAAGTGATTATAAAATGTCTGAAAAAATCCTACTCTTTATATTTTGACATTTAGTAAATATGAATATTTTTTAATTGTAATTGACCTAGAATAGGAAAAGTTTATTCTGATTTCATGTTGGACAGTGAGAAAAAAAAAGGATATGTGCGTTTCCACATAGTGTATATAAACTTTTGGTTTCGACTGTAAGTGGAGGTGTGGAAATGTGGGCTTTTTTTTAGCAGCAGCAAAAATCATGAGCGCTTCACACTGATTCGGTACACCTGAAACTGTTATGTTGTAGCTGTTATGAAGTATTTTTCCTCTTGAATTTTCATTCATTTACTTTTCAAGCAACAAAGGATAAAAATTTAACAAGAGAAAATTAATCCAATATCTGTTCTAATTTGATAACTACAAAGATCTAAAGAAAATGAATGAGAAAAAAATAAGTTTTTGTAACGATCCAGTTAAAACTTGGACATCAGTATTTTTCAGCTACTGTGATTGTAATTGAATACCGCTGTGAATAAAGAAAAATGAAACATTAATCAGCTGAAGTAGCCCACATCATACTAGAGAATTCTGGGGTGTGCTTATCTGTTTTTTTGCACAACACTTTTAGCTAAGTTAACCAAGATATACTTTCCCAAATGTGCTTTTCCATTCAGGTTACAGCTCACAAACTTTAAAACCTGGTATATCATGTCCCAAAAACTACTGTGTAAAAGTAAAAAAAGAGTGAACTTTTTCTGTAGTGAGACTGCGACATGGCTTTTCACAATACACTCAGACAAGGCATAATTCATGAAATTGCTTTTTTTTTTCTGACCACCAAGGTCCTGTTTTGCACTTTATAAATTACAGATATTTACAGCTTTGATCAAGCGTGGCATCATCGAGTCAGTTCTCACCTTCATATGTCTCAAGTATGTGCACCGTGTCTCCGATCTGCAGTGACAGCTCCTCTTCTCCCCGGGCGTCATAGTTATAGATTGCTTAAGGAAAAATAAGAGAGGACAATATATGAGAAGAGGATATTACAGGTAGAAGAAAAAGTCAATAAAGTATTTGGCTCCTTTGAGGCTCTAAATGTGTGCCCCTTTGATGTGTAGTAAAAGTTATCGCACATTTACCGGATGTCCACCCACAGTCTATGACAGTGTGATGGGGTCTCGCAGCAGCTTGAGCTGTGATATCAACACATTTCTACTGCCTGCTGCGGAGAAGTCAATACAGGAGGATGATGCCAAAACATTGCTAATGACAAAGACAAAGCTACCTGAAGCAAGACAGAGCAAGCAAAGCATTTCATGGTAGTCGGAATATAAAATCAAATCAAAAATGCACTTTATGACTTATAATACTATTATGATGACTTACTATTATGCATAAACACTTCATTGATAAATTGTTTTAATTACTAGCCACATAGAAACAATTATAACAACTTCATGTCTCACTGAGCAACATGCTTTTATAGGCCCCATGCCCCATGTATGGATTATTGGAGAAAACTCAATATGCAGTGATAATAAAAAGTAGATTGTTCACAAGCTGCTTCAGCCTAAGCATTTTCTTCAGCAAGATGAGGTAAAAGAAAACTGTAAAAAAATATTTATAAATAAATCTTTTCAACAGTAATTGAGAATATTTTTGTTAATTGCATTCATCTATGTCAGCACTTTTTCCCCATGTTTCAGCCCAAATATACAAGATATGCACTAATCAACCAATACATAGGTCTGAATTGGCCAGTATTCTATTGATTGGTAATCAACAGATGAAATACCGAAAAGCTGATTTGTTTGTTTTTTGTTTTTTCAATTGGATACAGTATGTGAAAATTAAAAACTGTTTTTAGTCTGTAAATCTGCGACCACAAGCATTTGCTTTGATCCAATTTTTAGATTTTGATAAAAATCTGAAAGGTTAGGTGCCTATGCTGTGATGCACAATCATGATGAAAAATGATCTTGAAATTCCTTAATATTAGGTTGGATTCAAAACTACTACCTTCATTAAAAACATGTAGATTATTTTCAATAAACTAAAAGAAAGAAACACATAAGCCAGGAAAAGTGCATTATCTAAAGTATATGCAAGCCTATAAAAAACAACTGCATTTGTAAAATGTTTATTTGCATTTCTGTGAAAAAAGATCATTTATATATATATATATATATATATATATATATATACATACATATACACATACACACACACACATGCCAGTTTATTGTATACACCTGTCCAACTGCATATTAACGCAAATTTCAAATCAGCCAATCACATGGCGGTAACTGAATGCATTTAGGCATGTAGACATGGTCAAGATGACCTGCTGCAGTTCAAATAGAGCATCAGAATGGGGCAAAAAGGTGATTTAAGTGACTTTGAACGCATCATGGTTGTTGGTGCAAGACAGGCTGGTCTGAGCATTTCAGAAAGTGCTCATCTACTGGGATTTTCACGCACAATCATCTTTAGGGTTTACAGAGACTGGACAGAAAAATAGGAAAATATCCAGTGAGCAGCGGGTCAGTGGGCAAAAATGCCTTGTTGTTGCCAGAGGTCAGAGGAGAATGGTCAGACTGGTATGAGCTGATAGAAAAGCAACAGTAACTAAAATAACCACTCTTTACAACCAAGGTATGCAAAAGAGCATCTCTGAACACAAAACGCATCGAATCTTGAATCAGATGGGCTAGAGCAGCAGAAGACCACACCGGGTGCCACTCCCGTCAGCTAAGAACAGGAAATTGAGGCTACAATTTGCACAGGCTCACCAAAAGTGGACAAAAGAAGACTGGAAAAATGTTGCCTGGTCTGATGAGTCTCGATTTCTGCTGTAATATTCGGTTGGTAGGGTCAGAATTTGGTGTCAACAACATAATAGTGAGGATCCATCCTGCCTTGTATCAATGGTTCAGGCTGGTGGTGGTGGTGTGGGAGACAGTTTCTTGGCATATTTTGGTCCCCGTAGTACCAATTGATCATTGTTGCAATATAGCAGCCTACCTGAGTATATTTGCTAACCATGTCAATCCCTTTATGACCACAGTGTACCCATCTTCTGATGGCGACTTCCAGCAGGATTATGCGCCATAAAGCTTGGGTCATCTCAGACTGGTTTCTTTTCGACATGACGACAAGTTCACTGTACTCAAATGACCTCCAGTTCTCAATCCAATAGAGCACCTTTGGGATGTGGTGGAAAAAAAGGTTACTACCATAGATGTGCATCGGACAAATCTGCAGCAACCGTGTGATGCTATCATCAGGGCTTTCCACAAGCGACGGCTGCAGGCTATATAGCCGACTACTCAATGAACTCCAGCCGGCTACTAATTTATGACCAGGATGTGATTCCGCGCAATGCTGTGCACGACGTTAGCACGCCCATTGTATTTAACCTTTCATACTTCAGCATGAGTCCCGCTGTGACACGGCTCTATTTTCCGCCACAATGCTATGTGAACTGGGGTAGCTTTCAAACTTCAAAGTAGAGCGTCATTTTGGTAATTCAGTCCTCCCTTCAAGCGTTCAATTAGTGAAAAAAAAACAGATTCGTAAGAGTGTGTTTTTGTTTGTTTATAAGGGAGAATTATTTGCTGTTTATTTGTGTAGCCACCACTGCACTGTGAACGTGTCATGAACTGAAATTAAGAGATTTACAACCACAGAAAGCCCGTTGATGCCATACTATGCCAGTATTAGGAATCTTCTCCTGTTCAGGGTTTCTTCCTGCCCAGAGGTGTGAGAAAGATGCCACCAAAAAGAAAATCCAATCAGCAGACTCTGGGAGGCTTATTAAAGAAGAAAAGTGGTCAGTTTAAGTGATTCAGAGTAGTATTAAGATTCTGTATTCATCCTAAAAGGGACATTCATTGTTCAAAATCAAAACATTTTCAGATTTTTTATTTTAATGGTGGCATTTTAATGTAAACCTACAAGTGTTATATTGTTGCTGCTGCAATATTTTGAGTTGTTATATATATATATATATATATATATATATATATATGGCAAAATTACACACAAAAACCATGGTAATTTAACAGTTACCAGAATCTAAATTTAGATCAAATAACATATAATCTGAGTTCCATGTAGTCTGCATTCATTACAATCACTTTAAAGCATGTGTTGGCAGGTTTCAGTCGATCAGGACAACAGAGCGACTGTTCTGTGAGCCACAACCAAGTGATTTTCTGCACACACAAAAATCAGACTGACAAAATGCTTTTCAGAATTTGACTTCAGTTCTTTTAATAAACCACCAAACTTGAGACATTTCAATGCATATATTAGACAATAGACAGTTGCCAAAAAAGTCCAAATGCTGGGTTGACAAGGTTGATAAGGAAGCTACTTTAATAATTTCACAGCTCAGTTGTTTATATTCAAGCCTATCCACACATCATGTTTGTACTCAAAGAACTCAACTGCAGAAGAGAACCAGGAGCTTTAAGTACAAACATATCAAGTGAGATGTATGCAATAAGAATGTAATACAAAGAGCAGGAGGCTTTTAGCTCTTGTCGTAAAAGGAACGCAATTATCTGTGAACAAATTAGAGAAAGGGAAAAAAAACTACTATTGAATCTGATATTAGAACCACATAGAGTGCAGTAACACTGTAAGAGGCAATGCAGAAAGAAGAACACGTAAGAAGAAAAGTAGGCAAAAAAAGCACCTAAATGAAGGCATCAATGTGATGCTGTGGGAATACACTGAAGTCTGCTTGAACACAGCCTTCCAGAGGTGAATGACTGCTTAATTACAAAAAAGACCATAGCTTCAGGCACAGCAGCCTTTCTAGCAGGTTGATCCTGCAAGTGTGTTATCCATTTTCCCCTTAGAACCACCTGCCACTTGAAGCGCCCATTACAGTTTATTGAAGACATCAGGTGGGACACCCTATTCTTTTTGGTTACTATTAGCCCTAGGGTGCTTATGCTTGACAGCTATGCAAAACAAAGACTTTATGATTTTGTTGCCTTTGGTGTTGGACTTAAATTCTATATGTCCTACCCCCACATAGGAAATAAATGTGCAGGGTCTTTCCTGCAGCAGGATTGCTTCAGCAAAAAAAGCCAGTTGGTTCTAAATGTTAAAAACAGTAAGACTAAGATGAATTAAAAAGAAACATAACAAAATCACTCCGGTTTTTAGATTGAACGTTGACTGAAAGGACAATCTAAAAATAACTTATTTCTGTAAATATTTTACACTGAACAATCAGTTCAAGCTGTTTTTATTCAAATAGATTAATAAAAAATTTATTTTTTATTTTACAGTTTATGAGGAAAATCTAATCTAATCTGTGTGTCAGAGGTTATAAAGCTTTGACCTGCCAATTCTTCTTTTGCCCATTTCTGATCTTTAAGAGGCGTGAAAAAATGTAAGAAAAGCATTTTACAAAAAAATGTAATCACAGAAAAACTGAACATTGTGTTGAACTTTTAAAGACGCACTCCTTAACCTTTATACCTTAAAAACATGTTTTCGAAAAGTTTTGCCAGCACACCAGCACTTATGATGCTCATTTTCAGAGCTGTCAATGCCTGGGAGCCTCCCACTGCTGAAAACCACACTACAACTTTTCTCTCCCCGGGATGCCTCCTGGAAGTACTGAATAAGTTTTGCTTTATGGCACACACTAACAAACAAACAAAAACAAACTCGCGGTTTAAAAACTTGAGCCATGGCACATCCACCAAAGAAACCAAAGAAGATGCCATCAGAAGAAGCGAGGAAATAAAAAAGAAAGCAAGAGACGAGACAAGAGTAGAGCTGAAACAACTAATGGATTTAATTGATTATAATCTATTTTAAAAATTGTTGACTACTAATTAAGTCATCGATTAGTTGCTTTATAATCACATTTTACCTTAAGTGGCCTATTTGTTAACACAATATCTTACATTAGTTACAATCTGTTATATTTGCGGCCAGTGTGTGGCAGTAATGAGCCACTGATCTATCAGTGGAGCAGTAGAAGAAATAAATCAGCCAATAGGTACTCTTGTTTTTTAATGAGGTAACACACACATGGCTGACGCGCAAGCTCACTCTGAGCAAGATGGCGGAGCAAAAAATGTACCAGAGAAAAAGAGAAACAATAAACTGAAGAAAAAACCCGAACGAAGAAATCAAAATTTTTGGAGCACTTTACTCTAGATGTAAAAAGACGATCTAGCATGGCACGGAAGCGTGACTTCTCTAAATGAACACTGAAACGAAAACATGTCATAGTTAATACGGCAGAGACTTAGCCAGCTTGATAAGTAACTTACACCTAATAAGAAAATAAACACAGGGCTATGTGAACTGGGTTAGCTTTCAAACTCTGCTGCTCCGCCCGGTCCTTTAATATACTTTTGGCGGTCGCACTGAACTAATATCCTTCCGCCCGCTCAAGTTGCACCCAGTGTTATCATGGGGCTCTTGACTCAGGTCTAGCTAAATGGGCGATGCGGTAAGGCTAAGTCCACGGCGGCGTTGTTGTTAAACCAGGCTGTCGTAGCCGTCATAGATGAGAAGCAGAGCGTCAATTTGGTAATTCAGTCCAAACGTTCAATTAGTGAAAACAAACGGTTGGTTAGATAACTCCACTTATGATATGCTACTCTGACGAAGAATTTTTGACACGTGCAGACAGTTGGCTGTTATCAGGATAACCTACTAGTAGGTAGAGAGGGCACAGTCTGACGCCATTTAATGGGAGTGATAACCGCTAATAACGGCCATTTAATGGATTGACAACATCCGAATCGGCTGAGAAAGCCCGTTGATGCCATACTATGCCAGCTTGGATTGCCTGTTTTTTATTTTTAGCTGTGCAAATCAGTTTTTATTGCTACTTTATATGTTGGATAATTATAATAATAATTTAGTGATAATAGTAGTAGTAAAGTAATATTATATTTGAGCAAATGTCTGAGAAAATAATATAGCCTGCTTATTATTCAATTCAATTCAAAGATACTTTATTGATCCGGTCACTGAAATGCTTGCAGCCGCCAGAGCAGCGCTCCCAGTCACATATTAGTAGTTGTAATAATAATAATAAAAAGTATTAGTAATCTTCTCCTGTTCATGATTTCTTCCTGCACAGAGGTGTGAGAAAGATGCCACCAAAAAGAAAATCCAATCAGCAGACTCTGGAAGGCTTCTTAAAGAAGAAAAGTGGTCAGTTTAAGTGCTTCAGAGTAGTGTTAAGATTCTGTATTCATCCTAAAAGGGACATTCATTGTTCAAATGAAAACATTTCAGATTTTTTTTTATTTTAATGGTGGCATTTTAATGTACACCTACAAGTGTTATAATGTTGCTGCAATATTTTGAGTTGGGCATGGACTCTGATCCTCAATGGGAAGATAGTGACACAGTGAAGTTGATTAAAGAGCAGAACGGAGATATGAAACCATTAAGTTTATCATTTATGTTGGAAACGTCTTTTACTTAAGAATATTTTTATTTTATTTGTATACATATGCTGTTGTTTACGACAAAGTTAATAAATGCACATGAATATCGTGGTGTTACTTACATTTACATTATATGGTCAGCCATACCATCACTTCAAGGACTTCTTGTTGTTCTTTACGCTAAAAAATGTTTTCAATGGCTCCATGTTTGGAGTTGTAGTGCTGAATAATACATTTGGGGTTATTATATACCTCTCTAATAGTATTGCATGATGGATAAGTATATGCCTGTATTTCTCAGCATTGATATGATCATTTATCCTGACCAAATCTCGAACTCCATTTGCAAAAAAAGTAGTCCTAAGTGTAGGAACCTCTACCATGCCACAACATTGCTTACAGACACTCATTATTGTACCACTCTCCAGCCCTTTGACGAACAAACTGCCTTCTGCTATACCAAATATCTCCAACTTTAAAGGAAAAGTTAAAAAATTTTCAACCTGGACTCTATTTTATTAATTTTTTTTAAATTACGTTCATTTAATCACCCAGAAAAGTTTGGAGCTACTTGGAGCCGTTCAGGAGGAGTTTATATTGAGTCGCGATCAGCGTATATCCATATAATGGGAATCAATTGGGGCAGGAGTTTGCCCGCCAGTAATAAGGCAGTGTAAACTCCTGCTAAACAGCTCCAAACTTGTCTGGGTGAGTAAATTAATGTAATATTTGCTAAAAAATAAGATCCAGGTTGGAAAAAAAAGTCCTGTAACTCATCAGTCCAGAGCACCTGCTGCCATTTTTGAAACCTTGCCTTACGAAGACTACTTCTGGCTAGACTTCTCCTACCAGTAGATTGGTGTACCTGGGTAATTCCAACCAATTTCTGTCTTCCAGCTTCTATGAACCTATACATATTTTATATCATTAGAAAGTAAACAGTCTTCTGAAGGAGATAAAATGTGCAACTCCCCTCTTTTTATCCCAATAAACGTGACAAAACAAATCCATCTTGAAGAACAACTGTTCTTTTACATCCATAAGGGTCCAATTAAAGACCTCCAATAAGGTGATTAAGCTAGGACAACAATAAAACCAATAAAAATATACAACAAACAGCTAAAATACATCTCCGAAATGTCTACTCCATATTTGTAGTCCTTTACCGCTAACTTTCTGCTTCTGATGACATCACTTCCACCTAGAAACATGAGTGCATTACAATAGCAAAGTTTTCATCATATTGCCTCCGTAACAACATAACATAACATCCATCTCAATCCATCTCATTAAAGGTCTACAGTATATAGAATCACAGACACCACTGCAATATCAATGTCTAACATAACAATTCCAAAATATCTCAGGAGTCATGTTTGCTAACAATATAGTTGGTTATTCACGGTCATTTATGTGCACATGAGAAAAATATTAACCACCAAGATTGGGAAGTTAAGAGAGGAAGGTGGGAACACTAATGATGCTGAAAAAGGAGAGGTGAGGGAATGTTGTCATAGCAACCTCCAATATTGAGACTCATTCATGGGAATGTTAAATGGATGTACAGGGAGCAAGTCCAACATGTAGAAAGGCTGGTGCAGAAAACAACCTGATCTTTATCGATAAAGATAAAAGGCAACATTCCTAATATTCTGATTATTTTTATTGGTTTAAGCCTTTTTCACTCACTATTTGGCTTCCAATGTTTTGTTTGCATGTGACTATTTAGGGGAAACAAAAATTGTATTTGATGCATGTTGACATTTAACAGTCCGCTTTCTTTGTGGCATAGAGAGACCTTGAAATTGTATGTGTCGCCTGTTTAATTCAAAATAGTGTTGTTTTCATTGTCCCATTTTCAGAGGCACGTCCACACTGCATTTTGTCATCCCCAGCAACAATCCAACAAGCCCACTGAATACCCCAGAAAGTGAGCTTTTGGCTGGCAGCATAAACAAAGGCAACAGCATTCATTTCAGCGCTGCTGCAACACAAAAGGTGCCTAGAAACGTAGAAAACGACCGAGCAATCAAAATGGAGTTGGGAATAATCTGTGCTGAAAAGTAATAGTAGAATAGGCACTCAGCAGCAGCTTTAAGTATTCATGGTTGTTAGTTACAACAAAAACCTTACCAATTTTTTTATTTTTTTTATAAACCAACACAAAATGAACCCTTAATATGAAGTGGAAGGAAAATCAGACATAGTATTAAAAAATGTTTTAACAGAAGCCTTACAGAGGACTTTTGGGACCGCCAATAGCTATTGCCATGCTGAAGAATTGGCAACACTTGATGAGAAAGTCGGCGAGAAAATTGGGGAAAATTTAAATATTCAACCCACGACCATAGGCGTCATTTTAACCGGGGACGCCGGGGACATGTCCCCAGCAAAATTTGTGATTGGCAGCTGTGTCCCCCCCACTTTCAAAAAAGCCTGCAGATGAGGGTGTGTTTTTTTTTTTTTTTTATACCAGCGCAGATCTAATACCTACGTCTGCTCCTAACAGATAGTCTATTAATATGCTTTTTAAATGTTGCATCTAATTATTTATAATTTAGATTTAAATAAAAAATAAAACAGTTATAAATATAGATTAATGTGTAACATTTCTGAAAAAACGCACTCGCGGCATGCTGGGTAATCGGCCACCGCTTCATACTGAAGCAGCTGTCAGCAATTACAATAAGCAGGAGAAAACGTGGCCAGCACTACTCATGAATCCGTCATTCTTCTTTAGCTCCAAGAGGTAAGCAATATTATATCTTATTTAACAACAAAAGGAGGTTATATTTTAATGTGATGAATGTCAGTGCATGTTTGGAGTAAACATAGCTACAGTTCTGCATTTTAAGCTAACATCATTATGACCAGTAGCCACAAGAGATAAGTGAGAATTGAAAGGAAGGAAAAAAGCTAATTTCTTCTCTCAAACTGAGAGAGAATTTTTAATACAACCCTATGAGCATCAGAAATTAATCATAATCAAAAAGGGTAACATCAGGTGCAGATTTGTTTTTCATGTTAATTGGTAGAGCTCACTTATGATGCAATGTTAGCCGTTCTCCCTTCTATTTTGTTTGGATGACTTGAGGATTGTTTTTAAGCTTAAAATAATATTGTTAGAAAGCCCATGGGTTTTTAGTTCATATCTAATAGTATTTTTTTTTATTCTTTTCTCTACAAGCTGATATATCGTTATGTTCATGAATGCAACATAGATTCCTACGCTGTTTAAATGCGTAACAGGTGCGATGCAGCGCAGCTTAGAACAGTTGTCTGCCTTTTCCCCCTTTTTTCGCTGAAGGAGTTTAGAGAGTTGGTTTTTCACTGTTCATATCGGTTTGTTGTTGTGTAAATGCCAGGAGCTGAGTTTTTAAGTGTTTCTTTTTTTGTATAGTTTTTAAGTTTGGTTAATCATATTTGTAGAAGTTTAACTGTTGGAACTCTGTTAAATCTGTTACTCTGAAAATGAACCTTTCTTAACAAAAAAACAATCCAACCCTCTCCTTTTTAAATTTGAAGGATTCTTTAACCAAAGATGGGTCAGTTGAGTGTTTTATTAACAGAACAAAAATGAAAAGGGAAACAACCGTTAGGTTTAAATGCACACAAGTTGAGATTCTGAACAAACTGAAATCTGTAGAACAATTAAATGTAGCTAAAAAGCCAATTGGTGAACCAAAATTAAATGCATATTCAACTTGATGTCAGAACTGTAAATGTAATAACCAATGGCTGTTTGAGTGTTTGAGATGGTAAACAAGTGGATTGTGTGTGTTTTCTCAGTCAGGTTGACTGTTAATAGTGGCCAAAGATGTACACCCGTCTCTCAGATGTACCAATAAAAGCTGTGGCTATTTCTCTTTTGTCTAGTTTCTTCAGTCTATCCCTGTGGACATGGCAGACTGCAGTGCTGTTAAGCCTCATCTGTGTCATCGTCGACCTCAGCCAGGTCTTCAACCGTCGCAGAGCGCTGAAACTCCTTTCAGCCTCACAGGATGACACTGGGACCACAATTAGCAGTCTCACCAGAGTTTCAACTTGTGAGAAGAGCCCTCTGACCTCTGGTTGCATCACTCTAAGAATCTGGGCTGCTTCTTTGCAGGAAGTGTAGACATGATTTGCTTTAAAATTGCCAGCTGAATTTGCAGTTTGTGCAGGTCCAGTTCTGGGTACTGGCTCACCATATCGTTGGTCTTTCCGGTAAGCAGCAGCTCCTCCAGCTTGTCCAGATTTTCCAGACTCGGCTGGTCAAAGCGGTCATTTATTTCTCTACATAGTTCTCAGTATGTTTTAATTGCAAACAAATTACTCTAATTGGTCTACTATTGCCATTATTTTATTTTTTTATCCACAACTTTCTTTCCTGTTTGTATTTGTAGTAGTAATTATTGTGTTGTAGATCCATCTGTTGGTGCAATCAAATGTTTTCCACATTTTTTTCACAAGTTAACCGATCCAAAGCCCCTGCAGATGGGTAAAACTTGCATATGCTTTTTTTTTTCTTGAACCCTCACCTGCTGAACCAGATTTGAGCTTGCTTCAACACACTCCACTTCTTCAGCCAGTGATTGTGCTTGCTGTAAGAGTATACCAAAGTTGGTTTTATATTTAGTGCAAGGTTATCAGTTTTTCTGTTATGTGAATCTCACCTCTGCATTCTCAGCTGCCTGTTCGAGCATATCTTTGTTTTTCTCTGTCACATGCTGTTCCTGATAGAAAATGGGCAATAAAACAAACATTGTGCGATTTGATTTGTTTCTTTTTTGTTAATGCAGCATAGATTTTGACTTAATTATCTTTGGGGGTTTTTTTGTGGAAAAGTATAGATTCTTAAGGTGTCCATTTGTTGACTTCCAAAAAAGGACACATTCCTGAAACACTCAAGTTGTTATTTGAAAAATACTTGACTTTAACATATTTAAAGTGTGCCTGCCCTATGTGATTAAAAATGTAAACCTCATAGGCTAAGTCAAAAAGTAAAATTACTGTTCTCTGGAAATGACTATTTTAAAAATTACCCTGAAACACTAATTGGTCAGTCATATGGGCCAAGTCTTTTTTTCTTTTTCTTGTCTAATGAAACAAAACGCAACAAAAATGTGGATGTTTGGCACCTGAAAACCCTATGCTACTTATACTTATGGTGTACTCTTACATCACATGTGACTCTAGGGGGCGCTGATTCCTACTGAACAAACGTGCTGCTACTTTGTAATGCCATTAAAATCTGATTTTTAGGTTAACATTGTTTGTCCTTCAGTCACTTTTGCACCTAAAACCTGAATTGAGACTTATTTACACACTTTCACCCCAATTTTTTTTCCCTCTAATACTTTTGAGTTATGGAGGGGTCATTTAACATAAGGCCATTTGCTGTCGGGACCTTGTAGGAATTTAACAGCGCCACTCAGTGACAGGTGAAGTCTCCTAAAAACATGATGAAAACCCAGACATTTTATCAATCTATGAAATCCTCCCAGATCCTCATGGAAGCCACGAGAAGCAAACATGTCTCAGGAAGAGGTTTGTTCACCTGGCATAGCTGTCTGGTTTGTAACTGTTATTGCTGCTAGCTAACTGTTAGCAGCCGAGAAGAGAAAAAGTCGTTGTCCTGTTTTATCTATGTCAGTTTGAAAAATAACACTGGATATCTTTATTTTTTTAAGGGCTGCATTTACAGCACATTTTTTCTTGCCGAAAAACCATCGGTTATCGGTTGCGTTTTTTCTTTTCGACATGGTGGGAGACCAGCTTCAGCTTAACTGTTTTTTTTTTTAAATCAATGAATCCGGTAGTTCACGGACAGCTTAGCTGTGGGAGTGTGGAGTTGACCAGAGAGTGGAGCCTGATATAAGCGGTAAGATGAATATATTTCTCTGAAAATCTGATCGCATATTGGACTATATCCACCACAAATAATACAACAAGCATCTTTTGTGTTAGGTTTGCTATCATATGGTTATTAATGATTCTTCCTAGTCTACAGCCTAATGGTGGGTTTTAATGTCATTAAAAGAAAATCATCTGACTTTCAGCTTTATGGAATAATTGAATGATTTTTACCAACAGTCAATACACTATGGTGCATACTGTAGTGAAACGTCAAACTGAAGAATACTCAAATATGCATAGCATAGGCTATTTAAAAATTGTCCCCGGCAATATTTAAACTCCACTCAAGTGTAATTATTTTGTCCCCCCCAATTCTAAAAACAAACTGACGCCAATGCCCACGACAGAGGTGTTTGAGGAATAAGAGGCGAAGCCATAGTCTCATTTGGAGAAAAAAATACATATTTTTTTTGAAGATAGGGTAGTTATTGTCTATTATCGAGGGGAACTGCTGAATATCTCTTGATATTGTTTAAAGGCAATTTTGATTAGCTTACAACATGACACACAGAAATGAAGTGACCATATCTACTTCTTGTAAGTATCTGCTGCTGTGGGTATCATCTCACTGCCAAAATGGTCACAATATGTGGACATGATAGCAAATTCCTTAAAAGGCCAATTTTGCATGGAGACACAACAGCTGAGAGAACCAGGCCAATGGTTGTACCCCAGTATATGAAGATCTAGTAAAATTACCCTGAAGTTCCTTAGTAGACACTAGTCTATAGTAGGGCTGTACTATCTTGGATGCCTCTCGGTTCAATTTGATTACAGTTCAAGTGTTCCGATTTGATTATAAAACGATTATTGTTGCATTTAGGTTTTTTTTATTCTTAATTTCCTCATTATTTTCTTCCTTTAAATCCATTTAATTTCCATTAATTGAAGTTTCCGAACAAAATTTATGTCCAGTCTTTTGTTAATGTGAAATCACAAATAAAACCAACACATGTCAAAATATGTTTAATAATAATATCAAGGTCATATTTTTTCATAAAAGCTCAAGGAAATGTGTGCTTGCAATATCAGTAGGTATAATATAGGTTGACCATATCTTTAAATACATAAAAGAGGAAACTTTTGTGTAGACTTTGATTTTTTACATATTTAAGTTATTCCTGTTCTATGTGGTTAGGAAAAAAAAATCATTAAATAAAATTGAGACAAGCTTTTACAAGTCAATAATTACTAAAATAAGTTTAAAATCTGTATGGAAAAAAAATACTCTACGAATTAGTATGTAAACCTATAAAAATAATAGCTCAACTTTTAAGTCACATGGGCCAAAAATAATAATATCTCAAACCATATTTCGAAAATAAGAATCTTTTTTCTGTTCAAAGTAATACCAATGAAAAGGAGCATTCTTCCAAGAAGCCTAAACTGTATAGTCCAGTCATTGTTTTGTTTTTTTTGCTGTCAGTTTAATGCAATGGGGATACACTGCTGATTTGTATTAGTTTTCCCACTTACAAAGCATGTAGAGGTCTTTAAATTGTATCAAAGGTACTCGTTAACTGTGAAGGACAGAATCGAAACAAAAATGCAAGAAATCACAGTGGAGGATTTTTTAATTAATTTCCAATTTATTGCGTAACATAAGTATTTGATACATCAGACAAAAAGAGCTTAATATTTGGTACCTATTTGTATTTATAAGGGGAAAAAAGTTTGAAAGCCATGTATCATTTACCTTCCACTGCACTCTCAGTACTATTTTGTGTTTGTGAGGTCTATTCCATCAAATCCCTATAAAGTTTGTGCTTGCCATGTGACAACATGATAAAGGTTTAAGGGTTGTTAAGGGTTAAGGGTTGCTTAAAAGCAGCTTTAAAATCTTTGTTTGGAACTGCATGAGTTGAACTAATTTTTCATATAGCAGGTGATGAGAAGGACGACCCAGCTCTATCAGGAACATAGCACTTCATATTTCAGCAGAACATGATAAAAGATATCTGTCGTCACTTTCAATGAGACTCTCCGATTTCAAACAAATGGAAGCTCTGAGAACCAGGGGTGTCCTCTCTGCTAAGACTTTTCCAAATGAACCCAAACAACCCGGGGAAGATGCTGCCTAAATGACGGACATCTAACACAGCCCTGACATCCGAGGCAATCATTGCGCAATTTGCTGGAATCACCCAAGAGATTCTAGTCACGTGTGGATTAAATGACAGCTCTGATTACTCATAAACCTATATTTGCATATCCAAGTAAACTGATGTCAATTAGGGAGCAGTGAGGGAGAGAAAATCCATCAGTAAAATCCATCAGAGGAAGAAGACGAAAAGTGTTAGGAAGTGGACCATGTTTTCCCTCGAGTGTGGCATGCAAATTATTTTCTGGAAACAGGATAAACAGCAGCATCATTTGGTAGGGGGAGGGGGTGGGGGGCTCATTACCATACATAACCTCATAACCTCTCGCATAAGGGCGTGTAAACTCACAAAACATTATCATCAAAGGAGGAGAGTTAGGAATCAAATTAAAGAACTATCTACTTAGCCAGCACATGTCTACGCCCTCTCTACAATTATAAGCAGCCTCATCTAAATAGTGGACTGATTGTAATTCTATACTTTGCAGTCAGTAATGGCCTGCACTAATCCACGCATCGTATAACATATCATTACATTCTGAAGATAATACTGTAGGCTGATGAAAAAGGGGTGGAAAGACAGAAAAGCTCTGAAAAAAAAGCTCACTGGAAAGACCCGAAGTCAACTGAGGTTTTTGTTTGAAGTCCCTGTAGGCAGAAGGCTCTGAGCCATCCAGGAAATCCCAGACAAAATGGATTCTACAAGAGGAGAACCCATGAGTGAAGCATGAAGCAACTATAAATCTGGATGGGCTGGGCTGTGCAACTTTAGATTAAAACTTAAAAGAAACCTCCAGCTTACAACTGCATACACAAATATCCCACTGTTGCGATAGGAATCTGCGTTCAATTGATCACTTTTAATGTCAAGCCCTGGTTGCATCTTTTTGAGCATCAGAGGACTCAAAGCTGATGCAAACATTGAGCAACGCATAGAAACTGCTTTCATTAAAGAGGTTTTAGAGAAATAATGGCTTTTAACTTCCACCTAACTGTCAAGCAAGTTTGAAATGAATATTCGAAAGGAGTTCATGTTTGGACCAAAATGTTTAGAATTTATTTTGAAGAGTTATTAAGTTATTAAGAGAGAGATATAGTTTACAGATACAGTCAGTGTAAATCCATTGGGACTTTATCAACATGTATGTGCTCATATTTGTCAGTATTGGGGTCATTTAAAAGCTATGTTTTACTCTCCAGTCATATAGGTGGTGATGATGAGCTAGTTTGTAAGCTGCCCAATTTAGTAAAAATTAGGCAGCTTAGTATGAAAATTGGGATACAAATTATTTCATAATAAGTAGCCCATCTCCATATGCATAGAGCCAAAGTTCTCACAGCAGCCCCTTTCAGAAGACTCCTCAAGACCCTACTTGGGTCGCTTTTCACCATCTCTCTTTTCTGAAAGAAATCATTTGGCAAGCAGGGTTGAATTCAACCTGTGTTTATCTCAAAAGAGTAGTGACAATCGCAGAAAAGTTTATTGGCTGTACGCTACACCTCTGGAGGATATTGCTAAAACTCACTACCTCAGCAGAACAAGGACAATTTTATCAGAAAATATCACCCAGACCTCCACGTTTTTAAGATGATGCCCTTAGCCAGGAGGTACAGAGAAGCCAAGACTCGTACAAAAAAGATTGACAGTTTTCATCCAATAGTCATACTGTAAGAGTACTCAAAGACAGCCAAAAACTTAAGATCTTGGCATAATATATATGTATAATATAAAGCAACTAATCCATGACTTAATTAGTTGTCAACAATTTTAAAAATTGATTATAATCGATTTAATCGATTAGTTATTTCAGCTCTAGACACCCGCCAGAGAAGGTCCCTGCTGTCCTGGTGTGGAATTGCTTTGGAACCCTGATTCACCAACAGAGAAGCATAAATAGAAAACGACTATTAATACATCTCGGTTTGGGTGCAAACCTGATGACGGAGACGTATAAACTAGGATTAATGACAGAAAATACTCAAAAGGGAATTATATACTGTAATTTGGCTTGCATTTGTCAGCGAAACTGAGGAATATAAGCATTATCTTTTGATTGTATAGTTTGTTTGCAAATGGATGACTGTTTTGCTTTCTGTAAAGTTTAAAGAACCAGTCCTGAAAAAGAAAAATCGATAAAAATAAAAAAAATGTTAAAATGTATCGGGTTAAACCGATAGCATTTCAAATCTTAAATCTATATAGTTTCATGGAAGTCAAGCTGATTAAGGGCGCTTTCACATGGTACGGGAGTCCGTACTCGGGTACGGTATTTGGTCAAAATCCACTTATTTCGTACCATGTGAACACAGACTGTACCGTGCCAGAATACGGCCAGAGAGACCTGCCTTGGAGGTAGTATCCGAGTCCAGGTACGAGCGGCCACGTATCATGTGAACACAACCCGTACTCTGGCCGTACTCAAGACAATAGACGCGCTCCATGCGGAAATGACGACACCGCCGGCCGATATTACAGAATCACCTCGCGACCATACAAATACCAAAACAACGAGATTCAAGCATCCCACAGCAACACAGCAGGTTACAAAACGGCGGGTTTACTACAACACTCACCCTGTAGATGGCTTCAGGTAGCAGCTGACCAGTAGACCAGTTTGTTTACATTCTAGGCTGTCGCTCGTTTTATGACGTCGGCACTTCTCACTCCCTTGTTTGTTGGAGAACTAAGACTTATTTGTATACCGCCACCTGCTGTTTATTTGTAGTAAAAGACTGGATCCCAATACGGGCAGAGATCCATGCCATGTGAACAGAAAAAATTAGCATTTTCTCTGGCCGTTTTCTGGTACGGCCACACATGTGAAAACGGCCTAAATCTCCATGTTATGCATGATAATGAGATACATTTATTTTTGCTCAAAGGCAAACCCTTCCAGGATGGAGACAGCTGCACATACTTTAAAAAAAATAATGAACTCAGAAAAAAACATAGAAATAGGAAGTGAAACTGAGAAAGGGAATATAAATTTAATACAGCGCTTAACTTAAAAGAGAAATACTTAAACAAGCATAGAGTGGACTGAGAACACCCTTCTCTGTGCAGCAAGAAGGAAAAGAGGATGATTATTCCACTCCAGCTGTATTTCAGCTCTCAGAGGAAAGAAAGACGAGTTAGCAGAGAGGCGCTCCAACGACACAGATTACAGAGAGAATAATGGATCACCCCAAGTTATATTTTACTGTAAATGACAAGCCGGACCTATTAGCATTCATTATTATGAGACTACATTACTTTCGACCTGTATTGCATAACACATTTTAAAAATAAAATTTATAGCATGCTGTCAATAAAAGAGTAATAACTTTTCCATAACAGTTTAAAAAGAGAAACAAATCTCTCCTGAAGTATTTCTTCAAACAGTTTAATCCCAAACTACTGTTTCAGGAATTTCTACAATAACAATCTCAGTTTAAAAATGTGAAGCTTAAAGCTGGGAAACACATTAACGTTGCACTGCTTTCCATCTTTTTTTAAGCCACCTTTTTATTCTATTTTTTTAACATGTAGTTAAAACAAGGAAGTCAGTACTGCAGCCTGTCAGGAAGAAGGTCATCCATTTTAATCATGAGACCGGTTGGGATGCTGTAAATTGTCCCTGATCAGGTGTCTCTGTGGTGCTCTGGAATGATGGGCAATCTATCCAGGATATCGCCCTTATTTCTGCTAGAATAGGCTGCAGCTTTCTTGTGACAGTGAAAAGGATTAAGCATATATAAATTGATTGATACTTTTTAGTTAACATATTTCTACATATACAGCGATCTCACAGTCAGGGGTTTGTGGCTATCCAAAATTTTAGCATATCTTTTTTCTTTTTTTATTACTTGAATGTTTTTAACGCCCAACCATTTTCAGCAATCATGAATTATTTATTCTCCGAGTATTTTCAAGTGGTTTCTATTTCAAACAAGTTACTGATGTCTAAAATAATACTTTTCTTAAGTTATTCGATCTTGAGTAACAACTTCCACAATAGAGAGACTTTGTTGCTACTGCAACTGGTTGGGCTTTGTGATGGTGCATTTGAAGACCAGAAATCTATCAGATTTTTCTATTTTCCCAACAATCATTTATGGTCAGGTCTAATTACCATCAATCAAGATATCAACTGTTTTAACAACCCTAGTTAAAAATATATAAAAAAATTGCAAGCACAATTTGTTTTAGCTCGTCATACTAGAATATTTACTTCAGTCAAAGCACAAGTACAATTCATCTTTCCAAAAGACATTCAAAACTGAAGACAATTAGGATTTCCAATAGGATTTTGTAACAGAAGTCTGTTTCTTTAAGTGGGGTTTCAAACCCCATGAGCCTAACTGGGTGGGCCTCAAAAGCATATTCTAAGAGGTTTTAGCTTCGAATTCTGACGTATCTAGGGCTGCCACAAACGATTATTCTGATAATCGACTAAACACTAATTATTTTGCCGATTAGTCGTTGAATCGTATCACGTTTAAAATGCATGTTATTGCAGGAGCAAGCAGCTTCTCGTATATTTACATGTTACTTCAATTGTGTTATGTAGTATCTAAAATAGTGATTTTTAGGGTGATGGCTCATTTAACATTTATGAACTGTATAAAAAATAAAACAGTGATACAGCAGACACACGGCGTGTGCTAAGGATAATGAAATGACCATCACCACTGTTAATGTTACAGCTATCAAGTAATAAACAGCCTCTTCAGTCGGAGCATCATCAAAACTACTGAATGATTCTTACAGAAAGATCCTTCCTGTCCATAGCCATTTAACATCTAAAGTCAGAGTAAACATTACGTTCTGACAAAATAAGTATTTTAATGCAATAATAAGAATAACTAGCAGTTTTTGTTGCGAGACCTGCACCTTGATGTCCTGTAAGCAGCAGCAGATGTGCTGTCTGTTCTGTCTCTGAACGGAACAGAACCAGCCTCTGAGCAGCAGCTCGGGCCATAGAGGATGTCATATGAATCATGAGATTTTCATCATTCTATGAATAACCCTGGATACCTAGGAGAGAAGGTAAAAAGCTGACATGTTGGGGGGAAAAGAAAAAATTGCTCCACTGTTGAAGCTAATGTTAGCAGCTAACAAGCTAACTAGCCTACTGAGGCTACTGTCCCCCTTTGCTGTCATTCACAGCGGGTTTCTCTTTGAGAATCTCAAACAACACTGCTGTACTGCCATAAAAAGGGCAGCTTCTACTTTGTGAATTTTGCATTACACATACTTCTCTTTTTAATAAATAAAACTCTCCAGAATTATGATACTGCTTCTGGTGACACTGGAGCTGACCCCGATGTGCATGTGTGTGAAGGGCAGAAAGGCAGACAGAGCAGATAAAAGCACGGCACAATTTTTAAGAAAAAAAACAAAGCTTAAAAAAATTTAAATAAAAAATAACATCAATTACGACATTTTTATGTCATCATCAAGAAATCGACAAATCGTGGCAGCCCTAGATTTGTCCCTGAAATCCTGAGCTAGTCAGAAAAGGTCAAAAATTGTTTTTCAACATTTATGATTTTTGTTTGAAAATGTCCGTATAAATATCATGCACTGAATGAATGTTATCAAGGATATGATGCAATGTAATTGACTAAAAATCTATTTAAAATACCAAGACAAAACATTGCATTAGCAAAAGCATAGGTATGCTGTGTTAGAGAAGACAATGAACCATGCAGCAACTTTATGATATTCAGAGGCAAGCTTACAAAGCAGGAAAGCATAATTATTTCAAATTCCCCTCTAATAAGATTAAATACAATGTTTGAATTTCCCACTAGATTAGACTTCAGTCTGAATACTTAGACAGCGATGTCAGAGAAGAGGGGAATACCAACAAAACAAACCCATTTCCTCTTAGGCCAATTATACACAGAAGCCTTTAGCTTTGTCTGCAGTTGGAAAATGGAGATAATTCCACTGTAATTAAACTGAAATTAATACAAGAATAGCTGGGCTGCTATACAGAGAAAGCCACAGTTTTTCCCCCTTTCCTAGGTTAGAACCACATTGTTGCTCTTAAAAAAACCCAAAAAGGAAATGCTGCCAAAGATATGGCTGTATCACAATAGATTAAGTCTTTCCAGCAGGCCAGAAGGAAACACTGATGCTTTTTATGTCTTTAGGAAGTTAAACAATACTTCACGTAGAGGAAGGGGAAAAAAGAGAAGCCTGTAAAACTTTATTGTTAGAAAACTAGAAAGGAAAAAGGAATTTGCCCATGTGTGAAGAGATAAGAAATGCAAAGAGAGGACGAGGTGACAAAAAAACCCAACTTGGGGCCAGATCTAGACGCCAAAACTGGTAATGCCTTTTGGAACAACTTCCTGCCATCCACCAAGCCCCTGCTGAGGCCTGTGGGTACAAAATGGTAGGGCAATATCTTTACTTCCATTGCTTCTGTGGAGCTTTAATTGAAAATCATCTTCACAGTACAACAGGGGGAGGGAGAGAGAGGGAGAGAGAGAGGGAGAGAGAGAGAGAGAGAGAGAGAGAGATAGAGAGAGAGAAAGAGCAGATCCAAGCTCTTTACAGAGCACTGAGCAAAGCCTTTCACTGAGAATTTCTGACACAGTGCTCTAGTGTTATTTGTGGGAGCACATGAGTATCTGTGCTAGCTCTGCAAAGCACCCCTGCATGCACTTTCCACATGAATCTAGAGCTGCAGAATGATTGATAGTTGCATTAACACTTGTTTTAATTGTTAATTAAATAATTAATGTGCTTTACACCCGTGTTTTATTAGGATCTGATCTGACAAACTAATACAACGTAACGCATAACCGTATATTGCCTCCAGCAGCTTTGCACATCTAGAGAATGAAAGGTTTTCCCATTCTTTGCAAAACAGCTCAACCTCAGTCAGATTAGATCCAGAGAATCAGTGAACATCAATTTTCAGGCCTTGCCCTGGATTTCCAATAGGATTAAGGGCTGGACTTGGACTGCAGCATTCTAAGGTACACCTAAACAATACATCAAATCGCCATTGCACTGTCAATGTCTAGATTATTGCATTCACAAACAAAGGCTTGAATTTTAATTCGTCTGTGTATCAAACTCAAAGACTACATATTCACACTGATTGCCAGAGACATTTGGCAAGTCAGATAGCCCTGAAAATGCTTGATGCCCAAAATGTGTATATTTCTTGTCATACAGTAAAATGTGAGTTAATTGTTATACTTTTATCACAAAATTCAGTTTTAGTATCACAGATGTATGTTTTAGGCCTCTAACCAGTTTTCTTCCAGGATTGCCCTTCATGCATCTTCTCACCAACCCTTCCCATCTTCCCTCTCACAACTGCAAAAATCTTCCTCATAACATGATGCTGCCACCACCGTGTGCACAGAAAATTTGTTTTTATAATAGAGCTAGATTTGAACATATAAGATACAGGTTTGCACAGGATTTTACTTAGGGAAGCCAAAGAAAATCAGTCAAATTACAAATGCATAACACTTTTTTATGGTAAAATAAAACAACAACAAAATACTTTACAAACTATACATCAATTTGCTTGTACTTCAGAACTCTGCAAAACCTTGTGTTGCTTCAACAGATGATATCTCAATGATACTTAAGTGTGTGGTTCCAATTTCAAAAAAAGAAAAAACCTTCAGGTGAGTAGAATTTTCCCTTAACTTAAAGGCAAAAATGTTTTTAGTACTTGTTCAAATACTAGAATAGCTATACACACAGAATGACAGATCAGCTTTTGCACAAAAATATGCACCATTTATTTCTTGCTTTCCATTCCAAGTCTTGTGCAACAACACTAGCGAGCTCGTAATTACCTTCAAACGTTTATAGAGAACCTCTAAAGTTGACTCGACAAGTTTACTCGGAAGCACCATCGCTGACACTCAGCCAACACAGTGACTTCATCAAAGTGACACTGAACTTTTATCACTCCACATCTGCTGCAATTAGAGGTGCAGACTGACAACAGGAAATGCTTGCAACCTGTTCTTTACACTGCTATTTATAATAATAAACCGGGGCAGTGTCTTACTTTAACAGATGTGGCAAACATTCATGAAAGACCTGGCTGTTTTTGCACTGAAGCAGCATTCCGGAAACAGCAAAGAAATGGGTAAATACTGCAACACTAATCCTAAACTCTAATGTTGCTTCATCATTAAAACACCTCTGATTAATTTAAAGACCGAGCGTAATCTGTAAAATGTTCTAAAAATAAATTGGATAGTTGAAGGTTAATTAACCAACAGTGTAATGTACTGAAGCACTTTCCCACCCAGAAAAACAATAAGATTAATTCCGGGTTTAGAAGCTGAAATTAACAATGACTGTTTTCTCCATATATTTTAAAAGACCTGCATTAATAAACAGAGGAAAAACCACGGAAAAACCAACCACCTTTCTGAAAACACATTCTACTACTAGTGGTCTATTTTTCGTGATTTTGCCACTGAAATAGGCAAGACAAGCTGGAAATCTCAAATTCAAATCGACAGATATACAAGTGCCTCTTAATACCTCCGAATACCATTGAAAGTCACCCACACACTAAAAGGTTAATTTACTTCAGTTATGCAATTCAAAAAGACTCATGTACTATGAAGATTCAATACAAACAGTGATATATTCCAAATAAAGGATTTTCATACTGAAAAGTTATGTGGAAGGAAAATGTGAGTGAGAAAAAGATGCACAAGCAGTGTTCCGGGGCTATAACTGCAAATTGAAAGCAAGTTCAGCCACCCAGTGATAATTTGTGGTGTTATGGCATCTGCCTTTAATGGTCGTTTTAGTTTTATCAAGTCCACAGTCAGTGCAGCCAGAGTCTATCCCAGGTATTATTTCATAGACATACTTTTTGAAAGGCAAAAACTTTGGCATAAATTTTTTCTTTTATTTAAATACTTTGACAGGGTTTTCTTTAGACCTAAGCAATCATCGTTATTTAAATAAAAATGACAAAAAATAAACACTTAGAGTACATAACTATGAGAAACGAAGCTATAAATGAGACTGGCTTTTTTTTATTAAGAAATTAACTTCTCAATTTTACTTTGAGAGCTGAAGGCCCTATAAGCTAAAGCATGAGGGATTCTACAGCAGCAAAATTAAAGTGCATGCATCTAAGTAAGAACCACAGTAGCTTTTTCTGATGCCAGGTTTGCAGAGTCTTAGCCCATTTGTTTATTTTCGAAACCTCTGTGGTTACATGGCAGCACAAAGGTAATGCTTGTGGTATCTGTGGGATCTCTGAAAGACATGCTGGTTTCTTATGTAATGTGCATAGACGTTTGATCTTAAAATGAACTGAAAGATGGCGTACTTGATTAAAGTAACTGCTGTACACAACCTTAGTTTGCATGTATAAATATATAACAGGAGATTAAATATATTTTTAGCACCTGTTTGCAAAGAGGAGAACTCAAGTTTATGCAGAAAGGGTGATGGGACAAATGAAAATCCAAACCATTTACCTGTTTTTCTTATAATAAAATGAAGCTTGGATGTGAGGGACATCTGAACGACAACTTCATCTAGGTCCCTAAAGATTATTCGCAAAGTAGACCTGCCAATCAGTGGAATCCAAAACTGCCTCTGGAGTCTCAGAGCTGCAAGGTTCTGACTTTATCAAGTATTTAGCTAGGCACACACTCACACAGAAATATAGAAAACACACAAAAGGCTATTTTATTAAATGCCAGGCTTCATGAAGGGCTGTCTCCTGCTGCAAGCGGGCGTCCCTAGCCCGTCTGCAACGACAATCAATGACTGACACCTCCATTACAAGTCTCCACAACAACCGATGGGACATTTTAAAGGTGACAAAATGCAACCTTAGTATGGACTGCCACTAATATTAGGTTTGGCATTTTGTAGACTCTGAGCACCCTGAGTGTTGTTGAGCTCTATGATTTTTGTTATGCATGAATCTCAACATTAGATTAGCAGACTCCAGCCAATACAGTATATTAACCAGAAAAACTAATTTTAACGACATTTATATAGTAAAATAAACTGCTTGAATGGGGAGTTTATAACATCTTGCTTGTTGATGCCATTGGCTATTACATTTCAGGGCTGCATACGTTCTTAAGCCATGTCCACACGTAGCTGTTTTTTGACAAAGATTTTCCTCTGCTCCTTAAAACAAAAATCTTCATCCACACATAACCGGAAAAATTCGTTTTTCAGCACATTCATAGACATGGCAAACCTGTAGGGGACAGTAGTTCTCCCAAATCCTATTAGGGATGCTCCGATCCGACTTTTTCAGTCCCAATACCGATTCCAATGGCTGGATTTTGTGTATCTGTCGATACCCGATACCGATCCGATACTATTTGTGACAAACTATGGCCCTGTGGCCTAGCAGCCAGAGCTTATCCGTTTGGCTGTCTGGTTAGCGCACATGACCTTCACCTGGGGGTCGTGGGATCGGATCCCACCATGGCCCTCGTTGTGTACCTTGCCACATATTGTTGAATTAATGAACTTTATAACTTCTGGTGACTTTCTTGAAGAGACGAAGGGCACCAGACTTTACAAACTAAACATAACTGAGACAAAATAACAGATGTAAAATATAAAATTACCACAAAAATAAAATTTAAAGTTAAAAATGTATCTTTTTGGTGAATTTGTTGCAGATTTTCCCCATTTTGACTATCGGTTCATGGTATCGATTAAGTTTAACCGATACCGATACCAGTACATTAGGGCAGTAT
Source organism: Apricaphanius iberus (assembly GCA_028564705.1). Taxonomy (NCBI): domain Eukaryota; kingdom Metazoa; phylum Chordata; class Actinopteri; order Cyprinodontiformes; family Aphaniidae; genus Apricaphanius; species Apricaphanius iberus. Next base: position 1,549,668 of record JAPXFQ010000556.1, read on the forward strand.
CGGGGCCGATACCCGATACCAGTATCGGTATCGTTGCATCCCTAAATCCTATCCACTCAGAGTAACTTTCTATCCTCTATCTGCAGCACGCAGCAGTCAACAGCTTGTAAAAACAAACAAAACACGCTTTAACAATGGATGATACCAACACAGCTCTGAGGGCATAAATGCTTTTTTTTGACGTGAATAGTGACGTTACGGCTCTCAAAACTCTGTTTTTGTCCGTCCACGTGCAGATACTGAAAACGGAGACAACACTAATCTCCACTTTGGCCGGAGTTTTTAAAAAGATTTGTTTTTGGTGCCGAAAATCTCTACTCTCAGTGGCAGGTTGGGACATCATCAGCTCAGCTGAAAGCTCAACACTGTCCAGAAAAAGGTTCAGCTGAAGTGGTCGGCTGAAAGCTGCTACTGAGAATCTGAGAATCTACTGAGAAAGATCTTTGGAAATTATCTTGACTAACTTTATAGTTGGAACTACACATTCTGAAATGCAAATCTGAGTCATTAATGTTCTTTATTTCAGCATTTATGGGAAGCCACAAATCAGATTCTGCCTTTCGTCATATTGGCCATGTAAGATGCAACTAATTAGGCATTATCCATATAAAGGTATTCAGTTTGAAAGAGATTTAGCTTAATTGTTTAACTGATATTAACAGTGTTGCATTCAATGTGTGTTTTTGAGCAGATCAGGTTTTGATAAAACTGCTTAAGTTGCACTTTTTAAAAATGGCTGTGAAAGCGCCATAAAATACAAAACCACTTATCATTTATTTAAATATTGATATACAGATGTTCTTAATAATTTTTTTTATCCATTGTCATTGGGTTTCTGTGTAGACAGAAATATATACTGTATATATATATAAGCTGTTGTAAAGAGAATATCCTTATTATTCAGAATGCAACTTTGTGCAATGTTGTGTGCTGCAACAAATTTAAAAGCAGCATATGCTTTGTTGTTGCTACTTATACCAGACCAGTGCTGTCCAGTTGTTTATGCTAGTTACTCACTGTTTAATGGCTCCAACAGGCGCTAACAATGAAAATGTTATGAGGACGACTAAGAAACATCTACAATCTCACTGTTGGAAACTTCAAATCCAGCCAACTACCAGTCAGAGTTTCTATGAAAACTATATGTTTAACAGGTGTATATGTTTAACAGGTGTGCCAATCATTGTGAAGGGGATCATGTCGTCTTGTCCATTTAGAGTAATTCCAACAAGGACGCAAAGAAAGGTCAAACCAATTACTTAAAGCTGCAGTCTGGAGTCTTTTAGCGAGATACTTATTTTCAATCCAACGTACAAAGGACCCTCCTAAAACATCCCTTCTCCCCCCCTCCCACGAGCTTACCACTCCATCTAGCTCACCTCTACTACTGGTCATGTGCATCACCTGTGATTTCGCTTAACTGTTGAACAGAAATGTTGTCAAAGCTGTGTCGAATTTTGAAACCCTTTTATGATTCGAAGGTGTCTCTATTGTTGAAATGCATCTCTGATGTAAATCTTATTTTGGTCTCTGAAGCCTAGTTTATACTGCTCAGTCCATGTCAAAAAGGATTGATGCAATACCATTATCCATTTTCACAAGGGCTCTCCGTCACCTATGCAAGGAAAGATGGAGAGCCCAATTTTCTAACCATGTGTGTCCATCAACAGAGAGTCTATGCCTGTGATTGGTCACCTCAACGGTGCCCTATTGTCAATGTAATAAGTAGTCAATGCAGTGTTTGGGCACTATACTCTTTATATAGAAAGGACAGTTTATCTAATAAGGTCTTTTGGCGATTTCAAACACAAGAAGTTGTGGAAAAACAACAAAACAGAATGCTGTGTTTATTTCTATTCGTCTTTTCTATCCTATGTTCTATGAACTGCACTTCTACTAAAAAGCTTTACAGTTTAATCAAAGCTTACTTTCTGTCTTCCATAGCTCCTTGAGGGGCAATGCATTCATAATCCGAGGAATAACAGTAGTTAACCAGAAACGACACTGCAATAGTAGGCAGATCAGCCATGAAAAGTTAGGACTCCCTGCTGTCTGGGTGGGGAATTGCTTTACAACACTAACACAGAAATGGATAACTAAGTTCTAAGTTAGTTGCTAGACTTTTCTTTGTTTTTCTTTCTGTAGCCGTCGGTAGCTGGGGAATGACTTTGCTTCAGCTTCTCTATGACTGCCATCTGTCATCACAGCAACTCTAAACAGGAAGACACGGAGCGGCTTCTGTGCACAGCCATCTTCACAGAATTGCGGGATGCACACGCACACTTAAAGCAAACAATGCAGAAACTTGAATTCTATTGGCTAAAACAATTTGGAGGCCAGTGTGAATTGTATAAGGGTCTATGGAGGAAGGCGGAACTTAAGAAGAATAACAAATGTTGTGGAGCACCACACATATAGCATAGTATATAACCAAACTATCATTTTAGAGGTTTAGAAAACTTTGATACATAAATAAAGTCTATGGACTGCAGCTTAAACTAGATTTATAAACTTACTTTAGTTGTTGATTCGTAGGGCAGATATAGTGTTTTGTATTATCTTGATATCAGTAGCAAGGGCGTTCAGATTGCTTTGTGAACAAAGGTCACTACACAGGAAACAATGCCAACTGCTTTCGACAGGACTCATAATACAGGTATTTCATGGCCTTATGTGTTATTTATTGATTTGTGGCCCATTTCAGTTGCCAACATGGATTGTAGCTGATTAAAATGTATGTTAAGTAACTAAAATTGAAGGTACAAAAACAGCTTTCAAGTGGGTGTTTGTGAAACAAGGTTTCACTATTTTAGGACAAATCAAAAAGATACTTGAGCTGAATAATCAAGCTTCGCTGAGTTAGCATTAATAGAACAGCAGTTTCCAGCAGCTGAAAATTGTTAAACTCAAGTCATATGAAGCGATAATGTCTAAAACTGGAAAAAAGTACAAATGCACTAACAGAGAATATTGTTAAGAAAGTAATAAGTGAAAAAAATTTAAAAACACTAAGGTTGAAATATTTTTTTTTGTATTAAATGAATGCATGACTATAGCTTTCTCCCCACACCAGACAATGTGTATAAATTTAGCAAGTGCAGGTAACTAAAGGTGTTGACTGCCTGAAAGCTCTAAAAAACTAATCTAAGCTTGCCGAATCTAAATTATGTAACAGTACATGTCTGCATTAGTGACCTTTGTTTCACTTTGACATGTTACACACCATTAACCATCTGTCAAGCGAGCCAAAGCAGCACAGCAGGATTCATCTCAGACAAAGGACCAAGCTGCTTGGAATGTCTACAATCGATTTCGAGGATACCCGAGAGGACACCCGCCTACGTACCAGAGCAGGACAGACAGCCCCAACGTGCCACTGTTTGAGTGTCTCACATCATTTGTTAGGCTCACAAAAAGGAACACATGGGCCTTTGTTGTTTTTATAGAGGTGCATATACCTACAAGTGTTGACTTTGACCACAGCAAATTATGACAGAGCCTACCATCAGTATAGAGACAACCAGTCGCATAAATATTCAAAGCAACTGCAAGGCTATTAGTCTACCTGAAGGAAGTGAGATGCTTCTTTACTTTCATCTCGCTGCGATTAAGATTATTTCTTTACCTTCAAGGTATGTTGGCCGAAATCACCATTGTTTGCACATTTTGGGTCGTGACACACATACACTCTCTGGTTTTGAAGGAGGACACAAAAGTGGCCCAGCTTTGTCTCAGTGTTGAGCCAAGATGAAATACTGTAGAAGCACTTAGCTATGCACTGATTAAATAGGCCAGCTGTCATTTGTCTTAGCCACCATCTCACAGCAAGCTACTGGGAGCTGTACTATTAGAACTGCCTCACTGAGCAACACAGCCCATGGTTAATATACGATTCCCTTTTAGAATGAATAAACAGCAAAGTCATACTGACCTCCAAAGGGAAAAGAAGATCCCGATGTCTGGAGCTTTAGGCAAAGATAAATCAGGAGCATCTATTAAATGGTTAAATATAGTTTTGATGTTTACCTTCATATTTATTTTCTATTGTTACTTTAAAGAAGTGTGCAACAAAATTTGACTGAAAACTTTCCTGAATTTCCCTAAATAGGCTCTGATGGGGGGGTTCAATCACTACTTTAATAAATTTATCCAAACTATGAACTGCCAACATTTTTGGTCAATAAACACAGGAAGCAAAAGTGTTTACTAGATTTTTTTTCTAATTTAATAAAAAATAATGAGATAGTCTATTCTAATAATAATTCATTATTTTACATTTGAATCCAAAACTATCCTGCTGCACATTTTTTTCTGCTTTCATTTGTGTCAGATGCTTAGAAGAAAGAAAAAAAACATATTTCAATTGAAATCAAAGGTCAGAGTTTAAAGAAACCTGCAAGCAAGAAGAAAAAAGCCTCCTCGGTGCACCTGCAACCATTACCATTATTGTATGTTAATCTATTGACAAAGTAGGGCAGTGGGTTTGAGCATTTATTGTGCAACACTCCCCACACTCAAACACACATTGGTACATTTGGTATTAGAAGCAAACCCCAAAAAGGTCAAATGCAACAATTGTGCACTATGGAAAAGAATGTACCAATTTAGAAAATAACAGTTTTAACAAAATTACTGGTGTCGCAATTACTAAAAATCCAAACAGTTCCTCCAAAATATAACTGATTTCAAATAAAGCAAATCAGTTTATGCTTTACATTTTGATTTCCACCATAATAATACTGTAGAAATTTTACTTGGATTATCATACCATGAGAATCTTATACCAAGGCTAATACTTGATATATTCAATGCCAACTAGTAAACAGACAATATTTACAGTCATTTATTTTGAATACTCAAAAAGAGGGGAAGGCTGATTTTTCAGAAATGTACTCAATAACAGCAGCACTGATGTGTTAGATGAGGAGCATAAATAAACCTGAGTGAGCTAAGGTCTAAGGTGGAGGATGGATTGAGTTTTCAGCTTGCATTCGGGGAAAAATTAGTCATCTATACAATGCACAAACACATAAAATTGGAATTATTGCTGTTAGCTGAGTATTCTCATTCTCGGTAACTGCTAAGGTTTAGAGAGTTTCCTACTTCCCACTTATCAAATGACAAAGCTGTAGGGCACAACACCAAAAGGATGTGAGAGACAAAAAAAAGAGAACATTGCACAACTCTGTACATTCTTTGCAAATTTAAAATAATATCACCAAGCTCTGTGATCTTTGCAAAAAGATAAGAAAAAGTCCTCCTGCTAGTGTTCACTGTATATCTTCCATTGTAATCAGCTCTTTTACATAACTCAGAGAAAAAGCTGTGCACCATCATGTTCTGGGATCTCAACAACAAAATGTATTCATAGAAATAGGGAATACATGGGGGGGGGGATCAGCAGTGTTACTGAAGCTTTTGTTGCTTTGTTATTGGATATGATCTCAATAGACTGTAATTGCATCACCATTTCTTCTTCTATACTAGGAGTGAGTTATTATTAAAAGAACTGAATTATTTGGAGTATCACATTGTTTGCACTGAAATAAAATCATTACTGTTTTTACTTTTCTTTTTTAAGTTTTTGCAACTACATTAAAATGTTTCAGATGGTCAAACTAATTTTACAACAGGACAAAGATTACATGAGTAAATTCAACATCCAGTGGTCAAAAAAGGATTTTTCCTATTAAAGTAAAGAAGCTATATACCTAAGCCCCAAGTGATAAAGTAATTGCCCCTAAACCTAAAAATACTGCTTGTTTCACTTTTGTATGCAACAGCTTCTATCAAACCTTAAGATTGACCCATTTTAACCTGTTCCTGTTTAAGCTTATACTAAGACTTTGACTAGGCCATTTTCAAATCCTTAATTTTGCATTTAATGACCCCATGATCCGAAGGACACACTGTGGTTTGAAGGGTGAGCTCTGGATTACAGTGCTGCTTCATAACCCAACTGGAGAGGAGGTTAAGGTTCCACAATGATGGTCGGATGTTCTCCTTTAACAATGTTTACTAGAGGGAAACATTTGTTGTTCCATCAGTTACAGCCATTATTGATGCACTGTCTGTGAAACTTCGGCTAAATAGCCTCTCAGGAGAAGGTTCACCAAGTTCTCAATTTGTGGATAATTTTTGTTTCTCTGGAATCCCCAAACATTGCCGACTAATAGATGTACATTATTTTCCACATCCGTATAAAGCTGTCTTAGATTAATTGATTAATAATAAATGAAATGTCATTACAGTGGTATGTAGAGCTGGGCAAGACATCAATATGATCGAGTAATCAAATTTTCTGTGTATGAAGATTACATTTTAGTCCCTTATTTTATGATTTTTTTGCTTTATCAATGCGACTCCCATAGCTCGGAGTGACGTCAATCCGCCCAGAACATACCATCTCGTTTCACAAGAATACTTTACAGCTTGTTTTTAGGTCGACTTTGTATTCAGGTCAGCTCTAGGACTGGGTGATTGAAATAAAAGCAAGTTGTTGAAAATGCTTTTTTTTCACTTGCAATTTCTTTTGAAGAAAACACTTGTAGAAAAAAAATATACTGAAATCTGAAATTGGGTGTGATATGAAAAAAAAAATGTGAGATTTTATTTTGTAAGCCATATTGTACAGCCCTTGAAATATGTTTTGATGTTTTTCGTGTCCTCAAAGTTGTGTTTTTCCTGTTTTTATTGTTGTTTTATAGTTGCTTTTTCCCCTCAAAGCATGTAAAGCACCTTGAACTGCCTTGTTACTTGGTGTGCTTAAAAATAAAATTGCCTTGCCAGAAAAGTAAAATTCTCATTCGAGAAACAATTTTTGTACTTATAAATCTACAATTTATCAAACGATCCTGAACATTTAATTATCACAAAAAAGCAAAAACAGAAAAAAACAAGATACTTTTTCAAACCACTTTACATGAAAATGAAAAAGCCATTCTTAAGAGCTTACTTTGCTGTTTAAAGGACAAAAACAGAAATTCACACTTGCAAGTTGCTGAGCTGTTCAAAAGAAGTGATGGGGAGACATCCTTAAGTTTCCAGACAGAACCTGCAATGGTTTAGTAGCCTTCTGACAAGCGGTGTCAGCAAGGGGTGGGGGAGGGGAATGTCTGTTCTATTTTGATTTTACCTTGAGACAAGTAATTTGTGGAAAGCAGCCTAATAAAGATAAGAAAATTAATTTCACACCAAACCTTTCCAGTCTGGCCTGTAAAGAAGAATAAGAGCCTTGCAATTTAAGAAACATGTGTTAAAGATTTAAGTAAGTAGTTCAGACTGTGCATTAATTGCAGCCACATTTGTTAGCTTACTGCACTCGGGTGGTGGGAGCTGATTTTTTTTTTTTTTTTTGAGTGTTGGGCAGGGCCCTTACAAATTACTTTCGGCTCAAGTCAAGAGACGAAGCGACTGCATCTCTATTTTCTGCTCCCAATGTGTCAGTCAGCAGTAACGTGTTTCGAGTGAAAGCTCTCTGAAGTTGTCTGCTGCCAGTTTAAAACACGGAAATCATAGCAACAAGGTCGCTGACGTTTAGAGCTGAGAGTGTATTCTTGTGTGACCAACTGTCCTTTTAGATCGGCTGCCACTCTGATTTGAACCCCCAGGAAGCGTTTCCTCCTAGGTTAAACCTTAAACAGTAGTAAAAAAAAACTGCATTTCCATGTTTCCTGTTCTCAGTTGGTATTTCAATAGATTTCTATTTAAACTTCAGACATAATAAAACGAGCTTGGGATATTTCACATAGGCAATCTGTGCTTAGGTCTCAAAATTGATGTGTTGATTCAATTAAATCTTCTTTAAGCGTTCCCTGGGTTCTCTTCTAGAATTAAACTCTCTGAAGTCTCTCTTAAGGAACAGCAACATCTTGATGAAACAGAATTAATGAGGCAACATTTGAAATTAGCATCAAAAAGTATTTCCGGTAAATTCACCACAGCAGCCTGAAATTGCTAGACAAATCTCCCCAGGGGCCTTGTTGAGTCATTTTAGGGATGCCAGAAGAATAACTAAACTTCAAAAATCTCTGATCTCCCTAATTTATGCTTAGCTGTTTGGTATTTGTCAAGAAATAAAATATGTGAAGTCCAATTAGCTCAATGTCAAAAGAGAAACTTCTCTTTAACAAATGCCCATCAATGTTTTTTTTTGTAATGATCTAAGAGATAATAAAACAAGATCTTAAGATCTAAATAACTTCAGGTCTGAAGGAAGCCATACCCAAGTCCCATCTCCTCCATGTTAATATATGAAACACTGACAAGGCAAGTATGGTAACTTTGAGAAGAAAAGAAAACATTCTCACAGTATTACACAAAAATTTTATATAATCCAATTTAAAATCTGAAAGTAATAAATGATATACACTTGTTACATGCAAAGTGATGCATTTCAAGCCTTTATAGGATTAATTTTGATGATTGTGACTTACAGCTTATGAAAACCTGAAAATTGAAAACTCAAAAAATGTGAATTTTACATGAAATCAATAAAACAAAGGTTTTAAATAAAGAGGTGTCAGAACTTGTCAAAGTATAACCATGCATATGTACTCAGTACTGAGGTCTTATGGATGCTTCAGTAGCGGCTGTTAGCTCTTCTGCATTGTTTGGTCTATTGTCTCATCTTTCTCCTGCATGCTCCATAGATTGTCTATGTGCGGTTCAGGTCGGGCGAGTTTGCTGGCTAATCAAGCATAGTAATCCCATGGTCACTGAACCAGGTTTTGGTACTTTTGGCCGTGTGGGCAGGTACCAAGTCCTGCTGGTAAATGAAGTCAGCGTCTCCATAAAGCTTGCCTGCAGATGGCTGCATTGACTCTGGACTTATAAAGCCCAGTGGACCAACACCAGTAGATGACATGGCTGCCCAAATCAACACAGACTGTGGAAATTTCACAATAGACTTCAAGCATCTTGGATTGTTTGCCTCTCCATTCCTCCTCCAGACTCTGGGACATTGGTTTCCAAGTGACATGAAAAATGTACACTTCCTTTTTTCCTTCAGCCCAGGTAAGATGCTTCTGATGTTTGTTGTTCAGGAGCGGCTTTACAAGAGAAATACAACATTTGAAGCCCATGTCGAGAATCCATCTGTGTGTTGTGGCTCTTGATACACTAACTCCAGCCTAACTCCACTCCTTGAGAAGGTTCCCATCACCTTTGGATGGCCTTTTCCTGACAATCCTCTCCAGGCTGCAATCATCCCTGCTGCTTCTGCACATTTTCCACATAACTTTCTATTAATGTGCTTCTATACAGCATTTTGGGAACGTGCAACTTCTTTTGAAATTCCTTTTTGAGGCTTTCCGTCCTCATGGACAGTGTCAATGCACAGCTCTCAGGTCAGTTGTCTTCCCTGTAACTGTGATTCCTACTGAACCACAACAAAAAATGTTCAAAGCCCCAGGAACTCTTTGCAGGTGTTTTTCATTAGTTAGCTGATTAGAGGGTGACCCTTTGACCCTAAAATATTCAAACTTTTCACAACAGTCTAATTTTCACAAACATTAATTAATTATTTTCTGAGATTTTGAATTCGGGGTGCCCATAAGCTATAAGCCATAATCATCAAATTTATAACAAATCAATGCTTGAAATATCTCAATTTGCATGTAATGAGTCTATGTCATATATTAGTTTAAACTTTTAAGTTGAATTACTGAATTAAATAAACTTTAGTATCAGATTAAATTTGTTACGTTTCACCTGTATCAAATTATACATGTCAATGCAATATATACAATATAGGCTAGCTGGAGAGGAGTGCTTTGTACATATATTTTGTAGGTTATATTATTTTATGTGCTATGTATTTATCCATTTTGGGGAAAGAAATTCACTAGTTCCATTTGTCACCTATCTAACCTCTGTCTGTAGTACCTTTAATCTTTAAGCCTTTCATTTCTTTTCTCTGCCAGCTTCATATTCCTGCTCCTTTTAGGATATTTACACAATTCTTTCCCCGGCCATTTCCAACCATCTCCGCTAGGGATACAACAATACCACTTTTTTTGAACCAATACGATCTCAATACTTGGATTTGAGTACTTACTGATAAAGGGCACCAATTACTGATACTTCTAACACACACAAAAATGCAATGAATTGGAAGACAAGCTTATTTTCTTCTCTGCTTGTTACAAAATATTATGGTGATTATGATAAAAAAAGAAAAGTTAATTAAAATTACCACAAAACTAAAAGTTCAAGTGAAAAATAAACTTTTCCTGTGAAATTCTTGAGGAGTTTCCACATTTTAAGTGTCGGTTAATTGTATGGGTTCATTTGAACTGATACCAGTACAGTACATAAGAACGGTATTGGCCCCGATACCAGTGTCGGTGCATCCCTAATCTCTCCCCTTGCTAGTCTGACTGTTACAGAACTGCTAAACCAAAGGTCTCCCTCCAACATGACACAGAATAAAAAACTTTAAATATTCTTTCAACTCCATCTCCCTTCATCATAAAAAACTTAAATCATATTAAAAATCTTTACCCACAGCTATCATTTTTCACAAATAACCCCTAACAGACATATCTTTCCACTGCTTCTTTTCCTACATCCTCGTCTCCACCTCTCTTATATTGTGCCCCTTATTTCAGAGGCTTGTCCCTAATATTTTTTAGCTCATCAAAGCTCATAAAGGCTATTCCATACAGCTTCATTGTTCCAGCTGTCTTTCTCTTACACACGTCTTCTGATACGTATTTCTTTTGGAGGCAGCAACAGTACCTTTGAAGAGCCTTCAGAAAGGTCAGCATTATGCCATAGAGGGCTATGAAAAAAATTTTCACCTGAAATTATCTAGAAGAAAAAACTGAAAATAGATCCACGTATCTTTAAATCACTAAGCAGTTGGGAGAAGCCTCATTTAGTGTCACTAATATTTGATGAGAGAAACATAAGTGAAGACTAGCAGTGTCTTCTCTTACAACAAATGTAGGCATTCTTTTTAATAGGTGTCACGCTGAGTTCGCTGTCGTTTGCGACACAGCTTTGAACGAAGACATTTGTCCACATTTTGTTTTAGTTTGGCAAAATCGGTTAAAATAAACTCCACTGATTAAAACATGTAACTTTGAATATTTATCATAAAAACAAACAAGACATGTTTTCCTGAACCAGTAAAAAATCCCCAAATAAAGTAACATCATCCAGTTTATGCCGCAGAGGTAATCTGTAAACAGAATCAAATTAAAAGGGATTATCCTTCATCTCCTTTAAAGTTTCGCAAGACTGATTCTCGATTAGGGCTCACTAACGTTTCCTTTCTCTTTTTGGAAACCTATAACATCAACTATTTTAAAAAACCTTCAGCAGCATATCAAAGTCATAGTTTTTCTTGGCTTTTCTGCAAACATCTTGACAACAAACCCATTTATAATCACCACTATGTGTTTTTCAGACACCAGCATTTATTTTCAGCACATCTGCAAAGGACACCTCCACCAACAAAGCTATTTCGCCCATTATGAGAGCAATTTAAACAGCAAGACAAAAAGTTTTGCTGAAACGGAAATAGATGCAGATTGAGCTATGACTGTCACACACGCTTCACAGAGTGCTCATTAGCACTCCACGGTCAACACACAAAGTATTAAAACCGCATCAGCTGTGCACCCCACCAATCCTCTCCAGCCATGATGTGGCAGCAGCTTTCCTTTCATCTGATGAGTCATACCACGACTACATTCTGTGTACCCGGTGAGAATTTTCTCCAACATTTTTTTTTTCTTTTTCTTTTTTTTTCTTTTTTTGGAGGAAACCTCAACTTTTTTTAATTTAGATGGGAATGGAGACGAGAATCATTAGCATCAGGCCTTCATTTTCAGATGCACACAGGTTCAATACAGCACGAACCGGACTGAAAACATTGGAGCTCATTTAGAAGCTGCAGTCAAAGGTTTAGTTTCACCTGCTGAAATCCTCAATCAGTCAGCATCAGCACCCGTCTTTCAGCTGCAAACCTTCACTAATGGACACAAAAAGGTCTCAGTGTGGCTGGAGTGGCATATAGCGCAAGCATTAAAATTAACCATTAACTGTCTCACCAGAAAATATGTGCAAATGGATAACGATATAAGGGAATTTGATCTGGATGTTCGGTGGGATTCCCAGAAGAATCAGATTTAGTTCCATCACTCCATTGTTCAAATGTGTAACACCACTTTTGAAATGTTTGGCAGATTATTTCTGTCTCCTATTTACAATCACTTATACAAGGCCATCAAAATTCAACGCACTAACCAATACTTCACTCAGATAATAGACGCAAACATTTCTGCCCATCTTTCCTTTTATCAGAATGGTTTATGAGGTTGCTCCTTCACATATATTGTAAACAGTGCAGGGTTGTTTATTGCACAAATTCAAAGGACACTGCAAACACTAGGAAGTGTATATCAACAGCCTACATTATTGAGATAACAGCTAGAGAAAAGTGTGTTGTCATTGTTACTGTAGGATTTTAATCCATGACGGTGGAGTGTGTTGCTGATGGTTTTCTTTGAGTCTGTGGTCCGGCTCTATTCAGGTCATTGACCAGGTCCTGCCGTGTAGTTCTGGGCTCATCCCTCACTGTTCTCATGATCACTGATGCCCAACGGGGAGAGATCTTGCATTGCGCTCCAGATCGAGGGCGACCATCATCTTGAACTTCTTCCCTTTTCGAATTATTGCACCAACAGTTGTTGCCTTCTCACCAAGCTGCTTGCCTATTGTCCTATAGCGCATCTCAGCCGTGTGCAGCTCTACAATTTTATCCATAATGTCCTTGTACAGCACTCTGGTCTTGACCATTGTGGAGAGGTTCGGCATTCCTTGTTAAAGAAAAATTAGGTTGGATCCTTGCTGGAAGTTTGACAGAATAGAACTGCGATATCATAAAATCTATGACATACAGCAAAAATATCCTTCGAAACTGACAAAATTTTGAACCTTTTAAAGAGTTACTGTATTTGTATTTTAACCCCCCTCCCCCACAGAGTTCACTATCCATTTGTTTTAAGATATTAACTGATAAATCCAACTCTTAATTTGACTAAATAAATTTAGCAGTGAGGAAAGTACCATGTTAAAATATAATATCTCCAAACAAAATCAAGGGCAGAAGAGAGACAGAAGCCCACTTAATTCAACTCCTACCCACTATGCTACAGAGGAGCAGCATAAGCACGATGTTGGGGCCACCATGTCACCAGACCAACCATGAGTGTTTATATCAGAAAATGTCTTCGGTGTCCCACCACCACAAACAAACTTTTGTAAACTACTGCTAGTTTTTCAGCTCACAAACATCCCCTTCGTATAGACGTTTCATTGGGGCAGCATCATGCTTTGGGGTTGCTTTTCTTCAGTAAGGGACAAGGAAGCATGTAGGTGCTGATGCATAGATAGATGGAGCTAAACACAGGGCAATCATGGAAAAAACAAAACAGTTACAGACTGATTCCTTACAGCAGGACCTCAACCCTGAACATACAAAGTGGCAAATGAATAGTTTAGATTAAACCATATTCGTTTGTTCCAATGACCTAGTCAAAGCCTAAATCCAGTTAAGAATCTGTGGCAAGACTTAAAAATATCTCACAGATACTCTCCATTCAATCAGACTGAAAACATAAAAAGCTTTCCATATGTGTATTTGCAAAGCTGCATCAAAATGTAAAGGCCATTTACTCATAGATGTGTGAAAAAAATGCACATGGCACTTTCCATTTTTTACTGTAAAAGTTAAAGAAAAATTAGATATAATTTACCTCAGTTTTACTATTATCCAGACTATATGATGTTCCATTACTTCAAATTTGTAGTACACACATCATATTGAAGTTTTTGGTTGTAACGTGAGAAAGTGTAAAATACTTATCGTCTGTTATTATGTATAATTGCATTTTATGCCAAGAATTACTTTACCGCTCAAGGAAAAGTAGTACATGATCTGATCTGATCTGAAGAGTGTTTTTCGCCAGTGTTGCATAAGTTAAAGCTGTAATATCCTAACCCCGCACTGACAGCTAACCCCTGAATAAACAGCAATAAATCACGACTTTCTTCATGTAAATAAACACAAGATATAAATGGCAAGCTGGACTCTTCCGTGTACAGTTCACTAACAGCAGAAACTGCGATTATGAGTCCAGATATCCTTAAGAAGAGCCAGGTTTTTCTTCCGTTTAAGATAGCAGAGAATTAAAGCAGAAATCACACACGGTTTATGCCCAGAGTGTGAGACAGCTACCAGCCAACAGACCTAAACTTGGTGCAAATAATGAGCAGCCTTGGAACTAGATGGTTAGTTTGCAGCAAGCAGAGGCCCCACAACACAGGAAACAGCACTGAAACTAGGCGCGCCTCTAACAATTCCCAATCCACACTCTTCTTCACAAAAGACGCGCACACACGCACAATCCTTGTTCTGCATTTCAGGCGAACTAGCGGGAGAACTCGTCTGATTTGCATTCCTCCGGTTCAAGCACATTTCCACCTGAAACACTCCCACACCGCCTTAACGGAGCCACTCAGCCGGCCGCTTTCTAATCCACTATTTATGTCCCGTAAATTGCTCAGTGAATCTGAGAGAACAGCAGAGGGCTAGGACGAGCTAGCGATGGAAGCATGCAAGTTTTTCTTACGTACCAACTCCATACTTTTCCTTCTTTGAAGGCACCCAGCGAGACATCCTCAGAGTCGAGGCTTGGCTTCCTCGAGTTTTGTCCTTTATCGCCTGTTTAAAAAGCGCCAATTAAGCTTTTGTTTTTGACTACTAAACAGACTTTTCCCCCCTCAGTTTTGTCTGAGCTTTGGGGATCTGCTCCGAGCAGCCATTTTCCACCAGTGACAGGACGTTCCGCAAGGGGGAGGAAGGGAACACAACTTTTTCACCCAGTAGGCGTTCATGCAGAAGGCATCCTGCTCAACTTGTACTACTGAAACTACTGCTGCATGGCTGCAGCACAGAGACACACCAAAATGGCCTCAAATACATCTAATATTGTTTATGTACAACTTCATCACACTTAATCACATTCCAGAAAGTAAACTTTCTTATAGTTAAACTATGTGCGTTTTAAATATATTATTTCAGATAAAGAAACATATCAATAACCTTTGAAGATCACGACTTACAGCCAATACATACCTGACATTTCTCTGAAATATAAATAAATGCATGTACCATCAGTTATGATCTATGCAGTCAGGAGCAAGACTGCTGACATGACACTTCTTCAGCAGACAAAACCACCACCAGGAGGATATGTCTTAAATATCAACTTAACTCTAGAGTGCTGTATCCAAAGAAGAGAACTAAAGGTTTAGTGGAAGGAAAAGCACCATGGATATCTAGTGTCTTAAAGTGACAGTGTGTAATTTTTGCAGTACATCTTTGAAAATAGCCATTAAAATATTACGAAAGAATGATTATGTAAAGCACATTAATTGTAAAATGTTGGCGATATTGTAAAACATGACTTTAAAAATCAGTTTTAAAATACAAAGGCGCGGGTCCTCTTTTCAGGGGGGAGCCGTATTAGACGGCATCTTTACTTCTATAAGAGCCCGGACGGACAAAGCGCAAGGAACAAGCGGCTTGTTTTTTTGTTTTTGTTTTTACACAACTTTGGTGACAACTATATTTTGAGTCACGCTCTCCCCGCCTGCTACAGGAAGTTTGAATCAGTAGCTAACCTGGAGCTCACACACCAGGCGCTAGTTACCTTATCACGGAGTGAAATGGCTGACCACACGTATACTTCTCGCGGGCTTCCATTGTTGAGTTTCTTACTCAAAGACACAGATACCGCATGCTTGTAATAATTTAGGTATGCACTGCTTCTTACTGGCCAAAAATTACACACTGTGCCTTTAAGAGGATTCGGATGCAAAACCCATTTTGGAGTTTTGGGAAGATTCACAAAGGTTAGACTGTTGCTGGAGTCTGAGCTTCAAGAGCACCACTCAGAACCAGTGGATTTGTGTTAAGTGACTCTTGAAGTAAAGAAAACATCAGAAGCATCTTAGCAGGGCAAAGGAGAAAAGGAACTGAACTGTTGCTCAGTGGTCTTACAAAAACTCCACTTTCTCAAAAATCACACAAGAACAATATAAACACAACTTTTTACAACCACTATGTTAAGTTACACTCTACTTCATGGTAGACACTGCTGTTTTAATTCGCATCCAGCAGACATGAATTGACAGCCTTCACCAGTAATGTAAACCTACAAGGGGTCATCCTGAATTCATACTGACTAATTAAGAAACAAACAAAATACCTAAGTATTTTCACTGTGGAAGTTCAAGTTTTACAGGATTACAGTTTACACCCCTACTTTGTGCAGATGCACAGATACTTACAACTTGACGCAGAGAGTTCAGGTAACTTAATAAATTGGAAAAAAGAGAGATTCCTTTGAGAGCATCTTAGCGTCATCTCAGACCTGGACATCATACCCACATTGCATCTTGCTAACCAGGACCTGACAGTGCGTTATGGAGGCTTTGGAGTGTGTACCTGCGCCGGACGCACAGACCGGTGCATTTAATCATCTGATGCAGGAGTAGTGCAAGCTGCAGATTTACAACTGCTGAAAACATCAGACAAACCTTATTTTAGAGAGAAGTGGGACTTATAGTCTGCATTGTGGCAGTAGAGCTTGTTCATTTTATTTGGAAATAAATATGGAATTATTGATAAGGTTTTATGAGGTCCTGATTACATGAGGGGATAACCACGGGTACTGGGTCAGATTCAAAAATCCTCTTAACAGGTGTGGGCTGTTACAGTTAGGCCTTTGCAGACCTCTGCGTTTGGGGGATGCACGCATGGACCTGCACCATCTGTATGTGATCTTTGGTCAGTCAATGTAATGTGATCATTCTGCATGCACATGTGCAAAACTCCCCTTCTGTGCATCTGGACGAACAGCCCAGATACATAGCGACCAAGTTGTACAAAAAGTATGTGGTCAGAAATATTTATAGATTTGTCACTTGACGCTTAAGAAAAAAAAAAGTTGTTAAGGGGGTCGACAAGTTGATGAAGTCCCTTTCTGAGTAGAAGAAGCCAAGCAAGCCTGTTGTGTGATGAACCAATAAGGGACTTCTCTCCTGCGATTTGCTAAACCATAAGAGTATTTGATCCACAAATTTGAATACATTCATCTTTATTAATCTAACTTGACTCTTCTGGTTTCATCCTGTGCTTCACTGAAGTCTCTCCTTTGCAGGACCTTGATATACTCACTTGTTGGCTTGGGATTTAACCAGCAGAGGGGGTTATTACTTTCGAAATTACACTGAAGAGGAATGAGATAATGATCACTGGCAGGTGAAGGGAATAGCATAGATTATTCTTAGCTAAAATTGTAATCATTTATGTCCATGATAGATTCGAGATTTAAATAATCTTTTCACTTGACCAACATGTTTATTTCGGCTCAAATTAATACTACTGTATTATGTAATACCAGACATGAGTCTGGTAGAGAATCTGTAGAGGGAGATAAAGATAAAGGTCGTGAAAAGGAGGTATTCCAATCTCAGACACTTCAAGTTCATCATCAAAGCTAAATAACAAAAGATGGAAAAAAAATCAAAAAGCTGCTCAGCAGTTATAAAAAGTGATTATGGATTATTGAGAAGGACATAAATTAATTTCAGCAGGCCTTATTTTATTATAAAAGGTGAAAAACATATTTAATTTAACTTCTTGCTTGAATGAAAATAATATTAAAGCTACCTCTTCCAGAGGTATAAATAATGTTTGGGTTAATTATGGTGCTATATTTACCCTTTAGTACTTGGATCCATTTCAAAAGCTCTCACACAAATAATATTTTTTTAAATATGTTTTATTCTGAAGGTCCTTGCAGATCTTTATTCTGAAGGAATGAAATGAACAAAAATATTGCCTGTGCAAAATTCCTGTCTCCACACAGCGGAGCATCATGTGGGTCACAGTTGCTTTTCCAAGAAGACACTGTCCCATTTTAAGACGGCCTCGCTGGAGTCACACGGCTCACATGGAGGCCTGAGGGTGGCAACGCTTATCATCAGATACTGACCACGAGATCAGAGAGAGAGGGGGGACGGAAGAGGATGGGAATTCACCAGATATGAAATGTGATGGAGAAAGCAAGTCATGGAACAACACGGATAATCTGCTAATTAGAGATGTGCGTCAGTTTTTTTTGACGCCTCACAAGCGTTCTGTGTACTGTATGACTTTTATTTCAAAAAGCAGCCTTCTAATCTGAATGTTAGTGATTGTGCTAGTTTAGATGGAAATCTTCCAGCATGCATTGATTGAATCAACAAGTGTTTGTTTTTTTCAACCTCCAGCAAGCCCATCCCTCACTCCCTTTCTCGTTTTCCTGCTTTATTGGCTGTTCAGCTGTTGTGCTCAGTAACTCTTTTGTTTGCCAAAGCATCCTTCACATTGCTACATGCCTGACTGGAGACAGTACCCACCAGCACCTACTTCACACCAAGACAGATAGTGTTTACTTTAAGTCGAGAGAAAAAAAGGGAACATTTGACAGTATTTGGTGAGTATGAACAATATGATCTTATAGAAGCAGGAAATTGTTCTACATATTAACTAAATCTTATCTTGAACTGTCTGATATCTTGTCACAACAGATCATCAAGAAATATGACCTCTATAACTTTTGATGAGGATTTCTTGAATGCTTCATAGTAAGATTTCCAAGTATTGATGCCTACACTTATGAATGCTACAGTGTAAAAGACTTGTATTTGTGGGTTGAAATTCAAGATCTGCAAGTGGTTCCTCGAGCTCCCGAGTGATGACTCTCCGCAGAAGAGCTGCCCACCCAAGGAGGGCTCCGGGGTGGAGGATATCAGGAGACGAGTCCTATTGGGAGAGCTTCATATCAGAAGAAGAGCCTTTGCCACGAAGCTCTCGCTACTCCCAAGCCCCTCGGCCACAGAGCGCCATTGAGGGAGGTGAGCTAGACGTCTGGCTGGAGCACCTGAGGACAATGCAGAGCGAAGGCAGATCCCTAATTCAAAATCCACCGTTTGACAATAGGACTGCATCCATGCCTCTTCTTGAGAGACAGCCAGCAGGACGAGACTGGAGGCAGACGGGCTTTCCTTTTTTCAGCACAGCCTCATCTTCATGTGGGAGCTCACCCAGCAGCCAGGAGTCCCTCCAAACTGCGTGGTTTCCCACACCAGAGCGCAGGGGAGGCTGGGAGAAAGCTCATATCATGCAGTCTCCATCAAAGGAGCAAGCTCAGCTCAGTTATCTTGCTCCAGTCAAAATTGGTTGGCTGCCAATCCAGGGAAGAGTAATGATGACGGGGAACACTTGCAGTCAAAACCAACATTTGGACGTATCAGCCGGCCAAGTAAGACACACAAAAAACTGTTACTGAAAGTTCAAGGTTTTCCTTACAGTCAGTGAATTAATTTAGCTGTTTGGGGATCGGGGGTGGGGGAAGAACGGTTTGACCTCTGCTTATTTAATCACCCAATTTCAGAGCCTCCTGATCTCAACCTATGATGTGTAATGTATGTTACATGGTATTTTATTACATACTACTTTTTCCAGCACTGTGAGAAAAACTAAAAAGCTGTGAAACTACATCGGGGGGTGGTGGATAACAAATCTCCACAAGGCTATGAATCAGCTAAAAGCTTGGTAAGAATGGGACATTTGTTTGTACTTATAACTTTATTTGAAAATATAAGATATATAAAAGGCTCATGATCATCATTATATAAAATAACGATTATCATTCTTTCAACATTCTATTTTCTTTGAAGAGCTAAATGACAAATCACTGTGGACTTGGAAGAAAGTGTTGCGTTCAAATAAAACCAAAATGAAGACTAAAACATCAACTTAGCTTTTATGTTTTGTAGGAAGAGAAACACTGATTGATGAAGAGCCAGTTTTATTTAAAATATCCAGATGTGTCAAAGTACTATGTCCACTAGTAAGTTTCTCATTGTGCTTGGAATAGAAACAGCACCACAGATCCATCATTCATGACAGTGGGCATGAGTTGATCCCCATAAATCCTTTTATTATCCCATACACTTCATAACTCTATTATTGTCTCATCTAATTAAATCACTTAGTTCTAGTTAAAATTCCAGCAGAGATTAACAAATTCTACATGTTCATGTTTGTGATGAGAGAACATAAAAAAAGCTTTTTTCATGCCATTATTCCCAAACAACAAATTGAATATACAGAAGGTCTAATTGGTAATATCGAGACATAGAACCCCAATGCCAATAATTACATTGAGGTCAAAGAGTTCACAGACTAGGCTGAGACATTCTTGGAGGAAGCTAGGCATTGAGTTGCCATGTAACAGCCAAGAAAGATGAATGATTCAAACACAGGAGTGGACCAAAATCCCTGCTAAGAAGTGTGCAAACATACTGACCGACTGCAAGGCATTGGGTGTGTACTCTGTCGGGCAAAGCTGACAGTCAGCTTTTACTTTGAGTTCAAACAATTATTTTACTTGGTGACATAAAAATGATATTTTCTTCAAGTTCTGGTTCTGGTATTTCTACATATAAATAAATCTATAATAAAAATGAGAAACTTATATTTTGTTTCAAAGTTCTCTGAATGACCGGTCACAGCAGACACCATCCTTCAGTGTCCAATTTTTTTTTTCAATTTTTAACAAATTTTTGATTTATTTTATTATTAAACACCTTTGTATATTGAAAATTAAGCATACCACCAACTAATAAAAGCGTTGCAAAGTTTTGACCAATGAGCTTTCTTTCCTAAGCCCCTGAAAGGAGCCCTCTAACAAAAATAAGATGAAATAAAGGTCATAGGTCATAAACATACAAGAAGGGGAGCAGGGTTGTTAGGGGTGACCAACTGAAATACATATTTAGCACGTTCATCCTTTTCCAACTGCTTGAAGTAAAGAAGCTGAAATTGGCTCTTTAACATACTGTATGTCTTGTCGCCTTTTTGATCTTGACCTTTTAGAATTCAGAGAAAACACATGGAGCAACTGATAAGATACTACCTAATTATATTTATGTATAAAAATTCTCATAAGTCTTTTAAAATGAAAATGAGAAAAAGTAAAATTGTTGTTAAAGGAAGTTCATATGTGTGAAACATTTCAATGAGGGTCAGAATACTAACATTTAAATAGGAATTGAAATAGTATATTGGAACTAGTCACTTAATGAATCAAGAAGTATCTTGCAAGTAATTTCACTTTTTGTAGCTGAATAAACAAGAAAAATAACAAGCAGCTAATGTTCATTTATCATTGGTGGATTAAAGGTACTTTAATCCACTTAAAGAGTACTTACAGAGTACTCCTGTACTCTGTAAGTTTGGCAAGCTATTAAATTGGATAACTCATAATAGTATCATCATATACTTTTCTAAACAACTTGAGGTCTCCCCTGGTTGAAAAAAAAGCATTTTGTAAAGAGTTGGCGCTCATTTGAATCATGTCTGTAGAAAGGTTCCCCCTAAGGCTCTGTTGTTGTGATTCCATGATGTTTGTGAGGCAGTGTAAGCTCTGAAAGCCTGAAGGTTAGCGTCATGTAGTGAAGGTTATGGTGTACTGGACCAGGCGGAGAATAGTAGTTGCCAGACCAGGCCATTTGTTGTGTAGAGTCTGGGTTACCCAGAGAGATGGGAGAGCTCAGGCATCCGTTGAAAACAGGCAACTCTGTAGGATCTCGGTGTTTTCTCAAAAGCATTACAACTAATTTGGAGCTGAAAAGGCAAAGATTGAGCTTAGCTCCCTGAGAGGATGCGAGCAAATGTACAAAGTTGAATCAATGAGAGCACAGCATTACCCAGTTAACTTATAATATGTCTCCACAATCAATAATTTGCAGTGCTATACGGGAGATTTGATTGAACTGATGTGCAAAGCAAATCCATTTTCTTCCGACTACCCAGTCAACCAGAAAATGTTACATAAAGTCATAATCGATAGTGGTACAAAAGTCTTCCTTTTAAACCTTTAAATCTATCAGTGGAGAACATTTTTGTTGCTATATTAACTCAACGCAAACACATTTTTCTTTTCTTGCTTTTAGGTGAAACTGAAACAGCCCATCACACCAGCATTTCAGAAGAATGACGATACACATTGTTCTAAAGGTATGTATGCATTTTGCTGTATCATTGCAGGATTTTGTGTTTTTACTTGAAGAGCACCAACCAATCTTCTAAACCTAAAAATCGAAGAAAATATTGAATACTAAAGCTGCCAAACAGATGTGGCCAAAAAACCTGTGACAGCCTGGCTCACCTGGGAATCAAAATAGCATATGCAACATTATCAAATGCTTATAAAGGCAATTTAGGAGCATTTCTGTTGTTTGTCTGATCAATTAACAGTGAAAGGATTATGCATTCACAGCTTCACACTTCGTATTAGCATGTGTTCTGGCTGATTTAGAAAAAACTGACAGACTAAAGTGAGGTGATTCACACCTAGCATTGCAAGGAAATAAAACACAAAACCCTTAAATCACTATTTATTAGTCAGTTGTCTTAGTGAGTTGTAGAAGGGTTCCAACAATAAACTCTGGGCAAGTATGGTATTAGTTCATATGTTGTTTAGTTTTCATGGTTTCAGTTTTCATGTGGTATTTTGAAACGTGTCTCAATTTCATGCTCCCTTCAAAATGTCTACCCATCAGGCAACCACTTCATATGTTCCACACTCAGTAATCACCTTCATAGCAGCATTTTCCTTCCCATGTATCTCGTGCCTAGGGACTGTTGTTTTTGGTGTCCGGGTTATTGGTTGTCTGTTTTTGTATTAAAAGTATTTTTCCATCTCTCTTTCCACCTCCAGCCAGTAATTAGGTTGTGTTTCTACCTTTTTTTCTGACCTATTTGGCTGGCAGACAATTTTTTTGCTTCTCATAAGCTCCCCGAAGTGGTGCATCAAGCGTCACCCTCTAAATCAACAAAAAAATAATGTGCAGTCAGTCCTAATTCTTGTACCAAAGTATTCGGACAGCACTTTAGACTAAGTAAATGGGACCTAAATAGGCCTAAAGAGTGAACAATACAGAGGTAGGATGGGGATTGAGGCAGGAGGCAGGAAGATAAGCAGAGATCGAGACTGATTGGAGAAGGAGCCTTCATCTTTGAACACAGCAGCACTGCACACACCTAGTTTGATCTGAAGCTTGATCTTTCAACCTCATTCTTGTTTATACATAGATTATCCTGACAAGGCTCAAGCCGCCTGCAGAAATCAAAGTAATCTATGTGGCACCAAGAAGCTGCATTACAGAGTGAAGTAGTCTTAACACACATAAACATTTCTCATTAAAAGCTACATTTGCAGAATCAGGTGGAGTGAAAAGAAATGTGCAAACTGGTCAGAAAATAATAAACCAAGTTAAAATTACTGATTAAAATATATACATTTAAGACTGTATAAGGATGACGGTTTTCGTGGAGTTTTTGGTTTTACACTTTTGGTCCATCCAGTGACGCTTTTACATCAGTAATAATAACAACAACCAATAACTTAACATGCAATGAATGTCATTGTTTTACTTATCAAAATGGGAACAATAATACTATGCAACTTCAGAAAGATAAATTGTTGCAGATCTGTATCAAACTTAAAGCACCTTCAATATTTCATGATTCCTCTGCTAAATAATTGTAAGAAGCATCAAAATATAATATTAACTGCTGTTAGATAATCTCACAGTGTCAAATATGGATGAATCAAACCTTTAATCTGCATATTTTTCCAACGAGAGAATGAAAATTTGAATGAAAATGTTTAGAAATATTTAATTTCCCGTGCCTTTCCTGCAGTTGGCTCCCATGGGTTTGGCTGCTGTGTTCCTTGATCATCATCTAATCAAGGACACTGCTTACAAAGAGTAGCAAGAGAGCTGGTCTTTGTCTGAAAAGTGGCCCTCTGAAGAGCTCTCAAATTCTTTTCTTCCCTCCTTTGTAAAACAAAAAAAAAGACCCAGAAAGCATACCTACCTCTGTGTACATTATCTACTGCTCACATGTTTGCCTGGCCTCAACAAATGGGGGTGAGATGAAGCTTCACAAAGCACTGAAGCCTTCCATCAAACTGGTACACTCCCAAGCTGAAACCTCATGATGCTTTATTTGCTCTGCTGTGCCATCAAATGGAAAATAAATGTAAAGCAGGCCAAGTACTTTGAAGACCATCATGGCTTTGGCTTTGTGTAAAATGTTTGCTTTAATTGTAGTTAAATGATAATGACCATAAGCAAACAAAATACAAATTAATATTGTAACCAAGACCCCAGATATCTCCTCTTGAACCTCACATACAGCACCGACAGTGTGGTGTTCTCCTCTTTTCAGATTAACCCTTGAATTCCTGCTTGGAGATTCAATGTTGCTTCCTTGTTATTTGAGTTTTTATTTAAACCCTGATAAAGCCTATTTCTGCGCTTATGTTCACCTCTACGTACAATAGTTTGTATAACCTTCTCTTGACAATAGGCCAGACTAAGGGGTCTTGCTTCTTTACTCCAGTCTTAAAAAGCCGCTGTTCTGCAACTTTTACATGCATCCCAGACAGCGAGAGCCACGAACACACCAGCAAGCAGGGTCACCAGTCACTAGCAGGGAGTGACAGAGGGGAAACAGGTCCCCATTAAATGTAGGGCTGAGATGCGCCAGGCGAGAGGGCAGCCGAGGACCTAACCTGACAGATAGACAGAGACACACAGACACAGTCATACATACCCTCCTTCTTACGCACACACATTTTCACCAACACACAAAGACACCCAAGAAAGGACGCTGTACACTCACTTATACTCCCCATACACACTCTATACTGCCAGGTCCAGGCACCAATGCCCCAGCAGGGCAACCTATCTCTGCACCCGGGAGACGTGTCCACTACCCTCTGGAATAAATGCAGTTGTGTTGTGTTATTTTCAATGTTTGACTGATGGAAAAATCTAAAAGCTGTCATTAATTTAGAAAGTTTGCGATTCACAGCTTGATGCAGACTTGCAGTAATTTTCAAGTTTACACAAACGATTTTGGAAAATAGAATAAAAAGAAATATATTCCAAGGATAGCCTTAAGCATCTCAGACTGTGGGCAGACTCTGACGGCGGCTTGGAAAACTATGAAGGCTTTGGAGAGCTCAGCTGTGACGGACACAGACGAGTGCTTCTTATGCACTGATCCATAAGTGGCGCATGTCATTCCAGTCTGCAGTGTGTGAACACAGCAGATTCAGTGGATTAATTTATTTGATTCAGAGATCACTGAGCAGAAATTAATTTTTGTCCACAGTCCCTGGTTATAACATGATTTTCTGGTCCTTAATCGCAAATCCAGCCGCAGAAAATTATATCTCTGGCAGTGCTGGATGGATATACAGTGAGAATATTCTTCCCTCAGCAAAACGCTGGGAAATATTCTATTGTGCTCTTCCCACCAAAACAATATATCAGCATGATCCTCTTTGGGAGTTTTAAAAAAAACATTAAAACAATTATATTTCCTCTCTCCCAAGTCCTAACCTGCCCACATTGACAACATTTCCACCGGGACCCATGAAATTTAATTTATGTATTTGTCGACCTAAAAAAACGGATTAGCCACAGTTAACCGTATTGCAGGAGTCTGAACTGTAAATTAAAGTTGAATTGTCTCCGCACAGAACGGGCAACAAGGGCAAAAGTTTCAAAGGTAACACGTTTCATTGTTGTACATATTCTTCTGGGGCGAATACACATTTGCCATTATTGTTCTTTGTGCTGTATGTTGATTTTAATGTCTGCCATTTGAGAAACAAAATAATTTATCTGCTGGCTTTCAACTATTACTGATTCAATAAAGATGCAATTTTCAACACCTGTTTTAAACTGTTACAGTGTGGACATACAGGTTTTTACCAACATTGTTTAAAATTTTACCGATAATGTTTTAAATTTTAAATGATCTTGTTTGTCTGTGTCGCCTTGTTTGTAATGTCTGCTTACAGTTAGTGTGTGTTAATTTTTATTTTGTTTCTTTGCTAAGCATTTTATTCCGTGTCTGTTGGCTTTTGTTCACGTTTATTGTGTTAAATGTTCTGTGGCCTTTCCTGTCTGTCAACAGCAACCTGCCCTGGGACTACAGAAGAAAATTAGCTGTTGTGGCTACATCTATAGCTGAAAATGAAATATAAAATAATATAAAAATTGCTTAAAAGAAAATAGATTACATTCTTTTAATCTAATAAATCTCTCCTTTTATGTTTTATATTTTGCTGTCTTTATTTTGCCTATAAGCTGTCCGCAGTGCTCTCACCTTCCATAAAAAAATCCCACTTAGCAAACAGGAAATTACTTATTTACTTTTACTTATATACATTTTTAAAAATTGTAATAAAGATCTAATTAATGTGGATCATGCACATGAAGCATTTTGTGTTTCTATCTTCGTCTTGGTAAAGATCATGATAATGACCAAAAAAGGGTGCCTATAGGAATTTTAGAGGGTATTTGCCATATGGTCTTGAGGCTCTATGGTCTCATGGGATCTAAATGTCAGAGGCTGATTTAGAAAAAAAAAAACGGTAATTGAAGTTAGTGAACAAGACAGAGAAGGAATAACGAATAAATCAGTGAAATAATGTCTTTTTAAAGTAAAAAAAAAACTACAGATGGACAAATAGAAAAGCTTGGTTCATCTATTCACCAGCTGTGTTTGTACAGCAAAGTGCTACAAATTTCAGCTCGTCTATCATTTTCTCCCTTAAATGGAAATCACCACAGATTAACCGCGCAATAACTGAGGGCTATCCCAAAGTGAGTGCCTGTCGCCATGGTAACGGCAGCAGGTGGAAACACAGCCAGGCAAGCTGAAAGGGCACCAATGGGGTATCAGTCACACCAATCCAGTCGGCCCTCTGAAGAAGCAGGACAGTGACTCCTAACTTTGCTCACTAACTTTGCGCCTATGGGAATTATTGACAGTGTCAACATTTCCTTACAGTCATGAGAGGATGTTTGAAGGTGGGGGTGCATGTGTGTGTGTGTGTGTGTGTGTGTGTGTGTGTGTATGTCTGTAAGTGCAGAGGAGAAAAAGACATCCTGTCTTGAGAGTAATGGATTTGTTTTGCCTTGATACAGCAGAGGCAGAGAGAAGTCACGCAAGTCTCAGAGCACCAGGTGTGAAGACACAGAGGACAACAGATCAAGGCTCGTCTCATGAGGTATTCTATAACTGCTTTATGAAACTGACTACTAGGCTTTCTGAACATGGAATATGGCCATAGCAATTATCAGATTTCTGAGTGTTGTGAGTAGATGGTGCTTCTAATCGTATGGTGAAGGCTGTATTGTTCTTTGATGCTTAGGTCAGTACTTCAAAACAGACAGATTCCATGCTGGTTTGATAAGACACTTTTTATTTAAGCTGTAGTTATTTGTTTTCCAGGACTGACCTTCTGTTCTTTTACCTTCCTTAGTCATGAACTAAAAGATAAAATATTTACATTAAAAGCTACCCCTTAAAGCAATTTGTCCAAACTTCTTAACATGTCGGCCAAAATCATTAATTTCCAAACAATTCCAGGTAATTTAAAAAAATCACATCTCTTTCAATCAAAATATCAAAAATAATTTAAATTTTGAACTTCTTTCATTTTTATCTGCTTAACAGGGAGATAAATGTGCGATAGGAAGTACAGACAAACCTAACCAAGTCATTCTTGTTCTGTCAAGATGATTGGGCCAAACTATTGCAATACACTTCTGTAATAATGCCAAATAATTAGACTAATTATTGCAGTTTAAATGACATTTCTACTAAATAATAACAAAGACTTTTCATTTCAATTTAATTCAGTATATTAATAAGGCACCAATTCAGAACAACTGTAATCTCAAGGCACTTTACAAGAAAAGTCATTTTAATACAATTATACAAACATTTCAATCAGTTAAAAACGTTTCCTATTAAAAGAATTCCAGCAGATTGGATCAAGTCATTGACTTTTAAGAAAGTAAATAATCATTTAGTCAATAATAAGCCTTACTGACCAAAAACAGGAAACATCTCATGAATGACAGCAATGATATACAAGGTTTTCTTAAAATATGGTAATGGAATATATTGTTTCAGCTGCAATATTCATGCCATTGGATATAGTATGCAATAAACCTTTTCATGTAGCTGTTGTGTGGCCAGTGAAGCCTAAGTAAATATAAGATGTCGCTCCATCTGGAGGGATATTAAGTTAAACAGGGTTTGGGAACATCTAATCTGTGTGCAGGGTGCGACTCCCTGCCTGTGGCTGGTAAGCAGCTCTGCAGAGAACAACTACTGCTGCTTTAGAGGTGTAAAGTCAACATTCAGAGTAGCTGTGGGTCAGAAATTTAATTTGCACAACGTAAAATGAGACGCCCCTGCATTTTCTCCCTAGAATTCTACTTGCTTGATGTAATGTAATAAAGAGTTTTCTACAACCTGACCTCACACATCTGCTGCTTCCTCAAAGACTGTCCTCGTGAATATTTTCAAAGATCCTCCACCTCGAATGTCAACCAAATAGGTGGCCCTGAAGTGCTGCAGGCATAGACTCTACAATTTAACGAGTTCTTCCAGCAATGCTCCGTTTTCCAAAGTTTCCTAAAAAAAGATCAGCAGAACAGAATATTCTGCCAAGTTTCAGTGATGAATAGTTTAACACAATATATATTATGAGAACAATAGTTGGGAAACTTAGATGTCCATAATGTCCCATCAGAAATCTACCAGATTTTTTTACAAGGACATATCATTTCTTTAGGCTCTATACACACCCTCAGACTACTGATGCTCAGAGACAAAAATCTTAGCTTTTTGCCACTCAGTTTCTGTAGCGGAAAGAGTCTCATTGTTATTCAGTGAGGGATAAGTCACGCAGTGTGTTGGTTTGGGCTACAGCTCTTTCCATTGCTGCTGGGGCAGTCACTCTGTCAAGCATGCGGTGGGTCACCTGACACCCGAACAAACAAAACAGCTGACCTGCAGGTGAAATGCACAGCGGAAATTTTTTTTTATTTTTTTTTAGTATTTGATGTTAGGAAAACAATATTATTTGCCCCTTTAGGTCAAAGTGCCGAACTGAATAAGTTTGACTGTGATGATTGATGGCATAACCTGTAACATATAACATAATTTTTATCACAATGGGTCATCCTTTGAATTTTCCAATTTTTTAAAGTTCAAACCACAATTTAGTATTCTAGGGTAGACCAGGTAAAGATATTGAATAATTGTGAAGTTGTAGAATAATAATACACAACTCAAAATGTTTTTGAAATGAAAATGTGAAATGTGTCGCATGCATTTTCCATTGAAATTAAGTAAAACTTAATGTCCCAAAGTCACTTAGTTCATTAACAATGTCCACCTGTGTGAAATATGATATCAATGTAGAAATCAGCTCATCTGTGAAGACTCCAGAGCTTTGTTGGAGAACATTAGTGAACAAACATCATCATGAAGCTCAACAAACTCAGGAAACACATAAGAGATGAGGTTGTGGGGGAGGTTTAAAGCAGAGCTAGGTTATGAAACATTATCCAAAGCTTTGAAAATTTCCGAGAGTATCGTCCAATCCACCATCTGACAATGGAAAGCGTAAAGCACAACAACAAACATAACAAAATTTAATCATCCTCAAAACCAACAGACCAGGCAAGGACAACATTAATCAGAGAAACATCCATAGAAAACTTTACAGGAGTTTGGGAGATCCACATCTCAAGTTGGATAATGTGTCAGCAAGTTCTGCAATTCACAAATCTGGGCTTTATGTAACAGTGGTGGACTAGCCAATATTCAAAGAAAGCCAAAAGAAGTGCCAAAAGCAGTGCAGATTGTCACAAGCCATGTAGGGGACACAGAATATCAAACGTGCCTTAAGATGGGACCACTAGTGATTTGGCTATTTTTTGCAACGAACAATGGATTTCAGTTTGTTCAAAGCAAGTTGAGATTTACACTAAAAGACATGGCACATGACATAGCACTGTTGCCTTGCAGCAACAAGGCCTGTATTCGGAACCCAGCCTGCAGTCTTTCTACATGGAGTTTGTATGTTCTCCCTGTGTATGCGTGGACTCCCTCTGGGTTCTCCATCTTCCTCCCACAGTCCAAAAACATGGCTGTTAGGTTCATTGGTCTCTTTAAATTGGATGGATGGATGGATGGATGGATGGATGGACTTGCAGGGGAAATGCAATAAAAGATGACTATACAAAGTATTGCATTGAAGCAGATGAATATAAATGCACTGCACAATTTTTAGACTTTTTTTGGAAAATTATTTAAAAATCATTTTGTGTTGGTCCATCATATTTTTTGGTGTGACAAGATGTTGAAAAATTTGAAGGTACCGAATGTGAATACTTTTTCAACGCACTGTGATCTTATTCTATTCATAGGGGCCTGAAAAACTGAACGCTGCTTCTAAGGAGGTTCATCGACCTGTCGGCTGGCACACTCTGAGGACAGGCTGGAAGCCCAACAGGGTGTCAGGTCCTCCAGGAAGCAATAACTCCAATGAACTTGCCAGAGGGGCTGACTTAGAAACTGGCGAGAAGCCATATCTGATGACAAGAAGCACAGAAGCCGTTAAGCTTTCACCTCTGCATCGCACAGCTTCTGCTGATCCAACTGATCATCATGGTTTGTTTCAGGGGGCAAATACAATAAAAACACAAAAGCAGCACACCAATTCGCAAAGAATAAGCAGTGTTCAGCCTTTAAAGGCCACTGTCTTTTATGGGACAAACAACAGCTCTGAGCCTTCACACATACAAACGAGTTCAGCTGTGTCCACCCTCATTCCTCCGGATAAAGCGGGCTTCTCTTCCATCACCATCTCCTCTAAAAAAGTGAGCAGATCGACCAGTTTTCCGGGGTTCCGATCCAAAGGGTCTCCTTCTCTTCCCCCACTAGACCATCAGCCCATGGACCCAAACTCCAGACAAGTAAGAGTGCAAAAGAAAGCTACTATAGTCAAAGTGACAGAACAGAGAGTGATATCAAACACTCCTCCGAACACAAGTCGACCAGGTACGCCACCATCTGGCAATCCTTTGGACACTGTGGTTCGCAGAAGAAAGGCCACAATCATCAAAGTGACAGAACATAAGGAGAGTTACAGTCCAGGCAATATAACACCAAGGAATCCACAGTACAGACATAGCTACACTGAAGGACTGTATACTGATAACGCCACACTGAGTCAAGAAAACCATATAGAAAACATTAAACTACCTGCTCATCATCTGAATTCCTCACCTAGTGCAGTTACAACCTCTGAGACGCTCTCTTCAAACGGAATGAAAAACAAGACCCTACACAGATCCACATTGAATCTTTTTCTTAGTCACCCCCCTGCCATCACGTCCCCTCCCTTAGAGCCTCCTCCAGGGGCTGCTGGACAGGGATCCAAAAGGCCACAAAGACCATTAAGCTGCTATGCCAGTTTAATTGAACACTCAGAGCAGAGCAAGGACAGTGTTGCACAATCGTCCGGCTGGAAACGGAGCTCTGGGCTTCCTCAGGAGACCTCTATCAACCATGTGGACTTCAACCCCGTTTTCATCAGCTTTAGAAAGGCAGCAAAGGAAGCAGGTCGGCCTATGGCATCTGTCACGCTCACACAAAACAGAGATGAGAAAGAAAAACTGCCACCGTCAGTGGACGGAACGCGCAGAGCCTCCCCGAGTCTCACTCTCATCAAGGCCCCGGGTAGGTTTCTCTGTCCCACTTTGACAGTGTTCCTGTCAACATACAGGCTCCATCTGTCTTTGATCTATACTTTCAAAGCATTGCAGTGTCTAAATATAAACTTCCTCTTTTACAGTTTGTGCCTCGTAGCTTCAAGTTATTACTCTCCATCTGTATAGCCCATCAGCTTTGATGTCGTGTTGATTATCAGATTGTTATAAAAATCTCCCTTTATATGTTGCAGTGAGAACACCTTGCTCTCTTGTAAGGTATATGCAAATAAATTATTTGCACAAATATCAAGTTATATTTGTGCAAAAGGATGCTCATCAGCCTTAATTTTACCTTCTTTTTTTTACTTTCCTACATGTTTAAATTAATTTGTAATAAATTTAAAAGAAAAACTTATTCCAGCACCATTTTCACTTCTAATCATACGTCCATTGTCTATACTTGCTTACCCCCGTAGGATCACAAGGGCTGGTGCCTATCTCTAACAGTCATTGGGTGAGAGGTGGAATACACCTTGAACAGGACACCTGTCCATCACAGACATAAACACACATACAATGGGGTAAAACAAAATATACTGTATGGCAGCCAACGATTGTGCAAGTTTTCCCACTTAAATAGATTAGAGAAGGGACGGCACGTGGCGCAATGGTTAGTTTGGACGCCCCATGAACAGAGGCCTCCTTGACGCGGCTGTCCCGAAGTTAGAATTTTCCTCGGAACATTTAATGCAGGTCTTCCCCCGCTTCTCTCCCCCCGCTCCTCTTCCCCTTTCTATATGCTTTCCACAATGAATAAAGGCCACTAGACCCACAAAATCTTGAGAGAATTATGAGAGAGGTCTGTAATTTTAAACATAGGTAAACTTCATCTGTGAAAGAACAGAAGGTAAACAATAAAATAAAAAATACAATAAAATACAGAAAATCCCATTCGCAATGACGTAATGTGTTACTAATATTAACCTTTGTCACTGTGGTCCCAGCTCTCTTCAGATCATTGGCCAGTTTCCCTCATGTAGTTCTGGGCTGTTTCTTCACCGTTCTCAAGTTCATGTGTATCCTACGAGGTGTGATTTTTGCATGGAGCCCCAGTTTGAGGTAGATTGTCAGTAATCTTGCATGTATTCCATTTTCTGGTAATTGCGCCAACAGTTGATCTCTTCTCAACAAACTGCTTGCCTATTGTCGATTGGCTCATCCC
This sequence comes from Apricaphanius iberus, assembly GCA_028564705.1. Lineage (NCBI taxonomy): Eukaryota > Metazoa > Chordata > Actinopteri > Cyprinodontiformes > Aphaniidae > Apricaphanius > Apricaphanius iberus. Next base: position 1,582,624 of record JAPXFQ010000556.1, read on the forward strand.
AGTCTTGTGCAGGTGTACAATCTTGTTCCTGATGTCCTTAGACAGCTCTCTGGTCTTAACCATGGTGGAGGTTGGAAGTTGGCCTGCATTTGTATAGTGCTCTTTCAGGCACCACAGGGCCTTTTACTACCACCAGCAGGCAACAGGGTAAACTGTATTGCCCAAGGACGCAACGACCGAGACAGATGGAATGGTGGTTTGAATCAGCAACCCACTACGGGACAAAATCTTGCCATCTGAGACACAGTCACTCCAACTGTTTGAAGGTATGGACAGGTGTCTTATATACAGTACAGATAAGTTCAAAAATGTGCCATTAATAACAAGTGGAGTATAGAAGCACATCTTAAAGATAAAGTAACAGGTCTACGAAGACCAGAATTCTTGCCTGTTTGTAGGTGCTAAATTATTATTTTCTACATAATCATAGAAGTACATTCTTTAAAATATATATTATATTATATATTTCTTTTTTTTGTTTACACTGTGTCTCACAGTTGAAGTGTTACTATGATATTTTTAAGTGGCACAATTTACACAATCATTGGCTGCAAAATACTTTTTTTTGCACCTCGGTATACACACCTTACAGCAATTTAAAGTAAGCACTTAGTCCTACAGTCATTTTTTTGAATCTGGGAGGAAGCTGGGGGATAATCCACACATGCAAATTCAACTACTAATTCTGCCTCTACAACTTCTACTACTTCTTCTTCTTCTTCTTCTTCTTCTTCTTCTTCTTCTTCTTCTTCTTCTTCTTCTTCTTCTTCTTCTTCTCCGCCTCCTCCTCTTCCTCTTTACTTCACAATAATTATATGAAATATCAATAACAGACATTTAGATTAATTTTGCTGTGGTGCTATTTATGAGACTGGATTCAAAATTCAATATCAGTTGAATTCAATTCAATCTCAATCTTTGAATATTTTTAATCATTCACATCCAGTTTTCATCCAGATCAGGGTTTAATTAGCTAATTATTCATTCAAATATGATCAACAGGAATATTAGGGAATTTCAATAGTGGGGGATATTCAGATCTCTTACAAGTGTAAATGCTTAGATTGTAGGGTCTCATTTGCCAAACAGGTTAAGGAGAAAAAGGACCTAAGATTTCGGCTCTTTTTTGTGTCTCTGAGGTGATGTTACTGATGCTGAGCCAGCCGGTACCCACACTTAACATATTTTATTGATGGTTGATGCTTTTTTTACAAGCTTGTTGTCAGTTGGTTGGTGAAGCAGGGAAAAGAGATCTTGCAGACCAAAATGAGGACATATGTAAGCTTTGGTCTTAGCTGCCCGGTGAAGTCCAGGGAATTCTCTGTCAGTGCTATTGAGTGATTTAGAGTAAAATAGATTTGAAGTTTGCTTGTTTAGAATCATCAGTAACATACTGTAAAGCACATCCTTAATAGTTCAAACTGTGAAATAATTTAAGCAGCTTTTGAATTTTTTTTTAAACTTTTTCTTTTGTTATGGACGTTAGACTAAAATCTAGCTGCATGTTACGAAACACAGGCCATTTCAAAATTAATTGATAATTTGTGAAAGCTGAAACGACTTTAATCTGCATTTCTGTGGACATTTATGCCCAAGGTTTTAGGTCTCATAGAATTTTCTACTGCTCAGGGTTACAAGATATTTTATAAGATGTTTTTCAAAAAAGTGAAATAATCATAATGATAATCAGTCAGTGATCGGTAGACATTGCTGTTAAGGATTAAGGAGACAGTTAAGGGGAAAGTAACTTTTATTTAAAAAAATCAAGTTAATTTAAATGTTTCCCCTTTTGTATATAAAATCATAATTTGAAAAAATTTTTTTGATCTTAATATGAGAACAAAATAAAATCTGCCCTGGATATTTCTAATTTCTCTGTTACTTTTAAGTGAATTATTTATCAAGTAAATCCTGCAGCTCTCTATTTTGTCCCTTAATTGTGGCCCAATGTCCAACATTAGAGAGGTTTTTATATATTTCACAAACACTAATTGATTGCTTGAATATGCTAAAATGATTACCCACAGGAAACTGTATATTCAAGTGAAAAATAATGTGGAGTCAGTTTTCTGCTGACAAATTTGCCTCTTCATTTATTATCTCCTTTTGCTGCATGAAATTATTAATTACCCTCTAATCACATTCATTAAGAGTGTCGACAATTAATTATAAGGCCAGAGGCGTCATAATTTAAATTCGGTGTTTGATTCAGCCCGCCACAGAATGAAAAGGGATATTAAAATGGTGTTAAAATCAGCCTGTTGTGTGCAGAACTCAATAACAACTAATGCCACTGTTTTTATTCAGTCTTTGCTTACATCAAAGCCCTCCTGCTTTTCAGATCCTGACTCCGCTCAGTCTCAAGAGGAAGTACTCGCCCTCAATGCGGCTGCGATTATAGCGAACATCAAACTCCAGAGGCAGCTTAGTAAGAAGAAGGGAACACCAAGTGGCGATTCAGAGAGCGACTCCACGGCTTTTCTTAAGGGAAATGCTGGTATTATTACACACCTTTGTCACTAAACATGACAGGAATGTTTTAATGTTTATCCTTTCTCATCTCATGAAAATATTAAGCTGGAAAAAATGCAAATTGAACATGCTATTTGACTGAATCATTTTAGTTACATGGAGATGTTCCTCACTCTAAGAAGTAATATGTCACAACAGGCCTGGGGAGCTGCTGAGCAACTCTGCACTACATTTGGGCATGTGAAGCCAAGCAAGGTTTAAATGAAACACAAAACTATTGGATGTTTTTTTCTTTCTATTTTTTTCCTTTCTCAGAAGTGATGGATGAGAGAAAATACACAAATTCTAAGAAAAGTGAAGCCTGGCATCACAAGCAGCCTCACGCGGAATTTATTCCCCTGATGCCGGACCATGAAAGGTCAACTGAAACAGGCTCACTTCAGGTGAGTTAAGAGCTCAGATTATAAGTCAATAAATTAAAGAAACAAAAGCATAGGGATGCTATTATCTGTTTAAATGTTAGATATAGAAACACTTGGTTTATAGAATGCAGAACTTTTGGCCTGTTTGGAATCTTTCATACCTTTTGGTAAAGTTCTGAGGAAAACTCTAAAATAAATATGAAATGAAGTGAAATATTTTATTTTAGCATAAAATCAGACCGTTTAGCAGTTTTCTTACAGGAAGCCTTAGAGTTTTTGCTTTACCCCGCCTTACGATCCTCCTTTTCCTGCTGTGTGTGGTTGGAAAATATCTGGTCATGTTTGTCACACGTCCTGTTGTATAGAATGTTGAAATTATTATTCTTCTGTCTGTAGATATCGTAACCAAGCAAATTTTGGCAGGTAGCCATCTTTTGCTGCAATTTTTGCTGTGTATCTTTTGAGATGTTTCAATCGGCAGAACGTGTTGCTCCTTCTTGGCAAAATAGTTCAAGCTACATTGGATTCCGTCTGATCCTGTTCATCCTTTATACACAAATAAAGGAAGGATAGACTTCTTATGCAGGTGACCCTTCGGTTGTTAGCTGTGAGAAAATTAAACCTGCCACATTGAAATCCTACAGGATTTTGTCCAGTGCTGTAATGAATCCTATCTACAGATTGACATTTTTAAATATTGTTTTGTATTGTTTTGTTTTTTTAAACAAGAACAGGGTCTCTCTGGATCCATTTTAAAAGACACCTCTCACCCACTATACTGTGAGCTTTAGCTTCTCCCGTCAGAACCACAATGTAGGATCCCACAATGCAGAATTTAGCAGGAGACTCTATAGAAAACAGTTGTACTGCAACTGCATCCTGAATAAGATTTTATGTTTTTCATATTTATTTTTATGTGGAAATGTCTTGCACATATTTTTAAATGTTGTGACTCATCTACTACAAAGCAAAACTTGCATTTGGGTTCAAATAAAATCTGAATGTAATTGAATCATTAGTATTTTACATGAAGGAGTTCAATTTTGGTGTCATCTGACCAGAGCCCCCTCTTCCATATGTTTGGAGTGTCCCTTCCTTCACTTGTGGAGAAACTAAAAACAGGCCTTGCCACTTTCATTAGTCATCATGATGTTTGTTCCCTAATGTTCTCTTACAAAGCTCTGAGGCCTTTAACAGGACAAGTGGATTATCTACAACTATTTATACTAAATTACACACAAGTCTCATTTATTCACAGTATGGATAACTTCTGAAGATGATTGTTTGCACTGAATTATATTTAGGGGTATAAGAGTGAAGAAGGCTGTATATAAATGCATACCACATCTCTAAAAGATTCTTAAACGGATGTTCAGTTTCCATTTTAATTAATTTAAGAAAAACCTTTAGGTGTTATAATGTGTTGGTCAATTGTGTGGTTGTTTTGTGACATAATATGTAAAAAATGTATCCCGAGAATATAAGAAGTCATTAAATACTAATTAAAGATTCTGTTATGCATCAATTCAGGGAAAGACATTTCTAAAAATGTATCCATCACAACTATTCTGATTGATTAAAATGTTGTTGTTTTTTCTAGGATGCTACTGATTTGGATGCTGATGATTTTTATAAAATAGTATTTTCTCAACATGGGGATGTTTAACCTGGAGTATACATGCACTCACACTGAAAGATGGGATTTTAAATTCTTCAGAGCAAGAATATTATTCTACCATTAAAAATGCAGAAGGTGCTGAATCAAATGTACAAAGGAAACCAATGATGAACTTAATAAGAAACCTGAAGAAAAATCTGACCTAAAACCTATTTATTGTCAGATATTTTTTGGATGCTAGAAAACTGTAGAATTATACAGTTCAAAAGAGAGCCTAACTGGTTTGTCAAAGAGAGCAATGTGTTTCTGTCTTTGGCAGCGAGCCTTGGAAAGGTCCAGACCAGAATTCATCATCCGCTCCCAGGAGAGAGTGCGAGCGCTGGAACAGAAGGTGCAGGAGAGGAGGGACCGATCGAAAGCGAGAAAGCTGGAGTGGAGAAGGGATCAGCTCAGGCAGCTGAGGGCTCACGGTAGCACGGGGTCTACCTCTGTGAATGGTAAAGCTCCAGCAGTAAAGCATCACCTTTTCGACCACTCTGCTGTCCATTGTCCCTGTGCAGCTGCAGTGGCTCTTTGCCACATCACTAATCACCCTTATGCAGATTCAGAACAAAGAGCTGAATGGCTGTCAACTAGTCTTGGTCTCTTGGGCTCAAAGAGATACGGTATTCTTTAACAAAACAAAATGCTGGGATTTAGTTGTGTAATTGTATATTTTTTGCATCAAAACTTTTTATGTGCTGGTCACAAAATCTACACAACACACAGAAACTGCTACGTTCATAGAATAAATAAACACATGTAGCATGAACCAAGGTTTGAACTTTAAGCTTTTCCCCAGAGACTCTTTGCTCTCCTTCCCACTTTAGCTTCTCAATTAGATTAGATAATTGATCAAAATTAACTCTTACTTTGTCAAAAACAGAAATGCAACTACTTATTTCTCAAACAGAGCATTTTTTGTGGCCTTTCAGGCTGTTGTTTTGTTGTTCTGCCTAGATGAAAGCCATCTGCGGCTACCTTGGACTTGCTCATAGGAGATGAAACCAAGTAAATCATATTAATTAAAATCGTTAAGGAGCTATTGTCTAAATGTTTGTGTTAAATCTGAAAATGTAAAAAAAGCTTTTATTCAGCAAAATGAGTACACATAAAAAAAATACTTTGAAGGTGCACACAGAGAGCAACTTTAGACTCAAATAAGATAATTGGCTTACTTAAAATGCAGAGCTTCAAGAACAAACCTTCCATCCAAGAGCAGTGCTTCTTCCCCCGTTTTTGTAGGAAGACCCCCACTAAGAGTTGTTTTCCTCCTCTATACTTTCAACAGGCTCAGCATCACTTAGTGACTGTTTTTGAGGAAGTCAAGGTTCCAAATCGAAAGTGAGAAGCATCCATACAAATCCTACAGCATGATTCTATAAGTGTAGCCTGTGACCAAATAAAGCAAACTCTTTTAAAGCGAGATCTAAAACTTGTGCTTTTAGTGTATTCATGTTTTGTACAATTTACACTATTATCTTGACAAGGACTCAGTATAATGTGACCTCTAAATGGGCTCTCAAAGCTCCAGCCTTCACAGTAAGCGAAGGTTTCTTTATAGCTCCCTCTGCCCTCTTCTGGCCAGATCAGGAATCTACAGTAGAGGTGTAATAACAGCAACAGGAAGAGACGGAGGCTAGTTTTGTTTGAAGGTTCTTGCATGACGGAAACCATTGGCTGGAATTGTATGCAATATAAAAGGTGATCCCAAAAACTATTTTAAAAAGTGAGCAGAAAAATAATGTTTGAATGTCTTAGTTTAAAAAAATGTTTTTTATCTGAAAGTCTTGACATTTTTCTGCTCTCACAACAGATACATCTCTTATGATCCACTGCCTTTTTTGAGCTCTATTAATTCAGTCAAAATTGTGTGCGTCTGTGTGCGTGTGTGTGTTTTTGTGTGTGTGTGTGTGTGTGTGTGTGTGTGTGCTTCCAGGTAACCTTTCCAGACCCACAGACAGAGGTATTTCCCAGAGAGACGGGCAATTCAGATCTAAGAAGCGAGTTTCAGCTCCGTCTGTTCCCCGACAGGCTGACTAATGCCTTCCTCGTCTGCAGACTCATTCTTATCTTTCTTGCTGCTGCCTATGCATGTGAAGGCCTGATCACGTATCAGTGAGATCTCCTCACACGGTATCCTAGTTGGGTCCATCTATCAAAGACCTGTGCTCTGAATAAACTGTTTTGTTCTTTCCTGGTTCTTTGACTCATTGCTTTTATTACCCCACCTGACAAGTTTGTCAGATTGTAAGTTATAGAAAAGTGAATAGAGGTTTCCAACCGTGAAAAAAAGTAACTTTTTTTTGTTGGTATCAAATTTTCTAAGGACTTGATAACTACCCTTTGGTTTACCCTCTGGTTTTTGGGGAATAACACTTTGAGGTAATGCTCAGTTATAGAGCAGCTGCTTGCTCCTGCAATAAAATGCAGTTTACACGTGATCCGATTACTCGACTAATCGGCAAAGTAATTAGTGATTAATTGATTATCAAAATAATTGTTTGTGGTAGCCCTATTTGTTACTAGTCCAATAATTCTCTTGATCTGGTGGCAGTCCATTTTCTTTAGCTTAGCATAAACCAATGTTAGTGCATATGAACTATTAGCAGGCTAGTAGTTCCTATTCCATTACATTGTTTTAGGGAAATGGATTGCAAACAGACTGCCAGTCAGGAGAAACACTGGGCTAATTACAAAATGCTTTTTTCTCACTTATCTAAACAAAGACAAAATTTTACTTAGGGGTAGAATGTCCCTTTAATAAAAATTTATTTTGGAGTGTAGTTTCTGCAGTTATTTCTGCAAAAGACAAATTTCCTAATGGAAAATCCACTTCACTCAATATATGATGACAGCACTTTGGTAAAATAGCTGTAATTCTGTTATGTCTTGGTTTTGGAGCCCCACCCCAAGTTTTTCAGTAGAGCCCTTTTGGACACCTTTAACTAAAATCCTTTGCAGCCGACTGCTTTCAGAAATCACCTAATTAGAAGAGTCCAACTGAGTGTAATTTATTCCTGAGATGTTAAGAGCATTACTGAACAAATAGCCTTGTGAAGACAGAGAAGACAGGTCATGGATAAAGTTCTGGAGAAGCTGGAAGCAAGGTTAGGCTATAAAAGAGATTGAACATGAATCAGAGAAGCAACTGAGAGATCAATGGTAACTCTGGAAGAGGTGCAGAGATCCATCATGACTCAGATACAAAAATCGGTCGACAGGCCAATCATTAGCCATTCACCACAGAAATCTGCCCTTTATGGGGGAGTGCAAAGAAGAAACCCGCTGAAGAAATCACATTGAAAGTGTTTCATAAACTATGTACCATGATGGACTGGCAACCTTCCAGGGTGTACCCCGCCTCTTATCCAAGGACCGCTTGAGGCACCAGCTCCCCTGCAAACCTGCAAGGAAAAAGTGAGTATAGAGAACGGATGGACAAGTAACGTAGAGAACGTGGAAGAAAGTGTCCTGGTCAGACTAGATCAAAAGTGATCTGTGCCTTCATGCAAAACCAACACTCCAAAGTATCCTGACCATTTACCTCAGTGAAACATGGCCATGGCAGCATCATTCTGTGGGGATGCTATTATTCTGCAGGAACAGGGAGGGTGGTGAGAGTTGATGGAATAATGTATGGAGCTAAATACAGGGCGACCCTGGACTTAAACCTGATAGATGGTTAAAAAAGGAGACCAGGGTGAAGATTCACCTTCCTGCAGAAGAACAATCATAAACAATTATCCACATAATTATAATTGTTCACAATTAAGATCATATGAAAACATCTTAATTTTTTATGTTTTACATCAGATTCATTTAAATCCAGATACATTTTAACTTTGACCAAATCATTTAGAAGGGTGACAAATATATTTGCCTTATCTTCACCCTCTATCTTTATACCTCCAGATATTAAATGTGTCACCCAAATTTTCAATGCCTTTAAATTCTTGTCCAGAGATCAAACAACATCCATGGTTAACTTATAGACTTAGAATAAAATGGTTTAATTCAAGTAGAAAAATATGATTTCAAAAATATATATTTTTAAATAATTCCTTTAATTTGAGAGCAATTATTCAATATTAAGAAAGGTATTCAAGAAGCAAGTAAAGTAGATGTGTGTTTATCAAAACTCAGGAGTCTGAGGCAAGATAAGATGTATGAATGCAGAAAAAGGTAGATGGACTGTAATAACCAATATTTACTACTTTAATAAACCAATAAGTTCATAGAGAAAGTGGGTCCTGGAATGTGGGTAGTGTAAAAAAGAATCCAGCAAAGAAACAAAACCCAGGAGCTGCAATACTGAAGGAAGGGTGGACAACGACAAAGGAACCAGATGAACTAATCAGATGAAATATGGTACAGCTGTGGAAGGGAGAAAACAGGGTAAACTGAGGGAGGCAGCGTAATTACCAAACACAGAGACAGTTGAGCTAAGAATCAAAAGAAACTAAAAATCAAGAGGAAAATCTAATACATATCTAAGAGAACAAAATCCAAATGAACAAAGAACAGACAACAACAATTACTAAGAACCTTAACAGAAAAGAATGAACCCCTTTGGAAACACACTTTAAACAATAATAAACACAGCAAATTTTACATAATATGGCAAGGCCTATATGAATATATTTAGACCATGAGGAAATAATTAAAAACACAAACACAATAAGTCTATCTTATGGGAACAGGTAGACTGACTCATCATAATTTATTGAAAACATGCAGAAACTGTTTAATAATTCAGAAAACTCCTTTGAATGATGCCCAAACCTCTACACAACATCCTCACAAAGACACATGTAAGACTGACAGAACATTAACTGTGTAAATGACACACAGGCAGTTGAACAGGTTAACAACCCACCTTCCTTTTTTTGTAGGCTCCATTAAACTCCCAGAGTGCACCGTGCTGTAGTAATGGCTCACATTAAAGGTTTTATGTGCTAATAATGCAGCGTTTTGTCCTTTTTAGAGCAATGCAGCTTGTGTAAATAACAGTTTGAAATGCCAAGCAAACCTTTTTGTAGATAAATGGGAAAACCAGTTTAGTCTGGCACAGGTTTTTTTTTATTTTTATAAAAATTTTAACATTTTCTCTTCAAAATGTGAGATGCTTTCAAAATTATCTGTGCCACCAGAACAGAGGTATTTGTTTTCTGTATTTACCACCATCAATCATCCCATCACCTTTGAACTGCCTTCATGATCCTGCTGAAGGACAAACATCTCCACAGCATGATGGTGCCACTTCCATGTTCCACCATTGGAATGGTGTGTTCATGAGGAAGTGTTTGTTTTCTCTGTCAGCTTAATTTTCCTCTGACCAGAGTGTGGTGGAAAAAATGTGTATCTGAGGCCTCGGATGAGAGAAAAAGGATCAGCTGTCTTGTAAAAGTTTATTTTACATGTGCATGGAGAGTCCATAGGGAGCTCTGAGCTTCTTCACAAAGTCACAAGTATATATATACTGTTTTAACCTCACCCTATCAGATTTGTTGCTGACCGGTTCATTAATAAGCTCTGAGAAAACAAAAAACTTCATACATGGTTGCAGATAAGAAATTGCTTAGAGAAAGGACACTGTTTTAGCAGTCAAACCGAATGTGTCACAGAACAGCATAACTAAGCATAACTCAGCAATAACTGAGCATAACTAAACATAATTCAGCGATAACTAATCATGTTTTATCTAGGTACTGTGAGTAATGAATAAAAAAGCTTATAACGGCAATAAAAAAATTATATAACAAGAGTACCTTTTTGTCACCCGCTAACTGTAATTGGGACTTCCTAAGGCCTTCTTTCAACAATAACTTTCTTTATTTCTGCAGGCCTGTAAGAGAGCTGTAGCCGTTCTGTCGACAAATTATTTCCCTGAAGCTTTTCCAGAATTTTCATTCACCTAATGATTAATGCTCTCCTCACCTGCTACTTTGATTAGACAACCATGTATTGGCGAGCTGGAAGTTCTGCCATACTCTTAATTTTCAGATCATGGACTGAATAGTTTTCTGTAAGATGCTCAATCCTTGGAATATCGTTTGATAAGCAAACCCTGCTGAAACAACTTTATCTCTGATCTGTCTGCTTATTCCCTTGGTCTTCATGAAGCTGTTTGTTCTCTAAGGTTCTTTTGCAAATCTCTAAAATCTTTTTCATATGATGTGCAAAATAACTCATACATGCATTTTCCTACTGAACTGGAGATTCCAAAAAGAGCTTGGCAGAAAACCCCCCGGCAAGAATACTTTTTTATGAGGCCACTATGTTTTAAATAATGTCAAAAGAATAATTTAACCCTTTATTCTGACATGGGCTGAGATCCAAATGAAACTAATAAATATTTTAGTGTTTAAATTGTACAGCATGCAAACTATATTGAATATATTACTTCATCCTCTGCGACTTTTGCAGAACAACTTTACATCAACTTAACATCAACGTAAGTTTGTCTAACATATGAAACCTAAACGGAAGATTAAGAAATGTTCAAGTTATGATGTGGCATGAATATAAGGATGATGCAGTACTTTTTGAGCAATTTTCCATATTCAGTGCAAAAAAACCCACAAAAAACTGTATTTTCCTAATCATGAGATTTTTTTTCTTCTAATTCAGGTAATGATGTTTTACATGCACTAGATGGCACTGTTGTTAAAGGTTTATCTTTTGCCAAACCTTTGCCAAGATATTCAAGAAGCTGCAGCTTAAGTGCACATTTTAATTTGATTCTTAGCGTGTAAAGTGGGTTTTATTTTGTGCTTCTTATTATAAATAATACAAAGACTTGAGTTTGATTTGCCTGAAGGATTTTTAATCTGTTTCTCACACAACACCATAAACACACTGTGTCTCATTATGACGAGGAACCCTGAACAGTCTCATTGTGCCAAATGTGAGAGGCCTGCGTTCCTGGTGAAACAAAAGGCGATTCAGTGGCAGAGTGTAGTGCCACCATTCGTGCCCACACAAACACACACTCATACAGCTCCTCCGCCCACACCATTGCTGATAACGCAGGGCGAAGGGACAATGCAGCAGCATACAGAGGGTCCTGTAAAAGGAGTCAGATACCCTAACTCCACTTGAGCTCCTGTGCAACAGAGTGTGTGCAAGATCTCTAACTTGTGGATCATGTTTGTGTGTTTTCTTGTTGCAGAACAGCAAAAAGACCAACCATGTTCAGGCATCCTCTTGTGTAGAGCATTTTAATTGTTCAAGTATTTGTTTTCTTGTTTCTGAAAAGTTCCGAAATCAACATACATTTTCCTACTCACTAGAGATTGGATTAAAGGAGAGTATTGCAACCTCTGACAAATTTGAATACAAATGAAGACATCAAAGCACGTCATAGGGTAACTCCATTTGTCTTATACATTTTTTTATTTCAAGAACCTCAATTGATTTATAAGTCTTGACATCTATGGTTCTAGAATCGAGGAGGTAAACTCTACACTGATAAAAAAAAAACCTGTACTGTTGCACAAAATAAAAAAACAAATTTTTCTGAAACAGCAAAATATGATAGACAAGGAATGGCAAATATATTTATGTAAACCATTCATATGCAATTCCATTTAAAGCGCCCTAAAGAAAAACAAAGGAACAGAATTTTTATTTAGTTATTTTTGTTTAAGACAAGAAATAACCTAGCTGATGTAGTAGTCCTTGATCTTGAGGGGGTACACTGCAGCATCATGTAATGTTTTTTGTCATAATTTAAAGGATCTGTCTCTTTCTGCACAACTTGGGTTTCCAGGGAGTTTATTCCAGAGTGGAGGAAAAAGAAACTAAATGCTGCAACAAGTTGTTTTTATTCTGGTCTTTTGAAGAGAGAACAGATCTCCTAAAGGGTCTACATCAGGGATCCTCAAGTCCAGGCCTCAAGGGCCGATGTCCTACCAGTTTTAGAGGTTTCCTTCCTTCTCAGCATTGCAAAGTTCTGCAGAGGCCTGCTAACGGGCTATTATTTGATTCTGGTGTGTTGAACCAGGGAAAGAACTAAAACCTGCAGGTAACCGGCCCTCGAGGCCTGGAGGTGGGGATCCCTGGTCTACATGCTTCACCAGACAAAAAGCTCTGAAATGTTTTTAAGTCCATAACTGTTCAGTGCCTTTCAGACCCTTTATACGACTTCTAAAATCTGTAGTTTTACAGAAAGAGAATTAACGATTGCTGTGATCCATCTTCCTGGTTTTGGTCAGGACTCTGGCAGCAGCATTTTGAAGCAGTTGCAGCTGACTGATGGATTTATCTAAAAGAAACAGGTACAGACACCAAAACAATCAAATGCACTGAAAAGCATGCATTCACCGGCCTAACGTAGCCATACTCAATTCTAATCAGAATGTGAGTCTGATACTGCTCCAGTGGGCTGTGATTATGGGGCCTGCAGAGCAACGGACGTTATCTGTTCCTATTTTAAAATTCCTCTATTAAAATTAAAGCGATATCTTTTAGAGCAGACTCGATGGCAGAATCTACACATCTCAGTTCTCCAGCAGCAGCCATCGTTGTTGTAAACAAATTCAACCCAGGCGCTCTTTGGTGACGTGGTTGTTTACGTTACTGTTGTTTACCTGTCAATCATCGTCAGCCCAATTTGATTGGTCCGAACAGATCTTGTTTGGGCATAATTGCTCCTCAACGGAGGAATGCCAGACCGAACTTCCAGACCATGTTGGGGGCAGGACTTTGGCTGGCACCCAGGCTATGCATTCACGGCTATTCGGCAAGAAATCCATTATTTGTCTCATCCCAACAGAACTGTATGCAGGCTGGTGTGTGTGTCTCTCTATTCTCTTGTTTACACGATCTCAAATGGAGGTGTAGCCATCCCACCTAGAGTAATTTAAGGCTCATGAGGAAGAGATTTAAGAGCAGTGGCATTCTGCTGGTGTGCCCCTCCTTAAATCAAGGATCCACAGTAAAAAAAATAAAAAAAATGTATGTACTGCACCTTCTTTCAGATTAAAAAGTTTTAAAATAACACGGACATTTTCCGTCTTGTAAAACAACTACTGAAACTAAATGTATTCTAAAGCATTAAGCTACAACATCAGACAATCAGGAGGTTCCATCTGGGGTGGCCTATTGGATTCTAGGTGTGGCACGTGCCACCCCAGGCCAGCCCCTAGACACACCACTGTTAAAGAGCAACCCACCATCAATTAACTTTTTTTGCTATGAACTGCATAAATGAGTGTCTAATAGGGCTGTCTACATGTGTAGTCATTATTTTGGCATTATAGTTCATCTTATTTAAAATATTAAATTTGTTTTAAAAAACGGAGTCAATAAAACTTATTTCAGTCGCTAAATCTCCAGGCTTTAGACAGAGCTGAAAACAACTAGTTGATTCCAGCAAGCAAAGATTTTGCATGATATAGGCCCGTTAATGCATCAACATTCCTGTCTGTTCCCATTCAACAGCTAAGTTGCTAGACCTGTGAAAAAACAAAGCGAACACTTACCCCCATTAATGTACAAGCGCACTTATCCCTGAATTACCAGTAACTCTCTTCAGACTGTTAACTTCACCCCAGAAGCAAGCAGAAAATAATCATCTTAAAGCTCACCTGGTGGAGCACTGAGAGCCTCCTTAAGCTTCTCTCCCTCATTATAAATCATGAGCTGGCTGTCAAGTCAATCTTCACTGTTGCTCTCCTTCCACTACCATAAAATGTACATGTTAAACATACTTCTGTGCCCTTTGTGTGTTCATTACTTAGTTACATCTACAAATATCACAGTTCTACATTTCTCTCTGCTATCCTGGCTACTTTATAGATTTGTGCCTTTTATATCCAGATTACCTCACACCATGGGATGTATAAATCATTTTCCTTGACATCCTTATACTGTAACTTTCACATGACTTCATGTGATGTGAAACAGGGCTGTAAAACTGAACATTCATAATCCTTCACAGTCCTATCCGGGGAAATTGTTCGACAGACTTTCCCATTACCCATGAATAAGCAAAGGGAATGTCTGAGGAGTTGTCATTCAGTGCCAGTGCTTAGTCCTTGAATGGAGGAATGCAACTTCTTCTGAGTGTCAGGGGACATTGCAGCTGAATGGTGCCTTTGTCACTGTCTTTGTTTCATAATGGGTTTTTGTCCTCAAAACTGTACATTTAGATGCAAATTGTTTTGATATGCAGATAATATGCCAAAAAACGCAAAGCCACTCAACAAGATCCTAAATTACTCAATATTATATGTAAATATTTATCCGATGTAATAATAGATTACCAAACTAATCTCCCCTTGACACCTTTTAATTCTTACTTATCAAATTTTCAATTCAGTTCAGTGCAGTTTATTCATATGGCACCAATTCACAACAAATGTAACAGAAAACCACAAAACAAATTGTTCCAATAGGAGAGGAAATAAGTGGACAAAAAAGAGACATAAAAAGTGAGAACAGCAAAGAAAGAAGATAGATGAATAGAGGTTAATGGTTGCAATAACTCCACTAATAATGGTTCCCACTCAAGAGAAATGGTCATATAATCATGGAGGTACAAAGTTAGTGGTGGTTATCCATGTCCCAATGGTTTTACTCCAGAAAAGAGGCACAGCTAAACACAGAAGAACTAAATGGAAGAATTTTCATCGAAATAGAGTGCAGACATCCTTCAGATGAAACTGAAGAAGTTTGCGATTGAAGACATGCTGTTGTTGTATGGTAGTCTCATGAAGAGGATAATCGGGGTTGTCCATAATATTCTTGATTTTATTAAGAATCCTTTATTTCCACAGAGACGAGAAAAATGTGATAACTTGATATTGTCATTTATTTCAAATTAATCTTCAAACCAGAAAACAACTCTCCATCTGTCTACCAAACACCATTTACATAGCAAAAAACTGAATCAGACTCTGCAATACTCTGCTTTAAGCAACTTGCTTTCAGCATCTGCCTGTGTCCCACTGACTAATTTTAGAAGCAGCCTTATTTATTTGTCTTTTCTGTATGTTAAAAATGAGTCCTGATAAACTAGTAGACATGGTCCCTCACCCTTGGTTTATTACTAAACATTGAAGCCATGGACCCAGCAACAGGCATGACAAATGTGTGAGGAGTAAAACTAACAAGCGCTAAGGTCCTTTGTTAACTTCAAAATAAAGGTTGAAATTTATATGAAGGGGTTTGCTGAAAATATTGTTTCTCCTTCTCTCTTTTATTTTATAATATAAAGGCTACCTTTTTATTTAATGTATCTATTTCGGTTACTTTTTTAGATGTTCTTTTATAAAATGAACTCTTATTCATTTTGGTGTAATGAGTAATGTAATGTAGTGAGACAAACATACATTATTTTGAAGCATTTCCTAATTTTAAAGTAGTATTTATCACATAGAATTAACCTGATTAAAATGCAAATACAAGCAGAAAAAAAATAATTTAAACACCTACTAAAAGCAAATTTTGATTCAGCTTGTTTGGAGTCTATCAGAACACAGTATTGGCTCAGTTTGCCCACTCCGACCTTCAACTCTCCCAAATCTATCAGTGTGAGGACATCTCCCACAGCACCTCTTCAGATCAAGTCAGTTCAATTCAGTTTATTTATAAGGTGCTGATTCACAACAGATGTCAACTCAAGGCACTTTACATGAAAAGTAATTTCTATTCAATCGTACAGACATTCCAACCAGTTTAAAAGTTTTCTATTTAAGGAATCCCAGCAGATTGCGTTGAGTCATTGAATGTCATTTGTGCCCCACAAATCCCCCTACAAATATTCTATCAATTTTAGCTGGACTCAACTTTAATTTTACCTCAAGTGAAACCATTTGTTAGTTGTTTTTATTTTTTTTCTGGGATTCAAAGTGGTGCTGCAACTTAAAATCTTTCTTCATTTAGTGCTCTTTAGCAAACTCTTGAAAGGCTGGGTCAAATCTGACATCTATATGATATTTTGAGCTGTCAAGGGTTTAAACCATGTTACAAAAAATCTAGTTTTATCTGAAGATAAGTAACTCCACCATACAAGCAACAATTTTTACTCCACCTGTACATGTCAGAAATTTCGGAACCTTTTTAAGTATTGCTGGCCGCATCTTGGCAGCGTCCCAGGGTATTTTGTAGGCTTGTCTTGTCTTAAATTTTAGAGAGATGCTCAGGTTTTATCATGGCCCTTTAGTCCCATATTTTGTGTAATTATTATGGGTGACTACTTTTCCTGTGTTAGGGTTTGTAGGTATGTAATTCTGTGCATCTTTTTGGGTTCTTCTCCTGACTTATACGCGATCTTTTATTTTCTCTTTGCAAACAATGGCTTTAGTTAAAGGGTGCTAATCAATATTGATTAGATAGCTTTAGACAGCTGATTGCAGATGTGTTCAAAGAAGATTAAGAAAATTATTTTAATTTGGTTAAGGTATTAGTTTAAGGGTGTGCATACCAGAGTTCTGCAGCTTTATTTTTTATTTTTGCTCATTTTTCTTAGTCTAACATATTTGCTTCTTATCATTCGAATAGTACAGGTTATATGTCACATAGGGTGGAAAAGTTGTGCAATTTATTACATCACCAAAATCTGATTTTTTTTCAAGGCTTGTTATATAACCAAGCACAATTTTATTAACTGGAGATACAATCAATTTTAGTAGATGGTCAGCTCTAAAAGTGCAGATCCAAATGTAAGATTAGGCCTATTCAATATGAATATTATTTACACCACAAAGTTTTTAGAATATGTATTCTGTGTGAGAAGTCAAGTGCTCTTGGGACCATAATGGCAAAGAATGCCTGGCAGAAATTCCTGAATCAATCTCAATTTACACAGTTATATCTGTCAGAAACATTCTCCTAAATATTATTCTATTAAAAATTATGCATTAAATCATTTTATTGTTTTTATTTCTGGGTTTTCTGTCAATAGCCCGAAAGACTCGACAACTAGCTTTGATTAAAAACCGACTACTCAGTTTTGTTTTAAAGATAAATGTAAGAATTTTTTAGAAGATGGCAAGCAACTTAATCAAGCGAATTATATTCTTTTATGTACCGTAGACTAAATCGTCGAAATGATAAAAAAACACTGCAGCGCTTATTTTGAAAATTTAAACGTATGTTTTGTCTTCCTTGTATTTAACTTGACGCAACTGTCTCATTCAGCTGGTTTTAAGACCAAGCAGAGGTCCACATGGTCTTTACTCACAAGGCAACGAATCTCGTCTGTAACTCCATGGGAATTCAATATTATTCCAGTGCGCGACTAAGACATCAGCGGCTTGTGTATCTGTTAATGTTTTCCGCTCTTTACAATATTCACCCTCCCATTTTTATTCGTTTCCGCCAGGAGGCTTCTCTGCCTCTGGATATATCTTTGAACGGGGAAAGACGCGCCGAGTTGAAGCAGCTGTTCCCTGACGCGCTGGCTCGCTAACGCACTTGATCAAATTTCAGGAAGTCACTTTCTTTTTACGTGGGGAGGGTGGGTCTAGCTGTTGAAGATCAGCTGTTGTCGGAGTTGTGGTCGTATGATGGTTGAGCTGCAGTAGAGACGGATCAGCATCATGAGCACTCAGAGCAAGATGAGTCTGAAGTTTATCCTGACAGCACTTCAGACTTTGACTGTCTGCTGTCTGATGTGTGACAAGGTGCACTCTGCAGAAGGTAAGAGCTTAAGAGATGCATAAAGATCAGTCACCTGCTTTGTGCTTGTTTTCCATTCTTGGTGTATAATTTAGCTTTATTTTCCTTTTAAATGCATTGACTAAAACTGATATTTCCACTTTTCCAGTCTTTAAATGCATCAACGTGTTTAGTAGTAGTTTAGCAAAATTAGATAAAGGTATTCTGTGGTTGATGAATTCTTGAATAATCATATAACTCTCTAATGTGCTGTTGGATTTAAAACCACATCTGTAAATGAACTTTCTGCACACATTTTCCTTTCATGTTCAATGTTTGTTGCATTTAATTGCAAAGTAAAAAAAAAAAAGCCAAACTCAAAATTATATGCATTTATTATGCTGGATTACAGTTTTAGTTCATGTCCTGGACCGCTCCTATTTGGTGACTCATGAAACTCTGATACCAGCAACAGTCTATATCTTGTGAATCTCCTCCACACTCTTGAATCCTCACAGTTACCACCATAACTTCTAATCCTAGTTCTGCAACACATTTTCCATGCACTCAAATTTCCATGAATTTTCTCAGATAAAGCACTCTGGGACCAACCAGCTTAGTTTAGAAATGAGTTTTTGTGTCATATCCTTCCTGTATAGGGTGTCGGTTGTCTGCTGGACAGCTGGCAATCCAATTGTCTTTCCAGTCATTGTGTGTAGACCATAACATAGTCATGACATAACATTTATGTATTAAAAAACACATTTTTATTGGTCATTTGTGTAACATTCTAGTTTCTTTTTCAAAAACTCAAATATGGTGTTTCCTTAGCTGTAAGTAGATCAAATTCCGCCCTGTGTGTAAGAAATTTTAATTAAGATTTAACTTTTGAATTAAATTAATGGTAAATGGACTGAACTTATTTGGCTTGAAACCACATTCACCCAATCACATTCATACACCGATAGCCAACATGTAGAATTATTGCCGTCCTACCGGACGTGTTTCTGATATGTATCAGCTGCAAAAGTGTTCAGTATAGCTGGCCCTAGGATATCACAAAATGAAAGCAGAATTCTGTTTGTATAACTTAGATGGTAGTAGCCTATACAGGGGAAAAAGCTCATTCTATGTTAATAAGTATAATACACTCACCATCCACTTCCAGAACTGCAGATATTTCTGCCCATGCCTTCTCCTTTTAGTGTTGTCCTTGTCAAAATTATCACTGGTATCGTATAAATAATAATTCTCCACCCACTGGAAGTATGAAATTCTAGTCGTCCATGACAAAAACAATAAATTAGACCCACTGTCCAACTGACCCTGGTGTCACAGATAAAGATGTTTAGTTTTTTTCCGTAGTTAAGCACTCTGAAATCTGCACATCTTTTATTCTGAAAATTTCTGGATGCTTTAAACTGCTTCCGTGTCTGATTTCACGTTTTGGAAGAGTGGTTTGTAAAAAAAACAAAAAAACTTTTTCAATGGACCCACTGCATAGATTTAGTAGAGGGCTGCGGCACAACACTTCTGAGATGTGTCCAAGTCGCGCTGCTTCGCGCCCTGTGGAAACAGTCCCATTGACTATAATGGTGACTATCAACTGCGTATTAAGCTTCACGTATGTTACATGCCACTTACGCCTCCCATGGAAAGTAGGGGGTAAGCCTCTAGGAGAGTGATGGGTGCATTCTGATTATGGAAAAAAGGAAATCGAGGGAAAATTCGAAACATTGAGTCAGACCTTAAGGGAAATTAGATGTGTAGTTGTTTTTGATTTTATTGTGGTTTATTGTGTTTGATATCTGTTTTTACAGTTCTGTCCATGCTTTCATCTGTACCACGATCAGTTACTCAAACTCACCTATTTGTTGTCCCAGTAATCACCCTCTTTGTATTTATAATCCTCCTAGTTCACTCAGTATTTTGCAGATCCTCCTGGTCATTTGTCTTCCTGTAGTGTTCTTCAGTTTTCGGGACATCATATTTTTTCTAAGTTTAAATTGTGATCAGCATTGCAATATCAATGTCAGCAACATCATAATTAAAAAAGGAGTACTTGACTTTCAGTCTTTGCTGACCAATCATATGCTTGGCCTCCTGGATGGACTTTGCCTTATTCAGCTAAAAAGTTGCCATCCCATGTTTCCCATGTTTTCCAGCCCTACTTTCTCTAGCATTCTATTAAAAAGACTTTAAACTGTTGAAACTGTATTACAAAAAATATGAGCGGTTTTGGAGACATGTTTTTAGAACCCTCCTACTTCAGTTACGCCATCAAGGAGAAGTTTCAGGACTCTAATGAATTCCTCCTGATTTGAGCTTAGTAGGAAACCTGCTTATAATTACATCTGTCAAAACGACATCCCAGAAGTACATGGAGAAATAAAGCAGCTTGAGAACTTTGAAGAAAGGTTCAAGTAAATCTGCTTGTGTGTTTTCCTGGATTCATGAAGCAAACTGTTTTGACTGGGGCTTATGGCACAAGCACTCTTTTCATTCTAGGATGAGATTCAGTAAAAACACCTCAGTGTTTAGGGAAGGTAGTGAGTCTCATGTGAGGAGCTACATTTGACTTTTTGTTGCTTGCTGAAAAAAAAAAAAAATCTCTAAAAAACTGGCAGTCACGATGCTCACTGTGGAATCGTGGGAATTAATTACCAGCAAGGGCAATAGTGTTAAACTAGAGTTGAAACAAGTGGAATATGTTCATTTATTCTTCATCACTTCATCCTTCTCAGACGTTTGCCTTGATGTGTCACTCCCATGGGGCCGCAGACTCTCCGAAAAGCCATTATAGTTGCCATGCTTGTGTGTGTGTGTGCGCCTGGGAAAGTCAGCTGTGATTTGTGCTGGTGGGATGTATGTAGATATACCTGCGTCATGGTCATCAATGCTGATTGAGATAAATGAAGGGAGGAAGTCATGCTTCTTAAAACACAAAAAAAATGTCATCAGCTTTAGCTTGTGTAACTCTTTTATCTTTTAACAAAAGAAGGAAGAAAACGGGGCTTGGAAAGTTTCCCCAAGCTGCCCACAATCTGAATCTTCAGACTGTTCTCAAAATCGTCTCATAATTTTTTAATTTATTTTTTGATCAATATGTATAAAGTTCTCTACTTTTTCTGTTGGTCACTGCGTGGGAACGGTTAAGGAAGATGCTAAATCTGTGGATGGATACCAAAAACCAGGGCAGCCCCTTATCATTTTGCCAAGTAGTATGGAACTGGCCGGGGACAATAACCACAAACTCGAGTGTGGTTTGAAGATTTCTGGACACAGTTATTATGAAATATTCATGTATAAGTATTAATCTGTTTGACATTTCATTACAGAATACCTTGTCGTGTTGGTTATGTTGTTGAAAATCCTATCTTAGTTTATTCAATCAATAAAAGTTGAGAGCCCAAAGCGCACCACTTGGTGCTTGTAATTGGCAGCAGAACACTGATTATTCCTCCATCACGTAGGTGGCAATTAACGTTTATGGAGCAGGAGGAAGTATTGAATTTGCGTTCATGTGTATTCATCTGCTCAATGTGTGATGGCACGATATGGTTTCAGGTTGTTCGGACTGCATATTAGGGTGCTGGATTGGGTACAAAAATCCCTTTGGGAGTGCGAGTTGGTAAAATTGGACCCGTGCAGTTTTTTGCTACAGTTAACGACACACTTTTAATGCAGTTCTTTTTTAATTTTATTTAAAACATAGATGAGAGAGATAAACAAACCTTAAATAAATAATTCAAGGAGGAATTCTTGGGGAAACAATTTGTATTTTTACTTTGCTTTAAAGAGGACCCTATTCGCAAAAATCTTGCATGACTGGAAAACAGGCTAAAAATGGAAAAAATGCACACTGTAGGCGTACGCTCACCTTGCCCTCTGGGGAATGTGCGTATGGAATGGGTGATGCTGCATATTTAGAACACAGTGCATTAAGAGATATGAATTATTCAGTCATCTGTCGATGCTGTATCCACTTTCGTATGACTGTATGCAATAGGCTTAAATCATGTCTGAAGGTGTTTGCAGCAGACAAGTCTTTGTTAAACAAAACTTTTAAAAAATTGTTTGCATCATCTGCGCAGAAAATCGTAACTGTATACGTTAAAGCTTGAATATGGAATATTTTTCTTAAAAGCGATCTCTTTAAAAAAGTAATACTTACTTAATACTTAATACTAGAATACTTAGTTCAGAGGTGTGCAGAATAAAAAGTGCACCCTTTCCTTTAAATGTTATATTTAGCCTAAAATCATTAAAAAAGATAACTTTTTCTGAGCACCACACTGTGTTTATATTTACGTCTTCCAGCCAACAGTGGCGTGGCATTGCCGGTTGCCAAATATAATTGTAAACAACTGCCCAAAGCAATGAGGCATTTACTGTAGAAAATGGAACACTAGGTTAGTTTAGCTGCTGTGTCTAAGCCCCAGAGATTTAATTAGAAGAGGAGCGACCTTACAAGATCTAAAACCAGTGTTAGTTTATGTTGGATAATGTTAGCAAGAGTTATAGTCTATCTGGTTATATTGGGAATATTACATTAATAATTCATAAATTAGTGATTTAATTATGCCTTCAAATTATCAAAAAACGGGGGCACCATCCAGTTTAAACTGGCAAAAGTATGTAAAAGATGACTGTCAAAACCAGTTTATAGCTAATTATCAATGAGTTAAACCAGATACATTTCGTCTGAAAGATAAGCGCTTTTTCGATGATTCAAACACACACTCAAAATAAAAGAAACAGATGTTTGATCCAGTTTAACCAATTTATTAACTAATTACAGCAGCAAACAGTAACCCTAACCCTTGAAACTCAACCAAATCTGTTCTGCTAACCACTAAGCTAAGAGCTAAAGCTACCTGCTACGTAAACAACAAAGATGGCAGACAAAGGGGGACGTAACACCCAGGCCATGTCACGGGGAGTGTCCTAATGTACGTCCGCGGGCAGGCAGAACACCGAACAGGGGGAGTTTTATTATTTCATTACCTGGGCGAGATACCTCACGGTCTGTTTGAACAGAGAGACCATGTGGCGCTTATCAAATGAACTAGCCTTCGGCTAACAAACACAACCTGAATTTGATGAACAAAGAGTGAACAGAGACTATATTCAGCTTTTGTCTGCCACTCGGAAACTCTCCGATCAGCTGTTCGGAGCCGAGATCAAGGCAAAAATAACAGGCAATCAATCAAACCCTGCTTGTCTACTAATTAAACAAATATTTCAACACAACTGTGTAATCAAACTCAGCTTACTCATTGAAAAGAAACAGTACATTTCAAACACAGATCTGATTCATGAACGTTATGAGGACATGCATGCATAAAAATAACAGAAATTGAGGAATCATAATTTGTTTCACCCAGGCTAAATGAGATTGGAAAATTCTTACTTTGAGACTTCCGATCGTTGATTGCGGCAAAGTAAAATCCTTTCAGGGCGGAAAAACGCGATGTGAAAAAAGGGAACAAAAAGGAAAAAGTGAGGGAAAAAAGCTTAGATGGCCAGTCTCAGCTTAAGGAAGGTTTGCTAGCGTAAAGAAAGGTTGCGCACATGTCCTAGACTGTGTCAGGACTTTGGGCAGAACGGTGCAATCTTCTTCAGCTCAAACGGACCAAACCAAAGAAAGGAAGCGCAGTGGCTGTGCGTCTTTTTTTGAACCTTCACGGGAGGGGAACCCCCTGCTCTCAGCTGTTCCTCCGTTTACTCAAGATGTAGAAAGTCCAAGATGGGCTGGAGAGTCGGTCCGGTAGTCAACCGACGTGTCAGGATTTCCCGAACTGCAGCCCTCCAGGAGTGAGGCATCCAGACGGCACTTTGTTATTGCAAGTACGACTTCAACACACTAGACGTCCCTTTGGTGCCCATGTTCCATATTCAATTTTTAATGGAATGGAATAATTTAATACTGAAAGTACAGACATGTCCCCAGTATGCCAGGCTAAAATGACACCTATGGATCTGGCTACATAACACAGCTACTAAATAATTTCCTTATTTCTTTTGTATTTTACTTAGATCAAATCCGTTTGTTAAATTGATCTCGGCTTATGGCGGGTGTTGCATTTTATATTGCCACCTTAGGCACTCTAACCTCACCACGATTCTCATTTTAAAAGGTAGACATTGCAACAGTAAAGCCAGCTTGCTACAAGTAATCTAAGAAAAGAATCTAGAGTAACGACACATAATAGTTTTACAGTGCAAATTTTATAACTTCGTTTTAAACATTTTGCTAAATTTTGCATTCTGCCATTATGTTAAATCTTGCATATGCTTGCACCCACATGCATTCAGACTCTGCCCTGCTCCTCTGCCTGTTTTTGTAAGCATAATTTGTGATGGGTGTAGAAAACACTCCAAATAGGTCACAAGTCCGCTTTGCTTTAGGTGTGGAATGCCTCCTGCAAAGCCAGCAACTGCTACATAAATTAGGTGTAAACCTGCAAAGCTCCTACCTCACATTTGCTGCACACTGCTGGTCTGCTGGCTGAAATAAAGCTACCACAGTTGGTGGTCATTTACAAGAAAGAGAAATGAACAATAAACATCTATAACACTTTGAATTATCTTGCTGCTGAGATGTGCTATATAGACATGATGATGATAAACAAAACAAAAAAACCGAGAGTCACACTTTAGGAAAACTATGAAATAGGGTATTTTAATCAAGGTCATTCTGACATATAAGCACTACCCATGCCTTTTTTGATCAGTCGTTCATTAGAGTTTCTAAAGGTATTTAAATTCTTTCTTTTGCACATATTTTCAATTGGTGTTTAAAAGAAAAAGACTGAAGATGGGGATAAAAAAGTATTTAAGCTGAAAGTCTGTGAAGGATATGAGGCTTTCAATTTTTTTTTTCAAATAAGATTATCAGAAGTATGCTTTGCATAATTTCTTCCGCCTCCCTGAGTTGACACTTTGTAGAGCTGCAAATTTTTGTTTTTTTACATCTTTACAGTTTTTTTTGTCTATGTAAAATAGCTCAAGCTCAGCCAGATCAGACTGAAAACATATGTGAACATCAATTTCAAGTCCTGCAACAGATTTTCAATTAGATTTAGGTCTGGATTTTGGCCCATTTCAAAACAGGAAAATGCTTTGATTTAAACCATTTTGGTGTAGCTGAACCTCTGTTCAAGTCTCAAGTCCTTTTCAGCCATAAACATCCCTCCCCCATGGCTTGGCCTGTATTTATCTCCATATATCTTCCCAATAACTGGATGGGCAAGCTTATCTGTACCTGCTAAAGAAAAGCATCACTGAAGCTAGTTTATTGCTAATATATTTAGTTGAACACAAACTTGTATGTAAGGAGGCCATCAGCTACATGCAACTTGTCCAGTAAATCTTACAAGCGGGTCAAAAGCTAAAGGTTGAATATGGAACATGTGCACCAAAGCGACATCTAGTGTGTCGAGGTTGTAGTTGCAACAATAAAACCTAATTTTAAGCAGTGCACATGCCAGGTTTGTAGCCGTGACCAGCCAGCATCATTTCCAGCAACAAATTTTACAGGGTAAGGACTATTTTTTACTAATACATTTATTTTATTTCAAAATATTATAAATAAAAATACTAAACGAAAAATAAATATAACAAAATATGGGTCAAAGGCAACAATATTTTTTTGTACCTGTCCTCTAGGCATCTTATTTCTGAGGCTGAGAGGGTGTCTCCTCCACTCTCCCCTTGGTGATGTTCTCTATAAAAGTCATCATTTATACTTTAGAATTTACATAAACATCCGGCAGATTTCACAGCTTGCGCATTTGACTGAGGTTTATGGTCGGAGACCTATGTCAATTAAGAAAGCTACCCAGAACAATCTTTACAGTAGCTACTCACCGCAGAAGTGAAAGTGATACTTCTATACTGGACAGAGCAGAATGATTTTACTCGGTGTGGAGGTTGATGGGTCATTATCAATCTCATATCTAGGAACAACATCATATAATGAACACAAGTATTGAAAAGATAGGGGGTCAGCTCACCTCACAGTTAGAAGATCCCGGGTTCTATTCCCCGCTGGAGACACTGAGGGTGTGTTTGTTCCTCCGCATCATCGTTATCTACACCCTGGTTGGGGTTGGCGAAAGGGCTGTGTTTCCTTGAGTAGCTGAAGTGAGCTACTCCCACAAAAACATGCAGTCCAGGGCCCTCATTTACCAAGCATACTTACGCACAGATCCGTGCGTATTTTGTGCGTAGGAACAATTCTACGCATTGTGTGGTATTTATCAATACGTACTTTTGCGTAGAAATGTTCCTAAATATAAGTACAGTTCTGAATGTTTGTATGCACAGCATCTACTGTTAGAACGGAGGAACTGCAGCACTGAAACAGTTTTACTTTGACAGAATATTTCTCTCAGCAGTTTATTGTCTCCACCAAGGAGCTCATGTTGGCGTCTGTCTGTGTTATAACAAAATAACATTAAAGTTATGCACGGATTAGCAAGAAACTTTAAGGAAATGTTTGAAATTTTCCAAGAAATATATAATTTAATGTTGGGTTGATCACGCATGGCGCTATCACTCGCAATCTGCGCTGTGCGGCCGCAGACCCCAACCCACTCCCGTTTATTTGCAAACTGTACCGTGACAACTAAATGTTCCTGCTTATCAGTGAAGCAGATTGTCCTTTTTTCCTTTTGTGATGGCAGCACAAGCCGTGTCTACAATTACGCATGGCCACTAAAGTGTGAATTATGATGATCGGAGCACCTTTTGTATTAGACCTGGTCCAGCTGTGTACTGAGAGATGTTTTATTGTATTTATTTTAATATTGAACCATTTTTTCCCCTTAATTTCCAATAGGAACATGTCCACTGTCCCGAACGTATTTACTACCTGCCACCTGTGTCCCAGGCGGAGTTATTCTTTTTTTAAATTAGTTTCCCCTGAGCGGATAAAATCAGACAGCAATGTTCATTATTAAATTATTTAATATGTTCAAAGAAATTAAGGATTTACATAGAAGTTAATACTAGCAAATGAAATTATTCGCCGCATTTTTTTTTGTTTTTTGTCTGCTCTGAAGCAGAAATATAACGGCTGCATGCTGGGAGAATTAAACAGAGAAACCGCTGATGGCAAAAAATATTGGTGGTGAAATTAATTTGTATAAACTGACATTTTTTTCAGGTCTGTAAATCATGAATACTTTTTTTATTTCCCCACCTATGCTTCACCTTGATCTCTGTGTCATTAAAATTCCTTTTTTTCCTCTCTTGGAAATTGTTTTAAGGAAGAATGTTAGGACTCCATGCATGATGTGGTGCTACCAAATATGGTAAATTCAGGGCGTTTCTGTATGCAAATGACTGTGAACGGGCACGTGGACTTGTGTACGCCCAAGTGGGATTTATCAACAGCTGATTGCAGAGGAGCATGCGCACGAAAGGCCACCGCATGTTTCATAAATCACACTTTGACATGTACTTATGCACATCCTAAATTTCCTTCGTAGGATAGAATATAGGAACATTTCTACAAACATTTGATAAATGAGGGCCCTGGGCTGTATACTGCCTCTTCCTGGCTGACAGGGGCGCCTGAGGGATTGGGGAGGATCTGGCTGAAATAACATGATCCTTCCATGCGTTACATCCAGCCGGGGAAACCCCACCCCTTCGGATGAAAAGAAGGGCCTGCTCCCCTCAAGGGTGTTATATTGAGCTTCGGTGTTGGGCCCTCCCATGGTTGGCAGAGGGAGAGCAATGCGCAGGACTGGAACACTAGGTGATAATTAAAGGGAAAAAGACCATTGGATTAATATATATATATATATATATATATATATATATATATATATATGGTGTTTTGAAACATATCTACCTTCATACACCTGTCTGTGCCGCACATCGGGCTCTATGGTGCGCGTCTAACCTGGCGCACTGGGATGGATGAACTGGCGACCTGTCCAAGGTGCATCACGCCTCTCACCTGATAACCACTGGAGAAATGCATCAGACTCTCCATGGCTCTTCAAGGAGAAGCAGATAAATAATGATTGGAATTGAATTACCTGGACTCCGTGCATAGTGTTAAAAAAAATCTGCGCTTCACGTAAAGCAGTCAGAGTGAGGTGTGAAAACGAATCTGTAAAAATTACGGACAGCCTTCAGATTTTTCTGTCCCCGTTCTAAAAAGCCTGTCAAATATGCAGAATATTTTATTAACGCGACTCCTGCTCTTACCTATCCATTAGAAACTTCGCCATTTGACCATGCGTTTTGATGCCGTGAACGTTTTTCATTCCTGTCCCATCTGTTTTAGGCTTTAACTAAAGTAACTCTGGTTTTAGATGTTGTAATGTCGCTCCTCTTCTGAGAAGGATAACGAAATCTGCGGGGCATTCTGCACACCTCTTAACGGCCCGTGAAGGTATAACTAAATAGATAGCAAAATGTTCCATATTCAACCTTTAACTGACTTAGCATTAGCTGCAACCAGGTGAAGGTGGAGAACTTTACTCATCTACCCTTCTTTCTTTCTGCTTGTTTTACCAACAGGAAAATATCCATATATTTGCCCTGGAAAACATTTCTCCTTGTTTTTCTCACCTATTCCAGTTTTCTCACTCTCAGCACGTAGTGGCACAGGCAGCAAAAGTAAAATCATTGAATTGCAAAACTTTGTTTGTTGCATTTAAATGCAGCCAGGAGATTTTAAACTAAGTAGTAAAAAAAAAAAAAAAGTGTGGCAGCTCTGGACTTGTGATGGATAGCACATCTTAGACCGAGATAAGACCTCGATTTGGAAAGGTGTTCTCAAGACTGGTCAACGACATGTCTGATGTGTACCTTGGTTTTCATTATGCTCTTTGTTCATTTGTGTTCTCTAGCAATCCTCTTGAGTATCAGATTAAAGGGGCTGGAAAGCATTTTGTATGTATGCATTCCAATGGTAAAAATTGTAACAGGACAGAATGTGGAATATCTCAAGGGATATGAATACCGTTATGAGGCACTGTATGTAAACCAGGATACTAGATGAGGTGCATCACCTCAATAATGTCCTTCAGAATAGTCTGGTTGTAGGAAAAGATGAAAGCTGACCCCCAGTCTGTGTATCGGCAATGAGTAATGCTTTTCTTCGAGGTTGATTTTGTAACTAGAATAAAATATATTTCCAAAGGGACTGTATTTTAAGATTCAAAAATTATTACCAAGAAGATTTAAGCTTCATGTGGCATACATGGTCTGCAGATTTATACAAATGTTTTTTTTTCTGTTCTAGTCTTTTGCATTATTTATGCTCCACAACTCCAATAGAAGTGTGGTTAATATTTTAAAATAATTCTTTGACACGATGTGGAAAACTGTATTTGAAAACGACAGAGCTCGACTAACAGTTTTTTCTTCTTAATTATGCGAAAGAACAAAAAGGTTATATAGGTTAGTGAAGACAATTAGGTGAAGTCTTTTTTCTTGTGCACCAACACTTTTTCGTCACACGTCCTTCATCCAATGAAGCTGCCGAGAAAAGATGGAGCCATTCATCTCCATGAAATGTCATGTTTGCATAGATACAATATTTCATGGGAGCGCTCCTCAAGCTTTCCTGTCGTTTTTCTTTTTCTCCTTCTCCCTCTCTGAGTGTCATGTTTGCTTCCTGGCTTGAGATCACTTGGGAATGATTTCTTCCTTTGGTTGACACAATCAGTGTCAGCCAGGCCTGCTGGGCTGCACGATTATGACCAAAATAATAATCACGATTATTTTGATCAATACTGTAATCACAATTATTAATCACGATCATTCATCCTGTCCTGTAAAATATCTATTTTTGTTGCACCAATTATAAACGTACAATGTTGCAACATTTGTTTGCGAAAAACAAAACTTTAGATTAGAATAGATGATAAATATGCAAAAAACAAAACAAAAAAAAACCTGCAATACTTATATATATAAAAGTACAAGCTAAATATGTTATTGCAGAGTGCAATCTCAAAGTGAAATTTAACAGAAACAATTACAGCTTATACAGAAAAGGCCTTTGACATTCCCTGCACCCAAATCCTTAGTATTTACTATATGCTACGTAGCAACTATTACTCGCCCGTTAATGTAGTAAATACTGCATAGCAAACAATCGCTCTAATAAATAATAGACATGAAATCAGGCGTACTGCTCCACATATTTTGCATGTCCTTTGACCCGTATTGACTGTTCTGTTGACCCAGATGTTTACGTTACGTTTGCCTGTGGTCCCGCCATCCTCTAGCCGTTATTTTGTCTGGTATGACTTAACAACTTAAATGTTTGATCAGACGAAAAACTATTACAGTAATCAGTAACATTGCTTCACGTACATTTATCCGCTGAAACTGCGGCGGTATAAATGGTTGACAGTTCGTCTGTAGCCATTTTTAGCTAGGTCCTTCTTGTTCTATGATTTCGGGGCGTCCGCTGCATTGTGGGATAGCGTATCATCCACCGGCTGCTTACTGCGGCGGTAATACACTTTCTGGAACTTTCTTCTTACTAGTCAGATCTATAATGGAGATTGGGACCTACTACTTTGCTCAAATACTCCTTTTCACCTGCTACTGAGCAAGCGTAGTGCCGCCATTATGAGTGCTGAGTGGCATGTGCGCGGTTTTTATTTGGTCAGCTTAAGGAAGCTTTAGCCATGCGTTTGCCCCCTGGTGGCTCGTAAAATATTGATTGAGTCGATGTGTGATGAAGAACAAAGCAGAAAAGCTCGCATTTTTAATTGTAAATATCGTTGACGATCAGGTTCATTAAATTGTGGCCACCAAAATCGTGATCACGATCAAAATCCGATTAATTGTGCAGCCCTACTGTAGAGTTTCAGCCAGTGTGGCTGCCTTCCGCCCCGAGCGCTGCATGCAGCTTGCCGGCTGTACCCGCAGACAAATTAAAGTTGAGCTGTGTATATATTTTTCGACGGTTGTAAAGAATTTCTGTTGTCAATACTTTCGCTCCCCAAAGAGACATTATCACTCTGATGTGAATCACCCCAAGTCAAAGTCTTTTTAATATCTTTTCAGTATGAACAGATTTATATGTTCCAAATGACTTGGTCAGGATATTAAATGCTTTGAGGTTGGTGAAAAACACGTGGTCAAGAAGGGATTGTGCATCAAGACAGATTAATCAAGCCGCTGCTTTTTTTTTTATCTCTGTGGAAATGTGTATTTTTGAGGAAATTAAATGGCAGGTCCCTTCTTTTGTGGTTAGATTCTACATGTGTTGCCCTGACAACCTTAAATCTTCTCTGGACTTATTTGACTCCCATGTTAAAGTTTGTACCATCATCTGAAACCTGATAAATGCGTGTATCATTTGTCCTATTTTTGATTGACAAATAAAAATCAAAAGATGAAAATTAGTTTTAATTTTTATTTGATTTTAAAATGGATCCAAAAACGAAAAAAAACTACCTGCTCTTCATAATTTTTTTTCAATTTTAGTCTTAAATAAACAGAACTTAAAAACAGGCCGCATGACCAGTTTGATTTTAATTTTTAGTTGCTCAGATGTACGTGAACAGGTGTTACACTTTTTTCTGCGACTATCAGACTCTAGGGACCACTGTTTCATTGACTCCTCCTGAACGAACCCAGTGCCCCTCATGTGCACAAGCTTGATAACCAACCTATGTAAACCTGCTAATATGCATGACTCCATATGCACTCATGGCCTGAAAAGCGCTTTTAAACTTCTTGTGAACTCTATAGAGGCCAGTTTTGTACCTATACCGACAACTTAATTCATTCACTCAGAAGTACTAAAAATTATATTATATAAAAGATTCAAAACTGGCCATGGCTCTGTCAAGACCATAACTGAACTGAAATGAAATAGAAAAAAAAAGTGGAAGAGGGATGAAACCTTTATGGGGATGTTGCAACATAATTTCCGTCTCCAACGGAAATGTAAACATAATGCCCTTAGACAAGGTACCGGTCACCTTTTATAATTAGACTTATAGCATAATTATAGCATAATGCTTTACTGTGTGCAGTCTGTAATGCTTGTGCAGCCGTCACTCTTACAATGCAGCTTTTAATGGAGCTGTGAGATGGAAATGCAACAGCACCGTCAGGCTAGCCGTGATCTGTAGCTGCTCAGACTTAACACTGGACTTCTCACTAGCTGTCCATCCACTTGGAGGAGGAATTTGACCTCCATTTTCAGGAGCCAGTTTCTGCTGGGGGTGAATAGACTTTGAAGCTAATGTTGGTCTTGTATTGCAGGACCATTCCTGGGTTTTAAGCTCCTAAATTTTAACTTTTATTCATATGACTTATACTACTTTATTTTCGTAAAATAATTTAATTTAATAACATTACTTTTCATAAATGACTAGCTATGTGATTCTCATGAATAACTAATTTAAACTCATAATTACATTAAACTAGTAAATTAATGATACCTTTTATTGTTGTAAATATGGAATTGAATATCTTATTTTATGTGGCCCCACTCCATTGTGGCAGCAACAGGTAACATTATCACATTAACATTAAGTTCAGTGCAAATACTGGCACTTGCCCACACTTAAATGTAATTTTCATTTTTGGAGATCTAGCTTACCGTATCAGTTTAAGCTATCTACTCTTCTCGTCTTCGTTCAGAGGGAAAGTGGTACTAACATATCGTTTTATTGGCATAGTTTCTGTTATTGCAACACAGGACACAGCACTGCACCATTGCTACCATGGTTTGGTTCTTACACAGAAGTGGCTACGATGACGTGGCCACTAGCCTTCCCCATAGGTAACAGTGTGACTCAGGAGGAGTCAGCAAAACAGTGCCCCTTAGGCTACGTTCACACTGAGCCGGATAAGGTTATACGAGGAGTTAGACGCCTAATGTTATCCACTCAACACGAGCATTTACGCCCCGTTTAAGGTCCCATGATTGCGCATTTCAATGCCGACCTATGCATGTACTGGGCATGCTTGGGGAAAAACAAAAAGAACACAGATTGACGCGTATAATCTGCGTCACTGTCGGCACCTCCTAGATCGCCTCCTGTGTCGCCTTCTCATCCGCAAGTAGGTTAAGGTTAACTTTGCAAACGTCTGAATTTGCAAAAGAAGCAGTAGCATAGCGAGACTCGTCTCCATCTTTGCTGTTGTCATTATATGCTGTCGCGTTGTTGTCGTCAACTTAGGACGCAGCATTTGATTGACGTCGCTGCTCTGATTTAGCCGGGGACCGGATAAGTTGAGTCCAGACGTGCTCATTTAGCCGTTGAGATAACAGTTAGACGGCTCTCTTACCCAGCTAATACTTATCCGGCCACAGACCACAAACAAAGCCGCCTTAGTGTGGACGATAGGGGGGTGTAGACTAAAGATTTATACGTTTAAGGCATTATCCGGCTTAGTGTGGACGTGGCCTTAGAATCACTGGATTTGAGCACCGCAATCCAACACCTGTTGTACATCCGAGCAATTCGATAATAAAGTCAAATTTGGTCATGTGGCCCGTTTTTGAATTAAGTACTTTTTATCCTAGGCTAAAATTTAAAGCATGAAAATCAACCCCTTTTTGTTTGTTGTATCAGATTTAAAAACAAATAAAAAAAATCACATTTCAATTTTTTGATATTTTTTTGTTAATTTAAAATAGAAAGGATGAATAATAAACTGATTCTGATGCACACCTTTGTCTTAATTGTCTGACTTTCACAGATTCCAGATTCCTCTGCTAAAAATGTCTTCTGATTCATCTGGTTCAGGAATGCCATTTTTTTTTCTGTCAAACTAATATGCATTACTTTCAATTGGTTGCTAGCTATGTTGCCTTCCTGCAAGAAGGTTCCATTTTCGAATCCCAGCTTGGGGTCTTTCTGCATAGAGTTTGCATGTTCTCGCTATGCCTGTGTGGTATGGCTCCAGGTACTCCGGTTTTCTCCCACAGTCTAAAAACATATGTTTTTGCCAAAAACATGACATTGGACCTAGCATGACAACATGTTTGGTCCACTGGTCTTTCTAAATTGCCCTTTATTGTCAGCAAAGTGTAGGGCTCTCTTGAAATTGCAGCTTGTTTTGTTTGACACTGTTTACCCTCATAAAGTATTTTTCAAACAAATCTTTCGTAGCAGTAATATGATGTAGCTCCTTTCTTTAGAACTAATGGGCCAAGTCCAACCACTGAAAAACACCCTGTCGTAATTCCCTTTGCAATGGC
Source organism: Apricaphanius iberus (assembly GCA_028564705.1). Classification (NCBI taxonomy): domain Eukaryota; kingdom Metazoa; phylum Chordata; class Actinopteri; order Cyprinodontiformes; family Aphaniidae; genus Apricaphanius; species Apricaphanius iberus. The sequence continues at coordinate 1,616,990 of JAPXFQ010000556.1, forward strand.
AATGGCCAAATGTAGATTCCTGATTGCGTGACAGAAGGTTTGAAACATCAGTTCAGACAAAATGTCTCAATCTGTGTAGTTCAAATGGCACCATGTTTTACATCATTGCGCCCAATCCCTTGTGATGTAATTTTGGGATACAGTTGTTTCGCCATGGAAACTTATTCCATGAAGCTCTCTAAACACTGTTTTGAGCTCATCTGAAGGACATATACGGTTTGAGGGTCTGTAGGCACTGACTATATAAAATGTTGGTGACCCCTGTGGACTGTGTGGCTCAGCAACAGCTAACCCTGCTTTCTCATTTTTAGATGCCACGCCACTTCATGACTTAGTTTCTTGTCACTCCCATTTACTTCCAGTTTCCAGGTACATAAAGTTACATGGAGAATGATTATTTATTTTTATTTTTTATGTGTTTAGAAGCATTCTGCTTGGCTAAATAATGGATTTTATATACCACAATGCAGAGATTCGGATCACTGATCAAATACTTTTGGTTGTGCGCTGTGTTTAGTCTAGGGATGCAACGATACAACTTTTTTCAAACCGATAAGATACCGATACTTGAATCTGAGTACTTGCCGATTCCGAGTACCAATGCCAATACTTCTGCCACACAAAAAAATGCAATGAATGGAAGGCGGGTGTTATTTTCTTCTCTGCTTGTTACAACATGTGATGGTGAGTTAGATAAAAATAATAAGAAGAATGATGCACAGTGGTTAGTGCTGTTGCCTTGCAGCAAGAAGGTTCTGGGTTCAATGGAGTTTGCATATCCTCCCTGTGCACGCATTGGTTCCCTACAGGTACTCCGGCTTCCTCTTACTGTTGAAAAACATGACTATTACATTAATTGGTCTCCCCAAATTGCCCTTAGGTTTGAGCATGTGCGTGCATGGTTGTGTGTCCTGTCTGTCTTTGTGTTGCCCTGCGATAGACTGGCAAAATGTCCAGGGTTTACCCTGCCTCTCGCCTGATGATTGCTGGAGACAGGCACTAGCCCTGCCTGCCACCCTACGAGGATAAGCAGTTTAGATGATGGAGGGATGGATGGATGGATGGATGGAAAATGACGACAAACCTAAACTTTCAGGTGAAAAACACGTATTTTCTTTGGAATTATTGCGGTTTCCAAATTTTAAGTATCGGTTCATGGTATCTGTTAACTTACCGATACGAGGACATTAGAAAGGTATCAGCACTGATACTAGTATCGGTATCAGTGTATCCCTAGTTTAGGCCAAAGTTTGTTTTTTTACAACCTACAGTTTGAAAAGCATTTTTAGGCCCACCCTCCCAACCTTTGATGATAAAACAGCAAAAATATCTAATAAATCTGAAAGATACTTTTTGTAACAGTGCTCTAGATGCAACAGGGTAAAAGCTTTGCAAAGCAGACTTTGATAAAAAATTTAGACGATTTAATACTTCCCTGGTAAGGTCTATTTAGGGGTTCTGGAGAGGAGGGTCCGACGGATAGTCGAACCTCGGATTCAGGAGGAACAATGCGGTTTTCGTCCTGGCCGTGGAACACTGGACCAGCTCTACACCCTCTGCAGGGTCCTGGAGGGTGCGTGGGAGTTCGCCCAACCGGTCTACATGTGTTTTGTGGACTTGGAGAAGGTGTTGACCGTGTACCGGGCGTTGTACCGGTCTGTCGTGGTGAAGAGAGAGCTGAGCCGAAAGGCAAAGCTCTCGATTTACCGGTCGATATATGTTCCTACCCTCATCCATGGTCACGAACGCTGGGTGGTGACCGAAAGAACGAGATCACGGATACCGGCGGCTGAAATGAGTTTCCTCTTTAGGGGGCTGGGCTCTCCCTTAGAGATAGGGTGAGAAGCTCGGTCATCCGGAGGGGGCTCAGAGTAGAGCCGCTGCTCCTCCACATCCAGAGGAGCCTGTTGAGGTGGCTAGATGCCTCCTGGGCACGTCCCACCGGGAGGAGGCCCAGGGGAAGACCCAGGACTCGCTGGAGGGATTATGTCTCCCAGCTGGCCTGGGAATGCCTCGGGATTCCTCCCGAGAAGCTGGCCTGAGTGGCTGAGGAGAGGGAAGTCTGGGTCTCTTTAATGGATTTAATACTAGATCTTATTACACTCAACATGAAAGCAACTCGTGTTCTTTGGGTGGTGATAAAGTGTCTTTGCAATATGAATAAAATGAAGGGAATTTCTCATTGCAATAACTTTTTGTTGAGTCGCAAACATGTATTTCTAAAAGTGAAGCAGTGAAGTCTAAAATGTTCCTGAAATGCATCCAACAACAGAACTCCCTAAATGCATCAGATGTTAAACTTTTTTGCTGTTCATATGTTCCATTAGAGATTTTTCTTCCAATAAGACACTGTAATTGTGCAACATAACATTTAGTTTTGTTGGATAATAAAACTGTAAGAGGAGTCTCTCTTTGGGAACTCCAAAAATGAATAACACACCCTTAACTTTGCACAGTGGACATTTTCACACACTGAACCAGATATTAGATTTGGTGTTCCAGCTCTACTTTGAACAGAGTTGCCAAGTTTTTAAACCTTTGCTGGAGCAATATTGCACAAGCTCAGAGGTGTTTTTTTATGTTCACATATGATTACAAAGAAAATGTCTTACAGATTATAAGACAATAGGTTTCATGTGAGCTCATTTGAGTGATTTGAATTTAATAACTTACATCATATTTCACTCATGGATTCTTTACTCCATTTTATTTTCATGCAGCACCCTCCTCAGTAAAGTCTGAAGATGCACATAATGCAAACCTGGGTTCTGCAGAATCAGTGCGGAAACCAGGGTATTTTTACTATTGATATAAAATGTCACTATTTGTTAGTACTACTGCAGCCACTGCACGTTATTGTCTGCAACAGAAAATGTGTTGCAGAGAGATGCCCGGTATAAAGTATCCAAGCATGATGAGAAAATCATTCAGGAATGTGCAAAAAAAACAAAACAAGAAACACCATCACAATTATTCCATTAAAAACGAACTCTTAGCCCAGATTTTATTTTCAATTCACTGATGTTAGTTATCCTTTATCATTACGTTTATCATAGGTAATGAGAAAATGTCAGTAAGTAGGGGTAACCATCTGCATAACGGAGCACTGGTTTTGTGCAGCAAGCAGTTCATAGCGTATGATTGGACCTGAACACAGTCAACAGTGGAAAATGAGCATAGCAGTACAACCTAGAAAATTTCAGGACATTTAAAAGGGGCCTGCCACGGTGTGCGTAGTCACTACCAACCCCAATGAGAGCTTCTGTTGACAAATTCAGCAAGGGTTTAACCATATAGAATTGTGTATTACTGTATTGTATCATGTAGTACTGTGTAGTACTGTATTGTAAAATGCAGTAGTGTGTAGTACTGTATTTTACCATGTAGTACTGTATTGTGTCATGTAGTACTGTGTAGTACTGTATTGTACGATGTAGTACTGCGTCGTACTGTATTTTACCATGTAGTACTGTTTAATACTGTATTTTTAACATGCAGTAATGTTGAGTACTGTATTTTACCATGTAGTACTGTATTTTGCAATGTAGTACTGTGTAATACTGTATTTTACCATGTAGAATTGTGTAGTACTGTATTATACGATGTAGTACTTTATTGTGCAGTGTAGTACTGGAAATTGACATGTAGTACTGTACTGTACCATAAAGTACTGAATAGTATTGTATTTTACCGTGTAGTATTCTGGCGTACGGTATTGTACCATATAGTAATGTGTAGTATTGTATTTTAGCCTGTAGTACTGTGTAGTATTTTATATTTCAATGTAGTACTGTGTAGTACTGTATTTGACCATGTACTACTGTGTAGTACTGTACTGTACCATGTAGTACTGTATAGTACTGTATTTTAGCGTGTAGTACTGTATTGTACCGTGTAGTACTGTATATTAACATGTGGTATTCTGTCATGCTGTATTGTACCATATAGTTCTGTGTAGTATTGTATTTTAGCCTGTAGTACTGCGTAGTATTTTATTTTTCAATGTAGCAGTGTGTAGTACTTTATTGTACCATGTAGTACTCTGTAGTACTGCATTGTACCATGTTGTACTGTGTAGTACTGTGTTGTACTGTGTAGTACTGTATTGTACCATCCATCCATCCATCCATCTTCCTCCGCTTATCCGGGGTCGGGTCGCGGGGGCAGTAGCCTAAGCAAGGAGACCCAGACTTGCCTCTCCCCGGCCACTTGGGCCAGCTCCTCGGGAGGAATCCCGAGGCGTTCCCAGGCCAGCTGGGAGACATAATCTCTCCAACGGGTCCTGGGTCTTCCCCTGGGTCTCCTCCCGGTGGGACATGCCACCGTCTCCCGGCTACGTGTGGACAGTGCCTTAGGCCAAGGGTGTTATAAGCAAACTGAAATTCATAAAATACTTGAGTCCAACTGAGGTTTAACCATCAGGATCCCTACTAAATACTCTAAATATTGTAACTCAATAATTTACTTACTGTAAAGGTTGTGTTTAATATATTTCAGGAAAATTTAATATGCCTGGATAGAAGAATATAAGAATTCCCAGGCTTATTTTTGAATACTATTGTGGTAAGTAGCAATATTTTTACTCCTTCATAGATTTTTTTGACAGTGCTAGACAGTTGCCAATCATTTAGTCATCCTCGGGATGAACCGCATTAGCAGTAAAAGGTCATGGAAAGAACACATCAAAAAGGCCTTCGTTTATATTATCAGACCAAAGGAAAGTGGTGATTGTGTGTTAAGTTGTAACAAATAAAATATGGTTTTCACATTTTTTACAAGTAAAATATAAAAAGTTTGGCTTGCATTTGTCTGTATTCCACTGATTTAATAGGTATTAAGAGTACCATTTTCTGCAGTAACAGCTGTAAGACACCTGATTAAGCAATGCACCAGACAAATAAGGAATAACATTGTTTAGAAGTTTATGCTGGGTTAGTTTAAAAAACAATATCTGAACTTTTAAACATCTTACAGAGAGCTGTTCATCTTATCCTCTAACAATGGAAAGTGTGTGCCACAACTACAAATCCAACTAGACACAACAGAGACTAAGAAGCTGCAGAGAACCAGAGCTCGGTGGAGCAATCTTTCAACAGGACAACTTTTAGTCTCATTGGAATTAATTGGCAAGGAAACCAAGTGGTCCACAGTGTCTCTGGAGGAGCAACAGAGATTCACAGCTCAGATGAAAGAATATATTGACCGGACAAAATCTTAAATTTGGATTCTTTAGAAGAATAATAAGATTTCTGAATTGTTAAATTAACTAAAAATAACTCCTTTGCGGTTTACCATTTATGATAAGACCAATATGGAAACAAACACCGTTTTCTGGAAAAATGGTGGTGAGATCCTTATGCCGTAATTTGTGGAATACTTAACTATGGAAATAGAAATTAATCGATGGAGATAAAAGCAGTGCAACCATTAAAGAAATTCTGCTGCAAGACTTCCGACTGAGGTGGAGTCCCCTTTCAGCAGGAAAAATAACGCTAGGCAACGATGGAATGATTAAGATAGCCTTAATAATTACAAATAAAATAATTGGAAAAAAAAACACATGCTTTGAACAATAGTTGTCATTGCAGTAAAAATTGCTCTTTTAACTATTAAACACAAATGCAAATACAGATTTTTATTTAGGAAATATAATGCCAACCATGGATTGTTTACTTCTCCCCCGTTGTGTCCTACCTTCAGTTGGTCTCCAAAGAATCTCCCCAAATTGTATTGAAAAGAATGGTTCAGACTTGATTCTTTGCAAGGCACTGGCTCTTAGACAAAAATGTTAAGGAAGGAAAAATAGAATCCTGGGAGCAAATTGGCAAGACTGAGAATGTTGCTACATTAAGCTGTTGCAAGAGTTTGGCCAACTTTTTCGAAATTTCTCCTTGCATCAGGTGTCACAGGGACTTTTCACATCTCGCATCTGGAATGGTACATATATAATTTTTGTTTCCGCTGAAAATCATCTAATGTATTATAAAATGATTATCAGACCTATTTCTGCTTTAACAAAACTCATATTGGTAGTAGCAGTCTCAGAGCTGTGACTACATCCTGAAGTGCTTTGAGTGAGTGAGAGTTCCAATGAGCTGTAAATGCAATCCATCCGGGGAACTACATAATGAGCTTTCACACTGACTCTGACCTTCGTCAGTACAGTAAGGGACAAAGGGTTCACATTGTAGGCACTGAACCGCAACCTTAAGGGTGGATAGCGTAATGGTGTCAGTATGGAGCACAGTGGTACCAGTTTTTCAGACAGCATTTAATCTCCAGTTGAGCCTAGGGGAACTTTCCTGCAAGAACATCTATTTCCTATGGAATAATTAGTGGTGTTACATTACACAAAAGAGACCTTTACCAGTAGAGGGAGCACAGCATTAACTGGTTTAAATACAACCCTAAATATGCTCCCAAAATGTTGCCCTCCAATAAATACTGCCATTAACATCTTTCATCGCTGGGGGCAAACAGCTACCTTATTAGATTTAACGTAATGAGGCCATGGTAAAAGCTTGAATGGCTTTCTTGCACCATTATGTCACCCCTATGTTTCTGTGCTTTTTAAGGTAACTCTTGGGAAGTTTGCATAATGACATCCATGTGGGTCAGATATTTTTTATATATACCCAGCACTAACGGGTACATTTCTACCCCTTTTCTGCTGTTGGTCATTACAATTTTAAAGGCAGGGTGTAATATTTCAATTTGAAACACTTTTTTCAATACTGGGAGAAATGCTCTTCAAATACCGATGGCAACCAATAAGTTTAGAGTTATTTAACATGACAGAGTAATCATTAATCCCCGTACACGGAGAAAACTTTGGGAAAACCTCATCCAATCAAATGTCACGGTCCGTTCGGGATAAAAGGGTTGTAAGCCAAACTTCCATGTCCAGCACTCTCCCTCTGCGCATCCCCGTTTGTGCATACATTGCGCATTCTCGGCTGTAAACAGGAATTGAAGTTGCGCTAACATCGTCCAAAAGTTGTTGTTTTTTTATTCACCCTATATTATGTTGAATACAATGTCAACATTTTCTTACCTGTGAATGCGCCATGTACTCAATGTAAGCCAGAGAATGTGAATCTCTACGAGAACCAAGGAGACTATGCTGACTGTGTGTGCTTGCGTTATTGAGGCGTGGCTTAGGGAGAGAGCTTGAAGAAAGCAGCTCTGGAAGAAAGGAGTAGAATTTTTATTTTGAAATAAAATGATATACCTTGCCTTTAAATATGTTGTCAAATATGACATTAAATAGTAACATTTAAAAGTGTGCTGGCTTCTCTTGATTTTTTTTATTGCTTTATTAGCATTTTTGCTCAATTAAAATTCAATAATTGAATATAGTGACTGTCTCTGGATTGTTTACGTAAATGGCAAATTGAAAAAGAGGGAGATGGGGAATTTAAAATAAAAAAAAGTCTTCTTTTCTTCAAGGTCAATTACTAAACAATGTCTGTTTGATGGTTCTTTTCATGGCTTAATTCATCATTTTGTTTCCAATCGTCATTCCGTTTGAGTTAGCATCACTCGCCTTCTCTGACTGGGAATAAATTGAGTTTGTGACATCCCCGTCAAACTGCAATCAATTTATGAACAATAGCTATAAACATTGGATGATTGATTTATCCCCCCCCCCCCCAGTTTTATGTCAAAAACAAATTTTGTCCTAGAAGCTTTGCTGGATCAGATCCCAAAACCGGTCAGCACTCTGATTAAAGACTGCAGGCACATTTTTTTGATCCAGGAAAAGTGATCATTTTTATCAGATCTGCTTAATAAAGAACACTTCTACATATGGAAACCTTGGAGACTTACTGATGTGCTTTCTGACATTATTTTTTAACCATACTTTATGTTAAAGCTTGCCAAATTTAATTTGATTTATTGATTTATTCCTTGATTTATTCCACATGTACGTCTGTGTGCATGCTTCTTCTAAAATTGCCTAAGTTGTTCATATGATGCAATTTTACTCCATTACAAGTCTTTGATGAAAGCCTAACCTGTTCTTATTGTTTTTTGTGTTGTATTTTTTAAATTATAATTTGAAATTTAAAGTGTTGTAAAATGGAAGAAGTGTTTAATTCCTTTTAGTTTGGAAGGACCAATGGAGCCTCAAGTTGCACCAAGTCTCAAGATTAAAATATTTCATACTTGAAATAGACTTGTTCCCTTTAGACTTGACTCCTGGTCTGAGAAATGAATCTTAAAAACTGTCATATAATGAAGAGTGAATGAAAGAAGGTATTTGAGCTTTAGACAGGTGTGAACAAATGCGCTTGATTTTTAATTACATTTATCTATTATGGGCTGTAAATGGCTAGGAACCATATGTTCATGTTTGTAATAAATACTGCATGAAATATTTTATTTCCTAAATGATTCCGTGTAAGTTCTGACATTATTTGCTTCTAAACTAGCTTCAAGGACACCTTGTCTGAATATATCAGAATAAAAGTTCTTCCCATAAGCCATTTCGGTATTGCGTTGTGCACAATGCATTCTGGAGTTTTGGAACCCAAAACTGGCAGATGCGAACATACATAAAGATAGCGAAAGCTGCAATATTGATTATTTTTAACCGTGGAAAGTCGACAAACTTAAAACATATATTTGCCGTAGAGCACTGCCTGTTTCCACGAAGCATATAAAGAACTGCATGCGCCAGCGTGTGCAGCTACAGTACAGAAACTACTGATCATTTTGACGAAAGCAGAGGAAAGTGACATATTCCTGGCTGATTATACCGAGCTTGTTAACATTCCACGGCTTGACAATCCCACAAATGCTGTTAGATGGCTGAGAAGAAGGGAATGTTGTCATGCAGAAGTGGTCTCAGCTACTCTTCATCCCAGAGCTCATGGAGTCAACATGTGCTGCATGATCCTGTCGCAGGTATTTCTTGCTTGTTAAATATACGCACTATGGCTAGCAGGTAGCACATAGCTTATTAGCTTCGGTCGTGCTTTTAAACTGTTACAATTTGTTTTTTGTTTTTTTATGGGATTTTTACTTGTTAGAAGCAGTAAGAGCCCAGATAAGGCAGAAATGCTCTAAAAAAATTTTTTAACAAAAAAAAAAAAAAAAAAAAAAAAGAAATGCTCTAAACATAAATTCCTTCACATCGACTTACAGCAGTAGGTTGTGCAAAGTCTGCGTGCTAATGACTATGCTACCAAAACTTAATCAACAGAAATATTGAACAATCAACATGTTTAATCCCATATTTCTTACCTCGTTTATCCACCTCGCACGTCCATTCGGATCCTTCTTTTCTGTATGTAATGTTTATAAAATAAATGGTGGTTCATTACAAGGGTTGGTATCATTCATACACTGGTACGTTTTGCATTCTCCACCGTTGTGGTAACTGCCATTTCCACAGCCAACCACAACACAATGAGCACCGGGTATACTTGAAAACCTGCCAAAAACAGCCTTGAAATTGCTTTAATAGGCTCCATATTAACAAAAAACACATGCATGCATACGCGGGTTATGGGTCCCAAAAGACGGGGCCGGGGGTCCAAACTACATTCGTGAGCATGCGCACTCGCAATACCGATATAGCCTGTTGTGTTCATTCATTGAGGTTCAGAGCTAATTTCTTTACTTGATACTCTTTGCCTCACTCATTATGCTGTCATTTATAAATTAACTTTCAAGATCTTGACTTTTAAATGAGAATACAAGTTTTAAATCCAGATTTTAAAAAAAATACGTTCCAAATATTATTAATAACATTCCAGCTCAGACTGAGGAGAAGAGAACCCTCTCAACCATATTTAGTGGAAAAGATGGTAAAAAAATTGACATAAAAACTGGGATAAACCGGTGTAACGTAGTCATTCCCAAGATAAAAATGTCTGCTTGATTCAGTCGGATATTCAACATTAACAGGTCTTGATTTCTTTCTATTATTTTTCCTGGAGGGGAAACACTTACAGTACATCTTTCCATAAGGGTAAAAATTATATTCTGTCAATTTTCAAAATAATATAAAGCAGCCTGGGCGACACGGTGAAGTAGTCAATATCACTGTTGCCTAATACCCCCTACAGCAGTAAAGGTATATAAATGTTAAGCTGCAGCACTATTTACCTGATAAAGTATCTTTCTTCTGCACTGAAGTGCAAGGGAGATATACAGTAGTGTCACAAGTCTATTAGTTTCTGAACTGTTGGGTGCTGCTGACAGTATTTTATTTTTATTTTCTGCCTCCAAGGGTATTTTACTAATCAAATACTATCCTTAAGCTTAAAAAAGGTGTAAATTCTCATTTATAATCCGATATCAAATTGTTGTCAGAGTAACTTTGGAATATGTCCTTGTGTGCTTGTGCTGTGGTAACAGTCAAGGCCAAGAGTGAATATAGTTTGGGGTGCTCCTTATCGATGTGCATGTCCTATCTCAGCGAGGTGCAGCTTGTCTGTGGGGGGCAAGGCCTCATCAAGTTCGGAGATGAGAAGAACAGCAGGTCATTTGTGTTGCAAAAGAAAAGATTACAATGAATACATTATAACTTGGTTGCCTGTCAGGGAGAGAGTCATGGTTGGCTGAAAGAAGGACAGCTCTGGGGTTCAGTAATGCCTAGCAGTTGATTTGTTTTTGTGAATGAGCTGGAGTGATAAAGAGAAGAGCTGAATATGTAAAAGGGCTGTAACACAAGATGTCTAGAGACCTGTAAAGAAATGAGGGAAGTAATTTGCTAGTGTATGGCATGGGGCAACTTATTGGTTCTTTTCAAACACTTATTTAGGGGCACTACTTCTGAGGAACCACAATTTATTTTACTCATGGAAAACGGTTTGGACTTCTTTCAATTTCAGAGGTATGCTTTTATGCTTGGTCAACCACTCTGAATCCCCCAGCCATGAAAAGCCCCTAAAATCAAATATGTAACAACATAATATCTACACATAACTGACATCAAATTAAAACTCTTTAAGCTCTTTGGCACCAGCAGGCTGCCTGAAAGAAGGTATTTAATTGAAGTTTGGCAGACAGGTTTTTTTTATAATTGCAACAAAATGATAATGACAACAAAAGAGATATTATCTGGAACATGACATACAGTAGATAAACAGTGTAAGGATGATGCATCTGTAAGGACTTGCCAGGTGGATGCATGTGTTGCTCCTCTGGGTTTCAGAGAGCATACGTGTGTGTGTGTGAAGTATTCAGCTTGCCTGTGATAGACGAATAGAGAGCACATGTGTTTAGCTGCTTTTACTTCAGCACGGGAGGATTGTTCTTCCACACGTTTACAGATGACAAAAGCAATAATTCAACAATTTTACTATTCTACATGGCCTCAAAAGAGTCCCAAAGTCCATGCGGCCATGGCTGATTTAACTATACAAATATTCACAATTTACAATGTCTCAACAAATAAAAAAAAATACAAAAATAAAATAAAAACATACCTTGTTTTTAACCTCTATCTATGTATTTTTTAATGTCTATTTTTATCTTTAAACTTTTTACTAATTATTTTGCCTATGAGATTAATCACTGTATTGACTTATCTGAATCTTTTTTAACTGTGCAACTATTTATCTTTTAACAATGACTATAAATATTTATCTTTTTAACCCTATCTATGAAGTATCTTCAAGCTACTATAGTTCACAAAATGGCTGTATCTAATACAATACAAGGGCATTACTAGTATTTGGTCAACAACCCTTAATGATTATGAATCCAGTAAATGTCCTATTGGAATGAAAACGTTTCATAATGTCTTAATTTTAATGTTACTCAAGTGGTTCTTGTACCAAACTGGTGTGGATATTGCTTTTCCACGTCGTAATTCCTCCCTACCCTTGAACATTAGCTTAGCAGGTAGCATAAAACACAATTTAAGTTCTACATGAAAACGCACACATTTCGTAGTTTCACATAGATTCACTTCTGCCTAACACACAATATGACTCGAATAACAAACTTAACTTTGCAAACTTTTAGTGTGTACCAACCTGTGATAGACGAATAGAGAGCACGTGTTTAGCTGCTTTTACTTCAGCACGGGAGGATTGTTCTTCCTCTACGATGCCTCAGCTATCCTCTATCAGTGCGCGACATGCGCCATCTACTGGACAAGGGTAGGAACTACAACTAACTCAAAAGAGATGTAAACGAACCAAATGAGTTTTTTAGATTAAAATAAAATGATTAAATAACAAAAATTGTAGGGGGGTCTACTTTTACTCAATATGTACTTTTACTCAATATATATCCAGGCCTCTACACATGTTCCAATATGCACAGCATGTTTAGTACAACTTCTGGTTTTCAATATGCTAGTAAGCGCGTTTCTGGGTACGTCTGTGGGAAGCGTTGTGGTGGTAGAGTAAAGCTCTGAGGTAAATAGAGGAACGACATATTGCTTATAATCCAGATGACCGAGTGTTTTAATATAGTATACCAATATAATTTGATATACAATGGCAGTATGAGATGAAGGCATTTTACAAGTTTCATTGCCGTGAAGGGTTGACAGCTGAATACTGCTGTGTTCCTTTGTGTACCTCGTCAGCTAAATATACCTGTTACTATTTACACATTTTCATTGGACGGAAAGAAGGGAAAACTTCATCATCTCTCACCACATCTGTCTCCAGTCTAGACTTTGCAGCACACAAGTGTGAATGAAGGAAGCTAAAGCCCGCCACTGTTCCTGGGTTTATTTCATTGGAAAAACTGTTGATGCAAGTACTGTATGCGTCTTCTTGGTCTTCTTCATGGATCTGAAGCAGTTTTCCCTCCTCTCTTACTCTTGTTGGAAATAGTATGAGAGAGTAGTTATAGCTTGTTACTAAATACAGCTAGTGTTAATCTAAGTAAACACAATAAAAATGTCAATGCATTATCTCAAAGAACAGTACAGATACACTTACTGTATTAAGTGTGAGCTTAAAATTAGTTGAATAGCTGTCCTTATAAGTGTCCCAATCATACTAACATATCAATATATCTGTCTGTGCCTTTTGATAATGGTACTTCTCAGCTATTGCTGTTAGTTAAACACATAACTTCATGATTGTAAATAATAATAATACATTTTATTTGAAGTGCCGTTCGGAACACTCAAGGACACCACAAAAGTAGAGAGGAAGAGAGCAATAAAATATTTGAAATACAAGCAAACGAACCAACAAAAATCAAAACTATTAAAATAGACTTAAGAGAGGATTATTGATTAAAAGCAAGGTTTAACAAGTAAGTCTTTAGATTGGATTCATATGAAGGAAGGGTCAGACGGATACAGAGGGGCAAGATGATGAATGGCTTTAAAGTGAAAAAGTATTATTTAAAAAAATCACTATGGGATTGATGATTTTATGGGAAGCCAATGCAGTTAATGAAGAACTGGGTTGATGTGGGAGTAGGACGTTTTTCGGGCCGCAGAAGTTGGTTATATAAAGCTAAAAGCCCATTACCTGCTTTCTCACTGATGTCGCTGTGAGTTTTTGAAATATGTGGTGAACATCGTGTATGGCACAGGTGTCAAATTCAAGCCCGCCATAACCATTTATGTGGCCCTCTAAAATCTAGAGGACCGTATGAATAGAACCTTTTTAAGTTCTATTTATGTATACCTTAATACTATTTTATCAGTTAAATCAGTGTTTATTTGAATAGTCCTGAATCACAACAATGTTATATATATCAATGCTTTCTGCCAAAATGGGCCCTTTATGGAAATGTATGTCCTTGATATAGCCCTAAATGGAAATGAGTTTGACACCCTACGGTCTACGGTGAAGGGTATATAAAATGCGATTTTGTACAGACTGTTGACAGATTTGAGCCGGAACTGAGGCTGGCATATCGTAACCAGTAAGTAACTGTGCATAAACCCCATTTAGTTCCTTAATAGAAAAACAAAGCACTTCAGAACATATTATGATAATTATCTGCCAAAGTAGTTGCCACATGGACTGGTTAAAGATGATCTACAATCCAGCTGTGGAAAGATTGAACATCTACATTTCTAGCTTCCTGTAGTAGTTAGCTGTGCTAATATTAGCATGTTTAGGCTCATAGGGCAGAAATTCACACATTTTCAAAGAACATCATCAGTGGCAGCAGTGTTGAACACTCCAAGACACACTTGCAACTGTTTGGCGTATTGGTAATGTCTTCTATCGGGTGATCGCTGCTGCTGCTGCTGCTGCTGCTGATAGTCACTATTGGGTGTAAAGGTTTAATATCCTTCTGCCACCACAATAGCAATTGCAGTTCAAATGCAAAGTAACATATTTCTCTGTCAATTATTATGAGATAAAGTCTCTTTATTTTAGTCATCTAGACAGCTTTCATGAAGACTCTCTTTCCAGTGGGGTATTGCACAAAAGCAAGATAAGGGATTAAGCTGGGATTTTCCAGTTATCCTGGCTGAATTTAGCCCTGACTCGGTTGCATGAAGGGAGGCTAAATTAATCTACATTAAGTTACTATGGAGATTTACACTTTGCAGCTAGCCTGCTCCGGCGCAGGCTAACAACCAGGCTAAGATTAATCCTAGTGATTTATCGGCTAGTTCCTCCCTAAATCCTACTAGATATTAATGTGTTTTGGTCATTTCATGGTCCTGCATTAAAAAAAAATATGATTATTTAAAAAAAGTCATTCATCTAATTATGCGTACTGTTATTTTAGTTATTATTGAAAACTGCTGTTCATTTCACTGTCAGAGGTTTGATGAATATATATATTATTCAAGATTTAAAGCGTTTATTGTCATACACAGTGAGGAAAGAAGATTTTCCTGAGCAATTATTACTTTGCTGTCCACAATGAATGCCAACACAGTGCATAAGAACTATACTATACAATATGAGAAATAGAATATAGACTATGTATATCTATATATGCAAGTATAGAGTAGAAATGTACTGTTGAATGATAAAAAAATATCAATATATTATATTTTATTGCAGTTGATGAGATAATAAGAAATGGCTCATGAAGTTGCAAATGTGGTTTCAATTAAGTCCGTAACGAGGTCAATATGTAGTATACATAGACTAAAGATTTGTGTGTTTACCATTCACAATGGCTTGCCCTTTGTTGAATGATGTAGTTGATGAGGAAGTTTTAATACTCAGACGAGCATTCAGGCATGAAAGAGTCTTCCGAGATAGGGCAGACCCATTGGCCTTTTCAGACGAATATCTGACTGAGAGGTACAGATTCTCAAGTGATGGCATCAGATATTTGTGTAGGCTGCTGGGTCCAAATATACAGCACAGGACAGCACGGAGCCATGCTCTCACTGTCCCACAGATGGTCTGCGTAGCACTGCGATTCTTGGCAAGTGGCATGTTTCTGTATTCTGTCGGTGATGCAGAAAACCTCAATAAAGCCACCATTTGTCGCACAATAAGAAATGTAAGTCTGGCATTGAAATCTCTTGTGCACATATTTATCACCTTCCCTGGCCACAGAAGATTCATCCACATCAAAGAGGAGTTCTACAAGATTGCAGGTAACACGAATAATAACAGATTACTACAAAATGTTACATTAGCACAGTATGACACTCATTATTTTGTGATACAGCTTTTCCTAATGTAATTGGTACAGTGGATTGCACCCATATTCGTATCCAACGCCCCTCAGGGGCACATGAGGGAGATTATGTGAACAGGAAATCCTTCCACAGTGTCAATGTTCAGGTAAGAATGAGTTATGGTTACTGTCAGCTACATAATTCTGTGTATTAAATGACCTTAATAGGCTATATATTTTTACAGATGATCTGTGATGCTGACTGCCTTATCACAAATTTAGAGGCAAAGTGGCCTGGCTCAGTCCATGACTCCAGAATCTTTCGGGCCAGTAGAATTTACCAGAGACTCTCTCTAGGTAAGCCAGCCCATTTTTTTAAGCACCTTGAACATCAAGAGTACAGTACTTGTAAGAATTATCTTTTGTATTCACAGGTGAGTTCTCTGGTGTGCTGCTGGGGGACAAATGGTTATGCCTGTGAGACATTTCTGATGACTCCCCTTACAGACCCCCAAACCCCAGCACAGCAAGCTTACAACCATGCCCATGCCAAAACCAGGGCTCGAATTGAAATGACCTTTGGCCTCCTGAAATCACGATTTCAGTGCCTGCACCACCTGAGGGTCTCCCCAGACAGAGCATGCGACGTGACTGTTGCCTGCACAGTGCTGCACAATATTGCCAGCCTAAGAAAAGAAAGGGCTCCCAGAGTTGCTTTGGATGTTGATTGGGACATTGCTGCCATATTTCCAGATAACAGAAATGGTAGACTTGTTAGAGAACAATACATTGCAAATTATTTCAGTTAATTTAGTTTTGATTTAGCCCATCCCTTAATAAAGGATAATGTAGGCTATATAACTTTTTCATGTGTACATGCATTTTATTTGGCATCAGTAGCACACACTGTGGTCATCTTCCCAAATTCTAGTTCCACTTCACTGGATCAATAACTATAAAGTGTACTTGACATAAATAAAAAAATTTACAAGACCACAATGGTTTTGGAATATTTTTCTTTTATTATTTTGCTGTTATCACTTGTCAGCTTGGAGCTTTGGAGAGAAGAAATTATGATGATTAATACATTTTGTTACAGTCATGGTTACAGTATGAACTGAAGTCACTTACTTCTCTTTCTAGTTTCTGGATTTCCAGTTCTAGTTTCCTCAGTGTCTTGCGTTTAATTTGCATCTCAAGGTCCATGTCCTGCAGCTTTCTTTTACTCACATCAATCTTGATTTCTGTCAGCTCGATCTGTCTCTTAAGATGCGTTGTGTAGAGATTTCTGACAGTTTGTGAATTCTGTGAACACCTTTTAGTTAGCATTGCAGAATTTTTGCATAATGTAAATTTACTTTAGGTGATACTCACTATGTTACCAGGCTGCTTATCAGGCTGCCCAATGTAAGGATCCTTTAACAAATGATATTTTCTATTAGTACCACTTCCCTGACTTCTTATCTATTATAAACTTAAAAAATGTGTCTATTTCCACAAAATTGACATGATACCTCGAGCCTTCTGGAGTCCAGCGACACGGTCTCATCATCGGCAGAAGTGCACTCCACTGCTGTAGATGTGGCTTCCCTCTGCCATATTCATTACTTGTATTGATATTTTTGACAGAACATGCAAAGCCTATTATTTAATAAAGAATACTCACCGGCGAATCATAGTCTGGTGGCTCCAAAAGTGTAAGGGTGTTACCAGCCACTGCAAGGTATAAGGCAAAGTCACACAGTCCACATAACAAAATATAAATGGATTTCAATATTTTCCATGTGCAGTAGTATGGTAATAATGTACATTGTATGAAGAGGCCAGTATCCCTTGCTTGGCCAGAGTCAGTGGCTGTCCCTCCCTGGATCCCTTCAATCACTGGCTTCCCTTTATTTAAGTCCAGGGCCAGCTCCTCTGCTGGGGTGAAGTCTTGGGTTGGAGGGCCACCCCCCGTACCAGATATGTGACTTTTTTTTTTTATTGCTATAATCAGCACAGATAATAAAATGTCAGCAAACATGTCACCTATGTTCTCAGCAAACAAGTCACTTACCAGCCTGCAAAATATTCTTGTATTTAATCTTGACTTGCTGCCAAGTCCTTATTTGGCCAGACATGTTTGTTCTTTAAGAGGAAAGATAGATAGATACAAATCATAAAATAGATTAGATGGATAAAAATAGAGCAAATGATCTGATTATAGATTACATCAAATCAATTAGAAACAAAACCTACATACAAATAGATAGCAAATAGTAATAGTAAAAAGATTAAACAGATTAGAGACATAAAAGAAACTACATATATCAAATAGATGCACATAGTGGGTAAGTGTTTGCAATTATTCTTCATGTTAAATGCATGTCCACTGGACACATTTAAGGCAAAGTATACAATTATTTTTGAAAATGACAAGTAACTGAAAATGAATTGTAAGTACAAGTAAAATTAATTGTAGTTATGAGGGTTTCAGTGGAGCACTGGTTATTTGGACTACGTACGCATTCAATCGGTCCGCTATTGTTTGCCAAGCATTCTCTCTTTGCTTTATTACAGCAGCTGTATTGCCTTTTTTACAAATTATATGTTTCACTTCTTCATATGTTTCCATAAGAAGCTGTTGCTCATTAGGCGAAAAGTATGCCGCACGGGTTTTGTCCATTTTTGCATCAGTGATTCTGTGATCGATTTCACGATCTTTTTAAGAATGCCGTGAACGCGCATTTATCCAAACTATATACACCTGGCTTGACATATCCGCGCGTTCTCATCCTGGCTCAGCAAACGTGCAACGGATTAAGCCAGGATGCACTGATTCAACTAGGTCAAGCCGCGACTGTTCTGTTATCCTGGCTTTCTTAATTCTACTTTTGTGCAATAGGCCCCAGGTCTCTGAATTTACCTGTATTTTGATTGCTTTGTCATGCCTGCCTGAGCTGCCTTGGCAAAGGTCTTTTTTTCTATCAAACATTGCCTGTCTGCTCACTTGTAGTTGAACCTGATTCTTCCTCTACATCAAAATTCAACCAAAGCAAGAGCAAAACATTTGAAAAACTCCATTCTTGATCATTTAAAGTATTTTGCAGAAGTTTAAAACAATTTTTACACAAAAATCTGTTCCCATACGTATAATTTAGACACATATATGTATTTTTTTCCTGAGTAAAGACCTATCTATTTCCTTTTTGTCAGAGCTGTATCACATTTCTCTCCCCTAAAAGAAAATATACATATCCACAGACAGATGTGCAGTCATTGTACCTAGCAGCACTTTACTGAAGCAATAAAAAATACACTAGTTCTTGTTGTACATTGGAGCATAAAGGGAGGTGATTATGACCAGAATCCTGCTTTTTTAAGACTTCTGTTTACACTCTTCTTTATTGAACATATAAATACGGCTAGGGGTCCTGGTGCCACTTTTACCACTCCCTCAACACCCACACTAATAACATTCAAGCTAACAAAACCTGGTTAAACATTAGTGTTACCGAACATTTCTGCTGAGCATGTCAGACAGAAATCAGCCTAAAGACTGTTTCCACAGAAAGGATTCCACTTCACCCACTGTGCAGAAATTAAACTTCCTCGCAGTAACAAAATGGGTGTTTGCTTCAGAGTGAAAGATTCAAATGCTATATGCTAGTTGAATATCATCCTCAAAGTCTATAGGAATAGCCTATGGCCTTCTAATCTGTGGGTTTTCATATTTTGTTTTCTACTTATGTGAGAACCATTCAAGGGAATTGCATATCTTGGAGGGAAAATCTGCTAAATTCTGCAGGTCATTTTTTGGAATTCCAACGTATTCCCTGATCAAAAAACAAATATCATATTGTTAGCACCAAGTTTTAACCTTGGGTCTCTTTACCAGTGGGACATGCCCATCCTTGTCTGGTGACCAAACCACCTCAACCACCTCAATTGATTTATCTTAATGTGGAACAGCAGGTACTGTACTTTCTGCCAAAACTGTCCATGTAACTTTTCCTCACATTTCTTTATCTATCCATGTTTTTCTCATGGGTTGCTGTATGTTCCTGTACTCAGCACGGCCTCTTCTCTCACACGGTACATTTGTTTCGGGGACTAATGAGGTTGGAAAGCAGCTCCTATGTTTGTGTGCGTGATCTTGTCAAGGTTCTTGCTGTTGTCTGCTTCTCATCATCTTGCCGAAGCTGGGTGAGGACTGCTGATCTGGTCCCCTTTTCTCCCCTGCTATCAGCCGGATAGCACCGTGATGAACTCTAGAGTGATGGTTTCCTGTTGAGGATAAGCAGAGCAGCGCTCAGCTGGGGAGCTTTGTGCCTGGCTTGAGTTAATAATGCTGGATTATAAGCAGACTCAGCAATTTAGTCAGATGAGTCATGTGTAGGAAGACACGATCAATGTGAACCTCAAGGGACCATGAATCTGCTGGTAATCAAGGTCTGTAATGAGTGTTTTACCTTTAGTGGATTTTATGTTTATGTGCATTGATTTGAAATTAAGATGGCAAAACTTTCAAGTTGAAAATGGATAAATTATACCCAGGCTAAACCTTCTGGCTTGTTCCTCAATCTAAATCTTCTTCCTTGCTGTTTAGAAGCACTTGATGGAACATCAGTGGGACACCACCCACCCCACAAAAAAGCCACACATTTGATTTAGGATGTTTGCAGTGAAACAAATGATGCTAAAAAACCCTGCTGTTTTAGTGAGACACCCATGGAACAAAATAACTTCCCGCTGCAGGAAGCTGATTACTCCAGAAACCCTGTTTGCAGCGTCCTCCCTCCGTTTCTGATGCTGTGTTTGCTCATGATTTCTACAATTTACTGATATTACAGCTTCTGGCTTGTGTAAAAGTTTGCTTTCAGTAGTTGCTTGGGGATGTCAGCAATGGATTAAGGGGGTGAACATAGCCTTACATGGCAAAACAGCAGAACTCCAGGTATTCTAACAATCTGAATGCTCTGTTAAAATCCTGTCGGAACATTGAGAAAAAGGAGATAAAGGATTGTGAGGAACAACGCCCCTACAGCTATAGCATCCCACAAAAGTATACCTATCCCTCAAACTTTTTTACATTTTGTCATGTTACATCCACAAACTTCATTGTATTTTTGGGTGGATTTCATGTGCATTTGAATTCTACCCCTTTTATTGGAATGCCCTCAAATAAAGTAAAGAGATGTAAGTGACCAAAGATGAGCAAATAAGATCAAATAAGACTGTAGATGTCTCATTCATAAGTGAAAAGGTTTAGAGCAGGATCAAGTTGTACAACAATATTGCAAGCTTTCAACATCTCACAGAGCACTGCTCATCATCCCAACATGGAAAGACTGCAAACCTAGAAAGACGTGTCTTTCCACCTAAACTGAGAGGCTACACAAGGAGTATATTGTACAGACGTGAAGAAAAGACCCATCACAACTCTGGAGGAGCTGCAGAAAATCACAGCTCAAGTGGTAGAATATGTTGAGGACTATCAGCTACAGACTCTACACATCTGGTCTTTAGGGATTTGGAAATAATAAATCCAAAAAACTGTCCTGTTTGGTGTTTGCCATGAGCCATGGAGGGGACACAGCAAGCATGGGGAAGATAGATAGATAGATGGATAGATAGATAGATACTTTATTCATCTCCAAGAGAAATTCACAGTTCCAGCAGCTTACGGGAACACAGGGGCATGCAGGGAAAATACAGTATAAAAATTTAAAAGAAGAACTAAGGTAAAATATAATGGTATAAAAAAGTATAATGTCTGCCAGTCCAGTTCAGGTGCAGTTGTGCAGATGTCAGTATACAGAAACACTTGAGTAATGGTCAGTTTGTACATACTTAGAGTCCAACTTGTAGATCTGTGTGTATGATAAAGTGCATGTGTGACCGAAGGTGCATGGTGTGATTAGCATTAAGTCCAGTGTTCTATGGGTGATTTTATCGCCCTCCCCCTAGAGTTGTTGAAGAGCCGCATGGCGTGGGGGAGGAACGATTTCTTCAGTCTGTCAGTGGAGCAGGACAATGACAGCAGTCTGTCACTGTAGCTGCTCCTCTGCCTGGAGATGGCGTTGTGCAGTGGATGGTGTGGACTGTCTATGATGGACAGTAGCCTGTTCAGAGTCCGTTTATCTGCCATAGATGTAAGGCTGTCCAGCTCTGTGCCAACAACAGTACCCGCCTTCCTCACCAGTTTGTTCAGGCGTCCAGCGTCCTTCTTCTTGAGGCTGCCCCCCCAACACACCACTGCGTACATGAGGGCGCTCGCAACTACAGACTGGTAGAAGATCTGTAGCAACTTCTTGCAGATGTTGAAGGACGCCAGCCTTCTGAGGAAGTACAGACGGCTCTGTCCTTTCCTGCACAGGGCGTCTGTGTTGGCAGTCCAGTCCAGTTTGTCATCCAGCTGCACTCCCAGGTATTTGTAGGTGTGAACCACCTCCACACAGTCACCTTTGATGTTGACGGGCTCAAGGTGCGGCCTGATTCTCCTAAAGTCCACCACCATCTCCTTGGTCTTGGTGGAGTTTAGGAGCAGGTGGTTAAAGTCGCACCACGTGACAAAACGTTGGATCAGCTCCCTGTATTCCTCCTCCTGTCCACTCCTGATACAGCCAACGATAGCTGTGTCGTCCACGAACTTCTGCACGTGGCAGAGCTCCGAGTTGTACTGGAAGTCGGACGTGTACAGGGTGAACAGGACCGGAGAGAGCACAGTTCCCTGCGGTGCTCCAGTGTTGCTGGTAACAGTGTCGGACCTGCAGTCCCCCAGTCGAACGTACTGAGGTCTGCCGGTCAGATAGTCTGTAATCCATGCCACCAGGTCTGATCCTACTCCCATCTCTGTCAGTTTGTGCCTGAGGAGCAGAGGCTGGATGGTGTTAAAGGCGCTCGAGAAGTCCAAAAATGTAATCCTCACAGCACCACTGCCTCTGTCCAGGTGAGAGAGAGAGCGGTGAAGCAAGAAGATGATGGCATCCTCCACTCCAACCTTCTCTCTGTAAGCGAACTGCAGAGGGTCGAGAGCGTGGTGGGTCTGTTGCCTCAGGTGATGGAGCAGCAGCCGTTCCATGGTCTTCATCACATGGGACGTCAGGGCGACCGGCCTGAAGTCGTTCAGCTCCCCAGGATGTGGTTTCTTGGGGACTGGAATGATGCAGGATGTCTTCCACAGCTGGGGGACCCTCCCCTGTCCCAGGCTCAGGTTGAAGATACGCTGTAGGGGGTGTCCCAGTTCCTGCGCACAGGTCTTCAGTAGTCTGGGGGAGACCCCATCTGGACCTGTAGCTTTGCCGGGGCGTAGCCTCCTCAGCTCTCCACATACCTGAGCTGCTGTGATGGTGGGTGGTGTGAGTGGGGGAGGGGAGGTGTCCTCCTCTGTGCTGGAGATGGCTTGTGGGGTTGGGTGGGTGGGGGTTGCTGTGCTCGTAGGTGCAGGGAGATCAAACCTATTAAAAAACTGGTTTAACTGGTTTGCTCTTCCCACATCAGCCTCAATGGGGGCTCCTTTCTTTGAGCTGCAGCCAGTGATGGTCTTCATCCCCTCCCATACCTCCCTCATGCTGTTGTTCTGCATCCTCTGTTCTATTTTCCTTCTGTATTGCTCCTTCCCCTCTCTGAGCTGGACTCTGAGTTCCTTCTGTATCCGCTTGAGCTCCTGTGTGTCACCATCTCTGAAGGCCTTCTTCTTCTGGTTCAGGAGGCCTTTGATGTCACTGGTTATCCAGGGCTTGTTATTAGCGAAGCAGCGCACAGTTCTTACTGGAACAACAACGTCCATACAGAAGTTTATATAGTCCGTTGTGCAGTCAACCATCTCCTCCATGTTGTCATTGGGAAGAAAGTATTCTGATCAGATAGTAAAACTGAATTACTAGGCCAACATGTAAAACGATCGGTGCAATGGATAAGGCTCCTTTGCTTCCTTATGGATAAGGAACATGCCCAGAGTTGAAGGGAAGATGCATGAAGTGAAAGACAGAAAAATGCTGTAGGGCTAGGCGAATTGGCAGAATTTTTTTTTTTTCAAACCAAATCCGTTTTTTTAATTTAGTTATTCTTCTGACCTGTGTTTTCTTAAAAAGAAATTGCAAGTGACAAAACATTTTATTTCAATCATTACATCCCATAGCTAACCAAGTCCAATTAACAAATAAGCTATAAAATACATTTACAAAAATATAGTCTTGATTTTCCCAAAAAAAAAAATTATAAATAGAAAATTTGATAAATGGATACAATTTATTTATCGCCCAACCCAACAATGCTGTAAGAAAGCCTGTTAGAGGCTGCAAAAAGGAGTGAGACTGTGGCAGAGGTTCAGCCTCCAAGGGAACAATGACACAAAATGTAGTCAGAACTACAATGGAATACTTTAGATCACAGCTTTTTATGCATTTTAATGGCCCAGTCAAAGTCTGACCTAAACATTTTTGAGATTCCATGGCAAGACGTTTTCATGTACTCTGAGCTTCAGCTGCATCTGTGATGACAAATGAGTAGATTTTCAGTCTTTATATGTGCAAATTTGGTAGACATTCCCAGAGTTTTCAAAATCATTCAAGCCCATTGAACTTTTTGTCAATTCTATGTGTGTCTAATCCCACTGAAATATCCTTGACACAACTCTAGTGCTTGGAGATATAATGGTATCATAAATCTGAACCTCTGCGTTTCTCAACAATGGAGATGTAAGGAACATAAGTGACAAAGGGGGTGGTTAAGGTTGTAACACATTCCTTCAGCTTCCATTGAGCTATGTGGCAGGGTGCTATTTAGTGGGATTGTGTTCATGTCTGTATGACATAGAAGACGGGCACTATTATACTGATAGCTTCTTCAAAGGAGGTGGACATATGCCCAGCAGGTCAGTACAGATAATCATTACCATTACAAACAAATGCATTCTGAAAGCATTATTTGCGGGAGGGCAAACATAGAAGATGTGACAGATTAAAAGACCATAATTCTGTTTTAAGTGACACAAATAATTATGAAGGAACTTTACTGTCAGGTTTGGCCGGATGTTATTAAGGAACACAAGTCGTGGGCTTAATAACGAGAAAAATTTCTCCAGACAAAATGCTTTTTATGTTTCTTGTGTCCACAAATGGATGAACCCAAATTTGTAATGGAGGGACTTTAAAGAGTGCTCTCTGAAATGTTCATGTTTCTTCTTCTATGTCTTTTTTGCAGGAAATCTCTTGGGCATGGATGTTGAAAAAGAACCAACATCAAAGTTGAAACATTCTGAGACAACAGTGCCCCTTCAGCTTGTTGGACAAGAATGGAAACCAGTGAACAAACTCACATCCCAGGTAGATATTAGAAGCTGAAAAACATATAGTAAACACCACTTTATATGGCTTTACATGCTGTTACCCCCAATTTAACGTATCATATTTATTCGTGTGTCAGGTGTTTATGCATATTTCAAAACCTGGCCAATCCCATTAAAAGATAAGGTTATTACAATGATTGCAACTCATCTTTTTGTAATTACGCTACAAATACAATATATTGTGGTTAAAAAAATCTCATTTATATTAGTTTCAATTAAGAGCTGTACAAGTACAAGCCGTTTTACCATTGTCAACTGGATTTTGTCCCATCATCTAAACCACAGAGGGTGTCTTCAGAATGGATTAAGTTCCCTCTATGCTCTCGACAACCTGCAGGACCTAGTCGGGTTGGATATCTTGCAGCAAATTCTGAAAACCCTCTTCAGCAAAAAGGCGAGGGCTTTTGCCAAATAGGTTTAACCTCATGTCCCTGGGCATATAAGGGTTTTCTAATTTGCTGGACCGTAAAACATTTGGAGGCCTGAAAAAGCTGCCATCATGCATATTATGTATGCACTAGAATGCTTCCCAAAGACCCTGGATTATTTTGTTTATTGGGGGAAGTTTCTACACCTTCACACCAGTGTCAGCACTGTTTGAGAGGAAGAAACATCAGTATTTTTCACCAGTTGATCAGCAGCAATTAAAGGATGCACATAAAAATACCTATAAAATTACTTCCACTGTCCATTTTTTTTCTTACACCTTCAATTTTGGCTGGTTATTAACACAAATAGTAAATCAGCCAGTCACAAGACAGGAGTTCAATAAATTGAATAAATATGGATGTGATAAACAAAACTTTCTACGAATTGTGGAGAAGGGTTGGTGTACAAATTGCCATCACTTAGGTTTATGATTAATAGTCTCAAGAAGATAAAATATCCAGTGAGCTGACAATTTTTAAATTAATTAAATTAAAGTTATTTTTGATACCAAAGGACAATTAGCAGTCTGGTTCAAAACGAGAAAAAGGCAACAGCAGCTCAGATAACCACTTTCTACAATTAGGACTTGTGGAATATAATCTTTGAATGCATTGGAATGTACGTTAGAACAGAAAAGCAGGTGACAAGACTGAGGCTACAATTCAGACTCACCAAACAATATTCGATTGAAACTATGTTCCCTAGCACAAAGATACTAAATTTTAGCTGCCATATTCAAATAGTAGGCTCAGAATTGGCTATAAACAACAGGAAAACATTGATCCGTCCTGCATTGTATCAACAGTTCAGACAGGTTGTGGGTGAAGTGGGTAGTGGTCTGGGAAATATTTTCTCAGCATTCCTAGGGCCTGTTAGTATCAGCATTGTTTAAAGGCCTGACCATTGTTGGTGTCTATGTCAATCACTTCATGATAACAGCGCACTCATCTTTTGATATCTGCGGTGCTTCCAGCAGTATAACACAGCACCTCACAAAGTCCAAATCATCTCAGATTGGTTAATTGAACTTGGCAGCAGGTTTACTGTAGTCCAATGGATTCCATAATTATTGGAGTTCAATCCGGTAGTGCAACTTTGGGATATGGTGGAACAGGAGATTAATATCATAGATCTGGAGCCAAAAAACTGGCAGCAACGGTGTGATGCTATCATGTCAACATGAGTATTTTACCCTGTTAGGGAAAATGACCTTGTTTGACTCTAAGCGATTTGTCTGGGTGGGCAATTCTTACCAAATAAGAGCCCTAATCGAAGGGAAGTCCAGTGCACTCTTACTTTCACGTGCAAGGGATCTGATCAGAGCACTCTTTATCAGAGCAGATTGTAGATTGATCACTTCATTTCTTTAGTAAGATCATATTGGCTGACAATTAAATACTTAGTTCTGCAAGTTCAGTGGGGATATCATGTGGTTCCTGATTTTGGCAGGAGGCCAGCAAGGCCAGTCCTGTTTCCTATTTTCAGATGACCAATCCACACAGACCACACATAATGGATACACTGGCCTGGTTCCAACACTATAATAAAATACTACAATTTCTCCCCAGAAGTTCTGTCTATGCTCAAAACATAATGGGGAATTCACTGCCTTCAAGATTTACTCCAGATGACAGTTCTTCGACCCTGCAAAAAAATCCACTCTTTGGCTGATATTAAATGTTGTGATGGCCGAAGTCATCAACCTTTTTCCATGAAGATACGTACTAGATACCTGTGTTCATAATGACTTCACAATCCAGGCCACAAGATTGTACGACTTTCTCATAACAGATCAATACACTCAAATATTAAGACAGACTATAACCTGCTACCTTATGGATCCTACTTGGCTGACACAACAATAATAAAGTCAATACAACCTCACAACAGAACATTTGTGCTTGGGGAACTCAATATACAATAAACATGTGATGGGGACTGGCTGCATTCCTACTAAATCCCAAAAGATTTGCTAAGGCAGTGCAAGGCCCATCCATCTGTTGGCAGATATATTTTTATTTGGTAGAGTTGTCTTCATACCAAAGGCACCGTGGAACACTAGCTGCTCTTAAGTGTTTTTCATAAAACTGCCTAAAAAGAAAACAAAAACCTTAAGGAAAATCTCTTAGGCGGCTAAAATGAAATAAAAATAATTGACCTCCTCAACTCCCAAAATCCACATAATTTAAAAAAAAATGTTCTTCTTTTTTTTAATGATAAGATGATGAAAAACAAAACAAAATAGGTCCATCTTCCTGCTTTTTGGATACTTGATGGTAAATCTCTTTGGTTTAGATTTTTCCTTTTTTTCAGTTTAATCTAGATTTTTTTGCCGTTTTCATGCAACACATCACAGCTTCTTCACATTAAGCACATTTTAATGATGAGTTAAGTCCATTTGATTTCAATTAAATGTGTTCTATTGTGACATAAAAAAACATCATGGGATATAAATAGTTTATACTTTATACAGTTCTGCAGCAACATTTACTGTTGTTTGCTTGTTGAGGTCATGTTTTGTGTGCAAACAGCTCTGGAGTATGATGAGGAGGATGCAAATGTACTATGACCCATTAGCTCATTAATGAAATGTTTAAAACATGTCCTCCCTGGCTGTTTGTATTTTAATCACAGACTGCAAATAAAGATATGTGCCAGGAAAATATAGCAACAACCCAATTTTGTTTCATTTTATGTTATTGAATCAATTCATTTGTGAATTAATTAGTTTTGGCCTAACCAGACAAGGTCTCTCTGGAATTATATAACCCCTAAAAACCAGAACAAAATATCTGATTAGTTAATTATACTTGAAATGAAGGTGAAACTGAGTGCTCATTTAAATACAGAAATCGTTAATAGTAAGTTCAGCCACACAGTGCACAATCTCTATTTTCCCTCAAGTTAAAAAGGTGTTCTGCATGTACAGATTTAACAGAGTGAGTCTAATCATGGGTATGGAAACCGTTCAGAAGGGAAAATAGGCTTGCGATCATACCGCCTTTACCCTTAAGTGTTCCACTTCCATATCCTCTTATGATCCACTTGGCATTCTTCTTCATAAGGGGTGATGGATCACTTAACCCAGAGCGGTGCTCTTTGCTGGAGCTGACCCAGTTTGAACTACACATCCTTGATGTGTGTGTGGGTAAAAAAGAAATATGAAAAATGTGAGGTAGAATAGAATTTTCTTTGGAAAACTGAAATTTTGTGTGTTTGTGTTTGCATCTGTTGCAAAATCTGACTGACAGAAGTGATATAAATGACAGAACTGATTCATCTGACTTTAAAAGAGATTATCAGTGTATCGCTGTGACTCAGGGGTTTAGAATACTTGCTGCTTTCTGCAGGATTAATGTCAAACAGAATAGAACCACAAAGCTAATCCTCTCAGCCCTTGTTCTAAGAAATAAAGTTTCTTCATAACGATTTCCATCTAATGAAAATACTCATCTTGAAAATACACTCTACACTGGGTGGCCTCAGTCAAAGCTTTAGCATAATTGAAGGAGTTGACTCCCACAGACAAGGGTTTAAACATTGACTTTACTGCCTCACACAGCACCAGTTTGATTTATTCTGCAAATTTTAAACCAAGGCAATGTGCAATTTCATAGCAACTGGGAAAATGGTTCTTCGTTCTCTGGCATAGCACTGTGACTGCTTCTAACAAAATTTTAAATAACTTTTTGTAAGTCCTGCATGCAAAGAATTTCTTACTATTACCTTTATTAGTCTTTGACACTGTAGATCATGACTTCGTATTCCAGAAACTTTCAGATGTAGGCTTTTCAGACTGATCCGTTGAGTGTTTTATATAATCCTAATTAAGCAAAGCAGTGTTCTCAGTTCAGGGGTCCTTCTTCCTATTGTCTGACTATTGTACAGCCCATATGGGAATTCAAGCAAGTGCAACCTCCTTTCACAAACATTTATTATGCCCCTTTTCCACTAGGGTTGCTTTAGACCCGAACGGGATGGCACAGTGCGGCCTAGAATGGTGTGTTTCCATTATCATCTCAGAAGAACGGTAGTGGGTGTGGACATGACCAGGCTTAGCTTAACAAACGTTCCAGCAAAAAGTAGTGTCAAAGTTATCATGACAACACAGATCCTCTCAAAAGTTAAGACTTTTGACTCACCTCACATTTGTCAGACATCGATCTGTTCATGCCTTCAGCTGCTGATCTGTGTTCTTCATGCTGGTACTTATCTAACCAGCGATCGTCCAGTCTGTTGAGATTCCGAATCTGCCGTCTTGCAGCCGATCCAGTTCTCTGATCACCTCTTGCTTCTCTGCTGCTATAGGCTACCGTCTTCTTCCTCCCCGACACCGCGGGCTTGCCGCCGGCTTCTTCTCTCTGTCATACACTGACTTTGCCTGCTACCGCTACCCAATGGAAGCCTGCTCTAACCAGCGTGGTTTCTCTGTTCTGTCACACACCAACTTCGCTACTCCAACCCGCATGTGGAAGTAGATAACAGCCCCGATCGCAACTCCATTCCTCTTGCAGACCTGATAATCTTCGACTTCAGCTTTAACAAAACCACAACCTTCCCTAAAATCTATAAAACAGTTTATAAAGCACTCTTTTTATTTAATATAGAGCTACTTAAAGCAAAAAACAAACTCTTGAGATTTTGAATATTGCAGTTTTTTTAAGAACATTTCTGATTTTGGTGCTTTTACCATTATTACATTCTGTGACATCACTTCAAATAAACAACTCCAGGCCAATCAGTAGCTACCACTACTAGGTAGGAGTGAGAGGGATATTATAGTACTGGACCAATCTATCCATAGGTGAGCGTTTTGGGTTATTTTGGCATGCTTCGGACCAAGGCAGAGGTAGTTCAAAAAAAGGGGTCTGCTCGGACTCGGCACAGGTAATGGAAACATGCCAGAACAGTTCCCAAGCTATCTGTTTCATACCGTACTGGCCCTAGTGGAAAAGGGGCTTTAGATTAGTGTTCCTTCAGTACTTACAAGCATTTTCCCCAAAATATCCATTCCATTTATATTTGTATTGGTGTTTTTTCTCATTTTTAATGTCTCTTGCTTTTATTTATTATTTTAATATGTTGTAAAAAGGGTTTTCGGGTAATCTTTTTGATGGAGCAACCAAAGGTAGACTTTTACTGTTAAGAGGAAGGAAAATATTTGGTCTTTAGAATTTTTATTGTAAACTTAAAAAAATTGAAATATGTTGAATACATACCTTAAATCTTTGTCACTAAATTAAACCCAGTGCAGTAAACTGCCTTCATATATTACCTTGTTGGTTAATAAAGGTTCACCTCGGTTTAAATTAATCATAGTTAAAATTCAGCTGTTGTTAGACGTAATCCGTGGTTAGATACAGATCATTAGTGAACAATCAACATCATGTAGACCAAGGAACAGGGGACCAGGATAAGGGATGAAGTTGAAGAAAGGTTTAAAGCAGGGTTAGGTTATAAATCAATATACCAAGCTTTGAATATCTCACAGCGCACTGTTCAATTTGAAAATGGAAATAAGGTGGCACAACTGCAATACCTAAACTCACAAACCAGGCAAGCAGTGCATTAATTAGAGAAGCAGCCATGACCAAAGCTCCATCTGGAGGAGCTGAAGAGTTACAGATGACTTGGGACAATCTGTTGTTGCAAAGATAATGAATTTTTCAAAGAAAGCCGTAAGAAGTTCTGTTTGCAACAAGATATGTAGTGCCAAACATGTGTAACAAAATCCTTCGGTCAGATGAGACCGGATTAACTTTTTGGAGTACATACCAAATGCTATTAGAAAATCAACACCACGAAATGTCCCACGCCCACGGTGAAAAATGTCGGTAGCAAGATCATGCTGTGGCAATGTTTTTATAAGCAGGAACAGGAAAGCTGGTCATCAACTATGGGAAGATGTATGGAGCTACATGCAGGGAGCTTTGGGGAGAAGGTTTCCCTCCCAGCAGGACAACAGCCCAAAACATGCAGCCAGTGCTTAAATAGTATGGTTCAGATCAAAGCAGATACATGTGTTAGGGTGGAATAGACCAACACTTATATCATTTCCATGTATTTATTTGGCAGCATTAATATTCCTTCAGCAGATCTGACTGTGCTCAAGCTGTTTAAAAAAAAATTTAGTCAGACGTTTGTGTGTAAAGCTAGTAGAGACATATCCTCAAACAACCGTTCGAGGAAATGTCTCTATTAGCTTTACAACCGCATCCTTTTATTGCAATAAAAGATTGTTCTGCAAAGTATTGACTCAAAAGGGCTGAATATAAATGTATATCTCAGATTTTAGATGTTTATTCATATTTTCCTTTTTCTTTTCAGTTACAGTTCACTTTGTTTTAGTCTTTTATATAAAGCTTCTCTAAATTCCAATTATGTCTGCAGTTTTAGCATGACAAAAACTGAAATACTCAAATGCTTTTATTACTTCTTCAAGGTACTGTTTGCAATTGTCTGTTTAGTCTCCCTTGACAATTTGAAGACAAAATCAAAATAAAATTTTACCTTTATTTAAACAAGGTTCAAAACTTTTTTTTCTTTTTTTTTCATTCTGCATGATTGGTTATCAGATTTCCGGCTGAATTGCACATCACTTCTCATTTGTGTCGTCTCTTTAGAGTCACCCTGTATTGCTGAAGCTCTCAGTGGTGGTGGAAGGAGAGAGGTTGGTCCTGGCTCTGGAGAAAAATGAGTAAGTGTCCCTCTGTTCATGCTCAGCCCCAACTTCTAACTGAATGCTTTCTGGAGTACAAATAGGTGACATATGCGCTACCCGCGGGCTAAAAACATAGCCTAGAAAAAAGGGAGGGAGTCTTTCTTTTGCTCAGTTTGCTCTGCTGGTGTGGGCATGGTACTGTTCTGTATGCTTTACTCTTTTGCGTCCTGAAACAAAGACTTGAAAGACAGAAATTCCTGAATATATCAGCTAAACATTGATAAAAAACGACATTTTCCTCCTCCTCCTTGCTCCGTGTTTCCATTTGATCCACTACCATTACACAGGGGAGAAGGAGGTTTCTTTGAACACAGAAGACACTCAACACTGTGTGCATTAAGATTCTGTCAACCCAGGGACTGGCATGAATGGGAGAGTGGGGGGTGAAATCATTTGCGAGAGATCAGGTCATCAACGTGCATGCAGTTTGATGGAGTCTTAGCTGCGCTGGTTTGCATGTTTATCATCTTTGCATTTCTGCACAGTTCTGTGTGGCCTCAAAGCCTCAGACGGTCTCACAGCTGAGTGTGCAGCTGAGGAAGAATGGGACGTGATTGATGGAGCAATATGTTTTCCATCCAGCTCTGCTGCCACACATGAGCAACCACGAACAAGCGGAGCTGTCTGCATGATGGACAGAGAAAAAGATGGTGGGGGCATGCAAAGCAAGAAAGTGTGTGAACGGGAGTTTTATGCCACCGTCAGCTGCGGTTCTCACTTGTTTTCCAGACTTAATGTATGTAAATTCCACCTGCAAACTGCGGGACAAAGATTTCAACACCGGGAACTGTAATTTTATGGCTTACCTGCTCTGGAAATATTTTCATTGCAAATCAAACTCATTCCCTGGGTGAATTCTCCTGCTTTGCACAGGTGGGGATTTTGCAGAGCAGCCTTACAGATTGTCAGATTGTTCTAAGCCGCAGTGAGAAACACCTACATTCAGCCATATGAATCTCCTTTATATTAATCTAAAAGTCAACCGATCAAATTCCAAGAAGAACAGCGATGATAACGGGCTTTTAAGGCTTTCCTCCAACAAGCCTTGATGAATTATAAATAACAATCTGTTGGAATTTACTGTCAACACTTGCGACATGTCTGGAACTCAAGGTTTAATTATTGCAGAAGAGCATTCTGTAAGAAGATAAACTAATACCTCATAAAAATGCAACATATTTTATGTCTGTTCAAGGAAACAAAACACTAAGGACAATGATTGAAGGAGTATGTGTGGAAATGGGTGTTTGTCTAGATCAGTGTGTGTCACAGCCAGTGCTGAGCCTGTTGTGCTGACATTTAGTGGAGCTTCTTGTCTTGGGCTGCTGGCAGACTGACCACGAGCTGCAGATGAAATCCAGTTGTTCAAACACTGTCTGCATCTGTAGACGAAGGGAAAAGAAGCGGTGGTTGGGAATAAAATGATGGGAATTGAAAACCTGGTTCTGTTTCTTGTATTTGTTCAGGTTGCAGTTAATAAATGTAGGTGGCAACAAATCGTTTGGGGGTTGTGCAGCAGAGTTGGGCAGGAGTGTTTCATTTGCACTGAGGGGATGTCTAATGTGCAGTCTGGCAGCACCGTGCAAAAATATTGTGATCCTTTTAATTTATTAATTTATTATTCGACCAACGAAAAAGAAAAATCCTAAAGTGTAAATACAAATACATTTGGATTTAGGTTTCTTTAATACCCCTTGATGAAATCTGCGGCAACTACTTGCCTTTAGAAGTGTCCAGCTGTGTTTGATTTAAGGTCAGTATAAATCCAACACTGCTCATTTCCATATGGCTCAACTGGATGCCTACTAAGACATGACCACCTATCTAACCTGATTATCAAAGGTATCAATAATCAGGGAGCCAACAGACCCATTAAAACTCTGGAGGTGCTGCAAAGATCTACAGTTGAGGTGGAAGTAATTTGTTGACAGATATTGGTAGAGCGCCCCACAAAGCTGCAGTGGCAGAAGAAAGTCGCTGTTTCAAGGTAAAACTTGTGGTTTACTGTTTGCCACACATCATCCTCCCTGTAAAAATGATGGTGGCCTCTTTTCTTCAGCTGGAACAGACAAGCTATTTAAAGTTGGGAGATGGCTGGAGAGGCCAGACTTTAGAAAAGTGTTCTCCGGATCTACTGTCTTCGAGATCTACCGTCCTATAGGTTTTAGATGCATCCCTGCTCCAACACAGCTGAAACAAATAATTGAATTGCCTCTTATAAATACCATCAACTTTGGCAAAGACCTAGTAACGAGCAATGTATTTAAGTTGTGTTGGAGCAGGGATGCATCTAAAACCTGCAGGACAGGAGATCTCTAGGACCAGGGTTGGAGAACACTGCTTTAAACATTCATCAAACGACTTGTGGCTGTAATTGCAGCAAAATATTGATTGGTGGGCTTCATAAAAATGCATTACACACTATGCATTATTTTCCTTTCACTTAGTAACCATGCACTACTTCGTATTTAATTGCATAGAATATAAAAAAAACAAAGTACATGGAAAGTACTTTGTGGTTGCGAAGTGAGTAAAGAAAAGCTTAAGGCCTACAAATTATTTACAACTTTTGTACATTGGTGTTAAGGAGAGTTGTGTAGTGCTAGGGTGCAATTTCTTTGCCTCCATTTTTTTGAAAAAGGATTATTACCCATATATTAAACAATATAAACCCAACTGTTTAATGCAGAAATATACATCAATGGAGTCCGATTGAGGGAAACACTTTAAACATTTTAAAGCAAAACATTTACAACACTTTTAAAAACAATCAAAATAGCTAAAATCAAATTGCAATTTATCCAGTCTATAAATTGAATTCAACTCAGTTTTTCATTTCAGTTTATTTATATAGTGTCGATTCACAACTCAAGGCACTTCGTACAACTGTATTGAAATGACGTCTTCTAAACATTCCAATCAGTTCAAAGTTTTTCTACTTACATCTTTTTTACTGGATTTGCAAAACAAGCTATCTTAAAACAATATTTATGCACGTTAACAATATTTTGACACAGCATAGCTCAAAGTATTTTGTGGAGAATACAAAGAAAAATAAAACAACAAAAAACTGGTACTGCTGCATTTGTCTAAAAAACACGGCTCGGTCCGAAACCAAAAATTGGTTCAACTGGTTGATTGACTTACCAGACAAGTGCACTTCCGCATTTACGTGGCTCCTCCACTCATTATACACTGCTGCATTTTGCAACAAACCAACACGGGTGAAAGAGAATCTCCGCTCATTAATGTCAGGAATGTAGAAACAGCCGGCTTCAGGACAAAGTACCAGAGACCCAAAAGAAGACGAAATAACAGCATCTAAAGTCACGGAAAACAAAAAAACGGTGATCAAACTGAGACTGCGGTTTTGTGCTCTTTCGTTGTCTTTGCAATGTGTATTACGAAGTAGAGGGTGACAATTTGTTTCGGATTCCCATGGGTCACGAGATTCCTGCAGGATTCCCGCGGGACGGGAGTCAATTTCACTGTTGGTAACCTGATTTGGACGCGACAGGAAATAATCCACGGGAAACCAGAAAATTATATATATATATTTTTTTATATTTATCTTGTCAGATATCAAGGAGTTAGCTTTAAAAAATGATGCTGCGATGCGGTGCTAATGTGTGTGGTTATTAACTCCAGTGCAAAATGCAATTCCATCGGGTCTACTACACTGCACGCACCAAAACTGAAACTGCTACGTTGTTGCTACACCACCTGGATAAACTGATAAGCATATGATATCCGACTGAAAATGCGTGTATCTTAATAGTTTGGTAGTCAGACGAATCGAGTCCATTCATGACGTGGTAAGGTGGCCAAACAACGAGAATGCAGGATATGGTTAAAGATGGCAGATAAAGCTAAATAGATGATCTTTGATACTGTGCTATGCTATGGTTTAAAGGGGGGCGGGGGGAGCGAGCGCCATAGGAGGTAAATTAATAATCTACGGGATTCGGGTCGGGACGGGAGTCTTTCTTTCGGGATTTTTTCGGGACAAGATTTTTTTGGGGGGGCTGTCACGTTATCGGGACGTGAAGGGAGTATTTTTTTGGGATCGGGACTGGAGCGACAATTGATTGCGTGTCACCCTCTATTAGGAAGTCAGCGGGGTGTGGCCTAGGGATGATGGCGGATGGGAGGGGTGAGTGCTCTGTGACTGTGTTTATGTTTTAAGATAGCTTGTTTGGGAAATTCGGTATAGTAGCTTTAA
Source organism: Apricaphanius iberus (assembly GCA_028564705.1). Lineage (NCBI taxonomy): Eukaryota > Metazoa > Chordata > Actinopteri > Cyprinodontiformes > Aphaniidae > Apricaphanius > Apricaphanius iberus. Next base: position 1,653,224 of record JAPXFQ010000556.1, read on the forward strand.
GGCAGGGATCCCCAACTCCAGGCCTCAAGGGCCAATGCACTACCAGTTTTAGATGTGTCTCTGCTACAACACAGCTGATTCAAATTGTCCAACTTCCTCCTCAGCATGGCAAAGTTCTGCAGAGGCCTGCTAATAAGCCATCATTTGATTTTGGTGTGATGAACCAGGGAAAGAAATAAAGTGTGCTGGATACAGCGCTTGAGGCCTAGATTTGGGGATTCCTGCTTTAAGGAATCCCAGCAGATTTCTTTAAGTCACTGACTTGAGGTTGCGCCCCATTGATACAGACTCCAATCATAGCAATCCCTCATAATGAGCAAGTGGAGAGGAAAAAAAATCTTGTAACAGGAATAAACCTCCAGCAAAACCTAGCTCAGTACAGCAGTCATTTTCCACGGCTGTCTGGGGTTTCGAGAAGACAGAGCAGAGACACAGAACAAAAGTAAGCATGGAAACCAAGCTAAACTATCATCTCAGTTAGAAAGTTATTTTCTGAAAATATACCAGTTGTATTTCCATGTTCGACCCCAGTTGAATCCCATTTGACTCATTACGCTGTAGCCCCTCTGTTAGAGCTGCTTTATGTTCTTTCAGAACATATTGTCATTAATATTTGATTTATTACAATATACAATTCCACGTAAAAATGTTCAACACTTACAGCTAATTCAATTTTCTTTTACAAAATAAAAAAATAGTGAAATAAAACTAATAACATAGGATTTTCTCCAAATTTAATACTAAATTTTACATTCAAAAACTACAGAAATGTCAAAATTATTCAGCACCCTTAATACAATTATGAAGAGCGCACCTAAATCCGATAATCTGGGGGATTTTTATGACATAATAGAAATATAGAAGTCAAGAAAATTGTACAAAAATGTTGGAAAATAAATCTTTAGTCTGCTCCAACAAAATGGAAAGAATACACAAGGATAGTGAATGATGTATTTGAAATATGAAGAAAGATTGGCTCAACCACATGGATGTGGCAGACAAGAGGAAGCTATCAAAGACTTTGCACTACATTTCTGGGAAACAAATGGTCAAAAACCAATGACTAACTCCAAAACAGCCTGCAGCAGGACTTTCCACATTAGAGTAGACACCTATTAAAAGTCAAAGTCCTCCCTGCCTGAACTCCGAAATATAAACCACTATCCACCCAAAAGCACAAGAAACGTCATATCCAATTTGCTCACAGTTATGTAAACAGGCCAAAGAGGTTTTCTGCAAAGCGATGTATCAAAACGGCAACCTTATAGAAACCAATAGTGGTGCCTTTCCAAACTAAGTAATGTTACCATTTTCATTTATGGTAAAATTCCAGGCAAGTCAGGCAAGTTTCTACACCCACCAGACCAAACCCATCATCAAAAGAAATTAGCAACATATTCTTATGTCAAGGAAACTTTCAACATGTTCCAAAATCTGCGAAAGCCTGGGATAGCTAGAGATGAAGTCAGTTATACTACGGTATAAGATGTTTAGCCAATTTTGGAACATTTAATTAGGACTGTATACTTCATATGCCATAGACCAGTGTTTCTCAACCAGGGGTCCACAGACCCCTAGTGGTCGATGGTGGTATTGCAAGGGGTCCTTGATAATTAATTATATATTTTTTAAAAAGCTTCTCTTACATTTATATAAATCAGTTATGATTTTACTCAGTTGTGACAGACACCTTTATCTACCTAAACTGCAGAAGGTAAAAAGACCTTTCTTTTTGTGTAATTCATTGTACAGGTGCTGGCCATAGAAGTAGAATGTCATGAAAAAGATTATTTATTTCAGTAATTGTATATTAGATTAATTTATTAGACACAGACTGATGTATTTAAAATGTTTCCTTTTAATTTTCATGTTTATAACAAATAATTTATGAAAGAAACCAATTCATTATCTCAGAATATTAGAATATTTATATTTATTTTACCTTTGTACAGTAGTTTTTTTGGAAATATGTAACATGATTTTACATACATATTTCTGAAAAATACTGTAAATAGTGTTCTGTTACTATATTTGAAAGCTCCTGCATCTATTTTGTTTCATAATGTTCAGAGGCTGCTGCATATATATCGTGTTCTGTTACACTTCTCTGGAAACTGCCTAATTAAGCCAAGGAGCTACTACTGATTTATGTTGTTGTTCTGGAATTTACAACTTAAAGCTCATATTTCCCTGAAATAGTGAATACATGGTACAATGCTATTGTCCTCAGAGTTAGGGGTCCTCAGAGTTGATAAAAAATATACAAGTCCAGGAGCCCAAAAAGGTTTAGAACCACTGCCATAGACAATCAAGGGTCCTATGCTACATATTAGTTTTACAGGGGTGTTAACAAACATTGAAAATGTAATCCTGTATTAATATATATATATATATATATATATATATATATATATATATATATATATATATATATATATATATATATATATATATATATATATATATTCTGTCACAGCTAAAATGTTCATATTTGGTTGGTCACTGTGTTTTGGATCATTATCAATTTCATTCTGACCATCATAAAACAACACCACCATAGTCAGTCTGTAGCTGTTTATGTAATTAATGTAACAGAACATAGATTCATGATCAATAAGTTAGAATGCTTTGGAAAATTTATTTCAGTAACTCAATTCACGATAAACACTTTATAAATTAATTACACAGAAGCTTTTATTTTTATTACTTATGACGATTTTCCACTTAATGGTATTAGAAACATGATATTTAAGATTAGAAAATTACTTCAGACCATATAAAATGGACCCACAAATGTGGGTGACTGAAAAGCATGTTTAATGCCTAATTAAAAGTTATTGTTAAAATGATACTTTTCAACTGACAAAGGAACCTTGTCTAGTATTGATTGATATGACATCCAACGGTGACCAGATATACTTTTGCTGACAATTTAGAGCTTTAGCCTAGTCCATGAGTACCCCCCAAATAAATACTACCTGAATTGATCAAAAAATCTGTCCAAATCAGCAGCTGTTGTTAACCACTTCAAGCATTTGACTTCCTGATGGCAATAAACCTTTTTTAGTGCGGACAGCCTGTCTGCATAGCATAGAAAGATCACTTTAATAGGTAATTACTATTGTATTTGCATTACATTTACAAACATTTTGTAACAGTGGCTCATAGGTTATGAAAATAATTTTGTTAATTTTCATTCCATTGCATTTTTTAACACGTGGACTTAGCTGGGGATCACTTTAATTATTAAGCAGTGTATTTTTGTCTTCCACAAAAACAGGAGGCACAAACAGTGTGACAGAGGCATCAAGCTGTTTCTGGCAAAGTTTGTATTGTACTGTAGACGTTGTCTGTGTGGAAAGAAAAAATCTCAGACAGGAGGGTAACTTTCCAAACGCACCTTAGTACTTTTATATTTCAACACGCATAATTACAGAGAACAGCCATCGTTCAACAAATTAATGTTTCTATAAAATCCAGTGAAATAAAAGTTGACATACAAGGTCTTGAAGACAACAGTAAGGACATCAACAGGTCAAGGAATCCGGCTGAGATGAAAAGAGAAACCGACTAGGACCAAATAGTGTGACACAATTATTTATAGACTGAAATATTATTAGGTAATCAGATTATTAGTTATGTCATTGTGCTCTCATTTATCTTAGCCCTTTGAACGTTTGGTTAATTTTTTTTATCAAGAGCCTCCTGCTGTATGACAGCTTCGGCTTTCTGATGAAAATTAGATGTGAAATCAGTTGGAGCTCATTCAAAAAATACAAGGATTCATTCTTGACATGAAACACAGATTTTTAGAAGGTATGGATATTGAAACAAATTAACATCTTGTACTTAATGCAACTAATGGTCTGTTTTGGAATCAGTATTTGCGAGCACAAGACTTGATGCCACATTTTGAAATATGAAAAGATGGAATGCAGCAACAGCTTTATGTAAAAACTGTGGTGATGAAGTGCAGCGTGCATGCGACCAGCATTTTAATGGCAATCAGTTAAGGAGTGCAGCCAAAACAGGAGTTACAATAATAATTTAAACATTTAACCGTGGTACTAAAAAAATTTACCATTTGCAACATTTATGGGTTTAACAGTAAATGTGATGCTCAGAAAAACAAAACATGGGTATAACTTATACTATTAATTTATTTTATCTTTACTGAATTGCGAATTATTGGGGAAAAATAGAAAAATCCCCCTTTCCTTACCAGAGTAAGGTAAAAATAAAACTCTGCTCCTTGTTTTATTTTAAATGAAATTTCTTAGTGACAATATACAGCTCTCTTTTGAAAATCACATGAAGTTAAACTGTTTAATCACATAATTAAGTAGCCATTTTAAAATATTGTGACCCAATCTGGAAGCTGATGATCTTTCTGTATGAAAACGATATTTTTTAGTGACTTTTAAATAATAATCCTTCTATGGCTATAAGAACAAGTACAGAAACAATTTTTTTCAGAGTGTCAAGGTTTTTTAGGGCATTGAGTTTAGAATCAAATTTGCCCCAATGTTGAGTGTTTTAGATGCCTTATTTAAAATTTTCAGTGATTATTCCTGTGATGGTGAGTTGTGTAGTGACAGCGGAACTCATGAGATTTGCACATCTTTAAAAATGATGAAAACAGCTTGCAGTTCTTGAAATACAGTGTGTTCTCTGGTGTATCTTCTTTCTTTGCATGAGTGGGTGAGGAAGCATGAAACCTAAGCCTCAGCTATTCCTACAGCATCCCTGGACAATCCTAACAAAGGGTGCCTGATGCCTGGAGCTAAATGTCAGCATGTATCCCTCTCTGAACTGACATTCCTGACCTTATTTTAAAAAAATGGCTGCTAAAAAGATTTTTATGCATATATCCACAGCTGTGTTTCTAAAATAAACACATTTTCAGGAGACATCTGCTTAGTTTTACATCTATTTTAGGAGTGAATGCCTAAAAGTGGTTAGCTCGTTTTTTTTCTCCAGACAGCTGCATGCATATAAGTGTTCTAATATTAACCCAGGTTTGAGTAAAGTAATAAGTGATGTGTCCGACTATTCTCATTGCATCACAGTTGATGTTTTGTTAAAGTAACTCATATGTTCTGATGAGTAAATCTGACTTGACACTGTTCTTTCCTCAGTACTTGAAGTTGAATACATTAATCAGAAGTTGAGTTTTGTAAAAGTGTTTATTAGCCCATTTAACAAAACATTAAAAATGCATTTGAACAGATGTAAGTGGTGTTTACAATGACTAAGGTAAGAGGAGTTGAGGTCAGAAAACTGTTGTTACACCTCCGATCCACCAAGAGAGGTAGTGTGAACCCTGGAATGACCAACTTATGTAAGGTTTAGCCAGCTTCCTGTACTGAGAATGTGTAGTGTAGAGCAAAACGATGGGCTGTATGGCTTGCAGGGCAAAACCCCTTTGAGAAAACTTTACTTACTTTTATTTAACCAGGAATTTCCCTTTTATGTTCAGTATCTCTTTCACCAAAGGAGTCCTGCTCACAATGAGTGGGAAAAACATTAGAAATAATAAAAACATCCATCCATCCATTTTTTAAACCGCTTAATCCTCAAGGGGTCACTGGGGTGCGTATCTAAAGCTGTCAGTGTGCGAGAGGCGGGGTAAACCCTGGACAGGTTGACAGTCCATCACATAAAGTCATTCTAATCATGTTCTGTTATACTGAGTTTGTTTTAGTGGACCAGTTCAGTTTAAGTGTAAATATTTGTTCATACACAGGCAAAAGCAGTGTAAAGTTGATGCAACATTCCAGAATCTGACTAATAACCAGTTTTTGCAGACATTGACAAGTATACCCTCAGTTTTGTGTAGGTTGGACGTTGGTTACTGATAACCACTGAACACAACTCCATTAAAAAAATGAAGGGCTCCAAATGTTACATCATTTGTTCCAAAAAGTATTCCAACATGCATGAATCAAGGAGGGCAAGTATTGCCAAGCCTTTATGTAATAAAGTACTACAAAGAGTGCATGGATCCAGTGACCATTTAACAAACTTTAAAAACTCTACTCCCTGCATACAGTACATGACATTCACTTGTTCCGGAGGGTTTAAGCGCAGACTAGCGCTGAGCAGTTTTGATCAGCTAACAGTTTAATGGCTCATTCAACATTAATAAAAAAAAATCTTAAATTGTCAAGATAAACAGACAATGTGATTGTTTAAAGTTATATTTATCTGTACATTGCATTACAAGCTACTGTTTTTGCTGTTATTTTGATATGTGTTCAAAGTAATCTTGGGTAACCAAGAAGAGCTGATTGCATTTTTACTGATGTCAAGCTTGCAGCCCACAATACAAAGTAGGCTACAGATTGCTGCATTTTTGGTTTGCTGTATAATAAACAATTTCTTATATATTTAAGGTTAATTTTCAAGCTCAAGTTTAGTGACTCGCCAAATTCTGAGGGATTCTGAGACAGTTGTAAAGGAGGGGCAGAAAACCTTTTACTGGGGTAAAAACACAGGTTATATCCTTCTTATATCCATTCTTATATATTATGTATTAAAAAATTAAAATAAGACTTCATTCTAGCAGCATAAAATTCTTTGTTTGAACATGTGTATAATGTAGCTAATGTGCATCACCAAATAACTCACTTAAATGTTGGCCAAGTTTGCAAATGCCGTGTGAAAATGCTTCAATTTCATTTTCACTCAACTCCTCAGATACGTGTGAAAATCAAAACATAATGCCGGCTATTGTCAAACTAAAAATAAAACATGTTATCTTACCGCTCACAGTGATATAGATCTTCCATGGCATCCATGTGCTGCTTTGTTCCTTTTTCTCTGATAGCTCTAATGTGGCACCAAAATACACCTGCTCCTCTCTTGTTTTGCTCTTCAACAGCTTTTCTTTGGGCGTTGCCTTAGAAAATACATTTTCGACCCGTTGTTGGCACATTTTCCACCATAGTTTCTAACATAACGTGTTGTGGTAAAACTGGATGTACACCCAGGGATCTACGTGCAAGTTGCTATTATCATTCAAATGACCGATCATCCGAAACGGGGATAGACAGACAACCAGCTAACACATAGCAATTTAGTATCCAAGCTAATATAGATAATCCAGTTGTGGCTTTGCCTTCACTAGCCGTTTACTAATCCACGCCAAGAATGTGCAATGTGTGCACAAAGAGTGGAATGCACAGCTAGGGAAGGTGCCATGACAGGGAAGTTTGATAGATGGCTCAGGAGCCAATCGACTTGAACTGGCCACTGATGATTGGATAAGGTGTTTCCAAGGATGTATGCTTTAGAGGCAATTATACTTTTGTTTTGGACAAAACACCAAATTTTTCGTTTGCGTTTGATATGTGAAGAGCATTTCAAATAATATTGCAAAAAGTGTTTTAGAAAAAGTACACCTACCCCACTTTTAATCCTTAAACACCGCTATTCCAGTGCGGATATTGTTTGTTGTCTGTTACCTTGGGTAATGGATCCACTTCAGGCTGACCTGAACTTTTGCTGCTTTGTAGTTTTGAATGTGCTGTCCACCCTCCAGACATGCAAGATGGCTCCAAAGCTAGGTATGCAGCATACACTCCATCTGTAGCTTCCTTTGTAATGGACTGCAGGATTACTGCATTAGAGGCCCACAGCTCTTGTTGCTTGCACCTTGGGGGTTTTCCTAAAAAGTTCATCATGTTTAGCCTTAAGGTGCTTGGACGACTGCATTTAATTTTTTTGCAATTTTTTTGCACAAGATGGAACACAAACATATAAAAGAACACACCCAGATGTCCTTATGCAAACATTTAAATGTGATATTTTCCATCGAGAGATGACATGGAAAGAAAAGGTCTCATAAGTGTTGGATCAGACTTAGGTCCATCCCTGCTCCAACACAGCTGAATCCAATGAATTGCTCATTAGCAGGCCCTTTTCAAACTTGATGGCATGCTGCAGAAGTGATTCTATTATTTGATTCAGCTGTGTTGGAGCAGGGTTGCATCTAAAACCTTCTGGATAGTAGCTCTTGAGGACCAGGGATGGAGACCCCTGCCATAGTGCACCCAGCAGCTGCACTCACACATGCTGGGCTCGATGGAGATGGTGCTCCCCTCCCACGTTCTGGATCCTTCCACCACTGCTCAGCTTGGTCTTCCCCTGCCGGAGCGGTCACAATTCCGCCTGAGGGCAGGCCGAAGATTTAACACGGTCGGCTCAGATAACAGAGTGCACTGGGAGCTCCCGGATGGTCTGCAGAAGGAGGGAGGGAAGAGGCCAGCAGGTCCCGGTCAGGGTCCTCCCACAAGTTATGTAATTCCGCTTCAAAATTAAAATGGCATATTTTAAAGCGCGACCAGTTCGCATTGGACACGCTTCGAGTGTGAATGTGCAAGCGACCAGCTAGGTGTGTGTGGTGCTTTTTGGCCACTTCTATCGCATTTGGTGTGTATGCACCGTCAGACTGATTAAAGCTGCATGTCCAGAACAAGCTGGCTAAAGTGTTCATATTCTACTAGTGTTTTTGAAATGCACTGCACTTTATTATGGCCTCTACTGAATGTCAAGTTGCAGAAAAAAATTTAATCTTGAAAATATGTGATCTGAAATGTATGAATTGTGTTTTTAAAATGTCATAATGCCAATTATTAATGTTGGTGTTGTACATGATTACTATGTTTTATTAATTGGAACCCACAAAGGTTATCCACTCCTGGGGAAGATCCACTCCACAAGGATCATAACTCACTGTGCGCTCAGTGCGTCTTCATCGGGTGGAGATGTGCTGTGAGTTATGATCCGTCTTTGGGGGAAAACGGGTCAATATTTACATAACTGTCAGGTTTATGTAAATACTTTATGTATTGTTGTGAATTACATTTTTCGTTTGTCAGTAATAAACTTAAATTGAATGAGGTGGCGCATAGTTAAGACATGCCTTTCCGAAGCGCTAAAAATAGACACCTAAAATAGCTGGCACAAACATTTTTATGCTTAGTAAATCACACCTCACCTGAAAAGCCTTCTATTTGCCTATTTTCCTCCAAATATTTTGCGTGTTTTTACAGAAATGCCCAGATTGCATATTCAGATTAGGGAAAGGTACTAAATGGATTGCGCACATCTTGCTCCGTGTTTAACAGGTATAATGCTTTCTGCTTCATGTAAGTAAATCAGGTACGGTGTGTTTTTGCAACGCTGTGCAGTTTGCAGCGGTTTTAACGAGTGCAAACCGTTGATAAATCAGGCCCATTATGTACTGCGGTTTGTGCTTGTAATGACATTGGGGGAAAAAAAAACCTCCAAGGGTTAATAAAACTATAGTAAGACCCCTAGCTGTTGATTAGTCGACATATCTTGATCTGAAGTTTGACTTTTTCTTTGTTTTTGCTTTTTGATATATTGCACTTCTCCATGAAGACGTCCTCATGTCTCACTGAAAACACTGTCAGGAAGCAGCCTCTCTTAGGGAGCTAAACAAACAGAAGGCTGAAGACGCCGGATAAATAACCAACCTACAGAGGCTAAAATACATCTTTGTGACCCTGTTTTCATGTTATTGTTCTCTACAGTTAAGCCACCCACAGTCTGTTTAATGAACTGTAAACAACCTTTCTCTTCTTATTAATCCACAAGTGAGGCAAGAACTTTCTCAAATCCTACTTTACAGATGGAGCCTTGTCTTATCAGAGCTACAATGACTCTAAACTGCCTGTCACTGTGCAAGCGCACAAAAAGTTGTAGATAACAACAAGCTGACTACACTCACATTCCCTCATTCAAGAGATTTAGCAGTAAATATGGATAATTTGTTTGAAAGCATTATTTTTTGGTAAAGAAGGAAATTAAGATAAAACGAAGCAAATGAAAGAGTGTGTTTCTTTGCTGTGGTGCTGTTTGATTAATACATGTAGTTAGAATCTGGAACATAAGACCTCTGCATCTTATCTGCACCCAAACTGGTCATGTTCAACATCTGGGCCTTCCTGTGAGTCCATAAATACCTCCTTTTTTGTCCTAAAAAGTGTGATATGAAAGAGGAGAGGTACATGAGCAGAATAAAAAAGGGAACATGGTGTTATATTGTTGTAAAAAAACAAATCACAAATTTACTATATTGTGTAAGACGTTGATAGGATAGAGCTAATACCAAAATAATTACATCCATGGCCTTTTTAGGTTTAAATTGGTCTTTTAGTTTTGCCTACATGTTTTCTCAGACTGGATGTTAAAGGCGACATTATGCAAAATCCACTTTTTTGTTGCTTTAGTATGTATATTTGGGTATCTCTGGTGCCTCACGATCTTAAGTGTAAGTTTCGACAACTAACTCAATGTTTTATAAACTGCTGGAGTCAAGAGGTGGGTCAAAAAATTAGCCGTTTTCGTTTTTGCATAATCACAACCCTACTCTAATTTAATAATCCTACCTTCATCTTTTAGGAAGCCTAGTCATTGTGTCCAGCAGAATGAGTCTCCACCCTTTAAAATCGGAGATAACAAAATTTAAAAAACACAATGTGATGGAAAATGTAAAAACATGTAAAAAACAGAACTATGGTGCCTGATATCTGTCAGATTTCTTTATTGTTCCTCCAACTGAATCACGAACACAGTGATAACAATGAGCATTTAAACATTTACGTAATCAAATATTAAATCTCCAGAATGTTTCGTTTTCTATTTAACCCTGACGTGGTAGTTTGTATGACTGAAATCTTGCTGTGACCTACGGTTTAAGATGTAGCTTGTTGCATAACTGATTCTGTTTACAATTTTTAGAAGTTGACAGATGGGGTGGTGCTGAGGTTAAGACACAGCTCATGGACTCGTTTTCGTGGAGCAGCAAGTTAGACTCTCATTCTCCTTTTTTATTTCCTTCTTTTTAGTTATGTATTTATTTAAACCATGGTTTCAGTACGATTTTAATCTCCTTGAGACATGTTAATTAGGATTGAAATTTGACTGTTTGGAATGATTTATTGCAGTGCTGAAAGTAAACATCTTCAAAACTATAGAAAAAAACCCGATAAAAAATAAATATTATCAATAAACGGCAAATTTTAGTCACTTCCTCCTTTTCTTCAAAATTAGTTTGATCCACTTCACCTCTTTCCCTATAATTTCAATGAAATTAATAAGAAATAAGCATGCAGTCAAAGGTTGAAAGTATGTTTGTCAGAGTACATAAATCTCAATTTTCTTTATGGTCTACATGGGCTAACTCCTTTTTTTTTAGCCTGCCCCAAGTGACTACATTCAGGCAACTTAAGTGACCTAAGTTATTTGTTTTTCATCTTAAAATATTGCTTTTTGGGACACAAACACAAAAAAGTAAGGATTCATTGGGGAAAACTCCTTTATTTAACCATTTTGTGATGAAATTGTATACTCTCTACATTTAGAGTATCTAAACCTGAAAATATAGTATCCTAAAATAAATTTTTGAAGCACTAATCCTGAAGGAAGAATTTAACTGAAACTTAACTTTATGCTTTGTACCATCTCTTCTCCTGCTTGCGGCTGCAAGGCCATGCTATACTATGATTCATTATTTTCAAAGACAGGCCTTAGAAATGGGCTCATTTCACTCATACCCAGCACCTTTTAACTACTTCCTTCAAAAGAAGACTTTTGGATGGCGCATCCCTCTTTTGAATTACCTTCTCAGAGGCACCAATTATTTCCAGGCTTAGAGCTGTAATTAATAAGTTGGACTCCATCTTCCTAATTAATTTGGTTGTCACGCTGGAAAGGTCTTACAATAGCTTGCCTCTCTCTTTAGGATGGAAAGCATTAAGAGATGTATGGAATCATTTGGAGGTTATGTTTGCACCTTTCCAGGTATGGCAAATCAAAAGGTTTTTTATTAATATTTTAAGAGTGCATAAATGATTAATCTACTAGTTCATAAAATAACCCAGAATTTCATCTAGTGTTTTGCAGGTCTTGTTTGCTACAGGTCTGGGCAAAAATAGAATCCATTGGAGAGTTCAGCAACCAAAACAGACCGCATAGAACTCAAAGGTTCTATGTCATAGTTTCCCAAAAGAATCTTGCAGATCCAAAAGACTTTTGGAAGTCAATGGAGCGATAACAGTTATTTTGTGGTCTGATCTGTCTTACATCCTAAATCACACATATGTTGTACTTCAATTTAAATGATAACTAATGATGTGCGTTTCAACTTTGTTTCTTAAATAATGGGATTTATTTGACTTAAAAATTTCGGAATTAAAATGCTTACAAATCAGATGTCGCAAATGACGTCTGGGGCTTGCGCTAGCTACAGTAGCACTAGCCAGCACATGAAACACTCACGTAGACCTTGATGAGTTTCTCCTGCATGCTTGCTCTCACTCAACTGACAGTTTCTCCCCCAGCACAGCTACGACTTTCTACAAGGCCAGATTTATAGTGGTTTTCTTCATGTTTAATGCTCATTCCTTTGTCCTGGAGGAAAGAGGCGAAACATGGCGGGTGGCTTAGGCTATCCATGACGGCTTTTCACCTTCTATCCTGGGCACCCGGGGACATTCATAGATTGGTAAAAATGTCCAGGTTCTCATGTGACGTTCTCTACGGCCCGAGCTGCTGGCTAGAGGCTGGTTCTTTTCTACTCATAGACGGAAGAGACATAGCAGCGCTGCTGCTGCTGTTTAAAACACATCAAAGCGCAGCTGTCATGCACATAGCGACCATTTTTGTTTCTTTGTATGGCAGGTACCCAAGATCCCCTTGGTAACATGGACTCAAGAACTATGAGAAGGCTGAGCAAAGTTAGAGTTTATCTATCAAACAAAAAACAGAAGCCTAGAGTTGCATTTTTTTAGGTTTTTGAGACTTCTGCTTAGATTTAGATTTTATATTGACTATTTAGATGGCTGTGGGCAGGAAGGATCTTTTGTAGCAGTCTGCATTATAGTGGTTTTGATGAAGCTTCTGACTGAAAATCCTGCTGTATTATTTGCTTTGATAGCTGTAACATTGACTCTAGTGATGTACCCTTTGCACATGTCATGTGCCTGCTCTTAGTGTTGTATTTCATAATTAGTTCATATATGTTGAATGAGCTATCATCTTAATTGTCAGTGTTTTAGACGATACATAATACTGTGGTCAGTTAATTGGTCAGTTATTAAAATAATGTTTGTGGGAGCCCTAGTTTAGTGACATAGAAATCAGGGGGGTGTAATCAAAGTGATGCTTAAAAGCTGAGTGAAGGTGCTGATCAGGGAACTGAGGTAGGGTTACAATAAAGCAGATCCCTAAGGAAAGGCCTTAGGTATACACAGCACTGCCTATAAGGGATAACATTTTTAGGAGACTTTAAACATTGAAAAAAAAAAAGTTGGTACTCCATTTCCAAGAGATCTTTGTGTAGTAAAATGTCAGTTTTAATCCCTCCACTTAACTTTGTCTTTTCATCCGGCCACAGGAGTCTCTGAGCTCTAGATGGGAGTTCTCTGTTTAGCCCCAGTGGCGGGCTTAACATTGGGCAAAGGTAGTCGAATGCCTAGGGCCCAAAACAATTTAAGTGCCCCATAATGAACAATTAACAGAGATTTTTACAAATTTTTTCCCTTCAAAATTATTCCACACAGCATCAGAAAAAGACTTTTCTTAACATTTTAATCTATTTACTTCAACATAACCTTTACACATGTAAAAAAGGTCTGCATCATTAGTTGAAGCCTTCATTCACTTTATCTGCCTATTTTTTTTTACATCTGACATTTTAGCATTTGTGTAAAAAAATAAAAAACAAAAAAAAAATAAACCAAGTACTGTGTCAGAGTACAATATCTATATGTGATACGACCATTCAAATATTTAGACTTGTATCTTGACAGAACACCTTTAATAATGCCACAAATGTTGTTTTAAGACATGAGGGGAATGACTAGCAACATAAAATAACAGCCTCATGGGGCTCATCTGATGGGACTATAAAAGTAGAGCATGAATGCACACCCTGACTTTAGTTATTTGATTTGTATGCCCTGAAGGAATATTGCTTTGTTTTCACACTTCGAAAAAACAGAGTTGTAAGGTATAATCCATCAAGTGAATATGAACTGCCAGAAATAACTGCAAAAGACTATAATAGTGTGATCCGCAATATGCAAACATGTCCTCAGTAAAAATTATTGATAGCTCAGTTGCGCAAAAAATTGTTTTCTTCCAATGTTTTTTTTTTTATCCCACTGTTTCTTTCTCCTCCTTTCTCCTTTATCTTTTGTTCTCTTTTACTTATTTGAGCAAATGCTCTCCATAAATTCAAGTGAAATCTGTTTTTTTAAGAGACTACGTTGCCAAATGGGATAAACAAAAAGCAGCCTTTTTTTTAACCTCTTTTTTTTTTTTTTTTGCTGACCATGTCGGCGTTCCGTCTAAATTCTCCATCCTGGCTTCCATCCTCCCTCTGACAGTCAGACTAATAGATGTACTGGAATAACAGTGTGAGTAAGTTTAAGCTGGGAGCGAATGCTTGCTTGGCACGTCCTCCATCCTGTTCTCCCCACTCTCACTGACCCTCCTATGACTCACGTTGTCTGCATGTGGGGTCACAGTTTGAGTCGAGAAGTTATGTGTGGTAATCAGATGGTCAATTAGATAGTTTACTATTAACGATATGAGAATTCTGACATGCATTTACACTATAATTACAAATTACAGCTGCAAGTCTTTTGTGGCTTGCAAATCTACGGAATAACTGTCAATTTTTTGGGGCAGAATAGATTATTCAGACTGGATGGGGAGTGTCAGTAGACATTGTTTTTAAAGCCACAGATTCTTAACTGAATTTAGATTCGGACTTTGGCTGGACCATTCAAACACACGAATATACAAGAAATCCTATTGTAGCTCTAACTGTGTGTTGGGGTTAACTGACATGCTTGAAGGTGAAGCCCATCACTGATCTCTAGTCTTTTGAAGCCTCTAACAGGGTTTCTTCTGGTATTACTTTGTATTTATCTCTGTCCATCCTCCCATTATTGATGTCTCTGCCGAAAAAAGTAATTTTCACACCATGATGAGGCCACCTGCATGTTACATAGTGGATGTGGTGTAGGGTGGTGTGTAGTGTAAGTTTTTCTTTACCTTGTATGGCTTGTAAAAATATTTCAGTCGGATCACAAAACTTTCAACAAAGATTTCTTGCTGCCATTGTTCTATAAGATATGTGGAGTGTAAAACTAATACTAATACTGATCAACACATTCTCCCACCTGAGCTGTGAGATCTCCACCATGGCCTATTGGCTGTCTCTATGGCTTTTGCTCCCCTTACCTTTTTGAAAACCATTTATTGCTTAAGCCTGTGAATATTCTCATTCATTCCATTTATTGATTCTGCTTAACATTTATGTGCTGGTTTGTGTCTGTATGTAACATAACATTCTAATACAATGCATTAAAGTCTATCTGTTTAACGTGGCAAAGTGCAGAAATTTTTCAGGGGATGTGAATACTTTTCCAAGACACTGTATGCATCTTCTTTAAGGACAATATCCTTGTCTGAACTACATTATTGGAAAACAGTAACTTCCATAATTTCTATCAAAAAGTGATAGAAAAATGCAGACAAGAGTTCATCTTACTCTAAACTTTAGTTTGATTTCATTGTTGCCTTTCTTCTTGTGACTTATTTCTAACTTCAAATTGCAATAGTGGGAAACCTGTGTGTTAGAGTTCAAACACCTCTTTGATCACTAAGTTTAGCTCAGTTAAAAAAGGAAAAAAGTGCAAACCTCCGCCTTTATCACCTTGCACAAAACTAATGGGTTTGCTTTCCATCTCATTTCCCAACAAGGGCATTACTCTAAGGGTGTGACACTGACTACGTTTACATGCAGCTAATAACCCGTTCAAAACCAGGATATTAGCAATAACCCGGGCATGCATGGCCATGTAAACACAGGCAAAAACCTGAATATGAACCGTAGGGTACCCCTTTTTCTAACCTGAATATTTGGCATGTAAATGGGTATCAACGTATCAAAAGGAACATTGATTTGTGTTCTGCACATGTTCTATTCGCAAGGAATCTTGGCCTTTTGAGTAGAGGAACTTCTTGTATGCGCCGTCTGGCATACACAGTCCATGTTTACAGGAGTGATTCTCTCTGCTCTTTCGCTCTCTCTTTCTCTGCTCACGCATGTAAATGGCTTATCTCGAATGTTTCAGAAACCTAAATAGTGACCTTGACCCGACCATAACCCGAATATTAGCTGCATGTAAAAGTAGTCAATGATGTGACTAACAGAATGTCAGAAAAAGCAAGGAAAAGTTTCTGCTTTGTTTGATGAAATCTGAAAACACTTTCCTGTTTTTCTGTACACAAGCCTTCGAATGTTTCCCTCAGCGTATATCATCTTGTCATCAGTAACGTTTAATAACTCCCACTTGGGTTGCGGGACATGGAAGGGTCTCCCTCAGTCTCCCACAGTAGTAAACCTCCTCACTCACTATCCCATAATACCTCCTGCTCTGAGTATAGAAGGGAGCTGCCAACAGCAACAGGGCTGCTAGGGTTTGATAAAGAGGCTGTGGAGTGCTTTGGGGTGTAGGGACCCAGAGGAATCAAAGCCTGAGTCCCTGATGCTGTTGTATGTTTTTAAATCATGAACAGCTCCTCAGTGAGGAGGTCACATTATATTGTAAGTTGAAATGCATTAAGGAGGTGAAAGTGCTTTAGCTAACAATGGAGGAAAATATCTTAAACTGAAAAAAAAAAAGTAATCTTGTGTTTTTTCTTGGTTTTAGGAGTTTATTAAAGTATTTATTTATTTATTTTACCCATATTGCATAAAACATTTGACACAAAACAGGCCTTAGTGGTCAGATAAATAATCACCAATTTACACCGGGCACGTGTCAGCAGTGGCGTGGTTTTGTTGTGACCTCGATGTGCATCAATCCCCACCCAATGTATCTCAAGTGTGGGACTTCTGCGTCTGAGTTTGACTTGCAATATCCCAAAATCAAAGGAGAATAAGCCATATCGGTATTGTGAGTGTGCATGCTCACAAATGCGGCCTGGACCCCTGGTCATGGCTTTAGGAACCCAAACAAAGCTCCACCTCGACTGTAAACAGTTTATGCATGCATGTTTTTTATTAAGACGGAGCCCATTAAAGAAAATTTTTGGCTGACCTTTCAAGTATCTCCGGTACTCATTTGCCTCTTTTCGACTACGGGGGCTTTGGACCCGAACGGTACGGCCTTGAACAGTGTTTCCATTGACATCTTAGAAGAACGGTAGCGGGCGAGGACATGGGCGGGCTTAGCTTAAAAAAAACAGTGATTGTCCAGTCTGTCGAGACTCCGAATCTGCTGCCTTGCAGCCGATCAAGCTCTCTGATCACCGCGGAGACATTCTGCCTCTCTGCTGCTATACCGGCTTCTCCCCGACACCATGGGCTAGCAGCACACACCAACTTTCCCTGCTACTACTATATGACGGAAACCTGCTCCAACCCATTTGTGGAAGCAGATAACAGTGCCTGTCTTGCTCCAGCTTTCTCTTTACTGCTCAGATCTCCTGCTTCTCTGCTGCTACCACTGGCTACCAGCCTTATTCCTCCCCCTACTGCAGGCTAACTGTTGTTTCTCAGTTCTTTATTCACCAACTTCACTGCTCCAACCGACGGGTGAAAGGTATAACAGCCCCGACTGCAGCTCCATTCCTCTTGCCAACTTGATTAAAATTTGCCATCAGTCTCAGTTTTCCGATGTCCTGGATGCCGAAGTTGCAACCCATATCAAGCCATTTTCCCCCGAGCACCAGCTGAAGCTGCAGCCCGTATCAATGTAGATTCTCACAGTCAACTTTCGGCTTCAGCTTTATCAAAACAACAATCACCTCTAAACTCCATAAAACACTTTATAAAGCACTATTTTTTTTAAATATTGAGCTACTTGAAGCAAAGAAAAATAAAACCATCCCTAACAGTGTTTGTGGGCCCAGGATTGTTACTCTATGGAATGTCAACAAGCTGGTATTAATCAGCCTGGACAACGCGAATTGCCTCTTCTTTCGTCAGTAGTTTTTGCACCGTTGCTGCATATGATCGCATACATAATTCTTTGTTACGCTTCGCGGACACAGGCAGCCATCTAAGGCGAATATATGTTTTAAGCTCATTGATGTTCTACCATTCAAAACCATCATACAATAGCTTTCGCTATGTATATGTGTGTTTGCTTTTGGCAGTTTGTGGTCAAAAACCCCAGAATGCGTTGCGCGCAACACAATACAGAAATGGCTTTGTGACATCATGCCGTCTGCAAGATGGTGCAGTGGGTAGCACTGTTGCCTTGAAGAAAGAAGGTTGTGGGTTCTCCAAAGGCATCCGTGGGTTCTCTCTGGATACTCCGGCTACCTCCCACAGTCCAAAAACATGAATCAAAATTGCCCTTAGGTGAGAGAGTGTGTATGCGTGGTTGTTTGTTCTTTCTGTCTCTGTGCTGCCCTGCGATGGACTGGCGACCTCTCCAGGGTGTACCCGACTTTCGGCCATTGACCGCTGGGTGGGGCTTGTTTGTCTGTGTGTGTGTGTGTGTGTGTGTGTGTGTGTATATATATATATATATATATATGTGTGTGTGTGTGTGTGTAAAAAAAAATCCCCTCTCGCCCACCGTGGGTGGTGTATCCCGTTTCAAGCTTGGGTCCTCGGCCTGGGAGCTTGAGGGTCCTCCTCAGTATCGTTGCTGTTCCAAGTACTGCACTGTTCTGGACTGAGATGTCTGAGGTTCTTTCAGGGATCTGCTGGAGCCATTCCTCCAGTTCGGGGGTCAATGCCCTGAGTGCTCCGATTACCACAGGTACTACTGTTACCTTCACCTTCCAAGTTTTCTCTAGCTCCACTCTGAGCCCTTGGTATTTCTCAAGTTTCTCATGTTCCTTCTTCTTGATGTTACCATCCCTTGGTATTGCCAAATCCACCACAACGGCTTCCCTCTGTTCTTTTTCAACCACCACAATGTCTGGTTGGTTCGCCAATACCATCCTGTCTGTCTGGATCTGGATGTCCCATAGGATCTTTGCTCAGTCATTCTCCGCCACCTTTGGAGGTGTTTCCCACTTTGACCTTGGGGTTTCCAGCCCATACTCTACACAGATGTTTCTGTATACTCTACCAGCCACTTGGTTATGACGTTCCATGCATGCTTTCCGTGCCAGCATTTTACCATCTGCTGTTATGTGCTGGATTGTCTCAGATGACTCTGTGCACAGCCTAAACCTTGGTCTTGTCTGGTGTGGTAGATCTGGGCCTGAATCGATCTGGTGCTCAGAGCCTGCTCCTGTGCTGCCAAGATGAGTACCTCTGTGGTGTCCTGTAGGCCAGCCTTCTCTAGCCATTGGTTGGATCAGCCACTTCAGTTATGTTCCGGTGGTACATCCCATGTAGGGGCTTGTCTACCCATGATGGCTCCTCCTCCAGCACCTCCTCATTTTGCCATTGTCTCAGGCATTCACTAAGTATGTCATCCGTTGAAGCCTTGTCCATGATGTACTTGTGGAGCTTCGAAGTTTCATTTTGGATATTAGCTCTTACGCTCATCAGTCCTTTGCCTCCTTCCATATATATATATAGGGTCAAATAAAACACATTTTGTCCATGACTCAGAGGTCTGAGATGTTTGCAAAGATGTTCAGATTTTGACCTTCTACACATTCCAGTGAAAATTAATATCTCCGATAATTTACTTGTTTTTCTTCCTCCTTTCAGCTCCATCCTCACAGCTTTAATTTCATGTGAAGCATTCCTTGAGCAAACTAACTGTCAGGTCATATAACCAGTGCTGTATTTACACATCAAAACCTGACCTTTTATTTTACTTGGGTGGGTAGAGAAATCCCTCTGTGTGTATAAAAATATTTAATTTATTCATTTCACTGAGGGAATACATATGGGGACATGGTGTACATATGGGGGAATGGTGCTTTTTTACCTTTTGAATAGAGCTATTGGTTTAACTGAAGTCCCTTTGTTGCTTATTGGTTAAAGTACAAGGTTGCAGTGAATATCAAGCTCATAAATGACCTCTGCTGCCTTGCGCCATTTTTTTTTCTAACCATTTTAATTAATGGGTTCCCTAAAGGTTTAAATGACCCGTCTCTCGCCTTTCTGTTGTTCTTTCTTAACCATTCTCCCATAAGGCTCACATAATGATCCAAAAACGCAACAGAGAAAGTAATTATTGGAAGAAATACCAAAGTTTGTTTTTTCAAGCTGTACATCTTTTTGTGGTTCCCTTTAGTCTGTGCTGAGTAGAATATTAAGAAAAAAATAATTTCCATACATAGGCTTTCATTACAGTGCCTTAGTTTATTACCAGCCTTATTACCAGTCTATTACCAGTAGGATTAGTATTTAGCCTTCTTTACTCTAATACACCTAAAAATAAAAAAATCCAGTGCAAATAACTACCATCTGAAGCTATCTATTGCACAGATAGGTAGCACATTTGTGTCCATTTTAATCTTAGTATAAATCCATGTACAGGGACTAAAAGTTGCAGCGGAACTGTGGAGGAACTTAGCTGTGGAGGAACTGCAGTGACCACAGCTCAGGTAAAATAATCTGACTATAAAACAATTAGTTGTGCACCTTACAAATCTGGCCTTTAATTAAAGGTGAAATGGTTGATGGAAGAAATCTGTAAGAAATATAGTTTGCAGTTTCTCACAAACCAAGAACACAGAAAACATGTAGAAGACTGTGGTCAGATGAGACCAACATTGAAAGTTTTTACTTACCTGCAAAACTGCATGTACAGTGAAAAATGAAGATTCTGAACACGCTGCCCCGATAATAAAACACTGTATTGGCGGCATTACACTACTGGGATGCTTTTGTTCGGCAGAAAATGGGAAGCTGTTTAAAGTTGACGGGGAGATGAATATAGTTAAATATCAGTTGAGCCTTGAGGAGAAGCTGTTAGAGGATACAAAATGCTTAAAACACTGAAGTTGCAATATGCCAAAATAAGGAAAAGATTTAGGGGCCTGGATATGTTTGCATAGTGCTTTATTTAGAATAAAACAAATAAAGTATATACATCAGTTTAACATATTTCTAGTTCAAATTTGAATACAAGGAAGGGTTTGTTTGAAGTTTGTAGATTTTTTTCCTTAAACTCCTCTTTTTTTGGGATCATGTTGATACTTTTTTGTGTGTACTGGTATATTATATTTCTTTGTTTTAAAGTTTACTACAACTTGATAACTGTGTGAATAATCTTCCTTTCAAAAGATTTACAATGCAAGTCCAGCTTTCGTTGTCTCTTTGTGTTACCTACAGACAACACTTTTCAAGGTGCACACAAAGTTGCTCTCTTGAAAATGCCTTAGTTTAAGTTGAATGCTCTGGTCCTTTCATGATGTTCTCTTGATGTTTCTGAAAAACATTTGAAGAGGACATCAAAGTGTCATAACCGATTCCCGATTTTCCAGCGCAGGATGCGCTGACTTCATAAAATCAAGCGAGAGGGGTGTTGCGGTTTACTGATAGTGTTGAAAGAACAGAATGTATTGCATGATCCATGAGCCTTGAACTTGCTCTGTGTGAAACCCACAGTCTGTAGCTATGCCTGCGTGTGTACGCGCGCACTCCCACACAGACGCTCATGAATCATATGAAGCAGCCAAACACATCCAGCCGCAGTTCCACACAAGAAACGCACTTTCCATCTTCATCTCTCCCACACCCCCGCACACAACCGGAGTTACCCCTGAGGGGTAAGAAGAGCCAGAACAAAGACACCCTCTCTGCCTCAGAGGAACAGAAGCCCTGGAGGCAGAGCGGACAAGACGGAAGGATGAAGGATCATCTGTCTGGTGATTCACATCTGTCAAGGTGTTTGGTTAGTTCCACACAACTAGATGGTTCCTAAAATAAACCAAATGTAGCCAAAATTATCTATTTTAGCAATCTTTTACTTGAATGTGATGCATATCACTTAGTTGATTGTTCTAATGCTTTTTAGAAGAGTACCACATACAGTTTGACCTAAAATACAAAATTAGAGTTCTCACAAAGTAAATCAGCTGCTTTTAATTATTCACATGAGAGGAGTTTCCTCCTAGCCCACAGCAATCAGTGATATCATGAGCAATAAAGTGACTATTTGTGTCTTTCAAGCATAAATAAGACAGGGTTGTCTGGTTGTGACTAATTACTGACCATGTGAATGCAATATTGCGTTCGACTGCTGTCATGGATACCGTTTAGTGTATAAATTTTATGCTTTTGAGTGACACATTCTGGCAGAGTAAGGGAAACAAAACGAGAGCCAGATGTGACTTGACATTGCATGTCAAGTGAAAACAGAAGAAGAAACAAGAGAGGGAAAACAACATTTTGGGTTCAAACAGAGCCCTACGTCTTTTACTTGAATTTAATAATTGAAAGAATAAAGTAAGCCGATCAGTAAGACATGTATGATTAAAATGTTTTATTCTCCTTGAAAGCTAAAACGGGCACACTGGAGCGTAATGTGAGGAGGTACAGATGAAAGGAAAAACAGGTTATTGTATCTAAGGCACAGGTGTCATTTTAACTGGGGACGCCGGGGACATGTCCCCAGTAATATTTAGGATTTACGTGTTTATCCCCACCAAACCTGGAGCGGAAATTCTTTACCAGCACGGATCTAACAGCCACTTGAGCTCACAGCAAAGTTTCTGCATCAGGATCTGAACAGAATAATATTTAATTCACTCCATTCTTCTTTCTTATGCATGTCATGTTTTAAAAGACTGGTAGTTAGCTACAGGGCGAGTCCTGGAATGTCACTGGTACCCGTTTCAAGATGGGAAAAAATATTGTTAAACAGTTCCCTTGCTATTATGCCGTCCACCCTTTGGATTTTTTTTTTAATTGCAAAATTCAAATTCTTTCTTTATAGCGCACTAACGCACAATGTGTTCTGCATTCTAAATGATGGTAGGCAATTGTCAATCTCTTTCTGTCATGTCTCCCATGCTTGCCAAATTTATCATGTCTAGTTATAATCTTCTCATCCAGAATAAAGAAACAGCACCAACAACTGCCCAAAGCAAACCAAAGAGTGGTTTTACAGTCTTAAAACATAATAGGCTAATTATAAAAAATAAAAATGACTACTTTGCGGATTTCGCCTGTTGCGGGTTATCTTTTAGAACGTAACAACCGCAATAAACAAGGGACCATTGTAAATGAAATGAACTAGTTTCTTTATGGCGGGTGGGCTCCGAGAAACAAAATATTCATGTAATATTTTTGCTTGTTTAAGACTCCTAAAGATATGTTGACATACTGTGATTGTTTAGAGAGCATGCCATAATACTACTTTGCGCTGAAAGCGAAAAAAATTTTCCATCAATGATGGGAAGAAAATCAAAAGGTGAAAGTAAATTATAGTGCAGTGAATTATTAGTCTTTCATTTATCTGAATACTGTAGCTGAAATTTACTGTATATTGTGCAGAAATCAATCTGCAGAAACCAAACACTGTCCAGTCTGGCTTCAACTTCATTTTTCATTCCTTAATCGCTGGAAGCGCTGGATGGATAGATAGCGACAGCATTACGTCATCGGTGCAACTTCATGAAAAATTCCCTCCTGCTCCATCCAACATAAAAAAAACATATGAACATTTTCCTCTATGGGACTCTTATAAACATAACAACAATATTGTCTCACTCCCAGTCCGCTCGCATTAAAGAAACTTCCTCTCGGAGTCGTGAAATGTAATGGGTTTTTTTCCACCTGAAACAACTTTATGTGGATCACCCACAGGTAGCTGCCCTATTGCATGACTGTCCGCTATAAGTTAAATTTGAAGTTTCTCCACACAGAATGGTGTTGGGGTTGCAAAAGGAGCACATTTTATTTTTGCGCATTCTTCTGGGGCAAGTACATATTATATCCAACATTGTTTTTTGTGCTACATTGTAGATTTTAATAATTCTTCCCAACCAACACCCTATTGGTGACATTTAAAAAGGAAAATTGTTAAACCTATGGCTTTTAACTTGTAATGATTTAATAAATATGCAATTTTCACATCGTTTATACACTGCAGGGCATATTATAATGAAACCTGAAATGGATGCATACTTAGAGACTATATAAATATTTTACAACTGTCCCCAGCAATCCTCAAACCGCAATCAAGTTTATGATTATTCTCCCCAGCAATTTTAAAAACAAACCCTTGGGGAATGACCAGGGAAATCCACCTTTTAAATGGAAAAGTTCATTCATTCAGGGGGTATTTTACCATGTGTAACAGTTTCTGCACATATAAACACAAATAAAGTTCCCCTTGTTTAGTTCTGGTTCTGGGAACACTGATTTCTGATTACATGAGGGATCTACATGATACATACCTAACCTGCAACTCTGAAATCTTTATAAGACTATTCAGTGCCTTATACAACATCAGCAAAATGCTATAATCTATTATTTTACAAATAGGAATCCAGTGCAGTTATCTGACTAGTTTGAAATTATTAATTAAATTCCATCGTTCTAGCTGATATCATGGTCAAACTGACTTTGTGACTTTTGTTTTGGTCACACAAAAAAATATGAAGTTGTGTCTGATTTTTATTGTATTCTAATGGAAGGGGAATCATGTAGATATTTTATGAAAGTAACTCAAGAATTGAACCTTGAGGAATCTCACATGTAATCCATGTTTTACCTGGTTCGGTGAAAAAAGACAGATGAAAAGTCGACTTTTTTTTAAAGACTAAAAATCAACAATTATACAACACTGAGAATTACAGGGTTAATATATGCCAACCAAATGCGGCCTCTAAAAAACAATACAGTATATCCCTTGATTATACTTATATCATCAGTAATAGTTTTATGCGTTGTGCATTTTAAGTTTTAGTCAGTGACAAAGATAATTTTGTTGTATGATGTTATTTTGGAATTCAAACAGTTTATGTGCAGAGCAATTATTTTGTTTTTAAAGGCAACACCTTTCAAGATAACATTTCTATGAGGTTGGTAGGCCTACTTGCTATTACCCTAATCTTTTGGTCCTTCCACAGATTATCACATCCAAAGCAGGACACGAGCTGTGTTGCTTTAAAAGTCAATATTCCATCTAGGGAGAATAAACGTGTTTGTAAAATTAAGAGATTATGTTGGACCCAAATTTGCCAGGGGTATGGATCTTTTAAAGATGTATATTCCAACCTTAGTGATACTGATGCCACTCTTTTCCCACTTTCTTCTTCAAAGTTTTCTACTTAAAAAGCAGTTTTCTTATGAGAACGTAGTTCACAGAAAGCATAAATGTTATCCTTTCAAACTGCTTGTAACAACCCCATCAAATAAGATGAGTGTGTTCAAAAGCTGTTAACAGAACATGTTCTGCAATTCCTCTTGGGACTTTCTCTATTTCTCGCTCTGGTGATTGTATTCGATGAATTTATTGTAGCTAGGCATCGCTAAGTGAATACAACATAACTTTATATATTTGATTGTGATATGCATACCAAGATACCTTATTAGTTTATTCTTATATTTTTGTCTATTTATTTTCTAGCAACTAAATTACTTGTTCTATTGAGGGTACTATTTTCACACTTAATCAAAGATTAGAGCTGCATTTGCTTCCTTATTCCTATTATCTTAGCCATTGTCAGGGTCGTATTCATCATGCCGTCTCTGTAATTGAGAACCTGTGGGATAATCCATCTCACAGACACTGCTCAGAGATGACATTTTATTGATTTCACAGGGCATGCTTGGGCTTAACCACATCAATCTCCAGGTGACAGTCACTGCGGTAATTGCGTGCCTCCGCTGATAATGACCATTCCGCTTGACCATCTCACGGGCCAATTATCCACTCCGAGATGACACACAGGTGTTAAGAATCATAATGAGGCTGTTATGATGAGTTGAAACAGGGATAAAGGCCCAACAATCCTGCTTGGCATACATGAAATATGAGAACCTTTCGTTTTTGTGCAATTGACTTTTGACACATGACAAAAACATACATTTTGAGGTGTTGTCGATTGCTCTTTTACCCCCTTCTACACTCTCTCATTGTTTGGCATGCTTTAGTGGTTGTATTCATGACATGCTTCATGTAGGCTGGAAGTTGCACTGAACTCAGGGTAGGCAGGGGGAATTCTGCTTCTCTGCTCTACTTGGCACAGGCCTCCAGCGCAGCCTGATGTCAGAGAGATCACAGCCAGAACAACTGGCCGTTTTCCCATGCTGGAAAAAGGCAAAGTGTCTGACACTGAGGCAAGCTCTTTTTGGCTCCAGGGTGGGCGCTCATGCAAGAAATCCCCCCCTTTCCCAAGCCTTTTTAAACTGGTTCTTGCCAAGGGACGGTGTTTGCAGCACATTTGTTCAAAAGTCCTTCAGTTTCAATTTAATGCAAAGCGCTAACTGCAGTACCAATTTGTCTTATGTACCTCTTTGATCATGATGTCAAATGGTCAAAATGTTTGTCTGTGCATGCATACTGTCTAACATCTTGCCACATCAGCATCATTTGAATGTTTCTTGTTCTTCAGGACTCCAGCTTCTCATTTACAACACTTAAATCCAGTTTGTTCAGAATTCCATATTAAGAAGTCTAAGTTTAATGAGACCTATCAGAGTGTAGGGCACCAAAATTGCTTCCCATCGATCTAACTTGTTCTTCAGTAGTAAGAGCCACTACAGCGGGCTAAGGCTGTAGTGGTCATTAGTTATTTAAGTGAAACTAGAAGAAAAAAAAATACTTTTAGGTAAATTTGACATTTATTAAGCCATACAAACCTGTAATTTATTCATTATATAAAATATATTTTTACTGTAAGGTAGAGTTCCTAAAAAAATACTTTTAGGTAAATTTGACATTTATTAAGCCATACAAACCTGTAATTTATTGATTATATAAAATATATTTTTACTGTAAGGTAGAGTCAACTTTAAGTAGATATTGTTCATTAGATTAAACCCCCACAGTACAAATAAATACAGGCATTTGACATGTGATTTAACAAAAGTAAGCATTATTGGGCATAACGCTGACCACTAGATGGTGACAATAAACTTAGAATTTGATCCTTGGTATGCATCAAATACTCAGTAACCAGCATTAATGCGATAGCCTAACATTGTCTGAGGGTTATAAGGCAGAAAACATAGTTGGATCAAGGCAGCAAGAGGGAGCAATTAACTCACAAAGGGCAGAGAATGAAACAGATGGAATAAAACTGTCGTAATGCCATCTCAGAATTTAATATATCAATAAACGAGAACATTTTCTATATAAATAAGGTAATTAAGATAAGAAGTTTGAAAGAGGCACAAAGATTGAACTAGCCTGTAAAAACATCTTATGAAAATGTTACAATAATAAATATCGCAAGAGAATGGGCACTATGATTTGGTACCAAAATGGCGCCCATTGGCACTGCTACTTACCAGCTTGCTGTTAGGTACAGGAAAAACCTGCTTTAAAAACTAAAAGCACAACATTTTATGCTGGAATTATATATACATTTTGTTGTATACAAAATGCAACTGCAGCAAGAAGGTCCTGGTTTCGAAAACCGACTTAGGGTCTTTCTGCACAGAGTTTATCCGCTCCTCCCATGCTTGGGTGTACTCAGGGGGTCCGGCTTCCTCCCACAGTTCAAAAACATAACTGTTAGATTAATTGGTCTCTCTAAACCATCCTTTGGCGTGTGTGTGTATGAGAGTACATTGTTATTTGCCCTATATGTCTCTGTGTTGCCCTGTGATGGACTTGTGATAGACCCATAAAACCTAAATACAAATAAAATGTTGGGGTTTTAATGACACATTTCTTGAAGTAGCCACTTTCAAAAAATCACAAGTTGTGTAAGTTTTTTAAGCTCATCTATCATTTGTCACTCTAAACAAGCTTTATTTTAACTGAACTAAAGATAAATGGGGCTCAAAGGTTACAGACTTCTAGTCTATACCTACTTATCACTGTAGGCTGTCGAAGGGGGATAGTTCAATTGGTCAAGAGATGGGGTATCCCCTCTTATATATAGTCAATAGGTATACCCTCTCTTCTTCACAGGATGCCAACAAACTTCGATATTGCGTTGCTTGCAATGCATTCTGGGGTTTTGGATTCCAAACTAGCAGAAGCGAACATAGATATAGATAGCGAAAGCTGCTAAATTGATTATTTTGAACAGTGTCAACGAACTTTAAACATACGTTTGCCGTAGAGGGCTGTCTGTGTTTGCGAAGCATGAGAAAGAACTATGTGCACCAGCATGTGCAGCTACTGTGCATAAAATACCGATTGTTTTGACCAAAGAAGAAAAGTGGCATATTCCAGGCTGGTTACAGAGTGCCAATCCTGGACCCACAAACACTGTTAGATGGCTGGGAAGAAGGGAATGTTGTCATGCAGAAGTGGTCTCAGCTACTTTTCATCCCAGAGCTCATGGAGTCAAGATGTGCTTTATTATCCTATCGCAGGTATTTCTTACTTATTAAACATACACGCTATGGCTACCAGTTAGCATGTAGCTTATTAGCTTCCGTCGTCCTTTTAAACTATTACAAATTTTATTTTTCAATGAGATTTTCACTTGTTAGAAGCAGTAAGAGCCCGGATAAGGTGGTGATGCTCTAAACATTAATCTTTTAATATTCACTTCCAGCAATAGGCTATGCAATGCCGGCGTGCTAATGACTATGCTACCGAAACTAAAACCGTTGGATCTAGACGATCAACAGAAATATCGAACAATTATTTAATCGCACAATCACTTTTTTTGTATGTAATGCATGTAAAATAAATGGAGTAAATGGTGGTTCAATGTGGTAACTGCTGTTTCCACAGCCAACCACAACACAATGAGTACCGGGCATATTTGAAAAATCCACCAAAACCACCTTTAAGAGGCTTTAATAGGCTCCGTATTAATGAAAACACACACGTGCATATGCTGTTTGGGTTACAAAAGCCGTGACCGGGGGTCCGCATTCATGAGCATGCACACTCGCAATACCGATATGGCTTATTGTTCATAGAACAACTAAGATCTGCAGAGATCTTAACAACTATTTGGCTGTTTTCTACAGTTTGAAAACAAGTTAATTCTATAGCAGTACAAACATATTTACCCCCCTGTCATGTCACTTTTGCAATTTTTTTTGCCTGTTTTGATGTCCCAGCTAGCCTGTAAGACTGCTTCTGTGTCATACTAATTGACAAAAGTCGCCCTCAGTGCCAGTTCACTGTCAGTCATATTGAGCCCTGCTGGGGGCTCATCCTGTGGATAATGCATTTTAAATAGAGGGGCGTGACCCCCACCCTTTCCCTTCGCATCATTAACTTCCCACTGATTGATAAACAGTGAGTTGCAGAGGCCATGTGGGGTGGCTGGCTTGTGGCATTCAGCACATAATGTTGGTGGTGGATCATTGCTTGGCATGGATGAGAGGCTTCCTTAAGTGTTATCAGCTGTATGGGATGCACTGGAGAATTTCCACTGTTGGGTTTTTAGTGCAATTTGATGAGTCTGTTGCAAATACACTTTTAGATTCCGTGTTTGCATCTCATCTACATTTTTTGGCTTGGTCAGCAAGCCCACCATTGGTCTTTTCTCATAGGCTGTTGTTCTTTTTACAGCTTTGGGCAAGACAGAGAATCTTTTAATTTTTTTAAATTACCGAATTTAACAGCACGGGCATAATGCCGCTGGTAACGGTCATGCATTTCAGTATCGGTAAATTTTCAGTATGCCACCCAGCCCTACATAAAATCATTGATTATATTCACTCCCAGGTTTAAAGTTAGATGCAGGAGCTTTACATATCCCACCTAGAAAAGTGGCCCACTGTTCTCCATGTTTTTGGTGTTTCCCTGATCCCGCACACCTAACTTAAATAAATGAGTGATCAACAACATATCGCAGAGTGCATATTCAGGTGTGCTTTAGCAGAGAAACACATGTACCTGAAGACCATGACTGAAAACCATTGTCATAGAACAAACAGAGAAATGTCTTTCTATTGTGTAAAACTGAAGTTCACCCACATGCAGAAATCTTTCGATGCTTGCTAGTAGTGGTTGGATACTGTAGCAGCTATGTTTTTTTAATGGGACATAAACTTAACAATGATCTGCATAACAGGGAAACAAAGTCATATGTTATTTCAGTTAGCCCCAAAATAATATGTACGGAAAAAAAGAGGGAAAAAGTCCTAATTTTGTACCTGATGACACCACTTCTGGAGGTACAGAACACATAAAAACACCTATGACAAAACAAATACTTTTGGCTCCAGGATAATATCAAAACAAGTCCAAACCTCTACCACACTTTGCTCCAGGTGTGAAAAAAGCACGTTATAGTCAACATTATTGAATACCTTAGTCAGATGCTCAAGCATGAGCATTAAAAAGTTAACAGTGATTTTTTTCCCTAAGAGAATATTATTGAACCAGAAGAGTTTTATTTGCTGATGTTTTAAATTCAGAAAGATAAATAAATGGTATGACATTTCAGAGCGGTCATTAAGCTATGTTCTGTAAAATGTTCCACAAGGCTTATAGAAGAGAAACCGCATCGCAGAACCTCCACCCTACCAGTTGTGGGAAAGAGGTGCTTCTCCATATACAGCATTTATCCCCCTTTGTCACCCACTTGAAACACCCAGACTTTAAGTAGTCAAAATAGGTTGCGAAAGATCTTTTCTGTCAAACGGGTACTCCGTTTTGGTCAAAGCAGGATTAACTTCTAAAACCCAGTTTTAAATTTTTTCTGTTTTGTGTGGTCGGCCGCTGTGAGTCAAACGTTAGAGATGCAGCAGGATGCATGGATCCTGAAGTAGCTATATTGCTACTGGATTGGTAAGTAATAAATGCTTGCTCCAGGGTTATTTAGGCATGATGATGTGATACAATGCCAGGAAAACTGTTTTATGGTTCACCAACTGACACGCTCTCACTTTGATGTTTTGTTGTTTTGGCTAGCGAGCTTGTAAAACCGTCAGTACTCTCTTTAGATGCGCTCCATAGAGGTTTGTTTTTACGACAGTGACATTACTCCGTAACTGAACAGTTACTGGACAGTTAGGGAGTGTCTTTAATTTGTCTTTTCTATTTTGAGAAGTGACTAAAAGGAATGAGCTTAATGTTATACATTTACGCAGAGGAGGAAGATGGTCATGAATTACTTCTTTTAAAACTGCCTACACGTTCTGATTACTTAAAAAAGGAAATTAATTAAAAAAAAAAAAAAACTCAGTTGCATTTATTTTGTTAAATAGTTTGCAGTGATAATGATTGTGGCTTCAGTGATTTTGGCGCAACTGTTAATTCTTAATTTGTATGTATATTAATTTAATTTAAAATATATGTTTCTGTTTTTATAGTGTGAGGTTATGTAGCGGCAGTAAAAGATGGATTTATTTTACTGCGTCCCCCCCTTGAGAAAATTATACATACACCCCACTAGGTTGTTTTTTCACGGGCAGATGCTAAGTTTGTGTGTCCAATTGAGAACGTCGACCAAATTAAGTCTGAAGAAACATCATTTTATTTGGCTCTCCCTTCTCTACAGCCTTTCTTTGATCCTGTGATTATTACCAGGTCTTTGGCTCAGTAATTTACTTGAGGGTGGGGAAGCATTGTGTCTCATGCTGACAGCTCCCAAACAAAAATGCCCCCATCCCTGGGTTGTTACAGCTGAAGCACCCAGCTGGGTTGTGAGTAAGTGCTGAGGTCAGTAAGAGAATCCAGCTGCCTGTAGAGGTTTTGGTTCTCTGCTGAACATCAGCCTAACATCTGATGATGTCCTATAATCTTATGTTGAACATGTGATTTCTGTAAGTACGTACTGTGGTTCACTGGACTGAGGTGTGAGATTGTGTAATGTAATGAATCCACATGTAGATGCCACAGTGCAAGGGTCACACTTTTTGATGACAATATACTCCGTTCTCTCTGCTGTCCCCTGTTTCCCCCCAGGCTGAGAGGAAAAACAGCGGAGTTCATTTATATTTGTAGATTGAACTATGCAGGTAGAAAAAAAGTAAAGAAACATTATATTCATTATATCGTTCGTTCGTTCATTTATTGTTTCATTGATTCATTCATTCTAATTCTTTGCATTGATAGTGTATAATAGCTAAGAATTGATTCGGTCTTCCTACACCGCAGCCATCCAATCTTATCAAATACTTATCCATACCTTGTCTACAGCATTTTCTCTTTGTGATTTGGAAATTTGTCTGTAAAAACCCCTTTTGCTAGTATTATTTCCTAACTAATGACATACCAATGGAATCCCAATCCACCAAAACTTGATTTTTTGCCAAATCCAAATGATATTTGTATAGGTCAAAATCAGAAAATTTTAGAGGATTATTTCAAATATTTTTCTCCAACATTTTTAGCTGCCATGCTATGTGGGGAAAAAGCAATCACTGTAAAATATGCTTTTATTATTTTTTCTAACAATGACTAAAGGATCTGAGTTAAAATCTTAAACTGGCTTAATTTTTTTATGTACATTATTACCATGTTAGCATGGCTCAGAATTTGAAACACAGCATTGATTGTGTTTATTCTAAAGAACTTAGGTTGTAATCCTTATTCTGAGATCGCCAAAAGGCTCTAAACTTTTCTGAATCCTGCTTGATCCATAGCAAAGAGAGGTTAAAAACAAAAAAAAAACTCAAACAAATTTGCTGTGCTCTATTCAGCAGTTGCGTTATCTACTAAAAGCTATACTTTGTCTTGTACCTCAGTAGACCACAGACATCTTTCAACATGTTGTGTGGCTTCTTCATAATTAGCATCATACATCGTTGTGCTTACATTGACTTCAGATTAAACCCCTTATCAGTATTAATATGAACTAATTATGAGTCTTTTACTTAAATAACAATTTTTCTGGGATAGTTTTTCTGCCAGCTTGGAATGCTAAGTTCACTAAATGGGAAAAGGTTTTTGAGGTTTCCAATGGCAGATCAAGCTGAAAATGATCAGATTCTGGTGACCAGCTTAGTTTTCTGTAAATCGCTATTCTGTTATTTATGCATTTATGTATTTATTACATAAATACATGTTCTTTTTAGTGTTTGAATCTTCTGGGGTTTGTCAACTCATGCCCACTCCCCATATCCTTGCTGCTCTCGTTCTCTGCATCCAGTTCTAAGACGCCACTCTACTACTCTTCTGGGATACGTAACCTGCTAAATATTTGGTGCAAGACTTGGAGGTAACCTGACCCCATGGATCACAAAGCAAATTTTGAGTCATTTAAAAAAAGTAATGTGAAAGATGCCTCCCTGCCACAGTATTGCAATATAAGCAGTTTTTAACTCTTATTTTTCACGTTGTTTAAAAGACTCCATTCCTACAGTATGCATTTATCCTGCAGCATGTAGTTATGTTGGACTAACAACTCCTACACTGAAGAGTGTTGCTTTCAGCATTGCTGGGTACTTTTAAATTGTCCAGTTCTTAGCACTGTCTGCTTTTTCAGTATATCTCCAACAAAAACCTAATAAAACTTAGAATCCCATTAATCCTATAAAATTTTTAACCTCAAATTAGTTTAAAATAGGAAATGAAAATAAGTTCTTAATTTCTTCAATATTTTGTCTCGCCAATGGTGTCTGAACTAATTTCTATTGTTTGTCTTGAAATGAGTTATTGATTTATACTGAATGCTTTGTCATGGTGGGTGCACATATTGTGAAAGGTTTTTAATAGAAAATAACACTACAGGCTTTGTTTAATCTGTTTTCTTTCTCCATGCTCATAGCTGCTTAGATTCGATTATGCAATCTTAAAATAGGGTTAAGTGTTAAATTGCATGAGATGGTTTATCTTCCAAGCAGACACAACAGTCTTTGAATGGTTTAAGGCATGGTGATGGATTCCTTTGTGTTTGATGATGCCCCTTTAAGGTCAATTTTAGGTGTTTGTTTTCTTATTTTTACTTTCCAGAGGGCTGTTTGCTGGTAACTATATGGAAACCCATTACCTGGAAGACGGCAGTGCAGTCACAGGGCCTCCCAACTTCACGGTACGTTTCCTTTATTTTCAGTAACAAAAAGTGTTATGTTTCCTGAGTTTGCTACCGAGTGTCTCAAATGAGTGTTGTAGTTCTGTTGAACTCATTCCCTGGGAATGTTCTGCTTCAATGTGCTAATATTAGGGGAACTTAAGGAAGCAAAGTTAAATTGATATTTCAGCCAGACTTCCTTTTTAGGCCACCTGGAATTGCTCATAAAGTATAGGTGAGTGGGCCTTTTTCCAGCAGGTAGATTTATATTTGATGGAATGAAAGCAGACAGGGGTCAGGAAATAGACTTCGTTTTAGGCAACAGCTCAAGTCTTTTATAATGGATAAGCTTTAAGCCATTCCTAAAAATGGTTGGTTATGCAAGTCCTCACGAATATCTTGAATTAGTGAACATTTAAGTGCACTTCAGAAGTCACGCTGGCTGAAATATTCATTTCATTTATGAGCTTTGTACTTGGTAAATCGAGAGAGCATATTTATATAAAATACATTTGTAAAGTCTGTCAAATGGATTACAATTTTTCATAATTTCTGGCTCATAATTTTTGTATATAGATATAAGCCTAGTTTTTGGTTTGTTTCTGCACAAAATGCTTTTTTACATACTCTGCCAGTTTGCTTCAATGCTGTCATAAATATTGCTCATATTCATGAAGCTCAATTAGGCATCCCCAAGCAAAATATGTTCAGCATTTAAGTGATCTGAGCCTTTGAAAGCATATTCCATGGATACATAAACATCACACTATTTAATGCACTTTATTTTGAGGTTTGGTATAGATAAAAAGGTAATTATAGTACCATGGAGCAGTTTCTACGCTTCTCAGCTCCACCAGCTGGCTTTATTTCAGGCCAAGGGATTTGTTATTTTGTTGAAAAGCAATTAAATATTACATTTTTCCTCAAAATACCAAGACACTGTAATAAACAGCCCATGGATGCGTGTTTGAGCTCAATGGCCAGTTGGTGAATGGCAGAAAGGCATCAAAAGGAGATTAATTGATTTACATAATGTAGCAAGCATATCATAACAAGATATGTTCCACCTAAAACTGCTGTGAGACCAGAATGCTGCTTCACCAACTGGGCCCGTCCAGCTCATTAAAATATGTGATTCCAGAGTGTAAAGACAATGAAGGAGTTGTATCAGCCCAGCCTGGTGGATTCTGAAAGGCCATTGCTTAGCTGTCCAACCTTATAGAGATTATGATGCCGAATGTGATGTTTATATTAAAATGAGGAACAGAGATGCCAATATTAGGCTTTTTCCTGGCCACTCTACTTTGAGGTCTGATCTACCGGCATCAGTTTTGATAGTTTACTTTTACACTGAAAAAAAAAAGCCAGTGTTAAATTTTAATTCAAAATAAAATTAAGTAATTACACTATTCCCATTTGTGCATCAAAGCATTTCTTCCTAACGTAAGTCTGTTTGTTATTAAATTCAGGAAAGTACATTGACATACATGTGTTTGATGAATTTTATAAAACAAAAATAACAGTTTTTAGTTGTTACTGCAGAAAAAGGGGTTAAAGTTAGTTGTTTTTTAGTATTAGTGGAGAAAATAAATTCTAATAAAGTATAACAATATGAAAAGCTATTTGAAAGAAAACTATTTTTGTAGAGGCATGTCAACTGTTTATTCAGGCTGCTATTTTTAACCAAACAGAGCAACTTCAGGAGATATTAGGGAAGGCTTAGCATATTACAGCTGTTTTATCCTTTTTAGCTTTCATGTTCCGTATGTTGCAGAACATGCTGGATTCAGAAATGTTTGGAGACTTTTGGAAATTTCAGAGTTTGAGTAAATAATAAATGGTAATTGGCTTGTATGTGTATAACGCTTTATCCAGTCCTTAAGTCTCCAAAGCACTTCACATTGCATTCAGTTATTCACAGATTCACACACTGCTGGAACGCTATGGTGTGTCCACAGCTGACCTGGGGCACACTAAGAGAAAGTCTATAGAGTAAGGCTCAACATTGTCTTGAATATATACACGGAGGCATGTTTTATTAATGCTAACTGTGCTAATTGTTAATGGAAGATGCTAAAAAGGGTTTAAAATCCAACTTCCATAATCCTTTTGGGTTTTACAGTGACTGCTTTCTCAGTTTGATGCTCTGTCTGGTGGTAAAATAAACAAATTATTGACCCTTACATTGCAACATAGCTTGTTATTTTAGCTCCTACAGAAAATTAGAATTAGCTGAAATTGCAATGACAGGTACTGCACACCCAGGGATTGGGTGTGCAGTACCTGTTATTATTATCAAAAAGCTCTCCTTAGTGGATCTTTAATTGGAATACAATAGATTTCTCAGTTTGATCAGCAAAATACTATGCATGATCTATAATACAGTTTTACAATCTGTGCATACAAGAGGCAGTAAATATCTAAATGAAAGAACTAATCATTAAATGTTTACATTAAACTAACTAATTTAAAGTTTTAAAATGTCCTATAAATACCTTTTTAAAATACCTTTAAGACTGATTGAATACAGGAACACATGAACATTTTCTGATTGCTGCGCCTCTCCTCATTCCTGTCTCATGAGCTCGCTCTTTAAGGGTAGGTCTTTTTCCTGAAAACATCCAGATCTTTTGAGACTGGAGGTGTAGGTAATTTATTTGTCCGGTCGGCTGGGAGGAGGCTGATACAGATCTGGGAAAGGAATCCTCCGGGTTCAGTTCTCTGTCAATGAAGGGTACTGCTGGGAGTGACTCTGGCATGAGTCAGCCCTTTCTCCAATCCTGTTTAATACTCTCTCCCTTTCTCACTAAATCTAAGTCCACATGTGGACCAATAAACTAGTGTGCTCCAACAAAATCCATCTATAAAGATAATCACATCAGGGGATATGAAAGTTAACTCGGAATAATTGATGTGTAAAAAAACATTTGGATTCACACAGATTGGTTCATTCCCATTACAATCTGGGGTTAAGTTATCGATCTTAGTTAATCATGGCTGATATATTTACAATTAAACACTTTCCTCTCTTCTTTATGCAGTAACCAGAGATACAAAAAGTCTATTCATATCCCTTATTGCAATGCATTAAAGTCATGATCTCATCAAAGAAACATGAGACGATAGCATTAGCTCTGTGCACTAAATCTGGCCTTGTTCTTCCCCACTAAAATGTATTCTTTAATACAATGTCCTGTCTCTGCAACTTCTACCTTATTACAGTGGGTTAGTTTTACCCAGCACGCAACAAAGATATATCCATATATCGTTGGAGGCTCTCAGCTTTAGTTCCTCTATCTAAGAAAAGAAAAAGCTTTTTTTGAAACAATTTGTAACCAGAATACTAAATACTTTACCCTGGCATCAATGCTGGAATCAGTGAGCCTTTTTTTCATTCGTAAGTGCTCAGTCTGTGTTTGCAATGTAGTACGATCAGATTTTTCACAGTTTTTGCTAGGGCTGAACAATTAATTGCATATGCAATTAAATCGCAATGTGACAAAATGAGATTATTATTCGCAAAGGCTGCGATTTGACTTGACGTAAACATATCTGGTAAAGTCACGTGACTTGCAAACAGCTCAAACAATGCAGGGAGAGAAGGAAACGTTGCACTTTAACCTGTTATAAAATGGCCTAAAGCATAACAGAATCCAACACTGCACAATATTTGGTACCTAAGAGGAACAGTACATCAGTTGTGAGAAATTATATCTGCTATGAAAACGTTGATGCTGCGCAACAGCAGATAATGCAGAACCCGCCTTGCTGCCTCACGAGGTACACTGCGAAACTTTATCAACAACTAAGAACATCACACCACCGTATATGAGAGTTGCACGGGTAAAATGACCGCCACCAGTGTTTCAATTTCCAGTAAACAAATTTCCAGCCGACAGGGATCGCTGACCGAGCTGTTTGACAGAATCTCTCCTTACGGCAATATTATCCTTATACGCCGCCAAGTTGTGTTCCTTTTCAAAAGAATGCCTATGGAGACATTAATTAGCAGAAAGTCCTGATGATATGTTTCAATAATCTGTTACCAACTTAAATAGATAATTTATCTAAATATATTGTACTTTGGCTTCTTGTTTAAAGTTTGCAAATGAGCTAAAGATTCTCAATAATCTTAAATCTGGGGTCCATTGCATTATGTCATCAAGGAGAGGAGTAGATTTTGAAATTTGAATGGCTATTGCTCCCTCCTTCACTTTTGGAAGGATGTGAAAGCCACAGCTTATACACACAAACATATATATGTGTATGTGTGTGTGTGTGTGTGTGTGTATATATATATATATATATATATTCACAGAACAGTGACAGAAAAATCTGAAGGCTGCCACCTTGTGATGCAACAGACCCCATGGGGGTAATCTATTCTGTATGCGGAAAGAAATCCAAAACCTCATGTATATAACTTCTGCAACAATCCGAATATTAGATTGCGAAAAAGAAAAAAAGAAAAGTGATAATTTTCGTTCCATCAGATATTCTAATAATAGCACAAGCGTTTAATTTCACTTTTATGTGTAGTTCTCTGGTCAGGTTGTTTTGGTTGAATACTACTGAACAGATACTATTGAATAGGTATAAACTCGTAAGATGACTGCTGGTTAGGTGACTACCCACCTCCAACCCCCAATCACAAAAAATTTGATGGATAACAATTGTGACCGAAATTTTTATATTACATATATATTAGGGCCGGGACCCTATTAACATTCTTAATCTAATTAATTACAGGCTTTGTAATTAGTTAATCAAAATTATTCGCACACAAATATTTGACTTGAGAAATGTGAGAATTTTCTTCACATGGATTTTTAGTATGAATAATGACTGAATACATAAGTTTAAGTTATCAGAAAAAATAAAAACCATGAATCTGTCAGGACACCATTAAGAGAATCATGGAGAAAGCGGAAATGTCTCTCAGATAGAAATAGATAAATTAACACGGTGATGACCAGCAAGCTGCAGCGCACCACCATCATCCCTCCTTGCAGAGCTGTGGAGGATGAAATCCCTCTCGTGGACTGAGTTCTGAGATTCTCTGGAGGATCGAGTCCAGAGGAAATAGCTGGAAGCAGCGCCAATGCAGCCGTGTGCGCCACGTAACACGAGAGCGTATGCAGTGACAGAGTAGATGATACCGCTCCATCACCAAAACCTTCATGACAGAAAGAAATAGCTGCAGCATAAGTTTTAACTGTAGTGAAAGCTAAATTTCTGTCCATCAGCTGCTGGAGGAACGACAGCACGTGGCTTAGCGGACATGAAACAGGATCTGCTCCTTTCTCTGCGCACCAGTGCTGGAAGGACGCGATGCATAAATAGGTGTGATTAAAATGCGTTAAGATTTTTTAACGCATTTTAATCGCAATGAGGTCTCTTATCTGCTATCCACCGTAGGTAAAGAGAGGCTCTAAGGAGTGCAGTGGCCAAAAAATGTATCAGCTCAAGCGTTTGGCTCAGGGCGCTGCCTGAAGCCAGCAGCACGTATAGTAGCAAACAAGCACAGAGAGCATAGTGCTAGCATCGATGCTTAGTCCTTATTCATGGTGTTTTTAAAACATATAAGTTATAACGTTTGGCTTTAAACCACTTTGACGTTATGGTCCTCCAAAGTGTGATTGGAGGATTTTAGCTTCTCTGTTTATCTCAGTATACTTTGTTGTGCGCACGTAGCGCACAAGATAAGCAGTTTCAACTCATCACGGGGCGGGGCGACTGTGTCTGAGAGAGAAAGGAGGTCTCTGTGAGACCATGCCTGTGACGTGGGAACGCTGAACGCTCATGTACCAGGCTCAGCCAGTCACAAAATTCAAATGCAGTACCACACAATGACCATGAACAGCAGCACTAAGACGTTTTTAAACAAAAAAATTTGAAATTTATCAAGTTTACAGGAAAATGTCAAATATATGCCCTTAAACTGAAAGATTGCATTGGTTAAAACCCATTTATACCACTTATAAGCAAAAAAAGCGGTTTGGGGGTTTAGTTACACTTTAAGGTCACAAACTGCAGGTGATTTTTTGAGAAATTATGTTACAAACCAATACAAAGTAGCACAAACATTTGCTAAAGTTGAGAGTGGATGCATTCAGTGTATCCACTGCCAACATCTCTTAAATATGATCTAGTGCAACTTGTTGCCTTCAGAAGTCACCCCCTTAGTAATCAGAGTTCATCTGTGACTGATTTAATCTCGGACATGATGGTAGCAATATCAGGCTGTAATAATGAATAATGTTCTTCAGCAGAAACAGGGAAGCTGCTTAAAGTTTAGGAAAAGAATTATGAAGCTAAATGCAGGTCAATCTTATGGGCTCGACACACAGGGAGCGACAAGCGACAGGCGAAACTCGTCGCCACCAAGGTGAAAATGAAAACACGGGACGCGATAAACAGCAGCGAATGCGGCATCGCGCTCTCGGATCGCTTGTCTACAAGAAATCCTATTGGTTATTAAATTCGCAGCAATTCTGACATTTTTAAAGCGATCCGTGACAGACAAAGCATCAAGGATGAAGATTAAGAATATCCATCCATCCATCCATTTTCTTTACCGCTTAATCCTTAATGGGTCACGGGGTGCTGGTATGAGGGGCCACATGGGACATTATTCAGGATTATCCTCTCACACACACATGTGAAATTTAATTCATTCACACACTATAGTGAAACCTTTCATATAGCATACTGAAATCATTCACACACTATACTAAAACCTCTTATATAGCATATTGAAATCCTTCACACACTATAGTAAAACCTCTCATACATTATACTGAAATTGAAATCCTCTCATACAACATAGTGAAATCCTCTCATACAACATAGTGAAATCCTCTCATACAACATAGTGAAATCCTCTCATACAACATAGTGAAATCCTCTCATACAACATAGTGAAATCCTCTCATACAACATAGTGAAATCCTCTCATACAACATAGTGAAATCCTCTCATACAACATAGTGAAATCCTCTCATACAACATAGTGAAATCCTCTCATACAACATAGTGAAATCCTCTCATACAACATAGTGAAATCCTCTCATACAACATAGTGAAATCCTCTCATACAACATAGTGAAATCCTCTCATACAACATAGTGAAATCCTCTCATACAACATAGTGAAATCCTCTCATATAATATACTTAAATCATTCACATACTACACTAAAAATTTTGATATCGAATTTCACTAGTATGTGTAAGAGCAATTCTACGTATGTGTGTGAGAGGCAACTTTCACTTGAAACGGAAGTAGTAGAAAAAAGGAGCGCATTTTCAAAACAAACGAAGAAGAAGTTGGAGAAGTAGTGACACATTTTACACCCATCATACTAATGTCTGCTCAGCAGCCTGAACGTGACATCAGCGAAGCAGCTGCCTTACTGAATACCATACTGGCCTCAGCAGAAACTATTAGAACTCTTAGTAATGCGACAGCAGCCGGACAACCACCGGTAGCCATTCTGAATGAGGACACGGTAACTAGCCAACTAGCGTCGCTCTTTCCATCCCGCCGGCATTTCTTTTCATGCCCGATGTCCATTTAGTGAAACATTGCTGAGCTTGATAACGTGGTGCGCATTCTCTCCTTAATGGAACTGGACCTGAAGAAGCCGGCAACGCACTGCTTTGGCGGCGGGATGGAAAGAGCGATGCTAGTTGGCTAGTTACCGTGTCCTCATTCAGAATGGCTACCGGTGGTTGTCCGGCTGCTGTCGCATTACTAAGAGTTCTAATAGTTTCTGCTGAGGCCAGTATGGTATTCAGTAAGGCAGCTGCTTCGCTGATGTCACGTTCAGGCTGCTGAGCAGACATTAGTATGATGGGTGTAAAATGTGTCACTACTTCTCCAACTTCTTCTTCGTTTGTTTTGAAAATGCGCTCCTTTTTTCTACTACTTCCGTTTCAAGTGAAAGTTGCCTCTCACACACATACGTAGAATTGCTCTTACACATACTAGTGAAATTCGATATCAA
The DNA here is from genome assembly GCA_028564705.1 of Apricaphanius iberus. NCBI lineage: Eukaryota > Metazoa > Chordata > Actinopteri > Cyprinodontiformes > Aphaniidae > Apricaphanius > Apricaphanius iberus. Next base: position 1,695,254 of record JAPXFQ010000556.1, read on the forward strand.
AATTTTTAGTGTAGTATGTGAATGATTTAAGTATATTATATGAGAGGATTTCACTATGTTGTATGAGAGGATTTCACTATGTTGTATGAGAGGATTTCACTATGTTATATGAGAGGATTTCACTATGTTGTATGAGAGGATTTCACTATGTTGTATGAGAGGATTTCAATTTCAGTATAATGTATGAGAGGTTTTACTATAGTGTGTGAAGGATTTCAATATGCTATATAAGAGGTTTTAGTATAGTGTGTGAATGATTTCAGTATGCTATATGAAAGGTTTCACTATAGTGTGTGAATGAATTAAATTTCACATGTGTGTGTGAGAGGATAATCCTGAATAATGTCCCATGTGGCCCCTCATATGCTGGTGCCTATCTCCAGCTGTCAACGGGCGAGAGGCGGGGTACACCCTGGACAGGTCGCCAGTCCATCACAGGGCAGGACAAACAGGACAAACAACCATGCACACACTCACACCTAAGGACAATTTGGTGACATCAATTAACCTGACATTCATGTTTTTGGACTGTGGGAGGAAGCCGTAATACCCGGAGGGAACCCACGCATGCACGGGGAGAACATGCAAACTCCATGCAGAAAGGCCCTGGGCCGGGATATGAACCCACAACCTTCTTGCTGCAAGGCAACAGTGCTAACCACTGCACCACCGTGCAGCTCACCGTGCAGCCCACAGCCCACAGATTAAGAATATTTTGCTGGAATTGACAGAAATTTTGCTGTTCACGTTACTTAAGAAAAGAAAAAGGCAACTCTGGGTTGATCCAATATTAGAAACAAGGCAATATCATGGAGAATATCAACATTTGATGATCGACCTCAAGGATGATAATCATAAAATATAGGAACATCGGACACAGCTACAATTATCTGTTCTTCCATGTGGAAGCAGTTGCAATTTGAAGTAGCATGCTCTCAGCTTATTGGTCAGTCAATGAAACATTCGCTGATTGGTGCATGCGAAGGCGACAAAAGTTGAAAATTTTTCTACTTTCTTGTGTCGCGTCGCAAACCCGCGTGTGCACGTCTACGAGAACGAGCGCGGAATCTCACAGGCACGAATGTCGCCTGTCGCTTGGCTGGAGGAGGGCAGGCGATTTTCACCTCATCGCGCAAGTTCCATAGAAAATGAATGGAGAAGGAGCGATGCCGCTCCCCGTGTGTCGAGCCCATTAGAAGAAAACGTGACAACAGCAGAATAACGACACTAAACATGCAGTTACAAAATAATCTTTTAGACCAAAATATACTCATATGTAATAATGGCACATTCAAAGTCCAGCACTAAATGCCATTAAGAATCTGCAGTAAGACTCTGTGTAAGTAGAAATACTTTTTTCTGTTGATCCGTCACATAAAATCTCAACAAAGTAAATTAAAGTTATTTGGATGTAACTTGACAAAATGTGCAAATGTTCAAGGGGTTTGAACACTTTGCAAGACAGCGTAATATAAAACAGGATAGTTTTAAAGGTTTATAATAACTCAAAGTAATGACTGAGATACTGAAATTGAAGACATATGTTTGCCTGTGTTCAGTTAGCATACGCCTCCTAAACTCTATTGTGTTTCCCCTCTAGGGAGCCACACCAACATGAAGAGATCACTTCTTATCATTGGCTGCATAAATTCATGGAGATCTCAGTTAATGTGATATAGGGCCTTGACTTGTTCTCTCTGCATAACAACCATATCGACTGATGGATTTTACATCCCAGAATGGTATTCGTATGTACATGCAGTTGAGGTAAAACCTGTTAAATTTAAACTTCACTGGAAGCTGTTTTTATTTCAGAAAGCAAAACTTGGCATTTCTATAGAATATTGAGTGGTAATTTTATAAACATATCTTAACCAATTAGGGATGCAACGGTACCACATTTGTCAACCAGATACTGAAATTTGGATCTGAGTAGTTTCCGATACAGAGTACCACTGCGGATACTTCTACCACACAAAGAAATGCCACAAATTGGAAATGGGTTTTATTTTCCTCTCTGCTTGTTACTACAAATAATTGTGAATTAGATAAAAAATATATATATTAATGAAAATTACCACAAAGCTAAAATTTCAAGTGAAAAGCTAGATTTTTTTTGGGTGAAATTATTGCAGAGTTTCCACACTTTACGTTTTGGTTCATGGTACCGGTTAAGTAACCGATAGCGATATGAGTACATTAGAATGGTAACGGCCATGATACACTGTACTAGTATCAGTATCGGTGCATCCCTATAACCAGTCATAGTTGCTTGTCATTAAACAGCCTTCTTTAGATTTGTTTGAAGATTTTATGTTACAATCTGTTAAATTTGTGGTACTAAGCACTGTTTTTGTCACTTGACTGCCATACCAATTAGAGTTCTTTGATCAAACAAAGTTAACTTTGAAGGACCTCCCACTGGTACATTTAATCGCAGAGAGATAATCGCATTTCTATAATGTAGACTTTGATTAAATTGCTGTAGATTATTTGAAGTCAAAACCAGTTAAACACAAATACATGTATGCCTTCAACGATGCACGAGGAAACGGATGTGGACAAATTGAGTGTTGCACGAAGACACAAATAACCCCAGAAGAGTATCACAATGACCCCCAGATACCAAGCTGAGTGCTCAAAATTTATATCGCCTTGCATCTATATTTGAGACTCTTATTTTGAATTATAAGATGAAGCAGTTCTTGAGTTTGATTAATGTGTGTATTAGAGCAAGCTAATTAGATCGTTTCTATTTCAACATGTTGGATATCCGGTTGAAATAAAATAAAAACATTGACAATTTTACAGACATATAAAAGAATGACATAAATATACTGTGAGAATACTATGACTACAAATAGATTATTTATAACACAATTTGAATCACATTTGCCATGTCTTGTCATCATTAAAATGAGCTATTGTGTAAAACATAGTTTGTGATTTGTGAAACCTTTATTGCAATTTCGAAAAAAAAGGATTCTTTTTTTTACCCTAAAACAAACTGAAAAATAACTAACCTAAAGTTATCCGCTAAACTTTTGAGCTAGGTCTTTCATTACTATGACATCATATTGTTGATCTTAACAAATGGAACCTAATTTTCTATTACAAATGTACACCAGTACCTAACTGGATGGAATGATATCCAATACCTCAAAGGCTTAGTAAACATCCCTGCACCAAGAGCAACAATGGCTATACCTTTCAGGGCCACATAACAAAAAAGTACCTTTAACTACCTCTCCATTCTTATATATAATATTGTGGCATTGTGTTCAAACAAGAGAGAGAGAAATAAATATCCAAAGAGGAATTAAAACATCCCTTAAAACTTTGAACTCAAACCAAGCTGAAGTTGAAAACCTCTTTAAAGACACAGGCTCTCAAGAGCAAAGAGCATTTTCAAGGAGGAAACACATATCTCTCATCAGTTCTATTGCTATTTCGGTTTTGAGAACATTGTAGAGGGTTTACAGCTTTAGGCTGCAGAACAAATTCATGCCAAGAAGTAATCATGGATCTAAACTCCTTCAAACACCTTCCAGACATTAAAGCCTTTTCCTCTGCCACACAGCATTCTCTCAAGACTAGACCACTGTTTGTGTGGGGAGTAACTTGTTGACTTCATACTTAGCAGTATTATCTGTTAGAGATGTTTTACAATGTATGCATCTTTTGTGTGTCTTTCTGTCTGAACATGCAGCAGTAGACTCAAAAGCAAATTACCTTGTTTTCCCAGAATTGCATACGTTATGTTGTCGATTTTATGTTTTTGAAAGGGTGTGGTACAGGATAAAGTCTCTTCAGACAGAAACTTTTCAGAGGTTGAATATCCTGGTGCCTTACTTTGCCAGCAAAAGATCACTTATTGTGTATGCTTTTCTTAACTGAGCTCAGTATATGGTAACAGTTCAGATGTTCTCTTTCTGCCTGGAGACTGATAGGTGGGTAAATAGGCACTCAAATTCAGCTGATAGGAAATACAGTGTTTCCAATTAGCCTCATTTGTTCTTTCTGAAAGATTAAGAAAAGTACACAAATCTTCTTCCAGCCACCTCACCAACAGTGTACAGCAACAAATTGAGTAGCGGCAGAATTGCTTTACTTTATGCTTTGTACAGCCATATAAAAAACCTCGTCTCTCTGACACTTTCTCCAGTAGCTCTTTGAAAGGATTTTAAACCAAAGGAACAGTTTGAGATATCATTTTACTGGTCTTTAAACTGTTAATACACCTACCAATCTGTCTCTGAGAGTCTGAGAACTAAACTGACAAAAAAAAGAGCGCGAGAGGTTACTAGTAGACTATAAAATGGAAGAAACAGGTATGGTTGCTGTGTTTCTGTTAGCTTTGTTGTTTTAAACTGCTTCGCCACCAACTCTTCTAATTTTACCAAGCGGTTGTTTTGTGACGTCAGCTGATATAATTTCTCTCTAATTTTATGGTACTCACTTAGCCTCTTCCAGTGAATCAACCTCCGGACTAGAAAAGCCCGCAACCTAGCGTTTTTCTCTATGTGTTACGATTGACTTGAACATGACTTAGATTCCTGTGTGTAAATCTTCTCTGCATAAAGAGAAAACGGGCGTGTGGATGGATAACTCACCACAGGCTGTCTTTAGTCACCGACGACGACCGGCTCCCTCAGGCCGGATATATACTCGGCTGTATCAGTCCACACCGCCAGTCTGGTCATGAATCCGTTGTTGGGATTTCAAGTTAAAGACAGTGACATCCCATTTCCTGAATTCGTGGTTTCCAACAAAAGAAAAGGCATAGTCCAGGTTTTCACCGTGATTTGCTAAAACATCTGCTCCTCCCACACGCTGGGCCACTCAAGCTTCTCTTTATCTCCCACAGGTACGATTGATAGGCAGTTAATTACAGGTGAGCCAGAGCCACCACACACCCCAAAGCATGTACAATCAGTCCTGGCCCTGATTCATCTCACTTACAATCTATTAATAACCCAGTTAAGGGATTCTTGATGCCGATTTAGGCTTGTAATAAATTTCTAAATATGATTTTATAGCTAAAAAACAGTTAACAGTTTCTGAAGACATGTATGCTGAGCATTACATGTCTTTGCTTACTGCGTTTTAAAAGAGAAGAATGGCAAACAGGTGTGATAGTGTGCAATAACCCCTTGAAGACTACTACTTTTGCATATTTTTGACTTTGTATCAAAATCAAAAGTGTTGTTTTAAATAACTTAGGAGGCAAATCAATTTTTGTAGATCGTCTTTACAGTTGTTTAAAATGTTTATTTTGCGTAAAATACCCTACTATTGTGAAACAGTTTTTTTACTTAATGTTATTACACCATAAAAAAATCTTTGACTGACCTGATAGACCTCTTCTGACTCTGCATGTTTTTCTCTTTATTTTTTCATTTAATCTTATTTCAGGTGATTTACATATCAAAATATTCATGAATGTAGCTTAAATACAGTAATCAGAGCTCTTCACCTACAACAAATTATGGCAGTTTATGCAGTTTCAAAGATGTCTGTGATGAGACTTAAAACCCCATTTAGTAAGGCGTGCTGAATTAGCTCATGCCAGAAGTGACAAAACAATCATTGTAAAATTACTATGAAGTGGTATGATGCAAAAATTAAGCAGACATTGCTTTTGATACTAGAAACCTCTTAACAATGAAGCTGCCTCTTGAAATGAAACCACCTTAAAGGAGGCCAGACGTTAACATTTACTGCCTACCCTCTATATTTAGAGGGACTCTAAGTGGAAAACTCACATTTCTGTTCTTAGCCAAACAGGGTTGTAGAAGTGCTGTCGGTCAGACCTCACCTGAGCATGGGTAGCCCAAGTGACGGAGAAAGGCAGGGGCCTGTTTATTCTCTAAACCAGACACTTCTGTCCCACCCATTTTGTGCCATGCTTTGGTCAATAAACATGGACTTAATTTAGTTACTTTACTTTTAGCTGTAGCTTGAAATGTGGTCTGTGAAAATGGATACCTGGGAATGCAGCAGACTGCAAAGCTTATGAAAAGAAATGTGAAACCCAGATTCACTTGAGAGCTGAGTATTAATGCCATCTGTTTGACAGGAATTAAATATTTCTGAAATTTGTAGCTATGGCTGAAGCTTTGCATAAACCTGACCTTATATTTTGCTTAATTCCGGCAATCCTTGTTAAAAAATGTTTTATTTATCCTTTCAAAGGTAAACTGCTACTACCATGGAAAAGTGGAGGGCCATATGGACTCAGATGTCAGCCTCAGCACCTGTGCAGGGATTAAGTAAGATTGTTTTGTATTAACATAGTTTAATGGCAGGTTCAACCATAAAGCATCCTACATTTTGTTACATTAAAACCACAAAGTTTATTGCAGTTTATTGGTATTTTATGAGACAGGCTTAAACAAAATGCATAGTTAGGAAGTTGAAGTAAAACAATCTCATTTGATCTGTATGGCAGAGTTGCAAGAAGAAAGCCACATTCTTGACAGAAAGGCAAAAGTTGCTCTCTGCAGTTTGTTACAAGAGAAAAGAGAGCAAGAAGGTGGAAAAGGATGCTCTGGTCAAATGACATCAAAGTTAGACTTTTTGACCCGTGCGCAAAATTCTTTCATAGAATATTGAAATAAAGAACCTGTGGCAATCTCAGTGAACTATTATGCAAAGTAAACTCTGGGGCATTTTTACACTTTTAGTTTCTTGATGTGTAATGCTGGTAGTAACATATCTAAAAGACTCACCTCTGCACCTGCAGTGAATAGTGGCTACGCTATGTAATCCCAATAAATACATTCAAGTTTGTGGTTGTAATGTGACAGAAAACCATGGGTCCAGCTGTTAAACATTATTCTCCCACCTGATCCTCATTTGCCATCTGCTTCCTTATTATAAATAGCCGCTGCTTTTTAGACCTCGCTTTTCAGATCTTGTCCTTTGTTGTTGTTAATTATGGTCTAGTCAGCTCCCTTGGAAAGTTGGGTGTTTCTGTATTTTGCTTTCTCCTGAAGTTTTTGCGTTTGGATTCCTTTTTAACATTCTGTTTTTGTGATGCTGATGAGCATGAAAAACTTTTTATTTGGCATTTTTTTGCCCCTTTTTTCATATTTCATAATATAATTCATTTTGCTGCCTGTTGGTGACAATTATCCTATAAAAAATTATTTGTTCAAATATTTTGGAATCTGGCTTGTTGACAAATTATCCTTTGATGCTCAACTAACTGATATTTTAAAAACAGGTTAGACCTTAGCTGTTTATGTTAATTTTTTAAGTATCTTTCCTTTGCAAGCAGACTGTGATGTAAATATTTGTTTGCATGATTCTTACTCTATTAAAAAGACTGAACTATGCATACAATGACTCATTATTACAAATGCAGATCCTTTGACTTACCGATATCTAAAAATCTTTTGGTCGGAACTCTTGGAACCATAGAGGGGAAATAAATTCAATTCAATCCGTCCGTCCGTCCGTCCGTCCGTCCTTCCATCTTCTTCTGCTTATCCGGGGTCAATTCAATTCACTTTTATTTATATAGTACCAATTCACAACAAATGTAATCTCAAGACACTTTACAACAAAAGTCATTTCATTACAATTAGACAAACATTCCAATCAGTTAAAAGTTTTCTATGTAAGGAATCGCAGCAGATTGCGATGAGTCATCGACATGAGGTTGTGCCTGGATCATGCAGACTCCAACCACAGCTATTCCTCAGCAATCCATCATACTGAGCAGGCATGTGGCGACAGTGGAGAGGAATAACTCCCCTTTAACAGGAAAAAACCTCCGTCAGAACCTGGCTCAGTACAAGCGCTCATCTACCACGACAAGAGACAGCATGGAGGATGCTTGGTGACTTTGAGCATCATCTGGACGGATGCTCCCCATCCAGCAGGGGGCATTATAGTTGAGCAGGATACCAGACCGGGTGGAGCTTCTATGGGGAGAAAAACACACAAAAAATTATATTTTTCTATGTATTGCAAAAACTGTGAGCTAACATAATGACTTGTATTTCGAAACCTTTTGTAATATTATACCAATACTGTATGTATGACTTAAGTTGAAATTCAAAAATATTGGTGAAGTTTCACAGAGGTAACTGTATTTATAAAAATTGTTCATTCATTTTGTTCCACATTTTCGGAATTATCAATGTTTAGACATTTTGTTCACTTCTCATTTCGATAATGCTCTTAGAAGAACTCTGAAAGAAACACATAACTTCTTTATTTATATATTTTAGTAATAATATTTTATTTTAATTGCCATTGTTTAGATTTTATATGAATTTGTATGATTTTTTTGTTGTTGTTTACATTGTCTGATGATTTTACCTGAAGGTTTTTTGGTATTTTACCTCATTTTGAACAAGGCTCCCTGGATCAAGAGATGTTGTTTCTCAATATGATCTTTCTGACTAGATAAATGTTTCTTGTCATTTTTACAGATCCCTTTTCTTTCAGTAGCTCTCACCATTTCCATTATTTCCATTGTACCATTCCCTACATTACCAGTCTTTAGTGACAGGTGTTTATTTTTAACTGCATAAAAAAACTTGGGTAATATCCTGATTCCTTTCGATAATATATCAAGGACAACAGTATTGTTATGAAAAAAAACTAATAAACAAGACATTTTGCAACAAACTGAGATGAGACTGTTTATGTAGTCTCAAAAATGACATACTGGGAGGCTTTCAACATGTGAAAAGTTTCAGGGTTGGAAAGTCTTTGTTTGCAGATGTCAGACAGCAGAAATGATTGCTGCAGTGTTGCTGGAAAGCATCCGGAATGTTTTAATAAATCAGCCAAAAAATGCAAGCCCTCTGCAGAATGATTTAGCGGAGTACAGATGATTTGCTCCTGACCTTGGTTGTAATATTTATTTATTTTAGTTTCTATGAAAACTGTCTGCTCAGTGATGGGTCAACAAGACGTTTTTGACACATGGCTTGACCCAGTCATAGACACAAATGGTTTCCTAGTTTAGGGCTGGCAGCACTTCGACTTTTGAGAGTTACTCACTGTAGGGTGAGTTCATTTGGTTTTAAGTGTTGTGAAAGGTTCAATTTACTTACATTTTCAGAGGATATATCATGAGAAATGTTTAAAAGAAAAAAAACAAGCCTTATCATTTAAAACACATAATGCCACTGTATATGCTACACATCAAAGGCAGTGCAATCAAGTGTCAAATTGAATTATTGTTATTCCACCACATAGTAATTATTTCTTTCATTTCCCTTTCTAAGTAATCCCGACCACAGCAACATCACACTACATTTGGCTTTGTTCTGGTTTATTGCATGCAAAGTATTTGTTGCACTCTATGACAAAGAAGATGATTGTTAACTGTTCAAAGAGAAATGATAAACAAAACCCACTAAGAAATCCTAGAGTGTTTTTAACCTTGACTGGCCTTGACTAGATACTGACTGGTTTTTGGATCTCAAATATGTTTGTTTCAATCAGTGAAAGCACTATATACCTAAGCACTAAAGGGTCACATTAACAAGGCTCTTTAGTGTGTCAGGAGCTCAACGTTTTTACAGTCCCTCTGTAGTGTTTAAAAAAGAATTTTGAGAAAGCACAGACCTAAGAAGTTATTTAACTGTAATTTATATGACAAGCTGACAAATGTCTGTGGTTCATGCAAATTGCAGAAGAAGGTGAGAAAGCCAGACTTTAGCAGATTAAGGAAAGTCTGAATTACGCAGGGCATAGTTGTTTTTTGAAGAGTTCATTATTTGTCTTTCTTGTAATATATTATATTTGGAAATCTTGGCAGAAAAGAAATCTCACAGTTAAGGTAACTAAGGTTCTCCATATTAGTGGTTCTCACACTTTACTTTTATGTAATACATATAACAGCGATAGACACAAAGTTTTTGAAGTGCTACTAAAAAGATAAGCATTTCAAACGGCTAAACAGCTAGACCTAAACTTTTTTGACTATTGTGTTTATTCATAAAAACACAAACAAACAAAAAACATTCTTATTGATTGGTGCTGCCTGTCTGGATAAAAAGATGTGGTTTAACTACATTTAGGTTTTAGATAAAAGTAATATTCTAAATCATTCAATTTGAAAAGTTTGATGTTTTATATCAAAACCTAACCTTAAAATCCATGATTTCTGCAGGAGTAATTAAATATTTATTTGACCTCTTGTTTGTATTTCATTAAGTCACTTCATATTCATACTACTATGCAACCTCTGTTGGAGTGTGCTGCTAGAGTGTTTGAATAATATGCTGATAAGTATGTTGTTTTTGCTTTGTTTTACTATTATAACCTAGTCACTGTTATTAATAATTAACAAATCTACTGTCTAGTTTGCACATTTCTTTTCTTTGAGTGCAAAAACTCCAGAAAATATGTCCAGATATTGATGTTTTAGAAGTGCTAATTCACTAAACATGCCAATTGCTAATATACAGTAAGATGTCACAGATAGCTTTGAAAGGGAATAAATGTTTTACTATGAATAAAGGACTACTGCATTTATTTTTACCCTTTCATTTGATTTTTGTTTTTGTATATTAGTGATTTCTTTGTTTATGTACATATTTTTTAGGACCCCGGGAAGAATAGCTGCAGCACGGCTGTAGCTAATGGGGATCCTTTCAATAAAACTAAAACTTAGTGAAACTAGGAAAATTATTTTTATTATTTTTCTTTAAAAAAGTTATTATATCACAGTTCTTGAACAGAAACTGGAGTTCTCTAAAATTGGCAAGTTCAAGTTTTCTGAAAAGCCAAAAATCGGTACATATCTATTAGTTCCTGTCCATTGGAATTACTGCTAGGCCACAGTTTACTTGAGACTGGAAAACAACCTGTACTGAAAATCCAAGGTAATAGAAGGTTAAAAGAAGGGACAGTTTTCTACTTGTTTAAGAAAATTGGAATACAAAACTCATAAAAAGTGTCCTGGCACCGATCAAGTAGAGCTGATAAAAGAAAATATTTTCCCAAAAGATGACTGGTAGTAAGGACCTGAAAAAGAGGTTTTTGTTACGTTGAATCATACAAGTGCTTGGAAATTGTTATGTATTTAGTTAAATGTTTTTCTATGAAATATCACAATTCTACTTTGTTATATTTTTTGTTTGCAGAGGTTTCATATATCTTGGAGGCAGATCCTACATGCTGGAACCATGTGCTAACTGCTCTGATGGGATGCACTGGATCTACTCAGCAGATCACCTAAGTTTTGTTCCTGGCACCTGTGGTCATGGTTTTAACATTTCCCACCCTGTTCTCCATGCAGACAGCAATCCATTCAAGGCATTTAATATGAGAGTAAGGATTTTAAGTTTTCCCCCTACCTTATTAATCACAATAAGGAGTGAAATGACATCAAGAAATAAATAATGGGACAGATGTGGTTCCAACTTGAACTTTCCAATTCCTTGTTAGTACCAGAAAAATTTACCCATTAAATTCATACATTTTTTATCTTGGCTTTGTTGCGGAGCTGTTATCAGCAGTCAGCAGTTGTTACTTGTACTGGGAAGAAGTGAGATATCTCAGATTGGAGAAATGGTAAATTCCCTGTATTTGTGTATTGCTTTATTCAGTCCATATTGACCCCAAAGCACTTTATACTACATTCAGTCATTCACCTATCCAGGCATACATTCACACACTGGTGATGGTAAGCTATGTTGTAGCCTCAGCTGCCCTGGGGCGCACTGATAGAGACGAGGCGGCTGGAAACTAGCGCCACCAGGCCCTCTGACCACCACCAGAAGCATAGAGCAGGATGTTTTAATAGTAAAGTTAAGTTACTGGAGCCATTTTGAAAGCCATATTACAACGACAACTTAAATAATTATATTCCTGGGGTTTATTTCCTCCTAACTGAAATTACTTTAAGTGTTGTCGGATGCAGATAACTTAGTGACTGGTGACTATAGTTTCACACAACAAACTTTGAACACATTCAAGCTGTCCCCTTTGAGTCAATTTTACCCTTTTGTCTGACCAGTCATATCACACAAACATGTCCAACAAACATGTTTGTGATTCAACAAACGAAGAAATAAAAACATTTTAATTAAGGAAAATGTCATAAAAATGTTTCTCTTAGCCATCTGACATCTTCTAATGAGGCAATAGTGTGGATCTTTATTAATGTTGTTGGTTTTCTTTTGTCACTTGAATTTGAGACACGCTGTTGGAACTAAATCCCTTCATATTTGTATGGTGCAATAACCAAACAACAACTGTTAATTGTTACCATGTTTATTGCACATACCATGGTTACTAAAACTACCAGTTTTCTGAAAAATTCCCCCAAACCACCTTTAGATGAAGCCTCACAAAAGTTTGGCATTTAGTTTTAAAAGGATTTGTTTGCAATTGTTGATGAAGAGGTTTTCCATACCACAGATTCCAAAGTTAAATATTTTTGACCACCCTCAAATGGTGCTAAGAGGAAAATAATCCTCCCACTGTTTGTAGTCATGCTTTTAAAAGCATCTAATCAAGTTAACACAGAGGACATTTTCCTCTTAAGCGTTAGGACCTTCTTACTGCTCGCAGCTATTTTTGACATCATCTACAATTTTTAGAAAATAATTGTTTTAAATAGCAGTGGTTCATACAAGAGTTTTCACGGATGCATATAACTTTCTGACTGTTGACAATAGTTTCACAACAAAGCTTTGAACGTAGCTTGCCATAACCAGTGTGTGAAAATAACAGTTATACTCCATTTTATTTGATGAGTGGATGAATGCTAAGATCAGATTTTTTCGTTGTTTTTCCCAAGGAACAAAGTAAGCATTTAAGTCTTTACCGAATTTAAATAACACCAACCTCTTACCCTTTCTAAAAGATCTTTTGTTGGTTACATATAGGTAAGTGGTCTGCTATATGTTTTAAAGGCTACTTGCTGAATTATTAACGTACTCTTTCCATCTAATGCATCCATTAGTGTCCTACAAGGTATGGAGCCTGGCTGTTGACATCGATGCAAAGCACACATTGGCTAGTAGACGACACGGTTTGTTCTTAAACTGAGATTAGGCCAAAGGTGCCAACAGGGCAGGTCAGTTATAGAAATATCTTGCATAATTCGCACTCCCTACGCTCAGCCCCATGCAGCTCCTGCAAGAATTGTTATAAATCATAGCGGCTACGACCCTATGAAATCTAACCTCAAAGGGAATATGGTTTTGGGAAGGGAAAATACAGACTCCAGTGATTCCTTATCTTAGTACTAAAGAAAAGCGGTCATAGTGAAACATGGCTGATTTACCAGATTAGTACAAACAGTGACAGGAGGTGTTAGAGATGCAACATAAGTTCAAGAAATTCTGAGGAGGTCAAGCAAGCATATGCTGCCTCGGTAAAGCATTCACATTCATTGTTACATTACAGGATTCAATTTCTGTGTATTTGTTTGAATTGTTATGTGGTAGGTAAATACAACATGGTGCATAATTGTGAAGTGCAAGAAAAGCTTTTGCAAAACCAACCTGAAAAGTCCAGTATACATTTGTCAATACTCTGTAGAAGCATTGTTTGCTGCAACTACAGCGGGAAGTCTTTTGTAACAGTTTTATTCTTCTTTGCAAAATAGGTCAAGGTCCTTTAGACTAGACAGTCTGTTCACATCTATCTTTAAATGCTGTCACAAATAATCAAATGTTTTAGACTTTGACTGTAACATTTGAACTAATAACTATAGTTTGATCCAAACCATTAAATTATGTCACTAAATATAGTATAGTGGTTTTGATGGAAAAGGAAACCTTGATCTTAATTTAAAGTATTTTCAGCCTCTAATAGGCTCCACCAATCTCTCAATCAACTTTTACCAGCTTCACTTTCCCTGCTGAAGAAAAGTATCACCTCTGTACTTCAGAATACAGTGGTATTTTTCAGTGTGATTTGTAGAGCACCTGGTCAGATGAGACCACTTATATGCTGAGCTGTAAACATGGCTTTTGACAAACTTTAGAAGGTATCAACAACTGCTGTCTTGTTGCCACTCTGTCTTAAATGTCAGACTTGTGGAGTGTATAAATAATAGTTGTGCTGTCAACAGACTCCTCCACCTGAGTTGTGAATATCTGCAGCTCCTTTAGAGTTACCATGGACCCCTTAGCCACCCCTTCTTTGATTAATGGTCTCCTTGATGGCCTGGCAGTTTTGGTGGTGGTCCAAGTCTTTCTGGCTTCAACTTTCTTTAAATGGCTGATTAAATGATGCGCTGTGAGATCTTCAAAGATTTGGCCTATTGCTTTTTAACCTAGTCTCGCTTTTAACTCCTTCACACCTCACATCCCTGATCTGTCTGTTTGGTTCTTTAGTGTCCATGATGCTGTGTGTTCACCAAAATTTTTCTGAGGTCTTCATAGCACAGCACCACAGACACAGATTAAGACCATTTAGTTTGTAATAGAGTTCAGAAAGCATTCAGGCCATGAAGGCGTCTGAATAAAACATAACGATATACCTTACTTTGTAAGAAAGACAGTGAAGTTTGGGGTTTTAATGTTACAGAATGTTACCCAAATTCAAAGGTAATTAATATTTCTGCAAGACACTGTATAATATAGGTGATGCAGACAAAGTAAATGATTGAGGGGGAGTTTTACTTTTGCTATTAGTTTATTAAGTGTATGTTGATGTCAGTACGAGATATGAATTGCATATCTAAGCATTAGATAATAGATTATCTTCTTTCCAGGTATTACATGAAAAAGTTCATGAAAACTTTTGAGCTATGCCTGTCAAACTGGCAGACATGGGAGCACCTCAGGCAAGACATTTTTAAAACACGTAGGAAAATAAACTCGCATGCTGCACATTTTTATCTATCAAAAGTGGGTATTGTGACCTCTGGGATTTGCATATTTCCCTTGGCATATTAAACATAGTAGATACACATTTTGTAGACACAGTAAAGGAAAGCTAAATTTGAAGTACCCAAATAGCATTTATAAAGGCTAGACCAATCTAGATGTTTTTCACTGGACAATATTAAAACATGTCTGTAATGTACAATGTTTTTTTACAAACATTGATAGGGGATTTTTCTGTTTATTGCACATATTGAATTCTGTTGCTGATTACAGAGTTGCCTCTTGCTCCATGTATTGTCTTCTGTTGTAAGAGGGCTGCAAAATTTAAGCATGAGAGAAGAGATCTTGACGACAGCACAAAGGCCTCCTCACAGAAAAAGAGTGGGAACCGGAACAAAAGAAATGGGAAAAATTGGCTCACATGGCTGATTTATGTGTTTTTGTAAAATCTGGTTTGATACTCCTCCATGAGAGCTTTTATGTTTTTCTGTTGGCCTTTCGAGTGTTTAAAATAATAAAATGATAGATGTCATTTTTTGAAAGAAAAAAATATTTTTCAAAATGAAAGAAAAAGCAATTAAATTAAACCAAAACGACAGCAAAAATCAGACGGGTAACATTATTAAAATTTTTGTTGTAGAAAAGAGAAGGATTAAAATGTGGGAACATAAAGTATCATGTAAGCTCACAGTTACAGGTTACACCAGGGAACTGACGAGAGAGCTGCTATGTTAATAAAAGGCAGTGTGTTCTGCTTAAGGGTGTTAAGATAAGAGGTGGGTTTTTAGAGTGTTCTTGTGGAATCAGATAGACTCAGGAAAGGGTAAAGAGATTTGATCCCTTACTGACAGGACCACCACTTCAGTAACGCAACTTCATGGGGATTTCTGTTGTAGGAAGCTGAAAAGATGTCAAAGTTTGATGGTCTTATGTTTAATTAAGGTGATAATATACAATAAAGAATTGTTAAAAAATTATTTTTAGAATAAGAAAAAAGTACCCTTGCTGAGAAGAGCAATTTTATTCAAGAATTCTAGGTTGTTTCAACATTTTAGCCGCTTTCTCCTACTAATTTTGTCTATCAGATAATAGCATTAATTCTCACCCCTTCTGCCATCGTCTATACCCTCTTATCCTTGCAGGGTGGAGATGTACATTCTGGACAGGTCTGCAGTTAGTCACTAGCCGATTTGTTTGTTCACTGTGTTGAAGACCCAGACTTGGGTCATTAGCATATTATTATTATTAATTCTTTATACGATCTTAAGGAGGACATATAGCATGTAAGAGACTGCGGAATTCTTATTTTTGATCATCTCCATAGGAATGGCTCTAAATCTGGATAGACAAAGTGGTGTGTCAGCTATGAAATGTCGATCTTGATGCTCTGGTGCATATCTGAGTTAATACATGTAAAGCACTTTGAGAAGCTATGTAGTTTGAAAAGTGCCTAATACATAAAGTTTAATTTTATTTGATACATGTATCATCAGTTTAATTGGTTATGCATGTTACCAAGAAGAGTTTTGCAAGCTTTGTTGAGAGAGGTTTCTGACAAAAGAGTAAAACTGGAGTCTTAGGCCTTCTGCTCCTTATTCGTCTAGCTATGTAAAAATGTGCTGCTCTCTTTGATCCTGTAAGGGAGATGATTACTTTGAAATCTTTCAGAAACTGTACATGTAGATTTAAAACTTAAGCTAAATATAAAAGCAAGCCACACTTTTCAGTTTCTCATTTTGCAAAACATTTCAAAATATTTTAGTTTTCTTTTCAGTTATGCTACTTGGTGCTGTTCTATCACATAAATCAAAATAAATTACTGTGAATTTTGAGCTTGTAATATGAACAAGAGTGTAAAACTTCAACAGCCACAAAATACTTTTACGAGGCTGTAGCTACAAACTTATAAGGTCAAAAAGTGTTATCATACAAATGCTTTAAATTCTTCCTTACACTGACAACTTTTTTATTTCCTTTACCGCAATGTTCCTGTGTGTCTCTTACCCAATGCCCCCCTAGACACTTGGTTATCACCATAGCGTGCTTTCAGAGCATACTTGCCCATGCTGGCTTATCTATGGAGGAGGCAGATAAGACCAAAGAGCTTCCAGGCCAGAAAGGACAAAGAAGCTTGGGGTTGATTGAGTGCCACAGCAAGAAAACAGAACCCTTAGCCAGCAGAATAGTATGGGATCTGTGAGACGAAAGAACAACCTTGTGCATGTTTGAGATAGGAAAAAAGAGAGCTGATGAGCTGGTGCCCAACAGAGCAAGACGAGACTATAGATATTCTACTTGGGAGGGAGTTGTCTGTTACCTGCACAGAACACCAAAGTTGAAAAATAAAGAAATTGTTACTGGCTAATATTTGAAGCACTTCATCACGAGTCTGAAACTCTTTACTTGTACTTTTTGTAAAGCTGTCATATAAATCATTTGCTGTATAATCTCATGCTGATTTTGGATTTACAAAAGGGAAATAAAGGAGGTGGAAGAGTGAGTAACAATTTGTGCGAACAGTGTAGCCAGCATTGTCTAAAGTGATTTATTAGTTAATAAGCTAGTTCCTGTATTGTTATCAGAGGATGGTGTGACCTTAGCAGTTCTTACTGGATTACACAGTAAAGGATAACTGATTACTTTGTGCTGATTCTCATTTTTGCTGCATTTTGTATGGAGTGCAGGAGAACAGCCATATGAAGAGATGAACGGATGAATGTAGGCTGCACTTCCCCATTATACTCGTTATTTTTTTGTTTTTTTTATAGTTTTTTAAAAGTTTTTAAGTGTTGTGAAGGCCTATATATGGATTAAAACTATATAGGGATAAAATTGCGAAGTAATTGTAATCTTTATAAAAAAATATTAATAGTTCCTCAGAGAAACAGTATGGTGGGTCTGGTTGGCTTGCACTATCATGTCAGATTTTTTTTACAGCATGACGTGATGCCAAGACAAAATGTATGGAAAACCAAAAAACAAAATGGACAGGCAACAAAAATTAAATATTTAAATTAATTTATTGATTATAAGATTGGTGTGGAGCTGGGCAAATGACTCTAACAATTGCAATTGTACCATAATAAAATAAGTGTAGGCAATAGATACTGGCTTTTAAACTTGATTAGTCACAGATTTTTGTATATTTTGAGCTATAATACAATGTTTTGTAATTTTTACCCTTTAGATATAATGTTGATATGAATGTGTTTGTTATATGTTAGATGCCATTTATATCAAGGACAAAAATTAACTTTAAAGGAAAGCTTTTTGTTAACCTGAAGAAAAATTCATATTTAACTTTTTTAGTTGTTTATCAACAAACCCTGTCCCTTTCTGGAATAAATAGGACTGAAAATTGAAATAGAATTAAATAGGTAAAGACAGTCCACTGCCACCTTATTGCAGTTCCGTGTTTGAAATTTCAATGGCTGGTGGATTTTTCTTTGGAATATAACCACCAATTCATTATTTTTTTATTTTTTTAATAGTGTATTCCTAAAACACTAGTAAGAAATTGGAGCTCAGGAAGCTGAAATACCCAGGCACAATGGGGCTTGACAGGGTATTTGATGGCATTTGCAAATCAGCCATTCAAAGAATGCCTTTGTTTTCTTGCTGCTGATTGGCTGTACCTCCCAAGAGTGGAAATAAGGAAGACTAATTGTGCAAATGCCTCAGGATTCAGATATGTTGTTTGTCTGTGTTTGTATGGCCAAAATGAACAAGTTAAGATGTGGGATGTCACTAAAGTGAGACGCTCTGATTGGTTGATGTGCTGCGTCAAGACTATTAAGAGCGTCAAAAGTTCAGCTAGCTGAACTTCTGCGTTGCTGCCTTTCGACACTACGCAGGAATAGCTTGAAAAGTTGAGGTGACCAACAAACGCAAACACCTCTGACAGCCTCAACCGTTTAGGGCGGTATGACACACCATTAGAGATGTGTACATATGTGCTACTAGGTTATTGTTCATTTTTATGTAATTTTTTTTAACAAATTTGTTTTTACATTGAACTGTACAGGAACTGTATCACATGTAAAATAATAAAAACAAACATTAATCTTCAAATCAGCTTTCAAAGTCTCATTTTAATAGATCATACAAACCTGGTCTTTGAAGGGGGGGGGGTATACTTATTTATAACAGACACAGTTTAATACATCATTTTGCTCCTCTCTGCTGTCTTCTTGTTGTTTCATAAAACCCACACACTTTTTTTTGTGCCATTAACTCTTTCAGCATAAACGGGACCTCCAGGCAACGACCAAATACGTAGAGCTCATCATTGTTGCTGACAACAGAGAGGTAAGAAGAGGTCACAAACTCCTCACCTTTGGCTACATCCCACAGGAAACGTTCTCAGAGGTCATATGCTGAACTGTCATTTCCGAAGAGGCATCGGATGAGACACCCCCGCTATGGCCTCGTTGTCACCTCTGATGTGTCACCTACTCATCTGTTTTCTTCTCTGGCTCCCTCTACATCCTTCTGCATTCATCGAAGGACTGCTTGACTCACAAATTAGGCCTCATGTGCTCTCTGAATAATTAAATCCTTGACTTAAAATCTAAAGAGAGGAACGTTTTCCCCCCTTTCACAACATTTAGAGCTCAACATCACATGATTTAGAGTAGCAGAATGAATTCTGTATATAGTAGGAGGCCCCTAAAGTTATCTTTATTTTTTGAGCAGAGCTAACAAGAACTTTTTAGGAGCTACAGTAACAGGAGCTGTAGAAGATGTAGCAGGGCAGAGACACACAGGACTCATTGTGAAAAGTGTTCTGTTCTTATTTCTCCATGTTTCATTCTGTCTGCTTTGGTTGTTCAGTTTCAGAAGCAAGGCAAAGACCTAGACAAGGTCAAGCAGCGACTAGCTGAGATCGCCAATTACGTGGACAAGGTAACAATTGAAGGAAACGTGTGAATGCAGTGTTGAAATGTGATTTATGAGAAGTCACATCAAGCCAAGAGCCAAGCATCTGACCTCTGAGCTGACGCTGATTGGATTGTTAGCTGCATACTAATATAAACCTTAGCTTTAAAATATAAAGATAACATTTCAACAGATTGCTCAGTTTTATTTGAGTCAAATTAGGCAGGATTTCACTTATTTGCTGTAAATATTTCACAAATTCAAAAGACATGATACCGACTGAAAGTGCTATGTCTGTAACCCTTCCTCTCTCTCTGAACTCTCAGTTCTACAGAGCTTTGAATATCCGAGTTGCCCTGGTTGGACTTGAGGTGTGGAGTGACGTGGACAAGTGTCCCATTACACAGGACCCCTTCACTACCTTGCATGAGTTTCTGGACTGGAGGAAGGTCAAATTACTGCCTCAGAAGCCTCATGATAATGCCCAGCTAATCAGGTAGTTTGTGATAAAGTAAAGCAGGATGTTTCCATTGTTTCACATGTATGTCTTTAATTTAAAGCCTAGAATAAAAAAAAAATATTTCAGGTCTGCAATTAAATTGATGATCACTGTTTAATAAACTATGGTCATTATTTTGGCTGTAATGCTTAAAATTCATGTCGGATTTGAACAGAAAAATCATGCCAATTGTTTATATATTTTATACAATATCCTGTCTAACATTCCGTTTTACAAAAGTGTAGTGTCTGTATGTATGCAACTTTATAGACCCAGCTCAGTCAGATAAGATGGAGAGCATTTCTGAGCAATGGCTTTCAAGTTTTGCCACACATTTCAAGTTGAATTTATATCTGGACCTTTATTAACACATAAATATCCTTTACTATTAACCATGCCAATTTAGTCCTGGCTGTATGTTTAGAGTTGTGGTATTACTGTGAGGAGAGCCTCCTTCCCATTACCAGTCTTTCCAGTATCTAGCAGCTTTTCTTCCATAATTGCCCTGTATTTAGGCTTATCATAATGACAAATTTTGCTGGACAATGAACTACCCTGGAAATGATTGCGATAAATGATAATTAGATTAATTTCAGTTACGTTTATTGAAATGGCGCCACTACACAACACATCTTCTCAAGGAACTTTACAAGAAAAGTAATTTCAATTCAGTTGTACATACATTCCAACTAATACTTCAGTTCATTAGTGTAATAATTTTAAAAGTTTTCTATCTAAGGAACCCAGGTACGTTGCATTGAGTCATTGACTTGCAGCACTCACTCCTCCAGGACAAATATGTAGCAACAGTAGACAGGCCACCTGCATTGTCTCATTTACTTCACAGCAATCACTCATACTGACCATATAGCGACAGTGGAGACGAAAAACTCCCCTTTGACAGGAAGAAACCTCCAGCAAAACCTTGCTCAGTGTGCGTGGCCATCTACCAAGGCCTACTGGGGGTT
The DNA here is from genome assembly GCA_028564705.1 of Apricaphanius iberus. NCBI lineage: Eukaryota > Metazoa > Chordata > Actinopteri > Cyprinodontiformes > Aphaniidae > Apricaphanius > Apricaphanius iberus. Next base: position 1,716,415 of record JAPXFQ010000556.1, read on the forward strand.
CAAGAAGACCGAACAGAGACATAGAATAAACAAAAGTACTGATGTTAAGAGTACTTTTTGTGTTAAAGAAATTAAAAAGTTGATAACAGAACATGAAGAACATTCAGTTAGTGGAAGCATCAAGCCAGCTTACACCAGCCTATACCTAGCACATGACCAGAGGAGCTAGAGAAAGCTTAGAAGATCAAGGTTACATATACATATATATATATATATATATATATATATATATATATATATATATATATATATGTACTGTATATGCTAAGTAATAGCATACAACTCTGTGATACTCCAAAATAAACCTCAACTGTGAGGATTTATCATTAAATGAACAAATTGGAATAAAAATTTAACCCATTTCTTATTTAGAGATTTTTTTTTTAGTTAATGTAATAATAATGCATGTACACTCTAAACTTTCATTTCTGAAGAACATTCATTAACATTCAAAATAAGTTAGCAAAAAAACAATTAAATAATAAAAAATTGATTAACTGTAAACAGAACGTCCCTTGAAAAATAATAATGATAATCCTTGGCTCAGACAACTATCAGTTAGGGGGTTTGTTTTTTATTTTTTACATGTATGTCAAAAATCAAAAGAAATTTAGAATAGAGTGGAACAGAATAACCCTTTAATTGTCCCACAAGGAGAAATTTGGTTTTAACAGCAGCAAAAACAGAACAGAAAAACAAAATTTTTACGGAAAAAAATATTTACATCATGGACATAGTTCCGAAAACAGAGCACTGTTCAGTTATTAAGATTAAAATACAGATAAAGTGGCATACTCAGGTTGTAGGGTGCAACAGTCCAGGATACTAAAAGATTTTTAAAATTCTCAAGAATTTCTCTAGATAGCAGTGTTTTTTTTCTTGCAACTTTTCTTTGAATGCCAGATTCTTTTTGTCATGCTAGTAGGTTATTCTACCTGGGCTGTCTTTCTCTGCAGCTCCTCCAGTGTTACCACGGACCACTTGGCTGTTTCTTTAAAAAAAAAAAGTTCACCCTTTCGGATGTATAATTTTAGGCAGACTGCCATGGAAGTTTCACAGGACATACATACAGTCGTCAGCATAAAGAGGTCTAAATACAAAAAATCGTTACACTTGTCAAGGTTTTATTTGGCCCAAAAAGAAACATTACACTTTTCTTTCCACGTCATAGATATGCACTACTTTTCACTCATTAGTCACATAACATCATAATAAAAATGCTTTGAAGTTCATGTTTTTTTTGGATATTTAAAAAAAAAGTATATTAACCTCTTTTAGTTACCACTAGTTACCACTTTTTTCTCTCTGTTTCAGTGGGGTTTATTTTCAGGGAACTACTATTGGGATGGCACCCATCATGAGTATGTGCACAGCAGAGCAGTCAGGAGGGATCGTAATGGTATGTATATGTACTGCTAAACATTTACCAGCCACTTATCTTTGATTGTCTGCTTTCCATTTCCTGCCCTCTGAGCTTTATCTGGTTTGCGGTCTACTGCCAATTTTATTTAAGGGAATAATTCTGAAGCTTATTACCTTGTGTTAATATTAGGAAAATTCTATCGTTGTGTATTTTATGATGATTTCCAAAGGGAGATGATGCATGGTTTTAGTGATAAATTTGTGCAAATCGATTATTGGATACTATTTGACTTTATAATGAGGTGTGATAACATAGTGGATTTTTGGCTGCAGTGTATGCAGCCTGAATGAAAACACAGGGGTTATATAGGATGTAAATTATGGCCCATTACAATTCTGCAATTCTATACGGTGTGCTTGAGTCGTGCTGCATTAGCACAAATCATGCTGTTATTTTACCCTCAGTGTCTTTGACTTGGTTCATGAGGCAGGGAGGACCGTTAATGGCCGTCCCCAGGATATTCTTCACCCGCATCCTCCCTGATAGTAAAGTTGGGTCCTGGTCATTAAAATAAGACCATATATTCAGGTTCCAGACAAAAGGGATTACCTGCGGACTTGCTTGATAGACAAATCACAGCCAAGTTCTCTGAGTTGTATCACTTTGTTTACGGAGTGCTTTTAAAGTCATTAGCTCGACATTGGCTGCGAGTTTCGTTACTATTCTTTTAGGCGGTTAAATCTGAAACAGCCCTTCTTTCACATCTGGAATCTCCACAAACTGACTGTAATTGTTCAGTCGATTTAATTGGTGTGGTGAAATGCTTCGCTGGCTTACTTCATGAAGTGCTCCTCTGAGCTCTGCAGCTTCATTTTTTGTACCCATGTGTTTTTTTGTTGTTTTTTTCTGAAAAAAGAGAAAGTGGTTTTGGTTCTTTCATTTCATTAGTCCAGGCTGCCCAGTTGGATTGTAGTGCTGACAGCTGATTTCTGTTCCTTTTAAAAGCCTCCAGCAGAGCAACTCGTCAGTCTTAAGATCAACTCGCGCAGCATTGCTTAATAATGCACTGTGGCAGAAGCTTCCAGAGGCAAGGTGCTCTGACACTCAGCTCTGCCTTCACGAAGGGCTGATAGCTCCCACACCTGCATTATTCATCCAGCCTTTTCCTGTGTTCATGTTTTACACACCTTGAAGGAAATCCTCAGCACGCTGCTTATTTTCTCTGTAGCTTTATCATCTTTAAATTCTGGTTTAGTAAAAAGTTAAAAAGCTTTGCCAACATGTTCATATTTGAACATGTTTTTTTTTAAGTTTTTAGTGTTAAAACTGCAAACATTGTTAAATTTTTTGTGAGATTTACAGGATTCCATCTAGTAGATAAACATGGAGTTGTGCATGAAGAGGAAAAAAGGAAAGATTTTTTTTCCCCCCAAATGTTCACAAATAAAAAATTTAGCCTGAATTTGTATTTAGCACCTTAAGTGAGAGTGAGTAGTGTCTAGAGCAACATTTTCCTTTTTTTCTTTGCAACATAGTTCAAGCTCAGTCATATGGAATGGAGATCATTTTCCAGTCTTCCGACATATCCTCAGTTGGATTTAGGTTTGAACTTGGGTTTGGTCATAGCAGCACATGAGGATGAGCTGTGGGAGGAGACTAGATTCCCCACTCTCAAGTCTTTCACAGTCTCTAACAGGATTTTTTCCAAGAATGCCTTCTTTAGCATAAGTTGTCTTCCCATTAACCAAATTTTCTATTCCTGGTAAAAAAAAAAAAAGTATTCCCACAGTATGATGCTGCCACCACCATGTGTGACATTAGGAATCTGTTGATGATTATGCACAGTGTTAATTTTCCAGCAGAGAAGGATTTTGCATGTACACAATAAAAATAAAAAATCTTAGCTAATTTTTTTAGCTTCCTCCCCATTCTTGATGTTTTTCCTGTATAGCTTGAATTTCTATCTCATGATGGCTTAAAGGCCAAATTTGTGAAGTGCATGACTATTGGTTTTCCTGTTAACAGATTCTCCCACCTGTGCTGGGGATTTCCCCCAGTGCCTCCAGAGTTACTGTGTGCTTTATGGCTGCTTCGTTGAAAAATACTTTTCCTGCCAGCCTTGTCAGGGGCTGTCCCAACAGCCATTTTACTTTTCAGTCGTACAAGATAAAATGTGTCTTCATCCCAATTTTGAATTTTATTTCAACACTGTCATGTTGCTTAGAACAAGCAACATGGCAATAGTTTTAAACACAAAAAAATACACTTTCCTTTGTAGAACAAGACCAACTGATACCTTTCAGTATTTATGGAAGATAAATGAAGACAGATGAAGACTTGCTGATTGAAGACAATCAGCAAGTCGACATGGATAAAAAAACTCTTTGGTCTGGTTATCTCAGTCTGCTGTGTTCCTTGGTTTTCATGTAGGGTTTTTTTGTTAATGTTTCCTAATAAACTTCTGAGGCTTTCATGGCACAACTGTTGTTATATTGAGATTTAATTACAAACAGATGAACTTTATTTCCTAATTATATATATCTTTAAAGTACAATTGGTTTAAAGTGGATTTTATTCAGTGTCATCAATAAGTACAAATACACAGATTAATTTTTTTCCCTCTGTAAAAATAGTTACATAAATCTGCCAAAAAAGCAATTAAAGTTTGTGGTTGCAATCTAAATAAGAAGGGGAAAAAGTACTTTTGCATGACACCATTTCTGTGGTTTTCAGTATTTCATCAGTTTTCTTTTTTGTCTCTTCAGTTTCAGATTTTTCTCATGTGAAACCTTTATTCATTAACATCTAGCAGCACAGCTTTTTCTGTCACAATATGTCGAGCCAGCTGAAACTGATAGCACACGCTAATGCCTACATCTGCTTCTTATTTCAGCAGCACAATACAGAGAAAACACTCAGATAAACACACATCTGTCTGAACTGTTTGTTTAATTTGGACAATATCCAATTAAGCCATACTTGCCTCAAGTTATTTCTTCAGCAGATCCTATAGGGAGGAACAATTGGGTTTGCACATATTTTTTTTTATTCATTATGTTTTAAAAATGATCTGATCCAAATTAACTTTATTTTTTTCTGTTTCGATGCTGCATCTCAACAAATTTAATTATTGAAATGGCCCTGAGCTACAACAATATGTAACAATATTGCAAAAAAAAAAAAAAAAAAAAAAGCTTGGTTGAAAAAAAATCAAATATTTTGACTGATCTGTGTTTAGGATCATTCGGACAATCCTCTGGGAGCTGCAGTCACTCTGGCCCATGAACTTGGACATAACTTTGGAATGAACCATGACACACCAGAAAGGGGATGTGGATGCAGAGTGACAGTGGACCGTGGTGGCTGCATTATGACTCCTTCCACTGGGTAAGACAGTTTAATTCTCTTTAAAACTTTAAAACCCAATAGATCTACCAGCTGGATGACTCCGTATTTCTTGCAGCACTCTCCAAAAACCTGACAAATACACCTTCACAGCATGAAATTTAAATAATTCAGCAATTCAGCTCTCCATCAAACACCCCAAATTGTGATCTTAGTTAAACATCATTACACATGCACTCCTTTTGTAATTTATTGTCTGCTTAGCAACAAGCAAATGAGGCCATTTAATTGTTGGAGTACTGGGTTTTGTAGAAATATACCAGCTGTCCTATTCCTCTGAAACATTTTGACGACATCTGAATGGGAAGTTAATGGTTTATTGGCAGTGTGTGACCAAGACAAAGAAGTTTTGCATATGTTTATCTCTGTCTCTAATGGACCCTCTTAATCTTTCTAAAAATCCCAATCAGTACGTGACATCGTAAAAACATACGCAAATGAACCAATGTCCGACACTGAAAGTGAGGTTTTCGAAGAACCAGAGAGAATTCAGAACCTTTTACGAGACGTGTTGGCTTGGTAATATTCAACCTCCTCTGCACCCTTTTATAACCATAAATCATTATGAAGCTACTTTTTGCAGTGCAACCATAAAAGTCCTCCGTCAGATCGGAGACCATTATCCACCAGCAGAAGCACTCTAGCCCCAGCTCCGCTGAAGCCCGGGCCGAACACGCAGTCCTCCGTCAGCTCAGTCCATAATCCACCGGCAGATGTACTCTGGCCCCAGCTCAGCTGAAGGCCAGTTCGCGCGTGAAAATACCATATTTTAAGCGCAACCAGTTCGCTTTGTACACGCTTCAAGGTGCGAATGTGCACGCGAACAGCTAGGCGTGTGTCGGCTTTATAGTCGCTCCTATTGCGTTCAGTGTGGAAATACTTTATTTTTAAATTTCTGTCTCTGTATAGCAAACTGCTTGTGTCATGTAGCTCGGGGTGATTAGCCATGATGTTTATCAGTATTTCCTCCATGTCCTGCTGAGGCTGAGACTCCATGACAGTCACAGAATCACTGAAATTCTGTCCCCTGATTGTTTGTCGCGGCGTAATTTGACGCTGGAGTTCAGATTTTTGCAACTCGAGTGATAGACGCCATGAGCACAAATGCACAAAATGCACCGCATAAAATGCAGCGCGAATTTTCCATCGCATCTGTAGCGCGAATTGTTCGCACGAATGAGGCAGAAAAGCTTTTTTGCGACGCAAATCTGCTTCTGAAGTGTCGCAGGACCCCAAGTCGCGCTTCATCACACTCCTCCATTGATTTTACATGTAAACCTGAAGCTCTAGTCGCTCCTATCGCGTTCAGTGTGGACACACAGTTAGAACATCAAGAATATCTACTAGATTCATAATCATGTTAATTGTTTTTATATCATTCACCTGTGTCTGGAAAAAAAACATGATGCAGTTAATAAGACAGTAAAATGGGCTTTTTAAAACATTATATTATTCATTATTATAAGATAATGTGGATCTAAACGGTCTTGTATGAAGCTATGAAGCAGATGCTTGCTTTAGCTTCATTAGTTCCTAACAGTTAGCTGGTTAGGTTTTGGTTCTGTCACAGCAATTCCTATAATCATTTTTTCCTGCCAACTACGCACAATGTTTCTATGTAAATGCTTTTAAATTGATGGAGGTTTTTTCAGTGCTGTTTTATCTGTGTTTATGGCCACTCTTAAGAGGAGTCCTTGTTAGCCAAAACTGTCCACACAACAGTGGCTCAAAATAAGGGTCTCAAACATAGAAATAGGCCTTCAGGTTTCAAGCACCTTCACATCTCAGGTTCCTAATAACCATGTAGATCTGCTTCACTAGACAAAGTCACATGCTAAAAGCAATTGCCTCGACACATCCCTCTGACAAAAATATTCTAGCATTCTAGCATAGAAACCCCTACCACTCATGCATTTAAAATGTGTTACATCCTGTAGTTGACTTTGTGGAGGCTTGGGGATGTTCTTGGTGGAAACATTGGAGTATCCTGCTGCAGCCAAGGTCTGCTGATGTGTGGGAGCCACAGACTGGAAATGTCTTTCTGTATTTTATTTGGACAAGACCCATGAAAAACACAGTAACACTATTCTAAATTATAGACTTGGAAAAAGCACAATAATCTGAGGTGGACAGATTTACATATAACCCTGACAGGGTGTTTCTGAGCAAGGAGGTTGCAAAAAACGGCAACATTTTAAACAGAGAAAATCAAAGAGAAAAAATATACAGTGTGCAGTAATGTGTAAATATATATATATATATTTTCAGTGGTTGCACTAGTCTGTCTGTTTCAGTAGCTTTCACATTTTCACAGATGGAATGAAGCTATTCTTTGATAGATATGCAACATTAAAATTTTAAAAACCACCACGCAGCTTCAGATTAATTCTTAACTACATCTGTAAACATAGCCGTACTCCCTTAAACGGTCTGGATCGCAGGTCATATTTAGCACTAATAAACTCAAAATTCTAGAAAAATTAAGGCTTTTTTTGGACAAAAAAAAAGAATGAATATGAAAATGTGGAATATTCTTTATATCCTCTCTACTCTAAAGATTATTTTTGCACTTCAATACACAGTGCTGGAGCTCCACCATCATGCTTTACACACAGAGTATCAAGTTCTCAGGGGTGCAACAAAGTAATCAGGCTCGTAAAAAAATCAGGATTATAGTAATCATAACATAAAACTGTCAAGCATCGTAATAGATTCAGTACAGAAGTAATATTTTAGCTTTAGAGAAAGATGAATCTCATGTGTGGCCCTGTCTCCAGTAACCCTTCCAATGGTCTGTTCCATTAGGCCTCAGTCACAAATTTGGCAGACACATATTAAACTTGAGCTGCCTATGTGGCTCTATATGTGCATAGGGCAGTTTCAGGTAATGTAAGCCGGTTCTGACTTTTATGCGTTGGAAAACACTCCGAGTGAACTGTCATGATGAAAACATGCATTTGTGAAAAATTGGACAGCATTGACAGTATTTAATATGTTCCAACAAAATATTTTAATTGTCACTTTTTTTTAACAACCTGCTTCTCCTCGATTCTTGCAAGTATGTTTTCATTTAAAAAAAACCTCTTGAAAACCTTTATGGTTGAACAGTTCAACAGATAATTCGCATTTGCAAGAAAGAACAATAACATGTCTGTGCGATAAATTATTATATCCCCCGTTGTCTGACAACTTTGTGGCCGAAGTCTGCAGTAGATGTGTGACTGGTGAGAGCTGAAGCATTTTTAGGATTTAAATCTGTTTCCAAATCCCAGCTTTCCTCAACAGTTCTCTGTATTTCTACTGGCTGATTGACATCACATGACTGCACACTTTAACTGTAGGACATCCAAGCTGAGACTTTAAATGTCATGTTATATTTTAATGAATTAAACTTTAGTTGTAAAGTGCCCTGAGGTGACATTTGTTGTGAATTGGCGCTATATAAATAAAAGTGAAATGAATAGAATTAATTATGCAACCAACTTGCAGAAAATCACTCAGAAGAACCGAGAAAAGTTAAAAGGTTTATTCAAACAATGATTAATATGCTGGTTCTGGTCCGGGGTGGATTCCAAAGGCACATAGGTCGATCGGGATGACTACAAAGACGCAAAGGATTTATGAGGAGGAGAATGAGTGGATGATAACTGGGAATGGGGCACTGAAATGCCCCTGTCGGTACACAAGAGAAAGAAATTAAATGATCAATTTTGGTTTCTTTATTAATTCACATTTTGCTGTACAGTTGATAGTCATTCAACATCATATACTTAAGTCAACCCTTTTTTTCTGAGGCAGTTCTGCTATTTGCATTGCTTGACCTAAACATATTTATACTTCTATGTTTCAACAGTGCCTGCTATTTGTAATTAATTGCTGGAATTCCTGATAACCTTTAACGTAGCTCTGCAAATAAACTTAGTCAAAGTCGCAGGAACAAACTGTTTAATTAAACCATACTGGCTGCTTGTGTCACATACACATTAAAACTGTGCAATCCATATTCCATACAAAGTTGAAAAATATAGACATAGGCTTCAGCTTGTATTGCTTACAGAAGTTAGAACCACACAAAGTAGAACATTCAATTTGTGGCTGGACTGCTATACTCAATTGTAAATTCATCCAACATCCCGGTTCTGATATCTGAGGCAAATCAAAAACAGCATGAATTGAGGTGTTGCCTCAGTTACAAGCTTTTCTGCAGCCAGGTGAATGCTGCAAACTGCTGAGGTATAAAGTGTTTATTGGGTTTTCATTTTGATCAGATGAGAAATTAGGTCTGTGTCAATAGGATTTGGATTAAATGACATGCCTCTGCATGATATGCCCTGAACAGGTTGGAACAAATAACTCAAATATAATTTTTGATATTGATCATACTCTCATCTATATTTATGATATACACTTTTAAATGTAGATGACATGCCGATTATTCAATATTTCAGTAGGATCTATTAAACTTTTTCAAATTGTTCTCTAAACCATCCCATTGTGTTTAGTCTTTGTGCAGCTGAACGACAAACCTCCACCCCAGTCTCAATTGTCTAACAAGTTTTCTTATTGGATTGCCCAGTATTTTGATTCATTAATCTACCCATTAACTCTGAATGGCTTTCCTTTGGCTGCTGAAGAAAAGGATCCCAACAGTATGGTGATGCAACAACCATGGTTTACAATGGATATGGTGTTAGTTTTCTGCCAAGGAATCTTTTTGCAAATGGACTGAAACGTTCAGTGTGGGTCTCATGTACCCTGCATATATTGTGGCAAACTGCAAATGGGACTTCATATGAGTTTCTTTTAAAAATGACTTATTTTAGTTCACATCTAAAAGTTGCTCTATCAGCAAATTTTCCAACCTGAGCTATAAATCTCTATAGCTCCTCCAAAGTTAGACTGGCCCTCTTGACTTTTCTCTTGGCTACTCTACCCATCTATGTCCTGCTGTAGTCCAAGAAATTGTATTTTAAGACATTTTGTTTCTTCTTTTGTAGCTACAGAGGGGTTTTATGGTGCATTGGTAAGGTCAGGTGGGTTGTGAGCAATAAAACGTAACTTTCACTGACCAGCACCGCGGCAGCACACAGCACTGCTTTTTTCTTCCATTCCCATTTAAATATAACTTGACAAGTTGTTGCTTTCTCTGCTTCCTTTCATAGTTTTCTCCTGTGAGTTTTAACCAAAAATAGGCTTGTGTTTTTTATCCTTTGAGATTGTATCATCTAAAAGCACAAGCAAAAAATTCATGCAGTCAGAACCATGCGTCTCACTAAACACTGAAAGACATACATATATGTTCATGATTATACATACAGTGGGGAGATCAAGTATTTGATACACAGCCAATTTGCAGAGGTCTGTAATTTGTATCAAAGGTACTCTTCAACTCTGAGGGACAGAATATAATGAAGAAAATCACAGTGGATGATTTTTTAAATATATAAGTTCCATTTCATTGCACAACATAAGTATTTGACACATCAGACAAACATAACTCAATATTTGGTACAGAAACAATACAAATTACAGACCTCTACACACTTTGTAAGTGGATAAACTTCAAAAATCACGAGTGTATCATATACTTGTTCTCTCCAGTGTAAAAACAAATTCTCTATATGAAACCAAAACATTCTTATTGCTTTGTGCTTTGTTCTATACTCTTTCTTTACCATACAGTTTGTCCTTCCCCCAACAAGTTTAAGCATGAAAACTTTTATTATATTTATATTTATTTATTTATTTATTTATTTATTTATTTATTTATATTTATATTTATTTATCACTTTATTGTCCCCGTGTAGCAAATTGTTTCAAAGCCAGCAGCTAACAAACAACACATGACATCACACAGCTGAGACAGAAATAAGAGGAAGCCTCACAAGTATGAGTTTAACGTTCTGACAGCAGTAGCAATAAAATATTTCTTCCCTCTCTCTGTCTTACAAAGTATTGACTTGTACCTCCGTTCTCATGGCAAGAGTTGAAATTCTGCCCACAGAGGGTGCCTGGAATCATCCATGATAACTTTAGCTTTCTTAAGGGATCTAGAGATAAATAGATCGCTGAGGAATGCCAGCAATTTTACTGCATTCTCTTACTGCAGGGAATTCCTGTTTCTTAAAGAAAGTGACCCATACCAACAAATACAAAAGAAAGTAAGAACTGACTCGATAAAACAGAAATTAAACACCTTCATAAAAACTGTGCTAACATTAAAAACACAGTTTCTGGTAAAACTGCATACGCTGGTGTGCTTTCTTGATCACCGACTCAACCTGGGGTCCAAAATTCTACTTATTATTGATGAGCACTCCTAGATATTTATATTGTGACACCATCTCGTCACTCTGATTTTTTTATTACTACAGGAGAAATCAGAATGATTCTTCCTAAAGTCAATGCACATTTCTTTTTTCTTTGATATGTTTATATTTAAAAAAGAATCTTTGCATCATTTAAAGAAAAATCATGAACTCCCAAGCAATACTCTGTATTTTAATTTCTTAAAAGAGATTCAATCACTGAATCGTCCGCAGATTTAATAGTATGGTGCCCAGTGTAGCAGCTCTGGTAGTCATTTGTGTGCAAAACAAATTAAAAAGGAGTTTCAATCAGTTTTAATCTGTTTACATCGTTAGGAGCTAAAAGTCCATATGCAACTTATGAACTGAACTGCATATTTTATTTGACCATGGCTTTCACAAAAAAGATAACTATTATTTTCCCCATAGCTTTATAAATATAATTATTAGTGATTCCATTTAATATGTTCATGCTTCTAAAAATTAGCTGCGAGATCTTTGAAAGCCCTAATGTGTCCTGTATTAACACAGCATGAAACAGATCAAAAGCAGGTAATATTGTTTGAAATTATCCCTTATCACAGACCTCACACAGATCTATTGAAGCCTTGGCTCTCTGTTGCTGCTGATGCGCAGAGATTTTTGTGTGCTGTGGCTCCTCTGAAGCTTAAAGGCCAACTGTCAAACACTGGCTGTAGGTTAAAGGTGGAAAAACGACTGCAGACAAGAGGAAAATCCTGACCCTACATAAAACTGGAGCAGTACCAGTTGGAACATAATGAAAGACTGTCAGACAGAGCAATGAAGACAACATAAACTCCAAGCAAAGTCTAGGAAAACTAATCTAAAATTGAGTGTGAAGAGGCTGACATCATTCTTGATCCATTCTGCTGGTGATCGTGCACAGTGTCGTCAGTGTACCCAGAGCTCCAGATGTGCCAATCTTTGATGGCACTGAATGTGTGTTGGTACCGCTTAGGTCTACAGCTGCTAAATACCATTCAATGTTATTCAGAGCAGCCTTTGGCAGACTTTTTTCCATCTGCTTTCCACACCAATGGTGGGTAGATCCAATTTTTCTAGTCATGAAGAACAGCTGATTCCCTAACCTCTGGCGTATGGCGGTCAGCAGTTGATATAAGCCGACTCCGAACATCAAAGTCATATCAGGAGTGTGTTTGTGTTGGAACATCCACAAAGTAGTCATGACATCTTTGAAACGGTACTTGATGTGAAAAACCCAATGGAGAAAAATAAAGTTTAAAATGGTTGTTATAACTGAGCAACCTTGAGGTACCTCCTTCTTGTTCATCAAAGTACTTAAAATGGAGGGTTTAAAAGTGTGAACTCAATACTAATATGACAGACTGAATTTAAACAAACGGCTCTACCAAATTTTACCTCATCACTAACAACAAAAAACAGAGCTAAATTAGTTAGCTAATGCATTAAAAAGTACTTGCTTTGTATATCTGAATTCAAGTTAGGGTGTGATTAAACAGTGGCTTGTGAAGGTCTGAAGGTGCTCCTTTGATGTTTTTACATTTTGTCACATGACAATCATAGATTTTTTTGCATCTTGTTGGGATCTTTATGTGAATTCTTTATGATGTAATGTATTTGTAAAATGAGACCAATTTTGTAATCTATAGTCAATTTTATCATGGCCTGAGCATTTTGCCACGGGGACATGTAGGGATTGCTATTCCATTTGTTTTGTGGCGATACAGGTCCAAACAGAACAGGCAGAACATATCCATGTTTCAAAGGAGACAGTGTTCTCCGTCAGTTAGACACTAGCTAAGCTAGTGGCTGAAAACATTTATTACCTTGTCTTTAGAAATGTTGTCCTAAAATTTCTAGAAAAGGAAGTAGTGAAGGGCTCTGCTGCTTCAGCCGACACACTCATGAATTAAAACGCACTTGAACGTCACAGGAGTGCGTATTTCGCTGGCTGCGGTTCCTTTAAACGCCATGTGGTGGCAGCACTCAAAGTAAACTGAGCAGAGCAGCTTTAAAGTGACAGTGTGTAGTTTTTGCAGTACATCTTTGAAAATAGCCATTAAAATATTATATAATAAAAATTACGTAAAGCACATTAATTGCAAAATATTGGTGATATTGTAAAATATGACTTTAAAAATCTGTTTTAAAATACATTCTCTTTTCAAGGGAAAGCCATATTAGATGACGTCTTTACTTCTACAAGAGCCCGGACGGACAAAGCGCACAGAACTAGCCCGCTATTAAAACATTGATTTCGCCTCAAAATGCAAAAAAGTTTTGCCATAAATACATTTTTACCTCTTCCATAGTTCCAAGCGATGAAAGAGAGACTGATGTGCTCGTCATGTTGCTGCAAATAGATAATTCTCAGGGAATTGAGCGTTTGAAAACAGCACTAGTTGGACCTCCGTTGTTGAGTTTCTTACTCGAAGACAGAGATACCGCATTCTTGTGATAATTTAGGTATGCACTGCCCCTACTGGCAGAAAATTGCACACTGTGCCTTTAAGAATGCATTAAATAATGTTGTTTTTTGTTGTTGTTTTTTAACTGTAGATAACCATCTTCTTTTGAATAAAAAATTTTGGCTTAATAAAAATAACTTGGAATCTAAATCTGTGTCTCAATCCATTGTGGCTCTGCAAAAATTCCTAGATGCCTCATTGATTTCTGCAAAGGATGAAGGAGAAAAAAATTGACACTTCACAGAGTTAAGTGGTTGGCAGATGTAGAAGCAGTGCAGAAGTACCATTGATGGCATACTTCACAATGTACCTTTTAAAAAAATCAAGGGCCCTTTCATACAACTCGATGAACGAGTTGGCCTGAATTGCCCACTTACTGTCACTTATCTGTGTGCACAGCTCTGAATGGAAAAATTACATACAGATCCACATATAATATTTTTGCTGGGTTCATAGCATTGGTTGAGCTGTTTAAAATAAAATCAGGTGCCATATGCTAAATGACATACAATCCATGCTTTTTTATGCACATTTTAAATGCATCTATCTTAGGTTCTGCATTATCAGACCAAATCTAAATAAAGCCTCAAGCAGTCTTTAGCCAAGCTTTTGCCAGACAGAGCATTGGGTTGTGTTCTTTCCTCACCCTCTTTCATGTCAAAAAACAATAGTAAATACACCAACCACCCCAATTTTCTCATATTTATTTGTGTCAAAAGCCCGGAAAAAAAGAAGATTGAGCTTTTAAGATTCCCTGTCTCGTTAAAATCTGTCTAATCATATCACCCCCACTCCATGAGGAGAGAAATCCTGTGCTGTTTGCATGCTGATGGAGCTTCAGAGAGGTTTCTGAGCCCTGGTGGTTAATTGATTTTGTGATTAGCGGTAATTGTCAGTGATTACATCAGACTGAAGGGGCCCTTGAGGGGAGGGGGAACTTGAGTCATCTTCCTCTTCGTGCCATGTATCTTTCATGAAGTATTTTTTTTCACTCACAGGTATCCCTTTCCAACCGTGTTCAGCAGCTGCAGCAAGAAGGACCTGTTGACGAGTTTTGAGAAGGGAGTTGGAATGTGCTTATTTAACATTCCAGAGCTCAAAGTGCTCTACGGTGGGCAGAAATGCGGCAACGGCTATGTGGAGGAGGGAGAGGAGTGCGACTGCGGAGAAGTGGAGGTGAGGTTCAACTAACCGACTTTGTATCACTATTGTTCTCTCGTAAATACCTTTTGATTGCTTAACACACTTTAAAAATGAAACACCTGAATGTTTGCTATACCTTGATAGAAACCAGCAAACTCATAGGGTTAAAACTGTTTCAAAAATATCTGTTTTTTTATACAAACACATTCTCTGGTTAATGTGTTTGTATAAAAAAAATATGAGTTGAAAATATGAGTGGACATTCAGTCTGTGCAATGAGTGTGATGGATTCCCTGAGAGAAACTACAATTAAAATTAACAAGGCCTTCTGTGGAAAGTGCCCTTAAACCTGATAACTGCTTATGTCACACTTAGCACAAACAGCTGCCATTAAGCAGTTGCAATAACTGAAAATTGCTTTAGCATTTATGTAAAGAATGAATGGATTGCTTAAAGTCAGGACACAACACCTCAACCAAGCGTGATGGCAGATTTTGACAAGGCGATACAGGTCCAAACAGAAAAGCCAGGAAGTGCTTGTAAGAGATGTAGTGACACACGTATCTATGTTTCAGAGGAGACTGTGTTCTCTGTCAGTTATCCACTAGAGAAGACAACCTAGAGGCTGGAAACATGCATTTATTACCTTGTCTGTAGAAATGTTGTCCTGACATTTCTAGAGAAACAACTAGTGAAGGGCTTGGATACACTTTGACAGGCACATATGTAACATTGGTGGAAAGTGTTGCTAAATGTTGCAGCTGCATGAAATGAAAGAAGTTAATGTAATTGAAAGAAATTGTCAGTTGTCCTTTTTTGTGTAAGGATCCACACAAAGACATAAATAAAGGTGTAAAGATATTTATTGAAGGTGAAGATGGTGATGATAATGGCTGGAATGAAAAGATGAGGACAGGACACCAGACTGACGTGGATTAGCCAGAAGAAATGGTATGAACCGACAGAGAGTTAGAGGCAGTGAAGGGCTTACAAGGGAAATGAGGATCAGGTGGTGACAGGATTTAGACACAAGTTCAGAGCATGATTGGACAAGGAGTGAGAAGATTAGTTGAATACCAGATGACCTCTAGAGAGAAGAAAAGAAAAGAAAAGAAAAAAGAGGCACCCTTCTAAGGGTGGGTGGAAGGGGACCACAGAAGCAGAGCCTGCGTTTTGGATGACAAGCCCCTGGAGTTTGGGTGGACGGCTTGGTGGGCATCTCTACACGATCTGGCAGTCAGGTAAACACTGGTGGTAGTCCCCAACAATCAGGTGGTCAGGTGGAGGGCTGGGTTGTTGTCCTTTGAAAAACGGGAAAAAAGGTGGACGGCCGGGTGGGCTTTCCCTTACAGGACGACGATCAAGCAGACAGCAAGGTTGGCATCCCTTGACAATCAGGTGATCAAGAAGAGCCAGGGTGACTGACTCCCGTGACAAGGGAGCCAGGCTGAAGGAGCTGCGAAGAAACTTGGCTGGACAAGTAGAAAGAAGCAGTATGAACTGACAAGGAGTGAGAGAAGGTAAAAGAATGGTGCAGACGATGATTAGACAGTGTGCAAAGTAAAGAGATTCTGACAGTAATTATTATCCTGATTGAAAGGCTTCTCTCTTCAATATTCCATCCACTTTTAATAGTCTACCAATTCGTGCTACATGATGCTACCACATTTTGATCCCTTTTTTTTCTCATCATAAAATAAATTTAGTGATATGAAAATTTTAAGTGTGAAAATGCAACAAAAAAGATATCTGTAAAGGGTAGATATTTTTACTTCGGAAAAAATCACTCATAATTGGTCAGCACTAAAGCTAGAAAACTGTTCTAAACTGCTAAGATTTTTTTCAGAAGACTCTGTTAAAGGTATGAATGGAAAGTTATTATTTAAGTGGACCTATTTTGGCATATATGTAACAGTGATTGCAAATATTGCTGAATGTTGCAGCTACAGGAAACAAATAGAGTTAATACAATTAGCACAGACAGGCACAGAAAACATTTATTCAGGTTTGGAAGAAGGATTTGAATTGTATAACAGCCTAAATGAGAGAAGGCCTCGTTGTCGCTTGAGGTTTGTTTATACCTTTATTTTTGTGGGCTGTTCAGGCTTCAGCCAGGGTCGAGCTGAAAGTGTCCTTGTCCTTCAAAACAAAGAACAACCAAAATATTGCGATCCTGAGCCAGCGGCATTAATCAAACTCTCTATAGAGCTGCGCAGCCTTATGCCAAAACCAGGCCAGATTCGATGACTCAGACAGCACCTCTCTCTTTACTAATAAAAAGCCTCATTAGAAAACCTTGGTTCTATTCCTGCCAATTACAATCTACTTCTTTTCTGCCAGACTCCTCTGCCTCTTTGGGCCCCTGGGACAGGCCCTTTTTATGGTTTGTTCAGCCTGAAAGGAGTTCTGGAAGGCCCATCATGTCAGCATTGTCCCCTGCCAGCTCTATCCATCCAGGACCCTCTGACTCTTACGGCACTCAGATGAACACTGCACTTAGAGTATAATAGCAAAAGGGAAAGAGCTGGTCCTCATGGGTCTAGTCAACTTGCTCCTATGTGAGATCATGCAGTTAACCTCAAAATTATTCCTTCTCATGCCAAATTTTGATTTATAGTAATTTTACTGACTTATAACTTTCTTTTGACTGGAAATGACATAAACACATGACACACACAAGCATAAGATGTTGCATTAAATTAGTTATAATGAGTACAAAATTATTTAGATTCTCTGTCTGTAATTAATGGCTAAATTGATTTGGCATCACATCCGTGTCTCTCCTCTTAATTGCCAGCAATTGTTTGTTTTTGTTGTCCTCTAGAGTTCTGGCATCTCACTCTTTGCTGACAATTTGTAGGTTTCTGAGGTTAAAAAGAGAGATTTTTTAATGTAATTCTGAACTTCTTACTAAATTTGATTCAAATTGGGACTCTTCTTTGGCAACTCCAAGTTATGGATATTGTACTCTTTTAACCCTTTCCGTACCAATTTTGTTAAAAAATATTTGTAAAATTTAAAGAGCAGATCAGACCGATTCATATACTGTATATATATATTTTTTACTGCTTGTAAGATCTGTTTATTTCATTACCATAAAAGGTAATTTTTTTCTAATACGAGACAAAAAGAAAACCAGGCCATTTTTCTTTTTTAAAAAATGATTTGAAAGAATTCCAAAATGCAGTTAAACTTTTTTAAACAATTATTATTGGGTTTTTCTGCATTGTGGTCAAAACATGAATGAAAAAATATGTTTGGCTCTCATCCAGTGAGGTTACTCACGGTGGGTAGAGTATCCAGAAATTTTACGCAAGTAGGAGTAGCAATACTTCATAATATTACTCACTTAAAAGTAAAAAAAAACTACTTATAAAAAGTTGTGTCTAAAAAGTTATTCAAGCAAATTTGATTGAGTAAATGTAAATAACTGCTACCCACCTCATTTTATATTAGAGTACTGCTTGCAATGGCTCTTCCTGCACACATACTCTTTGACTCTGTCCTGTGACTTTCTCCTTTTGAAGTGAAACATTGCCAGGGAAACTTTAAAATCATATGCTACCTTTCCTTTCATGGTGTATGAATATATTTGGCTTTATGTAAATAACACTATAGTATTGCATATTACTTACACTACAGCATGCATAATGTAATCTACGGCATATGGTAAACACCTATTTAGATCTACTGTACCTTTAAAACTGTTAATAAGTCATTTTTTCACATTTTTTTCTTTGTATTCAGTCATCCTGACTCAATACGTTTTAGAACCTTAATTTGCAACAATTGTATCCACAGGTCTACCACCTTTGTATTCAGATAGGTGATTAATTTAATTTTAATCTCAATCACAATATGGGTTTCAAAAATCATAAAAAAAAGTGATATGATTTTGTTTTTGGTCCCTCTTTCAGGGTTTACTCTCGGGCTATTCTGAGTTGCAAATCTAGCGCACCTCCAACCTCCCCAAGCAGTGTTAGATACTTAGCATCTTTGTTGCTATATTGAGCAATCTTTGGGGATTTTACTGGAGATTTTTGAAAAACTCTGATATAAAGAATGGAATCACACCAGTTACGTCACAGATGTCGTACCGCATCCTTTCTGTAGTCTGTGTGAATTAGGCATTACACTTCTTACCCAGCAGTGGTGTTGCAGTGGGCTCCTCAGAGCGCTTACAGCAGGGGACCAGTCCAGATGCAGTCAGATTTTATTTACGCCACTGTATATACAGATTATAAAATTAATTGCACATACTTAAAACGACCTCTTTCTGATCTTACAAGCTTACTAAAAGCAAAAAACGTTTTGTTCAAAGTAAGTGACTAAAATAAAATATATTACAGATTTCACTGACACAATTCATTTACTTATGAAGTGAGATCGATGACATAATCTGAAACTGAAAAAACAAGTTTTGAAACCTTGAAAATCAGTATTTGAACATTTACAACCTGAAATAAAGTTTTGAAAGTCTGAAAATAAAATTTGAATCTCTGCAATTATAATATGGTAAATAGCATTTATGTTTTCATTAATTCAACATGCAAAGTACAGAGTTTCAGCCTCACGTTTTCAGGGATTCAAACTGCTTGTTTCACCTTTGCCGTTTTTCAAGTAAGCGTTCTCTCGGTGCTTTACGATTCGAAACTCTGAAACTCACACTCGCTGAAAAAAAAAAAAAAAACCTCATCGCTCCGGGGAGGGACACGTGCCCAATCATGTAGTCCAATCACATGTAAGAACAAGTAGGACTGACAGACTGGTGCCAAAGGAGCCTGTCTGTTGAAAGTTCGGGAATCGGGGAGAGACGGACGCCGTCGCAGACACGGACAACGACACGGTCACCGACGGCGTCCGTCTCTCCCCGATTCCCGAACTTTCAACATTTAGGTCAGTCATTGGACAGTCTGTCAGTCCTACTTGTTCTTACATGTGATTGGACTACACGATTGGGCACGTGTCCCTCCCCGGAGCGATGAGGTTTTTTTTTTTTTCAGCGAGTGTGAGTTTCAGAGTTTCGAATCGTAAAGCACCGAGAGAACGCTGCCAAAAATCACGTCATCGCAACCAGACGAATCTACGAAAGGCAGATGTTGGAAAGTTGAATATTTTTTCAGATCTCATATTACAAGCTTTCAAAGGTTTTTTGCAAATATAGCGTGGTGGGAAAACAATGCCATATTTGAAACTGTGAAAAAGCTTACTTGAAAAACGGCAAAGGTGAAACAAGCAGTTTGAATCCCTGAAAACGTGAGGCTGAAACTCTGTACTTTGCATGTTGAATTAATGAAAACATAAATGCTATTTACCATATTATAATTGCAGAGATTCAAATTTTATTTTCAGACTTTCAAAACTTTAGGTTTTAAATGTTCAAATACTGATTTTCAAGGTTTCAAAACTTGTTTTTTCAGTTTCAGATTATGTCATCTATCTCACTTCATATTTACTCGCCTTGTCCACTGTGTTTCCGTCTCGCTTAACAGCCATGTTTTGCAAATTGCTTAAACAGTCATGTCTCATTCTAAAATGGACTCTCCGAATTTCAGAAAGGAGTAGATATTGAACCCTGATTTAAAAAGGCTAATTGAAGCCATTTATTAGAGATTGTTCATGGGCCTCCTACCTGTATTTTAAGGCTGTTTTGTATGCCATATTTAGATTTAAAAAAAAGACTAAATAAAAAGAATACTCAAAACACAGTGAACAACCCAGGATTCAAGAAGCTGATTAACACTTTGGAAAAATTGTATAAATTCCCATCTTATTGCTAGTGTTTGCACTATATCTCTCTTTCTTATTATTTGTCAGCATTTGTACTTGTTTCCAATACAAAGCTTAACTTTATTTGAGTCCAATGGGAGAAATTTGTCTCAATTTTAAAAAACGAATTTGAAATCCTGATAACAAAAAATGTTTTAAAAGATGTTGTTCAGGGTGATTGGTTGGTTAGTTTTCCATATCTTTGATGTAAGCCATTAATTAGAATTTTGCTCTTATCTGATCAGAATCACTTCTTCCTGACCATTTGCTGTCTTGGCAACATAGTCCCTCACCAGAGCTGTGGATACTTCAGCTACTCCAGAGTTACTTCTTGTGTCTTGACGCTTCTTTTACTTACGCTCACCTTGCTTTACCCGTCATTTTAGGTAGAGTTTATATTAAGTTTAAATTACAAATATCTTGTTTAAGTTTTCTAATTAGGTGGCCTCTGAATGCAGTTGGTTTGATAGAATTTTATTCAGAGAAATCGGAGTGAAGTGAATTGAATACAAAAGACTGCCTAATGTTTTTCAGATTTTATATTTGTTAAACAAAGCTGTAGGCTACACAGACTTCAGTTACTTTGTCTTTCAAAATCAAAATAAAATACACAGAAGTTTTTGATTTTAACATGACAAAATGTGAAAATGTTCAAGGGGCATGAATAGTTCTGCAAAGCACAGTAATTAAGCAAATTCTGTCTGTATCAGGAGACAGTGATTTGCTGATTGCTCCAGTGTATGGGTCACAAAAACTAACTTGGAACAGATGTTCATCCTAAGAGCTTTGGAAAATGTTAAGTGACGGGGTACGATACAGATATGCTCCATCTCCCTTTGCACTGCGGAATGGAATGTCTTCATATGTTATCTTTATTATTATTTTCTGTCAAAAATAAATCAATCATGTTTAAACCAATCATGTTTCACAAGTATGGCATGTTAGTATTGTCTTACTGTCCAGAACGGAATATGTGTGAGTATTACACCTCCCTGCACAGCATAATAAATTGGTTTAGAACAGACTGTCTGTCTCCTTCAGTGCTGTTGTCAAACGTGAGGTCCATCCTGAAGAAATGTTCTTGGTTTTTTATGTTTCTAATCTTGTAATATTTTATTCAACATTTGTGTTGTTGTAGTGAATGATTTAGATTATTTTCATGCAGTTGTTTTTAAATGCAGTGAGAGATAACGGTTGAGTAATTAAACCAGCAAAGGCTGTTTCTTTTTCTCTGCTGTTTTCATAATTTTCCAACATTTATTATTTATTTAAAGGAATGTATGAATCCCTGCTGCAATGCAACTACTTGCACTTTGAAAGGTGATGCTGTCTGTGCACATGGTCAGTGCTGCCAGGACTGCCAGGTAATTTGTGTTTCTTATTGACGATATTTTCCAAAGCACATTACAAAACATGTTTAATAAAACTTTGTTGGTTTATTTCCAGGAGCTCACTACTTTGAGCTGTGTATCTTTGTGTCTCGCTTGTTTTTTTTTTTACCTTTGAGCGCAGCTGAAGCCAGCAGGGACTCCGTGCCGTGAACCCAGTAACTCCTGTGATCTGCCCGAGTTCTGCACAGGTGCAGGCCCTCACTGCCCTGCCAACGTCTACCTGCACGACGGCCACTCCTGCCACAACGTTGATGGCTACTGTTACAACGGCATTTGCCAGACCCACGAGCAGCAGTGCATCACGCTGTGGGGCCAAGGTAGGTGTGTGGGGGTATGTGGAAGGCCTCCTTACTGGCCCAGTTTGGCTGTTAAAGGCTGAAAAATGAATGCAAGCTTTCAAAAGTCTTTTATTGTATTTGTCAGGAGCCAAGCCAGCTCCAGGGATCTGCTTTGAAAGGGTCAACTCAGCAGGCGACCCTTATGGAAACTGTGGCAAGGATTCAAAAGGCTCCTTTGCAAAATGTGAAGCGAGGTGAGAGCTGATGTTCATGTAGCATTCAAAGCATACCTTTTATTTCTATGTTCATACAGAGGTAAAAAAAACTTGGTTTATTGAATGACTGACAGTATGAATTTAGAGCTACCAGCTCTACCTCAATGGCAATAATGTAACTAGTTAAAATCCAAATGCAATCCCAAATGCTATAGAGAATGTAGAATTTACAGTTGGACAGTTGTTGACTTTACAAGCTTTTGACACTGCAAAACGTTGATTATAGATGAAAGTGCAATGGATATAATAACAGAGTAATATTGTTGGATGCTTTACTTTAATAAAAGGTTTCATACTCTTCAGACAGATAATGTAGAGTCTGATTTACTTGAATGTGACCTGTGGTGTACCACAAGGTTCTGTGTTATGCTCCAAACCTATAAAATACATAAATAAATATATAATATGCATATCAAATACTCAAATTCCACTATATTTTAGGACACCACACTAATGATTTAGTAAATCTTTAAAACCGCTTGTGAGTGCTATCAAAAGCAAAGGGAAAGTTTTAAAGAAAAGGTTTAACGCACATAAATTAGCGCAAAATATAGCAAAAGAAAATGTGTATTATTTTGTATTAGCACTTGTAAATAAGATCAACAATGATTAATTATGTTCAAACTGAAACTGTATAAAATCAGATTTTTAGAGGCCTCATAAACAATGTAAAAAGTAATACATACCATATGCATTGTAGCTTTGTAAAAAATCCTAAACATATTAGTGCAAGAACACATTATACACACACTACTACTATATAAGTTATTGACTCCAGAATACATACAAATGCATGTCATGTGTTTTAAAATTTGCTTTATAAAAGATTTTTTAAAACCATCCCTAATTTTGCTTCAACTTTTATGCATTCTCAATAAAGGCAAGGCAATTGTATTTATATAGCACACTTTCAACACAAGGCACATGATAAAAATATGAAAATTAAAACAGATCAAAGCAGAAAAAATAAAATGTATGTGAGAGTATGAAACTTAAAAACAAATAAAACATAAGAATTCATCAATAAAAAGAGGAGGTGTAAAGAAAAAATGTATGCAAAAGAATGTAGATTAAAAACAGATAAAATACAATCAGTTAAAAAATAAGAATAAAAATCAAACCATGAGAATCAAAGAGTGATCAAAAAACACAATTTAGGACTCAAAGGCAACTCTGAATAGTAGAGTTTTAATCTTTGATTTAAACGAGCCTAACGATTCAGCATTTTTGCATTATTTTGGAAGTTTGTTCCAGATTTGTGGTGCATAGAAGATGAAAGCTGCTTCTCCCTGTTTAGTTCTAATTCTAGGAATGCTTAGTAAGGTAGAGTTGAAGGACCTGAGTGGTCTGCTGGGTTGGTAAAGTGACAGCAGATCTCCAACATACTTTGGTGCTAAACTGTTCAGTGATTTATAAACTAATAGGGGTATTAAAAAAGCCACTGCAAGGATTTAAAAACTGGGGTGATGTGTTCTAGTTTACTGGTTCTAAGGGGACACGGGCAGCAGCATTCTGGATCAGCTGCACTTGTCTGATTGATTTTTTTACGTAAACCTGTGAGGACGCTGTTGCAGTAATCAATCCAACTAAAGATGAACGCATGGATGAGTTTTTCAAGTTCCTTCTATGACATTAGTCCGTTAATCCTAGAAATGTTCTTCAGGTGATAGAAGGTTGACCTTATTATTGCCTTTATGTGACCCTGGAGGTTAAGGTCTGAGTCCATTATTACACCTAGATTACAGGCCTGATCAGTAGTTTTTAGTTGTATCAGCTGAAGCTGTGTGCCGACTCTGGGTCGTTCCTGCTTAGGTCCAAAAATAATTACTTCCGTTTTGTCTCTGTTTAGCTGGAGAAAGTTGTGGGACATCCAGTTGTTGATTTGTTCAATGCATTCATTTAAGGTCTGGATAGAATCAAAGTCAACTAGTGACAATGTAATGTATAGCTGAGTGTCGTCTGCATATTTATGGTAACTAATCTTATTGGCTGCTATAATCTTGGTTAGTGGAAGCATATATATTAAACAGGAGGGGTCCCAGGAAGGAGCCCTGGGGAACCCCAGATGTGATTTCTGTTTTTTCTGATGAGAAATTTCCGATGGACACAAAGAAATTCCTATTTTTGAGGTAAGACTCAAACCATTGAAGTGCAGTGAGTCCGACCCAGCTCTCCAATCGTTCCTGTAATATTTTATGATCAACAGTGTCAAACGCTGCACTGAGGTCCAACAGAACCAGAAAATAAAGAATATTTTGTTTGAGAAAATTGCAATCTATTAATCTGTTTCAGAAAGTGTCTATTTGGATAGCCAAGATGGAAAAAAATACAAATAACTCTCTTCAAGATGAATTATCATAAACAAATACATTTATTTCAATTGTTTGACTGTTTTGTTTTTTTCTTGATTGCCATGCATGCAGAGATGCTAAATGTGGCAAAATCCAGTGTCAAGGGGGAGCTAACCGCCCAGTTATCGGCACAAACGCAGTTTCCATCGAAACAAATATACCCCTGCAGGAAGGTGGAAGGATATTGTGCCGAGGTACACATGTCTACTTGGGCGATGACATGCCCGATCCGGGCCTGGTCCTGACTGGGACAAAGTGTGGAGACGAAATGGTGAGTGCACAACAGCTCAGATTCTATACAGCCTGTTAAGATACAAATGCAGCTCTGCAGTACATGATGATGTAATTAAAGGTAGGTTAAGAAAGGGACTTCCTCCTCTCTGCATCACTTTTTGTGGATCAGAATTTACACAAAAAAACAAAAATTTGAGGCCTAAAATCATGCAGTTAAAAATCAACTTGACCAAATACTAAGAAAATATATCTCAACATTTACATTTTAAGAAAGAAAAAGTTCCATATGCTTTTCTGTCACAGTGAGGAAAATAGATTATGATTTTAGATGGGGTATTTAAATATCTGGTACCGTGTGTGTATCTATGGATGAATTAATTTACCCATACTATGATCTATATGGTGTAACAGTGATATAAAACACCAGATTTCTCTAGTATAATAATAATTAATAGGTAAAATGGGGACTTTTCAAGCTACACATATCACAATGTTTATTTGTACATGTAGTGTGTTGCTACAATTAATGTGTATTCATCCCAAAAATCTAGCAAATTTACAAAGAATAAAATACATTATTGTACAGCTTTCTTTTTTTCTGTTTTTTTACCTTAGACTATTAGATGAAGACGATCACTTCACATTGTGTCTGTAACTCCAAATTATTTTTTGTTCTATGTAAAAACAAAATATAACTGGATTACCTTTATGCTGGGAAAAGGAGTGGAATAAAGAATGATGAGCAAAAGGCCATGACTAAGATATCGGACATTTTTCAGGGTGTGCCTTATTGTCATTTTGGATTTGCTTAAGCTCACACACTTCATTGACTACACATTATTCACTTGATTTGGCTTATCCCAGCAGTCATCAATTCAGCAAGTGGTCATTTCACTGATTCAGTTACTCCGTTTAGTCTAATTTACTTCACTATAAACCTCCACCCATTTTGAAAAAAGACCCAGCCTCTGCCTTCTTCTGTCATTTCTCTATAAGCCAGCTGCTGCTCATCCTCACGTTTGGCCAGGTTAAATTTGGTAGCGGTGCCTTTAGCGGTCAAATATGATCTATTTCTACTGGTAACATAATTATATTTAATGCTGTTCTGATTTAGAGCTGAAGAGAAAAATGAAAAGAAATATGAAATGGATGTGCCTCTTCTTTTTAAAAGATTAAAAGATTTAGATTCTTCTTTTACTGCCATGCTGTTTGAACCCACACTCTCAATATTTAATGTCTTTGTCTGCTTCAGATGTGTCTGAATCGCCGGTGCCAGAACGTCAGCGTTTTTAGTGTGCATGAGTGCGCAGCCAAGTGCAGCGGTCGAGGGGTAAGTGCAGCAGCTTCTTCATCCGTGTTCAGCTGCTGTGAAGGTGTAAAATCTGTTTTGAACAGATCTAAACCTGGTTCATATACCATTTAATTCTCAAGGAAGCTTAAGTTGCAATATGTTCAAATTGTAGCGCATTGTGCATTTATTAGGGAACGTACAGGAAGCCTGGCAATAAATCACTTGAAATGTTGAACGGTTCAATCAGTTAGGCGTAATGATCTCATTTATGTTCAGCTCTAAGTGCCATTCATCATACTGTCATTCTTGTCCTAAACCGTGTTTATTATTTGGGGAAATACAGGCCATTTACCATTTTATTTGGAGCAAAGCCATGACACAAACTTTAAGTCAGATTGTAGTAGGTTTTAGATATTTTGTAAATTCTACATTTTTACAGTTCCTGTTATGGTTTCATACCTTTCAAATTTTTCACATTTCAAGGCGTGTTTTTTGTAATAAACAAACAAAAAGCGAGCAGGTGCACTTTGCATTTTTCCAGGACATGACAATCTTAACTGCATAAGTAGAAGGAAATTGAATTCTCATTTCATGAAAATGTTTTGCCTTTCATCCAAAAGGCTTTCTCAGTTCTGGAAATAAAAGGATTATAAGTTTTAGTCAGAAAAATCACATAATAGAGCTTTTAAGGTCACTTGAGTCACTGTAGGGGTTAGAAAGATGGAATTTGAGGGTTGCTTTTTCATATTTAGCTTAGATGTCTTCTTTCACTCCTCTCTTGAACCATTTGTCTACCTTTTCTAAAATGCCCTTTTTGCTATCCTCAGAGGTGTCACTTGCCCTTGAGATGTAAATGAACTGGTGCGTTTAGATCCAATCAGTGAACTGGGTCTTTTGTATTGGCCCCTCAAGTAGTGTAGCAACATCGTTGTTTCTCTAGTGCAGAGGTCTGAATAATGATGCAGTCCACTACACTGGATTGCATCTACCCTACCACTGAACTTGTGTTTAGGTGAATTTTCTCTGGGGTAAACCAGTCTTTGGGGAAATGTAAATGAAATGTCCTGCTTCGTTTCTTAGATACGCCAGCCACATGAACAGTTTCTTCCCCCAGGCTGTCGCTCTGATGAACTCTGAATAGTCACAGAGTGTGAGTCCACTCACATGAACAATAAACTAAAACTCTGCACTGCTGTATATACTTACTGTATATACTGACTGTACAATAACCCTGGTTTGGTGTATATATTATCCTTTACTTTTAATTTTTATTTATTTTATTTTAATTTTTTTTCCGTTTTTTTAATTTCACTTATTTAAGTTCTGTACTGGAGAGAAAAGTTGCCGGAGTCAAATTCCTTGTATGTGTCATACTTGGCCATTAAAGCTGATTCTGATTCTGATTCTGATTCACATATGGAATGACAGTGTTCGGTTACCATTTCTTCTTATCTCCTTCAGTAGGACTGAATTAAGTGCTTTCTTAAAATCCTGCATTCATTACCATGAGTCCAGTTAAGGTATGGTGTTTGTGTTCCTTGTCCTTCCCTTCCTTGTGGAAACCTCTGGTTATATGATGTCAGATGGCTGACAGATTAGGTCTTGAAATTCAAAAAGTAGGTACTTCTCTGTGTGCATGTGTTTTCTATAGACCTCAGTGGTAAGACTTCCTTCTTTCCCACTGTGTACCAGGTATTCCTAAAAAGTAGCTTGCTGTCCTTGGCATTCTTCCTTGTAAACTTGGTATGGTCTACTAAGTTGATCTTCCAATGCTTTGACACAGATTTTGACCCAGGTCTCATCACCAAACCAGTGGCTAGGTGTTGTCCTCCACTTAAGCCTAGCTTATACTTCTCCTTCAGCAAGTCTGCAACCACACGCATACGACTTTACAGAGACATTTTCCCTTTATACTTCTCCATTGGAGTGTTAGTGATGCAAATATTGTTGTCTCTAGATGTGGAAAACTGGTAGAGACATTGCTCAAAACACCCGCAGCTGTAGCTGGTAAATTATTGACGTAAAGGAACAGAATCAAAATGCACTATTAAGATTTTATTTGTAGTAAATGTCTAAAACAATTATCATTTACCTCTTTAATTCACAATTATGCACGTTGTGTGTTCACATGAAATACCTATAAGTTATATTAATGTTATTTGCCCTAATAAAGCAGGAAAAAAGTTCTAGGAGTGTGAACACTTTTTCAAGATAAGGTCTCCAACAGTTTCCAGAGGCCGTTGCTTCCATTAAACATCCTGAGGAAACCCTTTAGATTCCCTCTTAAAATCAAACATCACCAGTTATTGTAGGGGTCATATTTGTTTGTGCAGTTCCAGTAAAGTGACATAAGCTTGAAGAAATGTTTAACATACTGAAACAAAAGCATGTGGGTTTCTCTAGGGGGGAGGGCACCCCTGCATGCAGAGATTAGATCAAGATGTTGCTGGAAAGAGAATACTTCACCTGTTTCAGATTAGACTGGCGGGAAATCCTCCTGGAGTTTCTCACTCCTGCACTGAACGGGATGGGAAGATAAGAGGGTGAGACTGTAAAAATGTGGTGTCAGAGAAAGGCTGTGTGTTTTCTTATACCACTTGTCTTAATTTGCTCAAGGCACCACAAACTACATCAGAGTTATGACAACTAAAAAATAGCTTCATATTTCTTTGATTCAGTTGTTTTAAATAGTTTCTTAAGGATTTTTAACAAATAAAACTGAACTGACATTTCTAGGCATATGTAAAATGCATTTTATACATATATTCATATATATACATATAGAAATTCCTTTCGTATTTATTAATAAAATATGGGTTATATACGCATCAAAATCATCATTAGTAGTGCATCAAATGGTGTAATTGACTTTTGTATCCAATTTTATAAATATGTCTGTTTGATCGAGTTGCAAGTGTAAATCAACTAGAGACTGGAATCAGTCAGTTTTCCGATTGATTCTAATCAGTTTTTCATACACTCTAAAATTAGATATTTTTTCCCCCCATACATCAAAACATTAGTCGTACAACATATCAACCAATAAAATACACTTTAGGAACAATTGAGATAATTTTGTTTTTCTTTTGTGTTCTTATAGATTTCTTTTTTAATGTGCTGTTTTTTAATTGCGTTAATTTTAAAAAAAAATCTTGTATTGTTTCTTGATGCTAGTTGTATTTAAATGAAATCTGTTTTTATGCTTTGAGCTCCTTTTTCTTGAGTTGTTAGGCAAAAGCACGAAGGCTGTAAACTTATCATAAGCTTTTATACTCTGCAGGTTTGCAACAGCAACAAAAACTGTCACTGTGAGGCTCACTGGGCACCTCCCTTCTGTGACAAGGCAGGTTTTGGAGGAAGTGTAGACAGCGGCCCCATCAGACTTGCAGGTAAAATCTATTTATTCATGTTATAGATTCCTGTCCTGTATTTGTTTGGCATGGACTGCTCAGGTATGAGCCTAGTAATACACTTTAACCATCTACAACAGTAAAATAGGTCTGTTTTATAGTTTGTCATATGGAATAGAATTTTCTCAAAATTAAATTAAAATATTATCAACACGTCAGATTCGGATCAATTTATTCATAATGGATTACATTCAAATTCATTTGGACGTTTGGTTACCAAAATACCTGAGGCGGCCAAGCATAATGCATTAAGTCATTGACTCATTTACTCTGCAGCAACTCCTTTTCCTAAGCAAGCATGAGGCGACAGCTGAAAGAAAGCATTCACTTTCAACAGGAGGAAACCTCTAAGACCACCAGACTAAAAATTAGTGGCCATGTGCCACTAGTGGCTGAAGGGTGAGAGGAGAAGAAGGAGATGATGAAAAACACAGAAGCACTAAGCCATGGGCACTTTCAATGGGAATGAAAACCAATGACTACACAAAGTTAATGGTAGAAAACTGATGTCAGGTACAACATAAACCTAACACAGAATATTTGGATTTGCTTTGATATGCTATCTAATGAAATGGAAAACAGAAAGCATACAAAGTAAATCACTGAGATATATTTGTCAACGGCTTTGTCCAGGACACCATTAGGCAGGTGAATGGACAGTCAACAACTCTTTTCACATACCAAGTGCTACCATGCACTGACAAAACTCTTCCGTGTGGATGCCAATACTGAGTGAAGAAGACTCAAAGTTAGCTATGCACAGTATCATTGAGATGTTTCAAAGGGAGCCAGAGAACACATTGATGTATGAAGCTTTTTCAAAAGCTGTATTTTTCTATGACAAGATAAGAAAACTGGAAGTGTTTAAGAAGGAAAATATTTCAATCAAGTTTTAAACCATCCCAAATATGACACCATCTGCTGAAAATACTACATCGACAAAACAGTAAAGTCAAATCTGTGCAGACATTGACTCGACGTATTTGACTTCCTGTCATCTCCATGTGTGTTTATGAGCAGACAGCAGGAATCTGACAGTGAGTATCCTGGTGGCTCTTCTCACCGTACTGGTAGCTGCTCTCATCATCTGCATCAAAAGGAAAGCCCTGATTGGCCTTCTGTTCACCAGCAAAAAGGGTCCCATGGAGAAGATCAGGTTATAATTATGCATGTTGTTTGCAGTTGCTGAAATGTTTAAAAGAAGAGTTGAAATGTTTTCCAAAGTAATGTCTTTTACCAGTCTGTAAAAGTATGAAAAATGGTAGAAGTATCCATCCATCCATCCATCCATCCATCCACCTTCCTTCGTTCAATTTGTTCCTGTTTCCCTTCTATCCTTTGAGCATAAACCCTGTTAAAGTATTTGTTTTATCTGTATTTTATAATGTGGAGTATGATACATAAAACAAGTGCAAAATTCGCTTTTTATTCCCTAATTTGTGTTGCAGATCAGAAAGTGCTTCAATCACCGGAACTTCAGCTATTAAGCAATACCCTTCTTCTCCAACCCGACCAGCCCCCCCTCTGCCCCACAATGTCACTATCTTCAGGGTGACATCTTCAAGTACTAAACCAGTAAGAAATACACAAATAATGTCCTTACAGTATCTGTCTGAACCAAATGGAGGATTAGTGCGTCAGTGTTCTCAGATGTTGCAGCCGCTCCCACAAATCATCCTCCGCTGAATTGATTTTGTTTTCACACAAACGGCAGCTCATTCAAATCAAATTAAGTCGTTCCACTGAACGTGGACATATAGAGGAGGCAGTGATAATGGAAGGTGGTGAGCAAATGGCGGCCTAGGACACGCAAATGCATTTCTTGTCATTAGTAGCTGTCTGCTCAGAGAGAAATGGATTTATCTGCATGTGGAGAATGTTGAGTTGCTCAGTTAACACCTTAAAGTGATTTTGTTGCTAGTAATTGCCAGACAGATACCATGTTTTCTGCTGTAACGATCTGTGTGGCTGCATCGCTTCATGCATTGACTGCTTCATTATCACCACAATGCTAAAAGGAAGGGATCTGATGGATGTTAAGGTTGCTCAAGAGCAAAACCCAGGAAGTTAGGTCGGAACAGACACATGCTGCAGTATATGCTGCTTTACATTAGGTCCAATGCCTTAAAAAAATCCATTTATTTTTTATATTTTGTCCCAGTAGAATATATATTTTGAGTTTGTGTTGGAGACTAATACAGTAGGTTTATAAAAAATGTTAACCTTAAAAATCCTACGTGTGGCAGGTAGTAAAGTTGATCCTTAATACTAAAACTGAAAATGCTTTGCAAATCTGAAACCTGAAATTGCTGCCTGTAGTTCTTTGCAAAAATAGGCCAAGCTCAGTCATATTGAAGGGAGAGCATCTCTGAACATCAGCTGTCAAGTCTTGCCACAGATTTATGTCTAAACTTTGTCTCAACTATGTCTTCTGCTGCGATTGCCCTGTATTTAGCTCCATCTACCGTCTCATCACTTTTACCCAGCGTTCCTATCCCTGACTGAAGAATAACATCCCTACAACATGATCATTCCGCCACCATGTTACAGAAGTAGGGGGATGAATAGTGATATACAGTGTTAGTTTTTCTTTACACACAGCATTTTACATGTAGGCTGAACACTCATCAGAGGACCTTCTTCCACGTGTTTGCGGTGTTCCCAAAAGGCCTTTTTGCAACCTTTAAATTCAAATGTAATTAAAAAATACTCACTGCTATAAAAAATACCTACCTGGCTTGTTAATGTAGGTGGATGGCCAGGCCTTTATATGTCCACAGTTGTACCATGAAGGCAGACAATGTTATTTCAGATATCAAACACATTTATTTTCCAAAACATTTTTTTTATTTTTTGGGGGGGAAGGGGGGTATGTGTCGTTTTCTGTTCCTTCCAAATGAATGACCTACTTTTTGTTGGTCTATCAAATGAAATTCCCCCAAAGAACATGTTAATGCTTGTGGTTGCTAAATGAGAAGAGGTTCAAGAGGTGCTAATACTCTGGCAGGCAAGTTGGCGTTTGGCAGCATGTGGCTTTTATTCAGTAATAGGAGAAAAGATGTAAGGCTGTTTGAAGTTAGCACAGTGCAGGTGACGTCATTTTCCACTTGCCTGGGTGTGTTTTAGCTGCTCACATCTGGCTGGTCTAAATATGAAACAGACTTATATTTTGGCTACACCTAATCTCAAATCTCTCTCAGTGTTGTCTGTTTAGCTATGTACGTTTTAGGAATTAACCCAAACTGGGGCTTATAGGTCATTTTCAGTCTGAAACTAGTTACCAGTGAAGGATTTACATTATTCATTCATACGTTCTTGACACCGTCCGGAAGAAGAGGAGGTGAACATGATTTGTTTTTGTTATTCTTCGAAGAAATCAGATGGTTTAAATTTTCCACTTTAATCTTTTCAGTCTCCTCTACGGGCGCGAGATCCAGAGCCCCCGTCGGCTCCATACCCATCCCACAGCCTGCGCAGACTCCCCCAGTGCCCTCCAGTTCACCTCAGCCACCCGGTCCCTCTGTCTCTCACGTTGTCTCTCACCCCTGGGCCCAGGCAGCCAAGACCCCCAGTGCCTCTACCCCAAAGGGCCACTCAGCCTCATACCCACGTGGTACCAAGGGGGGCGTCATTTCGCAGCGTGTCACACCATAACTCCTGCAGGATGGTCATGGTGAGTGAATTTCCTGCTTGCTCAGATGGAAAAAGTTTATGCGATGATGTTACTGTAACTTTTGTGCCCTATAAATGTAGCGCCTTGTTGACAGCTTTGAGCAGCAGAAAGATAATGAAGTTAACCCAGAAGTTCTCTCTATCTGAGCACGTCAATCCTGCAAAAAAAATCACCACATACATTTTAAAAATGGTGCTAGACTTGTTAAGTAGGGAGCAAGTCTGTCACGACATCAAAGTGTAGTAAACCTGCTGCCACAGCCATTTCAGGGAGTTCGGTTATTGCCTTACAGGCTGGAGAAGAAAGCTGGAGTTTCCTGGAGTTCAATCTCCTTCATTGTGCGATTAGAAAGATTTTATACTCCAGCTATCTAATTTACAGTAATTGCAAAAGTATTCGTTCCCCCAGAACTTCAGCATTTTGTCATGTCATAATCACAAACGACAGTACATATTGTTTGGATTTAATGTGATAAACCAACAAATAGGAGCATAATTGGAAAAAAGAGGGAATAAGATATGCGATGATGTGCCCATTTTGCTTTTGGGTTATGTCTCTACCAGCTTTGCACATGTAAATACTGAAGCTTTTTCCCATTTTCATATGTAAAATTGCTCAAGCTCAGTCAGATTAAAAGAAGAACATCACAAATTGTAGGTCAGACTTCGATATGGACCTTTCCAGCATATTGATATGTTCTGATCTTCACTGTTACTGCTGAAGAAAAGCCTGCCAAGCATGATGCTGCCACTAATATGTTTGAAAGTGCGGTTGGCGTGTTCATTTTTCCCAAAAGTTTTCATTTTAGTTTTTATATGGCCAAAAGACCCTCTTTTACAAGTTGGCTGTCTGTAACATTGCTTGTAGCAAACTGCAAATGGGACATATTAGAGCTTTCTGTCAACAAAAGCTTTCTTCTTACCTCTCTTCCATAAAGGCCAGATTTGAAAAGTACATACCTACAAGTTGACCTAACAACCTCTTTGAACCGAGGTGTCAACCTCTGCAGCTCCTCCAGAGTATCTTTACTGTCATTGATTAATGACAGGCATTCATTTTCAAATGCTTTTATTATGCCGTATCAAAGCAAAAGGGTCCGAATAAAAATCAACATCTCACTTTTAAAAAATGTTTTAAATGTAAATAAACCATACCTGAAACTACTTTCTTATCACACAAAATCCCACTGTAATTCATTTACATTTATGATAGTAATGTGTCAAGATCTAAAAGTGAGGATTAGTATGAATACTTCTGAAAGGCACTGCACTTTGTAACCTTATTTAGCACGCATCTCTGGATCCATTTCTCTCTGCTTCTTTTTAATCTTTTTCCATTCTAATAAGAATAAATGTATATTAGGCACAATTTATAACTGTTTATTTGCTTAATTGAAGCAACAGTAATTGGTGTTTAAGCTTTAGAATGTAATTTTTATCCACATAATTAAAAAAAAATTGTCAAGCTGTAGAGGATAATTACCGGTAGCTTCGCTCTTCCTAAACTGGATAAAAATGTATTTTTTAATCATTTGCATTCACAAGTTAAGACTCAGCGCCCAGGAGAGAGCTGAGCTAAATAAGTGACATATTCTTTTTTTTGTCCTGCTAATTTGCTCGCAAAATTAGACATTTTCAGGTCTCAAAAGTCATGCAGAAAACGTGACAGGCTTGTTTTTTGTGATTTTTGTTTTCATGTTTTCCAAAATGTTTCCCTTATTGCTTACAATTACGTTTACAGATTGAAGTGTCACATGCTGGTTTTAAAATATCTTTCTCTAGAAGTTTTTTTTTTTCTAATCAAAATGCTGTTCCCTTTAAGCAAAAACAAGTTTGGTGTAAGATTAAATGCAGCATTTGTGGAAACATTAAGCTACCTTCACAGGTAGTCTCAAAGTTTGGAAAAGATGTGTAAAAAGCCTTAAAATAAGATATGTTATTGTAGCTGTACATTTATTCAGTGCATTCATAAGTATACCTAATATTTTAGGTTAGTATTCTTATTCTACTAAAAGATTCAACGACAGCTCCTGGATAATTTTTACTTAAAATATCCTAGTATTTTAAGTCTATAATCCCAATCTTACCAGTGGGAATGATGGTACTTTCCCAGAAATGAATGTGGCACCATTCTGCCTCAACAACTAAACATTGTGTCTTTTGGTTGCTACAGACATGTTTAATCAAAGTTGCCTGTCCTTTTTTTCTCACAGTGAGCTTTAGAGGTTTCTATAACCTCCTTTCTTCTTAACACTGTATGTTCGCCAGACAAACTTTGGTTCTCCACCACTTTGTGTTTCTTTTTTCTTACTTAATTGTTACTCATAAGTATGGGTTTTTCTAGCAGTTTTCAGACTAAAGAAATGATAATACAAGACATTTTCTTTCCCTCTTGTGGGTGGTGTAGTCATTGAACTATTAAACAATTGGGTTTGGTTTTTTTAAACGATTCTCAAAATAGAACATTTTCCAAACTGACAGTAATTGATCTATTTATAAATGGTCACAGAGTTTATGGGTCCCTGACAGACTGCTGCACTGATTTTGCTGGATACAGAGCCATGGGGAAAGAAAACTAGTTATCAAAAGATCTGCAGGAAATGGTAGTTGAATGTTATAAAGCAGAAAAAATTATGACAGAATATATCCAAAGTATTGATACTGGCAATCAGGAGTGTTCACACTGTAATTAAGATGTGGAAAACAAGGGATTTTGTTGATACGAAGCCATGGTCAGATAGACCAAAAACTAGAAAGTTGTTCAGAATCAAAAAATAAACATTTTAAAAAGACTACAAAATTTACAAAACCTTAGCTCACATATGGTGTTCTTTGAACATCTTAAAACGGCTGTAGTTGTTTCAACATGCACTTTAAGAAGGAAACTTAAAGAAAAAATTGAAAAAGACCAGCTTGCCAAAATACACAGAGAAACCTCAAAACCTATGGGGACCGAAGTTTAACTTTATGCCTACAATCAGGAACATGGTTATGGGTGGCCCACCTACTTTGGACCAAGGCCCACCCAAATAAATGGGTTTCTTAAAATAAATTAAAACAAAGTAAATCCATAATGACATTTTATTTTTGAGGAGTGTCACTTAAAGTAAGCTTTTTGCCAAGAGGAATAAGCCATTTTACCATCTGGTAAAACAAAGAGCATTAACCAAAACGCTTTAAGCTATTCATTAATGCTAAAGCCAAAATACACAGTATTAAGAACTTGTGTAAACTTTTGATCAGGGGGATTTAGTTAGTTACTCTCATCATTAAACACGTTATTTTAAAACAAATGGTGTCAGGAAACTATTAACCAGTGAGGCAAGGAAAAGGTTTTGTGTTGCCATTCATATTATCCAGAAAGCTACCAACGGATGTTCAAGATGGGTTTTACGCCATCTAATACCTGTTTACAATGTACAAGCAAACTACCAGACAATTATATTCATGCTCCTTGGTTCTGCCCACCTGTCAAGAAATATTGGTACGAGATATGTGAAGACATATCAAAGTGTCTGAAATGTAATATCACACCTTCTCCCACAGTTTGCTTGCTGGGAAATTTAGATGAAGTTACCATGGATACAAAGTCTTTGCAATTAGTTCACATTGCCTTATGCATCGCTAAGAGAAATATCCTCTTGAACTGGAAAAATAAAAATACTCTGAATATTAATCAATATAGAGATGTCCTTCTGGAATACATTGGTCTAGAAACGGCTTCTGTCTCCACATCTTATCAATCTTTCTGGTCTCCCTTGATCAGCTCGATCACCTAATGGGGTCGGGCCCTTGATTTTGTTCTGTGGGACACGGTTGCCGATGTGGAGTTTAAGAGTTGGTGGTGACTGCAAGGGGTCCTCGGGGTTGGGTCCGCTTGCGGTTGGGGCGGTAAGTGCCGTGGATCTCGCCTGGGGTGGGACTTTGGGGGCTTTGTGTGGTGACTCCTAGTGGCTGCATGCGGCGCCTCAGGGGGGTCGTGCTGGTGGACACTGGTTACTGGCCTGGTGCTGTGCTGCTCTGGGCTGGGCCTGGGGCTCGGGGCTCTGGGGCGGCATGCCCCCAGGCCTGTGGCTTGGCCGGTGGGGGGGGGGCGCTGCCACCGGTGCCGGCACCCACCGGGCCCCAGCATTGCGGGTGCTTGGTGTTCCCCTGGGGCTTCCATCTGTTCCTCTCTTGGTGGGTGATCGGCCCTGCGCTGGTCCGCCTTCGGCACCTGCACTCTGTGGGACTCTGGATGCATGCGTCTCCTGCCTCCTTCATGTCTATGTCGATTCCTGTAGGACGGATTGACGGCTCCTTACACCAGCTATCAATCACTTGCATGGGGAAACCTTATTCAGACCTGCATGCTCGCACACACACATAGGTGTGGGGACATTGGTGTGGACGTACATATCTTGAGCTGAGGTTATCATCATTAGTTAGTTGTTACCAGGAGCTTACCAGAAACATTAGTATTGTGTTCATCCGGCAGAGGCGGAGGACTGGGATGTTTTCTTGTGTTCTTTGTTTGCCTCCCTGTCTTGTGTCGTCGGTTCGCGCCTCTGCTGGTCCGGTTTCTTTTCTTCACCTTCTTCCTTTCTTCCTTCTTGTCTCGGTTTCGTGTCCATGACTTCAGGAAATTGTAAGCTGTAATGCTCTGCTTGGGAAAGTAAATCTGTTGGGCTTGTACTTGGTACTCAGACACAAATTCTGAGTGGCAAACTGCTAGACAGGACACGTAAAAAAAAAAAATGTATTCAGAAAGCTGAGATCTGAAATTCTCAGGCTATTTAAAGTTATGACCACATCTGTATTTTCGATTTACTTTCTGCGTTACTTAAAGGAGAGTTTCCCTGCCTCCTGAGTGGATAAGATATGTAGGTCTATGTCATGTCTTATTTATACCCCAGGTGGTCATGAAGTAATCATTAAAGGTCATATTATTATAAATGAGAATAAAGTATAAATTACAAAAATCTTTCATTTGCATTTTATTATTTGGATTGTATGATTGTCAACAAAAAAAGCACAGCTAATTTAGTATAAATAGATTTGGAACACACTTTTGTCAGAACTGTTGAGAAAAATCGTCTTTTTTGGGGGGGTAAAATTACTCTCCTCCAATAAAAGATTACCTTAATGTCAAGGCTGTTTACACATCTCTTTTACAGATCAGCGGTTCCTATAAATGTAATGTACAAATATCTGCATCGCTTTACACTATCCTGTTTTAATGTCAACATCCAAAATCAATGTTTTGTCTTTCACAACCATTCGATTTCCTCACACCTGTTACACCGGTGCTGTGAAGAAGCTCTTGGCAAGATTTTGTATTTCAGAAGTAGGACGTCTCAGCTGCTCCTTGTCGATGTCAGAACGTGCAAGTGTTTCCTTTTGGCAGCAGACTTCCCTGACAGTATCTTTTGCAGCTGTTTGGCAGCTCAAACATGTCGACAGAAGACATAAAACACAAGTGAAAGCTCTCTGCTGGGGGCAGTAAGGCTTTCCATCCATACAGATTTTTGCAGTTTGGGGTCAGCTATGTTTTGCTGAAGCTGCAAAAGAATTTAGATTCAGTGAATCCCTTTATCAGAAATGCTCTTAACTTACGTTAACAGCGTTTCATTTGGTTGCTGTTTTGTTATGGTAATTCAAATGTGTTTTTTTTGGGATGGAGCTCAAGCTGGGCTTGTTTACTGTATTGGAGGATTTTCTGTCTGTGAGGAGTGTGAAGTGTCATTGTTGTTTGTAGAGCCAAGGAGAAGACACATGGAAGCCTGCTGAGATTTAGAAAGCAGCCCTTTGTCCTGACCTCAGTTTTTCCAGGGACAATTAAAACCACATGATACCTCCTCTCATCATATGTTGCCTGATAAGTGTGCCAACGTGTCTGAAAGAAGAGAATGAGAAAAATCACACATCATGCAGTCATCTGTTTATGAGTGCCTCCTGGTGGCAATCTACAGCTATTACTATTAAATATCTTTCCTTTAACAGGAGCTTGAAAAGCCTAGTCCTCCTCAGAAACCTCTGCCTGCTGATCCAAGGACCTCCCGGCTGGTGCGCAGTCCATCTGGTGTTCAGAGCAGCACTTTAGACCGAGGGTCCTCTGCTTTGGGTGGCACGGCAGCGGCACCTGGTGCCCCCAGACCGCCACGCCCTGTTCCACACCCCAACAAGTGAGCAGCTTTATATAAAACTCATTAAGGATTATTTGAATCATTCTTTTCACAGGGTTGAGTGATTATATAGTATACAGCTTCTATGCTTTTTAAACACAAGAAGATGATGGTTTCCCTTTATTTAAAGGCTTTAGTGGCACTAGTGGCCTTTATTTGAATTATTTAAATGAGAACAGGCACAGACAAATGGGAGACATACAGCAAAGGTCTCAGGGTCAGGACTCAAACCTTGGACGGCTGCATCAAGGACTGATAGCCTCCATATATGGAGCTTCTCCCCCAGTTTCTTTTTCTATAAAAATAATATTTTTGACAGCACTCATTGTTAACCTTTACTTAGGAAATAGATGTTCACAGATTTCTTTTCCAAGTTAAGTCCCTTGTCATTCTTCCCATATCCAAGTTAAGGCTCAACTCTCTCGAGACTGGAATTGGAAAGAATTGCTGCAGGTTAAAATTATGATCTTTGATTCTTATTCAACACCTAAAAATCTTTACCGTTTTTAGAATGTTAAACTTGTAAAGAAAAACTGTTCCGTGGTGCAAAAATTTGTGAGGTACAAAATTTTCCCTGCTAAAAATATGAATATGCAAATAAACAAATATGTTTGTTTGTTTAGCGGTTGTGTGTTTCTCTGCAAAAAGAATGAGAGAATGAGGCATGTAAAGCCCCAAAGTAACATAACAAACATATCCATAATGAGTGTCTGTGAACTTATCTAAATTTTAAATATGTGCAAAATCTCACCTTTTGTTGTTAAATTACATGTATTTGTTTACTTTTCTCCATCTCTAGGCCAAGTCCCAAGCATCCTCCTACCTTACCAAAGCCTTGCATCATCGCCAATGTCAGATACAGCAGCTGAGACTTTAGCTATTGGAGACTATAGCTATAGGAGTTTTTTTTATAAAGGAAACAAAATTGAGAGAAAATTGCACTATTAAAAAGGCTGAGAACCCTGCATAAAAACTGGCAGAGGCACTTCTGAGTTGTGAGCCATGAGATATGCTGTGTCCCTGCTGGTGCTCTGCCTCTGAATGGTGCTACGAGTCTGCGCTCAGGAAGATGTAAAGTATTTATAATTGTGTATTTATTGCCACCCAGTGCACTGTGCCAGACACTTTTACTAAACGGTAACAACTTTGGCTCTTTTTTTATCTCACTTTTTTATATACACTGATGTAGTTTAAAGGAGGAAATAATTATGAAAAACATTTCTGTGAATCATTTAGATGTACAGCGACTTTTAAAAGTTTTCATAACCTTTTTAACTTTTTCCTAATTTTATCACTTTAAAAATGACAAACTGCAGTTTAATGGTATTTTATGTGATTGACCAAAATATTGTTTTATTGTAAAACAGAAGGAAAAATTTGTTTTAGTTTGTCACAAGCCATGTAGGGGGACACAGCAAACAGGTGGAGGTCAGATGCTACAAAAATTAAACTTTTTGTTTTTTTTACAAGAGAGTACAAGAGTGGAGGAAAAATACCACTTCACATCAGCCTGAACACATGCTGTATGTGCTTAGTAGGGAATGGGGAGCTGGTGAGAGTTGGAAGAAACTTAAACATAGTTAGATACAGGCCAATCATGGAAAAGTACCTGTGG
Organism: Apricaphanius iberus; assembly: GCA_028564705.1. Classification (NCBI taxonomy): domain Eukaryota; kingdom Metazoa; phylum Chordata; class Actinopteri; order Cyprinodontiformes; family Aphaniidae; genus Apricaphanius; species Apricaphanius iberus. The sequence continues at coordinate 1,757,555 of JAPXFQ010000556.1, forward strand.
AGACTAGACTTAAAGGTTGAATATGGAACTTGAACAAGATGGGGACATCAAGAAATATCTAGGTTGGAGTTAGAACAATAAAAGCATCTTTCTAGCCATTGGGTTGCCTGGTTGGACTCCAATACGCCCAGTGACCAACCTGAACTGTGTCCAGTGAGGAATCATAGAGTAGTTTAACTGACAGCTAACGTTAGCCAAGTTAGCAAGTGAGCTAGCATACAGATCCAGGAGGAAAGACACAGTTTCTGCGTGTTTGATGCCGAAGAAATATTTTATGTGGGTCAATCTAGTGTAGCTTCAACGGGGCTCTGAAGCAGCTGCTTGCCTTACTGACTCCACCATTTTTTTCCAGTGCTAGCAAAGCTGTGTAGACCATATTGCTGTAACATGGAGACCATATCTGTCAACCCACAATGGAATTACCTACTGGCTGGTAGATGTAAACTTTGTCATTGTCGTACCTGTTAAAATTCACATTTCATAATATTTTAATTCAAATATAATGTTTTTAAGGAAATTTACTTTTATTCTGTACCTCTCTAAAAGCGTTGCTGAGTTTTTTTGTTTTTTTATGTAGCTTTTATGAAAATGTTCCATAAATACCCTCAAGATGCACCTTTTATCAGGACAGCGACACTGAACATAAAACGAGCTACAATGGAATGGTTTAGAGACAGAATAAGCCAGTCAAAGTAAAGACCTGAATGCAAATAGATTTACACAGATGTTCTCAAAGCTGTTTGCCTGATCCTGAGTTAATTTACAAAGAAAAATGGTCGGAAAATCTCTAAGAGCGTTTTAACATCGGACTTGAATCCGTATTCGGGCACCGTATTTGCTCGAAATCCACTTATTTCGTACCATGTGAACACAGCCTGGACCTGGCCAGGATACATTCCGAGAGACCTTCCTTGGAGGTAGAATCGGAGTCCAGGTACGAGTGGATACGGCTCATGTGAAGACAGACTGTACGCTGGCCATACTTAAGACAATAGACACGGAACAACGACATCAACCGAAGTTACAGAATCGCCACGCAACCATAGCGAGATCAAAACAATGCTGTTCAAGCATCCCACAGCAACACGGCAGGTTAAAAAGTGGTGGGTTTACTACCATGTTAGTCCCCATGTATGTTTGAATCGGGATGATTCACGAATCGGATGTGTAAGTAAGGTAGGCGTACAGAAGGGCGGTGCTGGTGCGGGGCAGAGCAGAGCAGCTTTTGCTGCGTTCAAGTGTTTGCATTTAAACACATCACAGTTCAATTAGCAGGTTTAAAAAAATAAAAAAGAATTCAATTGACCTTTCACCGTCCCCAACCGTTACTATGTGAGCAGGTCCGACAAACATTGACTCCAAGCGCTGCGCCCACTGCGTTTGTAAATTAGACACAGATACCACAGAGAGATTGTCTGGAGCAGTTGTGTTTTTTTTTCCATGTCTTTCCATTGCCCAAGCCGAAAAAACAACGTGAGCAATGCTTACAATGGATAAAAAAATTGTGGACGGCCCCACTCCTGCTCTTAGTTTACAGTAACATATTAATAAGAAACCTCAGTGTGTCAAGTTCCTCGGGTGTCGAGCAACTATTAATATTTTCGGGTCAGTTTGTTGGTAGCTTTCACAGGTATTTTCTGGGATGTGTGGAGACTTATTGAAAACAAAACCCACGGCCTTCAGGAGCGAGAGGCGATGCATTTCTGGGTGAAACATTGGAGGGAGTGTCCGCTTTAATGAAACGAATGTCTGCCTAACATCCAACTTAAAGCTAAGTTCACAACTAAGTTTCTTACAGCATGCAGACCGCAGGAGCTCTCAGAGTATCTCCCCACTCACCGAATCATCATCATATTTGCAGCGGTGTCATCATCACCGACACCTGTTCTCTCTCCCTGCAGCTGCAGTGTGACTGTCAGAAAGCCTGACACCGCTGTGCTTCATTCAGCAACATTGTATTAACCCCACTTTAAATCCCCAGTAACTGCAATGACTTTGTAACGGCAGTCATGTTACATGTGATGTAACTAAGGGGGGCGGAGCACGGTTAAAAGGCCAACTAAAAAAATAAAAGTATAATAATACGGTCGTCGACTCGAAGCTTTCAGGACCCACTGACCCAGGGCTCCAGTGCAGGGCTCTAGGCCACACATGTAAAAACACCCAAAATCTGCAAATCTGCACTACTTAGTGTTGGTCTATCACAAAAAATACCAATTAAATATATAAAATTATATGTTCATGGATGGATGTATGGATAGAATTGACAAAATTTGAAAAACTTAAAGGGCTATAAACTTTTTTTAGACACTGTGGTGTGTTTCTGCAAAAAGTTTTAAAAAGGGAACTCTTGAGATTATGGTTTTGTTCTCTAAACTACGTATAGACCTTAAAATGAGGATTCTGCAATGACTGACGACTCCTCTAAGGTTTCTTGAAGAGGAATGCTCTGTGTAGCATCTTTGAGCCAATCTGGAAAGGCTTGAAACAACCACAGAAACACAGAAAGTGGTGTTACAACCTCAGCTGTGCAGCACACTCTATAATCAGGAAGTATTGTGTTGGGCTCTTTCTTCTTCATCTGCATCACAAAAACTTAAGTAAAGCCAGATCCGAACTCAGAACTAAAATGAGATGAAATCAAGAACATAAACCTCTGAAACACAATGTTTGTTTGTGAGTGTGTGTGTGTGTGTTAAGAGTTTGACTCTATGCCTTTCTGCACAAAAAGAATGATTCAGCCATGAAATCATTAAACACTTTTCTCACATGTAAACTGCAGCTGTTCATCTGCAACTTTCATGAAAACTCTGTTTATACTCTGACAAAAAATTGAAAAAAGTGATTTCAGCTTAAAAGGTCACATTTCCAGTCCTGTGAAGTTAAATGGTGTCCAGTGAGCAACAGCTAACAGGCTGTTGTTCGTTGTTAATGTTTTACTTTTTACTTTGAATTTATTTAGGAAATTAATTTACATGCTTTATCATTCTGACTGAATAAATAGTTTACATGAATGCAGTTCTGTATGTTTTCAATTCAAATGCATATTGTTTTTACTTTCAGTGCAATTATTTTTACTCTGCATTTACTTGCCTTTTCTCTGTGCTCATGTAGTGTGGTCACTTCAGTAAGATTTGTATGTTTGTCGAATTACAGGTGAACACACTTTTTATTTCATTTTTTACTAATGACTGTTTGATACTTTACATATAAAAAAAAGTGTCATTCACCAAGTTCAAACACATTAGTAAAGCTGTGTTAATAAAGAGGAACGTTTCTGGGTTTTCATTTGTGTTGTTTACGTTAAATTACAGTAATTGGTACAATGTAATAACAGCCTAAAGCAGGGCTCCTACACAATCTGGAAAAGTCTGAAATTTGATATCAGAATATTCCCTTTCTGGCTAAGTACAGAAAAATAGCGCTTCCTGTCATTATTCCTTTAATCTGTGGTTTCTTTCTCTCTCTCTCTCTCTCTCTCTCTCTCTCTCTCTCTCTCTCTCCCATATTTAAAGCCTGCGATATATTTATGTTTAAAATGGAGGATAAAAGAATGAGAAGTCTGTAACACTATGGAATCAAAAGTAATCACAAATGTGTACGTGTGCTGCTTAAAACATGTTCACCGTTGCAGCTCTTGTCCTATTAAAGACCCTTCTTTAAAACCCTAATTTTTAAAGTTTTAAAGGGGCATCATGAAGGAAAACAGAAGTACATGTCAGTTAACAATATCTCCTAAAAATAAATTTATTCTCGTAAATCAAATGTAAAACAAAATTAAATTTAAATTAAATCAGACTCTGTGCAAAAACTTCCTGGTAGTCTACCTGGCTGCAATTTTGCTTTGCTAAAACACATTGTTCAAACACCAATGGATGACATGACTCCCGAAATCATCAATGACTACAGAAACTTCATAGTAAGACTTAAGCAACTTTGATTCCACTGGGCATCAGCAGGATTCCCACACCAGCAACTTTACGGGTAAAGTAAGACCACAATAATAATATGCACCATGTAAAGGCAGAGTTGTTTTCATTTAGCCACATGGCGAGGTTTGGGGTGGGAATAGTCAGTTCAATGCCACACCGCTGTAGATTATTCTGATTTAAGTCGAGACTGTCACTTGGAATATATATATATATATATATATATATGTATATGTATATATAATATATATATATGTATATATATATATATATATTATATATATATATATATATATATTATATATATAATATATACAGGTGCTGGCCAGTAAATTAGAATATCATAAAAAAGTTGAATTATTTCAGTAATTCCATTCAAAACGTGAAACTTGTATACTGTATACTTTCCTTCCACACATAGTGATATATTTCAAGTGTTTATTAATTTTCATTTTTATTATTACAACTGACAGCTAATGAAAACACCAAATTCAGTATCTCAGAAAATTAGAATATTCTGAAAAGGCTCAATATAGATGACACCTGGTGCCACTCTAATCAGCTGATTAACTCAAAATACCTGCAAAGGCCTTTAAAAGGTCCCTCAGTCTTGTTCTGAAGGCTCCACAATCATGGGGAAGACTTCTGACTTAACAGCTGTCCAAAAGACGTCCATTGACACCTTGTACAAGGAGGGCAAGACACAAAAGGTGATTGCTAAAGAAGCTGGCTGTTTGCAGAGCTCTGTGTCCAAGCACATTAACACACAGGCGAAGGGACGTAAAAAATGTGGTAGAAAAAAGTGTACAAGCTCTAGGGATAACCGCACCCTACGGAGAATTGTGACGACAAACCCATTCAAAAATGTGGGGGAGATCCACAAAGAGTGGACTGCAGCTGGAGTCAGCGCTTCAAGAACCACCACGAAGAGACTCATGAAAGACATGGGATTCAGGTGTCGCATTCCGTGTGTCAAGCCACTCTTGAACAAGAAACAGCGTAAGAAGCGTCTCGCCTGGGCCAAGGACAAAAAGGACTGGACTGCTGCTGAGTGGTCCAAAGTTATGTTTTCTGATGAAAGCAATTTTTGCATTTCCTTTGGAAATCAAGGACCCAGAGTCTGGAGGAAGAGCGGAGAAGCACAGAATCCACGTTGCATGAGGTCCAGTGTAAAGTTTCCACCGTCAGTGATGGTGTGGGGTGCCATGTCATCTGCCGGTGTTGGCCCACTCTGTTTCCTGAGGTCCAAGGTCAATGCAGCCGTCTACCAGGAAGTTTTAGAGCACTTCATGCTTCCTGCTGCTGACCAACTTTATGGGGATGCAGACTTCACTTTTCAACAGGACTTGGCACCTGCACACAGTGCCAAAACCACCAGTACCTGGTTCAAGGACCATGGTATCCCTGTCCTTGATTGGCCAGCAAACTCGCCTGACCTTAACCCCATAGAAAATCTATGGGGTATTGTGAAGCGGAAGATGCAATACGCTAGACCCAACAATGCAGAGGAGCTGAAGACGACTATCAGAGCAACCTGGGCTCTCATAACACCTGAGCAGTGCCACAGACTGATCGAGTCCATGCCACGCCGCATTACTGCAGTGATGGAGGCAAAAGGAGCCCCGACTAAGTATTGAGTGCTATACATGCACATTCTTTTCATGTTCATTCTTTTCAGTTGGCCAACATTTAAAAAAAAACATTTTTTTTCATTGGCCTTTAAAATATTCTAATTTTTTGAGATACCAAATTTGGAGTTTTCATTAGTTGTCACTTATAAATATCAAAATTAAAAGAAATAAACATTGGAAATACATTGGTCTGTGTGCATTGCATGAATATAATGTACAAGTTTCACGTTTTGAATGGAATTATTGAAATATTTCAAATTTTTGATGATATTCTAATTTACTGGCCAGCACCTGTATGTATATATATATATATATATATATATATATATATATATATATGAGTTCTTCAGAATTGAACTTGCAGATTAAATTAGGTCATTGCCTTTAACCTGAATGTGTTTCAGTTTATGGGAGTGAAATGGTTGACATTATGTTGATAATTTTCTGAATAGAAGCAGAATTTGTGGGTTAATCAATTGCAGAAAGTCGTCCAGTTCCTAAACTAGCCAAGCAGCCCAAGACCATCACACTACACTCTGTTTGTCTGCTGATATCTTTTTCTGAAACACTTCGTTTTACTGCAGACACAATTGTTTTATCTCTTCAGTCTGTGGAATATTTTTCCAAAAGTTTTGGATCATCAGGATCTTTTGGTCATCCATTTCATCCTTAAAACTAATTTATGGATGACATTTTTGCCCAGTCTCTCATATTGGTGAATCATAACCACACTAAGAAAATTGGGCCTGATGTGCTTAAGATGTTATGGTTTCTTTTATGACTACCTTGATAAGTCATTGGCACACTCTTGGGGTGATTTTGGGAGGCAAGTCGCTCCTGGGAAGGATAATAGATCTAACAGCAGCTCATTGGAGCCCCAAATCCTCAGAAAATGTCTTTATAACCCTATTCAGACTTTATATATGACTTTATATATTTTTTTGAATTTCTATAGATTGGAGCTTGATCTTTTTCTAATATTTTTTTTAACCTTTTAGCCTTATCCACATTGTAAAACAGACTCTGGTTAAGTAATTTACTTATTCTAATGGCCATGCAGTAATCTCTTTTATTTTATTTTAATATACAGTATATATATATATATATATATATATATATATATATATGGTGTTTTTTTCCCATTATCACCCAGTGTCCATCCCTAAGGGTGTGTGTGCTTACGATATGGAGGAACAAACACACCCAGCGGGAATTGAACCCAGGACCTTTTAGGATCTTCTCGCTGTGAGGTGAGCTGCGCTACCAGCTGCGCCACCTGCTGGCGGGCAGAATGGGCGGGCAGAATGGGTCAGCAGGGGTGACCATGGTCCCGGCGGGGGTGGGAGAGACTGTGGTTTTGTGGGCAGGGATGCTACAGTGGATGGTACCACTCTTTCTGTGGTCTTGCTGGGGGCAAAAGCAGTTTCAGGGAGAATATCTTTATTGAGAGGGAACATCACTGTCCCCCGGAACCCTGCCTGGGCATTTTCAATAGTGGCAGCCTTTGCCGAAGCCCTGCTGAACACCGCAAAGAACTCCATCCTTGACAGCTTCTGCTCAACCATCTACCTCGTCCATTTCCTCCCTTCCTGCTCCCAGTGGTGTTTTAGACTCTTAAAGAGGGCCTTGTCTGCCGGTTGCAATGCATGAGTAGTGTGGGCAGGGTAACACATGATGTGCACATTCTTGTTCTTCAGTAGGTTTATAAACTCCAGGTTATAGACGTGGCTACTCTAGCTGTCAAGGAGGAGAAGGTGGGGCCTGGGGTCATCCTTAGGGAGGGACTGAATGAATTTGACCCCACTCCAGGGAGAGGTCAGAGGTAATCCAGCCATGTGTACGTGCGATCTGTGCGTGGGTGTGTGTGTGTACGCACATACGGACACTTACACATCCCCTCACAGACACACTCACACACACACACACACACACTCACACACATATGTGTTTGTGAATGACACAGATGATGGCCCATTTTAGCTGAAACCATGTGGCCCATTTTACCTCAGTGGATTAAGGTAAATTGGGCCACCAAGAAAAACATCAATTTTTCAAAAAAAATATGTTTATATAACGAACTAACAGCATTATTTGTGATTTCTGCCATCTAGGCTGATATTATGCATAGTCTTTTTATGCCCATGTTTGATTTTTATAGATTTATTATCATTATAATTTGGTAAACCAGGCTACTTACCATGCAGCTTTCTGGTGCAGTCTTGATTTGAATTATTGCCCTGCCCACCATAGCAACCATAAACCAATCAAATCACCTGTTACTTGTCAAGCACAGTTATGACAACAGAGGGGCTGGGGACCCCCAAACCTTAAATGGCCCATTTTACCTGATATCACCCAAGTTATACTTACTGAGCTTTTAAGTGGATGATTAATACAGAATGCTGATATTCTGCTTCAAGGATGATTTTGTTTACATGTAAGTATGTATGTTCCACATATGTTTCCTAAAGATCTACATTGTAAGCACTACTTTTCCACTTGATTTGATATCATCATAAAGCATTGAGTTGCCATGCTTGTGGGAACTAAATCTGCCCAGCTCAGCATATGTTGTTGTCACAGAGGGTCTGCCCAAGCTGCTGCCAGCCTTCTGGCTTGTCACTCTACACAAAGAATTTCAGCAGCCTTGTTAGGGAACCTCCTGCTGCTAAGCCCCAATCTGCTGGAGCTGCCACATGCTGCCGAAGCAATTTTGCATTATGAACAATAATAGCATCGGATCTCCTCTGCCACTATTTGTTTAGCTCACGCAGAAGCTCTCAATATAATCCTCAAAGCATGCTTTCAACTTTGAAAATGACTGAAGTTGATATGACTGAAAACCCTATACAATGTTTGATGCAGTGTGACCCCCTACCCCAAATGTTTCCTTTCAGATTCCTGAGTGGTGTTCATAGTTCTTCCTGTCCACCCAGTTTCAGCATGGCATGGGTGTCTGCACACAGATTAGAACACAGCAGGCTATGGATCCCGCCATGCGCGTGGCCGATGTAATGAATGTAAACATTGGCCATGAAGTGGGCTATATCATTCCTCTGGAGACCCTGCTGCTCCTCTCACACAGTTTTAAGGTTTATTGATGGCTCTGTCATTGAGTTTCCCAAAGAGCAGCTGTAGTATTAATATTTAAGTGCAATCTTTTTTCAGTGATGCCGAGAAAAAACAAACAAAATAACTTTGTAAAAATGCATTAAAAAAAATATTCAAATCTTTTTTTCAAAAAAATACGAAACAAAAAGACAAAGATATTTTAAATTAAAGTGAAATGTTATGAAACACTAAGTTCAAAATTGTCTTCTTGCCTGGTTACTTTTGATATTAAAGTAAGGTATTAAAGTAAAGACAAACAATGAGCATAAGTATTGTGGTTGTAATGTGACAAAATTAATTATTTTGTGACTTAAATTATTTTGTAAGACATTGGTCTATGGGGAGCCTAAGTCTCCTCCCCTTCTTGTTGGCCCATATGTCCCCTGGTCGATAAAATAATGAATGGAAGTCAATGGAGTGATAAAAGTTACTTTCTGGTCTGCTATGTTGTACCTCAATTTAAATGATAACTGATGATGTACATTTCGACAGTATTAGTCAAGTGATTTGGGATTTATTTGATTGTAAAATTTGACAATTATAATGCTTACAAATCAAAAGTCATATATATGACGTCAGCCAGTTAACGTGAGCTAGCACTATAGCTTGTAAGACACTCACTGAGACCTTGTAGAGCTACTTCCCCATGCTGGCTCTCACTCCACCAACTGCTTTACCCCCGACATAGCTGCCACTTTCCCATGGTCAGATTCATAGTAGTTTTCTCTGTGTTTAATACTCCTTTCTTTAACCTGGAGGCTATGGCCCTTCTGTCCCCTTCTTCTTCTGCAGTTGTAGTCTGCTAAGTGTTTTTACACAATACCTAAAGTAACTTTTGCCGCAGGTCGAAAATCAGCGTTTTCTCTGCATCCAAATGCGCCTTAAAAATTTGCGGACATCATATGTTCGATCCATGCCACATTTCAAACAAGATAAAAAAATAACTTTTATCGCTCCATGGAGTCCTATTCATTTTCTTTGGCAGTAGGGGACCCATGGACCGGAAGGAGAAGGGTGTGACTTATGATGCATTCACATCACCCCAAATGCCAGCATCAGTTGTGGCAAGATTACATGTAAAGTGGTTGAGTACGTCAGAGGTCCGTCAGAGTCTCTGCGGTGCGTTGGCTCCGTGAACTTTTCAAGCGTTACTTCCGTTGCAAGCGGCAACGTAGCAAACGCAAGCAACCCAGAAGTTCAGCTAGTTGAACTTTTGACGGACTTGACGCAGTGCGTCAACCAATCAAAGTGTCTCACTGTAGTGATGTCACTATGAATGAAGCCCAGGTCAGTGAAAACATTTTCGCAGATTTAAAAAATCTGAAATAACAGTTACCGAAGACAGATGGACAGTCACTCCGATGAGAACGCATCTGAAGGATGGGCACTGATACACCCAATGTTGATGTTGTCTAGCTTTATCTAGCAAATAAAGCCAAGCCACTCTCTCGATACGGTCCGCCATAGTTCAGAACGTCCGGCTGGCAACAGAGGAAGCCCCCTCCACATACTCTTTTTTTTTGCTCAGAAGCAAATGTTGGAAGCCAAAAGTACAGTGCGTAAAACTACTAAAAATAAAGTGCATTAAACTACATGCATTGGGTGCGTTGGTTGACGCAGACAAAGTGTGCGGTCTCAACGCACCATTAGTTTCCCAATGGTGCATTAGAAGGGAAGGTAGAAATTAAGATTAAGAAAATCTTTTTTACCAGCAGCACTGAAAAAATACTGGCATTGAAAAAAAAAATAGTGTTGTAAAAATAAAAGTGTAAAAACTTGTGAGTCATTGTTTCAATTTATATATTTTGATTTTCATGGGGAAAAACATCACCTTTAATTTCTGTTTCAATTCCAATACAGACATTTTCACTACATTTATTTCAGATTCAAAATGAATGTTTTCAGTTACAATTATGTTTCAATTCCATTTGTTTAGTTTAAGTTTTAGTTTTAGTTTCATTTTAAGCTGAGGTGGTTCTGATGTCATACTCCTTCACCTGAAATGCTTCTGAACAGGTGTAAGTCAGGGGTTTATTTTCCTAAAGGAGAACAGCAGAATTTATTCTGGGTATCTGTTTGTGTTCGTCCACCCAAGGTCTAGCTGACCCAACTGCTCAGTAACCAACTATTGTCTGAGTTGTCTCAATAGATTTTAGACATATTCACTTGAAAGACCCTGCCAATTTAATGTAAGGTTAATACATATCACCGTTCTGACTGTTTTTGGTGATAATGTGTATTTTCTTTTAGAACAAGAATATTAGAAATTACTGTGATGTGATGAAATAGACTGAAAGGCTATGACAAAGTGGTTGAAAAGATGCATGAGAAGGACCAATGGGCTCAGCAGTGGTGGTAAGGAGGGTTTAGGAGGATAGGAAAATTTGAGAAAGAAGATGTGTTGCACAAATGTAGTCCACTCCATAAAGAGGGATAAGAGTGAACTGGATGAAAGGAGGATCTGAGGAGAGATGAAGTAGATGGTAGGATTAAAATATCGTTCTACAGAGAAGGATTGGTATGAAACGAGGGTGTAACGAGCGGTGGGAGGATTGGCATTATGAGACAATAGTTCTAAAGAGAGAGAAGGATGATTGGGGTGGGAAGAGGTTGTGAAGAGGGACAGGATGAGTAGAAATAAAATAGGGTTGCAAAGAGGAATGGGAAGGATAAAAAAACAGGATAGGACAGATGTATAGGGAGCAAAGCCATGTAAACATCAGGAAACGATGCTGGATGACGAAGGGAATGACTAGAACACAAGCACTGTGAAGCAACAATGAGACAGTTTTGAGTGGCCCTATCATGTGGCATGACATTGCAGCATGAACTTAATTTACAACATAAGCTGAAATGGCCAAATTCATGTGATCCTGGAGGAGTTATTCAGGTGACAAAGGTTAGTCCTGTTTGTAACAAAATGAAACTTTTGACAACACTTTTTATTTATTTTGTATATATTTTTAAAATATAATTGCTAATTTACATTTTCTTAGGTGGTTAAATGCATTTTTTTTTTCTTTATACATCTGACTAATTGTGACTGATGCACAAACATTGGTATTATACTGTAAAACGGGTCCAAGTGTCTCTACTTGTACAGTTTAAAATTTGCGCAGTTGCCCTTGTGAAAAAACAAAACAAAAAAACGTTTCTTCTCAATCAGAAACAGTAATCATTTTTTATGTTTCTATCCAAAAGGTATCTTGCAGGCTTTGGAGGATCTGGACTACCTTGCAGCTTTCGATGATGATGGAAACTTGTTTGAAATTGGCCTTATCATGTCTGAAATCCCCCTGGATCCTCAGATAGCTAAAGCTCTGTTAGCATCCAGCGATTCTGACCGTGTGAGTGAGGTGCTGACAATCACAGCCATGCTGTCAGGTACAAACATTCCACGTGTTCAGCTTGAATCCATTGCGAGTTGTAGTTATTATTAAAATCATTATTTAAGGAGTTTCTGTCTCTGTCTTCACCTTTTAGCACCGAGCTGCTTCTTGCAGCCAGCTGGTGACACGATCATTGAAGCATTCCAGTGTCATAGAAAGTTCCAGCATCCTGAGGGTGATCTCTTCACACTCAAAAATATCTACAATGCTTTCAAACAAAAAGAAAGGGATCAGTGTAAGATACAGAACTGCTTTCGGAATAGAATGTTATTTTTATATTTGCAGTGTTAAAGATACCGTTGAATCACTTTGCTGTATTTTATCTTTTTTAATGGTATCTATCCAAATTTTTACAAAAGGTGTGGCATATATTTTGGACAAGTTGTCATTAATGGTTTTATACTGCTGGTTCCTGAATATTGATAATGAATTTTGTTTTCATCTTTTGCTTTATTTACTAGTTTAACCAGTGACACTGTCATTTTAAATAATACATTTTCTATGGGCTGCCTCTTACGCTGAAAACATACCTCTAGAACTTTGTTAATCAGCAATTCCTATTTAACCTCCAGTAGGTATCTGAATAATCCCATTTTGGATAAAATTATTTACACTCTCAAGATCATACTATGTGCCACTCATTTGGCACAATCCAATTAGTTAGAAGTGCAAATAGATAATTTAACCGAGCAGATTTTACTATTGGTTAAATACTCAGGGGCCATTTTTATTTTAACATTGAGATAAGAAAGAAATCTTTCTCTTTTCAAGTTTGAATATTAACTTCAGGTGGTTGTTCAGGTCATTCTTCTCACTTGGAAATTTCACCTTCCAAGCAGAAAATTCCAGAAGACACCAACTACAAATAATCTCTTGGTAGAGCCCCATCTCGAAATGCATATTGATGAATTATAATCACATTTAAAGGTTATCCATAGTGGTAATTAAGTTAAAAAAATTAAAGTCATATCATATGGAGCCATTACAAACAGAGGGATGTGTGAAGTTATATTAATTTTGATGATGAAAGCTAATTAAAACACCAACTCTTTTAAAGGTTTTGTGGCCACAGCAGCCTTAGCTGTGGATAGTACAGCAAGGGGAGAGAAGTGGGGGGATTGACATTCGGCGAATGTCCACAGGGTAGAGTTGAACCCAGGACAACAGCTTCGAGAGGCCTCTGAACATGGGGCGTCTGTCTAAACCCATGAATGCTGTTTACTAATTATGTTTTAAAATTACTCTTTTAGACTTGAATGTGAAAACTTGGTGCCAAGATTCCGCTCTGAAGATCGACAGAAACATTAAATCAGAGCTAACTATATTAGAAGTTAAATTTAAATTAAGTTTGTGGCAACAAGAAAACATCTAAAAGTGTTTTTCAACTCTGTTCAAGGACACTGCCCGTCATTCTTTAGATGTTTTCCTGCTTTGGCAACTGCAACCACCTGAAGCAGGGGTTAGTAAAACAGGGAAACATCTAAAACATGCATGGCAGTGTGCCTTGAGGAACACGGTTAATAAACACAGTCTCAAACCAGGTTGAGGATCACTCTAATTGAACAAATACAAATCTTTAAAAGCAAAGCTTTTTGTTGTTTTTTTCATCCTGAAAATAAGTTTAGTGCCATTTTGGCATTTTAGAAGCTGTACCAACTGTTATGTCCAGTCTAAATATGAAACCATCCAGAGACTAAAAAGGAAGTAAAATGCCGTTTTCATGTTTTTTTTTGTGTTTTTTTTTGTTGTTCATTCACCCAAAAGGTCCAGATGAAAACACTGATGGATAAATAGCTATGGTGTGATTTAAACTATTTTAAATTAATGTTGGGCAAAATTTTTCATACTCCATTTATGTTTCCTTACCCATCAACTGGAAAATGAGAAAGGTCAAATCCAGGCCATTTAACACGGTGTAGGAACCTTTCTAATTGCAGCTGTCTTTGTAAACATCAGAAACGAAATGGGGGCCCGGGTCCTGGACCGTCCTGGTGTAGCCGGCGGAGCCCCCGGGCTTGCTCCTGTGCCGCTGCAATGTAGTTGCTGAAAGTTCCCCGGTGGGCTTCCCTCTGTTCCTCCCTCGGCTGAATAGTCGGACCTGCAGCGGTCCGCCGGGGTTCATTGACTCTGGGTGTCTGTGTCCCTCGCCCTGCTTCATGTCTCCTGTTCAGCGGATTGTCCGTCACTTTGGTGTGCACCTGCATGCTCACACATGTCGGTGTTTGCAGATGCATTCTCGGGTATGTCATCAATGGTTGGTGCCAGGGGCTATTCAGGGACATTGTTGTTTTAATACACCCAATTAAGTATGTGCAGTTTAATGGATTTGTTTTGCTGATGTTGCAACATCTTACGAATCACTAATAAATAATTTTTAATAAATATTTTTTAGGTGGAGTAGCCTACTATAGCAAACGATGTAATGCTCTGGTTGAGAAAGTAAATATGTTGGGCTTACACTTTGTACTCAGACACCAATTCTGACTACCACACTGCCAGACAGGACACGTAAAAATATATATACATATATATTGATCTTAAAATGTGTAGGTTTTTTAATGGTCTAGAATCATTGTGAAATATTTATTTCGGGTTTTTTTTAGGTTTAATGAAATGGCAACACTCCGCCCCCTAGTGAAAGCAAAGGCATACTGCAAGACACGTTGCACGCTGCAGAAGCCATACACTGCAAAGAAACAAACCCCAAACAAAAGCAGTGACACTGACAGAAGCTGTGCATGTGAGATTCAGTGAGCTGAAGCACATGAGTTGTAGTTTCAAAATACGTTACAATGGATTAATATTTGTAGCAGACAGAATCTACAAGATATTTAGCCTAAAAGTTTTTACTGTAGGCTTCTCATGTACACTAAGACAAATTTAGGTGAGCTGACATTTTAAACATATCAGTAATATGATTATAATAAGAGCCAGTATGTATCATTTACTGTGTGGAAAAAACAATATATCCCAAAAGCCATTTTAGATTCTTTTGCTGCAGAAAGATGAAGATTTGAGGTTTGCAAACCTTTGGCACTTTAAGGTACAAATTACAGGATGTCTGTAAATCCCTTTTATCCATCAAACTGCTTTTAGGTTGTCTACTTGTTTTGGGGTTTATAATAAAGTAACCCTAGGTTGCTAGACCAAAATTTTAAAATGTAAAAATACATTTTTCTCCATATCAGCAGATATAGCTTTAGGAATTGAAATTGAAATTAAAAAAGGAAATTCTCTAAATGTTTCAGGATTTTGTGTACAGGGTTAAGAACAGGTCAAGTGGTCAAAACTACATTTCCATATGAGATACATTTAGCCTTTATTCATTTGACTTATGTTGTGAAGTGATTCAAATTAACAAGGTATTTGTAAAGTCTAAAAAATATTGTACAGTAAATGTATTCATACAAATTAAAAATTTTTTTTTCTTTTCAGATGAATTTTACTTATTTAGCCACAAACATTATGAGGATAAGGACAGCACTAATAGCTGAGGTTTTAGACAAACATCATAGAGCTTCTTGCATCAATTCCATCAATCTGTAGGTCGTCTGAGCCTCAGTTTACACAGTCAGGTATTCCTTTAGTTTTTCCATTACGGCAGGCATTCTGTCCATGGGTATCACCATCACTGTCCTGAAAGGCTTCATGGGAACATCATCAAATGACCATCTGCCACTCAGGCAGGAATCTGCATCCTCTTGGACCGAGTAATGGAACTTTATGATGGCTTGCTGTAAAACAAAAGCAAGGAATCAGCAAAGAGATGCAATGAAGTAAGATTATTATAAATTAGCTTGAGTAATTCAGTCATTTGATTTTGAAGATCATGGTTTACAGCTCATGAAATCCCAAAATGTGTTTCTAAAAAAAATACATCTAAATCTCACATAATCCCAATAAAATAAGCATTTAAATGAAAAAAACATCAGTCTACTGAG
Organism: Apricaphanius iberus; assembly: GCA_028564705.1. Classification (NCBI taxonomy): domain Eukaryota; kingdom Metazoa; phylum Chordata; class Actinopteri; order Cyprinodontiformes; family Aphaniidae; genus Apricaphanius; species Apricaphanius iberus. The sequence goes on from JAPXFQ010000556.1 coordinate 1,773,556, forward strand.
GAATATGTCCATTTACTGTATAGCACAGGTGAAACTTGAAAAATCTGAATATTTAGCAAAAACTTACTTCAGCAATACAACTCAAAAGTTGTAACTAATATGATATAAAACCATGACATGCAAAGCAAGATATTTAAATCCTTTATGTATGATTTCAAATGATTATGGTTTACAGCTTATGAAAACACCAAATACCAAGAAGTTTTTGAATATTGTGAAAAGGTTCAATATTTTAGCCTCATAGTGTCGCACTTTAATCAGCTACTTAATACAAAACACCTGCGAATGATTCCTGAGCCTTTATAGCTTTATAAAGGTAAACTGTAAATTAGAAAAATCGTCAGTATGATCCAAAGTTTTTGATAGAAAACGCCGTCCCACTCTCCATTCAGTCCCATTGTAATGAAATTTGGTTGCAGTTCCACCATGCCTATGGTTATGTACGTAGTGTGAAGTTTAAAAGGAAAAACAAGGATTGCCGTAAAGTAGTATCTCTGGTCGTATAATTTGTATGAAGTCATTGACATCTTAAAGTACTTTTTTAAAGCAAATGAGTGACTCTAAAAAAAACACCCAGCAATATATAATTGCTTTGCATCTACTTTCAAAAAAATTGTTCAAATTACTGGACAAAAAAAAAAGTATATCCTGAGAAAGTGGATTTTTAGTGGTATTGTACCATAGACCTCCATTCATTCTGCACTTGTCATGAGAGTGCCCTCACATAGAACCAGAGTGGAACTACAACCCAGAAGTACCAAGAGAGTGGGAGTTCTTTCTTTATTAGAATGTCTTTGGCTGCACATTTGTATAGGCCTCAAGGATCAAGGCATGGGAAAAGAAGTACCTGCTTATAGTCCAGAAAATATGGTATTTAGACCTGTAGTATGATTTACAGCTTCCACAGCCTGTATTCTTTCTACTGTACCTCATGAAAGAATTCCTCCTCTGCATTAACAAACATGTACTCCTCCTTGGGAGCTCCTCCTCTGACTGGGATACTCTTGGTTGCCTCCTTGCAGGTCTTGCTGATCATCAGACAGTAGTGACACCTCCCGCTGGGTTTATTTGTCCTTTGGGCTTCTGCCATTTCTTCCCTGAAAAACAATAGATTTTCTTTTTACGATTCTGGAATAGCTGGTGAAAAAAGTTGATAAAAATGGATAAAAAGGTAAAACTAAAAATTTAGAACCCACTGTAGCTGTTTATGGAGAGGAAGGGCAATCTGTGGAGGTACGTTGATGAAGCGCTCGCTCAGCAGCAGACCCACGGGCTTGCTCGTGTCGCTGAAGATCTTCTCAAGCTCTTCCGTTACGCTGTGAGGGGCGTTCTTCGCACACTGGTCCACAATAAGCTCCTTCACCTCCTCCACACACTGCACACCCTGCGAAATAATAATAAAAGATTTTAAAAAAAACACACACACAAAAAAAAAAACTACTTACATGGGGTTCTGACCCGTTTTTCATTTTCAAGTCAGATCTTTTTCCAGACTCAAATTTTCAGAGCTAAATTGTTTACCTATTTAAAACATAAATATAGAAGTTAACTATGGTTTTGTTTCAACAGATCAAACTTTAAATATGGAAGAACCATGGAAAAATAAGGCGCAGACATAAATGGATTAGATGAACAGTTTGCCAAATACAAATTTAATTGGATGAACAGAAGTGATTGATAAATAACAAATGGATATACACATGAAGGATGAATGAATGGATTGACAGATGGACGGACTATATTACCTTTCTCTCTGTAAGGCTAAGCATAGTGATGAAGCCAAACACTTCATCTGGATCATCATCATCATCATCACTATCCTCTGGTACTTCAGCTTGCTGTAGCCAAACAAAAAGACATGGCAAATGAAAACAAGTTAAAGTAAGTCTGTTTAAGAGCAGCTACTGTAATGATAGACCAACCTTGATGACGCTTCCAACGTGATTCTGTTGGATAATGATGTCAGTCATCTCTGATACATCTACATGAGCCTTAAGGAAGAGCTGCGGCCAAACACAACAGAAGAAAAATCACTGACAACTCTCTAACGGGACAAATTTTTCATTTGAAGTTGAAGGCAGAGTCTCAAACCTGCTTCAAAAGCTTTTTGATGCCGTTGGAATCATTGGGTAAAATAGCGTGAGCCTCAAAGTCCACCAAAACCACCTGAAATAGAACATGGAAAATGCAGACCAGCACTGTCAGGTAATGGCGATATGTTTACGCATTTAATCGACAAGCCAAACGCACGTGAAGCAAAAACTGTAAACAACTGCATTGCAAAACTGCTTAAAATTAAAGAAATTAAATAAACAAGCTTTTTATCCTCGTAAATAAACGGGACGTTTTCAGCTAGTGGGCTAATAGGGCCATTCGGCGACATTATGCGTTATCGATTGTTTCACCTCGTTGATTTCTTCATCGCTGTCGTCCTCCGCAGATTCGTCATCATCTACTTGGTTCTCATCCGAGCTGTTCTCACTTTCTTCTGGATTTTCGCCCAAACCCACTGCTCTCCTCTTAGCCAAAGAAGCCATGCTTGCAAACGTGAAACACGTGTATTTTTAGGTGGGCGGGGAAAGGGCAATAGTTTGGGACATAGAAATAGAAGATTAGACGCTGCTAAGGCTGCGCTTTAGGATACGGCAAATCTCCTTCGAGATATATCATACATACGCTTGCCAATTTTCGCTCTTCCTGAAATTGCCACTCAAAATATGGCGCCGCTTCTATGGTCTTCGACATCTAGTTCAGCAATAGCTAACACGAAACCTAAAGCCCCGGAGCCGCCATTCTGGCTCTTGACGTACGCGTTTGTACCTTGTTACTAAGCATTAGAGCCGTAATGTCGGCTTGACCGCCGATGGGAAATGGAATAAACTATTTTGCTAAACCGGGGAAATGGCCGTCTAGACGCCAACAAAACCATATTCACTGGGGGGAAATTCATCCTTATATAACGCATTGAAACAATCTTTGTTCTTTTGAAAAAGAAAACCTGTTCAAATCATTTTTCATTGATAGTTTACATTAAACTGTTAGAAATACGGGATAAGTGGACACCCATTCTTGACTTCACATGAAGACGTCTGTATGAACAGCTGAAGGTTCGTGCTTTTTTTATTTCAATAAGATAGACCAACTAGACTGTTTACGTTTTGGCGATTTTAACTGTTGGGTATGAACATCTATAATATCTAGCGCTTCAGATGCTACAAACTTTATTGCTGGGTACTGTATATATTCGTTTAGCTATAGCTAATCTCTCACCCGTTGTTGTAAACAATAACACACTGGTTATGTATCCAGTAATATTACTATATGTTCAGCTTTAAAGTACAAGTACAAGCGTTTTGATTTCTCTTTGCTATTAGTGAATATAGCCAGCACAGAAAGGGTGAGTTAGGTTCATTGTTATCAGCATGTGACAGTTTTAGGGAGTAACTCATACTACAAGAGCCACCACACCCACAGCAAGTAATAGTTTTGCAACGTTTAGTATCTGGATTGCATTGCTCTTTCAGCAAAATAACATATAATCCTCCTTTTTTGTTTGCTTTTCCCTATTCCTACTAGTTTTCTTTCTTTGCCAGGATGCGTGTGTTACTACTTAAAGAGCCGAGGGATGAAGAGTCTGGACCCGATTCCTACATTAAGGTAGAAGCATATTTATCCTAAAGCAGAAGATACTATTAATCATGGGTGTTATGAATTGGTTTTTATGTGTGATTTTCTGTATCTAAAGGAACTGGAATCCCATGGACACAAAGCAACACTCATCCCTGTGTTGTCATTTAAATTTGTTTCATTAAGCACTCTTTCTGATAAGGTGAGATTAATTAAAAAAGAAATGATTTCTCCATCATGCATAAACACATATTGCAAAACCCCACCCTGAAAACTGTAGGAAAAAAATCAACCTTTAATTTGATTACAGTGTTGAAAACCCCCCAAAAACTTTTAACTAAATTTGTGGTGGCACAGTTATTGATACCCTTGCAGATATACTCAGTGCCCTGGAAAAAAAATTAAAAATTAAAAAGGATAGCACTTTTTCTTCTTTGAAATTTTACAAGGTTGAGGCATACAGCTAGAACAATAGTTGTGCAATGTCTCCAGATTAGTACTGCAATATAAACAGTATATTAAAAAAATATCCTTAGAGATTTTAACTAAAACAGCCTGAATGTGCTTGTTGATTATGTCAACAAGCTGTGCCTACTTTGTGTAAGGTATGCAAGGAGGATATGTATTGATTTACACTATATATTTTAAGTTTAAAATTTCTTATTTTCTGTTTAACAGAAGTAAACCTGTTGCATTTTTCTTTTCAAATATGTGCAGCTTTAATTTTTTTTAATAATAAATGTATAAATAAGTAGGCAGAAAAGCTGTAAGAATTTTTTATTTTACATTTTGCATTTTCAGTCTAAACAGTGTAGAATTTTGTGTTTTTCTAACCTTTTGCTTGTATTTTGTTACTACTGCCAAATGTTTTCACCAGGGTTTGTTTGTTTGTGAGCAACATACTCATAAATAAGGAACAAGTTGACAAATTTAGCGTTTTAAAAATCCCATTTTGCACTATAATTTTTCCTTGAATGGCACTCTCTCTAGTTCTTTAAAAAAATCTTTTTGCTGCTATGTATCTCGTACATGAGAGTGTTTAAAAACAATCATTTTGACTTAAAAAAAAAGCAATTTATCACAATAAATATTGTTACCGCACAAGCTTCAGATTATATAACAATATTGATTTAAGGCCATATTGCCCAGGCCTAGTTCCTATATTTCTTCTCTTCAGCTCACCTCCCAAATTTACTAGATTTAGCTCTGGGAACAATTATGACTATGGTCGTTGGTTGATTTTTTTTTTTTTTTTTTTGTGTGTCTAGTTAACCATATGTTGATATGTTTTGAACCATTATCCTTCCGAAAGACCTATTTCAGAATGTTGTTGATTTTTCCAGAATTTCATTTGAAATGTTCTACTGTTTTAAACAGCTATCAGCAAAGTTGTAGACATTTGTTAAAGTCCTTAGAGGTCAAAGCTCCCTGTGTGATTAGAAGTTGAATAGCTGACACTCCTGGACCGCTGAAGATTTGTAAGAAAAAACAACGCCATTGTAAGATTTTTAATGCTACTGATCTAAATATGGAATTAAAATTTTTAGTCTGCTTAAATAAGTTTTAAGGAAAACTTTAGACCAAGATTAGATTAGTGTAAATCACTGTTATTTAGTGTCGGGCAGGGCACAATATCTCTCTTGCAACTGATGCAGAACGCAGTGGCACAATTTAACACAGAAACATGAGTACATGACTCCAATCTTGGCATCCTTGCACCAGCTTCCTGTCCAGTTCAGAGTTAATTTTAATGTGCTTTTACTTGTTTTTTTAAAATATGTTAATAGTCATGTACCTGTGTATTTATCTGAACTTCTTCAGTCCAACGGCCCCTTTTGTTCTCTCCGGTGAGCTGACCAGTTTCTCCTTAGAGTTCCAAAATCCAGATTTAAAATTTAGGGGTGACCGCTCCTTCTCTGTCATGGCTCCGAAGCTTTGGAATAACTTACCTTTACATATTAGACGGGCTACTTCTGTGGAGGCTTTTAAATCACATTTATAAACCCACTTTTATTCCCTGGGTTTTAAATTAGTGAACGGCTAAATCTTTCTTGCTGTCTTTTTTATTTTTTATATTGCATCAATATCAATATTTTATATTGATGCATATTGTTATGTTTTACATTTTGAATGGTTTTGTTGCTTTTGAATTTTGTTCCTACTGTGCAGCACTTTAGTCAGCCATGTGTTGCTTATTTAAATTACTATATTAAATGAAGTTGGTATGGTATAGTGCTATTTAACTGCTTAATATTGAACCTTCATGTGTTATTATTCAGAATGCAGTTCATATCAGTTTATTCATAATGCACCACTTCTTGACACATCATCTCAAGGCACTAATAAAGACTTAATTCAGCCAAGCAAATAAAAAGTACGTAACAGCATTTTAATCACATTTTTGTTATTACTTTAACAACATAAATGAAATGTTAGTAAATAATTCAAAATATCAATGTATAGATGTTTATTTCATAAGGTAAAGTGAATTTGCTTACATTTATTTTTTTCTGATATTCAGTAAATGTGTAGTTTTGTTGTAAAAAGAAATTAACAATTTGTTTTAGGCATGTTTACCATTTAGATTAACTGGAATTGTTGGATGTATTATTTTCACAAAAGAAGTTAGCCGTTAGCGGTACGCCTAGATGCCAGCACTCTAACAAGGTTTCGAGGGCCTTTGGAAGAGAAAGAGGCCCACAGCATCACAGATCTTCCACCATACTTAACACTAGGCATGAAGTGCTTTTCCATTTTAATCCTATGTTTTATATCAAACTAATTTGGAGTTTGCTGCCAGAAAGCTAAATTTTAATCAAGGAATACAGTTTCAGTTCATTAAACCCCATATGTATTATCGTTGGACGGAGATGATTTTTTCTAGGTTATAGATACCATTTGATAGTTGTGAAAATGTCGTGAACAGTCTTTGCTGAAATTTACTCTGGAGATTACTTTCCCCCCTAACCATGCTTGCAGGATAAACAGGCGTTATGGTCCAGCCAAGTGGTCAGTGACCGAAAGAAATTACCATCCTTAACATTTTATATTCATACTCCAGAGAGACAGTTTATTGGATTAATAATTGGAAGTTTCTACAAGATGATGAAATTAAACATGCCTACATAAAAAGTACTTACTTTTAATTTATAGAATTTTTTATTTAACTGTTCCACCACTAATTTAAAAAAGAACAACAGGTTTTAAAAATGTTTCCTCACAAAACATTACTTAAAATTAACTAAAGAATTTTCTACATTCTTTTTATAAAATTATGCAACTTTAATAAAATAGGAATTTATGTTGAGACTTTTTGCACATCTTTGACAAGAAATCTGTCTGTGTCTGAACATTTGCATAAATTTGTGAAAGAATCATTCGGTTTTTAAAATAAGATGTGGTGCTTTTATTAGCTTTTCCAGCCACAGAAACATGGTGGCCTGATCTTTACCAGTCCCAGAGCAGTGGAGGCCGCAAAAATGTGTTTAGAGGCTGAAGAAAGGAGAGAAGGTGAATTTTTCCCATAAAATAAGTAAATGCTTTAGACATTAAAATATATTTTAATTGCATTTCTTTGAAATTGTAGTTTACATTATGACTGGCAAAATGCGTTTTTCATCCAGAATGGAACAAATCTATAAAGGACAAATGGAACACAAAATCCATCTATGTGGTTGGGAAGGCAACTGCGACATTAGGTGAGTTGTTGAGCACATTTTTCTTCAGGTGACATTTCCTAAAGATACCCACTGGAAAGTGCACCTTATGAACTCATTATAGTTGTGTTTGAGTGGGGCTTGCACCTGGTGCTTGCAGCAGATATGTGTGAAGAGGTTTGATTATGATCAGCTAGTTGTAAGACACAAGTGACAGTTTGCTGTGACATATGGCAGCGTGATTTGGTCTTCAAATAACAAGCAGGTGCAGAACCCTCCCAAGGGTTAGTGAACTTTTCCATTGTCTCTGTTTTTAAGGAAGAGGTTACTTTTTTTATTTTTTTTTTTACAATTTTAGTCATTGAGAATCTACAACTTAATTCTATGCCAGAGTGTTAGTTCAATTGACCAATACAGGGATATTTTTTTTTTTACTGTCAGCATCAGTCTAATCATTCAAATAATGTTTGAGTCCACTGCACAGGGACACAGTTGGTAGCACTGTTGCCTTGCAGCAATAAGTCCAGTCCCACTAAGTCCAGGTCATTTTTCCTTAAACTGCCGCTGTTCTTTTACTATCTACTTCTGGAATGGCATGTTACCGATTAGCCTGAAGAAACTATGTTTTTTTTCCTGAATTTCTGTAGAGCAAATGTATTGGATGTGACAATTTTGAAATCTGAATCTTGTCTTGTACAAATTTCAATGGGATTTAATCAACCGACCCTGTGTATTTTTGTTTTATTTTTTTATAACCGAAATGATTGTGTTAATCTTCGTTCTTTTTGTGCTTTTCTCTGTGCAGTTAAAAGTCTGGGTCTGAAGCCTCTGGGAGAGGACACAGGGACAGCTGACATCCTTTCACGTCTCATCATTGAACGTATGATGTGGTTTTGTGCTGTTTTCTCACACTTCTTAGGCGAATAGAACATTTCTTTTACTGTAGGTATTTTGACGTGGCTCTTATTTTTCTCTTAGGAGAGAACGCCAATATCCCACCACTTTTTTTCCCCTGTGGTTCAATTAAACGAGAAGTCTTGCCCACGGCTTTAAGGGAAAATAGTAAGCATTTTTTCTTTTATTGTGTCTCCCAATTAAAATGTAAGTCCGTAAAATACCCCTTGGGGTTAAGCTAATTAATGAGATAATAACTGCTCTACCTTTGTCGCTGTGGGGATTTATTTCTTTGTTTCCAGGAGTTCCCTTGGAGACACTGACTGTCTATCAAACAGCTGAACACCCAGATCTTGAGAAAAATCTGAAAAATTATTTCACAGAGCAGGTGAAACCCAACTTCTTTTTTAATTCAAAATTGAAACTGCTGTTTTACATCTAGGAAATATTAATTTATTTGTCCTCTCACAGGGGACTCCGACAAGTATAGCTTTTTTCAGTCCTTCTGGGGTAAAATTTTGCCTGGGAGCAGTTCGGAGGCTGTCAGGTGAACAATTCAGTGAAATAAAGGTATAGTTTCCTCATAGTTGCTCACTAAAAGATAAGAATTATATATTTTTTCTTTTTCTAAAGAGGGCCAAGTAGGAAAATATGTACCCAAACTTATTTATTAAATGCATAATTACTTGCAGATGTCTCCATACAAATTTTTCATATATTGTCACATCACAGCATTAATGTATTTGAATATTATGAAATATACTAGCACAAATTAGTACATGATTGTGAAGTAGAAATATGTTTTTTTGTTTTTTTTAAAAATAAGTATCAAAGGTGATTTTTGTGCATTTGTAATCAGCCCTTTTATTATATTACCTCCAAATACAATTCAGGGTAAGAGTGGGTTTTAATATATATATAATTTTTATTAATTAAATAATTTAAATGCTTTTAAAAAAAAAATTCCTGGCACAAATTGTCAAAGGCTTTTCATCCAATCTAACTGAATTTAAGCTTTTGCTGAGAGGAATATTATGAAATTTTCAGTTTTTAGATGTTCAAAGCAGATGGATATATGATCCAAAAACCTTGCAGGTATAATTACAACTAAATGTGGGTTTATAAAATATTGATTGAGAATAGCTGGATACAAATACACGCCACACTTTTCAGATCGTTTGGGCAGCCACATTTTTGAAAACATTATCCTTCCGCTTCACAGTCATGTCCTCAGTCAGAGAGTCATTGGAATTATCCACGGATTGGAAGTGTGTTTTATCTGACTCTGACAACATCACTGTTGTCTGCAGTTTGCAGCCATTGGGCCGACTACACGAGACGCCATGACAGCAGAAGGCCTGTTGATGAGCTGCACAGCGGAGAAGCCAACAGCAGAGCATTTGGCAGCGGCGATAGCCAAGGTTCTACAGTGACCAGCCTGAAGCATCAACTCTGAAATCCGTCCAATCTATCTGTTGTCTGTCTGATGTTACATTATATAAAAATGTCAAATCATGTGTAATATTTTGCTGCTTTTGTCACCATTGCTGGACTTCAAATTTGCACTTAGAAAATGTTGTTCGTGTCATGAAGGTCAGAGAACTTTATTTTATTTTAAACCTGTTAAAATTTGTTAAGAAAATAAAGCTTGCGTGTGACTGAAAAGTCAAATCCAAAAGTGTGTTTTGTTGACAACAGGTGATAACAATGGTTCGTTCCATCCTTTATTGCTCACATGGAAGTGAGGTTTCACCCAGTGCACAGGTTAGTGATTGTTTATTTAAACAAATGGACCATGGAGTACAGTCAAATTTATTAGTTGTTTTCACAGAGAAAAAGTTTACTTTTCGCACACAACAGAGGAAAGTGACTGAAAGTGGGTGTGGAGAAACTCAGGATTTGCTTGAAAAGCAGCGTTACTCCTTCCTTGTACTAATTTCCATTACAAAGCTCAACAAGTCCACCGGTAACACGATGCTGACTATTATCCAGCTGATATTTTTAGTTTTTCTGACAAACTCAAACCATGCTGAGAAACTTTTCCATAACCGGGATCATTCTGACGTGCAAGTTCCTAAATCTCACCAAGCTCCTGTCATTACAGACAGATACGAAGCAGAGGTAAAGTTGGTTTCTCTTTCCAATTTTAGTGGCAACTGAATGAAATTAGGGTACCGAAATGTAATTTCTTTGATAAACGCTGTATGAATGATGTAAGATGAATAGGTGGGTTGAGCAGTTAAAACAAATAGCAGACATATCATGAGCAATTTGTTTTGGAGAAATATCTTGGAAAAAATGTTCTAAACATGGAAGACCTAAAAGTCTAATGCAAAATATTCTGAAAGCTCATTGGCTTGATTTAAAAAAATCCTAATTACCTAACGTACTCTAAAAACATAAATGACGATTAGTCAATATGATAAAATATGACTGTTTGGGTTTCACACTTATGCTCCACTGCTAGTTTAAAAATGTATTCAAAAGAATGACTGTTCAAGACTTATATCAGGAATACAATTCTGAGTAATATGTGGGAACTCCCACTTCTCATTTCACTCTTAAATTTTGGCTCCTGGAAAGCCAAAAATATCAAGATGTGGTTAGGTTTTATGTAGGGAAGCAAGATTCCACTTTTTTCAAACTGATATGATACCGATACTTTTATTTAAGTACTTGCTGATATCAAGTAACAATACAATACTTCTACCACACAAAAAAATGCAATGAATTTGAAGACAGGTTTTATTTTTTTTGTACAACTTTTCATATGCACTTTTGACAGTTAGTGTCTCATTAAAACAGTGGCACACATAGTGCTTTAACATATATATTTTTAAACAAGTAATATTTGTTTGGAAGCATAAAATGAAGGCTAACCTGTTAACATGTTAGCCAGTATTAGCTAACACACTTCCCGTTAGCATATAAGTTAAATTGAGAATGATTCCATTACCTATTTTAATCTTAACATATTTGAAAGCTTCGTTCTTGGAATTTTACATGAAAAAATACAGACAGAACTGCTTTTGAAAAAGTATGTTTTAACGTTTTAAAACTTAAAAAAGTTGCAAATAGCAGAAGTCACAGCTGGTTGTGAAAAAGTTCCATGTTTAAATGGCTGAAAAGTAATTAAACAACAAAAAACTGGAATATGTTTTTTTGAACTTTTATAATAACCGCCTTGTGGATATCCTTTCAGTTTTTTCTCTCTAGATATGGATTTATCAAACCAGCTCAGGTTGAGGAGATCCAAAATAAACACACTGATATTTCCTTCAGTGATGACTTCTTGGATGACCTTCAAGCCAAAATCCAAGAGGGAGCCTCAGTGCCTCTTTCAAGGGACAGACCTAAAACTGGTCATGGAGAGCTCCACAAAAGTGAAACTGAGAATCCAGATTTTGTTTCAGCACTTAAAGAGTTTCAGATGATGTCTGGGCTGCCAGTTACAGGAGTGTTTGATGATGCCACCAAAGAGGCGATGAACAAACCAAGGTGTGGGGTCCCTGACAAGGAGATAGACCCAAATCCGCTTGTTGCACCTGAGGACATTGATGGCTTGGAGTTTGAAGACAGTTGGAATGAAGATTTTAATGAGACTGACAGTAACAACACTGAGAGCAGCAAAATCGGCAGCTCATCAAACTCTTCTGAAGATAACATATTCAGTTTTAATGATACAGAAAGCCTGCTAGCTATTTCAAATGATACATACAATAATAGTTTGGGTAGTCCAACAGGAAACAGCAACTGGAACTCAAGCCAGAACCAACCACTGAGGAACAGAAAGCGTCACCTTGCCATTCTCATGTCAAGAAAAAGGAAAAAGAGAGATTTGACGGAAAATGGGTACATGGCTTTTTCCAAGGATGTTCTGCGGTGGCGGCTAATAGGAGAAGGCTACAGCAGCCAGCTGACCGTTGACGAGCAGAGGTACATCCTCAGGCTGGCCTTCAGAATGTGGAGTGAGGTGTCGCCGCTGGAATTTGTTGAGGACACTTGGTCGCCTTTGGAGGATGTTGATATCAAGTTGGGCTTTGGCACAGGTTTGCATTAGACAGACACTGATTTGACTTGTATTTTTACATGTTACATTTTATTGTCTTTATTTTCAGCTGTTTAAAAAGTTCCTTGACTGTCTTGAAAAGTTTCAGAGAAACTTCTAAATTTCTGAGAGATAAAAGTAGTTTCAATTTTTTTTTATATTTAAAGGACATCCTTTACTTTTGATTTGCCACATCTTACCATAGATTTTGTCCATGAAAAAGCAGTTTTTTTGGTTTTTGTGCTTGTACTGACAGGGAACCTACACATAAATGGAAAAAAAAGGTTAGCAGTTGTAACAATCTTTTAGGACTGAGACACTTCTGCTTAAGAGAATTAAACCGGATCTGTAGTGCTTTAACTGAATCTATACACAATCCCATGGCATTCAAACATCTCTTGCTTGCTTTTGTTGAACAAACAAAATAAAGACTTCCCAACTAAAATGTGGAAATGCGGTTAAAAGCTCTGCATTACAATGTAAAATCACAGCATCTTGGTTTGGTCCTCATCTTATTCATCACATTTTCACTTCCACACAGGAAGACATCTAGGATGCAATCAAAAGTTTGACGGCACTGGTCAGGAGTTTGCCCACGCATGGTTCCTGGGAGATATCCATTTTGATGATGATGAGCATTTCACTGGTCCCAGTTCTCATAATGGAATTAGCCTCCTTAAAGTAAGTAAGAATTTTCTGTTTAACCACTTACAGGACATACTATTAAAGAGCATTAAGATGCTGATTGACAGCACCCTTCATATGTTATCTTTTAGGTAGCAGTCCATGAGATCGGCCATGTTTTGGGGCTACCTCATATATACAGACCTGGATCCATAATGCAGCCCAGCTACCTGCCCCATGAATCCAGCTTTGAGATGGACTGGATGGACAGAAAAGCTATTCAGAATTTATATGGTGCATTAATCTATCAACACTTTAAGAATTCACATATTTTAAAAAATCTTCTGAGATTCAGGTTGGGACAGAGGCATTTAATGATTATAAGATATCATTCTTATAATTGAGGATTATTTCTCATCACTTTTGACCCCAGGTGGCTGTAAAGGTAGGTTCAGCACCGTGTTTGACTGGATCAGAAAAGAGAAGACGCCCTACGGAGACGTGATAATCCGCTTCAACACGTACTTCATGAGAGATGGCTGGTACTGGCTGTACGAGAACAGAAACAACCGAACACGTTATGGGGACCCAGTCGCACTGCAGGTTGGCTGGCATGGGCTACCTAGTGATGGAGTAGATGCACACGTACACGTATGGTCCAGAAGACGAGATGTTGTTTATTTCTTCAAAGGTAGAAAAGCCATTTGGTTGGAACTGTTTTCTGAAAGTAAGACATTCAAGCAGAGTTTTTGTGACAGTTTATTATGGTCTTAGGTCTGCACTTCTGGAGATACGATAATGAGAACGACCAGGTGTTTAGATACGACTCTGAAGGTCGCCAGTATCCGAGGCTGATTTCTGAAGGATTCCCAGGGGTTCCCAGTCCAATTGACACTGCTTTTTATGACAGGAGAGACTCCCACATTTACTTCTTTTGGAGAACTCAGGTAAGAAGCTTAGATTTATTTGAACAGGTCTGAACAAACACTCAAATCACACTTTTCAGATTTGTATTAGGAAAAGCAGTGCCTAAAATGTATACTTTTCTTCTCGCTTTATTTAAAGCTGGTCTATCACATAAAATCCAATAATGTCCATGTAATGTATAATACACATAGCTATTTAAATACATAGTCACAGGGCCCGCCCAAGTCTTTTTTTGTGCCCGTTTTAGGCCCCTTATTTGGGGCCCTCCATACCATCATCAGATGCTTCATCATTCCTTGGCTTCACCATGTACCATACTTTCTCCTTCTGCTAAACTTTTCATTAGTATTACCTTTTATGACTATCCTTCTCAGTGTTAATTCAGTAGTTCATTAACTGAATTCCTCAAAGGAAAAAAAACCATTAATGATGCTCTAATTTTTTAAGATGGTCATACATATGCCACATCTACTGAAACAAACTTTGTTCAGCAGGAGAATGAGTGAAGCATGTGCATTTATGCAGTGACATATTTGCAGTTTAATTATTTATCCTATGCAGCAAATGTCAAAGAAAGAGAAGAAACCATATTAAATCTCATCACCCAGTCACTTAAATCTCTAACAATACCTTACATGATAGTTACACAGTAAATAAACTTGTAAAAAAAAAAAAAAAAAAGCTCACAGCAATTGTTTCTTATTGCATTGTTGAAATGTATTCATGCAGACAAAAGTCTTACATTTTCCATGTAATTTGTAATCTGTCAGATCTCTGTTTTGGAGATGAATTAACTCTCCTTCTGAACAGGTATATGCATTCAGCGTGGAAACAAACAGCCTGGCAAGAGGCTTCCCCAAACACATCCGAGATGTTTTCCCTCCAGTGGCGAACGGAGACCATCCAGACGGCAGCATCGACGCCGCCTACTTCTCCTACTCCCACAATGCCCTCTTTCTACTCAAGGGCACGCGCTTCTGGCGAGTTGTGGGCAGCCGCGAACGCTGGCGCCGGCCCTTTCTGTCGCGAAATGGCTTGATGCCTCAAAAGGAGGTGGATCAGCAGTGGTTCGACATCTGCAGCGTTCATCCCACTGTACTCAAACTAAGCCGCTGATGGGGGGGCTGCAGCAGAGATCAAACACATCTACTCATGTTCACAGATGTATTCTGTTGCTTTACCTTCAGGGTTATTTTTTGTGTGATGTTGGCTGTGCAAATGACAAAAACAACTCTGTTGGCTTGTTTTCACTCAAGTGTGCTGACATTTTTGGAACAGCTGCTCTTAATTTCTCTTTTTTTCATTAGAGATGTGTAGTTGATACATGCAAAGATAAGTTTACAAAAGATTATTTTATTTCACTTTTTAGAGTGTTAGTATGAATAATTTGTAGAATTTTTATTCTTTTAAAGCTTACTTTAGGTGATTTGCACCACCGTTTGGTCAAAGATGTTGTAGTCATGAATAGTTATAAGCCGGATTTCCAAAAGAAATTAAAGATAAAAATATTTTTTGTTACATAATAATGATTTTTTTTTCAGTAGGAACATGGAACAACATGAAGTAAACATTTGGTTGATTAGTAATTCCCCTTCAGCCAGTAAACAGCTTGTTAATTTGTCTCAGTTTTTGTTTGGGGTATTTTTACTTTTTTTTTCAGCATAATTATTTTAGCCTTGTAAATTAGGATATTTAACACAAACTGGAGAATTGTCTTTGTCACCTTTTAGTTAAGAGTTTCTACCTCAAAATGACTTGAGTATTTGGTTTCTTAGTTTATTTTTGCTCACTGTTCTTTGTGATTTTCGATTTTGTTCTCTTGGATCACTGCTCTGATTTGTTTTTAATTCAACTTCCCTCAGTCTACTTGTTTGCCTTCTCTCCCATCTGCACCTAGTTAGTAATCAACCACCTCACCTGCCTCTTCTCAACTATTACACTCCTCAGTATTGAAGCTTCTGGATGTTCATCGTTTGTTACCGCATCCTTCTGTTACCCTGTCTGTCACACTTCCATATCATCATGCTATTCCCCTTGGATCCCTCTGTAAGTCTGCTATTATTTGAGCTGTTTATCATTAAGCACACTCTTTTCTTTACATTATAAGTCTTGCTGTTTGGGTCGTCATTACCTAAACAGGAAAGTTTTTGAGGGAAACCTCCTTAACAGAAGTCCAAAATGACCACAATTGGGTATATATCCAAATGGTGGTACTAAAACCAATTAAACATTGATAAATATTTGGAAGTAAACCATATTTCCAAATTTATTTCTTATTTCCTTCTTTTTTTAACAATATATTGTTTTTCAGTAATTTGTTTTAATGTTTCCAAACACTTTTTTCCCCCTCATGTGTATGGTGATAAGCGAGCATTTATACCACTGGCCTAAACCCTCAATGTTTACATGCCAGAATCAGTATAAACCAAAGAGCTCCCCTGATATTCAAAGCTTCTTAGAGGAATGTGTTTGGATACTGATTTTACAGAAATCTTACAGGGAGCACAAGGGAATTTTCGATCTGCCCTGGTAAGAAATTCAACATTGGGTTTTTAAAAGTGGTGGGGACAAAACCATAAATCATATCCCCGGCCAAAATCATACAGACTTGTTCAATGTTGAACCATGCATTTACTCCAAAAACTGGAGGATAAAGGGGTCAGCTTCTGTGTCTGTGTGTGGAGTTAGCATTATCATACTGTCATCACAGTAGCTACTCAAAATAGTATACAGTCATCACTGACTAAATTATTATGAATAAAGTTGGAAATTTGCCTAAATTCACTGGTTATTTTTGTGGGGAAGCCATTTTCTTACAAGCAAACAGGCAATCAGTACTTAAAGGAGACATATTATGACTATTTTTCCACTATTTAAAATAGGTCTATGAGTTCCAGAAAACATGTTTCTGAAGTTGTTTGCTGGAAATAGCTTGTAGGAAACAATTGTTACCAACCTCCATTTCCCTCTGTTTCAACCCCTTGCAGATTGTGCTGTTTTCTGCTGCTCATTACATATTACATGAGCTGCTGTTAACTTGGCCACGCCCAACGCTTCTACAATCTTTGCTCACGCCCACCACTCACATAGTGACCGTTACCTCTATGTGGGAAAGTTACAGACATGGCTGCAGTAGTTCAGCCATACAAAAAAAAGTAATTCAACCATAGAAAAAAATTATTCAATCATACAAAAGAAAAACAAATGGGTAGTTCAACCGTACATGTTTGAACCAGAATCTGCTCCTGTAGGAGAGGAGTCTCCTGAGATCCTGATACTCAAAGAATTCAGCAAGATACTTCCGAATGGTTATTGAAGAAATGACTTAAAGTTAAAAGAATATATTTAACTGATTACCTGGCACTCCGATATCTTCCTGAGCCTTCCAGTTCGTCTCGTTGATTCCAGCTCTCTAGCACTGCAGAGACCCCTCTCTTTGAGCTCCGTGCGGCTGCATGTCCTCGGTCTTCCACCAGATTGGAGTAGCTCAGATCGGATGCTCGTCTGCCGTCTTATGCCTGGAGTTTGAGTAGCCCTTTGTGGCGACAGGTCCTCAGTCTTCCCCGCCCTTACCGCAAGCATCTTACCATAAAAAATAAAGCCAACCTATGGTGCTCTTCTGCGGCAGATCTCTCGTCTTCTTCCCGGTTTTCAGCAGCTCAGTTCGGTGGCAGATCTCCCGTCTTCCCCGCGCTTACCGCCAGCATCTCACCATAAAAAATAAAATTCAACCCATGCTGCTCTTCTGTCCTCTTTGACTGGGACCTGATGAAGAGTTTTGAGCTCTTTTGACCAGCCAGAAACTGAACATTTTGCATGGAGCTTCAACATGGTGTTTCCTAATCTGAATGGTAACTGTTGTTTACTGCTGTACCTGGTGGGTGGAGACAGCGCTCTGAGGAGGTGTGGATATTCCAATATTCAGGCTTGTGACGTAGAAAGCCGGACTGATTTTGAACAGCTCAATCAGAGACTGAAGGCAGGATCAATTATGAAAACCCATTCTCCATCAAAACAGCATGGATGTTTTTTTTCCCCCCAGATTTGTATGCATATATATACACCAGAGACACAATGACACCCCAAATCCATAATATCTAATTTAAAGGCACAAGATGGATGAATAACATCTTGTGGTCAAATTTGAGTATTGCAGCCCATATAGAAAAATGTAAGGGTCTGCTTACTGACCCACTCTCCTTGGTGACTTTCATGCCGGGTGTCCAGTTACTGGTCAGCGCTTGGAGATAGATGATGCACTGAAAAAGGAAAAGGCCGCTCCTACCTAAATAAATGACTTTACTTGGTAACAATTCATTAAATTGGGTAGAGGAAGAATAAATCCAGTTACACATCTGTTTTTATGTTAAGAGGAGCATTTTTTCAATCTGCCACCACAAAAGCGGGGAAAGGAGAGCAGGGACTAGAGGGATAGACTGCTATCTGTTTGTCAATTTATGTTTTTGTCACATTGGTTATTTAGCTATTTGATGGTTTTAATAAATACATTTCATTAATATTAATTATAAGTCTCAAGTCATTTGATTAACAGTTGTACAAATTTTTTAAAATAAATGAATATATGCTAATGTGGAATTTTTTTAAATGACTAATGAAAATAACATAAAACATTGACATCAGGAAAAATTGTGTAGCTTTTCATAGTTCTTTATGCAAGATTAACCTCAGTGGCCTCTTCCGGAACTGATCTTTAAGCTTTAAAGTACAATATAGATAAAAAAATATATAAAGTTCAATATACAGTAAAAATACTGAATCATCACCACAGCAAAAAAAAAAAAAATGGAAATCAGACAAAATTAAATTTAAATAATGGGCTTTCAGTCTAGATTTAGACATTTTTTATAAAGGTGGAAAATCTTACAAGTGGAAGATTGTTCCAGAATTTGGAACCGAACATAAAAGCATGTTCACCACGTGATTTGTAGATTGCTTTTGGAATCTGCAAAAAATGGTCAACAGACCTCGATACACTAGGGGCTGTGTAGTTAGTGACCGCCTCTTGAGAGGTAGGAGGGAGCCAATTGTTGAAGACTTTTTGAAAACAAAAAGCTACATCCATCCATCCATTTTCTGAACCGCTTATTCCTCAAGCGGTCACGGGGGGGCTGGTGCCTATCTCCAGCTGTCAACAGGTGAGAGGCGGGGTACACCCTGGACAGGTCGCCAGTCCATCACAGTAAAAAGCTACATTTTAAACTGAATTCAATAAGGAACTGGGAGCTAGTGTAATTTAGCCAATATGGAAGTGATCTGAGATTGTCTGTCTGTCTGTCCTTGTCAGGATCAGTCCCCCATAATATTGAAGGGCCATGGAGAAAAGGACAATGCATATTAATCAACACGTAAGCAAAGCTTCAATGTAAATATGCTGGAGTTAGCAAAGCAGCTATTTTTCATCCGTTGTCCTGCGGCAGGAAATATCGACAAACTTAGACAACATACAGACGGGCTATGTAAAATACTCATACAGACATCAAGCACAAGGACAACATACATATAGCCAACATACATACAGCCTCAAATACACTACACTACACTCCCATAAAAAAGGGACAGTCGACCTGTGTGTCCATGTCTGGTCAGTTTTTTACCAAAATTTCAGGGCCCTTTTAAAAGCAAAATATGTGCCACAGTTCCTGACTTGGGTTGGCACTGTGTTCTATGACTGTGAGCCTCTTCTGGACAATACCATTTCACCATATTTATTCCTGCGCCCTTGGAAATTACAGTCTCCTCTGGTCAATGCCCTGGTATTTACTCGATTGCTAGATTTTTCACTTATAAAGTCTAGGAGGAGGAGCCCATTTAAAACTTTAAAAATGAGGAGAGTATCCATGAATATTTGATATCTATCAAGATCCACAATATTGTGCTTACTTAAAATGTTACAATAATGATACTGTGCGTGCTTTTTGTCCAACATTTTCAGAGTTTTCTTAAATAGAAATTTTAGTGGTTTCAGGAGAGCTCCTGATGTGTGAGACTATTTCGTGTAAAGTAGCTTATGTGGCTGAATATCATAGCGTGCATATACAGTATGTCTTGGCTTTCTGTCAGAGAAGGTCTTATATGTTTGAAGTTTGACAAGTTAAATTTGGTTGTATGTGAGTATTTTTACATGTTGCTTGAAATTTAGATTGGAGTCAAATATCACTCCAATGTATTTAAATTGTTCAACCACTTTTAATCTCTCTCCATGAAGCAAAACAGATGCTGAGTATCGAGAGAAAATGTTTTTTTTGTTTGTTTTTTTTTTTTGATGTAGGCAGGAGTCATGGAGCCAGTGAGACACTGGCACCGGATTGGAATTGCATGTGCCTCTTTGTGAAGGTTAAAAAAAAATAATAGTAATATTAATAGTATAGCAAAACTAAGTAAGCCTATAGTACATCTTAGCATAGCATTAGCACAGTAAAGCAGCATTGGTACATTATAGTAAAGTTCAGAATGAAATGTGATATGTTGAAGAAAATGTTGAAAGGCAAACTTGCATTAAAATGTTGAACAGAAAAATATAATATTTAAATTGTATTGGGTAATGTTCTCTGTCCTCTGCCTTTTAAAAGCTCAAATCAAATCAATGTTTTAAGAATGATTAAATTATCTTTCCCTCAGATTAAGTGCAGCTTTTAATATGAGTCTGTTTTGACGCAGCACCATATATATAAAAAAAAAGGTTTGATCATATTCCTGCGGGGGGTTTTATTAGAATTTTTTGCAGCAACCGGCAAAAACTGGAAACTAAACCTCCTCATGATGATGGTAGAGTGGACACAATCTGAAAGAGCTCACTTGGGTTGTTCAATTTCAGTTTTTTACTGCTTGTCGAAAACAATTAAAGCTGTCTGACAATCTTTTTTTTTTAACCATAAAACGTGGCCTTTATTTCATGTAAAATCTGCAATAAGTTAACCAGTATGAAGTAGAAGATGATAGCCAGCAACCATCTTGAGATGCCTTTCTTTAATAACCTCCTTGAAAGAGCAGATTAAGGATTCACTAACAATCAGACAAAATGATATTGCATTGAGATCTGTATTGATGGAAAAATATTGAAAAGAAAATTTTCTCTCCTTGGTGCTTAACACTGTTAAAAATTTAAGTATTCATGCAAAGAAACAAAGGCTCTGATTCTTTAATCAATGCATTACTCGAACGCTCATTAATTCACCTCTTTTTAAGGGATTAAGCTCCTGCTGGGCTTCTGCTAACTAGCTTTGTGCTGCAGGTGCTCCGAAGGCAATTTAATGAACTGAAGGAGAAATCAATTACAAGCTAAAGGAATAAAATGTCATGGTAAGTGCAGCTACAGGAGAGGGAGATGTCAAGAGATGATTAGTCTACTCACAGTTTAAAGAGGGAGCATTAGCAGAGTAAAAATTATTGTTCATGTTCAGCCTGGGAAGATAAGACTGTGTGCTCTTCTTTCATAACTAAAGTTCTCCTGGTTAAACGAGTTAAAATAACATTTATTTTTGTCCTCCCTGACTCAAGAGTTATCACAATGTTTATAAGGATATTGCAATACTGGTTGCCAGAGATTCCACAGCCTTTTTTGTAATTAGTAATTTTGAAATGGATACTAAATCTGGATGATTTTTTTCAAATCCAGTTATGAAGCTGCATACGGTGCCTTGCAAATTGCTCATGCCCTTTTAACGTTTTCACCTTTTTTGAGTTAATACCACAAACCTTTGTTTGACCAGTCCTCGAGAGTCTGGTATCCTTAAACAGAGCTTGACTCTGGAGGAGCTACAGAGATACACAAAATATGGTGGAAAAATTATGAAATTAAAAACTGATGCAATTGTAACATTTAGAAATAAAACATTTAGTGATTAGTAATCATATGTCAATTTTTTCCCCTTTAAAAATCATGTCCTTTTCCTCCACTTACAGTTATGTGCCATAATTGTGGGATGCTTTGTGTTGGTCTGTCAAATAAAATCCTATCAATGTATATTGAAGCATTTGGTTGAAACAGATAAAATGTAAAAATGCTGATAGGGCTGTAATAAGTTTGAAGGGCACTATAGATTTATTTACCTGGCTTAAAATAAATTTAAAGCACATTTTGTCACTTTGTTTGGATTTTTTTATAGCAGCAGAGTCCTAGTAAAAAAAGATTTTAGTCATTTGTAAAACAACATTAAACATTTTCGATTAGGTCTTTATTTTCACATTTTTTGTCTGAATTCTTCAAATGATTTCCTCCCTTTTTTTAAGCTGTATTGGTTGTACTGTACTGTACTGGTTGTGCTGCAGCACAATCAGTAGATGGCAGCATCAATACACTGTTCATTTCATTCAGGACTCATTTTGTCCTGTGTTTTTTTTTCTCCAGTTTTCTCTTGATCCGTTCATTGATTTTAGTATTTTAAGAGCAGTACAAGAAAAAAAAAATAGGGATCATACTATCGAAGCTATGGAATCATCTCCCTCTCCTAGCATCAAAAAGCTGATGTGTAAAAAAGGTATAATGGATTATTTCATACACTTACCTGTGTGAGTTTGCACACACTGTTTGCTCAAGTTTCCGTCTGTTTGAAAGGGATTTTGTGGTTACTGCCTAAGACTTCTGAGGCAAAGCGGGGATAAAACATTTATTCCCCAAGGTAATAAACGTGGAATTCCAACTTTCCTAGAAAGCCGATTTTGAGCTGAAAGTTGTTTTGAGGATCAACTGTAAGAGCCGTAATTATCCAGGCTCTGGCTTGTTTACAGTGGTTCACAAACAAATAAAAAATAGAGCTTCCTCACTCCTGACTTGGCAAGTGATGATTTTAATACTAACGGACTGACGCTGATCCATCCATCCCTACATTTTATCTTGTTATCAATCCACCTATCTAAATGATCCCTCCATCCATCCATCCATAGCACATGTAGTCATTCTTCCATCCATTTTCCTATTATCTGAACCAATCAGCCATGCATTAATTTGTATCCATCTATTCATTTGTAATATACATCTCTCCATCCGTCCTCCATCTATCAATCTGAGTTGATAATTTTTTATCCCATCCATTCATCCATCCATCCATCCATCCATAGAAACACCAAGTGCTTCAAGAATTGCCTCTAACTTTCACATTTAGAGAATTAGTTCAAAAGCTTTCTCATCAAATGGTTTCCAACAAAGTGGTCCTCTGTAAGGATCGTAATGTGGCAGAAAAGTGGGATGTGAAATTCACAACCCAGGCTTTTATTCTCTCTTTTCACTGAGAAGAAGAAACTCCTGAAGTCTGAATAAAAAGCAACTTTGTAAATGAATGACAGAGCAAGTATGTTTGACATTAAATCCAATTATTAGTTTTACAAGCAAGCAGGGACTTTCAATCCAAATAGAAATAGTGCAGTAATTACATTTTTTTCTCTCTTAGGAATTGTCCACATATCAAACAACCCAATTTGAATGAGGAATCCAAATCATGCAAGTGTAATTAAGCATTGTGTAGCCTCATGCATAATGTAGCTCTTATTGACTACAATACCTGATAAACAAATAGCATGGATGTGTAGGAGGAAATGTTTGTCTGAGCTGTAAAAGCCGGCTAATTTGCCTCCATGTGGAACGGAGGAATCTCTCCCACCCACTGCAAACTGAACCTTGACCTTCGGCTCAGGGAGGGTTTTAGAAACAAAGCAAGAGCCATTCTGATATTGTCAGTCTGAGTGGAAACTGCAGGTTAAAGGGGGTGAGGGGATGGGAGGATTCAGGCTGTCCCACGCATGGCCACACAGAAGAGGCTACCCCAGCCTGCAACCTTCATCTTTCAGCAGAAGGGGAAGAAAATAACGGCAGGAGACATACGTGGCATGGGAGCGTTTCTCAAAAAAAGTTAAATGTTTGAGACTGATTGGATTTGAGCATCAAAACCTTATAAGCTGTCTTGAAGTTTCACATAAAACAACTTCAGAGTGGCTATTTTACTGCTAGACCTCCGTTTCACTGACAGAGTCGCAGGATCTTTTCAAGATACGTCACAGCGGGATGGCAAAGTAAATTTAATGAAGTGGAGCAAAAACAGAAATCTTAATCAAATCCAGTCAGAACTGTGTGCTCAGCTTGATTCCAGATAAGAGGGATATTTTTGTAGGATTCAAATTTTGCATGATTTATGATTCCTTTAATTTGTCTGCCAGTACACAGGGAGTCAGGCTTTTCCTACAGATAATATCTCTATGATGTCAGTATTGTTGGAAATCATTCCTTATCTCATTGTCCGTCCATCCATCCATTAGGTCTGTTTGTTTTTTTCATTTTTAGTGTTTAAAGTTTTTTAAGGAAATGTCTGCTAGAAATTAATTGTATTTATATTTAAAATGTTGAAAAAAGGACTCAGGTCTCAGGATACAAACCATAAAAGGCATTTAAACAATGTATAACCCATCAATAGTCTCTGTACTATTTATGTTATCCACAACCAATAAAAAAACTTTATCTTAAATGATATTACTTAAAGCTGAGAAACCTTCTCCTCCTGTTTCTGTTCAGCATCATCGACAGCTGTCTGTAGTCTTTCTGCAGCTTTTCTCCATCTTTTTACTGTTGGACAAGATGAACAGATGGGGTTAAACCCAGGGGGTGGTGGCTTGATGACGAGGGTGAAGAATGCCCTAGGTTGAGGTGGAAGAAATCCAATTTCACCAAATGTGGCTTCATCTTCGTATGATATGCCTAATATTTAATTCATCTGTAATATTCTTAAGATAAAATAGCATTTATTTATCTCTTACCGGCCTCTAGCTATTTTGTTAAATAAAATTTAAAAAAATCATTGCTTTAAAAGCTATCCTCTTATGATACCATAAGATCAATAAATGTCACTGCCAACAACTTTAGTGCACTTTTTGATTAAAGATATAAAACATGTTATGGTTCTTACAATGATAGACATCTATATGTCGCTGCTGTTCCTATATGCACAAACCCCAAAATGCACGAACCCCATTCAATTGCCATCACTCTAAAGGTGTAAATCAAAGTCTGTTATCTGTTTTGGGCTCAATTTAAGATCTAATCACAAGCAGCTCATTTATTGTATTCTGGGGGATCCCAAGGTTTTCCCAGATCAGAATGGTTATAAACTCCTTCCAAAAAGTTCTGGCTCTGCTTCCTGTTGGACTTGTTCAAGAGAAACATCCACAGGGAGGTGTCCAGATTAACCTTTACTGTCTCCTTTTGATGCAGAGTAGCAGGGGCACCCATTTAAAACATAGTCCAGCCACCCTACACAGGAACTCAAGTGTGGGTACAATTCCTATATAACGTACCAATGGAAAATACAACACTTTTTACTGTGATATCTCTAAATAAAATCCAGTTTAAGAAAATTGAAGTTGATCAAACTATAAAATTAAAAGACCCTGTGACAACTATCTACATGTTGGCAAAAATACCTGTCTCACATTGTCCACTTAACTGACTGGCCGGGCTGCAAGGAGAGCATTATTGAGAGAAAATCATATATACTTATTTCTTACCTAAGTTTATGTTAGTTTTCTCACATAAAATAGCAGTGGTTTGTTTGGTGAAAAGATGTGAAAAGCTGAAGAGGTAGGAATACTTTTGCAATGGAATGAATTACTTGAGCTCCTCTCCTGCAGTAGAAACTGACAATTTCCCCCTTTTTCTGACAGGGTTGAAGGACTTGACCTTAATTGCACTTTCAGCTGCTAACCGCTCCGCTGCATGCTGAACAATGGCTTGAAGACACCAGCAGAAGAACACTGTCTGCAAAAAGGGCAGGTGAAAGCAAAAATATATATCTTTTTAAAAATTAACATGGATGAACACTTAAGCAGCATTAATTCTATTTATCTGCTTTACTATAAAGGTATACATTTTTATATTTCTCCTATTCATACTCAGAATTTTAAATAATGAGAAGTTAAAAATCGAAGATAGTGTGTTGGTCAGAGGAATGACAGAATTTGCAGCATGCATTTTACCTCACTGGTAAAATTACTTAGTCTTAACTGCTTCGGCAGCCATCTTTCAGGGCTCATCCATCCCCTAATGAGGCCCGTGTCCACTCAGAGTAGGATTCGCCCTTTCAAATGTTCACACAGGACACAATCAATAGATTTTAGACTAAACCACAAGTATCCCATTTGGAGGTAATTCTCTGTCAGAAAAAAAAAAAATTCAGCAAATATCCTGACTCCTTTCTGTTCTTTGATACATGATGAAATCATGCTGTAACAAGATGCTTTCATTTCTGTTTGTCAAAAATAATTTGCTAAAAATCTTCCTTCCTTCTTTCCTTCCCTCCCTCTTTCCTTCCTTCTTTTCTTCCAGTATTGTATGGTTTTCTTAAACATACAGTCTCCCGCGCTCAGGAAGGATGCATTTCCAGGCACTTTCTCACTAAACACGAAAAGCAGCAGGATCGTTGTTTTGCAGCACCATAGCTGAAACCTATTTCAAAATAGACCTCAGAGTAGTTCTCCTCCAAACAGCTGCCATTATTCATGAGCGTCAGCTGAGGAATGTTTCTCATATGTCAGTGTCAGAAAGATTATATTATGTTACAGCCTCTGGCTGGGTTTTTTGGTAACATTTTTTTTGATGTACCAAACAGTGCATCAGTAAAATAAATATTGTATGCTTTTCGCCTTGAAGGAAGCGATATGTATTCTAAGCCATGCTCTAAGGAAGTACGGTGCGTCAACCAGGAGAGAATTATGTCTGCAGAGGAGAAGCTCTCTTGCTCTAAATGTGCATTTTGGAATACTCAATAGGCAAGAATGTTGCTTGGAGCCTGAGTTTGGGCTTTGGCTCCCTCCCATGTAGGTCACACCTTATTATGGTAGCTTCAAAACTTTTCAGCACGACTCTCTGTTTAGAAAATGAGAAGAAAAAGTAGTCTCGAGTGTGTGCCATGGATTTAAACGGCACTGTTTCGCCTCCTCTTTCTGTGGTGTTTTGTTTGATCTAAATGAGAATTTGGAGAAAGTGGAGCAGCCTGTGAAGGAGCGGTGAGAAATGGGGACTGACGTTGCCACCTCATCGCCCTGAAATTGCGCCGAGTAGTTGTTGCCAGTTTCTTTGTTTGGAGATTAATGTTGCGTCAGTCATATTCTTTGTAAGGAGGGGGACAGCAGCCAAACTGTGGACTGGAATCTAGCTACATCAAAAAACACCCATTCTGACGAGGAGGAAAAATAGCAGAGCTGCATTTGGAGAGAATCACAAATTTATCTGACATGCGTGGTCTCCCGCTGTTATGAGGTATTGATATTGTGCCAGTCAAAGCTTGCCATTTGTGGCATCATCAACCTTAGTGTTGTAACTTCATATGTAGGTGGAACACTACAGAGCTCTTTTTTAATGTGTTTGAGATGATGTGCACACACTGAATTAGGAGGGCCCTCTTTCTCTTTTCTCTCTAGTTTTTTTCTCCTTTCTGCAGGCTTTGCTCAGGGGCATGACACATTTCTGAGGGGCTTTGGATCCACTGGCCTGATAATTCCTTCAATTATTAAATGGTTGGCTGGCAGATAAAGTGAGCCCATGAATAAAGTAAAATGTGAGCATGCAATCTGTGAAAACACAAACACACAATTACTACTTATTTTCTCTGCTAGTTCTTGAAGACATGTGACAGTTTGGAGAGATGGTACACACACAGGAGTCACAATAACAATCTCTGCATACGGTTTGCGCAGCTGAAGATGTGCCGGCCAAATAAAAATTGTATTACACATCTAAAAGGACCAACAAATGATTCTTTCAAAATTGTTTATAAAATTACACAAGATTAAATGTACTTCATTTGGAATTTAACTTGACAGAAGTTACTGTAGTAAGATAAGACCTGTATTGAAGATTATGGCTCAGGTTGTTATGGTTCATGTTGGGAGAGTTTGTAGGGCTGTCAAATGATTACAATTTTTGATCTAATTAATCACAGGCTAGCTTTGAATTAATCACCGTTCCTACATATGATCAAAAATAAAGTACACATCCAGATGCTGTTGCTCATTTTTTAAGATGAAATATAGGAGAAATCAATTGAATTTTTGTCTTGAAATCCACAATCACATTCACAATGTGTGTGTGGTCTCATATGAAAAATAATAACAAATAGAGGTAGAACTAACCAAAAATATATGAATAAACTTAACGTTTGGATATCACCAGTCTGTATTAAAAATCACATAATCAAATGTCCCAATTGACCGTTTTCCCATAAGTAAACACTCAACAGATTCTCTGGTTCATCACATCAGGAAATTAATCCTGTTATTGTGAAGATGTACACAGCTGCCCATGACCCTGTCATCAGTACACCTTCATTACTCCCTTGGACCACGGTTGATAGATACTCACAATTGCAGACTCTGGAAAAACCTCACAACAGTTCCAGTTTTGGAGACACTCTGGTGCAAACGTCTTAATTTGGCTGTTGCCAAACTTGTTAAAATTCTTTGCCTAATTTTGTTGCTTCCAAAACATCTACATTGTTTTGCCGAAAATCACCTTCATACTAAAGCTCAAACCACAAAGACTCTTCCTGCTGAGGCGGCTGAGAACATTTGGAGTCAAGGGAGCGCTGTTAAAGACCTTCTATGATTCTGTGCTAGCTTCCGTCATTTTTTACAGAATTGCATGTTGGAACAGTAGTTTATCGACAGCTGAGAGGAAGAAGTGGATTGTTATTTTAACATTTCAGTATTCTCCTCTGTTTTCACACTACAACCTGGGTTTACCATTTTATCTGTACCTAACCTTAATAGTTGTACAGTACTCTGTTTTTGTAACTATTTTACATGATGTAATTATTTTTCTTCTGTAAAAAATTGTGGGACAATTAAAGGATTATTCTATTCTATTCTATTCTACAAAGGTTGGGAGGGTCTCAGACCCAGCCAAACTTCATTAGGAGTGAGCTTACCCCTTACTGCAGGTTTGCACTGTTGGGTTTTTTCTTTCACATTCTGCACACATGCTTGTGAATTTAGCCAGAGGCTTTCTAAATTGTGCATCAGATTACAGCTTGTTTCTTCTTTTATTGCTCAAAAAAGAGAATACCTTCATTTACACCCTTCTTCAACTGTTCTAATTTACTGCAGTCAAGTACAGAACAAAAGCACAGGAAGTGGAGCTGTGCGCCAACACTAATGAAGTTGTAGGTCTTGTTCCTTGCTGCGCTCTGTTGAAGAAACAAAGCTAATAAAGCTGAGAGCAGCCCCAGACTGCTACAACAGAGGGACCAGGTGCTTGTTCTTTTTTCCATACCTCCTTTTTTCCCTCTTTCTTTTTTTTCACAGAGCACCTGCCTATAACCATCTGTACCTGCTGTCTGTATTAAGACAAGAGTGCAGCACACCTTGCAATCCCTGAATGTATGTGGGATGCCAGAATTTCCTGCGATTATGCCCTGAAGTTATGAGGTGAATTGACATCTTTTAAATCTGTTAGAGACAAATAAGAGGAAGAAAAAAAAAGATTTAGCACTGCCCATGTTTATTTTCCTGACATGAAACTGAACAGAAAAAGGCAGATAACATGCATGTTGAGATAGAAGCAGCAGTGAGTGCTGGCAAAACTGTCAGACAGCTTTAGATAAGGGTTGCATGTGGGAAGCACTGGCCGACATTTTTTTAAAATGCTGTTCCTGCAGCGTTTTGTTCTTGCAGGATGATTTTAATCTTCACAGTGAGAGACCCATGATGCATTTGGTTCACAGAGAGGTCAAGGACGAACCAAGCACCCCAGCCTCTTGAAACAAAGCTTTTGAGAAAAAGAGAGGAAAAAAGTATCATAACTCACTGCTGCTGAACTTGCTCCTCAAAGCAGAACGTCTCCTTTAGTTTAATCAGATTACTGAAGATGTTCATCACTTAGCACCGATTAAGAGAAATGTTTAAAACAGTTTTTTCAATGTATATACAGAAAAATATCAATTTATCCTACATTATTTTGCTTCTATTTAACCAGAACATCATGAAATCATAAACGGCTCAAAATATCAGTTAGTTTTTAACTAATATCTTCAAATGAAGACAGATTTTATATTTCAGCAGCACCGTAAGTCAAAATGAACAAAAGAGTGGGTTCATCAGAAGAAAACTTTTAGAATGACCAAGCCAAAATCCAGCTCTAAATCTGAGGAGCACTCTTTACAAAAGATATACAGTACAGAAGTAATGGGGCTCGATGAGAGTGTTAGCTGTCTTGCAGATGGAAAGTTGTGGTTTTCAAATCTGCCTGCTCCCTTGCCAAATGTCAAGACGCCAATGGGCAAGACACTTAACCGCAAGTCATCGCCAAGCGTCAATATTACCAGGAAAGAGCTAGAGTCAGTCTATTCACCAAGTGTTTCAGCCTGTTTCAATGTGTTTCAAAGGTCATCATTGGACAGGTACAAGGAGAAGACAGGAAATCAGCGAAAAGCCGCCCAGTTGCAAAGAAAAACTATGAATGACTTTTAGGGCTCCTTGAGGAATTACTGACCAGAACTTCCTTAAAAGGTTACAAGAAAGTCTGGTTCATTTGGATGCAAAGAGTAAGGAATCTTATTGGGGTTTAAAACTTTTGCACATTATTGTTTAAATCTTATCTATCTGTATTTTGTTATGAATAGAATAACAATTACACTGAAAAAAGAAAATGCAGCTCTAACTTAAAAAAAATGATTCAATTGGTAACAAGTAATTGAATTAAGTTTATTCTAGTAACCTTATTTTTTTTCAGTTAAAAAAGTAAATAAATTAAATTTGCTGAATTTAATTCAATTACTTACCAATTGAAGCAATTTATTTAAGTTAGAGCTGAATTTTTCTTTTTTTTTCAGTATAGTTGAGCTTCTAAAAGATGCAAAAAAGATTCATATATCATTTTTTGAAACTAGTCTAAATAAAGATGAGATTCCTGTCACCTACAAATTGCAGCAGTTTATTTGATCAGGAAGGAATAAAAAGCTGCACAGCCAGAAAAGGTAAAAATAAAAAAAAGTGCTACGTGGGTTCTGCAATGTGTGTAAGCAATGTTCTCTCGATCCACCTGAGCCACTGTTTATATTCTAGTTCCAGACTCTGCTCAGCTCGATAAACAAATGCAAGACAGATTTCTCTTTGTTAAACCTGTGTTGACCGCTGCATAATAATGAAGGCTGGTGCTGCCAAAGCTTGTAACCAGTCAGTAATGATCCTCCTGTCTGAGTGGACAATAAAGCAAGAATATATTCACACATTTTGATCCCTCTGCTGCTCTGTTTATTCTTTCCGAACCGGGACTGTCTCGGCTTTGGCTTTAAAATGCTGAAACCCACTCAGTGTGCATAATTATCCTTGAATGTATTCAGATCTAAGTTGTACCCCAGGGCATGTTTCTTATCATTCTTTTCATTTTGGTAATGACTGAGTCAGTTTGCATCGGAGCCTGTTTGCTTGTTAGAAACGACAGAGTGTTAGAAGTAAACTGCAGCTGGGGATGAATAAATCTTGGCAGGGCTTAAATCTTCATGACATTAAGAACGGTACCAGTCAAGGTTCTGCTTAGGTCCGACACCAAAAGCAAAGTCTCCTCTTTAGAAGACAATAATGGATTAAACACCACCTATTTAATATTCTTATCTTTAAAAAAAATTAAAATCTCTGCTATTCTCCGAGGACTCCACCTAATTATGCATGGAAGATTTCTGACGGAGGTGGGGGGGAGGAGGTAAGAAAGAGGCTGGCTACCGGCAGACTTTGTGTGTGACACAAGTGCAGCTTCGAAGGCAGCCAAGGGCCTTGATACCTGGCAGCTGGATCCCCCTGTTTATGATTAAAAATTACTTTCAGAAAACTGTGCATTATTACGGATGAAAAATTGGCCAGATCACAAGGTTACAGTGATAATGAGGTGAGGACGACAAAGTAAAACTGCTGCAGCAGATTCTAATGTGACGCATGTTTACCAATTTGGTTTGGAGGAGAGGGGAAGGAGATTGACTGCCTCTCATTTTCTGAAGGGCATCCCCTTCCAAAGGTCATGTAATAAACATGATGAAGTTTACATTATGTTAAGGAAAAAGGCAATCCACCCTAGTTAGTGTAAAATTGAAAGACAAACACAGACATTAATTTGGTCATGTAATTTCTCTATTCCTTATCCACATATGTATTGCATGGAATATGTAGATACGTGATATATATTACATACATTCATTACACAGCCCAGGTTGCTCTAATAGTGGGTTAAACTTGTGTTCATTGTTGGGTCTGGTATATCTTATCTTCCACTTGACAATCCTCTTTTTTATTTTCATGGGTGGGGGTGTTCAGTCAAGCCAGTCCATGGTTGTAAAAGCAGGCAACGATTATTTTAGAAGCAATTTTTTTCACTGGACATCAAGCAAGTTGAATTATTTCCTAAACTGAATTGGCCTTTAATTAACTGTCCCGCGGCAGTCCTTGTTTCTTGCGCATATATTTCTGTAACTTCTGTCACTTCCACTTCTGTCAACATTTCTGCGTTAAAACTTAATTTCATTGGTATGTTGTTGTAAAGTAGCAGATGTAACTGTAGATTAGCAGATGCCCACTCATACGAAGCCAAGTTATACTGGAGATTTTTTCCGGTTAAAAGGGAGCCATTCCTTTCCGCTTTCAACACATCCATCCCCTATTATAAGAGGCTGCAGCGAAGTTTACGACTCAATAGATTGAACTGGGTATCGTTAGACAGACAACTTTTGGCATTAAAACTAAAATTGAATAAACTGTAAAATAATCACGATCCAGCTGGAATGTATATGACTGAATCTGTATCTGATTGGTCCCTGTAATGCACTGGTGACCTGTCCAGGGTATACTGCCTTATGCCCGATCATTGTTTGAGATGGGCACCACCCCAAAGAAATGTGAAAAAAAAATTAAAATAACACACTTTCTCAAATGACTGTGGTTTAAGATATTTATATGTAGCCTTGATATACTTGCCATGGGTTGAATATTTAAGTTTTTCTTTTGTTCTACAATTTTCTCACGCATTTGTCATCAATCTTGTTTATCTGTCCACATCTTTATACTCACCCATTTCTGCATCCTGTGTTCTTCTGTCAGGTACTTCCCGGTTTATTTTTAAAGTTTCTTATCATGAGTGTTTTTTTATGTTTTTGCTTCCACCTATTGTATGTGCTTTTGGCAATTGGATTGTCTGCTTTATCCAGCTGTTTCACCTGTCCAGATGAAGGGTTTAATCTGGAAGTATTTTACTCATTAGTGGCATGAAACATAAATCATGCACTTCAGGCTATAGTGTACATTTTCATGTAGCTTTTGTACTACAGAAATATTATTTTGATTCTATTTAGTTATTTAGGATTTTTTTTGTACTCAAACTGGGTTTTCTCCACAATTGTCTGTAGGAAAAAGTTATACTAGTAAGTATGGCAAGCTAAGGCAGTATGAAGTCCTGATAACGTATTTATTAATTGGGTTGACGGTAAAAAAAAAAATCTTAGTTGTAAAGGTTACAGACTGAACAACCTACAATTTGTTTAATGCCCAGACACATAATTAGCCCATTTAATTTGTTTTTCTTTGAGAAAAGTAAACAATAGATGATTTATTCTGTAAGGAGACTTGTGTTGTCTGATCTGATGCTGACCAGGCATATGTTTCCACATTCTCAGAGACCAGAGTCTGTTTATATAGCTGCAGTGTGCAGCTGCCGCTGCTTCTACTGCTGCTCCTCCGAATGACAGACACTCTGATTTAGTTTTTATTACTGAATCGTACTCTGGTAATGAAGTTGGGGCCGTTATGTTTCTCTCATTACCTTTTCATTAAAGATATGACTGGAAAATGAGGTTGCCATGGTGATAGCTCCATGAAGTCTCCAAGCTAAATGCAGAGCAGCATTGTTTACTCCTTTGCCAAGACAACTGTCTTCAATAGGAGGCAAATACTTTTTTCCCCCCAGTGGCTGCTCCATCTTTTTCCCCTCCTTTCTTTTATGGATCAAACAATGGCCTGATAGAAATTGAACATTCTTCAGTGATGGTTTTTGTTAATGCTAAGAGGTTCCATTAGCTTGCTCATTTCTCCAAAAGTGAAAGATGATGCCACTCTGTGGAGTGAGGGGAGGGAAAAAAGTGATTCACAGGCTCTAAGCAGTAATTTAGACAGAGGACATTTTGAGAAAATGGTATTGAGCCATTTTGTCTAAATGACAGTTTGGCTTAATATCCACAGAAACAGCTGCTGCTGGTGTTGAGTATTACCTGAAAAACACAAGTATGTATTTTGCTCAGTTTGCAGAGAACATTAGTGAAATGTACCTCACATTCGAGGCATGTAACAACTCAAGAACACATATATACATATATATATATATATATATATATATATATATATATATATATATATATATATATATATATATATATATATTTCATTTTGGAAGTACTAACATAATTATTAGCTGTGACATTGTCACAGATGAGGACAGGAATGAAAACAGAACAGCTATAACTGATTCTCTTCTCATAGGGTTTGCAACAGTAAGTCATTTCACCTCTTCTCTGCTGCTCAGGAGGACATACAGAGGCGAGCCAAAGCTGAACAGTGGTGCTGGAACAACAATCTCTTTCTGATGCAAAATTAAGTTTGTGAGGTGTTAAAAACAATTGCAATCAGAGGCAAAACAATAGCATGAAACATTGTATTGTTTATGAATCATGATCACAAATCAGAATAAGTAAACAGAGGAATTATGAGGACAATTATGAGCTGGTTGGTATTAAAACAGCCGAGGAGTACTGACATGATTCACCACCACACTACATCTGCTCACATCGTTATATATTCTGTTAGATTCTATTAATATTACACTGCAAAAGATTGTCCATCTAACCAAGTCAAAAAATCTGGTTTCCAGCTAAAAAGTATTTTTGATCTTGTTTTGAGACTTATATACTACTAAGCAGAAGGTGTTATATTATTATGCTTGTTTTTTAGTATACATGTCTTATTTTTAGAATTCTCACCATGTGCAAATTGTCTTTCATTTCACTGGCAGATTATTTAAATTAATTTAAGAAGTTTACTTGTTTCTATTATAAAGCTTCTAAAATTAAGTGAAAAAATCTGCCAAAGAAATTATAATCTTGCTTAGTATATAAGTCTCAAAACAAGATCAAAAATACTTTTTAGCTGAAAACATGATTTTTTAACTTGGTTAGATGGATAGTTTCTTTTTAGAACAAATTATGGCAATTGATGTTACTGTTTTTTGTTTTGGAAATCACCTGGGCAGTCCTTGGGCTAGATCTAGGACTAAGCCTACAGGTAGTACTTCTACAACGACTGGATGTCCCATAACTTTCTCCAGCTAAACAAAAACAAAATGGAAGTAATTATTTTTAGACCTAAAGAGGAACAATCCAGAGTCAGCACACAGCTTCACTTAATATAACTAAAAGCTACTGATCAGGCCTGTAATCTAGGTGTAATAATGGACTCAAACCTTAACCTCCAGGGTCACATAAAGGCAATAACAAAGTCAGCCTTCTAAAGAACATCTCTAGGAATAAAGGGCTGATGTCACAACAGGAACTTGAAAAACTGATCCATGCGTTCATCTTTAGTCGGATTGATTACTGCAACAGCGTCCTCACAGGCCTACCTAAAAAGTCAATTTGACAGCTGCAGCTGATCCAGAACGCTGCTGCCCGTGTCTTCACTAGAACCAGGAAAGTAGAACACATCACCCCAGTTCTTAAGTTCTTACACTGGGTCCCTGTAGCTCAGAGAATAGACTTTAAAATACTCCTACTAGTTTATAAATCACTGAACGGTTTAGCACCAAAGTATGTTTGAGATCTGTTGTCACTATACTAACCCAGCAGACCACTCAGGTCCTCCAACTCTAGCTTACTAAGAATTCCTAGAATTAGAACTAAACCGGGAGAAGCAGCTTTCAGCTTCTATGCTCCACAAATCTGGAACAAACTTCCAGAAGAATGCAAAAATGCTTAATCGTTAGGCTCTTTTAAATCAAAGATTAAAACTCTACTATTCAGAGCTGTCTTTGAGTCCTAAATTGTGTTTTTTTTTATCACTCTTTGATTCTGATTTTTTTTTTATCTGACTGTTTCTTATACCTTACCAAAATTGCTCCTTGCACTTTGCTCCTTTTATTTTATTAATGGACTCTAATATTTTTATTTGTTTTTACATGTTATACCCTCAAATACATTTTATTTTATGCTTCAATTACTAAATGCATTTTTTTAGTGATGATCTGTTTTAATTTTCATATTTTTATCATGTATTTGGTTTTTTTACCACTGAATCATGTAACGCGCCTTGAATTGCCTTGTGTTGAAAGTGTGCTATATAAATAAAACTGTCTTGCCTTGCCTATAGACATCAGCTTCGCATCTATCCATGAAACCTAAACTGCGTGAACATAAGGTCTTAGCCGTTACTTGATTTGCGACTGTTTCTAAAGCTGAAAGAAAAAAAAAGAAGCCCAATAACGATGGCTTCAAAAATCCTAAAACTGTTCTTTTATTCCCTGGTCCTTTTACTATCAGCTGTTTTTAATGCGATCTGGCAACCCTTTTGACAGATAGCTGGTATGAGTGTGTTTAGTAGTTACCTAGACATTACTGGTACCACAATGGATCCCCGTCTATTTGCAGTTCAGGGATAGCAGATGCACCTATTTGCACAATTTTCATTGGACGTTACTTCAAGTTATTTGCTGAACATTTCTCTATTTCATATTTTCTAAAATATTTCTGAAAAATGCAGTTTGGGAAGCTGAAATACCTAGCTGCAATGCTAACTGACAGGTTTTTGGCTAATGATTGGAAAGTAGTCAAAACAGGAGCAACATTTGTTTGTCTTGCTGATGATTTTGCTGTGCTTCAAAGACCAAAGAATGTTAGCCTCTGTGGTAGTGCTAAGATTTCCACTTAGTTTTTTAATACATATTAGGGTATCTTTAGTGTTTAAACTATTAAAATAGGCAATTATAAGTGATTTTAGGGTGGAATCAAATTTTTGTGGATTTTAAATATTCACTGGCGGCTGTAGTCCCGAGTTCAGGGATTTGTCCATGCAGGATGCTCCACATCGACTTTGTTCCACTGGGTGTTAGTTAACTCTCTGCAAGCTTTTAATTTCTTCTCTTGACTGTTACAGCAGGACTTGGCTCTTAGGGAAAAGAACAAAATTTCATATGGAATGTTACTTTATAAGCTCCGTGGTGGACTTTAAAACATGCAGGGTGGTACCTCTTATATTTAGCTGTTGCAAACACTCCTCATAGCATCTTGGGATTGTCTCATTTGTATCAAAAAAAAACATTGGAATCTTGTCAGACTTGGATGTAGTTTAAATTAAGCAGCAATGTATCGTATATTTTAGAGATAGTGTCATTCTGATTTTTTATGTGCTTTTACTTCTAACCTAAAAGCTCTATGTACAGTAGTGTTGATGCATTCTAGATTTTCCCATTCCAATAAGCCTGTGAATATTCTCATTCATCCAGGTCATGGTTATCTCAAGGAAATTTCAATCAAACGCAACTGGACTTGGTAATTTGTCTTGTCTTGTCTCCCATTCCAATATTTCTAAGACTGTGAATGGATTAAAATTGGGTTTTTCATCATAGAAGGCTATGTAAAACCAATTTTGTGCTCATACTTATATTTTAAAGCACAACATATTTAGCTCACAACAATGTTTGTTCATTAGGATCAGCAGTGCTGTTCTTGAAACTGATACTTGGTAAAAGTTTCTTTGGTAGGTTTATCCATTTTATTGACCTCGATAGGACAGAAAGAAATGGTTACATTGTCGGGTTTCTCTAAAAATAATGAAGTACCTATAGGGTTTATTCCCAAAATAAAAATCAGTTTTGGTAAGTATTAAACAAACCACCTTATTAGGTAATCCTTGTGAGTCCAGGTCCCCTTCTGTTAGTGTCACAATTATCATATGCAAGTGCGTCAGAAAGTTTGTCAAGTTAGAGAAAAACTACAAGTACACCTCAGAGAATCTGAATATCTTGAAAAATATATATTTTTGTAATTTATTTCCTTAAGTGAAAGTTACATACCATATAGATTTATTATACATGGACAGAAAACTTTTTTCTCTTGTATTGGCAGTGATTTGGCTAGAATTGAACATATATCAAATATATGTGGAAAAATCATTAGTTTTACTTATTATTTTAAGTACCTTTTTAGTTGTTAAGCTGTTATAATTCATGCTTAAAGATATTGACTGAAATCTACTTACAATGTATGTAAATTATTGCAGCAGTTTTAGTGGATCCGTGCTATCAGTCCACTGCGGCTCAAAATGTTCTTCCCTCTTTCTGAATCCCTACTTGGGCTCCTCAGAGGCAAAATAAGATCAACAAAAATGTATCCTATTTTGTATGACCTTAATCTTTAAACGACCATTGGTAGCCAGACAAGCTATCATATATATAGTTGTATAGAAATCATATCAGTTTACTTAGAAGTATGGACAGGTTTTTCATGATAATTAGAGAGTTAAGTCCTAAGCATGATTCTAAATATTTAACATTACTGTAGATTCAGAATGGGCTTCCATATGCAACAGATGGCATTTCATCTTTTTCAATAATTTACTTGTTCCTATTTTTGCTGATATTACCTTAAGCACCTCCACATTCAATTGTTATTTTTAGTATTCCCCATCTGCAAGTTTCGAGTTTAAAGTATTGCACTCACATGATTAAATGTATCAATACTTTATACATTTCTTCTTTTTATTTGAAATTCAACAAATGTTCAGAGCTCACTCACAATTTATGAATCCTATATGTCTTTGTCATGTTTTCTTAGATATCCATCTGAACATCTATAATGGGGAACAATTTGTTAAAGCAAGACAGGAAATCAAGCAGAGAAGTATGCAGATGCACCTTATTAAAAAATTCCAGTTATGTTTTCCACATCAAATAAAATTAAAGTAAATGAATTCAACCTGTGATGGTGATATTTTGGAGAAAATAGCACAAAAAATAAAATTAAGTTTAACGGTTAAAGGAGCAGAACATTTATATCAAATGAGCCAATATTTATGGGAAATATTTTTGGGAAAAAAACTATTTGTAAAGGAGATTAGTGCAGCCAAGCAAAGCTTCAATACTTCTGCTAAGTGCCTTTTCATATTCTGTTTCCTATTATGATTTGAATGCATTTTGAGGGTCTTTAATTTGCATCCTGAGGTTCTTCAATTTAATTTACAGCACAGTTGCAGAGATGAAGACAAGAAAACAAGAAAGTGGATTGTGGAAAAGATGTCAGTTAGAGGAATCATTTTATTTTTATATCTACCTCGAGTGGATTGACCTGATAAAAGATTCACATGAAACAAAGCTCCCCTCACAGCAGCACGTGTATTATTAAAGAATGCATATGGAGGCATGAAATTATATTTTCTAATGAAGCTCAGAGGTTATACATTGACAGTATGGCACAATGTGTTCATCTGCTTTTGCCTGTGTCTACATGTTTATTTAGCAGTAATTTATGTGCTCACAGTCAATAATAGAACATGAGGACAAACTGAAAGAGCTGGTTGCAGCCTTGGCTCAGAGTGAAAATGACAATGATGTCGCATGAAACAGATTGGATTTGAGTTTTGGACACAGAGCCGTTTATTTCCTGAGGAGGATGTAAAAAGTAGGTTGCAGTGCTAGAGGTGAGTGTGTTCAGCCCTTAAGGCGACAAAATAATATTGTCCGCTCTTTACACACACATGCCCCTGCACAAAAATGAACACACTTCCCTTTTTATTTTTTTAAGTCTCTTTCTTTCATAATTTGTTCACTTATCAAGTATGGGTAGCGGCTCAGTGTTCTACATTACAAGCAAAGGAGGGTGGCGGGACAAGTCCATTTGTTAGGATTTCAATCTCTTAAGATCATTGTGAGAGCAATTAATAAATACACTGGCAAAATCACAGCATATGAATTTCCATTCTCAATCTTCCAGCATTATCTGCACAAAATTACATTTTTAAAATTGCATTTTCAGGGCAGTAATTAAAGAGTAGGGCATAATTACCTGTGGACAATTTATCTAGTAAATGCTGCATTTTAAATGTCAAGGTTTGACCAGGCTGAACAGCATGTGACCCACCCACCACAGGGACTGTATCTGATTTCATTTTTAGCCCCAGTTTGACTGGCCCAGCTTCCTGATGTACATGAACACTTCTACCCCTTGGGTCAATCAAGTTAACTACTTCATCGTATAATGCCAGAGATGCTAATAAGCATGGTTTGATACAAATTGTGATGCTTGGATTACAGGCTGCATTCTTTCAGGATGAAAACCTAGTGTAGTATTGAAGGCACTAACATCCAGAGGCATGTGATCTAACATGAGGTTTCATAACACAAAATTGTAGAAGGATTTTTTTTTGTTCAACATATTTAGCAAATCTGAAATGTTTGAACTAAATTTCTGTTAAGAATCAAACTCTGATACCATAAATAAAATCGAGTGCATGAAATTGTATTTACACAAAATTGCCTGTTTATATGGAAGAGGATTAGTCAGAATTTGTATTTACAGTGATCTCAAAATTCTGACTTTTTCTTTCAGAATTTAAGAAAAAAGTCAAAATTATAACTTTAAGATGGCAGATTTTTTGTTGTTGTCCCTATTTAAAAATACTGGTCCAATATGGAAAATATTCGGTCAACACAAACCCTGGTGAGTTAAACACACCATATATTGTTCAACTGTTTACTTTAGTTGTGAAAAAATGTACTTGAAAGTATGAGATCTTTTCTAAGCCAATTGTCTTGGGTCATGAGAGTTTGATAGTTTGACAGACTTTATGTTGTTTAACTGTTTGTTAATGATACTTGAACGTCAGGATAAACCTCTTGCTGTCTGTTTTATGTGCAATATAAAAGGTTGTATACAGGTAGAGGAGGTGGGATCAAGTCATTGTTTTGCATAACTCAAAACACTATCCTCAAGTCCTGAGTCAAGACAGAAAAGTTTCAAGAAAAGTCCCAAGTCTTTCAAGTCATTTCAAGTCTTTCTTTTTTTTTCAAATGCTGTTACAGGTATATGTTCAATGTAAATTATAAACCATGGGTTCTTTAAAAAAATATTTACTTTATATTTTACTATTCTTAATGAACTGCAACTGAACTGAACATTTCAAAAGGTAGTTCTGAACTTTCACCTCTGTGTTCTATAGTTTAATTACATTTGCTAATAAAAGGATGTTAGCTAAAGTCAGCTATGGTATCTTAACTAAAAAAGTACTAGATATAATTCTTTATGGAACTAATATCCAAAAAAGTTGAACATTGCTCCATCTCCATCTGTGATTCTCTTCTTGTATATATATATTTTTTAATTTTGCAGTTAAAGTCTTTGAAAATTTTTTCAAGTCAACTCTAAAGTCATAAAATTAACGACACGACTGGAGTCCAAGTCATGAAACCTGAGTCCACACTTCTGACATGTAGGCTGCCTGTCTCTTCTACTCATTTCAACTGACATAAGAGAACTGCTCACAAAAATCCAATTCCTTTGGTATATGGAACCTGTTTATACAGTAAAGCAAACAGGTACTTTTCTTGGTAACTAGTCACTCTTATAGAGTAATTCAGTTACTAACTGCAAAGGGGGAGAGGGGTGGGGGGTGGATTGGGGCGGCGTTCAGATCAACAGCCCAGCAGGAGCCTCTCAACAGCAACATCAGAAAAAAAAATTAGGCTGCTTTTGCTTTGCATGTTCCTCATCTGATGATGATGGATGATGATGATAGAATATCTTGTTGTTCCCTATCGGTTGTTATTTTTCAGTATGGTATACTATAAGTTATATTGTTGTAAACCTTTTTAACATCTTGCTCTATGTGCTCCCTTTAACTTTGAGCATCTGCCCCTTGAAAGGTCTCGGCACTACCCTCTACTTCTGTTACTTTTTGGTACTTGCCATGAGTAAATATGACTAATTACTTTTTTAAAGTAACATTCCCAAAACTGACCACTGATCTCCAGATATTGTTCTTATTGTTGCTGACAGAAAATCCCTTCACACAACATTAGTTCAGACAAACTAATGTTGTACATGTAACTATCAAATTTTAGTGGGACAATGTTGGAAAAAGTGACTATATAATAACAAAATCCCTGTGTAATAGGTGTTAGCTCAAGATTGAAATCACATTTTATATTCTTAGCTACCCAAATTGTTATAAATACAGTCATAACTTAATTAGCCTCTCCCACTGCAGCACACCCATTTCCAATTTCTTGACACTATGCAAGAAAAAGAGTTCTGCCCAGAATATGCATCGAGAAAAACCTGCAAGTACTCATCCACATTGTACCAGATCAGAGCTGCAAGAACATAATTTGATTTTATTTTTGCACCCCTTAGCCTTGGTGATAATCTTTTTTTTCTGTATTGACCTTTAGTAGTAAATAGAGTTTGTGTGTAATTTAATCTCTGTATGAATACAGATGTGAAGTCTTCAGTGGTTTGTGGAAGATCTTTAGTGAACAAGAAACCTCAAGAAGCTCCGCAGGCAGGTCAGAGGTTAGTTTACTAACCAATATCCCAAGCTTTGAACATTGCACAGATCTCTGTCACATCATTCATTTTTTTCAACATGTCATCTAAAAATTTAAATAATATAGCACAACCTTAAACCTACGAAAATCCATCTTTTCAGTCATTTTTTTGTATCTTCGTGTATTTTCTTTGTGCTTGATTTATAATCAATCTGGTTTGGGTTTTTATTGGTTTCTTTTGCTTATATCTTTCCTTGTGTATACTTGTTTCCCCCCTCCTTTTAGCTCCTCTCTGTTGCTTCTCCCCTCAGCTAAGTCATGCAGTAATCACACACGTTTCAGATCCAGTAATCACTCCTCCCATCATATATGGACTTCTAGGCTTGTTAGTCATTGTCAGATCATCCTGTAACGCTTCATGATTCTTGTTTGTGTGGTCCTTGTCATTTTCTGATTCTCCTCCTCCATATGGTCTCCTGTTTTTAAGTTTGCATTTTTGGTTGATAAATTAAATTTAAGATGGATTTGTCCTCCCTCATGCCATCTCTTGGGTAAAACGTCTCCACTACATTGTGTATGACTGGTCAGTCACACAAAATCACATTGAAATACATTAAAAATTAAGATAGTGACATAAAGAAAGATTGGAATTTTACAATGTATGAGTAAGGCTACTTTTCTACATAATTAAATGTGAATATAAAACATGATTCCCCTTGAAAAATCATCAGTAACTGATAACCTACTGCTAAATTGCAATATGTTAAACCATCATCATTAACACAGCTCTTTTGGAGTGTTTTAGGTGCTCAAGTATGAGCCCTACTTCTCTGAAAAAATGTGACACTGTCTCATTGTTAGCTGCACAAAATTACACAGTTCACCAGCATGCAGAGAAGCCAGGCCGTTTTATGGTGATTAGATGCTTCTAGGGCGGTAGGTTTGTGACTACACGTGTGGTTTGGCAGTTAGAGGGAAAAACTTGAGACAATGCTTCCCTTCATGAGAGCACACTGTATGGCGGCCCTCCCACACAGCCTTTGTTAAACCTTCTCTCTTGAGCTGGCACTTCAGCCTCCCTGAGCCCGTTGACTCCCACTGGAAGCTCTCTACCGTGTTTTCTGTGTGAAATATAAGGGAGCTTCTTTAATGCTGCAAAACATCCATGTCCATTTCCTTTACATATCCCCCCTTTCTCTCAGTAAACTGCAGCCAATACATTTTAATCCCATTTGGCAGGCAACTTTAAGTCATCCAATTTAGCAGATTATAGGAGTTGTGAAATTTATTTTGGCTTGACTTTTTTAAGCTAAATTGTATATGTACACAGGCTCATTACATGATATAAACTTCCTTACTTATTTAATATTTATGCTTTTATTGTTGAAAATGTTTTTTTTTTCTTTTGAAATTCTAAACTAATTTTTATGACAAAGTTTTTACCATATTTGTGGAGGGACTAGGTATACTTTTTTTTTTCTTTTTTCTTTTTTTTAACCATGGCACATTTTATTCTATTATTGGCTTAGAAATAATGCAAATTTCACATGAACCTTCATACCTTAAATAGATAAATGAGATAATAAAATTTTGTGGGATTCTATTAGATATTTATTAGCAGCCAGCATCCTACCTGCAGTAGAAAAAAAGTTTTTAATATGTTTTTATTCCGTTGAGCACCAATTCTCAAAATGGAATAAATGGAATCTCAAGGTACCATAGAAGCAGGGTACAATTCATATCAAGCAATTTAATCAAATCTGTCCAATCATAAAAACCCATTCAAATTGTATTACTTTGCAAGTGTTTTTGCTTTGAAACTAGTTAAATAACAGTTCAGTCAAAATCTTTGCAATAATATCATTGATAGAGGGATAAATCCTCATAGCCTACTGTACTCCTTATGGACTGGATTTCATGTATAGGCCTATAAAACAAGTCAAATTAAAAAAAAAATTATACAAGTGAGTCATATTGCTAGATTGGCAAATTGTAAATATCTGAATCAGTAATATTTTATCTAGACTACAATCTAAATCTAGAGAGACAAGAAAAGTCAGTCTGAATCCGGGCCACACCTTATTTTTAGAACACGCTCAGCTAAAAGTGGCCGGGCACATTACACCAGTTATTGGCAGTCTCTCTAGCTTCTGATTGACCAAATAAAAATCCTAGAGGCTCGTGATCCTGAAACTCAGTTGAGCAAACAACAATTTTTACTGAGCCAATTAAAAAAGGGGTTCACTGGTAAAACAATCAGCATCAAGCCAACATAATGATCAGTATGTTGCTTTTATTTATCAAAGTCCTGTTTTGTTATTTTGTTTTTTAGCTTTTACACTTTAGGCCTACTAAACGAATGTGCTTTCTCATTGTTATTTTTGTTATTTAGCTTTTTTTTCTCAAGAGAATCTTAAGACCCCACATTTAGATAATTAAGACTCCAAGTAGGTACCGACCCCAGCTTTCCCTGTCACTTTCATCACGTATTAGAAATTCTACATTTTCACTAACTACCT
This sequence comes from Apricaphanius iberus, assembly GCA_028564705.1. Lineage (NCBI taxonomy): Eukaryota > Metazoa > Chordata > Actinopteri > Cyprinodontiformes > Aphaniidae > Apricaphanius > Apricaphanius iberus. The sequence goes on from JAPXFQ010000556.1 coordinate 1,818,412, forward strand.
GTCTGCTGCAGTCAAGGTTTTGACAAAGAATTATTTGCAGAACCCAATTTCAAATAAATTTAAGTTTATTTTTAGATAGAGTTTTAATATCATTCAAACCAATGCAACATCTGTTAAACTAAAACATATGGCAATAGAAATATATTTAACACCTTTACAACCTGTTGAAGACTTTTTGCAATTTTGCAGAAATGTACCTAGTTGTCATTATTTTTCATTTATATGTTTTTTTCAATTATCTAAAGATTCTGAACTTAAGGTTTTGTGACATGCAGTTGGGGTTCTGTACACATTTCAGGAATCACTTATGTATACAGATGCATAACAAAACATTGATGTATAATAGAGCCTACACTTATGAGACATAACATTATGACTTTTTGTTGCCTGAAATAGTTTATGTTAAAGCACGTGTGCCTGTATTCCTGTGAGAAACCATCACACAAACCATTTCATTAAAAACTTATGGATGTTGAGATAAATTGCTAACTTCAGTATAAGTGCAGCATATTCTTTTAAGACTAAAGTACAAATAATGCAACGTAGACAAATAATTTAAGAGAAGGGGAAAAAAGGGAGAAAAAAAAACTATTGCCTGACAAAATGGATCCGTCTGTCTATTGAAAACTGGTGTTGGTTTTAATTTATTGACTGCATTAGTCAGCTCCACTCCAGCCAAGCTTGCTGTTGTCTCTTTGGCTGCAGCAAAAGTTATTAATGGTACAATAACAAGAGGCAAGCCTAGGCACATTATAATTTATCCTTTCTCAGGTTGTTTAATGACTTTCTCTGTAACGAAGGGCTGCCTGTTATTTCTCAGCTTGTTTTTAACAGAATGGTAAAGATTGAGGTGGGATGAAATGATGTTCTGTCTGGTAAATGGTATTTTATATTAGCATATTATCATGTAAAAAGCTTCCTAATCAGGAAATTGGACTAAAAGATGTGTGTGTCTGTATGAGATTTAAACATTAAATAAGAGACCATCAGGGTTTTGGATTTTTAAAAACCTAAGAGGTTAAAATGTTGCATAAATAATGCAAAAAACAACTTCAGCAGGCATTTTTACATATTTATTCTCTAATCTAAACATATTCATGACCTAAGAAGGATGCTGACCCATTTATCTTCCTTTACTTTGTGTAACAAATGAGAAATGTTAAAGGGGTGGTTATTAAATTCAAACCAAATGAAGTTCTGCAGGATATTTCACTGATGACCTGCTGCCCGCAGACTTGTTGTTGCTGCTGCAGTATTTGTAGAGGCCATCTCTGCAGCATGTGCTTTTTAATCACAATTACCACAAGTATGGCCATATGATGATTCATGCGTTTACAAAGCAGTGAGGTGGTTAGTTGAGAAAGGTCAAGTTACAAGCCAAATGAGTAGATGGTAGTATTAAAACCAGCAACTTATTGCCATTCCTCTAATTTTTCTTTAACAATGAATGAACTGGATCAAAATAAAATCAAATATTTGAACCTCTGAGTTCTCTACCTTCAACAGTATATTTATTGCATATTATCTTCCTCTCTTTTCCTCAAATGCATTCCACGCATAAGCCTACATCGTTATCGCAAAACAAATGGCACAGACTTGAATTTGACAATCCTTTTATGAGGAGCGCTTCATTGATTTCTGGATGAGGGCTCTGTTTGCCTCCTTCACATGGAAGAAAAGGCAGGTTGCTCACTAAAAAAACCCCACTCACAGCACAATTGTGACTGCCTAATGTTATCTCAGTCAGACTGGAGCTGAAATGCAGCACAGCATTGATGTTAGTGAACTCTTCTCACATGTAAAGTGAGTATGTTCTACCTGTTTTTAGTCATGGTGGAAATATAATTGAGCTGCAAATTTTCCAGTAGGGTCCACCATGTCAGCAAAATCCATCCTGCAGCCTGAGTCTTGATACTCTAGTGAAAAAGCAGCTGTATTTTTACACCATCTTTTATTTATTACACATTTGCAGCAGCTTGACATCAGAAGACTTGATGGTTACCACCTACAGTGCCTTGTAAAAGTATAAACTGTAGAATAACTTTTTCCCGCCTTGTTATTTTGTTACTTAATTGGTATAAACAATTCTATATTTTATTTGGATTGCTTGTGACGGACCAAATCAAAGTAGTATAAAATTGTGAAGTGGGATATATATATATATATATATATATATATATATATATATTCCTGCCCCTTAATATTATAACCCTGGATAAAATCCAGTGCAAGCAGTTACCTTTAAAAAGCACTTAATAGATATTATTATTATCTTAATTTTAGACATTTATTTAAATAATTATTTACTTTCAAGAGTTCTTTTTTTTCGACAACAGAGAACAAACAGAATCATTTAGACCAAGAAACACACCAGACAGTTCAGGGGTAAAGTTGTAAAGAAGTTTAAAGTAGAGTAAGATTATCAACCAATGACCCAAGCTTTTGACATCTTATGGACTACTGTTTAATCAATCAAACAAAAGCTGAAACAATATGGTACAGGGGAAAACCATAGACTGTAAATACATTAGACTTACCCTGGCTTTCCACCGGACACGTCAGCAGCGCGTTACAGGAGCAGCACGTTTCACTCACGTATTCTGCTGCTTGGCCCCTTCCACCGGGGGCGTATGAGGTATGTAGTTGCAGGGAAGCAGCTGTCACCGAGAGAGCACGAAACTATTTATTTTTGAAAGTTTATTGTAGTTAAATATTAAAAGTTCAAGGCCCATTAATTTCAGCTTACATAACTGAAAAGGGTGCATATAGAATGTGGGGAATTCACGTTCATGAGTAGGATAAACACACCATCTTGCCCCATAACAGCAGATACGTCACTCAATGCTTTATCCTTCTTGATGCTGTTTTTATAAAAAGTGTGACTGGGGTCATACAGGATTCAGCGCTTCTCCACTTCAATGATCAACCGATAAATGTAATTGATGAAACACAAATGAGACTCCTGCTCTCGCCTCCGATGGAAAGGATTCTACAGTGACTACAGTGGTGGTTATCAGCTGTGTATGACATGCTGCTTCTGTAACGTGCTGCTGACGCGTCCTGTGGAAAGGAGGGGTAACCCTATTTTGCAAATAGAAATGGGTTGAAAAAAAGCCTTCTCTGGATGTGCAAAGCTGTTAGAAACATACCCAAAAAGACTTTTAATTGTTAGAAATATGCTTCTAAAAAGGGGCCAAATACAATTGCACACTTCCTTTTTCAGATCTTTGTTAAAAAAAATGTTGGAAGCATGCATCATTTTCCCTTTTAATATGCACTAGGTTGTGTAATCCAATCAAATAAAATCTTGATACTTTAAAAAGGATCCCAAGGGTTTTGGAATAGAAACACATCCATATCACAGATCCTACACAGTGCTTAAAAGTATGCATAATTTCTGTTTTCATATTTAAAAATCTTTTTGACTGTACACGTGATTGAGAGCAAGCTCGTGCATGTAAAAACAAACCGTTGCAATTCACAATTATTAGCTACCATATAAGTAAACTTAAAAAAATTGGGGGCTGATAATACAACTGGGACTAAACTTGGAGTGTGGTATTTATTGATTTGTCTTAATACACAACATCTCACCTATAACTACCTAATTTGTAGGGTTCGCCTGGAAAACCTTCATATCTGTATGTATCCAATGCAAACCAGCTAATGGTCCAAGCAGTATATTTTCTATCTTAAAGAATTTGTTTTCCAGATCCATTATTAGCTTGACAGATAGGTACTTTGCAGATATGCCAGCCAGGCATTGTGAAGAGAAATCCAAACGCTCACAGAAGAGAGAGTAGAGAGACTAATTTCACGTGGCATAGCATCTGAGGGGCCGCAAGATGCAATACACCTGCAGAGTTAAAAGTTTATCCAGAGCTCTGAGGCGCAGTACAGTAGTTTACTTCACCACATTTATCATTTTGAAACAGTATGACAGCTGCTTCAGCAAAAAGTCGTTTGAATCCCTGCGCCTTTGTTTTCTTTTTCACAAGGTTGTGAGATGCACTATGGGGTGGGATTAAAAAGCATTGCTTGCTCTGCCTCCCTTTCCCTCTGTATGGAATAAAGCCAGATTTTGAGTGGGTGTGCTGTCACACATCGTACAAAGCAGGAAGGCAAACAGGGCCAGATTTATCAAACAGAGGAAGTTTCACAGTGATGCAGTGACCACTAGGTGTTAATCAAGGTTTGAACAGCTAGACTAATTGCACAGTGCACCAGTTGTGGTTTTTGCTTTGATGATCTAAGAAGTTTTAAATCAGTTGCCAAGCCTCAGTTCGTTATTGCCTGTAATGATGATTCTTTGAAACACCTGAATGATTCTCACGAGACACCAAGGACCTGTTTTAACAAACTCCGGTTAAAAATCAACAGCAAAAATTCTTCTACCTTAAGATGTCTATTGTGTATGTGTGTCTCAGTTAATTAGCATATAATTTAAACATCAGTTTAAGTTGACAAATTGGATTCTCTGTTGGATTAAGGTGTTTTGAGCTTGCTGACCGATCACTCAAAGGGTTAGTATGGTCATTAAAGCAGGTTTTTGTACTATTGAAAGTGTGGAGATCTGCTGACAGATTATAATGTACTTCTGGTAGACAGCTGCTCTAAGTTTGTATTTGATAAAACACAGTGGAGCAACCATAAAATTACATGACTCCCCAAAAAATTACTGACAGTTGAAGCTTTCTCCCCTAAGGCCAGAACACAAGGAATACATTGCACTTAAGGTTTAGATATATGGAAAAATGTAAAGATATTTTGCCTATTTTCTCTCATAAATTCTGATGAAACCTCTACAGCCTCATTTTCAACCGACAGCAGAAACTTTTCCTTTTCATATTTGAATCTTTTAGCTTGTAGTTACTTTTGATGTGCTACATAGTCTCTCCAACGTGTTTGTTTTTCAACTCCCACAGATTTTGATGTGGCCTCTAATCTCGTCCAGTCTATTAAGGCACTCAGATGGAAGGGGAGGGTAAAATAATACAGGAGCTCTCATCCAACGTCTGTGTTTTTATAGTATGCCACAGCCCTTAATTGAAAGAATAGATTTATTTTGTTTTTCTGAGACATTCATGGTGAAGCTTCTGTTTAATCTCACCCCCCCAACTCATCATGACTACCCACCCACTCTGGACTGATTGTACCTCATAATGGACAATGGCGTCAATGAATTCAAGTGGGGGTTTTTTCTGTGTTTTTTTTCTGTTTCCACCCCTCCTGGGCAGACAAGAAAGAACCATTTGCATGCAGGTGACACATGTAGTTGGGGAAAGGCATGATGAATCGAAATGCAACTCAACAGTTTCTTAATGCTTTGACCTAATTATGTACCCATTTCTTTTTTCGCCATCTCTTTCCCTACTTTGGCTAGTGATATCAATTCCAGAAATATTCAGGAGTGGTTTTGATTAAAAAGTATCTGCTGATTCATTGCTTCTCTGTAGTTTTGCTGACTTAAACCAAATTCACAGGAAGTTTCAATATTTAGAGGATATGCTGCACCACCAGGATGGAGATAAAATATGAGACTTTTACCTCTTCAAACCTTAGTCTGTTTTTCACTAAAGTGTAATAACATATACAATTATAAAATGTTATTCGTACAAATATACTTTGAGGCATAACATTATCACCACTGAGTTAATTGGTGAAAAGCATTGATTCCTTCTGATTAACAGTATCAAGAAAACATGTTTTCCTTAAAGCTCTTGTATTAGAAGCACAACAGATGGGGAAATTTAAAGATTTTGAAAAGGTAAACCTTGGAAATATTTTCTACCTGCCAACCATCTAGATGTTAATTTGACATTTGCAACCTACCTAGCACTGTAACAGGCTTTGTACACCCTTTCATGTAAATGGCAATGACTGTGGCCTCTTTCAGTTGGATACACTGCCACCAAGCAAAAGTAGTTCATCAGTGGTTCGTGGAGCACAGAAAAGTTATACAAATTCACCAGATCTCGATGCAACCAAACATCTATGGGATCTGCTGGGTGTGGTGTCCCGGGAAGAGCTGAAGCAAGATGTGAAACTTGTATCTGGTCTGAACGTAGTTCACAGGCAGGGACTGGCGAGGGTCAGAATCATTGTCAGAATACAGGACAGGACAGTTTCTCAAAAACACAGAGCCAGTGGGTTGGACAATCAGTGGCTGAATCAATTTACCTGGCTGAGGCATATGCGTCATTTTAACCAGGGATGCCGAGGACATGTCCCCAGCACTTTTTATGATGAGTTTGTCCCCACCAAACCTGAAGCCTCGTTCACAACAGCCTCGGAGTGCCGCTAAGTGATCTGTTTGCACAAGCTGCGAGAGATCCAGTCATTTGCGAAACTGAACGAAATTTTTCTAAATAAAGTAATGCAGATTACAAATGCAATTATATTTATGGATCTAAACTGATTATAGAGATATTATAGAGAGCTTTCCTCTTGTCTAATTCACTGGGAAACAGAAAGTGAAAATATATTTATTAAATGTGAAGAGTAGATAATCAAATATGCATATTTCAGCAGTATATACTCCCTGCCACCACGCACACTGTTTTCTTTCTGCACAGATGTTACTTTTAAGATTTTTACAGACTCCTTTCTGCTCCAAAAACGTTCTGCAATGTTGCAGGCGGAATTTTTTTTTTTACTGTGGATGGGTGAAAAATATTAATATAATATTTTTGGTTTACTCCCACTTTCCATTGTGTGGAGAGAGTCTGAAAATCTCTCCAACTTTGCGCTGAATGCAGAATATTCTCACTATCTCAGCATCCAGCGCTCCCAGAGAGAGATTTGATTTTTCCAACTGAAACAGTGGATTCGCCGCAGGTACCTGTTCTATTGCAGGACCCGTTCTATTGCAGGACTCTTTTCTATTGTAGGATTCTTTTCTATTTCAGGACTCTGAACTGTTGATTAAAGTTGAAGTTTCTCTGCACAGAATGGGCAACAACAGCAAAGGTTGCAAAGAGAACGCGTTTTATTGTTGCATATTCTTCTGGGGCGGATAAGCATAAATTTGCCATCCTTGTGCTTTATCTGTTTTTTTGAGAAACTACACATAATCCTTTAGCTTTCTACTGTTATTAATTAAATAAAGGTGACATTTTCAACACTTGTTTATACCTTCTTATTATGATATAACGTGATACATAATAATAATAATAATAATAATAATAATAATAATAATAATAATAATAATAATAATAATGATAGGGTATGAATAGTTAATAATTAAAGTTGATAATAATAGCTAATGTCTGGCTGCCAGATGTGTGGATAAATCCCTACAACTTAATGCACTTTGATATAAATTTGGCACCTCATGTTTGTATGCATATTTTTTAATAAAATAAGGCTTTAACATGATAATTATCATATTTTTATTCGAACATAATTGTCATATTCTTATTCAAACGCTTGACTAAGAAATATGTTGCCTTTAAAAAAGTGACGCAGTTGAATGCACAGAATAGATGAATGTGTTGGTGCATGGTCTGGATGCCTCAGTTGGAGCCAGGAAAAAACCCTGTATGGGTACATATAGTTAGAATATGGCTGGAGATGTATGGAAAACATAAGCATCAAAAAGCAAAACATATTCTAGAGGGTAGAGGAAAGACTTGTGAAGAAATTAAAATAATGGTTCAGCAGAAATGTTCACATTATCTTACACTTATTAAAATTACCATATCCAAAGTATAGAGAGTCACAGTGGACAGCTAATTGCATCGAGTCATTAAGTTTGCATCAACGAGTAATAATGTGTACACTAGGGGGTGTCACAATCTTGTTTTAAAAAGAACTAAAATTAATAACTACTGTATCACAATAAGAGCATCCCCTGTGAACACATCTACAGAGCAAATTAGCTACACATTAGCTGATGCCAGCTAGTAGCTATTAGCTAAGCTACAGTTAAACCATGGCTAGGACAGATAAAGAAAGAAGCAGCGGGATCGGAGCTAAACCCGCTCTTTCTACTCTCAAACCACCGGTGAGGAAATGTTGAGTTCCCGGTGAGTTAAGTCAACATTCGCGACGTAAACAAGAGGACCACTGTCTGCTGCACAGTTGCTTGGTCCTCTGAGCCATCCAGAGCGATTGTGTCTCCTTTATTTAGGAGTTGTTGCACTGCAGTAACTAAAAACAGTCACTGGATGGCAGCCACCCTCTCTTTACCAATCATTTCTGTTATTTAGTTAAACAATGTTGTTATACTTATATTGTAAATAAAATATTTAAATTTGACCATTACTGCCTAATGTGATACATTACACAAGAAAAATTGAAATTGAGTCACTTATGTGTCTTTTAAAATAAGATTTGCTGTACAAAATGTAATGAATAAAACCAATGATATAGACTAGACTAGTCTAAAAATGGCATCTGGCTCTGTACTGTAAGAAAAAGGGGGGGGGGGGGGGGTCGAGAATCAAATTGAGTTGTGACCCTGAAATCAAAAATCAAATCGATTTTAGGATTTGGAGAATCATGACACCCCTAGTCTACACATGTAGGGAAAGCTGAAAAGAAAACTCCTCATTAAAATGGAGATTCTTGAACAGAACCAGGCACAGTGTGAGACCCAGATGGCTGAGGCAGTCTGGGAGTTTAAAAAGACAGAGGATACACTCAAAAAACACAGAAACATGGTTCTAGGGGTACTTTCTGCTTTAAAGACGCACTCCGCAGATTTTTGCCCTCACGTCATATCTCACAGACAGTACTCTTATGGTAAGTATAGATACCTACTCCTCTAAGGTTCACAATATCACATGTGGTGTGTCCCACGGTTCGATCTTAGCCCCAGTGCTTTTTAACCTGTATATGCTCCTTCTTGGCTGTGTCATCTGAAGACATGATATTAACCTCCACAGTTATGCTGATGATACACAGTTGTACATCGCCATGCCCTCTGATGATACATAGCCAATGGATGCACTTTTTAACTGCATTTTAAACATCAAATCCTTGATGGGAGAAAACTTTCTCCAGCTCAACAACGACAAAACTAAAGTTTTAGTCATCGGTGCTGAGGGCCAATGAGAGAAGCTTTTACCCAAAAAAGTTTGTATGAAAACCGCTTCATAAATAAAGTTTGATTTGATTTGCTACAGCTCAATAACAGACAGTACATGCCAGGCTTAAAGAAACAATCCAAAATGGGAAGAACAACAGAACAAGCCTTTCAAGTCAAGCAAATGTGTATTGATGCTAGGAAAGGGAGAATAAAAATCTACTCACGCAGCTTGTCCATTTCTACTGCCAGAGCAATAATTTAAAAGTTTAAAGCATCAGGAACTGAAGGAGAACCCATATTTATTTTGTCAATGTGCACTTTACAGTGAAGAAATAGTGGAGATAAAAAAATATATACATGTATCCCTAAAGCCTGCTGTTACAGAAAAGAGAAAAACATTTTAGTAAGTGGTTATCTTACCCCCCTACCCAAAAATAAAATAAAATACTAAGATACTGATAAATAAAGAGTTGGGTCCCAAATAATCTGAATAATGTTACAATATATCAACACTGTAACACAGGTGAACCATGAAAGAGAGCTACAATACACACTGCAGCACACATTTTTTCTTTTTTGCTACATTAAAAAATGATCGACACCTTTGTGTTTGATATGGAAACTTATAAAGCATGAATCAATCTTATCTTGCACAAGTCTGGATGTGGTGGTGTAGTTGTGTGGATAGCCTTCCTGAGTATTGTTGCTGACCATCTTCATCCCTTAGTGACCACCCTTCTTGTGATAGTTGGCAGGATAATTCACACAAATCATCTTAAGATGTTTCATTTCACATGACAATGAGCTTAATGCACTTTGGTGACTTCCACTGTTATCCAGTCTAAATCCATCAGAGGGCTTTTGGGATGCACCCTGAATGTGTAGCCACTGCTTGATGCTATCGTTTCGACATAAGGAATGTTTCTGATAGCTGTGTAATTTTGTGCCATAAATAATTAATGCAAATTGGGTTCCAATCAGAGTATTAACAGGGTATACCCAGTCTATGGGTGTACCCAATCCTGGCATGAGAACCGGCAACGCTGAAAGATTCAAGTTTCAGAACTGGTACCATCTGCTTTTGAGGAAGTTTGATTGTTGAAATCATGATGTGGTTGTTTATATTTAGTGTTTCTGTCATTTCACCTCTTCCCCCTCCCTTCCTCTACTGCTGATCTGGTTTGACGGCAGAGCTGTTCCTGCTGTGCTGCTCTCCCACCTGCAAACCATCTGCCAATCAAGCCACAGTATAAGACACCTACTGGGGGCCCCAGTTCTGTGCCAGATTAACTACCTTGGTTGCAATAATCCTTGCAGCTTCTACTGAGTTCAAGTTTATCACCTGTTGTTTCCCTCTGCCCTAAAATTGGTAACCTTCAGCTTATTTCGCATCTTTAGAAGAATGTCCTCTTGAACCTTTAGATATTTTTCTCAGAAACACTCTCCTGGCAAACTCATCAACGTTCATGGGTGACGAACAATCCTCGACAAAAACTTCAGCTGGAGATCAGTCAACTTCACAAAGAAAAACCTCATAACAACTCATCTTTCCTTTCTCAAAAATCCTGAATAATTTGTCATGAGGGTTACCAGTGACCTGACCCACATCCAGAACACAAAATTGTCCAAATTTGGTTTAAAATGTTTTTTAAAAAGGGTCAAAGATGAATGAAATTAGGAGAGCTTCACAGGGGAACCGGAAACGGTGACAATGACGAGAGGTGACTCTGGACTAAAGTAAAGGTTAGTCTTGGATGACTTATAATGATGGCTCAGGTAGGACACAGCTTACTGTATATGATACGAGGTACACTCAGAGAAGGTTATGAGTCTGAGAATGTCCATGGGTGTTTGTGGTGGGAGGATCAACGGGACCTTCTTACTTGATGCATCCTTCCAGGAGCACCACTAACTCTTGCTTCTCTTGGGAATATATCAAGATCTTTGAGTATGTCTTTAAATGTCTTTGCAAAAACCATAAAACACTCCCATAAAATATGACTCCTGTGCGAACTGAACTAGGAGAAGACTTTTACAGCAAAGGATGAGTCCATTAGAGTCACAATCCTAATAAATAAGCAATAACAGCCCAAATGATTTTAGTTTATGTGGATATTACTAGGGTAAAAATGTTGAGGGCAAAGGACCGTGCAAATTTGCAAGATTCAAATTCAAGAATTAAAAATTAAAGAAATGCGAATAAATAAATAAAAAGAACAAAAAATGAAATGTTTCAACACACTACAGAAACAAATCTTTCTATTTGGTGTGAAATTTGTTGGGCAATTGTTTATTTTATCAACATGACAGTTATGCAAATAATAAAAAAAAAAACATGCATCAGACCATAACCTCAGAAGAAAGAAGAACTGCTGTATCAGATGACTTGGCTTTCAAAGTCAGATGGCTTGCAGTGTCTTGAATGAGCACTTGCTTTTCTGGAAGATTTTCATATTTTGTTACATTGAAACCTTCAATTTCAGTTTAAGATATTGGGATTTTATGGTCAGCCAACACAAAGTAGCAAATTGCTCTGAAAAGAATGACAAATGATTGTTTATTTAATACGTAGGTTTTTATTCAGTGTATTGTTGAATAAATAAATAAATAAAGGAAAATCCTGACGAAAAAAAAAACTTTTAGAGGTTGTTAAAAACAAAGACTGAATTAAAATAAATGGTGCATTAATGGACTAAACCTCCAAGATACCTAAATATAGGATCAGTGGCAACTAGAATCCAAAGATACACCACATGTAAAATCCACACATCCAGAACAATGTTTAAGGACAACCAGAAATAGTTATCCAACTTGTTTATTTATTTGTTTATTTATTCTTGAGCGGGTACAGTTCTTTAAATGTCAAAACAAGAATTTTACATTGGGGGTTATGCTATTATCGCTTAATGTGTTATTGTGCATGCTTACACAAACAAAAGCCATTTACATTTTGTAAACAGCCCGCTACTTTAAAATCATGACCCAGGATGTTTTGATGTTTACAAATATAGATTGATATCACTGAAAAACCCTCGCTCCAGCTACCACTACAGAACCTAATTTGTTTCATTTTCTGTTTGGGTTTTATCTTTATTTTTGACATGTTACTGTTTATGAGGAGAACAGAAGAAAAATCCTATTAATGGGCTTTTTCCTATCTACTTAGATAAATCAACAACATGAAAATGAAACTGTTCTGACTAAAGGGAGATGGATATAGGAATACAAATGCAAACACATAACACGCACGGACATCTATCCCCACTCAATCTCTGCATCATATAAAGGCACTTCAGGAAATGCAGTCACTTCTGAATAGACCATTAGGAATGCAACAAAAGTTGGGATGTAGAAGGGGAGAAAGAATCCATTTGAGAGTGCTCTTGTACATTAATTACCTCCTAACTGGATGCTTTCCACACTAAGGCAGCTTCCGTTCATTAGCGAGGGACTCGTTGGTAATTCCTTTTCAATATAGTACATACCCTTCTGTTTCTGACTCCTGTGACACTTATGGTTTTCCTTTAGTTGTAATGCTGCAAAAGTCATCCAGAAAAAGCATTTTAAAAGTGACAGGGGACATTTGTTTTTCATACTGATTTATAATAAGAGTTTCAAAAACAAAGAAAAGCTTCTCTCATTGTGGATGTCGACACAATCCACCAATGGTGAAACAGACAAAAAAAAAAGGATGCAAAGCATATGAATGGAGATGCTGTAAATTTGTGCATTTATTTTTATGTACTCTGACTCTCTCATAGCTGTGGTTTTTGCATGTGGCCCTTTATACCTGACAAGTCTCAAAGAGTGAATATTAAACCTGTCATATATTTGCAGGTCTGTGCTATTCCGATATTTTCCCTGACCATGCTTGACAAACAGTTAGTGATTGCAAAATGCAAAAATTCAGTTTCATACCAAAAACTTGGCTGGATCATTCCTGGGTTGTAACGTTCGAAATATCATCTGATCCTGATGCTTACAAGTATATTATAGCTCATATCTACAGAAAATGATGCTTGATGTTCCAATTTTAACAAATTAAAATCTGAAAAGTGTGCATTGCATTTGTATATCCCTGGGGTCTCCGATCCTGGTTCAAACAAACATGATAGCATGGTGCAGAGGTATTTAAATTATCGAATTCAGCTGTATGGGAGTTGGGATGCATCTAAAACCTTCTGGACAGTTCCTTTCGAGGACCACGGTTGTAGACCTCTGGTATAAACGCTATAAGAAGTTCTCTTCCAGGATGCAGTATATTTTACTCTGACCATCATAGCAAAGAAAAGTACCCCCTGCAACATGGTGCTGCCAGTCCCACTGTCAGTTTTGACTAAAGAGATTGTATCTTGTGTGCAATTTTAGTAATAGATAAGGATTTCCAAGGACGAAACATAATCGGTTACACAGAGATTGACAATTTTAATAATTAGATGACTTCAGAAAGTAAATGGTTATATTGGATTTTGTTTAGGGGTATCAGAGGTAAAAAAACAAACATTTTTTTTTTGTATTTGTTTTTTGCATGTAAGCCACAAAGTTACATTTTAATTTCATTTGACCAGAGCACCTTCTTTTGCTGTCTACCCTTCATTACTTGTGACAAACTGAAACTTGGGACTTCTGATAGCTTTTTTTTTTTAGTTTTGGCTTTCTTCTTACAAACTAATACACCTTTTCTGTGGGGGCCACAAATGGTTTTTATGTAACACTACTTATCAAACAGCATAATGAAAATCAAGAAAAACTGTAGACAGGTGAGAAAGAACTTTGCTGGGACATTTAAAGCTGGATTAGATTGTTAAGCCGTATCCCTCTGGAGGAGCTGTGGATACCCACAGGAGCTGTGGATACCCACAGCTCCTCCAAGTTTCCTCAAAGAGTTGTTGTAGGTCCAGATGGAATGGGGAGGATGACTCTCCTGTAGCTGTCTGTATTACACCATTCTGAAGAAGCCTGCTACTAAAATTATTATGTTGTTTAATGAAGCGGATCCTTAGGGTTGTCTGTATTGTTTTTCATTTCCATCATTTGGGCCTTTTTGGTGACCAGAAGACAGCCACTGATGAAAGCTATAAAACCTTCTATGTGCAGTCAAACTTGAATAGAGGTTCTACCAGGACAGCTACCCTGAACATACAGACAGAGCAACAATGAAATGGTTTAGATCAAGGAAATAGTAGAATGTCCCAATCAAAGGCTTGAGATGAGAAAATGAGAAAATGTGTCCCCCTGAATAAGTTACCAGGCGAAGTAGAAGACAGATAACTTTCACTTCCAAATGCTGATTAAGAAAACCACCTTTGAAAAATGAACTACAACAGAGAGCTTGATAAGGGAAAAGACAGAATAACAAAAGGCCTGTTTGTCTATTCAGGAGGTTCATCCATGTATTAAAAATCATATCGTTAAGCTTCCTGACAGATGCTAATGAAGTGATGTTTACATTTTTGATTTGCTGCCTAAACAATGATAAGACATGCTCTCTGAAAACAGCAAGCCCCACAATCCAAACACATCCATTCAGTCTGTCAGCAGCGACATGACAGCTTTCTTCCCGTTTTCTAACTACAATAAGTGACTCATTTCCATATTAATGAGAGAAAAGAAAGGCAAGTGGATGAAGGGGGAGTCGAGGAAGGGAGTGGGGGTGGGTGGGTGTGTGTATGTGTGTATGGGGGGGGGTATTTTTGCATATTGTTGTCTCGGCACTGACTGACAAAGTCTTCAAATGGGTTGTTAATGACCAGCCTAGAAAAAAAAAAAAAAAAACACATGGAACAGCCTGTGGAGTAATCATATCAACATGTTGTGTATGCATACCAAGCTGCATATTGTTGCCATGACTCCTATGTTGCTGCTCTTGCATTAATATTTGATATTATTGCCACACGCATGAGACAGACGCACGCCCATCCATGCAGGGACACATGTGCTCATGTGTGCTAGCTCATTCAGCACAGCACTAAAACATTTTGAACAAAAAGACACATGCTCGTTCTACAGGATGCAGGCTTCAGTACACCCAAAGGATGACGCTTGCATTAACGGCTGTATGCCGCCGCTTAGGCCAAACCAAAGGGAAGAAAACAGCTGTTAGATCCCATCAACACTACATCATTGTCACCTTCAGAGCAAAAAACATGCCTGCTGAATTACTTTTTCTCGCTAAAATTTCTTTTTTATGTAGGTCTAAACTAACTCTAAGTTGTACATCAGTCAAATCTATTTGAGTTTATCTAAACTTGTGAAGATTAAGTTGTCAAATGTCTTCTGTGACATTTAGTGTCAAAAAAAGAACCTTCCACTTATCAGACAATGTGAGGTACTTTGAGGGTTTGTAATGTGACTCAAAGAGAAGAATAGTTTGTCTTTGCTTTTCCATTGAACACAATATTATGTTTTAGTGATTAGTTTGCTTCATACAATTTTAGCTTTTTCATACAACATTTAAATCATGAGATTTATGTTACCAGGTTGTTACTTAAGCTTGACTTATTGTAGAACCGAAACGGTAAGTAATCACTGGTTCATTAAATTATGTATATAATATGTTAGTCATATTACCCATAATGAAGATAATGTGCTGTATTTCTCATTCACTACACAATCCTGTCTTTCGCTTGAGAGAATTTAAGTTTATGGTCTCTTTAGCCAATCCCCCATCCCCTGTTGTCAGATTTTTAAAAAGTCGGGTTCTGTTGCTTTCCAACAGCATGGGGGTATATAATGACGGTAAATTGCAAGCAGAAGAAAGGTTAAATAAACATAGCAGTTTGGTTTTGCTTAAGCTCAGTCAGATTGGATGGACAGCAATATAAAACAAAATTTCACAGATTCTCAGTTACATCTATGTCTGGACTAGGATATTCTAACATAACCATTAGGTTTGAAACAATTTGAAACAGTATTATGAAACCAAACACAAGTCTTTTAAAAATACATTTACTCATGCATTGAAGTCATACTATGAAGCTACAACTATGACTCAACAACAAAAATCAACTGAATGCTTCAACCTCAACCCATGTCTGAAGAGCTTAAACTCTGCTTAAACTTCTCTAAAACTTTATCCCTGATCTGTGTCTTGTATTTCTTGGTCTCTGTGAGCTTGTTTGTTCAGAACAAACCTTATACAGACATGGCCACATGCATCTGGAAGAATAGCTTCCATTAAAAGTGTACATGGTCTGCAGCAGAACTTAGATAGGTGATACATGGCATAGAAATGAATGAAATAAAACTTATTTTTCACTTGAATGGGTGATTCTTTTATCAGTTCACCACTGTTTCTCCGTTTGAGCACTTTTAACTAACCACTAACTAACCAATTAACCACTTTTAACATATTGAACCCTGAAGACCAGAATCAGCCTCCAAGAATTGCAAGAGATGCTCTGACTCTTTTTGTCACATCTACTTTACCGTTTTTAAACTGCCTCAGATTCTTACCCTTGCCGGATTTTCTTACCTCTGTTCTGAGAACAAAAGTTTACCTGGTTGCCCAGTACATACCCACACAGAAAAAAACGTTATTTCATTGTACTTGATTGCATTGTCTACATCGGTCCCACACAATCAGAATCAAACTCAATCAATCAAACTTTATTTATAAAGCGCTTTTCATACTACAAAGCTTCTCAAAGTGCTTTACAGGTTAAAATGAGCGGGTGGCAGGTGACCTACATCCTCTGCAGGGGTCTGGCTTGCCTATCTCCAGCAATAGTGGGGCAAGGGACAGGATAGAAGCTTTCCAGTTCATTGCCGGGCAACACAGAGAAACATGCACACACACAATTTAGAGAAACTACAAATGCACAGGGAGAACATACAAACTCCATGCAGAAAAGCTCCAGGCAGGGATCCAATCTCAGGCCTTCTAGCTGAAAGGCAACAGTGCTTTCAACTGCACTGCTGCATCCCCATAAAATCTTATTGAAATGAACATATTAAATAATGACAAGATGACTCCTTTCTCATAGCATAGAAAAAAAAAGTATATGCCAAAAATGGTTTATTTCGCAAGCCTTTTCGTTATTTCTCCTTATATAGTTCAGAGGTTATCAAGGTATTATTTCTTTGATAAAATTGTGAAATTTCTTTTATATTAATCCAAAGCATTTAGTCAACATTTTTCCACCCCAAAAAAAATCAGGTAACTCAGGTAACCTGTAACTTATTTTAGATGTTATGCTACAGAAGATATTTAGATTAAACTTTCTAAAAAAGAGGAATGTTTTCCAATCTAATATTTTAAAGCACAGATATGAGAATTTTAAGATGGGAATCCTTTTAATAGTTTCACTGTAGGCTAAGAAAGAACAACCAAAATAAAAGTAGTGAAACATAAAAAAAAAAAAATGGTTTTGTGGCCACAGTGCGCTGTATATGACAGTGGATTTTACACAGAGGGGGGGAGGACATGCTGCAGAGGGATGGAACTTAAACCCAGGACAGCCATGTCAAGGGCTTGGGCCTCTGTATGTGGGGCCACTTCGCTACTCAAAAAGTATTGTATTTAAATAACAAATTTAAATAACAAATGAATGCAAAATGATTTATTTACTTTAATCAGTTTAGTTGCCACTTCACTACACAATACCACAAACATTTTGCATTTGAATAAGAAATTAAAGGGAAAGTTCTTTTTTTTTTCAACCTTGATCTTATTTTTAGCAAATATAACATTCATTTACTCACTTAGACAAGTTTGGAGCTACTTGGAACCATTCAGGGGGAGTTTATATTGAGTTGCAATCAGGATATATTTATATAATGGGAGTCAATCAGGGCAGGAGTACACTGTCTGTAATAAGGCATTATCTAACCCAAAATACCTTCATTTAGCATGGTTTTGTTATGAATAGTTAGCGATATTCCCCTGTGAGTTCAGAATGTATTGGAGGTGCTAAGATATTGGTATCTGAGGTTTTTACAGGCTTTCAATGCAACCGATTCCAACTTACACTGACCTGGGATTTCAATGATGTCACACCCACCGCCATTAAATCTGTAGTCTGCCTTGATTGCGGAAAGGGAGGCTGTAGAAACTGAACTTAGTCCAATTGGTCAATCAGTTGGTGGAACTTGGAAACACACAAACGTGAACCACGTTGATGTCTGCAGTAACAAGTTCTGTCTAGTCTTCCATCATAGAGCAAAGAGTGAAAGTCCTGCTCAGACTGCAACCACGGTGGAGCACAGCAATGACGTAATTGTAGTCGCGCCGTGTTGTAGTTGTATTTTTTGCCTCATCAACCCGGACCCAAACAAATAAACACTTCTGAGACGTTCTGAACTCTGATGGGAGTAGTGCTAAGGTTTAACAACAAAAATGGTTAAATTAAAGAGTTTTAAGTCAGATAATGCCTTATTATAGTCAGCAAACTCCTATTGTGATTGATTCCTATTATATGGATATACGGTGTGTCAATATGAATTCCTCCTAAATGGCTCCAAGTAGCTCCAAACTTGTCTGGGTGAGTAAATGGACAGGACTTTTGGCAAAAATAAGGTCCAGGTTGAAAAAAATGAACTTTTCCTTTTATGCAAAATGATTAATTTACTTTACTCAATTTATTTGACACTTCACTACACAATGCCACAAAAGTTTTGTATTTCAATAAGAATCAATGCAAAATTATTAATTTACCTTTGCCACTTTGTTACACAATGTCACAAAGTCTGGTATTTAAATAACAAATGCAAAAAAATAATTTGCCTTACCCAATAATAAAAAAAAAATTATAAACGTATTCTTCTTAAAGGTGGATGAGGTAAATAATCAGAAATATCATGAATTTGAGTATTCAACATTTATTTCATTACCAATTATTAAAATTGTGGCAATGGGACTGGCAGCAGGACAATGACCTGGGGTTGTCATTTTTGGATATTGGAAGTGCATTAAATCAAATATTTTTGTTCTTTGAATATGTGACTTAATTTCTGCTGTTAACTAAACATGACTATAATAGTTTCAGTAATACAATAGTTCCAATAAAACAATTATATCTCTTTCTACCATTGCAAGAAAATTGTGTAAGTTCAGTATTGATGATAATTGCTTAAATTGTAATTTATTAAATCATGTAAACAAGAGAAACCTGTATGGATAAAAGATCTGCCAAATTTTTTTTTTAGTGCACTAACAGGTGACAAAATTAGATAACCATCTAAGTTGATTGATGTATACATGATGCAGTGTACTTTAAAATAAAAATGCAAACTCCAGATCAATATGTCTTGACTTGTGCAAAAGAAAAATCTTCATACAATGCTTTATCAAAATGCACAAATTATATTGATGTCATTCTGTACTAGTATCACACAAATTTTCCCATGTAGAGGTTTATTAGGCATTTATCCTAACACTTGACTGTAAGAGGCATTTCCAACACAATCTTCCGGTCCACAGTGCATGTCATTAAAAAGCTTCTAAATTACAAACATCATTAGTAAAATTGATTCAGCTCTGAGTTCCTGGGGGGCTTTTGTCTGTTGTTTCTGACATGGTTTTAATTCTGTTTTACAAATTTGAGCAGACTCATCAGGGATCAGAGCTGCCCCCACCCCCACTCGTTCATTTTTTTTCAGTGAAGTCCTAGCTCTTTATTTCCAGCCACCAAACATGCTACATGTTCTTCGCCACCTTACAACTAAACACTGTTAGGTCATGTTGTGAACCTTGATACTTAAACTGTGAAAACTCTGAAATAGGTTCACAGAAAACTTTGATTTTTCACTTGAAAATTTTAGTTGTGTGGTCATTTCTATTGATATTTTATTTTTTTGTTTAATTGTCCTTCATTGGTTGTAACAAGTAGAGAATAAAACAAAAACTGTCTTCCAGTTCATTGCATTTTTTGTGTGGTAGAAGTATCCGCATTGGTACTCAGTATTGGCAAGTATTCAGATCCAAGTATCAGTATCATATCATATCGGTATCTCATTCCAGGGTGCTGGGTACAGGGCACTGTCATTGGCATTGTCCATCTGCCTCATCATGGGCTCCGGTTCACAAGGAGAGCGGTTCCTGGAGGCTGATGCCAGATTGTTCTCGCTCCTAGCGTGATAACACGGTCAATTTAGTGGATGTTCAGAATCTCTGAAGATTATACCCAGCGTTACTCTTACCTTCTCGTATCACCCTCCAGATCCTGCCTCATTCCCTCTGCGTCATCCATCATTGGCTCTGTGGAGCCAACCCAGGCTTTTCCCGGATTCCCCTGGTCAGCCTCCACCGCCCCTTCGGTTCCTTTTCGGCAAATTCACCCGTCCTCGCCGCCGCCTGCCACCCTCCAACCCAGTCTCCTGAAACCAAACATCGGACTCTCTGATCGGATCATTCCCACGACCCATTTCCCCGACTAACCTCTGCCTGCAGACTCCTACACCTCCCCGAATGTCCTTCCACAAGCAAATGAAGTAAGATCATCACTATTCAAACTTTTGCCTGTTTGATGATCGTTCGTCTAATCACGTACCTGCTTCTTTCAGTGATCGACATCCTAGCTCCAGTCCTCCAGTCCCATTTCTCCGTTCCCAGACCCGTAATTAAATAAACCTTTTTGAAAAGACTATTTGTGTCTGCAGTTGTGTCGCATAAGAGTCTCTGGGGAAACATGACAATCAGTTTGAAAAAAGTGGTATCGTTGCATTCCGAATCTTAATATCTTGAAAAGTGTTCGGCAACCAACAATCAAGATTACAGGTCCTTAATTGCAGCATCAGTGCAGTGTGGCAGGGAGGCAATCAATCTGCAGTTCATCTGAGTTGTTAAGTAAGAACAGCTTGTTTTAATAGTGGCTATCAATTCGTCTGCCTTTTTGAGGCTGTTGTCTTTCAGCTTCCTCTTTACAATACAGTATTGTTTCTAGGTCAGATCAGGTTGCTGTCCATTAAAGCACAGGCAAAGACATGGTACTGGTACCAATTACTATTACTTTTAGCGATGTATGAAAAGGCCAAGTCATGTTTTTTGTTCTTTTCTTTCATTTGCCCAGCTAAAATACTTCTGACATTGTTTCTAGGAGTCTCTTAACACAAAGAATGCCAAAGTTGCAGCCCCATTTTGAGATATGTCTGAAGAACTGACTACATTTACATGCAGCCAATAATCCCTTCATAACAGGAATATTAGCAATAACCCAGTCATGCATGGCCATGTAAACACCACCAAAACCCTGAATATGATCCTGGGGGTACCCTTTTTCTAACCTGAATATTTGGTCATGTAAACATGTATCGGTATATCTCCATCAAAAGGAAATTTGATTTCTGTTCTGTGCATGTTCTATTCACAAAGATTCTTGGTCTTTTGAGAAGAGAAATGTTCATGTTTTTAAGAGCAGGCTCAAGACTCACCTTTTTCGCCAAGCTTTTAACTGATTATTATTTATTAATCTCTGTTTAATTGCTCTGCATGTCTTATTTGATTTAATTTTTAGTTTAACTTTTAGCTGACTACTATTTATTATTATTGTTTATCTGCTCTGCATTTTATTCCATTATATCTTATAGTCTTACACTTCCATCCATCCATCCATTTTCTGAACCACTCATTCCTCAAGGGGTCACGGGGGGGCTTGTGCCTATTTTCAGCTGTCAACGGGCGAGAGGCGGGGTACACCCTGGACAGGTCGCCAGTCCATCACAGATTGTCTTACACTTTATAATTTAAAATGCTATCAGTTTTAACATTTTTATCCCTATTTTTATACTTAATCTCATTATCTGCTGTTTATTTTAATGTTTGAACTTCTTTTTTTAATCTTCCTCCCAGTATTCGGGAGCGGTGGTCAGCTGTGGCTACCTGGGTGCTCTCCAGGTTGTGCTTGGGTGGACGCGGAGGTACCAGCTCTCCCTCCTCAGGGTGCCCTGGGTCAGTGATTGGCTGCTGCTGCTGATTTTGGCTCATCTGTACTCAGCTCGTTGTTGCTTGTGTTTGCTGTTGCTTTTATGCGTGTGTTAGCATGGGAGACAGGTTGGTTTGGGGAGTGTAGTTGTGATGATGGTTTTATTGTGGGTTTGGGAAGTTGGGGGGTCATTTTAATCTGTAAAGCACTTTCAGAAGCTTTGTAGTTTAAAAAGCGCTTTATAAAAAAAGTTTTGATTTGTATGCGCGTTCTGGCATACACATTGCATGTATACATGAGTGTGCTTTCTCTGTCTCTACCACTCTCCCCTCAGGCATGTAAATGGGTTATTCCGAATGTTTCAGAAACCCGAATAGTGACCTTAACCCGACCATAATCCGAATATTGGCTGCATGTAAACATAGTGATTGACTCCGGCTGCAGTCTGCAGCTTATTAATTGCTCCCATATTCAAAAACAACAAAACTGTAGTTATCCTTTTTTCTTCCTGATCATTCCAGTGGATATTTACATACACCGGATAAAAAGACACCTGATCTTTTTCCCCTCATTGTCTAACATAATATCACAGTAAACTTTTCTTCATAAGGTCAGTTTGAATTAGAAAAATTTTCATTTTAAATATCAGCCAAGATATCAGGAAGAGAATTGTGGAGGTTCTGAATCCTGATATATGCTTGGGTGCCATTTCCAGATTCTTTAATAAGTTTATTTGTTTGTAAAATCATATGCAACACAACAGGACTGTCCAGCCATTATACTATTTAGGAAGGAGATGGGTTCTGTGTCCCAGAAAATAATTTGTTTTGTTGCTAAACATGCATGCCACCTTAAAACAAAATACTTTGTGAAACAAATCCTGGGCCAGAGGGCCATTTAGCAAGGAAGCAGAACTTGCTCCAAAAGGAATAAAAAGACAGATTATAGCATTTATTTATCAGAATTTCACTTATGGACTAGCCTTTTAATTTTTTGCCGGAAAATAAAAGTGTTTGGCCATCATGCTCACTATTACAATTGGAAGAAAAGGGAAGAAGCTTGCTAGCCCTAGATAACAATCCATATTGCAAAGTATAATTATAGCAAAATCATGTCTTGGGATATTTTGGTGGTCTTCACAAAATAGATGGCATCATGAGGAAATAACATTACAGTGACCTGAAAAAGTATCTGAAGCTTTTGGAATTTCTTACATTTCTGCATAAAATCAGCATCAAATGTGATCTGATCTTTCTCAAAATTACACTGATGAAAAAAGTGTCTGCTTTGACTAAAAACACCCAAACATTTATAGGTTTTCATATTTTTAATGAGGATAACATGCAAACAATTACAAAAGGGGGAGGAATAAGTAACTGAATCATTGCATTTAATAGCTGGTGCCCCCCCCCCCCCCCCCTTGCCGCAATAACCTCAACCAGACGCTTCCTGTAGTTGCAGATCAGTCTGGCACATCAATCAGGATCAATTTTTGCCCATTGCTCTTTACAAAACTGCTGCAATTCAGTCAGATTCCTGGGATGTCTGGCACGAATCACTGTCTTAGATCACGCCACAGCATGTCAATGGAGTTCAAGTCAGGACTTTGACTTGGCCATTCCAGACCATTTATTTTGTTCTTCTGAAACCATTCCGATGTTGATTTACTTGTGTGCTTTGGATCATTGTCCTGTTGCAGCATCTATCCTCTTTTTAGCTTCAACTGTCTGACAGATCGCCTCACGTTTTCCTGCAAAACATCCTGATAAACTTTCAAATTCATTTTTTCATTAATAATTGCAAGTCGACTAGGCCCTGAGGCAGCAAAACAGCCCCAGACCATGATTCTCCCTCCACCATGCTTTACGGTGGGGATGAGGTTTTGATGTTGGTGAGCTGTACTATTTTTCATCCATACATGACGTTGTGTGTTCCTCCCAAAGATTTCAATTTTGGTTTCATCAGTCCACAACATATTTTGCCTGTAGTTCTGTTGAGTGTACAAGTGCCTTTTTGTGAATATTAAACATGCAGCAATGTTTTTTTTACTCAGCAGTGGCTTCCTCCGTGGAGTCCTCCCATGAACACCATTCTTGGCCGGTGTTTCACATATAGTAGCTGTGTGCACAGATATATTGGAATGTGCCAGTGATTTTTGTAAGTCTTTAGCAGACACTTTAGGGTTCTTTGTTACCTCTCG
Organism: Apricaphanius iberus; assembly: GCA_028564705.1. Classification (NCBI taxonomy): domain Eukaryota; kingdom Metazoa; phylum Chordata; class Actinopteri; order Cyprinodontiformes; family Aphaniidae; genus Apricaphanius; species Apricaphanius iberus. The sequence continues at coordinate 1,842,503 of JAPXFQ010000556.1, forward strand.
GAGTAGTCTGTGCTGAACTCTTGGTGTCATCTTTGGTGGACGACTACTCCTTGGGAGAGAAGCAACAGTGCCAAACTCTCTCCATTTGTAGACAGTTTCTCTGACTGTGGATTGATGAACATCCAGACTTTTAGAGATGGTTCTGTAACCTTTCCCAGCTTTATAAAAATCAACAATTCTTAATTGCAGGTCTTCAGAAAGCTCTTTTGAGCAAGGCATGGTGCACAGCAGGCAATGCTTCTCATCAAGACACAATTCTTATCAGGTGTGTGTTTTATAGTGGGCAGGGCATCTTTCAGTCACTCATCAATGATTGAACACACCTGGCTTACATTTTTAGAAAAGAAAATGCCATTATTTACTCTCAAAGTCTCCTTAGGCAGAGGGTTCAGTTACTTATTCCTCCCCCTTTTGTCATTGTTTGCATGTTATCCTCATAAAAAATATGACAACCTATAAATGTTTGGGTATTTTTAGTTAAAGCAGACACTTTTTTCATCAGTGTAATTTTGAGAAAGATCAGATCACATTTGATGGTGATTTTATGCAGAAATGTGAGAAGTTCCAAAAGCTTCAGATACTTTTTCAGGTCACTGTATGTCAAAATATTGAAGAAAGATCTGAAGATATCAGCCAGGAAATTAAAGTTTGGGTACAAATGTGTCATCCAAAAGGCCAGTAACACTCAGCATGATGTCAAATTAGTTACAAAATAAAGAAAAACAAAAAAACACAGTCAATCTTTTGGAGAAACCGTTACAAAATGCCAATCTCAGTCTTATTCAAAAATAAATAAATATATGGACAGAGAGAGAACAAGACGACCAACAAACCTGAGCCCTTCCAGTTCTGTCAGGAGGAATGGGCAGAAATTCCAGCAGACCTTTGAGAGACCCTTGTGGGAGGATACCAAAAAGACCCAAGTCATATAGTTTATAGGCCGTTTGACCAAATCCAAGGCAAGGAGACCTAAGTGAACTTCTAACTTTGAAAATAGTAAAAAGAAAGTTACTTAATGCCAGCCTTTAATGGCAAAATGTATACAGTTTAAAATAGCAACAAACAGAAAAAATGAAATCATATTATATGTGATACGTCCACAGGCCTTTTTTAGGGGTGAAATGTCAGAGCCCTGGAGTGACACAAATGTACATCAATATTTCTTTATTTTTACCAACAAAAAAGTAGAATAACAAATTATGTAATTTTCCTTATACTTTGGCAAATAGAAATCCTTTTGATATCCTGCTGCTGTATAAAAGGGAAATAAACCGTTTATAAGTTTTACTGTAAAAGAAAAGGAAAAAAAAATCATGTTTTTTCTTCTCTAGCAACTCAAAATACCAGAAGCCACACAGAACATTGTGGGTGTGTTACATCTTCAATATTTCAGCAGGATATTGACAGATGTATATCTTCAGAAACAGAGCAAATCAAAAAGCATCACAGAACGCTGCCTGAAAATTTCAGATCAGGACCAAAGGTTCAATGTGACAAATACTGACACCACAGCAACCCACACTCGCTCTTCTGATAGGATATCACCAATCCCTTTAGTTGTCAAGAATCCTCAGCTTAGATGAGTCACTTCCACGCAACAGTGCATTTAACGTCAGTAGCGGAAAACCCCCCAACTTGTTTGCATGTGTTTGCTCTTGTTTTTCAAGCAGACACACAAGTGAAGGGATAAAAGAATGCAACAAAAAAATCACGGAACCAGATCAAAGAATGTAGTGTTTTCTTTATACTGGCTTCGATTTAGCTGGAGATCTAAAGGAAACAAAATAGAATATTCTCAAAGTGCTTATGAGGAGTGGGGGTGGAAGATTGCTGCTTTTTTTCCCTAAAATAGATTTCATTAGTGTCTTGTATTTTCCAACGTTCAGAGCGATTTCAAGCAAATATATATGTATATATATATATATATATATATATATATATATATATATATATATATATATAAGCAAATATACACAGCACTGAAAAACATTAATGACTTATAACAGATGTTTTTCCTCAATTTTTTTAAAAGAATTCCATGACTTTTAGCCTTTTGACTTTCCCTCTTTATGCAACATTAGTCTAAATAGCAGTTAAATATTCTTTTCAGAAATAAACTAGATAGATAGATAGATAGATAGATAGATAGATAGATAGATAGATAGATAGATAGATAGATAGATAGATAGATAGATAGATAGAAGAAGCTTCTTAAAGAGTTACTGAACCCCATGAAAAAGCATCATCCCACCCCCTGTCAATATTTGAAAAACACTATCAAAGTGGGCAGGGGCAGGAGGCACAGAGGGGCATGGCCAAGTATGGAGGATGAGCGCGTAACACACAAGATAAGCATCGCAACTCGTCGTGGGGCGAGTGTGTCAGAGAGGAGGGTGTCTCTGTGAGACCATGCCTGTGACGTAGACAATCGAAAAGATATATCTTTCTCAGACAACCATAAAATTAAAATGCAGTAGCCACACATTGTCCATGAGCTGCAGCACTAAGATGTTTTTAGAACAAAAACTTGAGAATTGAACAAGTTAACATGAAAATGTCAAAATGCCTTGAAACTGAAAGATTCCACTGGTAAACAGTCATTTATACAGTTTATAGGCAAAAAAAATGTTTTGGGGTTTAGTCACTCTTTAAAGGGAAGCCTTCTGTGGCTGATGATAAACACTGACAGTAAATGAAAATGTCCAGATTCTCTCATATGACGTCCTCTACGGCCTGAGCTGCGGCTCAGAGGCTGGTTCTAATCTGTTCAGACCGAAAAGAGCTCAGCTGCTACTTGCAGGGCATCAAAGTGTAGGTGTTGCAACAAAACTGCGGCTTATTATTATTGCATTAAAATACTTTTATCAGAATGTAATGTTTACTCGTACTTTAGATGTTAAATGGCTGTGGGCATGAAGGATCTTTCTGTAAGGATCATTCAGTAGATTTTGTGAAGCTCCAACTAAAGACTGTCGTATTACTTGATAGCTGCAACATTATCAGTGGTGATGTTAATTTCACTAATCTTAGCACATATCATGTTTCTGCTGTGACATAGTATTTTTTATATATAGTTCATAAATGTTAAATGAGCTAACATCTTAAAAATCACTATTTCAGATACTACATAACACATCGAGGTAACATGCAAATATTAGAGCACCTGCTAGCTCCTGCAGTAACATGCATTTTAAATGTGATCCGATTAGTCGACTAATCGACAAAATGATTAGTGATGGTTAATTATCAAAAATTTTTGTGGCAGCCCTAATTCAAAGAACCCTGTCTCACCTCCATCTCTCTCTGCTGTTCATTCCACCAACCCCCTGATGTTCTCGGTCCTCCCACTCCAGTGCCACCATCACAATTTATTGCTGTCAATAAATGTATTAAAACTTGCAACTGGTCTAGTCTATGGTGTTCTGCATGTGGGTCAAGAAGCTAAATACAAATAAGGCATACATAAAAGCGAAGCCTTCTGTGTTTTTTAGCTTTTCGTGTCAGCGGCCAGCTGTAGGGCAAAGTTGTAAAGTCTGACAGCAGCGGGAAGGAAAGACCTTCTAAATCTTTCCCTCCCAAATTGCAGCTGTAGCAGCTGCCACTGAAAGAGCTGCTCGGTGCCATCAGTCTTCTGCATGGGGTGGTAAGTGTCAATCAGGGATGATTGCTTAGTCGCCATCCTTATGATGGGAATCTACAATTTAGCCCTTACAATCATACACTGACCCCCTCAGATCAAATGTCCCACAAAAGTAGTCACTTAAATTGTTTGACTTCATTTCATCCTGTACTTGGAAGGAAGACCCTTATGACACATTTTATTTTAAAAATGTTATTAGCATTTTATGTAATAAACCAATACGGTATATACAATAATATACAATAACGTATATAGGTGAAGTAGAGGATTTGTTTGTTTCGTTTTCCAAACAAAAACTTAAAGGTGGCAAACGTTTATATTCAGGTCACCTCAGTAAATGTAAGTATTTACATTTACATTACTCCAATTCACCTCAGTCTTTTAAGGCAGTTGTCCCAAACCGTAGTCCTGAGGCCAAGTTTTAGATGTGACCCTGCTTTAACACACAGGAATGAAATTATTGCATTACCTCCTGCATGCCATCAGGTGCTGCAGAAGCTTGCTAATCACCCAATCATTCAAGTCAGTTGTGTGACAGCAGGAAAGCCCTAAAACCTGCAGGATAATGGGCCCTGCTGGCTTGGGTTGGGGACCTTTTAAGGTATATGTCTCTACCACCTTTGCACACTTTTTGTTCCCCCTTCCCATTGTTTAGCAAAGTAGCCAAAATGGATTTAGGTCTGGGCTTTGACTAGGCCATTGTATCACATTATGCTTTGATCTAAACAATTGCTTTGTAGCTCTGGCTATGTTTTGGGTCACTGTTCTGCTAGAAGGTGAACCACAACCAGCTTCAGTTCTGCTGGTGATAGTGTTATGGGTGATCTGCAGTGTCGGTCTTTCACCAGCATTTTGTTTGTACTATAACATGCAGTGTTGGTCCTATCTGACCAGCTCACATTCTCCATTTATCCCCTAAAATTCGTATGGGTTTTCTCCTCTTGTCACCCTTGCATAATGACCAGATATAAGGATTACACAACAGATTCTTCCAGAGTTGTGAATCTCTACAGCTCCTCCAGAGAGATCATAAGCCCTTTTTTCTGCTTTGAATAAGAACTAGCTTTACAGGCCTGCCATTTTGTAGTTGTGCATGATCTATTTTCAGATAATAGTTCAAACAGTACTCTTTGAGATGTTTAAAGCTTATGAAGTAACACAGCTTTAAGATTCTCCACAACTTAATCTCTGATCTGCATGGACTGTTTATTGCTCTTCATGAAAATGTTCACTAATGTTCTCAAACACAACATGGTTTATTTCCCTTTCACTTCATAATTATCCTTTACATTTTTTGTCTTATAACATAAAATTTAAATCACATCAAAATTTGGGGTTGTAGTATCTAAAAAAATCTAAAAAGTGAATCTTCACAAGCCACGGTCAAACAGAACATGTATGATTCAGTGTAATTGGTATACTGTGGCCGGGCCACCCTTTTATATTCCTGAAAGGAAAACCCCTGCGTGCTTTAAATTACTAATTTGGCCTAAAGTTCTTCCTTTGTGCAGGAATTTAACAAACAAGGGAGCAAAGAATCATCATGTGACACCATCTGTGACCCTATACATCCGCAGAGTGCTTGGGTCATGGGCTTTGCTATGCAGACTTGTCAAATCAATTGTGCATGGCTCTGGTATTTACAGTCACACAATACTTACTAAATTAGATTTACTTCCCTTAAAGACTCCACAGTTCTGCTTGGAGAGCAATCACGATGTAAAGATTTAAGGGACGCAGAGAATAAGTTATATGATGTGGTTTCAGATGTGTATACCTAGTGTTCTATGTAAAAGCAGTCCATGCACATTAAGTAATCCTAAATATTTTATTGTTTTAGATTTCTTATAGGCAGGTTCATCAAAAGTCTATGTATACCTGAATTATTAACCTAAAACTCCAGTGTCACAGACACTTTTCCGCTGCTCCTGCAGTGTATACAATACAGTGCATATGTGTTTTTACTGTTTTTTATACTAATTTCTAAATAGTATTTCTGGAGCTTTTTACATCCTCAAGTTTAGTAAAATTAGGGCAACATTTTTAGTTTTCATGCTTTTTACCTGCAGAAATTATTTTATGTGTCTTCTGGATTTGTTGAGAAAATATGTCCAGTTCAACTAAATATTCAATCTGCTCCAATTTTGAAGCACACATAGACAATACGACTGGATTTTAGCCTAAAGTGACACTTAACCTTCAGAATTAGAATTTACTTTCATGTGGGATACTTGACTTTTAACATACACCAACAAGTTTTTAAAAAAAATACAGATCCATAGAACTAAAATGAATAACGAGTTGTTTCCTGTATTGAATTTCTTAGTTTAACTTATTTAAAGTAAAGGAAGCATTCTTTAACTTGTTTTCTAAGTCGGAATTTAACACTCAGCACGAGGCAGGATTAACTGCAAATTCTATAATCCACTCTTTTGATTAGTCTGTTCATATTTGCAGCATTTTTACCATTAGATGTGGCTTGTCTTTTTTCCTGAGAACAAGGAATATAGAGTTGCACAAATGGCCCATTTATTAGTCACTTACTAGTTGTTTGCATTTAAATTAGGTTTTACATAGTTAGCATTTAAAATGGCAGAACTATTCCATTTACTGTTACTAAATTTCAAATGTACATTGAGATGCAAGAGAAAGTGCCTGGAGCGTTTTACAGCTGTGTGAAATGTAGAATAGCAAAGTTCTTCCTTCTACATGTTGCGTTCAATCAAAAGAACAAGCCCCTAATAATTTCAAGCATAAATTACATCTAACTGGATGATTTTTTTATAATTCCCCACTCTCAGAGTTATCATGACTATAAATGTGACCTATTAAACCTAAAATGGTTTTTTGAACCAGGCAGTAAACATTTTTATTTCTGCTGTGAAACGACTAGTTCGACGCATATACACAGGAGATATATATTTAAGCTGTAGCTTGCAAAGCTCGTAGACGGGCCTTTCTCTGCGGATCATGGTTGACTAGGCAGCATCGACATTGGGCAACGTCACTACAGTGAGACGCTCTGATTGGTTGCCATGCTTTGTCAAGAGCGTTAAGACCGCCAAAAGTTCAACTAGCTGAACTTCTGCCTTGCCTGCGTTATGCACTTCGAAGCTTGGATTGCAGGAAAAGCTTGAAAAGTTGACGGAGCCAACACTCAAAAAACACTGAGGAGACTGTGACGCTCCTCAACCGTAGACTTAACATGTAATCGTGCTGCCGCTGCCGTTTGGGACAGTGTCAAAGTACCATTACATTTGGCCAGCGGCGGAGTTTGTCCCTTGGCTAAAATGGGCAAATTTCATTGTCAATTATCGTCAGGGATGATTTTAAACCAAGCAGTTACAAAAGTTCCAAAGATGTTTCCATAAGGCTGCTGGCAAATTCTTTTGATATTTAAAGTATTGTAAGCAAAAAGGTATACCAGCTATACAACAGGCCAAGATGCACAGAAACCAGTTAGACAGAAAACCTGAATAAAGAACAACAAACTTTTCCCTGACAGATAAACTCTGAATTTAAACGTTTTGGATCATCATCTTCGACAACATCCATCATGGATTTCGAATCATCAGACTCAATCTTTGACTCAGGTACTAAAGGTTAAACCACCTTGAAATGCAAATGCAACCTAAACCCTTCAGGATATTTCTCATAATATCTGTAATGTTCAGTAATCTTTATTGTACCTCTTGTGATGCCATCATATGCCCAAATACACAGACAAAGCATCATTAGGCCTACCTTTTTTTAATTCTGAATTGCACTTTTTAAAAAGGTATTTTGTGAAATCCTGTGGTATAATGCTGTATTTCCTTACTATACATGTGTTTTTATACTCTGTGTGCATTTGTTAGTGGAAAAAAAATACTATCAGCTATAACCTTAAAAAGTATCCTATGGGAACTACAATGCACTCAGTCCCCTACAAAAGTTGTTCTAGATAAGGACCACTTTATTTATTTTTTTACTTCAGATAGGGAAGCCAAAATTTCCCGTTTGACCTCGTCATTTAGGATAAACATGTGAGCATGAAGGTGTGTGTGAGTGAGTGAGTGACTTTATGGTGGAGGAGGAGGATGAAGTGGGGGTGGGGTGGTAGGGGGGTTCGTCTTCGTCTATGTCATTGGTTTAAACGACCCAAGACCCCGCCTTGATTTAAAAAAAAAGAAAGCCCTGAGAGTTAGACAGACTACTGCCAAAGAGAGGCAGGCAGGGAACGAGAGAGAGAGGGAGGATAAAAATAAAGCGGTGAAACATTTAGACACCTACACGGTGTTTATGCTCATAATAAACATTATAACCCATTGTAGCCCGTTTACCCCTTTCCCATTAGTCCTGTTCTCTACACGTTTTCTTCGAGTCTGCTGGGATGGGGGGGTGGGAAACACGCTGCACAGAGGATTTATGAGGTGGAATCAGAACTACTCCTAATATTAAAAACAATCTTCGCATGAAACAATCCTGAAGCTGATGATGCTGCCGCCGCCGAGGACGCGTGCTTGAAGAGAGAAAGTCGTCTCCTCAACTCATTCATTTATTCAGGTAAGATCGCGATGTACTTATACATGCATGTATTCTGCAGAAATAGAGAGAAGCATGGTTTTAAAAATCCAGTTTGTGGCTTGAATAAGATTTGCTGGTGACTGGCTGCCGTCAGAGTGCTTAGGTCCGCATTCAGCTCCGGCCATGTGTGTCCACCTTACTGCGCCATGAAGATGAAGGGGGGGAATGGACGGGTGGGTTGGACCCTGACAGACGCTGTTTTTTGAACGCGTATGAGCTGCCCTGTTAATTTGTGGACGCGAATTGACCTCTGCAGCTGACTTCTTTACCTTGAATTCAATCTGAGTCAGGACGCTGATACTAACGATTGTTTTTGCTTCCAGCGAGAACCAGTACAGCGTGTAGTGTTGTTTAGAAGAAAATAGGAAGTGTTATAGTCACCAGAGAGTGCTGAATGCTGAGGCAAACCCCATCATGGGGGTTTGTTCGCGACTTTTATGTTAGAACAAGTGGCTTGTTTGAAGGAACGATGTCTTTCCAATGATACCAAGATCATCTATGTAGGTTAAAAATAAATAAACTTACTACAAATTTAAAATCTTTAATTCCGATGACATTTATAATTCTAAATTGACGATAAACCGTGAAAGCTGTGACACAAAACAGAATATTCATCTGAAAAAAATGCCATAAATTGTATATGCATATTAGAAATTACCCTCAAGTTTCCAGCAACAGTTCTTTAGCCAGTATTGTACTCTAAGTTTTTGGTTGTAGTAAATTAAGCAGGGGCCAGTGACTGTTATCCAGGTGTACTGTTATGGTTTAAAAAAAAGTAACAATTTTCTTACACACTGTTATCGTGGTTTAAACTGTTAAAAAGACACCAGATTGTTTGAAGCACAGAAGCATAGCCACCTCTCCCTCACCTGTTGCTGTAGACTGCTTGTCAGCTGGCTGAAAAAGGACCTCTATATTTTTACCCCCGCTGGAAAGGACAAATTTAGCCGTTTGCAAATATTCACTCTGCCTAAACACAGTGGTGGCAGCATAATGCTGTGGATATACCACCTATCTGAATGAAACAATGAAAAACATACACACTGATATTTAGATAAATCAAGGGCAATTTTGAATATCTGGCTAACAGGAAGTGGATATGTTCGGAAGCTGGGTGTATAATGTTAATGGGTACACTTGAAAGCGCAACCTGCAATAAGATTTGACGAGAAGAGAAACAGCAGGCAATGACTCAGAGAGGATAACATACCAATGCTATAGAGGATAGCTAATTCCCAGCGACTAGTTTTTTGTTGAAAACATTTCCCTTAAGGATGACATCCAGTGTGTCGTTTTCAAAACCTGAACACACGATTCACAGTATCTTCTGTCCAGGACTCACTGACCTTTCGCACATATCCAATTTCCCAAACATTCCTCCCCCGTGGGTAGCTTTGAAGAAGTTGTCACACATCATCTCAGAGGATCAGAGGCTGCCGTAAACATTTTGCATCTCATGATTAAAAAAAAAAAAAAGATCAAACACTTGTTATTAACCATGGAGTCCCACGTAAAAGGATGTTGTCACTCATGTTGTGAACTGCTGATCCTGAAATCTGCAGCTCAGAATCCAAAATAGAAACTAGAAAAAGACAGGAAACTAAGTGGCAATGCAACTTTATTTTGACAGGACGCTTTCAACAACAAGGCAATTTAAGGTGCTTTGGGTGGAGTTAAAATAAAAGCAGCTATAAAATAGTAAAACCATAAAAAGACAACATTAGAGACACAAAACATATGATACATTAAAACATAAGAGGGTAACTGAGCTGTAATTTTTCAATGAAGCGTTTGTATAAATGCTAAAAGAGTAAATGGTAATTGAAAAAAAGGAAAGTGGTCTTGATTTAACTACCAGTGTTCGGGCAGCCAGTGAATGAATGAGCTGCTAATTGCTTTGTGTTAACTTGTTAATTACACACTCGCGTAAGTACTTTTACATATCAGCAGACTATTTAAATCACTGCTTTTTCTGAAAATATGTAAACAGAAGAACAAGTGTTGGATAAATATGATTTTTCTCTGTGGTTATTTGTACAGATGCACCAATCAATCAGCCACTGATCGGAATTGACCCAATTTTTTTGGTAGGTGACATACTAAAAATGTCGATTTATTTTCCTATTCATCAACTATATTGAAATGGAACCCTCCCAAACTACCTGATCCATAATACATCAAACCAACTGCATGTTTTTGACACATTTTATTTCAGTTGTAATAGAGATTATGTAAAAAAAAAATTTTTTTTATTAAACTAAAAGTTAGGATTAAATACGTTGATGTCTAAACAGGAATAATCATGTTGTGTTTTTTACTTATTTGAATTCAAATGTACTTCTATCAAAGAGTTTGCTGTACATTTTTTCCTTTTATGTGTTTTTGTGGGTAAGAGAAAAAAAAAGGACAAATTGGTCAAGATTGGAATCAACTTAGAAGAAACGGATCCATATCGGCCAGGAAAATTTTGAGAGGTTAGAGTTTGGAACTGAGTAACTTTCTCTTAATTAGTTTTGATCTGTGATTCACTGTGTATATACAGATGGTATTGATTTTTCTACAAACTATTACCTAGATCATGGAATTTGTAGCAAATATTTTCCTTTTTATTTCAGACTTCATAGAAAATCGGAAATTGGTTTCAACCAGAAAAAGTATGACTGATGACTGAGGTGATTAGGAGATCAAATAAAAGCAGTAACAAAACAACAGTAAAAGCATTAAACATAACATTAGAAACACTTACTAAACGAGACATTTAAAACATATGGCATTACAGCTATTATTAATTGGTTTCTCAAAAAAAAAGTAAAGAGAGATCACTTTCCCCAAAACATTTTTGCACAACAGCGTAGAAGTATAAACTAGAACAAACTGGAAGGTGAATCACGTGTGTACAAAAACAGCGTGTTGTAGTCAGTTTATGTATGAGCCTTCTGATTGCCTTTTCTTAACTTCTTAATTACAAACTATGGTACTCTTACATATTACAAGACTAATTAAATCAGCTTTTTTCACAAATTGTTGACATGACATGTGTTGGATTAATGAAAAACAAGAGTCATCCAGATTTCCTGCTGCTTATTTGCAGATTTGCACTTTAATCCTAAAGATTGGATCTGATCAGTGATCTTTGTGTCAGATACTTAAAATCCATTATTTTTCCCTACTCACCCAAAGCACCCAAACTTTTTTTCTTTTTTTTACGTGTCCTGTCTGGCAGTGTGGTACTCAGGATTGGTATCTGAGTATATGCCCAACAGATTTACTTTCTCAAGCAGAGCATTAGATCTTTTGCTATAGTACTCCGCTTGATATATATGTATGAAAATTCTTTATTAGTGATTGCTCTGGGTTTAATTTGTTAAGGTTATGGACACAGAGAGGGAAAAAACGAGACAAAAAAGAAAAGAAAATGAAGCTGGTCCACTAAGAACTTATCATTTTGTCTATATACACACCAAATGATGTTTATTTTGATACAGCTTTGTTGAATTTAGATAAAAGTTAAAGACATGGTTTAATGCAAAAATTTGTTTTCCAAGGTGCTACTACAGAAAACATGCAGCACATTTTATTTTTCTATTTTTATGTGTTTAAGTTCTTGGGGAAAAAAAGTCAGATTCAGAACTGGGTGACCAAACTTTTAAATTATACAGGAATTTTGTATACCTAAGAAAAAATCTGCTGGCTATTACCCACTTGCTGTTTTCATGAAACCCTGGCCTGCTGATTCTGTCTCAGACCAATTAAAAAAACAAAACTATTTCTTCTATGGTTTTTAAAATATTTGAGCCACTGATTACACATAAAAGCTGAAAAGGGAAACTGGCTGATTCCAGTCTTTGATAGAAATTGTTACATCTCACATCTAACAAATACTGAATAAATCTAATTACTATTTAACATATGTAATGTTGACATATTTTCAAGAAAACGTGCTGACTTAATTAGTCTTGTAATTGGTGAGAGTATTAACCAGAGTGTATTTTTAACAATGTAAGTAGGCTATTCTTGTAGAGATCCACCCGATATGAGAATCAGATACTTTTTTTTGTGGGCTGTGATTTGGGACTGGCTAGTTGGATACATTTACAGTATGAATTACATGTACTTTTTGCAGTATATTTTGAGTTTTGTAAAAAGAAAAAAGAAAATCACAGAAATAAAAGCTATTCTAAGCTCTGTCTCTCTGTCCTTCTCATAAGTGTCCTTGTTCATTTATTAGTGTTAGGAAAGGTTGTCTCTGAAGGACTAAAAGCCCTCTACCGATGTGTGCAGTCTGGACATCTGCTAGGCTCTGAAGCTATTGTCCGAAAAGCTGTCAAGATGGTGGGCAGATTAGTTTAACAGTGATCCCTTGTCAGAAAGCTCCTGTCACAAGAGCAGCAGAGATTGGGTCATAACAGATATATTCACAATAATCATGGATCAGCAGTAGATTGTTTTGTCTCCATCTGTAACCAGAAGAGTCGCCATACATATGTTGAGTTAGAAGCATTTTTTTAGTTTTCCTTCTCTCTTGAAGTGGAGCAGACTCCATCAGTCTCGACCCTGCAAAGAACCTGCCTCCCCCTCTCCCTGCCACACTCTCCTGTGTTGCCGAGCTGCACCCCATCGCCAGCGGCAATGGAACGTCTCCGAAGGGACCTCTGTTAGCCCCCTGCAATATTTATTACCATCCATCATCCCCAGACCCACGCTCTGAGCGGGCGAGTAACAGTGGCCGCTAAGTTCTTGTGTTAAAATTTCCCTCGCTGACGACCATTAGAAGGGATTTATGAGAGCGGCTTCCCCCTCTGGAGGTGCTGTGGGAGTGAAACTGAGCATGTTTCAGAGCCACTGTGGTGCGAAAAATTCTCTGGTTAAACCTCTTGTTTAAAGGTTGACAAAACCTCTCTTTAGCTTTCAGTGATTTATTAAAGTTGCTACTCAATAAATCCTAAGTCATGGTATATCAGTTCATAAAGTGATACTCAGATTAAAAAAATACATTTTCAACAGAGCTTTTTACAGAGCTTTTTTACATTTTTATTTCTGTTAATTTTGATGTCTGGCTTGCAGGCAATGAAAACTAAAAATTAAATTAATAATAAATATTAAAATCACCGGAAAGACTGCCGACTTGACATGTTTCAAGAAGGCAGTCACTGAGACAAGACGAATGTCAGTAACTTTTTAAAGAAGCAGACTGTTCAGAGTCTTATATCCAGGTATATTAATGGAAAGTTTAGTGGAAGGAAAGAGTGGGTTAGAAAAAGGGGCACAAGCAGGGAAAATAATTGTAGTGTAGAGAGAATTGTGAAGCAAACTGTTTTTCAGAAGACTAATGGAGTGAACTGTAACTTAAGTCAGTGATACAATACTCCAAGAGACAGGCTACAGCTGTTGCATTCCTTTACTAAGCCATGCCATCTATTAGTTTTGCTTCACAGTGTTTTATCAAATCGAAAGTCAGAATTTTGGTCTCCCTGGAAATCTCAGAGCCCTTCACAGAAACAAAAAAATATTCAGGTGCTGATTTAATTTTCCAGCAAACCTTGGCCCTGGGCCACACTTGCCAAAAAGTGCCGGTACTTGCTTTAATGATCATAGTATCACTATGACTGCTATTGCACAACACCTTTACAGATTGAATGGCTAATTGCCTCAATCCTGTCCTACACTGATACAGGAGCTCAGATTATGCATAGATTTTAGTTATTCTTCAGCACATGACACACTTTTCAGTAGGCTGGCATTTCTATAACAATTATTGGTCTTGTATAACATTGAAACTATATGAAAGCTGACTTGGGGATTTTTTTTTAGTAATGAACAATAATCAAATCAACAAAAATGTTAGCTTAAAATATAGCCCTGTGCTTAATAAATCTATATAATGTCTGAGTTTAGCTTTTTGGTTTGAGGTTTTCTATGATATTCTGTCTTACTGAGATGCATCTATATATGTAGGGTGACATCAGGTAAATTGGGCCATCATATCAGATGAACCACTTAAGGTTTAAGACTCCTAAACCTTTTTATTTTGTACAGACAACGTCCACAAAACATTTCCAATTGTTGGTTCAAGTGTTGGCTCAAAAACAAACAATTAATGTGATTGTTCTATAGTGGCCAAAAGGTGGCCCAATGTACCTGATGCCACCCTAGTTGTTTTTTCTGCTCTTTTTGGTAAGGCATTGGCATTTTTTGGCTTTCTGTACATTTATTTTTTTTTTAGAAATTTATGTAATTTGAGCTACGTTCTTGCTGTGGTGTGAATGAAATTCTATGTCTCTTTGAAGACTTTTGTACTAAGTTTATTTATATATTTAGACATATTTGAAGAGGATTCTTTCTTATGTCAACGATGGCTGTGATTTAAAAAGTCACTTAGGTTTTTAAAGAGGATCATATAATTTATGTTTGCAAGACTACTGAGCTGGTAAATGCTTCCTTCGTGCCCCTTGTGTTTGCTCACCACCTCTTGAAGTACTCTTCAATCCTTCCAAGGACGCTGTTTTTAACATCTTTATTTTCTGTGGTGGTAGTTTGGACAAGAAACGGAAGCATTGTAGGGGAGGGGGTAAGTGGTGTAACCTCTATGCTACGTTTAGGTCAGTTTTAATATGGGATTCTAATTGGTCTCCAAAGGCTAAGGCCCTTGTCCCTTCCTTCCTTAAAACTTAGTGATGTGACAGCGTTGAGCGGAGTTGCCCAAGACTGGTGGTGTTCATTTGAAGTCCGCCGAACATGCTCATTATCTCCATCATAAAACAGGATTCATTTAGCCGGAAGCTTTGGGGTACTTTTCTATTTTGAAAAAAACAAACAAAAAAACACAAAGAGCAAAAATGTGAAGGTAATACTATAGACTGATCTTGATAGCTTATGTTACTACAGATACATTAAAACTAATACATTTTTGCAACTGAACGACGAGTTACTCTACTTCTCTCATGATGTTAAGAATCCTCTAACCTTTAAAGGTGATGTGTTGGAAATATATCTCAAAGCAACAGCTTACTTATGGTTCCCTTTTCTTCTCTTTTCTCTTGAGGCACCATGTATCTTCATTTTTCAGAGATTATATGGGGATTGTGAGACTTGTCTGCTATCATTGCTGCCTTCCCTGTTGATAAAGTTTCACTGACTGTAGCATAAATTGTGTATTGAGCTACATGTGGGTAAAGACTAATTAGACCCATACATGTCTTTTTCGCGATTCCCCTATGTTAGAGCAGTTCACTGGACTGTTGGGAACAAAGAGATACTGTGGCATGTCTTGCATAAAACATTCTTATGAGTTTGTCAAGACGTTATCAGGCTCAATTTGGAGCAGCTGCTCCTGATGAGCTTCTCACCAGCCATTGACTGGATCTCCTCATTCACACAAACAAAAGCTCCCTTAGCTCACCTCTATGGTGCTCAGTCATCATCCTTGTTGTGACGCGAAGCTCCTTATCCGCTCCTCTGAATCCAACCTGAATCATTCTGAGCTTCAGCTGCTTCATTTAGCCAGGAGCTTATCCAGCCAACTCGTAGGACCAGTTCCAGTAAGAACATCCAGCTCTGTTCCAAGCTCGTCCTTTCCCTCCGCTCCAACCGGACCATCGTCTTCATCCTCGCTCTGCATTTGGAACATCCATCTTCCAAGCAGTGATCTCTGTCTACAGCCTGACAGTGTTTTAATGTCTAAAATAGATATCAGAAGGTTTGAGATTCAAACACTTTGATAACCTTGGACATAGTTTGGATTTTATACATTTTTAACTTTGATAACTACCAAGGTAAAGAGAGGCAAGATTGGTGTGTTAGCTGATTAAAATCTGCTTCAGATAATTATTGTGTTTACGTCAATGAAGCATCAACAGTAGATATTTTGCTGATTAAGGTGGAAATCTTAATTTTACTAGGATTAAATGGTAAATTGACTGGATTTATGTAGCAGTTTTCTAATCAAACCGACCGCTCAAAACACTTTATAATGGAGTAATTTGCACCCATTTACATTCACATTCACAGATACAGAGCTTGATCGGCAACTTGGGTTCACTGACTAATCATTTAACATTTTGACTGAAGAATTAGCTAGATTTCTATGATGTACCAAAAATATTGTTCAGCTGTATTTAAAGAATTGTTTGGATTAAAATTGTTAATGATTTAAGTAGAAAAAATCTGAGACTTGAAATGTTCAGCAACAAAACATACAAGTTTGACAATAAATGTTTGCATATACCCACTAATAAATAAATATGTATATATATATATATATATATCTGTAGTATGTGAGTACATTGAAATTAGCCTGAGACACTGGCAGATGTAGCTAAAAAATGTTTGTGTGGGGAGGGGATAGCACCACAACATACTTGTTTTTTGGGCACCAAAATGGCCAGCACAGGCTCTGTATTGTGGCTAAAAATATAGCTCTTCTAAAAACAACGATAAAACCGAGTACTTCAGACTTAAAGTATTTAATAGTAGATGTTTGTCCAAACATGGAGTGACAAAGTTTACTCTCATAGTTAGCCCTAGCCCAACCCCTCTAGCTAAAACCCTTAAATAGTATTTAGCATCAAGGTCTGAACGTATGTTTGATATCTGCTGCTTCTGATGTCTGCTTGGCCGTCTAATATATATTACTTATCAGAACATTACACATAGAAGGTTTTTGTTTTGAAGGCATCTGCTGTCATAGATGCCCTCAACAAAACAGAGAATAAGTGATAAAATCCTAATTACATAAGAAACATTCCATTACTATGAGAAGCTTTGTGCATAATTTCAGATCACCATTTTTTTTTTTACAGCAATAGACTGCAGATACCGGTTTTAGGTGATTAGGTTTCTCTTTAAGAGACAGAGAAAGCATTAATAAATAAATAAAATGTTTCTAGTTTTCCACATCCTTAAAAAATATTTTAATAAGAAATATAGTAAAATCCAGCAGGTTATGAGGCAGAGTCATCAGTACAAATAAAACCCAACAAAGAAAAATGACAATATCCTATTAAGCCTTTTAAATTTTGTACAACTCAAAATGTGAAACTATGTCATACTGAATTTGTTTCGAGGTTCTACTTAGAGTAAATAACTTTATTTAACTTGTTGTTTGTGAGGTAAAAGATCAATTTGTTATTATTGTATTTATTGATTTATTGGAGCTGTACATGAGCTTTTCTGTAATCAATCATAATATATTTATATTATGTCCAGGGATAATACCATCCTGGGTGTATTTTAGTTTTAGAAAAAGACAAGTCCCTGTTATACAGTTCAACGGTTAAACCAGGTTTCACTAGTATTTTAAACAAAGAAAAATATTTGTTGACATTGTAAGCTCTTTCTTTAGATTTTTATAATTGTGACAAGCTGGATTATTGCAGTTAGTACCTCTAGCTTTAGTTAGCATAACTAGTTACATTATTCTCTAAGCATGCCCCATGTAGAGCTACAGCTACTAGCTGTCTTTTTGCTGAACATTTGTTAACAACTGAGTATTTTTTAAAGTGAAAAATGTTTGTATAAATCAAGCTCCTTTGCCTTATACACAACTAACTGACATCTTGCAGCAACAGGCAGGTTAGGGGGAGAGCTGCTTCGTGTTCTATTTTACCAAGACAAATTTACAGTTTTTCTTGTATCTTAAGAAAATACTTTCAAAAGGCAGCAGCTGTAAAATTCCAATGTTTAGGTGTTTTAAAAGTGTAATACATGTATAACTATAAATAGACCCAAAACTTGTCAAAAATCTTAATAGGTAAACCTTATGGTTGTTTGACAAGCTGCTAGGATCTTGTTGTTATTGGATTGGATATAACAGTCAGAATTCTTCATTAGTGTCAGGGGACACTGAGGTGGTTGAACGGCAGCTGTATTGTTCACAAAAGGTCAAGTAACTCTTGCAGTGTTCACCCCTGTTGGCCATGTCTGTCTGACACAGCCTTGTTAGCGTCGGGCTAAGATGTTGTCGGGTGAAGCAATGGCACCGCTATTAGAGTTATTAATTTTTTTCAACAACTTAATACACTTTAATTTAATGCATATTAATTGATGGGCTTCTGAATTCACATTCTCATAATCCACCAAGGATTTCTCAAAGGCAAGCACAAAAGGCTTTTATTATCTTAAGAAGGAAGTGGTCTTTTGGGATGTAAAGGGGCCCCTGCTCAATTGTGTGTTACATTATGAGACAGACATAAGTGAAATGAAATTACAACGTATCATCAGCACAGTGAAGGACCCTATTGAGTAATTGCCTTGGCAGAACCATTGTTGTAATGTCAGACGTGCTCTTTTGGATATGACAGAGGGTCTTTCATGAAGCCCTTATGCGAGGGCGTAAAAAGACAGTTTCAAGGTTAAACTGTGTGAAGGCCAAATATTTGTGGAGGGTGGATTAATTTCATGTCCCATAATGTGATTTGTAAGATCTCCTCCTCTACTGCCAGTGTTTTTTGGGAGTGTAGATGTGCAAGCTTGATCAAAGCAGAAAGCATGGTTGGGGGGCTGCTGCAGCTATCGTTTGCAGTTCTGTGTTTTTTATAGGAAAAGGGCATGAGGTTCTTTTGATTAACCTTGAGGAATAATATCAAAAGGTTCCAAGACATCTAGGTTTAAAAATACAAAGTGAAAAAGGCACCACACGATCAAATTGCTTTTATGTAGGATGCAAAACGATATAATTCACTGATTAAAACAATAGGCTGTTTCTAAATACAATGCTGGCATCGGTGAGCTTTAGGTCAGTTGAATGTGCTCAGCCTTTGTGACACAATCAGGTGTTTCTGACAAAAATTTATGGCATGGTTGGATAAAAGTGGGACGGTGTCCGGGCTGTTGATGAGCAGGGTTGCGTATAAACCGTGAGACAGAAGAGTATCTGGTGAACACAGAAAATAGTTGGAAATAACTTATTTTTATCCCAAGTCTTTTTGCAAGCCGGTCCAAAATGTGGCTGTCCTTCACAGTCCTCAGTAACTTTCGGATAATCTGGTCTTCAGCTCCAAAAGCCATAAGCTCCCGAACCTCTGCATCACTCCAGTTTGCCACTTCAGCTGATACAGTTTACAAATGCTAAATGAACTCCCCATTTTTACTTGCATTTTACATACTGTTCCAATGGTCACATTCCCCACATTATCATGACCTCAACCTCTTTTGTAGCAAGGTGTAATCTTTATTCATAAGACCAGCATTGAGGTAATATTACCATTAAGCATGCTGGTACCAATGCTGCTATATTACCCTAATATGCAGAGAATGTGTGTCTTATGAAAATGAGTAATGTCACTTATTCAAAAATTTCTGTTGCTTTTTAAATCTGTTTCTTGCTGCTTCAACTTTAATGCACACAAAATATATCCTGTTCTCAGGTTTCAAAAAACAATGCGCTGAAATGCCAGAGAGCCATCATAACAAAATGGTTACCAGCATTAGGTACGTGAAGGTTTTAAAAATGCTAAAACTTTCTGCTAGACACATGCACATTGAATTAGGCTACAAAGCAGAAAATCAAATTCTATTGGCTAAAAAGATTCACCAGTCAGTGTGAATTACAAAGGGCTCTATAGGAGGAAG
Source organism: Apricaphanius iberus (assembly GCA_028564705.1). Lineage (NCBI taxonomy): Eukaryota > Metazoa > Chordata > Actinopteri > Cyprinodontiformes > Aphaniidae > Apricaphanius > Apricaphanius iberus. The sequence goes on from JAPXFQ010000556.1 coordinate 1,862,277, forward strand.
AAAAGACTTCAGAAAAATAACGAATGTTTTGGAGCACCAGCCATATATAATAGTGTAGAATTGATCATTTAAAATCATCATTTGAAAATTTTGAAAACTTTGCTACATAAATTCTCCGTACCGCAGCTTTAAGTAGCTGAAAGTGTATTTCTACATTTTTGCCTTGTATCAGAAACAAAAGAGAAAATAAGAATATTTTAACAGTTGTAATATCCCATAATATTTTAGGAGACCTAGAAATAATTGATTTTCATTTTTAATTAAAAGCAATTAGATAATGTTACATTTTAGCTTTAAAATGTGTTATAAATACTCTGAAACTGTGATATCTTTGGTTACAGTTACTACACTGTGAAGAGCATTTTCTGTCTTCTGCCTATTTTGATAGTTATTACTTCACTATCATTACACATTTTTATCTGATTATGTAATAAAAATCTCAGCAGGTATTTCTTTAAAGTTTTAAAACAAAAGAGGATTTCTTATACATGCTAGCATTTGATTGCAACATACTCACATAAGTAAACAAGTGTGGGGATGTGAGGTTGTTGCAGGCAAATCACAGTGTATCATTAATTACAGGGCAGGCTGTAAGGATGGGAGACGGATTGTCGCGCTAACAGATGCCTTGTTGCTCGGTTGGCTTGCAGAAGCCTATCCAATGTTTCTGTTGCTTTGCATTTTAAGCCTTTTATCGTGTGTCTGTATATATCAGCCCAGCTAATAAAAGCGGTTGCCTTATCTTGCTGGCAAATTCTTTGCAAAACAGATGTCCTCATAGATATGCATGTAGTTCATTGGCTGCAGTGTAGATACATTTGATCAGTCTTATGTGTAGCTACAGTATGAGGAAGTGAAACAAACAGCTATTGGCATTTTTAATTGTCAAGTTTTAGCGTTTAAATGTGAGAGGTAAGGTTGTAAAAAAATTAAGCTGCTTTATTTGGTGCCTTCACTAGGCACTGTACACATACTGACATACTTTACGTGAACAAGCCTTAGCTGGGTCAAACTACTCGATCAGGAAGCATTAGCTAAAACCAACCCATTACTAAATCAGTCCAGGACTAAAACTAGCTTGGCCGAAAGGCCTTAAAATGAAGAAACACCAGGAGTAATGCCAAGCCTCAACCATTCCAGGACTAAGCAAGTACTGATCCAGACATCGAATGTTTGTTATCCGGGTCTAACAAAGTTACTTTCAACATCACTTTATAATCGCACACACACAAAACATATTATTTTATTGCCCTATATAATTTTCTTGATAAAAAATATTAAAATATAAATGTTGTAAAGTCATTATAGCTAAAGGTAACTACATACACTTGTATTCAATGTTATATATTTTTTTGGGCCATAATATTAAGAACATCAAGTTTGACACTATCGATCGTAGCAGCAGCACTGTCACTTCACAGAACACAAGGCAAACTGATTACTTAATTTCTGAGGCATGTCTATAACTTTTTGTTTGTGAAGTTATCATGTGGAGAACACATGTAGGTAAGACGTGTTTAGAGGCTCAATATTCAGAATTTCCGCGCTCAGCCTCACCTTGTTCGGCTGAGACATGATAACCAGGAGACAACAGAGATGTTGTTATTGTTTGATGTAAATCACAATACAGCAATTTTTTTACTGAGATAAGATAGTTACATAAAAGCATGTCATGTAGCAACAAAAACAAGTTAAATCGGAAAGTTTAAATACATGAATAGAGCAAGCTATCTTTCTTTTTGAAAAATTGTGTGACATACTGTCGACTTCGGAGTTATGTCTTCTCTTTGCTTCTTTTCTTTCCCTTTTTGATGCCCTGACTGTTGATGTGAAATGCATGCATGTATAACTGTCTGCGCTGCATCATAGTGCAATTAGCAAGAGTACAGTAGCGATTGTGGCTCAGACAGCACAGGTGGAATGAACCATTGTGAGGAGGAGGGGTGTGACTGAAACAGTAAATACATTATTTGCACATTTGAAGTACATATAAAAAAAAAATAAAAAAAAAGAAATAAGAAAAGAAATAGGGGTCTGCTCTTCTGGGCCCTTCATCAGCCTGGGCCCTTAGAATCGTCCTAACCTTCAAGCTCTTTATGGCGCCCATGCTTCGATGGTCACTCCTCTCCTTAGATGAATAACAGTATATCCAGGTCTCTGAAGCAGCTGCTTGACTTGCTGACTCCAGATTTCAGGGGTGAAACCTGGAGTCAGCAACCCCTGAAACCTGATTGGCCACCCCTGCGACCACCCTAAATCTGGCAGATCTTCACATGATGTGATATTCGTCAGATGTTGGAGATATATTGAAATATAATGCTTTTGCAAAAGCAAATTGTATATGAATACTGTTGAATATTTGTGGTAATTAGTGGGACAAAAATTATTGGAGTTACTATGAAGTCTGAAAATACTAAAATGTAAGGTGGCCTAGTTGTTATTAGAACTAACTGGATGCTATGAAATGTTATGTTATGAAAACATTCTGTTCCCCTAGATGTTGCCTTTTTACAATTAATCACTGATCAACATGATTCTTACAAAATATATATAAAGTGATTTCATTTCTATGGTTTAGCAGGGATTGCTGTCATTCCTACAGGTATAATTAACAACAGTCATATGATAAAACTGTATACACCGGGAGTTATTTCTTTACATTTTGTATTAATCTTCAGGTCTACAAGGATGAGTCTGTAGCTACAGTAAACTAATACCTAATGCTGATGACTCCAAGATTCCTTCTGCTGCAGCAACACATTCTTTACCATCTGGTCCCCATGGTATATATCAATATTTCCTGTTTTCTACACACAATTCAACCAGGGAATTTTAATCTGAGTTTTAATCAGAAATGTAATTTTTTTATTGATATTTTTTGAAAAAATGTAGATATACATTAAACATACATACAATTTGAGTAATTTTCAGATATTTCAGCTGCTGGGCCGTCTCGGCCACACTTCATTTCTACTACAATCCAAGGCAACCAGTAAAATATGTTTCAACAATTACTGGTACAAGAAATATCATTGGCTTGCATATTCACAAAGCCAAGACTCATCTTACTTTTTTGCAAAGCATTTAAGTCAAATTAAGCCACTTTCAAGTACTGTAGAATATAAAGTGTTTCTTGAAATTGACAGGGATGTTTTCCATTCTCTTTTTAGCAGTTTCACTACCAGTAAGTACTGCAGCATGTCAGAGAAGCTTTCCAGCTCTTAAACTAATCAAAACCCATTTGCGCACAACTATGTCTAATGGGAGGCTGTTCAACCAGGGCGCCCTTAGCATTGAGGCTAGAATAGCAAAGCCAATTGACATGTATCGGTTCATATACGTTTTTTCAAGTAATGTCAAGAACAGGAAATCTATTGAAATCCATTTTAATATAGATAAATGCACATGTTTGTGCAGTTAATATCTAAAATATGTTAACTATTTGTAGAATTGTCAAAATGTTAGATGAATGCATAACCTGTAGTAATAATAAAGAGAAGAACGTAAACTCTGCACATCTTTGCAGGTATTTGATTTCTATATTCTATAATGTACACACGTATTTAAATTATTAAGCTATTTTCTTTACCTGCTCATTACTGTTCAGTATTAAGGAGCAGGAGGGTGTAGTGTGTGGTATATCAGTTGTAAATTTTCTTATTTTGGCCACCCCTCATTTAGAATCAGAATCAGAATCAGAATCAGCTTTAATCGCCAAGTATGACACATACAAGTATGATGCATACAAGGAATTTACAGATACAGTACAACCTGTCCAATCCAGGTCACTGTTGGGCATGCAGCCACCGAGCGGCGCTCCCGGTAGTTTGTGTTCCGTTTCAGTAAAAATCTTCTTGCTACGCCTCTGCCGTTTACCACCTTAAACTGGATAAACTGGTGCCGAGCACAAATTGAAGATGAGTTAACCAACCTAAGAGGAGAAATTCCTGCATCGTCAGATATGGGGAGGCCTATATCTTCCTCCCAGGCCATCTTAAATTTATCCACAGGAGGTTTTTTTAAGATCTACCATGATATTATAAAGAATATAATTTAGCAATAAGACTCATCCTTAGATGCATTTAATGACATAATTTTGTTGATTACTCTGCCTCCATGGTAGTTGAGAATAGGGGTAGTTGTGAAACAAAACAAATGATGTATCTGAAGATAGCAAAGAAATAAATAAATCAATCAAACTTTATTTATAAAGCGCTTTTCAAACAAAGTTACTCAAAGTGCTTTACAGATTTAAAATAACCCCACAACCCCCTTCAAAAATAAAATCATCAACGCAAATACAACCCCCTCCCAACTCAACCCATCAGCCATACACACACACACTTAAAAGCTACAAAAAGCGGTCTGAGAACAGATGAGCCAGGAAATGCCATCGTAGGAGCCATCTGCATCGGCAGCAGCAGATCAACAGCACCAGGCAAGGTTCCGACCCAGGGCGCCCAGAGTAGGGAGGGCTGGTACCCCCACTTCCACCCAAGCGCTAGCTGGGGGGCACCCAGGCAGCCACCGCCGACCACCGCCCCCGATGCAGGGGGCCCCCAGAGAGGAAACACTGGCAAGAAAGATTAAAATAAGTTAAAATATAAAGTTAAAAATAGATAAAAATGCAAAGCAGATTAATAAATAAACAGTTAAAAGCTAAACTAAAAATCAGGTTCAAAAGGTCAAATTTCTCTTGGAACTGCGCAACAGATGCCATCAAATCATTCATAGATCTCTAAAACAAATGATGCCACTGCAGTGCCATCACAGAAAGCCTGGATGGCTTAAAAAGGTGGTTTAACGCAATAGGAAAGGCCAAAGTGTCCATATCTTTAGTATGTGTTTAACTACAGGGTTGTTATGAAATGCAATGGAGCATAAAGGCAGCGCAGATCCAACAAAAGCCAGAGGATTAAAGTTATGTTGATGAAGCTCTAGTGCAACCCAGTAAAGGCAGTCAGGGTGGTCATAATAAAAGGACCAGTGCACAAGATTTCTCAAGTTCGATGCCCAATAATAGAAGCTGACTTTCTGCAAGGCAAGCCCCACTTTTGTTTTAGTTTTTTGAAGATAGATTCTATTTAGACGTAGTCACATACCTTGCCATATATATGAGGATATAACAGAATCTAATTGTTGAAAAAAGGAGCCAGGAATAAAAACCGGTTAAGTTTGAAAAAGATATGAGTTTAGGTAGCAATTAACAATCAAGATCTGCTTGCCGTATTTTAACTGTAAAACATTTAAAAATTAGTTTAAAAATAGACAACAGTTTCTAGGGGATGCATTTCACCATTAGTTGACTGTGAACCCAGTGGCAACAAATGAGACAAAACTTGCAGCTGTTTTTTTAAAAGATTACCAGTTGACAAAAGCAAAGGGTAGCATTATGGTGGATGACAGCTTCTTTTTTTCTTGAAGTGGCATTGAGAGTTCCTGTATTATTCTGCCACTGCTCTGCTTTGATACTTTGGACAGGTCCGTGTCCACTATTTAGAACTAATCTCTATCTAATTATAGAGCTGAGAAAAAGGGTCTTTCTTTTTGAAATGGTGCTGCTGCTTTCACAGTTGCAACGCTCGGATGTCTGAAATTTTTAAAGTCTGTATGGAAGAGTTAAAGTCTGTGTTATTTCACAGTCTTGTAATATCACGTGTTCAATTTTGCTTTATGTAATGATTCTTTCTTATTTTATTTTTTTCAGATTTCTATACCTCTGATCAATCAACCTATTTATTCAGCACTAGATATTTTCTGATACCTACATTTGTTTTTGAAAAGTTGCACATCAGTTAGGTTTAATATTCAACACCCTCTTTTCTGGATTGTGAGAGACTAACATGGGGGAAACCTAAATCCGTTAGTATAAGTGGAACACTAAGTGTAGAAAATCTCCAAAAGCATTAACCAGGTACATCAGGCTTTTGAAGACTGGCAGTTTGTCTCATAACTGTGCCACAGTCGTCTGCCATGAGATGCATTACTCTACTTATGAATATAAGTTTGATAATGTGGAAATGTGTTTGATAGGGAATCTTTAATTTACAGATAATTTTAAGAATAAACAGGTCTCTACTTTTCGTTTCTTTAATTATTTGTGTATGTATGGCTGTGGGATTCTCACGATAGTACAAATCACTTTACCCCAATGTTTACACATAAAAATCCTAAAGAAAATGTATAATACTATCTTAATTGATAGGGTTAGGGTGGATAGGACTCTTGCCTTGCAAAAGGGAGGTCCTGGAGTCACATCCTGATCTGAGGTCTTTCTGCATGGAGTTTGCATTCCCTCTACTCTCTTAGAGACACCCACTTTGACTACATGCACGTTTGATTGCATATACATTAATGATATATATAGCAATATATTCTTTTTTATGACAAAAAGAGTGCTTGTGAACATGATCAATTTTCAGATACATTGCAGCAGAACAACAACTTCAAAGAGGTTTAGACTGCCATTAAAACATGTTTTCGTGCAAAATGCATTTGAAAGATATTCTAATCCTTTTTCCAAAATAATGCAACACAAAAATTCTCACAACAGAAATATGAATATGTTTTAAGTCAAATAAAAGCTTATTTATGAAAATAAAGTGCAAAATTTCTGTGCTTTCCTGGTTCCTCATTTATAAATTTGTAATGTAAAGCTGCACATGTTTGATTCAAAAATGCTTCAAGTTGAACAGGTTTCTGTTCCGTTAAATGGAAAACAACTAATTTGTAATGTCTAGAATAAAGACAAACATTGAACCTCAGTATTCATTCTTCTTGCATACCTTAAGTATGAAAATGTTATCTTGATGACTTCATCAAAATGCATAATAACTGTATGGCGGTATGGTCAAAATTTCTACCTTTGGCTAAATTTATATCATTTGTACTTTATACCTTTTGTATTGCCCACTACTACTTTCAACTCTATGCACTGCAATAAGCTCTATCCAGCCGTTACCTTTGTTTGTTAGATAAATTCACTTCAGCTGTAGAAACTCTCTTGGTTGCAACACTCCTCCTTCAGCAGTGTGAAAACAGCCCCATGTGGAGTGTTGGCATTTGAATTTCCTTCAAACTGGACCTCTTCTCTCTATAAGTACCCTATAGCAACACCAACGCAGCCCTGTGGTGCAGTTGTCTGCCTGAAAAGACTCTCTGCTGCTTTCTTACACCGTTTTTAACTCGCCTTTTCCCTTGCACTTTCTCGTCTTTTTCACTTCCACAGGTAGTCTTCTCCATCCCTCCTCCACATCAAGTTTAACAGGCTCATTGCTTATGTAACATGTCTAAACATTTGTGGAACATTAGGAGAAGTCAGGCATGTCAGAGCTGTGCAAAACGTCCCTCTGTGCATCCCATAGAGGCGGGACAGATGGCTGTCCTCGTTCCCAGTCTTGTAATCTGCCTGTGACAAGAGATGGCATGTACACAGCGGAACCAGAGTGCCTTAACTAAGGCTTTACAGACAGTGGTGGACACAGTCATATGTACCCTCATCAGACAGAAGTACAACATAAAAGCTGTTTATTATCTGTAGACTACATAAAGCATTGCCAAAAGTGTTTATACTGCTAGATTTCTTTCAGATTTTGTCATGTTACCGTTGCAAACCTGAACAGATTTTATTTATAATTTTGAAGTGGAATGAAAATTATTCATGATTTTCAATATTTATTTACAAGAAGAAGCTTGAAAATCTAAAGTAGAGTTCTAGTTTTCCTTCACACCCTGGGCCTCATTGATCTAATACTGACATAGATAAATTGTAGTCCATCAAACAGCCGTACGGAAACCCGACTTTACACGTACCGCACCTGGTGTGAATAAGTTATAGATCATGAAAACACGCCTCACAAAATTTCACCACCTCCTTCAGGCCTAACATTGCCATTACATCATTTCCAGGGCTGCTTGCATTTTCACCTGTAAGCATAGTTTTTTTTCCGCTGTTGAGTGAACTCAATTTTTTTAAAATATATTTTGGATACTATTCAGAACATTATAACATTAACATATATAAATAGTTGTGTAAACAGGGCCTACGCTGTTAAATTCTGCCATACATTTCTCCACAGCTTTATCATTTAACCCTCTATTTTTTATCTTTGGCCTTATGATACTTATTGTTTTCTATATTTACTAATGTGATGAGTTCTGAAGGGAAACAAGTGGTTGCCCAGCATTTTATTTAGTGGCATCAAAGTTAATTTGGGTGAACTTAAATTCTTATTTGTTGAAGAATACTTAAGTTGTGTATTCTTTTAATTCACATTACCATTATGCACTCCTACCACATCAAATTCCAAGAATTTGAATGAAACTTTGTGGTTGGTACATGAAAAATATTGGGATAAAGTTCAGGGGTTTAAGGCACAGCAGATTTTATGGAAAAGTTCCTAAAACTCTAAACAGCAACTAAAGACCATCAGATTCTTTCATCGGGTCATTCATCAAGACATTAAAGAAGGTGACCCGGTGTTGTTTTCTAATTCGCTCGTTAATCACTGTCCATTCAGACGTGTCGGAACGCTCTCACTTTTTTCCCCTTGAACAACTCTCAGGGCAGAGTCCATTACTGAGTAAACACACAAGAAATGAATGAAGATGCCGAGCACTGAACACCCAGAGGTGCGATCAAATGGCAGGCTTGCTGATGAAGAGCTATCTTTATGGCTCACAGTCTATAAAGAGGAGGCTCTTCCCTGCTGGCTCATAATGAACATCTACCTTGTGTAAAAGTTCGAGTTCAACCTTTTTGTCCCTTGCGCTGAATTACGGGTCATTTTCATCAAAATGTGCCCTAATTGAGCTCAGAATCGAGGTGAGGGAAGGTGGGGTGGGGGAGGCGCTGATCTGCCAATAAGGAGAATGAGTTTTTGGCTGATTTGGCAAGGTGACTATCTTATGGCAACATTAACTGTGTTGATACGAATAAATTGTGACCGTTATTTTCCCCTTTGTACGCTAATGAAAGCCAGTTTTGTCCTTGGAGGATTATATTTTTGGCCTCTACTCTCCTTTTCTTTTCTCTCTCTACATGGTTACGCCTCCTCCAGATGTCCCCCGCTGCGGGAGGCTGAGAGGCACATGTGAGGAGCTTACTGCTAACAAAATACATACACACACACACAAATACACACAATCATCACCTCTGGGGGCGGCCACCTCAGCTGACCTGTTATGAAATAAGGCTGCATGGGCTGTGGAGCAAAAACTGTGCCGTTTTTGTTGAGATGAAAGTTAAATAGTCCTGACAAAAAATGGCCTCTGTGTGTGTGTGTGTGTGTGTGTGTGTGTGTGTGTGTGTGTGTAATAAGGACAGGGTGAGCATCTCAGGAAAGGAAAGCGTTTTGGTAAATCACAGACAACGTACCATCTGCACACAGCGGGTTGCATGAGCGACACTGGACCACTACTGTGAGGAACTATTGCATTGTTATTAAATGGCTGTTGCCTCCCTGGCAGCCATATTAAAGCTTCAGATTTTGTGTCAGATGCAAAGCATCGAAGAGGGAAAAAGTATACTCTGAACCAGCCTGGCCTTTCAGTGGGATGTGTTACTATGATGTCCCAATTTGAAAGTTTATGACAAAATTGGGAATAATGCAGAGAGATGAGGTGCAAATTTTGCAGCTAGTTTCTGTACACTGGTTTTTCCTGAGTATAGATGCAAGTTTTGATCAACTGTAAGTTTAGCTGATGTTGATTTCTCTTTAGGAGCTATAGTAAAATAAGATATACACAGCATTTAGTATATTATTTTAGCATGCTAATGTCATTAGTTACATCAGGAGCAGAGAAAAAATCACACCACAACTAGGGCTTTTTTTTAACAATTGAAGAGTTCACATTTGAATATTGCTTGTTATATTAGCAAAATTCTGTGACAGACTGGCGACCTGTCCAGGGTGTACCCCGCCTCTCGCCCGTTGACAGCTGGAGATAGGCACCAGCCCCCCCCGCGACCCCTGGAGGAACAAGCAGTTCAGAAAATGGATGGATGGATGTTAGCAAAATTACTGTGGCAAGCACTAAAGTGTCTATGTATGGTAAAATTTTGATCTTTACCTTAATACAGACAGTTATGCCAATTTGCAGCTTTTAGGACAATTAATAGCGACTGTGCTTGTTGAGGAGTTGGCAATACTACAATCACCATGATCCCTCTGAATTCCATTTGAAATGCCTGACTGTTACTGATAACAGTTAACTAGTATTTTAAAACTCAGTAACAGCTTCCACACGTTTACATAGCATCACCTTGTCGGGCTAAAATATGGTGAAGTATGGTGCGTTCACTGTTCTGAAAAACATCCGGCTTTTTTTTTTGTTTTTTGACCAAAGTCCGTGTGGAAACTGGACGATTCTGGTTAGATCTTGTGCATATCTAACTAAAAAATAACATTTTATAGATAACACTACTATCCTATAATGCTCAAAGTAAGACTATTTTCATCTATTCTTGCTGCTTTTCTGTTTCAAAAGAAAGCAATTTAATCATTTGGGTTAGCTAATCAAGCTGATTTTAGTACACTGCTGATTTCTCTGTGCATCTCTTATTTCCCTTTAGTTTTCATCTCTTTTTAACCCCCCTCTATCACCGTTACTTGCCTAGCATCTTGTGCACAGTGTTGTCGAAGCACACTTTTTTTGGTCTTAGATATTTAAATGTTCTTCACGGTCGCCGTGTTAACTCAATCCCTCAAGCGTGTTCTGCGGCAGAAATAATGTAGTTTCCCACTTGCAATTAGATGTATCTCTCTCCCTTCATGGCTGAGGAGTCTGTATCCACTGTGGCTGTAGCAGCATGTTGACTTATCGATGCTACGTGCCCTTTGTGTATTCTTAACCAGTGGCAGACAGTTCATAAAAGCTGCTGAAGAGTAAGAGTTGATTAGCTTACACTCGAGAAAAGAAAATGACTCTCAAAATTGTGCACATTGTTAACTTTTTCTTGTTAAGTTTATACATAACAGAGGTCATTAAAATTATGCAGACCTTGAATGCTTAGTTGTAGAATTGAATCTGGCTTGTACCAGGGCTTGTCTGTAACCGTTACTTGTTATATAGGAATAAATGTGGATTTATCCTTTTTTTTCCTTTCTGCATTTTTAACCTCGAAGAACTTGCTTTAATCTTGTATCTCGTGTATTTTTTTTTTTTATTTGGCATAAGTGCACCTCAGCACTTTGATTAGATATGTTGCTGTGATTTATTTCACATTGGCATCCGGACATTCTTCTCTCCAGTTGATTTGTGCAAATCACAAGAATACCCAATATGTTGACCAAACAGGGGTGTAAAAATTGGAATAAGGAAAATGAGGAAATTGAAATATTGTGGTTTTATCTGGAGAAAATCTATCTCGCAAAAGGTATCCCATCACTGTCAGTAGGGACTTGTGGGATTTTCACACCTCCTAGTTTGTAACCCATTTTATACCTGTAATCAATTCATTTCATACTAATATACTCATCCATTGTATATCAGTTTATTTCTTTTCTTACATAATAATTATAACGTATGGCAACAAGTAATCAGGATAATGTTCACATCTCACCTATTAACTAAGTTAATTAAGGTTTATTTTTAAAAATAAATGCTAGAAGCACTGGCTGCAGTTCTAATTGGTATTTGGTAAAAAAAATGACATGTTCTCGAACCTGATCAAATTAAAATAACTCAACATGCACACACGTTTTGTAAGTTTAGGGTAGATTATCAGAAATTACATTTCTTTTTTTTTGTCGTCTGAAAAGTTGGCTAGAATACAACAGAAACTGTAATATTGTAGTCCGACTTCAAATTAGATTGGGACTTTCAATTTCTTTGTTGAAAATCTAAAACACTTTTAGTGGTCGATGCTGTACTGACTAGTTTTTAAATGATTACATGGATTCAAAAAGACAATTTCTGATTTGTTAAACATTTGTTCCATTGATAGTCACAAAAAAGATGGTTTTAATTACACCACTGTGTCCATTGCATACATAATTTGTGTTGTAAGTCACAAAATAGAAATTTACTAATTGTGGTGAGTAATTGCAATTAGCAACAGAAGCAGGTCATAATTGTGTTTTCCTTAATTTTATTATTTGAAAGACAAAAGTTACATGTTAGCAAATATATACATTTCACTACACAATATGCTACATTTTTTAAAGAAAATAAAACTGAGAAGTGCTAATTCATAATTTTTGGTTCCTATTCATGAAATCAAAACTCGGAACTCCGACTTTCAATCTATAAATGGTTCAGTCAGCTTTGAGATGCTTTTCTGAATAAAATAAAATTCTGACAAAGGTTTGGAAGAGGTGCATTGATGTCAAGTGTATATGGGGTGGTAATCTTGTAGTTTATAACATTTTTCATTTGATTCAAAACTACTACCTCTAAAAGCTCCTAAACAATAAAGTAATCTGTATTGGCCAGCAAAAACCCAATCGGTGCATCTTTAATTTCCACAAAACATTGCCACATGTCTGTGCCAAACGTAGCTCTGATCGAAAAAAGTATTTTGGTTAGCCCTCAGCATATTTTGTTAGTATCTGGGCAAGGAGATAAGAGTTAATATCATGCAGCAAAGGAATGATTATTAATACAAAAAAATTCCTAAGCGGTACAACAGTTTGACAGAAAAATAAACATTTGTGCATGCTGGGCAGCACTTGTTAAAAGTGGAGTCAAGTAACTGTCAGATCAGCAGCTCAGTCAGTCACTGCTTTACTTACTCCAGCTGCGGCGTGAGGAGGGAATTTGTGAGTGGCCATAAATATGTATGTGCGCTTGAACTCCTGACAAAAGTTTTTGAGCACTTTTTTGTGTATGTGTGTATATGTATGTGTGCGTGCTGTCATGCGGTTTGATGGAACCTGACTTTTGGAAGAGGTCTACGAGGAGGATTTAGTTTTTGACAGCTTCAAATTACTGTGCCAAGAAAGGATGGGAAGAAAGAGGAGGGGGGGACACATGGGATGAGAGAAAAAAATGGCTCCTGCTTATTTAAATGTCACTCCATTCAGGTGAATATGTAAGCTCTTTTTTTATTCCCCAACAAGCACTACATTTGCTTGTCTGACAATAGAAAAACATTGCCTGCTATAGTCCCCCCCTCTCTCTGTTTGGCTCAGGCTGTGTTATTGGCAGAATGCTTTAAGCTCTGTGTAGCTTTGCCAACATCTTGACAGTAACCACAAATCATTTAGTTGTTTGTTCTGTGTTGGTATTGACTGAAGGTCCATTAACTCGGGTCCTATTTGGATTTGACGCTTATTCTTGACTACTGTATATATGGAGGAGTATAAAACATATTAATTCCCTGCCTCTCCCGCTCTCCTATAACAGCAAGAACAAGACAAAAGAGCATACATTATTTTAAGTGGAATCCAGCAGAGGGTACAGATGAGAAAGAAAAAAAACAGTTTCTGGACATCCAGAAACATTTACCTTATGTAACAAGCAAAAGGCTGTTATTTCTTTCTATCACTCAGTGCAGCTATGATTGCGTAGGGGTCTCTGCCTGTCATGACCAAAATAATCAAAATACATGATGTTCTCCACAGTGATAAGAGTCAAATGTCACTCAGTCTAAAGTACCATGTTCAGACTTTCAAACTAAGCTTTCAGCATTGGTAAAGAGGATGGATTCCAGAGCCCTCCATCTCTTTTTGTTTGACAAATAACTGATGACAGTGTCTGATTTAGAACTCACACATCATACCAGCTGCTGGAATCAATTGACAAGTACCTCTATGTACCTCTATGTTTTCAGTCTTATGACTCCTGATAGTTATATTCATTTTAATATCTGAAATAAAGAAGTATGTAAAATAAAAATAGAAAAGGCGTACATTTAAAAAGTTGAGCACGAGGTTGCCAAGAATGCAGCCAAGAGTTGTTGGATAGAAAGTATCTACAGAACACCAAGCTCAGTGAATAATGAATAGTGAATAACACAATGGTCAGACAGGATGATAGTCAAGAGTCCTCTCAAATCTGAAGTCATAAAATAAAAATATATACTTCAGTTTGTCTAATGAGAAGGAGGAATATCATCTGACAGTAATATCTTAGAAGCCAAACTAAACAACACCCTACCTTAGGATTTAAAAGATCTGTGTGTCTCACTTTAAACTAATGCTGCACACATTGTTGATATACAGGTTTAAATACTGATATACAGTCAAACAGCAGCTTCAGTTAAGAAACTTGTCTTTTTTATGTCTCAAATGCAGGCAAAAAGAAAAACCCAACCAACTTGTTGCCACAGCTAATTGATTAATTAATTACACAATCTCCTGGTGTCAGTAGAGTGTTTTTTTTTATCAATAAAGGATTTATAAAATGTAAAAAAAAAAACAAAACATAGAAAATAATACATTTTCTAAGTCTATTGGCAGATTTCTAAAATTGAAATGTACTGGTAAAGCTGGTTATCAGAGCCAGCCTTCAGGTTACGTTAGCACTCTGTTACTTAACATCACACCCTTTTTAGATAGTTTAGTCAATTAAGGAAGTACAAGATGCCTATCTCTCTGCTGGAATACTATGACCCAATATAATGTTTGTTTTATTCTCAGAAATAAACAAAATATGCTAAAACAGGTCACCACCATATTTTCTTGACATCTTTTCACCTAAATTCTGATTTCATATTTTATTGAAGAGGTTGATGTGACTTCTTTTAAACTGTCACATCTAAACATGTAAATTCCTACAATTTAGTGAATAATTAATCAACATTTACTGGAGAAAGTACTGGAGGAAGGCTCTTTTCATATATCATTGGCAAATTTTGCTGCAGGATGTTGCAGCTTTTTGGACCATTTTACCTAATTTTTCACCTTAAATGTGGAAAACGTTGGACAGCTGCAGACGTTAGAAGGTATGTCATTGTTGTATCTTGTAAATATAAATACAACTGAACATATAAGCAAAAATGCAAAATTGTGGTTTATTTATAAGGTTAACAAAACACAGAAAATATTGCTGCATCAGAAAAGTATCTGTAATTGGCCTTCTGTGTGGAAACCCTTTATTAAAGCAGGCCTCAAGAACTTGGATATGCTTCCAAACCTGCTATAAGCTCTAACAGCACAGATTGGAGAGTTTTGCATTGCACTACTGCAAACAGAGCATCTGTTTTAACAGAGGCATTGCCCATAATTAAACCAACCTACAGGAAAGTGTGCTAGGGTTGCTCTCTTGATTAATGGAGCAATTAAATAATCCATTACGCTGAATTATGAATGTGCTAATGATGAGCCAATGTTGGGGTAATGATTCCTTGAGTTTGCTTGTGTAAAATACAAAAAAAAGGGGAAGTGAAGAGGACTGCGTGTGTTTGCAGATGTTTTTTTAATCACTGTGAGGTAGGGCTAAGGAGAAACGATTGTGTGCAACTTCCTCCTGAGAGTGGCAGCTCCATCATCGTGGGTCATTGCTTCGTGTTGTAACAAGGAAGCCTCTTGCTGTTTTCAATAAGACACAATGTTGTAGATTTAAGATTCTTCTGCTATGATTGGCCTAATTCAATGCAAATTTGATCTATCCACTTCAGAAGGAAGAAAAAAAGTCATTAAAAATGACGGCTTATTTATTTATTTATTTATTTTGTAAATGTGACTTCGCTGCTATGATTTTATACATTCCTGAACATGATTGGACATCTTCAGCTTGCCTGTTGTTATAGCTCTTCATCATGGTCTTTTATGTGCTTAGATGTCTACTTCTAAAATAAATTACATACACAGACTTTAAAGTACACACATTGGATTCTGTTTATTCTAGAGAAAAAAGAAATCTGGTTTATTTAATAAATTCCAACAGTTATATATTTAACACCAATCAGCACAAGTGTACACGTTAGAATTTTACAAACCCAACTCAACTACAGCTTTAAAGCACAGTGGCTGAAGTTGTTTTTGGTCAAAGCACCTCAAGTCCAAGGTTTACCTTTTCAAGATGGCAAATGGCTTTTTCTAAATGTTAACTCAGTTGGAGCTTTTTATTTACCTAAAAAGAAAAATACCAAAAATGATTGTGTTGATGTAGCAGATCTCACAGGCACTTTATGTACATTTATTTGTTTTTCTTGGAAAGCAATGTAAATGAAGGAGCCCTTTTCTTTGCCAACTGACCAGCAGAGCACTTTCTCTGGCATCTCAATAAAAGGACCTTAACTGGTAAATATGTCAAAAAGGAACATTTTTATTGAAGTTTTGAACCTGTACGTTTTTAAGGAGGAGTCCCGGGAAAACATTTTAGAATCCAAATGATCAAAGAGTCATTTCAAAAAAGAGATGTAGGAAGGTTGTGTTATAGCTTCAGCAAACTCACCAGTTACTTTGGCGATTAGTCGACTAACTTTTAACAGATTGGAATGTTTTTATAATTGTATTGAAATGACTTCTGTTGTAAAGTGCCCTGAGATTACATTTGTTGTGAATTGGTGCTATATAAATAAAAGTTAATTGAATTGAATAGCTTATTGCACAAGCATGTAGCTGCACACATATAACCATCATTAGCTTGTAACTTGAAATGTTATCTCTGAGGGTTACATGCTACCTAAAATTAATGATGGTTAAGATTAGAGCTTTTTCAAAAAAATTTAATTAACTGATTCTAAACTAAAATATTTGCTTTTGCAGCCATACAGCAAACAAGTGACTTATGTGTTAAGGAAGGAAAGTGAGGAAATCACTATCACTGCTATTGATGTTACAACTATCGATGCCATTAACACGTCTTCAGTCAGAAGCTTAATCAAACTTGTTGTAATTCAGACTGCTAATGGAGATCCTTCCTGCCAACAGCCATCTAAAAAGCCAATCTAAAAATTATATTCTGAGAAAATAAGTAATATTTTATTTGCAATGTAATAAAAGTAAAAGCAGCAGTCTAACAAAGACTTTTAAAAAGTGTATTCTCCATTATTTAGTTTTTCTTTGAATAGATTAACCCTAGCTTTGCTCTGGCTTTTTATGGCTTATGTATCCATGTGACTTAAGGGGTTTAAAGCACCTGTTCTACACGGAAACAAACATGGCTGCTATGGGCACAGTTCACTGCAACACATCTGTTGCTACTGTGGCGGTATAAGGGACATTTATTTTGCAGATTGTGTATAAAGCTCCTACTGCTCATTGACGTCTTGTAAACAGCAGCACTGCACTGTCTGTTCCGTATAAGACGGGATCATTCACTAGGCAGCAACTCGGGGAGAACCTAATGGTGGTTTCACATCGCACTTTGACGCGAGGCGGCAGGGCAGCTCGATTACATGCAAAGTCTATGGTACCTATGCAGCCGGTGTGCGTCAAGGCGCAGCAAGCTGCCAAGCATCTCGTCGCGCCCGTCGAGCAGCGGCTGCTGCTCCGACGATCCGTCATGCTGCATGAAGTTGGGAAAATTGAACCTTGGGGCAGCAAACGCGGGGCAGCAACCAATCAGCAACGGGATGCCGGCATACATAGGACAAACTGAGCCGTGGGCGGGAGCTACATGAGGAGCGGAGAAGACAAGCCGAGCCGCTGGCTGGAGCCACTCGGGGAGAGGGGAGCATGGAGGATGAGCCGTGCGCTGTAGCTACTCAACGAGCAGGGTCTCTGCGGTGATCAGAGGGGAGTCGGCTAGATGGAAGTGGAAGGCTGGGGAGTTGGAGACTCAGGGAAAAAATCGGACTTTATTTGGTGGAAGTTATCAGATTGTCAGGTAAGCAATTAAATATGTTCTTTTAACTTTCTTGTTATGTTAGCTAACACTAGAACAAACCCGGTTAGGGCAACTACGGTTATTAAATATACACTACTAGTTTCCTGGTGGAAGAGAAATCCCCACCCGCTTGCTGATGTACTGACGTGATGCACTGCAATCGACGCAGAGTACAAATGTGCAAGCAGCGGGGTTTGAGTTTTCTAATCAGCAACTTTTGTCCGTTTCAGCTGTTTGACACCTGGCGGCAAAGTTCGGTCTGAACGAGCCATAAGATGAGACAAAGGCTGACGTATTCCATTCTTCACACCAGTCAGTTTATGTATTTTTATTAGTCCCTTGAAAAAGCCAGACATTTTCATTCATTTAATAATTCTTCGCAGATGGCCCGCACAGCATGTCAAAAGTGGACATGTCCAGGGAAAAGATGATGTTTTGTCACCCTGGTGTTGATGTTAAAAGTTAGCAACCAATGAGCTAATTAGCTTACAGAGGCAAGTGTCTCTTATCAGCCTCAACACGCTTTCTTTAAAGGAGCTTGTCCATCACCATCACACCGCCATGGAAAGCAGGTTCTACCTTGAAGAATTTGCATTTCATTTTTCTCCCCTAAATTTTCATAAAATGCTCCCAAATATTACTATTTCCTTCGGCAGCTTTCCCTGATACCGGCTTTTTACTGAAGCCACTGCTGACCCGGACTGCCACATTTGGGTCAAGGGCAGAAAGGCAGACAGACAGATTAAATTACAGTGGCAGTTTTAAGAAGAATTTTTTTTGTCATCATTGTGATGAATATACTAAGCAGTGCAGCACTAGAAAGATTGTAGAGTCATGAACTTCAAAATATGCAAAATACACTTTGATCAGGTTTTTTTTTTTAAATAAACTGCTGACAGTCTTTTTTCATGTCAAGGTATTTGCTATAGCTAAACACAAGCGTATACTTCTCTGTTTTAATGAGTCATTGACAATTTGAGACCTAATGAGTCTCCTTCAAGTTCTGGGTTAAGTATATGAGGACAAAATCAAAATAAATATATTTTTTAGTTTCAAATTTTGATTTTGGAGACATTCAGGAACCTTTTTGAAGACAAATCACTATCTGACCAATACTTGAGCTAGAATAATCTTTGTTCTTCTGATACTGATCCATATAGATTGTTAAAAGGCAAGGCAATCTTATTTGTATAGCACACTTTTAAAATAAGGTAATTCAAAGTGCTTTACATGATTTGGTGGTAAAGAATCCAAACATATGATGAAAGTAGAAAGAAAAAACGGCAATACATATGAGAACGAATAGTAAGACAAAAAAACTGTATAAAAGTATAAAAACAGCAATTAAGTATAAAACATGAAAATCAATCAAAGAAAACATATCAAGGTGCTTTACAGGATTTGTTGGAGAGCATCTGATCAAAACAGCAATTTAGGAAATGCATAAAAAGAAAATGTATGTAAAAAATATATATTAGAACATTACTCAAAGGCAGTTCTAAACAATAGAATTTAATACCTGATTTAAAAGAGCCAATTTACAATAATGTAAAATTCATTACCCTCTTGCTAAATTGGAGTCTTTTGTTGACGTGTGTTTTTTTGCAACTTAATTTTGTCATTTATTAGGCCATTTTATTCTGAGGAAGTTATAAATTAGTACAAACATTTTAGGTTAGCATTAGTATGTAACTCCATTATGCAATGAGCAACTTCAGAATGAATGTTTTTAGAGTGCCTGATTAGTCATCTTTGGTAGGCTATTACACACTACAAGATGTTTCATCAGATTTACTGTCTGATACAGCTGGCTGGTCTATATCAAACATTTCATCTTTATTAGAGATCAATGTCTCTATCGTCTTTAGCGTTATATTTTAAGTAGCTTTCAATCTGCTTTACTGAGATAATTGTTAAAAAGAGTTGATAGTTTTTTCTCCATGGATTTTCTCACAGGCACATAAGTACACATAAGTTGTTGCATATTAAATTTTTTTTTGACTCTGAATCAGCCATATTTTCTTTGTCACGCTCTCTATTATATTTGTGTTCCTCTCTTTTGAAGCCATCTTACACCTTCTCTGTGCTCTTGTTGTAGTTTCCTCTTGGTTGTGTGATAAACATGTACTAGAAATATTTTTGAAGAGTTATAGTTAAGAGTTTCCCTATTATGGCACATGTTAGCTACCGGGGATTTTACCATATTTGATCCGTCAAGCAAAGCAATATGACTGATTAGCCTTAACCTTTTTAGGAATGTACATGACAACAAATGTTACATATAGGGTTTGTGTAACTTTGTATTGGAAAAAATGTGCAAAGAGAGAGTTTTTTCATCTATAGTTTTGAACAACTGATACGACTTTGAAAGCTTCAGGTCAAGCTGCATCTATTTTGTCTGAGTCATGTAGCTTAAGTCAAACAAGGCTAGATTTTAGACTGAGTAACTCTTGCAAGAATGATGTGCAATTTAGGTATCATACTGTCATGTTTAATAAATGAAAATATAGCTGGTATTATTCATACTTTTCATTTAGCCCAAAATTCTGTATTATATTTTTTGTACTAGTCTGATGTAATATTCTCTTTTCCAGTGTTGTATTTTCAGTAGCTGTAAGAAGAAAATCGTCTCAATGATCAGAAACTGAGGCTTGGAAATATCAGTCTGTGCTTAATCAGTATAATTCCTTTATTTAGTGAACTGAGTTATTGCTTTGATATAAAAATATCAAAGCAATATACTTTGTTGAAGAAAAGGATCCAAGCACTGTGCCAGTAGAGAAAAACAAGAAGATTATATAAAGTATTCCATCAGGTTTCACTGTATTCTAAGCTGCTCAGATGTCTATCAACATAGGAGTTGAGAAAACTGCTGCAGCTTTAGTTTCAGTCACGGTGAAGCTTCTACTATGAACATCAGAGTTATGTGGATTAGACAAGTTGTTCTAAGAGACACAATCAAGCATTTTGAAAACCGCTATCAACTCTCCTAACAGTGAAATAAAAGTAGTCTTTCTTCACAAAAAATATAATTAAGTTTCAAACACAAATTTTTAAGCAAAATGAGTTTATCTCTACGACCTAAATGTTGTTTTAAGATGACTGAAACATCATGTTTGTAATGTAGTGATTTCATCTGAAACATTTCTACATAATCACAAAACACATTTGCATTAAGTCCTGCTACTGGCAAGTTTGGTTTACCACAAAGAAAGAAAAAGCAGCTGTTTGACTTTTCAAAGCAGGAGCTGTAAAGAGAGTTCAAATAGAGAAATGTGCAACAAGAATGAATAAAAGTAGAAAATGGAGCAATTCAGTATATTTTAAAAGATGTGCAAAATAACATGACAAAGATCTTTATGAGCATAAAAGGGCTCTTGAGTGCTCTGCTTTGATTTTGATGAGTTTTAATCATTAGTTTGGTTGGTTTTTCACCTTCTATTTATCATACTATGAAATGTGTTCATCTCACTGAAATCACTTGATGAGTCAGCTTGGTGTTTCAGCTAGTTCAGCAAAATATCAGCATGCATCTTTGACAAAAACAGGACTGAAGAGATATGTAAATGTGAGTCTAATCAACGTGAGGAAAAACAAGAGACTGATATGCATTTCTCCACTCAGTTTTGTGTCATCTCCTGAGTGCAACACCATCTTGGCCCACTTCTGCCTGACCGACTACACTGAGGCTCATCTGGGCCATTCCCTCTTGTCTGTTTTGCTTAATTTGCTCCATCCAACTCTTCTTCCCTGTCTGGGGGCCCAGTATGCATGTGTCTTTGAGATAGTGGAAAGAGAATAACTCAGATGCACAAAGAGGCACAATGTCCCAGATGAAACAGAAAGAAGACTACAGCCAGCACCTTTGGTAAATCAGACAAAACTACCCAGCATGGATTCCCACACAGAGTTCTACACCAGTGTGTGCAGCCGTACACATCTAGGTCACAGAGAGAACGGGGAGTCTTTAATCCGTGTTACAGCAGCTCTCTTTTCAAGGACTCGAGGGTCTCTGAGGCTTGTCACATCCAATATGGTTTTCCCACTTGTCCATAACTGAAACATTCTTGCAGATGATGCGATCAAGAAAGATGTTTTCAGAGTTTCCTTTTTAGTAAGGATGTTGGAACAAGTGAATATTCAGCTGAATCCAGCCAAGAAAACAAGTCTTAGCCAAGTTTACATTCAAAAGAAATTCTTTAATTCCTGTTGTTTGTTTTTTTGTAAAGAAAGTTGTCCTCATAAATTGACACACCCTGGGTAAAAATATTATTTATTGGCAGTTTTTCAGAGAATATGAGTGGTATTCTGAGACTTTTGAAGCTAATTGTTATCAAACTATTCAATATCCTTGAAGTTTTGATCTGATTTCGTACACACAAGTTAATACACATGGGTGTAAATGGCTGGACACCCATCCTCGCCTATGTTTATATTTGCTTGTAATTAGTGTGCGTTTATAAAATGTTAGCAGCATTCAAACTCTTAATTTAAAAAAAACAAAGATTTAATGCACAACTTCCAGGAAAATTGTTCAAGATACCAAAAACCGAGCAACGCATACAGTACTTTCTGATAGAAAAAGAAAAACACATATAGCTTTTTCAAGATGCATAATATGTATGCACTTGAAGAAAAAAATGAGCTGCTCGGTTAAGTCAACAGAATAAAGTCACTAATACCAATACGACAAACGAGCCTACTTACAATACACCAGCACTGACGACCCTCTAAATCTAAGGCGAATGATGAAAAATAAACCATTTCTACTTTCAAACACAGAGGTGGATTGTTGATGTTTTGGGGATGTTTGCTACAGAGCATAAGGGGAATTTGGAAAGGTTGCAAGATTAATCCAGGAGTACGTTCCAACACGACTGATTTAAAACTCAAGGTAAAGTTGACTTATCATTAGCTTCAGGGGAAAAAGGTGGAAGTTTAGAGCAGCCATCTCAGTATCCTGACCTGAGTACGTTTGAGCTACTTCCTCAAACCTTGTTTTCATAAAGAGAATGCAAAATTGTGCATGAACCGGAGACTTTTTGTCAAGCAGATTCTGTGAACCAAACTAAAGTATAACTATGCTGGTCCTGTTGAAATGTCTGCCACCTTTTCAAGATCTGAGCGTACGGATGAGACTCGATTTGATCTTTGGGTTAAGGTAGAACACAGGCTGTGGTGTGTGCACTAATTTTTAATCATTCAATTATATTTGTAAAGAGTTCATAATTATTTCAAGTGGTTCATCAATGTAAGGTGTATTTTTGAGCATGGTATAGTTGAAACACTCATTGATACTTTAATGCTGAATAACTATGCATTGCAAATGTAGTGGGAATTTAAAAATAATTTTGGTATTACATTAAAACAAACTTCTTACATGTGAATTAAATATGTATTCAGTTTAGTTAATCTGTAACTGATAAGATTAATTTATTAATTTTTTATATTTGTTGTAACATATATCCAAAAACAGCATTAATAACTACAAAATCAAGATGACAAACAAGAAATAAAACATAATTACAGAATAAAACTGTTGTGAGCCACAGTTATGGCATATTTAACTTCCATCATCAGCATGCTGTACAGCTGAGACACATCTTAATTGTATCCGGATAACTACCTCTTACATTTCGTTAGAGTACAATGATCTTGCATAATACTTGTTTAGATTGTACAATGATCTTGCATAATGGTATCAAACAATGTTGCACATATTAGAGTTTAAAAATATCTAAGTTAGCCTTCACAGTCATGAAAAGAAGCATTTGTATTGGTAGAAAATACTTTTATTCATTGTTTGACTAGAAAGATGAACATAGATTAAACTTCCCATACAGAACACTAAAATAAAATAATCCTAGCTCAAGCTTGATGCTCATAAAACCTATTTAAGGTATATCAACTGTACCCCTGTTCCAACTGCCCTTTGTCTGCCCTTCTCTGGAGACTCCTGTTTTAGTAATGGTAACTGCTATAATTACTAACCTCCTGATATGAGTAATAAATGAGCACTTTGAACAAAAGGTTAGAGGTTGGTTGTTATAGTTCACAAAGAGAAGTTGGCTAAAGGTACTGTCATGAGATAATTTTCTTTTTTAGATTAATTAATTGTGATCTGTAATTAATTAATCTAATCTAATTTTTAATCTCACCTAATAATTGCTAAGAAAAAGCCTCATCTTGAGGTATTTTCATTTATATTCATTACACTAGTACGGTCCAACAAAGGTATTATATATATAATTCTAAAAGTGATTTTATGAAGTAATTTATTATATTTAACAGACTTAAACATGTGCAGTCCCAGCATTTACACTCTCTTGTTTTTTGTGAATAGTCCCAAGTGGCAACTGCAACCTTCTTCTTCGAGAATGCCCAGTTCATTAGTGTTCTGGACTTAGTAGGGTAAATATCTGCTCTGAGTCCAGCTGTATTACAGGTTAAAACAACATGTAATATACGCCTTATTTTTTATAACAGTGGCTTGCCATACAGCTGGACTTGGGTGGTTTGGTTGAGCTGACCCTTTGCAGTGCAGACTTGTTGCCTTTGTGGTCTAAGACGGGAGAGCGCCCCTTGATGAGAAGAGTAACACCGTTACATGGTTAACCCAAAGGTTTCCAATAACCCCGTAACAAGTTGCTAGATTTGTCACTATTTGCTTTTATTTTTGAAAGAGAATCTCTAGAGGGGTCTAAAAACTCGCTAAATAGCTAAATTGAGTAGACTGTCTCCAACTCCTTGCTCTACCTCACCTCGCCCTCCTCACTACAATAGAAGGCAGTCAGTTTATGATAAATGTATAGCCTTTGATCTCCACTTCAGGTTGTGGTTAAGCCCTAACAGCAATAGAAGCCCAAAGCTTAAAACGAATTTCATTTTAAGACAACTAGCATACAGAAACAATAAATTAAAGATTAAAAAAATAGATTTCCACGATTAAAAAACATTCTGCGCTAAAAATGGTTATAATTAATTAACGCAATAATTAAAACCCCCCAGCTAAAATAGTCAGAAAATCTGATCGGTACAGCACAGATTAAGTGAGTTGGATGAATTGATGTATTAAAAATGTTTACACTCCGTAAAGTTACATTTTTATAGTCAAAACTACTGGATGTGGTGTGAAGAACTTTCTCACACATCACTGGGTAACTAGGAGGCTGTGTCGAAATGATGGAGATGGACACATCACCATCCTTCATGGGTGAGGGATTGTACATGCATCAGTTCCATCTTTCCTCACTGCTGTGGTCAAAACTAGTTGCTCCAGGCTGCGGTTGGTTCATTATGCCTTTATCTGCCCCAGGCCTCGGCTCATTGACTGGGCAGAGACCATGACAGAGCCCTTTCACAGGGTCACCCGGCCTGCAGAAGGCCACTCAGCTAAGATATTTGTAGAAAGACAAACTGACAAGCAGCAGAACGATGCATTTGAGCCCTATCTGAATTTGTGATAGGATAATCCACTCTATGTTTTATGTCTTTCATATGACGTACAGATCAAAGAGATCAATTCAATGTTTGACAACTGCAAAGCAAACGCAGCAATACTTTGTAGGTGTAGCTCAACAAACAACCTAAATCATGTCTAATGAGGTTTGTGTTTGTCATTTTGAGATCGACTTAAAGTCTTAACTTGATGATTTTCATATCTCAGCGGAGGAGGAGTTAATCCATCAAAAACGAGTGCTTGCATGTAGCCGAACTATATTCCCAAGGCCTTTACCGCTCATCCATCGCCTGAAGAAGACGACCAGCTTATTTTCTCTGCATATTAAAAATTGCCTGGAGAGGCACCAGGCTAGGTCCCAGGAGGATGCACAGGGAAAAAGATGAGTGGTTGAGACAGACTGGAGGGGAGATTTGAGGTGGGCTTTTCCTTCCTCTATTTCATTTTAAATAAATGATTAACTAAATACGTCCCTCTCCGCTGTCCAGTTTGAAAGACAGGCAGGCTCTTAGAAAAAATTGGAAAATACCTTGTCGCTCTGCCTGTAAACGGGAGCATCCTAGATATATATATATATCGAAAGACTGGAAGATGTTTGAAAATCTGTATGGGTTTAAAGAGTAAAGCTTTCGAATGCTTACTGTGTATATGCAAAGTGAGTTGGTTTAAGGCCTTACTATATGCCTGGGGATAGATTTGTTTTCCTGTTCCCCTGAGGTCAGTGGAAAGCATATGTCTCAAACCACTTAAAATAAACTGGGCACCCCTTTTCCCTTTGTAGTTGAGCTGAATATTGCTGGATGAAAATCCAATTTCTTACTGCCTCTTGTATTCTTGGCAGCCTCTGTAAGCACTGTGATGCCATCTGAGGCGAGAAGACAAGTTCTTATTTTCTAGTGTGCATAGTTCCACTCTTTCATCCTTTAGCCTCCTTCACCCTTCTCAGTGAGTTGTCTTTGTGATCACTTATGTTGACTGACAATATACTCTTAAATTTATAGGTTCACTTCAAGAGGTGTACAGAGTGATTGGTCGGTTTCAGCAATTGCAGTTTGGTCGGCCATAAGCAGTGACTGCCTGGTCAGAAAATCTTGAACTTTATCCTGAGCATTGAACGCATCGCATGTAAGGACTTGCAGGCTGTGCTGACCACAAGTCTAATCGATGTAGACACTGTTACTTAGTGAAGATCATTTAAAGTTAGCTGTGTTCAGGATTAGTTTTGTGGTTAAAATGAAGTCGAAGAAAGCACAGAAACGTAGAGCTATAGAAAATGAACTGTTTTCTGCAACATACAGAGATCTGGCTGCAGTTCTTTCAGGGTGAGAGAGACCGAGACTTTCAGCAGTTAATAGGAAGGTAGAGAGGAATACTGCAAAATAATAGTGGGTTATATAAAAGGTATAAGGTAGAAATTATAATAATTTAACCAAACGTAGAGATTTTGACTATACCGCCAAAACATGACACATTTTTAAAATGTCATCAAGTTGTGCTAACATATTTTAGGCCCACAACGTGAATAGCGATTTTTAGTGTTTGTCCTTACCCTAGATATTGAAAGTTTAGTTTCTTGTCTTTCATTTTTAACAGAAAAGAAACCTTTTGAACGTTTAACTATTTTTAATTGAAATATATGCAGGTTTCTTGTACATTTTAAAATTCCTAAATAAGTAACCAGGAAAGCAGAGAGTTTTGAACTTTATTTTCATAGCATTTAGCTTGATGTGACTTAAAATACCTTCACCTTTATTTTCTAAGAATTTTTGTGTTGCATTATTTTTGAAAAAGATTGGAATTTGCATGAATTTTGCACAATAAAATTTATTTCAGTGGCATTCCAAACCTTTTTCAAGGTGTTGTTCTGCTGCAAGGTATCTGGAAGTAATAAGGTTAATAAGCTGTCATTTTGACATAAATACAGAAAAAAGAATAATCTATCACAATACATGTCGTCACGGCAAATGCTTTAGATTATACAACAATATAAATTTGAGGCCATATCACCCAGCCCTACCGTAAAATATTATTTTTCATTCTTTTGAGCTTTCAACCTATGTCTGGCATGGAACAAGATGTATTTAGAAACTTTAGCAGCCTTTATTACTACACCAGGGATGTAGTGTTTCACGAAAAGCATGGTGTGATACCTACCTTGGTTTACACAAATGGTTCAGTACATTTCAACTGAGACAAACAAAATATATGCTTTTCTTTAACTCAGTTTTAAAGGGTGGGGAAAAAATAATTCAGTGTCAATAACTTGATTTTGTCAGCTAATAGAATTTTTATACAACCTTATAACTATATCAACATTTTTCAGGGACACTTAAGAATTTCTTAAAAGCAGTGATATATGAAAATGTTTTTCTTAAAGAATTTTGTTGTTATTTGTGATATAAAGATATCCTGTGTATGAGTTGTAATTCAACGCACAGTTAAAGACAAGTTGCATGTCTACTGCCATTAAGTATTTTGCATTATTTAGGTCTGGTTTAATGCTACTGGCAGATGTTCTTTTAGAGATTTTTTTTACAGTTTCTCTATGTGCAGATCCCGCAGCCTTCTTTGCAGAGAATTATGTTATGTTCAATAAAGACTTGCATTCAAAAGTCTGTACAGTATCAATAGGTAACTGATTAACTCATATCTCTTTGATGCAAGGTGTTCTAATTATACTTCTCTCCTTGTTCCATGCATCTATGCACAGATAGCACTGGCCTGCACTGTATCCCACGGGCCAAGTTGGGTATACACTGTGTGATTTTTGGCCCATTTGCAACAAATTTTGTGATCAGTTTGTTTTCAAAGCTGCATAAAAATAAATATTGCATTTGTTTTGTATGGACCTTTACTTTGAGTTGAAACAAACCTGGTCACTAGTGAGTTTAGGGAAAGCTTAGTCATATTATTTACAAATTTAAGGATTAATGCTCTTTATTCAGTTTAAAGCTCTGGGAAAAGTCCAGCACGTTGCTCAAATCTGTACACAAAGTTTAATAAACCGAGGGTACAGATTCCAAATCCATATGCATGGATTATTAAATCGAGGATATAGATTATTGCACTTCAAAATTATTTATGAACCTGACCTACTGATAACTGAGAGATTTCATTGCTTTGTTTTGGTGCCTGAATTTAAAGAGCTACTCACCTCCCAGAGTATTCTGGCAGCTACATTTCCCACTTGAAAAAAGCAGTAAAAGGAGGCGTTTGCTGGCAGACCAAGGTACCGCAATGGGGAGGGCTGGGCGGCTGAGATCTAATATAAGGCTTGAGCCTTTAGCAATACCCAGTTCAGTTGTAGAGTAAAGTTTTAACCTGAATAGTGCACTCCACTGATGCTTTTTGGTAGAAAATTCATGTTTTAACCAAAATGTACAATGAAACCATAAATGATGAAGATATATGTAGAAAGTACTAGTATACACTCATCTATACAGTTTATCAGCCAAAAAAAAAAAAAAATCATTTAGAGGTGAGTTGCACTTTAAAGTTACCCTGTGGAAATCAGCATCATGCTCATGCTTGGGTCATTTTTACACCTGATAGTCTGGTAGACTCAGTTCGATTGGGGAAGTTGTAACACTGTTGCTTTTATTAACTTGCTTTCAAACTGCACTTTGGCAAATGAATGGAACCTTTGAAGAAACATATTTAAGTCCTCTCGTGTTTTGGCAGTACTGAACACAGGGACACTTCCTATTCCATGGAGTGTAAACTAACATGGAGTGGCATCAGAGTTTAGCTATTTTATGATTACTTTGTTGACTTTAGCAAATGTACCAGACAACTGCATTACAGCATTGGAATCAGCATGAGCAGAGTACGAGAGTCGTACGAGAGTTGTGCCATTGCTTTGGTTGTGTTTACCAAGAATACCCTACACCACAGTCCGTTTGCTGCCTTTTTAGTGTCGCCCGGCCCGGTTAGCGTTAGCATATGCAATCGAAATGCACCAGAGTTCACTTCAACTGAGCCGAAACCAAGATTTTTAGGCAAATCAGAGTGCAGTTTTTCTGTTCAATCTGTTTGATTGCGCAGTCATCCTCCCCATAGCCGACTTTCTAAGCAAACAAATTGAAGTTTGATTAATGTGGACTAAACAGGGCCAGTACGAATTCACTTAGTTCCAGACATAAATATACGGCAACACGCCAATAACACACCAGAAATCTTCTCAGCTTTATGGAGTAGAGAATAGAAGCCGACCGATATGGTTTTATAAAAGGCTGATGCAGTTACCGATTTTTAAAAAGTATGTCCACCGATGGCTGATACCTAAAGGCTATTATTAAGGCCGATATCCAAGGCATATATATATACTTTTTAGCAGCACATTGATTGTGACAGACAGCTGAACAACTGAACAATCACTGTGTGCAATTTAAATTAAAATCTCTACAAAACCCTTTAAATATTTATCATGTAAAAGACATTATAAAAACAAACTCAAAACAGTAACCTGAGTGCAAATGGTTTCAGAACAATAGAAAATAAAACAGTTTCAAGTTTCTTTATTTTCTAAATAAAAAAAATAAAATGAATTTAAACCGTAACAAGGATAATAGTGCAAATAGCTGTTTTTGGTAGAATCTGGACTTAAAGCATCAAAGAAAAACCCCCACAAAGTAAAGCATGCTACAACATGGTAGTAAATAATAAAATTAAAATATATATAAAAATAGTGTAGTCAAACATTAAACACCAAACTTAAGAGTGAAATAGTTGGCTGGCTCACGGTGATTTGGAGTGTGTGGATCCTTCTTTCAGTCAAGTAGTGGCTGCAGCTGACCACACAGGTGCCTAATTTTTGTTTTGTTTTATCGGCTTTTTAAAACAAATTTCGACCGACGGCTGATATAGAAATACTGAATATCGCTCGGCCTCAAGTCGAGAATAATGCTACCCCTACCCTACCTGTTGCTGCTCACTGCCAAATCACATGGCTGAAACAAAGTTATTATACTTTCCTTTGCTTGAAAGAAAATACAATTTGGAAATATTTTCAGTCATCAAGAATATGGGTCGTCATTTTGGAAACAACTACATAAAATAAATAACAAAAAGCTTGTTGAAGAGCAACTCACCGCCTTCCAGAGTCTTACTCCACCTGCATTTCGGGTTGGACAAATGCAGCAAAATGGGCCGTTACCTGGCGGCCCGAGGGAGCCGACTGCCTGTGGGCTGGATGGCGTCGACACTTCCTTAGTATTTCAACTCAGTACAGAGGTGTGGCCAAGATGGGGCATATTTTATACTCTACGTCGGTAGGATGGCTGTTGTGTGCGATACATGCTGAGCCAGTGGCAATGGCTGACTCATATTCAAGTGTAGTCTAAACTTTTAACCTGAAGAGAAGTTGATTTGGGGTTGAGTTGCACTTTAAGCTTTTATTATTCTATAAAGAGCAGAATGGCAAAATACCTTTCTAGCATGATGATTATATTTGAAAGTGTTGGTTCTGTGTTCATTCCTTCTGTATAATATTTAGAATGAAAATACAATTATAGAAAAGGATATTGGAATTGGTATTGGTATTGGTATTTTTTAGTGTTACTAATTGTTTCTCTTCTGTTAAAAAAGTTATCTGTATTTAAGACAAAGAAAAGTCTTGTGAAAGTTTCCATAGAAATCTTATCCTTTACCATATGTTTTACCAGATTTTTAGGGTATATTTTTATTAAATTAGTGAATGGTGATTAAGATAATTTTTTGCAAAGTCTTAGAACTTCATCGTGAATTTTATTGACACCTTTTTTTTAATCACAGATTTGGAAGATCTAAGTTTAAGAAGCATTTTTAAAGACACTTAACCATATATTGGCCCATATCTAATTAAATCTAGTCAATATAACAAAGATTGACATTTTCTCTATCATCCAGAAATATTTAATATTCAACCAGCATAGCCTTTCAGCAAAACCCTCCCGCCTTGCATCAGTGACAGTCTCTGTCCTTGTTGTTGTCATTAGCCAGGAGTCTTGGGTACTTCACCAAAGTCACCCGATACTTTTAATTTTGCAGCCTGACAAGCTTTTATCTTTGAGTCTGTTCTTCTGCACCTCTATTCCCACGAGATCCCCGCTTTCATTAAAAAGTTGCTTGGTGAGACTCTCGGCTTCGGTGCCTCATAAAACAAACAGCCATGATGAAAATAACAAAATGAAAAAAAGCACACAGCCCAGCACTGTTCCTATTATATTATTACTACATGCATACAAACACAAATGCACAACAAAATACTGTTTGAGATTGTAATGAGTCCCAGTAGCGGTGTCTTTTTTTTCCTTCCCACTAATTTGACATGCTTGAATTGGGCTGGGTCCCTCACTCTCCGCAGGCCTCAAATCCTCCATGCTGAGGCCTAATGAATCTTCTCAATGTATACAAACAAAAGGACAAACAAAGCATGCAGGAAGCACTCGCTTCACTTGAGCTTGTAATTGTCCTAAACATGTCAATCAATCATTGCATCTTGCTTGTATCTTACTTCTCATGCAGACAAGATTTAATATTCCCCCGTGAGAGCAAATTTGTCTTAAGACCGCCGTGTTACGCTGATGCATCGGATCGTGTTTACAAGTCTTCTTTCATTTTGCGGCAGAAGAGCTGAAACATTCCCCTCTGCACTTCCCAGCTCAGGAAGGTGACACGAGGAACAATGAGTTGGGGCCCCGCCGGTCTCCGCGGGCTCTCCTCGCTCAGGTTTCGGCCGTAATTGAATCGGGGCTTCTGCTGCTCACAGAAGACAGCGTGAGCAAATTGTCTCGGATAGTTTATAGGGTAATAAACTCCCTCCACGCCAACACCTGCCAGCTGTGCTTAGCTTTGACCAAAACCGGTCTATTTAGTGCGTCCTGCTGTGCACCTGCAGCCCATCCGTAAAATTCTATCAGAGCTCTATCACACCAATCAGCTTTCCCTATAAACAGTATCTCTGCTGGATGCTCCTGAATGTTATGATCAAGGTAATTAAAATCTTGATTCAATTGGGCATGGTTAACCTTGTCGGCAGGTTAGGTTGCTGAATCTGAAGTCAGTTAGCATCATTATGTTATCTGATCTCCTTCTTTTCTTAGCTCAGCAGCAACCTAGGAATTACTGACGTTAATTTGAGTTATGTTAGTCCACCCATCTATCCAGAATTTATCCATATGTCAATCATCCCTTCAGTAATCGATCCATCCATATCCATATGTCAATCATTTCTCCACCCATTCATCCCTCCTTCCATCCAACCATCATCTTAATTCTCACTGTAATTTTTCCTCTTCTCTTGACTTTAACTCACATTTTTATCCAAACTGCTTCTGTGTGTCTGTTAAAAGGAACAGCTGAGTAGGCGAGGAGTAGGAGGTAAAATGGATGCAGCGCGGATGTGTTCTAAGTTCTGCAAAGAGTCTTTCATGCATTCAATTTAGTCCCTGCTTTTGCCAGGTATGAATTTGTCTGTCTGCAAATAAAAAAAGGGTTCAATAATGCTAATTAATTCTTGGACAAAACTGCACCTTTAAGACATGATTAGCAGTTTTTCAACCCCTGCATTTGGTGTTATTAGGCAAACTGTGTGTTAACGGCGTCAGCAGCTTTTGGAGTTGCATTCTCATTACATTTACAGGGAAGGGATGAAGTGCAACGAAAACCGGGGGAAAAATTAATTGGAAGCATGTGATAGTTAGGACAGGAGCCTGGGTAAGGGCTGAATAAATCAGAGATCTGCTAGACAGCTTTATGGTGCTGTGGAAAGAGAAGTGGTCGACTTTAATGGGTGGAGATAGAAATGTTCGGTTACTTTATTTTTTTTCCCCTCTTGCTCGCTGCAACAAACACTCCCCCTCCTCCTTCTCCCCCTCTCATCAGCTTAGCCCCTCACCCCTGAACTGTGTAGCAAGGCTTGATGTATAGAGTTAATTCAGTCTGTCCTGGGCAATAATTCATGCATTCAGTGTCTTGCAGACACAGCACGGGGTGGAATTGTTAATTTGCACTGCTGAGATTACACCCTCAACCCCCTCTCCTCTTCAACACACACCTCTGTCACCTAATCTACAAACTGATCCCACCCTCTCGTCTCCTCCCTATTCTATTCTAGCCTCCACTCAGACTTGAGCCAAATCTAAACCCATTATTTCTCCTTATCGTCGAGCTGGACCCTCTTCTCCTGACCCTCGGTCTGCGGTCACGTCCTGAACTCACCCCACCATCCCCAAGTTCACAAAGGTCATTCCCACATAGGGCCATTTGCCCCCCACCCCACCCGGGCTATTCTGTCCCTGCTTTTATAATTGAGGGATAAATCCTGGATAGGAATCGAGCAGTAAAGTGTTTTTTGGAGTAATGGGGACTCTGCTCTCCAGGCTCTTGTTTAATCCGAAGAGACTCCTGTGGGGGTGGGGGGGGGGGGGGTCTTAGTTTTTTTGTTTTTTTTTTATATTGTCGCCTGTAATGAGAGCAGATGAATCAGTGCACTCCTTGACCTTAGAGGAAAACGTTTCACTTAGAAGGAACAGAACTGTTGGATGTTAATGAAACAATATTTGCATTATTGATAGATTTGTCATGTATGTGTCTATTAATTTATCTTTTGTGTTTTCTATGTATCCATCCATCCATCCATCTATCTATCCATCCAAACAGTCTGGTATTTCTGGAACTTTTGAAAGTAAAAAAGTGTGAAATTTTGACTTGAAAAACGTGCGTTTTTCATGTCATAACATTAGCTTCATGTGACATCAACAGTCTGCAAAAAGGACAAGTCTAACTCGATAGTAAAAAAAAGAAAGAACAAATCATAATTACCAAGCTGTGGTAGTAGCAAATTCAGTCATGGTAAGCAGAAAGGTCTAATTAACCTCAATCTCATTCAAAAATACCTTTTTTGGATGTTTTAGATAATTATTTTAAAGACATGGCAACACTTTGGAAGCACTTTGGAAACCTTTTCCTAAATTCCTAGGTTTTAACAGTGCCAACATTAGGCTTGTGCACTATATTCCAAGCCTTGGCTCAGACCAGCACAGCCAAAGATAAACACTGAGAAGCATTTTCCCTCAGGCCTCAAGTGCAACTCTGTATAAAGTTGAAGCCATCACCTCCACTCTTAACATGGAAACTCTCTCAAGCAGGAGTTAACGTAGAACAAAAATAAACTTCTTTACTTGGTCTGGCAGAGCTGCACAGCACATTGTTTTCATTTATTTTATTTCAGTTGGCAGGGGAAGAGGTGAGTTCAGTTTTCTTTTTTCATTTTAGCAGTGGGAGGGAAAGAAGGAAAAAAAAAAGAAAAAAAGAGAAAGGAGGTCACATTTTCTTGGCGTGCTGCAGGAGCGCACTGATAGGAGCGCGAGGGCTTTGTGTCAGGAGACGGAGAAACCTAGCGCTATGACAGGGACCTATTCTCTTCTTTAAAAAAGGCGTGACGACCCCTGTGACCCTGAGAGTTGAAATAGAGGCCACCGTTAAAATTCTCATTCCTAATTGAATTGGTAGGTGTAAAAATCCCAGACAGTATGGTTATGTTGAAGAAAAAAATAAAGGAGAAATGATTTCTAGAATTTTGGAAAATCGAAAAATGTGTGTGCGGTAATCAGTTTCATGAATACTGTTATGCTGCTTCACTGCTGACCTAAAGCCTGAGGCGGTCAGTGGGTCTTTAATGTGAATACAATCCCATGATTCATCCTTTTTCATGGCACTTCCTCCCCTGTTGTGTAGGACGATGTATCGCCAGAGCCTGAGACGACATCTCATTGAGCTCTCTGTAGTTTGGCGCATACACATCCGTACAGCCTATTCACATGTTATCACTGACATGATGGGCTTAAATTGCCTATCTAGTGGACCTCCTGATATTGTACAGCATTCAGTGCAGTTTTTTAGATAAAGCTCTCAACATTGTGCTGATGATAATGGATTCTTGTGCTCCTTTGATGTTTTGATTCTTGATAAAATGAAGTGTTGATTGCTCTTTGAGAGAAGACATGAAGCAGGAACAGATGGCAGCTTGTAGAAGAGACACTGCTTCAGTGTTATCCATGTCAAACTCTAAGAGAAAATAGTTATTGATCACTCTCTTTCTGCCTTTTATCTCTGCTTTTAGCCACACACATGTGGGCGTTTTGCTCTAATTTGTCAAACAGTAATATACAAGTGTGGTTTAAAATTCAGCATTTATTAATGCAGCCTGTATAGTGCCTTACAAAGTCATAGCTTTTAAAATATTTTATATTTTGTCACAATAATTCACAACCTTCATGATTTTTTTGAGGGGGGTGGAAGAGTTTTGCTAGATAAAAAGAAATTAGTGCATAATTATAAAATGGAAGCAAAAGGATACATACATTTTCACTGTTTTGTTTTACAAATAAAATTAGAATTTGAACTTTGTTGCATGCTCTTGCACTTAGTTAATTCTTTGTGGAAATATTTTATTCGAAGAGCATTTTTTATCCTACTTTTTCAAGTTTTGCCACGTGCTTTCCATTGGATTTAAATCTGAACGTTGACTAGGGCACTGTTAATACATGCTTAATTTTTGTTCTGAAGCCTCTTTTATCGTGGCTCTGACTGTTAACACTTGTTTTGTTGGTGAACATCATTCTTAGTTATTTGCCATCACTAGCAGTTTTTTTAACTCTGAACAACTTACCTCCCCTTGCTGAAGAACAGTATCTGCACAGCATGATGCTGCCACCGCCTTGTTTCACTGTGGGGATGCTATGTTCAGCATAAAGTCAACCGTTAGTGTCTGGTTTTACCTTATTACAGCGAGTTATACCACATGTTTTCTGTGTTGCCTTCATGGCTTGTTGAGAACTTTAAACAGGACTTTTTATGTGTCTGAGTAGATAAGAACACTCTCTTGTGAGTAGTTCAAAGCTTAAAATGCAATTTTATAACCATACCCAACTTTAAAAATCTCTATTACTTTCTCCCAGACCTGTCTGCTGTTTTACTTTGTTTTCATGATGCTGTTTGTCGCCTGATATTCTAGACTAAACCTCTGGGGGCTTCACAGAACAACTGTAGTCAGATTAAGTTTAATTTGGACTCTGGTAACAATTTGGCTGCATTAGATTTTATGTACTGTATTGAACTAAAACTATGTATGTGTGTGTGTTATATAAATGCACATCACAACTTATATCCTTTATTTTTTTTAAATCACTATTCAGGTGTATCTTGTGTTCCGCTATTGCATAAAATGTATTCCAGTTTGTGGTTGTAACGAGTTGTACGGGATGCAAATACTTTTGCTACACACTTTATCCAGACTCACTGACTATGCATTATGAATGCCCAAGTATTATTTGCACCAGTACTAATAGCCTGCAAATAAGAAAATAATAAATTTAGGCCCGAGACAGGTGCCTTGATTTTTATTTGGCTATTTTTTTGTTTGTTGTTAAATCTACTTTAGAGAAATGCTGAACCTGCAGAAACTCACAGAACCAGAGGGATTTGTTTCAGAAAATTGTCACACTACAGCTGCATGCTCAGTTATCTACAAAAAACAAAACAAAGCATTGCTGAGAAGAAAGTCTCGGTCCCGATGTTTAACACCAGATTTCTCCCAAGGAGCTCTCCTCC
Source organism: Apricaphanius iberus (assembly GCA_028564705.1). Taxonomy (NCBI): domain Eukaryota; kingdom Metazoa; phylum Chordata; class Actinopteri; order Cyprinodontiformes; family Aphaniidae; genus Apricaphanius; species Apricaphanius iberus. Next base: position 1,899,046 of record JAPXFQ010000556.1, read on the forward strand.
ATCTTTGGAAAGACGGGAGCGCTTCTCTCTCTAATCAATTCAGTTAGGGCAGCATTATCTGGGGGTTGTGCCACCAGAGCTGCAGCATACAATAACTCTATGCGGGCATTTGAGAGGTGTGTGAGTTTGATCCTGCGCCAGAGTGATGAATAGCTGTTTTTACTCTTTTGTTGCCTATCAGCACTTTTATTCTGCAGTTAATCTGCCAGGCCATGCGTACCTCCTCTGCTGTAATTTTTCACCTTGCAGTGGGAGATTGTGAGCGTGTGTGTGTGTGTGTGTGCGTGTGTGTTTGCACGTCTTGCAACTGATTGTCGGGCCCCTGCTATCTGCACCTTCCTGCTGCTGTTGGAGCCTGATTTAGAGCATGTGTGTGGATTGAAAGAATTGACATGTTGTGAAAAGTTAGTGAGAACCGGTAGCCATATATAACATGTCACGAGGAACTAGTGAGGGGACAGCATTGTTACCGTTGTGTGTCAAGTGTTAAAAGGATTGTCATGCTGTTACAGACAATGCAGCTTAGCCTCTTGATTTACTACACCAGAGGGCCTGAGGGTCTCTGCTTGCCCCTGCCTACAGCTGGAACTATCTGCCAGCTGTGACGTGGTACATGCCACAATTTTTTGCATCCATGGTAAATGGAATGAAAGGTCTGTTTTAGTGTAGTTGCATGAATTCACACTGAAAATTTTACAGTTTTTACATTATATCATGCGTACCACATTCGCCTCAGCAGTTAATACTTTGTGCAACCACCTTTTTCCCATATGATAGCACTTCTCCTATAGCATTTCACAAAATTGGAACCTCTAGACACAGGAGTCTTATATTATTACTTTGGAAAATCCTGCTCAGTAATCCCTCTCTTCATCTCACCTCATTCGTTTTCAGCAAGATTTAAGTCTGGGAACTGAGCTGGCCATGGAAGAAGGTGAACCATTAATGTGTTGATTTGGTCATGTATTTCAGATTGTGTTTTCTGGCAAAATCAACCAGCTTATTGTTTCAAACTTCCTAGAATTGAAGCAGTTCGTAATGCCTTGTAAAACTATCAAGGTTCCCAGGGTCTTTGGAAGAAAATCATCCCCGCAGCAATGCAGATTCTCATATGTGCTTGATGTATTTCTCAGTAAGTTATTCTTTGTTCAATCCACACTCACCTGGGAAGGTTTTTTTTTTTTTTTAAAAAAGGTCTGTCTTGAGCCTGAAGTTAAAGTCCTGAGATTGTTTAGCAAGCCAGAAATGTTTGTGACAGTAAGACAGAAAATACTTTTTAGCAATTCCAGGCTAATAGCTGAGGTTGGGACACACGGTTGAGTGGTCTCATCTTTGTTTCCTACTGAAAACACATATACAGCACTGCATTACGTTCTGTAAAGAGGATATGTAAAGCAGATGGCTAATAGAGTGTAACTGGAATGACATGAAACGCTGCACAGCTTTACAAACCAACTGGACCTCCCCACCTCTTCCCGCTCCTCATGCTTGTCAGACCAGCTCTGATTAGGGAGTTGGGGGATCCTTGTGGCCATATTTCAACACAAGCCAGAGCACTTCGAGGCCCCCCTCAGCCTTATTCTTGCCACATGTCTCCTCGCTGTTGGGGCTAGCTGCCCTCCAGAGAGCTGTTCTACATATGGCGGACAAGGAGTACAGCTTCGCACAGAAGCCTGCTGAGACCCTGCACCATTTATCTCTCTGCTGCGAGGTTGGGCCAGTACTAATTGACTGTATATGTGTGTTTGCATGTGTATGTGCGTTTTTCAGTCCTAGTCTATTGGAGCTATTCACATCAGTGAGATGATAGGATGAGGTAAAGAGGAAGAGAGGCCAAGCTGATATTGCAAGAGGCTGAGATTAAAAGTCCTAACTGGCTCCATCTTTCCTAAATACATCCAGGAAAACTACTCTGGGAGCGGAAACACCACACACTTATGTTGTTTCTGAAAAGAAATTTATTTTGTTGCGGCGGGTCAGCACATTTTTGTCTGAAATAGATGTAATTCGACGACAAAAAAACGAGGATTGAAATGGGAGTGACATCAGATGTAGCGTGATACACAGATAGTTACATAGTTGTTTTGCCTGTAGTCCTAGTTTAGAATCTTAAATTTAAGGGGAATTTTTTTTTTTTTTTTCACCCAGACAAGTTTGGAGCTACTTGGAGTCATTTAGGAGGAGTTTATATCGAGTCATGGTCAATTTATAATGGGAGTCAATAGGGGCAGGAGGTTGCCACCTGTAATAAGGCATTAGCTGCCCCAGAACGGCTTCATTTAACCATGCTTTGTTATTAAACATTATCACTACTCTTCTCCAAGTTTAGAACATCTCAGAAGTGTTTACTATTTTGGTTCTGTGGTGATTTGGAGGCAAAAATACAACTACACTATAGCGCAATTACAATTACATCGTTGTAATCTGAGCAGGACTTTCACTCTGTGCTCTACGGTAGTCTGTTAGACAGAAATATCTACTGCAGACATCAACATGGTTCACGTTTGCGTATTTCCAGATTGCTTTAACCAAATGACAATTTTTACTAAGTTCAGCTTCCGGAGGCTCCCTTTCCCCAAACTACGCAGACTACAACTGTAAACAATGTAAACACAGATTTGTACTCAGACGCAGACGTATTAATGGAGACGTTTCTCGTTTATGATTCTCATTTTTTTTCCTCTTTACTCTCAGTTGTTTTTTCAGGGTTGCTCAACCAGGACAGCAGGGGGTGCTAACTTTTGATGCCGTCTCTGCCTAGTATCACAGTTTTGTTCCAGTTTTTTTTTTTTTTTTCTAGGCTTGTGAATGGCAATGGCGGGCAATGGACAACAGAAAGTAAGGTTTGATCAGCTGTAAAGCTTTTTACTACAAGTGCAGCTTACAATACTCTAAAAACACATGAAAACAAACAGCCTTTTTTGTTTTCCTACACCTCCTTGTGTTCAAAATCACCAAAACAAAAGATTAGATGAATTATTCTTTCAATATAAAGCATGTAGTGGCCAAACTCTGCATTAACTACTGATTACCTCGACTATAGAGCACTGTTCTGTTGAAGCGATCTCTTGCTGTAACCAATCAGATGCATACTCTCTCTGCTGACGAAGACGGATAGTTTAAAAATGTGGCTCTACACCGTGCGTCCTTGTATAGGTGACGGAGAGCCCTTGCGTCAACGAATAATGGCATTGCATCAATCCGTCTCCGTCAAAACGGAGAAGCATAAACTAGGCTTAAGTTGGAATTGGTTACATTAAAGTCCTTTATTAACCCCAGAAGCTTATACCTTAGCACCTCCTATGTTCTGAACTCATAGGGGAATATCGCTAACTATTCATAACAAAATATGGCTAAATGAAGCCGTTTTGGGGCAGATAATGCCTTGTTACAGGCGGCAAACTCCTGCCCTAATTGACTCCCATTATATGAATATACACTGATCACGACTGTATAACAACCTCTCCTAAATGAGTTGGAGTAAATGAACATAATATGTGCTTAAAATAATGTCCAGGTGGAAAAAAATAGAACTTTCCCTTTAAGGATTTTCCTGGTCTGGATAAGAATGGAAGATCCATCCATCCATCCATAAGTCATAGACTCCATTGTAATATCAGCAGTATGTCAATGCAGTGGACCCCCGGCTCCTATGGGATGTTGCGGTTTGATGTGACACCAAACTAATCGAGGAGACTTTGCAGATTTTTTTGTAAATAACTTATAAAATGGTTGATTAAAAAAAATGCAGCTTGGGAAGCTGAAATATCTAGGTGCTAAGCTATTTGTCATGCTATTGCCTGTTGTCTGTAAAGCTGCCTATCCAAGAGAGCCATTCATTTTCCTTGGCACTGATTGGTTGTACAAGAGCGGACATAATGAAGAATATAGATATTCGCTTCTACAGCAGTGCCAAGATGGTTTCTACTGTGTATAATAATGCATATTAACATATTTTTCGGTATGTGAACTCTTAAAATAGGCAGTTATGTGTTTTTAGTGAGGATGTCAAGGATGCTTGGTTTTTATTTATTTGAAACCAGCTGTGGTCCCTAACCCTATGCAAATACTGGGGGTCCACTGTATTCTACATTTCTATTTAAACTTAAAAAAGTGGTCAGAAATGGACTGAGAACTTAGTTTGGGTTCCTAAAGATAGTTAATTTGGCCCTGAGTATTGTGTAGGAATCTTGTGAGTATCCCATCCATCTGTACATAGTTGATAGAACTAGTGATTTTTGCTGTAACTCCAAGATTTAATAGTTTGTTTAAAACTTGTCTCAGGTTCTAGTCCACATTTCTTGTTCTGTGGGACCTTATTTTCTGATTTTATAATTTTCGCTTGTGCCAATAGTTAAGTTTTTACTCTAATTTCCACTAGAACTGTTAGCCAGAACTTGTAAAAGGAAAAAAAAGTCAAACTGAAATCCATCAGTGTTTCTGGCTCTGAATTCTTGTCTTACGGCATGACGCTCGTGCCCTGTCTTCATGTTCTCTCTCTACACCACCCTGTTCTGGACTTCATCAACACGTCGTTTGGCTTGGCCTCCTCCCAATGTAAGCTCGAGTACAGCACGTAGTTGGCCGTCTTACCATCCGCTGGGAGAAAGCTAAGTGATGTGCACGTCTGTAGTCTGAATGCGTTGGTGGGTGCATTCTGGGGGTAGAGGGTATTATGGAAGCCATCTCTCCCTCTTTAGACTGGGAAGCTCTCAATTATGCCGGCTTTCCCTGGAAGAGACCCAGAGGGAACAGGGCAGAGCCGGCTGGACTCGAGCAGGCCGTCTTAGCCGGAGCCTGGCCTCTCGCTGACACCAAGCTGGTGATGAGAGCAGTTCTTATTCAACTAGCCTTCCTTCTGCTCACCAGGTTGGCACACTGCAAGCGCTTTCCTGTAACTGGGAAGTGGTTGCAGCTTCGGTCTCTGAAGGACACAAATGACCTCAGCCTGATGAACTTTAGGAAGAAAAATTATAAATGAGTGCTTTATAAATCTACTCATACTTCAATATTTTTTTAATTCTAACAACCTTTAACTGAGGTGGATAGAAGATAATTGCTTTTTACATTTTCTCACAATAAAAACACTGACATAGAATATGCAAAAGCTGTGTTATTTTGGGGCTTTCCATTCAAGCTCCGGCTGTGTGTTTAGAGGTGTCTTCCTGCTGGAAGGTGAACCTAACAGATTTTTGTCTTTTCGTCCCATCCATTTTCCTGTCAGGTCTTACCAGCTATCTAAACAGTTAGCATGATGCTGCCACCACCATGTTTCTCCATGGTGTGTTTATGGTGATATGCGGTTTTAATTTCCTGAGCTTTTAAAATTTTTGTTATGCATGGAAGTTGAAAATCTACTGTTCTTTCCACAATACAGTGGTATTCAGTAGGTTTGTCACAATTCTCTAAATCCTCGATTTGATTTTCGATTTTAGGGTCACGATTCGATTCTTTTTTTTTTTTTTTTCCTTAACAGTACAGAGCCCTATGTCATTTTTAGACTAGTCTATAATCATTGGTTTTATTCATTATATTTTGTACAGTAAATCTTATTTTAGAAGACAAAAGTGATGTAATTTTTATTATTCTTATCTAATGTATTAGGCATTAATGGTCAAATTGAAATAATTTGTTCGCAATAAATGTGTAATGGTGCGTTCAGCCCGCAAGCTTTGTCAGTGCAAGCATGCTCATAAAGCGACTAGTTCGTCTCATATACACAGAAGATACATTTTTAAGCTGAAGCCTGCAAAGCTCGTTGGCGGGCCTTTCTCTGCTGGATGTTTTAAACATTAGTGGATCGTGGTTGACTAGGCAGCGTTGACGTCAGGCAAAGTCACTACAGTCAGACGCTTTGATTGGTTGCCGTGCTGCGTCAAGAGCGTTAAGACCATCAAAATTTCAACTAGCTGAACTTCTGCATTGCAAGTGTTGTGAACGTTTGAAGTTTGAAACGCAGGAAAAGCTTGAAAAGTTGATGGAGCCAACGCTCACAAAGCGCCGCAGAGACAACATGTAATCTTGATGCAGCTGATGCTGACAAAGCCTGAACGCATGCAGTCAGAGCCCCACAAATCCTAAAGACACAAAATGTAACCATAATGAAAATAGGGTACGTTAGTACATCATATACATAAAGTACAGCAACTGTCCCTCCTCTCACAGAACCCACAGTGGAGAAAATGGTTAAAAAGCAAAATACACAATCCCAACCATTGTGTGTTTTTGGGGTGGTTTTCAAACATGAATTATAGTTTACTGTAATAGCTATAAGTCCCGATTCAGGTAATATGATGATAAACAATGCAAGAATCACCCACGTGTCACCGTGTGTCAACGTGTTAGTGTACACCCATACAAAACATTTTGCATCAAACACAAAACATTTATTTTTGGTCAGATCTGACCAGAACACCTTTTTCTACTTGTTTGCTGAATCCCACAATTAGCTTGTGGTATACTGTATATAGGAAGTCTTATGGCTTTCTGTCAGCAAATACAAATTCTCCCACCTGAGCTGTGTATCTCAGCAGCTTCTCCAAAGTTACTGTGGCCCTCTTGGATGCATCTTTGATTAATGTTCATCCTCCTACTTTAGGGGGACGGGCATGTCTTGCTGCGTTGCCGTACTCCTTCCATTTTCAGATGATGGGTTGAACTGTGCTCTCAAAGCATTGTTCTATGAGCCCTGTGAGCCACTGTAACACAATCTGGGCTACTTTACACAACATTTTCATTACTGAAAGCACTAGTACCACGAAACTGCAGTTACCGAGCTAAATATAATTCTGTCGAACTGTCACCTGCCTACGCTGTCATGTGCCATGTTCAGTTCAGGGAAATCACTCTCTTCTTTACCTGAGGTGCTGAAGATTGAGGCACGAAAGCCGATATTAATAGCAGAGTCCATTTGTTGCTACAGGGTCTCCGCACTTTCCTGTTTTCTCTATCTTTGTTTTTGCCGAGCACTGACAGATTTACCTCTGGAGAAACTCTAGGATCCAAAACGGAAAAATAGAGTCCATTGTTCAAATTGGGCCGTAGTGGAAAGAAAACCGACCCCGTTTTAGGGAAAATAACAAGAGTAATCATGGTTTTCTTTGTGAGTTCTGTAAACAGTGTTGACATTGAGACATGTTTGTTATTTCTGTAGGAAATTGAGGACTTTCTCCACTTAGTGAAGGGTGCCTGTGTGGTTGAAAGTGTTAAGCCCCAGTTAAAAGTTCAGCTTCCCCTTTGAGGAAGTTCTCATGTCTGAATCCCTAAAGATGCTCGCTGAGAGCCGGTGTTTGATTGGAATCAGTGGTAAGAGGGCTGGAGATTGCTCAGCAATATTCCCGCTTCACACTGTCAGATAACGTTAACAGTTGCCTCTTCTCACAATTTTCTTGTCAAGCTCCATTGGGAAATTAAGTCAGGAGAAATATACTGCAGAAAGTGATCCATCTCAGTCTGTGAGCAAGTTTTGGCAGGAATCTGCAAAGAACTCACCATGAGATATGTTATCTAAACTTAAAGAGGCTGCAGCATAAGCAAGGAGAGAAAATAAGTTGTATCCAGACTCCATTTATAGATTTAATTCATAATGACGGTACATGAAGGCAGCTTCCCTAGTAATATAAAAAAACAGTTGCTCTACATGAGTTTTAACGTATTCACACCTGTTAAATTTTTTTTCATTCAAAGATGGAAAGAGTACAGCTCACCTACAAGTTCCTATCTGTCAACTCCCATATTTTACCTCTCTTTACCACCATCCTCCTGTTGTATTATTATTATTATTATTATTATCCCATAAAGATCCCGTATTTTAATATCATTAATTAAATTCTCTGCCTCTCTAAACTAAATTGTCTCGCGAGAAGGCCACCTACAGTAACCGAGAGCAGGAACAACAAATAGATGTATGGATCTAATGAAGGAGAAGTCATTCCTGCCAAAAAAAACTACAAATAAACAAAGGAGTAGGAAGTCCTATAAATATATGGAAAAACGGGACAGCGAAGGAGGAGGATGGAGCGCAGCATTTGAATGTCAATAAAGGTTGGCATATCAGATTCTGATCACTTAATTGTACTGCTTCATTGTTTAACAAGTGGCAGTGTCAAATACTTTGGACGTTACTGATGTAAGTAAAAATTGTCTGACAAAAAACTTCCAATCGTCTGAAATGAGCCAAGAAATGTGCATGCTCATTGTAAGCTTGCTTCCGGCTATATGTGGCAGTTTGCTTTTCCCATTTGAAACACCAAAAATTACTCCACAAAGCTCTGAAACAGAAGCTGAAAGACATGAAGATTCATCTGCGTGTTTTAATTAATAACAGTATTTATTAATGTGTTTCAGACCAGCTATGTTTAACCCTTAAGTGAGTTTTATATTAATGCTTTAATAATAGTGTTTATATAGGCTTAAAAATAATTCATTAATACTGCTGAGCAGGTGTGTATCAAAAAGGTTTTTAAAGGGGGCTAAATTTGGGCCAATGATGATCTTGGGTGTTGCATCAAAATAAAAGCCGGGCTGTAATACAAAGGGGATGGGGCCTACACTGAATAACAGACATAACACTGGGTTGAAAGTTTGACTTAAACACAAATAGATAAAATGCATAAATAATTCTAACTAATTTAAAGTAATTTCTCTCTTAACATCCATTTAAGATATTAGCTACATAAACAGCGATAATGAAGCGTCTTTATGAATTCAGAACAGAAGCAGCTGCTGCAGAAAGTAGAGCAGGATCAAAATCACATATTAATCTCAACATTTCAGCATTTAACATTTTGACTGATTTCATGTCCAGATAATAACTCACTGCAGCTCTAGAATGCAATAAACAGTTGTAGCCATCAGGGCCTCCAAGGCCTCCTCTGCAGCCCAAAAAATATTCAGAAAAGTTTTCTTATTTATTTTTTGTAAATATTATTAAATAAAATAATTCTCCCTGGTCTTTTCTTTTCATATCCCATAGCCACTTGTTTACGATTATTCCAGCGTTATATGTTGTCGTAGAGTTTTTATCCAATCATATTTCAAATAGCTTGTGTTGTCAGGTTATATGAAATCTGTCTAAGGCCTTCAGAATCCACAGAGCAGGCTCATTTACACTGTCAGTAAACGAACACAGGCAGTTGCAATAGACAATCAGCTCTAAAGTCTGCAAGACCTGCTAGAAGGCAGTATCGGAATTCTAGGAAAGCCTTGCCACTCTCCTTTCAGTCCCATTGTAATTAAATTTGGTTGCAGTTCCACCAGAGTTCCACTGGGGGCGATCGCCATGAGTGCAAGATGAATGGGGGTCTGTGGAGCTAGGTGGCTAAATTAGTCTCTTTCACCCAATTTCCGTTGAGAAATCTAAGATTTGATTTTAGGTTTCGCAATTTCAACATGGGTTATAGGAGGAAAATTGAATGAATGAGTACGTATGTCCTTTCGTTTTCCTACAGATTGATTTGTTGTTGCCAATAACTCACTAGCATTTTGCTAATGACCGCTGATTGGTCAGTGAAGGACTTATTACAACCAGATGTATCGCTTGACGGCATTGTGGCATCAGAAGCGGAACCAGAATGTTGGGGCGGACTTGTTCGCCAAAGTTTTTTTTTTCAACCTGACAACTTGTTTTTTGGTTGATAGCACTCTTATCTGCCTATGGTTACAGTATGTATGTACTGTAAAATTTAAACGAAAAAAATAAGGATTGCCATAAAGCAGTATCTCTGGTCGTACGATATGTATGATGTCATTGACAGTTTAAAGTACTTTTAAAAGCAAATAAGTGACTAAAAAATGTAACACCCAACAATGTGTAATTTCTTTGCATCTTCCTTCGAAATAACTGTTCAAATTACTAGAAAAATTTACTTAGAGGGGTATTGCTCCACAGACCTCCATTCATTCTGCACTTGTCATGAGAGCGCCGTCGTATAGAACCAGAGTGGAACTGCAATCAGTTCAGAACCTATTAGAATTTCTCTGCCTTTATGCTGAAGTTGACATGTATGTGTCCTCTGATTGGATAAGCACCCGTGAGTGTTTGAAAGGCAGAATTTAGCAAAATATCTGAATTAAATTCAGGGATTAATTAGATGGATTAACTACCGAGAGCTACCAGTGGTGTATTTTTTAACCCACGATGGATGAAGGAGAAGAAAGGATAGATTTGGTAGGAGATATACTTGCCACACCATTTTCAAGACTGACATTTCAAGAAATTCACCCTGTGAGGACTTATTATTTACCTGGACATATAAACTGTACAAAAGAGCCATTGAGGTCTTCTTGAGAAAAGGAGGAAGGATGGATTATTGGCTTATTTTCAGATAAGCAGGCGATGTGGAGAACATCAATATTGGTGACTGCATTTTATTTGTATTTTTGAGGTATTTGTTACCCTGCAAAGGACTGGTGTCCTGCCCAGGGTGTACCCCTCCTCCTGCCTGATGATTGCTGAATTGAATTCTTGGTTTAATTATCACCTCCTTAGTCCCTTATTTGAAGTGGCGACAAAGCACATCCATTGATCCATTGAATCAACTGAAAATGGACTTATTGATTTTAAATGCTCCGGAAATTCAGTGTCACTTGGCCAGCCTACACGTTTTAACAATGACCTGTTTGACACACCCCCATATTTGCCAGTGTGTCCGGCATAGCTCAAAGGTTTTTGCGAACATTGCAGTGTAAAATATGCAAATGTTAGAGGTCACTAAAAAACTCACTGTAGCATTGTTCTATGTGCTACAAAAATAGCGGATGTAGGAGTGGAAGCTTTCATTAATACTGAAGCTAAGTTGGGGTGGTGGTGGCTCGTGCCTGAAAATTTCCCTTATTTTCAAATCCTACTTGACGGGTATATACAAATCCACCAACACATGGCACCAAGACAACTAATTGCGGTCTCCTATCCCTATTACAGCACAATTACTTTTTGAGTGCGACCAGGCCTTGAGTGGCAAATCCAGAAGACTGGGCCAATTCCCGGTGGGCTGGTGTTCTCTCATTTTTTTTTCTCTATACAAACGGCATGCAAACAACTGAATTGATCCGCTGCTCCCACTTTTGCTCGTCTGCCTCTGCCTTCACTCATAGCTCTTGATTTAGTTTTTTCTTCCACCCTGACCTGACCTACACTTTAGTGCATTCGGTCAGTTGTGTTTAAAAGGTGGAAAGTAGAAAAAGTAAGGGTTACAGAGTGAAGGCCAGAATCAAAAAGAGGTTATGATAGGATTGTTTAGATCAGGGGTGGGGAACCCTGGTCCTTGAGGGCCGCATTCCTCTAAGTTTTCCAGGCAACCCTGCTTCAACACACCTGATTAAAATCAAATGGATCCAACAGCCAATGAAGTTTTGCACAATTACTAGTTCATTTTATTCAGGTGTGTTTGCGCAGGGAAACATGGAAACCTTGCAGGATGAGGGCCAAGGTTCCCCACCCCTGGTTTAGATCAAACTATACTCCACTGCTAGAAAGATGCAGACCTAAACCTAATCAAAAATCTAAAGCAAGATTTGAACATTTAACCTCAGATACAGATATTGAAACAAACCACAACGGTTGTTAAAAGCTTTTCATTCCATCCACTAAACAAATGTTAAAATTAACATGGCTTGAATCTCTAAATGTAATGCTTTAATTATGGAGAAACTGAAAATGACTTTTCTCTGCAGCTTTTCTTGAGGTTGATAATGTTTTTCATTTTTTTAGGATTATGTCTTAATTTCTTATCGTTGTTATAAAGTTTTGTCTTCTTATCTTTTCTGATTTGCTACTTTTCTCCCCTGAGAATTGGAGAACATCCCGGTGAGAACTGGGATACATATCAAAACTGTCATGTTTTGATATGTATTTCAAAGTGAATGATTTTCTGGATTTAGCTATCTCACAAATATTTCCTTGGGAGAATCCCCAATACAGGATTCCCTATAGTATTGGGGAAATAACTGACATGTGTGGAAATGCGTAGCTGTTACATGTAGAACTGTCAGAAGCAGTCTGTAAAGGATCAGAGAAAGAGATTCCCTTTCAGTTCTAAGCTTCAGGGCTTCACTGGTTATTCTCTACATCCTTAGAAAGTCAAGGCTTACCGTAGCAAAACCCCAAGGCATAATGTCAGCAAATTAATTATGGATTCACCCAATTAGTTCACAAACTACACTGTGTGTTTGAGGCGAAATGATTATTCTCCAAGATGATGTCTCTTCTCAGTCCTTGCCCCAGTAAGCAATGATCCACTGTGAGAGGAACTATCTGTGGGTTTGTCTACATGTGTGAAACGGCACTCAGCAGGCAGGTAGCATGACCTTTTTAATTATTCAGCCTCCCAAACATATCCACAGCATCCACTTTGGCTTTTATCACCAACACATTTCTATTTTTCAAGCAAAGGCTAATGTATCCTACGTTCTGATTTTAAGACAGATGGACATGAATCTAATCACACGACTCACACGATAACTGCAGAAGCGTTTACAATGCAGAACATCCCCATCCTGTCTGAAAACGTGATGAATTAGGAAAAATCCATTTCATTTTTGTTAATTATTTCTTTGCAAAAAAACAAATTGTATTCTTATTTCCTGCAAAGTAAATTACTCCCTGAGTAAATTATCTGGGAGATGGATTGCTACAACAAAAGTCTCATTAAATTTAATTGCATTACAAGAGAATGGTATCGAAGATTATTTCAGTTCAAATTTCTTTTGTTCCTAAACCAGCAAGGTTGAGCCTTTGGGGTGTAAGCCTACTTTGGCGGTTCACAAATGCTTTTGATTTTGCCTTCACAGGGAGTAAAGCAAGTATTGAAAACATCACACAAAGTTGCAATTGGCATGAAAGTCTCCGCTGATGTATGCAAGAACCCAATTAGATCCACACATGCAAATAAATCATGCCATAGATGTCCATTATATAGGGTAGGTGTAATTAAATCAACTGACAAGAAAAGGTACTGAACAGGCTCACTGAAACCTTCATTAAAATGCCACTTGGGTTTGGTTGAAAACTTCAAGATGCCTCCTGTAATTAAACTTATTGCATGTGGTGCTCAGATGTGATTCTGGTCCATTCTTTGGGACAAACTGTCTTCAGACTGGGGGTCAGTCTCTGCATCAATAATTTAAAATATTGAATTCCTTATTTGCACTGAGCAGTAAGACATGGGTCAGTGTGGTTCTTTATGCTATTTTGTCTACTTCCGTTGTTAAAGCGGGCCACACAAACCACATGTACCAGACCGTTTCCGACCACCACCTGGACTCTAACTGGATGGGTGGGGTTGTACCGTGGCGTCATACTCGTGCAGCGAGAATCGTGACGTAATAAAACATAACAAATGCGTAAAGACAGCAGCTTGTGCTCGCTTTTTGTTACTTTTTTTACACTAACATTACTGCAGTGTTTGATTGAAATCGATGCGGCAAAGAAACATATTCCGCGTATGAGGTGAGATGAAACCACAGCGCTGGTGTTTATGTCTCGTGCTTATCAAAAGTAGTGATGATTTCTATTTCCCCCAGTCAAAGGCAAGGTGTTAGGACAGATTTAAGGTTAAGATGGAACTACTGGTGTCACACTACCCAGTCCATTGATGGGGGACAGAACAAAAACTCTGCTTCCTCTCATCAATAGGAGTCAGTTTAGGTGATTCTAGCATTGAGTGGATTAAATATTGTTTTCTGGGAAACAGTTACACCTGGTAATTCCAGGTTTTTCTTCGTCTTACTCCTGTTCTTTTATCATAGTATGTGTTACTCTTATGTTTGCTGGATTGTTTTGGCAATTTTATATCTTTGTCATGAAAGGAGAATAAATACATAAATAAATTAATAAATAAAAATAAATGAATAAATTATTGCTTATCTCATTTCTTTGCATGACAAAAGACTAACATTTTAATAGAGTTGTACTATTTTAATAGCCAATGGAACTTGCTCATTTGTCTGCATGTGTCTCTCTCGATGGGGGTGTGTTCAGTACCTCTGACAATGACAGCTCTGTGTGTTTGCTGACATTGGAAAGTTAGTCACTCAAGAATGGCTTCACTGCAGAGCATGAATACGCTCCACAGACTCGATCATAACATATATGGATTTCTACATTTATTGTCTCACTATCCTGTGCACAAACGTTTTTCTTTCTGAGAGCCTGGGGCCATGCAGGCTGGGAGCTTTATTGATCATCTGACTTCTAAGGCCTCTTAAATATTAGGATTCATGTGTGTGACCTTTGTGTTTGTGTATGCAGCTTTAAATACCCTTTCATGCATGTCTGGCTACACTGCAGACTTTTGGTTTTATTCTCATTTCACACTTTAATGAGATTAATTTAAGTGTGAATTGTACAAAGGTTATGGCAAGATGTTTTGAGTCTCAGCACCTTTCCACTCATTGCTTACAGAATGATAAATGGTGTACAAGAAGAGAGAAAGTCCATGAGAAGTGGGCCTCAGTGCATATGAGCTCTTTTTCCACTTCCCACCCAGTTCCACTCGTTTTCATGTCTCGCACATACACACGCCCATGTATCTGGAAGAGGGCCCGGTGATTGATGACTCTGTGAGACACCTCCGAGGCAGCAGCTCTAGAGAAAGATGGACAGCTGAAAAGCAAGTAGGAGAGACTGAAAGACGACTGAATTGAATCAAATAGCACAGTGAGGTCGTCCTGCTGCCGTTAACATGCTGGGGCCACTGTTTTACATCGTTAAGCAGAAGTGGATGTAACCTTAAATACCAGCTTCCTCTCAACGAAAAACACTTTTTTTCTTTTTTTGGTTCCTTTATGGCTATGTTTTTTCAAGAAAATGTAGTTCCTTGAAAAGCTCTCAATACCCTGTGTATTTTTCAACAGTTCCTCACATCCCAATCACAATCATCAATATATTTTATTGAGATTTTGTGATGAAAAAACACTAAGGGAATAGAAGTGTGGCATTGATATTAATTCTGCACGTTTTATCTTGGTATTCCTATATAGATTCTAGTGAAAAAAAACTATGGAAAAGAATGAAAATAGATAAATAATACAGTAATCAAATTTGATTGTATATATTAGGAAAAATCTTGAAAATCAAATGAAAAGTGTTTAAAGCAGGGGTCACCAACCTTTTGGATACTGAGAGCTACACAAAGGATGCTTAGTAATACAAAGGGCTACCTGTACATTACACATTTCCATGGTTTATCTTATGCTAAGTCTGATCACATGTTAATTGCTCACAAATAATACAAATAATACATGATCATAATTGATTTAAGACAGGAAACAGATGCATTTAAACATGCAACATTTCATTTCAATTAATATCTCAGCACATTTGAATTATTTGCTATTTTCAAAACCTGCCCAGGGAGCACCTTATGCTGTCCCTGAGAGCACCTTGGTGCCTGCGGGCACCATGTTGGTAAGCTATGGTTTAAAGATTCAAAGATTTCAAAGTCTTTCAAATGAGATATAAAAATAGAAATAAAGATATTCATACTTGTTGTATATTTACCTCAATGAATTATGTCTTTGGAAAGTGTGTGCATCTTTTTCTTCATATTTTTTTCTTCCACTAAACTTCCCATTAAAATGCTTTTAAACTCCTGTCTGTAAACACCCAGTTTCTTTACCAATGACTAATTGGCGCATGGCTTCGTTGTAGAGGGCATTTTTTGTCTGTCTGCCAGATAACAAAAGTTATGTATTAGAAATATTCTTTTTTTTTTTCTGAAAATCTATTGAATTTTAATTTGCTGTAAACCAAAATCACCAAAAATGACATTAATTAAATATATGTGTATAATGTATTTACTGACATATAACTTACATTTTTTACATAGAATTGTTAAACTAAACTAACTTTTCAATGATATTCTCATTTATGGAGATACACTTGTGGAGATGTATAGAAACTATAGAATTAAATGCATCCTCTGAGTTGATTTTAAGTACCCTCTGTTGGGCTGAATGTGTTATTGCATTTCTTGTCATGGGATGGCCTTATTTTGTAGAATTTAACTCTTACCTACCCCTTTCACAAGGAATAGCCCAACATTTGTCTCATAAATCCCTGAACTGTTAGTAACAACAAAGTTACTAAAAAATGCTTCAAATGTTGCTGCAAGCAATAAGAAATATGGTGATTTAAATGATGCTACAGATGTGCTTGCCAAATTGAAGAAATGTAGAGTGCTTAGAGCGTCAAAGTTCTGTAACTTTTTTGAGCAAACTAGGCACATTGTCTTCACCATGTGTGAGAATGTGTGTGTGTGTGTGAGTGTGTGATTGAGGGATTTTTCAGAATCTGCTGCCTGGAGCTCTTTTTGAGCAATAGGTAGAGTGACTTTGTTGTCGAGGGTTCTTTAGTGCCTTCTAAGTCAGCATTTGTTGTGCTTCTACAACAATAATGTGCATTTTTACAGTGCATGTCTGTGTTTATCCAAACCTCCTTGTGTTTCTAGGTGTATGTGCCGAGACGGAATGCCCCGGGGAACAGCGCTGACTGTGCACTAGGAGTCAGAACCTTGTCAGTGTTAGAGGCTGAGGAGAAGTAGGAGGAGGAGACTGAGGAGAGGTCCCCCCTCCAGCGCACCGTGTTTGAGCAGTGTTTGACGCCATGTCCCTGACTGACAAACATAAAGTGAAGAGACAGCGACTGGACCGGATCTGTGAAGGTAACGAGACCTTGTTACCATCACTGTTCTGTTCGAGAAATTATTTTTAATGCATAAAAAGAAAAATATCAAAAATTTTAAAGAT
This sequence comes from Apricaphanius iberus, assembly GCA_028564705.1. NCBI lineage: Eukaryota > Metazoa > Chordata > Actinopteri > Cyprinodontiformes > Aphaniidae > Apricaphanius > Apricaphanius iberus. The sequence goes on from JAPXFQ010000556.1 coordinate 1,915,792, forward strand.
GTGACTGTGAAATTGATTCTTAACGTCTCTGTATATGTATGCCAGTTTCACGTGTCAAAGTGAGCCATGGTTTTTAAAGTCATGATTACCTTTGGTTTAATGACACACCAAATAAAGTGCCAGAAGGACCGGCTCTATGGGTAGCAAAGCACTGATTTCCCACTTGCAGGTGCATACTACCACTCAGCTGGCTGAATGAATGCTCCTACACTTACCCACCTGCTTACAAAAAAAGCTGGTTTAACTGAACATATTTCTCATTTTGAAAAACCTGGAAAGTTACGGTGTAGAAACTAAAAATACCATGGCATTGGCAGTGTGATGCTGTGGGGTGATGCTTCCATCACCATGTTTTTTTTTTTTCCAAGTTAAGTTTGGAAGCTGATTAAACAACTAAAATTCCTCATTAGACAGATCTACAAAGAGCAGAATGTTAAAGCCACTTTCATAGCTATTTTCAGTTCTTTTTTGGAAAGTATTGCAGATTTATGTTTCTAGTTACTACATTATTTTGTATTTACTGCATATCTGCTGCTTTCAGAGGTAACAGATTTTGTATAACTCATCTTAAATACTGACATTTTAACATTAAATTACATTTTTTAGCCTTTAAACTGACACATTAATATTTGTAAATAAATATTTTCAAATTGTCACTAAAATTCAACATTTTGCTTTCTCCAAAAGCCAAGAATATAAAGTATGTTGACTCTTAAAAAAAAAAAAAAACATACTGAGCAGCGATCAGGTAGAAGGTACACATCTAGTTTCCCAGTTTATTATTCTATTTTTATGTAAACAGTGTGAAATTTGCAGGTATTTAATTAGATTCCTATTCCACTCCTCCTTTGAAATCCTTACAGAGCTGCTGGCGAAATCAAAAGCACTAAGTGTGTTTTTTGCGCTTTGGAGAAATTCTCCTCCTTTTTTCCTTGTTCGTTATTGCTCAGACAGACATTTTATCTGTGTAACCCCACAGTTGTATTTTAACTTGCAAATGAGTATATGGTGATGATCCAGGAGAGTTTTTCTTAAGATGAGTACTCTACGAGTATTCAGTTTTTAGAAGTTATGGTCCACTGTCTACTAAACTCCTCTTTTTTCCTTTGTTGTAATTTCTCATGTATTTTAACTAACTGAGTGTTTTCTAGCATATAAACATATGAAATACTTAAGTCTTAGTTTATATCTGCTTTGTAAGCATAGGCTGTAAGTTTGTAAGTTTCAGAGCACCGGGTGGCTTATAGTAGACACATTGGGGCTTCCGTCTATCTCTCCAAATTGAAGTGGTTTTAATGGTGGTTGTAGACATTTATTTTAGAGCTTAAATATCTGCTTAAGACTAGGGCTGAACGATTTTGGAAAATAATCTAATTGCGATTTTTTTCCTTCAATATTGCGATTTAATGTGCAATTATTTTTGTGGGGCTTTTCTCATGCATTTTTTAATTAATGCAATCAAAAATATTGTGTATTATAAACAGATTTTTATACATAATTTATTCTATTCCATATGATTTTTTACTTATTTTAAGACAAAGGCAAATATTAACAACTTTATCTACTTTTATTCATCACACTCGATGGTCATCAGTGTCGTTCTGCAATCAAGGTTTTCTTCCTTTTGATCCCAGCTAATAATTCCCTCCGGCTGCAATGTTTTTCTCTGTGTGGTTATCCAGGAAGTAGGATGCTTGAAGGAACAAGCTCTGATTTTTAATTTTCCATCGATCTAATGCACTTTCAGACTCTGGTATGGCTCCGTAGTGCGGTTTGATCTCAGGTCAGTTGTTGCAAAACACTCTGCTGTTTTCGATGCGGCTTTAACTTTCTGTCGCCGTTTTTTATACAGCGCAGGTAAAATCTGGCTAAAATGTGTGTGTGAGATTGAATCCTAGCTTATTCATCATGCTTAACAAAGCATACTTTTTGGCTATAAAACCCGTTATAGCATGAATTATTTCAGTGTGCCGTTTTTTTATGTTCGTAAGGAGCGATTCTTTCAAACAGCTCGGTCAGCGATCCCTGTCGCCTTCGAAGTTTGTTTACTGGAAATTTAAACACTGTAGGCGGTCAGTTTAGCCGTGCAACTCTCACATATGGTGGTGTGATGTTTTTAGGTGTTGATAAAGGTTCGTACTGTAGCCTACCTCGTGAGGCAGCAACAATACCAAGACGGGTTCTGCATAATACCTGGCGTTGCACAGCATCAATGTTTTCATAGCAGATATAATTTCTCACAACTGATGTACTGTTCCTCTTTGGTACCAAATATTGTGTAGTGTTGAATTCTGTTAAGCTTTTGGTCATTTATAACTGGTTAAAGTTCAGCGTTTCCTTATCTCCCTGCGTTGTTTGCAAGTCACGTGACTTTAGCAGATATGTTTACATCAAGTCAAATCGCAGCCTTTGCGATTAGGAAATCGCATTTTACCATATCGCCATTTAATTGCATATGCAATTAATCGTTCAGCCCTACTTAAGACAGCACAAAGTGATTCCTTGACTTAAAAATATCATGGTACTTAATTAGTGTTTGTAACCTTTTAATAAGGCTATCCAACCTGTTTGTTTGAATAAGAAATCTTCACTGTGCTTTACTCTATTCCAGCCATCCTTGCTCTCATCCATATTTATTATCATTTATTAGTGAGCAATATTTAATTATTTCAATAATTTCCTCCTGGCATACATCATACAACAGCTGTGCTGCAGAAATCAGTGCATGACTGTTGACCTCTGCAGCTATCCAGAGATAATAAGATCCCTGCCTCACTCTGACCCTTTCAGTTTGACCTGTGGGCTGTTTGCGTGGGAACATCTCTTATGTGACTTATTGTTTTGAAGAAGCTCTCAACATTTGAGCTTAGGTTAGAGTACTGCAGGGGATAAAATAATTCATTTCTGTTAAGACTGTTAAACGGGACGATTATTTAGGCTTTAGGTTGTGGATTGGATAGCAGTGGGAGCCTAAACGACTCTTTACTGCGTGCAACGCTACAAACTTCTTCGCGTGGGTGAAAAACGGAGTTTCAAGCCTGTCGAATGTACATTTTTCAAACCCACTTATTTGCCTCTGCCTTGCATGTGCATGCGTGTTTGTGTGTGCCAGTCAGACAGAGTCCTGAGGTAACATCATCTCCACTCTGCTGTCTGGGTCCCCAAGAGGCTTGTTAAGCTGCTGGGCCCTCCTGGAGCCGGTGCAAGGAGGAGGCAGACATGACTGCGGTGCTGGAAAATGAAGCTAGACGCACCATTACCCCCAGTGCCAGCATATTTGTTTTGCTACATGATGCAAGCACCTCAGCGTTGTGCACTTGAAATGAAGGGCATAAGCCACACTTCCTCTAAAGGCTCATAAACTGGTCCTTGAAACATTATGATTCTTCAACAAACACTGCATAATAATATTCAGCTTTCATATAGAGTGCTGGTTTGTACTGTATTGGGATTTTATGTGATAGACCAACACAAACTACTGTGTAACTATAAAAGAGGAAGGAAATGATACCTGGTTATCGAATTTTACACATAAGAATTAGTATACTACACCTTTTTCTTTGGTATTCCTAGCTAAAATCCATTGCAACCAACTACCTTAAGAAGTTTTTTTATTAGCAAAAAAGGTTTCAGCTGTACATTCTTTAACAAGCTATTTATAGAGCTGTATAGAGCTAAATATACATCTAAACTAAAAGAAAAAAAACTGTTAGAGGCCACAAAGACCTAAAACTTCTTTGCTTTTAGCAGGATCATGACCCTAAACATATAATCAGATCTACAAGGGAATGGGTTTAGGTGGAAGTATAATTATTTGTTAGAATGGTCCAGTCAAAGTCCAGACACAAATTAAATCAGGAATCTGTAGCAAAAGTTCAAAATTGATGTTTACAGACATTGTCTTGAATAAATGTTTATGTTCCAAGTGAAAAAGTACATATATGCAACTTAATGATACTTTTTATTGTAACTATATTTTATATAACATTTTATATTGACACATCATCGAGTGATGAGGACTATATCATATTCTATTAAAGAACGGCATCAGGCAAAAGAGTCCACTAAAAGGCGGATATCGAAATTACGAGACCGTTATCTGGCCGCTATAAATGCTTTAATATTTCATAGTGCAGGTGTTTTCATTTAATATGGGGAGTCCTTGATTAGATGGCCTGTTAAAGTCCAGCTGCTGTATTTGTGTGTATCTGACACCTGAGACAATTAGTCATTCCGGAGGGAACGACAGTTAGTTTGCTTTGTTGGTTGTGAGCTCAAAACCTGCAGATAAACCTATAACAGGTGGTGTTGCTGTTGTCGTTGCAGGCAAGCGTTTGGGATTTCACTATGATTGCGTAATACTATGTTTTAATATCACAGATTTTTGAAAAGAGGGGAGCGCTTTCAATAACTTTATCATTTTTACTTGTTTTAGCTATTTTATGCTGCTGTATATTCTTAAGTATTTTATTGTCTTGTACAGCACTTTGGTTAGCGTTGTCGCTGTTTAAATGTGCTTTATAAATAAAGGTTGATGATGATGATGATGATGAACCGTCTCTACCATGTACTGTTAAAGGTGTTTCTGTGGTAGATAGAGCACCTTCTTCAATTGGATAAAGCGGGAACCATATGTGAATTATTCTGACACTGGTGATAGCTAAGGATACACGGAGCCATTATTAATTTAAGTGATATAATAAAGCCTGTCACTCCACTGCAGAATATTTAATTAAAGCTAGTTTACCTATTTTTGTTTAATTGGTTTTACGATCAATGGTATAGCACTAGAAGCTGTGCTGTTTATTTTGCTGGCCCAGTTATTGAGGACAAAGCTGTCGGGATAATAATAGGCTGATTGGACTAGATTGGATATAGTATGGCACTAAAAGTATGGCACTAATATGTGTATATATACGCATAAAGAAATAATGAATTTTTTTTGGGCCAAAAAATTCTTCTGTCCTCATGTGTTTCATTGATGTTTCTAAAGCTTTTGATTAAGATTTAGGTCCTGGGTACATTGTAAGGGTTCTCTTGCTGTTAGGTTCATCAGAAGATGCAGCTGTGGTAGTACTTCTGCCCCTTTTGGTGTTTTAAAGTTTCGTCTTTTGCACTGTCTCTAGCATCAACTTCAAAGCAATGTGACATACATTATAGGAGGCTTTTTTTAGTGCTGGTAAAATAAAACAGAAAATTGTACCTAATGCAATTATGAGATACAGCAGGTGAAATCAGTATGCCTTGTAGATCAAGTCTTATCTGTTAGTTTTTTTAATTTATTCCATTTAGAACATATTCTGTTGAATTACTCCTTTTTTACAATTAATAGGATCAAGTTGCTTTGTCCTGTGAGAGTTAAGTTTGTTTGGTTTTTTTTGGGGGGGGGGTTTGTCCCTTTTTTCAGAACAAATAAAAAAATGAAATTAACATATGCTCACCCCACACTTCTCTTGTGTATTTGAACAGGCAATGCGTAAAGTATTTTTAAAAATATATAAATTCAGTGATTTTAACCATGAGACCATATTGAAATATTATAGAAAAATTAGAGAACAGATAAATTGAAACCTAGATTTTCTTTCATCCATTTTAGTGCCGATTTTGCTTGTCATCAAGACAGTGACCTCACCTGCCTCCCCTGACCACATGTCACTGATATATATGTGGCGGTCAGTACCACCATATATTGTGCAGCTCACCTCGATATACGGATGATAACTGATAACTACCTCACCGACTTTCTCCAGCTCAACCAGGACAAAACAAAAATTTTACTCATCGGCCGTGAGACTCATAGAGAGAAGCTTTTACCAAAACTCTCTTTTTTTTTTTTCTTTTAACCCTTCTTTACAAGTGAAGAACCTGGGCAAGATTTTGGACTCTGAGCTGACTTTTATCCCAGATATTAAAAACATTACTAAAATAGGTTTTTATCACCTAAAGTATACATTAACTCTTACTGCAACAGTTACATTTTGCTGCGATAAACAATTTACACGTTTTCCGATTACTTAACTAAATCTGTAAAATAATTGGTGATTAGTCGATTATCAAAATAGTTTTGTGGCAGCCCTAGTTACAGCCTTATTCCAAAATTGATTAAATTATTTTTTTTCTCAATATCATACCCACAACATCCCATAATCACAACCTGTAAAAAAAATGTATTTGAAATTTTGGAAAACTACAAAAATGTCTAAATCACACGTACATATTTAGGTTATTCACAGCTTAGAGTGGACTGCCTGGTATTCATGGGGGTTGGTGACCACAAATCCACAAATACTCGATGCCCTCCAAAAATGCTTATAACTGCCTATTTTAATAGTTAAAACACCAGATATGTTTTAATACGCAAAGTGAAAGTCAGATTAGCTCTACCACAGAAACGAACATCTACAGTCTTCTTTATTTCTGCATCTTTGGGCTAGAGCCAATCAGTGCCAAGGAAAATTCATTTGCTTTGCAAAGTAGCGTTGAGCATTTCAAAGCATTTCAAATTTCATTTGAGTATTTTAGATATGCTTTACAAGAAAAATCCTTAAATAGTTGGCTTTTCCTTGAACAATTCGAGTCACCTTCCACCAAAAAATAGGTGGATATGTGTATCGAACAATACTAAAACACGGACAGGCGTGAGTCCACTGTATTGTTTTATGTAGGCATGCACCTTATTTCAAAGATTTTAGTGATGTAAGAAAATATCGATACGTCAGTATGTTGTGACTTTATCTTGGTAAACCAGGATAAAGGGATTGTGGTCAACGAAAAAAATGACAGCTACCCATGACTGCCTCTCTCCTCAGCTAATCTCCACAGGTGAATGCGCACCTTTGAAAACTCAGTACACGCCCCCCAAGCACACACGCACACAAACACAAGCGCACTTACCCAATGTGACACACACAAGGTGGCGACAGACACACACACAGTACTCACCTAACTAGGTGTCTTCTATAGTGACATTTTATGTCATGATATTAAATCGATATTCCAAAGCAATATATTGATTTTTTTTTTCTTTTTTTGTTTAGAATTTAAATGTAATCATTAATGATGACAGTAATTTTTCAAATTAAAAGTAGTAGTTGGTGGCATTTTTCACTTTCTTCATTCAAGTGGAATAACTAAATCTAGTCATAAAAATGGATTTGTTATGTATGAGATATCTTCACGTTTGTATTGTGATACATATCGTATCGCAAGATTCTTGCTAATACACATCCATAAAAGATTTATTGTCGTGGAATACCACTATGCACAATATGCATGTCATGAAGAATTGTCTACTGTTTAATTTTATTCTTATTTCAGCATTATGGATCTTTTCACGAGAAGGTTACCTGTGATTCTTTTCAGAACAATAGATTTCTCTTTTCCAAATTTTTCCATTGTATTGCTTTGTTTGCAAAGGATATTGGCCAACTTTCAAGACAATAGTAAAGCCATCTCTTAGGACAGATGTTACAGTGACTTGCAGACTTTTCATCAGGGCAGGGTCTGAAATGTTAAATCTCACTATAATCCTCGAATACGCAAACACAAGCACAAACAGCTCTCCAGATGGTCGTCATAAAGGATCAGAGAATCTGTCCTCCAGCCACCTTGGTGAGAGTGTAAAAGCAAATAAACAGCTTGCGGTTTGTTCATGAGCCAGTGACCAGGCAGAGTTGTCCCAATGACTGCATGTTGCGGCGTGATAAGGCTGCCATGGTGATTGTCTCAGAGCATAGGGGGAGAACACAAATAAAGGGAGCTTCTTCTTTTGCTTTCCCAAGCAGGTGAAATCCTCACAAGAGAAGAGAGTCACTCATCTTTATCCAGGTTTCCAGTTTAACAGATTCATGGTTGCCAAACATCTACAGAGGAATTAAACCGTAAATCTCGCTGTCTTCGTTCCTTGGTTTTCAGCAGGAAAACCAGTAACGTTTTATTTCAAAACTATCCACCCTATTCTTTCAATCATATGCCTACCAAATAATAAAATGCAGTCATTATGCAAAGATGAGTTTTATTTATTTGAATTATACCATCATCCAAATTGTTCGATGTGGCTGTTGGATCACAAATGAAGTATCAGTGGAGGCCCAGTGGGTAGATGACAAGGCTGATTAAGCCATTAAAGTCCTTTATATGTATTTAGCATAATCTGGCCTGTCTGCAAATAAGGAAACACGGAGCTGGTTGGGAATGCTTTTTATCAAAAGATGCTACTTGGCTCAATTAAAGGCGCTGCTGGGAAGCATGAGCGTTATGAGGAACAGAGAGCAGCTATCTGTCTCCCTCTCTCTCTCAGGGGGAAAGAGATTCATTTCTGTCGTCTGAAGAGATGAGGAGTGATCTGCCACGGCCCCTGTTCCTCTCAGCCTCAGGTCCTTTCATGTTCCCATCTTAATTTGAGCTGAACCAATGTTTATCATTCTGTAATGACAGGGCTGAGGAGCTGGGAGAGAAGGAGGGACAGAAACCATTTTTTTTTCTATTTTATTCTCTTTGCTGAGATTGTTGTTTTGCTGCTAGACTGCAATATTATCCCCCCTCTGGGTTAGACTGGAGCTTCACTAATCTTGTCAGATAATGTTTTAATCAACATCTGCATTATATTCATAGTGTGCAACATGATGGCACTTTATGCTGGTATAATTGCGAATATAATTTATCCATATCAGAATCTGTAGGAGAGATGAGTTATTCCGCAGAAAATTTTCCGTTTCACTGCCCGACATTAATATTGAACATCTTAAAACCAAGCAATGCTCTGCAAGTGGAAATCAGATTAGTCTTTTTTAAAAATATATATTATGTCATTATTGCCACATTGATTTGGAAAATGCACATAATGTTTTTTAACATTTATCGCAGCTACTTGATAGACATCTAAAAAGAAGGCTGCAGCAGTGCTACATTTAGGCAGGCACTCTGGTTTAGCATTTTAAGCTCCAACAAGCATTTAGGTTGACATTATTACTCAATGCTCCGTCCAACCCGAGACAGTTTCTGATGTTTCTGTTTCTGCAAGATTTGTCTATTAGGTTGCTTAGGGATGGAAATATCATATTGATGGATAATGATTCTTACATTCACATGATATTTTCTTGTGTTGGTGGAAAAATTCCAAAATTACTTTAATAAAGCACCTGATATTTCCCCCCCACCATTTTGCAATTACGTTTTGCATTCATTGAAGAGGTTTTTTAGCCAATCAGAGGCACACAAAAAAAAGGTAAGACTAGCCCCCAATACAAATTAACAATTATGCGAGAGAACTTCTATCCAATCAGTGGCGAGAAAGAAGGGACCTGCCTGTACTCCTTGATGATTCCAATATTTGCGTCCGATGAGAAGTAAAAGAGGGCGGAGCTTATCAGTGTACTTTTTAAACTGTTTGAAAAAATATAATTAACACTGGATTAAAGTAATACCAACCCTAAAAGAGTGATTTTCCTTTAACACCTGACAAATAACACTGGGGAGAGTAAAATTTTTAAAAATTTAACACTGAATGTTAACACTAACTCTGTTGGACATAAGCAGCCATTTAACACTTATTATTGTTAAATTGACTCTGATAGTTTTGCCATACCTTGACACTGCTTTTTGACACGAGGGATTTTACTGTGTATATACTGTTTGGCTCTGCTTTTTTTAATACTGTTAATATTTTTCACTCTAAAGATACTTCGTTTTACTGCCATTTAATCTGTTAAATTGTGGTTCAAATGTAGTTTAATTCTAAATCAAACAAAACATACATATTTATAGGGACTTTATTAAGATGTTTTACTGCTGCTTAAGCCTTTTTTTAAAATAAAAACGTCTGAAGGAAATATAGACCTTTTTATGAACCATTAACACTACAGGAAAAATTCATGAATGTCATATTAGAATGTTCAGTGCTCAACAGCTGAACCACTCTTTATATCTACAGTACCTAAAACCCCAGCTGAGCTGAGTGTAGCCTGCTTTCATCTAACTAAACAATTTGTCCTTTTTCCACCTTTGACATGAAAATCACATTTTTCTCTCCATCCTTTCCCCTTCTCTGATACACTCATTCCCTCCCTCTTCTCTCACTCAGCGGCACACCCCTCATCCCTCCAAAAAGCAAGCGGGCTGTCGCCTCTCCCTTCTGTCCACCCCATCTGCGATGCATTATGGGCCGCTGGCTCAGTAATCGGCGGGCAGAACACAGGGCTGCACGCGAGCCGAAGATATGGGGCCCCCTAAAATAAGATACGAGCCTCCACCCGCTTGCTTCTCCGAGTCTGCGAGAGGTCTCACCCCGCAGCGGCTCGCGCTCTTCCCCTTAGTTATGCAAATGTGCAGCGTGCTGCGTCACACTCTGGAAAGATGTGGACATTCTCGATAACACAGCAGATGCACATAAACCCTCCGAAGGCCATCGAACCAGAATTGGTACCATGTGTTTTGCCGTCCCCCGCCGCCCCCTCTTTCCTCCCCGCCGCTTGTGTTCTGGTGAGAAAATGCTCAGAGGCTTGTTAAAACTTTAACATACTGTACAATCAAAGTAATTGAGTGGAATGTTGGAGTTCTTGCAGCCACAGCTTTAATTTATGAAGTCCTCATGAAAGTTTAATGGATCAGCAGTTGTAGGGTTGCCACAATCTAAATCATTCGGTAGCTATCTCTGTTCTGCGCACACTGCCAAGTCCTGCCGTTAGCATCTTGTGCCCTAGAAAGATGGCCAGATTGCTCTGAAGCGACGAATGTTCCTGGACGTCTGCTTAACACATTGCACCTAAACGTCTTTGACAGAACTGAATGTCTGTTCATGTGGGAGCACCTTCCATTTTGACATTCATTTTTAATGTTTTAACCAAACAGCCAGAGAGTATTTTAGATTTTCTTGTTGGTTTTTTTTGTTTTGTTGTTCTAAACCACCAAATACAGTTGGATAGATTACTCTCTTAATTATGGAGCAGCCCTAAGGCGTGTCATAGAATGCAGAGGAGATGGGTTTAGTAATACAACTCCCGCTTATGAATTGTGGGAAACATAGTATGTTGCTTGATGAGGGAATATCCAATATCCTTGCATCAGTTGTATTAACACAAGCCTAACTTGACTTGTGCTGTTTGTAATTAATAATGTTTTGTCAGGAAGCGGGCATCTGAGTGACATGCCGCCCTGGAAGGGGCTTATTAAGAGAAGTTATTGTCTATGATTGCCATAGAGAAACAACACAGTGATTAATGGTGTCTTTTGCAGTGTAGAAACAGGCACACTGAGACCCAGACGTGCAAGGATAGAGCTGAGGAATGACTGCAGGGAAACTGTTACGTGTCTAATGAAAGGAACATTCATCCAATTTCCACAAGAGGCTGTAGAGAATGTAAAATATTTGTATTTCTTTTCATTTTACCTACTTCTTCAATTTTAAAGTGGAAGTATTTCACAGAAATGTATGTTTTTGATAGTTTGTCATTATTATAAGGGATGCATGTTATGACGAAAACGGGTCATTGCAGTATTATTCGTAAATTGTTGCACTTAAGCTAAAAAAAAATTTCTACTTAATTTCTTTTCTATCTTCTTGATGTTGACACCTTTTGGACGCTTTGCTTTGCATGTTGTTCTCTAAAATCAGGGCTTGTTGCATCAGGTGTAGGTTTAAAGCATAGTGAAATTACATTCATCTTGCCAATAAATTACTTGCAGAGTTCTAATGCACAGCACCCAAAATGTCATAAACCCCCACAACACTACCCAGTCTTTGTAATTACTGTAATAAATACATTCATATGCATTTACAGTTCGATATCCTACACAGCTCTTATTGTTTTGTCCGGGATTTGTTAAATAAGAGTGAGTTTCTAATGCATTTGTATCAGCAAATTTACAGACTAGATCTGCATGTTTTTTTTTTTTTATAAATACTCTTTTCTGCCTAAGTATCTGCTCTTCTGCCTACGCGTATGGATAGAATATATGAATGACAGCCTATTCTAATTACATAGAATTTAGTATGATGTCGGACCCCTTTTTGCAGCTATAACAGGAGAAACGTATTTTCTCTTCAAGGGCATTTTTTGTTTACAGCAGCTTAGTCTGCTGTCTAAGAAAGAAAATATTTATGTAGCAATTACTTTTATCCTTTCCCACTAGAATAACACCCTAGGTTCAACTATTTTACATTATTTCCCTTTGTAGTAATTTAGGTACATTTTTCCTGACTCTATAATAACTTCAGTAGAGAAACCAAAAATTTAAACAATGTATTGAAACAGTCTCTAATTTATTAGATACGGGGAAAAAATCTAGTTAACACAAAAAAATTATTCATAATTGATGGAAAATCTGCTTACAATCAAAATTCCTCAAATCAATTTATAAATATCACTTTGCTTAAACTTTATCTCACCACTATATTCTGCCCACAAAAAATTGCATACTTTTTACCTTTTTCCCTTTAAACAGAACAGTCCATTTTAAAGTGTACCTGCAACAAAATGTTAACCTGTAATTACACTTTGACACCTACACCAGTCACCCAAACTAAAATCAGCACTCATTGCCAGTTTACACAAATGTTCATATACATATTAAACCCCCTGTAGCAGACATGGTCAATGCTCGGGAGTGGTGGGGCTAAATACAATGTGGCCCGTTCAATTAACTGAGCCCAAAATGAAAAAGTACTCATACGACGTCAGAATAGTGTCTGTGTCCGAAATGTGTGACCATCCAATGACATGATCACCAGATGATTCAGCAAAACCCAATAGAAACCCTTCTGAGACCGCCAGTTCAGCATGTTGTGGAATCCGTCGTTGCTTTTCCTTGTCACTTGAAGCACTATCTGGTTTCTACAGCCGATTACTTTTCCATAAAGTCCACAAAAGTAGCAAAACCACTCAGAACTAAACTTATCCCACGTTGCCAGAAGAGTTATCAGGCTTTTCTGGTAACCCGCAGTGCTGTCTGGTACAACCGTGTCTCACTCCCACATCTAAAAGACTGACAGCTTCTGTCAGTCCGGCCATAGACTATATTGTAGCTTGTGCTTGTTACATATTTACATCCAACAAACCAAAACTATCTACTTTTTTTTTCTTTCCCCTCATTACTCATCTCTTTTCACCTGTCTCTTTGCTACCCGCCTCTTTCTCAGCCAGTCAAAAATCAGAAATGATGAATCATTAATTTACTCATCCAACCACTGAAAGACAATTAAGCAGATTGGTTGCTTCACTTATGGAGCACATTTTCATACAGTACTTTCCAAACTCACTGTGTCAAACAAGAAAGTTATGAATTTGGAGAGCTTGCTACATATAGACAGGACAGTGCAATTCAAATTTAAACATCCGAACAACAGTTGCTTGATACCCTGTGTTTACAAAAGAGTATTATTTTTTTCTTTTTTCAAATTTATAATAAATCTAAGCAAGGCTACATATCCACAGACACTATATAATTATTTTATGTCCAATATTAGGTGCCAGCAACAGCTAAAACCAAACAAGCAGCATTGTGGAGACAAAATACACATTTAAAATGTTTTACATTTGGAATAAAAAAATAAAAATACATTTAAGGAGATATCTGCTAAAAGGAGATAATAAAAGATGCAATAATGATTCAAAATAATAAAATTTTTATAAGGGGACTTTAGATAATTCCTTCCTTGAATATTCAAATTGAACCAAGGGATGAGGGGCCTGCATTTATATATTACTTTTTCAGTGAGAGGACCACAAAGCGCTTTACACTACACTCAGTCATTCACCCATTCACGCACACATCCACATGCTGGTTAGCTACATACTAGCCACAACTGTCCTGGGGTGAACTGACAGAACCCCAGCTGCCGTACACACAGGCGCTACTGGGCTATCTGACCACCACATGCAGGCAAGGCAGGTGAAGTATCTTCCCCAAGATTTCAATGACCGAGAAGGATAGAGCAGGTATTCGAACCGGCAACCCACCAGTGAGGAGACTAACCCGTACCACCTCAGCAACGGATGAAACATGTCTTTCTTTTTGGCTGATAGTGTACTCCGCCTTCTTACTGGCCCTGCTATAGGTGGGACACATCTCCCTGTTTGAATTCAGTAAATGCTAATGACTACATTATGTAGTTGTACTTTTCTAGGAGGCAAATGCATAGGGTCAAATTCATTGGCAATCTAGTACAGTAGTAGATTTTTTATATTAAATTGTTTTCCAGATAAATATATACATATGCAGTACAGACCAAAAGTTTGGACACACCTTCTCATTCAGTGCATTTTCTTTATTTTCATGACTATTTATATTTTAGATTATCACTGAAGGCATCAAAACTATGAATGAACACATATGGAATTATGTAGTACTTTTACAAAAAAGTGTTAAATAACCTGGCCTCCAAAGTCACCGGACCTGAACCCAATCGAGATTATTTTGGGTGAGCTGAACCGCAGAGTGAAGGCAAAAGGGCCAACAAGTACTAAGCATCTCTAGGAACTCCTTCAAGACCGTTGGAAAACCATTTCCAACGGTCTTGAAGCTCAAGAGAATGCAAAGCAGTAATCGGAGCAAAGGGTGGCTACTTTGAGGAATCTAAAATATAACATATGCATTCAGTTATTTCACCTTTTTTGTTTAAGTACACACAGTGATTCCATAAATCATATGTTCATGCATAGTTTGATACCCTTAATTGAGAATCAGCAATTTAGTCATTAAAAAATAAAGAACATGCATTGAATGAGGAGGTGTGTCCAAACTTTTCGTCTGTACTGTATATTCAGGGATACTGTTACGTTTTTTTTGCACGGATCAACAGTTAGCTGAGAGTGTTTGCTGACAGAAATCACTTCTTGATATTAGCTTTTCTAAGGTAATTACTCCTTTTATCTCTTTTGTTACCTAGGGTTCCTTTTTTACCTGAAAACAAGTTTTTGTTGAAATTTTACTATAAATGAAACAGGAATATAAAAGGATTATTTTTTTTAAAACAGTGACAAAAGTTGACTGAATCTTCAAGCTTCTTGTATTTTATTTTATTTTATTTGTTTACCATTCTTGCAGAAGTGCATTTGTGGGGTCAGACACTAATGTTAGATGAGATGGTCAATGGTTCCAGTGCATTTTGCAGACCCGTTGAGTTCTTCTACACCAGACTTACTCATTCTTGTTGGTAAATGGTAAATGGTAAATGGCCTGCATTTGTATAGCGCTTTATTCAGTCCCTACAGACCCCAAAGCGCTTTACACTACATTCAGTCATCCACCCATTCATGCACACATTCACACACTGATGATGGCAAGCTACGTTGTAGCCACAGCTGCCCTGGGGCACACTGACAGAGGCGAGGCTGCCGGACAATGGCGCCACCGGGCCCTCTGACCACCACGGGTGGCAACGGGTGAAGTGTCTTGCCCAAGGACACAACGACTGAGACCGTCAGAGCCGGGGCTTGAACTGGCAACCTTCCGATTACAAGGCAAACACCCAACTCCTGAGCCACAGTCGCCCCGCTACTTGTTGTCAGGGCTTTGCTTGTTGGAACAGGAAGGGACCATCCCTAAATTGCTCCCACAGATTAAAAGTTCCTTTCTCTTACAACTAAAGCCAGATTTCACACTGAAGTGCCAGACAAAGAAACATGATTTGTCTCTCCAGAGGACATGTCTCCACTGTTCCGTAGTTCTGTGGTGGTGTGATTTCATTCAACACTTTTTTGGTGGTGTGCTACTTCATTCAACACTTTTTATCACTCATGCTGTTGTAAAGCTTGCGTGCAGCTGCCAGCCATGGATACCAATTCAACAAAGCTATCTTCACATAGTTCTCGAACTAACAATTTTAAGGCTGTATGAAGTTTGGAGGTCTGTAGCCATTTATTCTGCAGAAAGCGGTGACCTCTGCCACTGTTGCCTGTCAGCATCCGCCGACCCTACTATGTGATTTTACATATCTAAACCTTGTCTGGTAGAAGTGCTGTTGTTTCCAATAACTCATTCACGTTTTTTAATACGATTAGGAGTTTTTTTTTAAATATTTTGAGATGTTAATCACTGTCTCAGATGCAAAAGATTTGAGGATAGAATTCTTCTTCTGTCCCAGCCTCAATGAATGCAAGATATCTCATGTTTTGAAAATGTTTTCTTTTTCAAACTTACATTTCTGTGCTTCCTCTCACTTCATTTAAATATTAATATCTCACTCATTGTGATACCAATACTTGGATTTGAGTACTTGCCGATACAGCGTACCAACACAGATTCTTTTACCAAACACAAAAAAATGTGATGAATTGGAAGACAGGTTTTATTTTCTTCCCTGATCGTTACAACAAATGACTGTGAATTAGATAAAAAAAATGTAATAACAATGATCGCAGAACAAACATTTGAAGTGAAAAATAAACATTTCCTGTGAAATTAGTTTCCACATTTTAAATATCGGTTCATGGTATCGGTATGGTATCAGTGTATCCCTACAAATAATATGTCACTGATGAAGAGCTTTGGAGTTTCAGATCAGCTAATACAGGTCAACAACAGATTTCTCAGAACATCTCTTTGTATATCTTAGTAATTTAACACTTCTTAAAGAAAAGCTCTAACTCTCTTACACAGTGTTACATTTTAAGCTTTACTGGTATGTACATGGTGTCCCCTGTAGGCTTGCTGAGTAAAATGTTTCTTATCGACCTACTATAAAGAGTCCTTCCTTCCCCTTCTAAAACCGTTCCTACAACTATTGTCATCCCAAATAAACACTAACCATTACCCTTCAATGGTAACGTGCCAGATAAGAAATGTTTGCACATCTGGTGTGTTTGGTATGTAGCAGGGGAGTTCACAAAGTTCATGCATTGAGAGCAGAACAAGTCCATTTTGTAATATCATTTAGGGAACATTTTTAAAATACAGTTAAGGCCTGCGTTTATCTTTTAACAAATGTTGCATTGTCAATGAATTTGCATGAATCGCTCATATGTAATGTAGTTTATTAAATTGTTGTTTTTTCCATATTTGCATGTAAATCAGTAGTCACATTACACATATTTACATAGGCTTTTATTGTCTTCTTGTTTCATGTCTAATTTGCATTAATTTCCTTCTTAACTGTCAGGCTGCTATAGTTGCTGAATCTTTGGTTCCATCTTTTTTATTAGTTAGGGTGGGATTAATGACGACAGGTTAACACTTATTTAAAAAATGTCTGTTTAGTTTTATTGTTGTCTACCCACTCTCCCCCAGGTTTTTACCAAAGACCTACAGACTCACTCATACAATTTCATACCATAGATTGCCATAGATTAGATGACAAAAGGGCTTTTGCTTTATGTTTTGTACTTTGTCATCTTTAAATTACTCTGATACAAAAAAATCTGATTAGAATATTGTAATTACATATCAAAAAATATGTGGAAAACTAAAAGATGTTAGAAAGTGTGAGTCTGGAAGGTCTGTAACTAACCGTACCTGACAGAGCTCAGTCCATGGGGCAGTATCTACGGTTGTCTTTCAAACACCTCATTGGACAATACTTGGACTAATCAGAGCAGCAGCAAATGAAATCAGTCAGTGGGCTAGTCTGCCATTCACCATCGAAGTGTCTAAATCTGCTCATCTCTCAAAGAAAAGCTCAAGTCTAAATTGTCCAAAGGTAATGCCAAAGCTGTTTCGAACGAGCGTTGTTCCTGAGCGACCACCATCTTTGTTGTTTTGCTCTGTCGCAGCTCTGCCATCATCATAAAAAAGAACAACAAAAAAAAAAAACCCTGCTCTAATGGTGCTAAGCCCAGGGCCGGGCCAATGGTCGACCTGCTGAGACTACAATCAAGTATGGCTAGACCAACTTGCAGAGCAAATTCTTTAGCAACTGCTAAGGTTTGTCTCGTTTTCTAGACTAGTGTAATTCTGCGCTGGTCATCATTCTCAAGAATAGTTGACATGTTTTCTTTGCTGAAAATAACAACTAAACTACAGCTTTGGCAAGAACCTGATTGTGCAGACTTACAATTAATCAGATTATGTGTTGTAAAAAGTTTTATTTCAATTTTACCAAACATGTTTATATTGTAGATTTGTTAATTTTTACATCTACAATGTCAGCTCCATAGCTGTTAGCTGTGTATTCATCCATGGTAAACTTAAATTATATCTTTATATTTTTTCCCTAAACATTAATGTAAAAAATGGATATGGAACATGAGCATGGAACATGAGCATCAACAGCTAACAATATATCTAGGTCTCTGAAGCAGCTGCTTGACTTGCTGACTCCACCATTTTTCCTAGTGGCAGCTGAGCTGTGCCAATAATATTGTTGGAACATAGAGACCCTATCTGTCAACCTGCGGTCGCTACTGGCTGGTTGATGTCGTTATTGTCATGCCCGTTTTAATTGTAGATTTTGTCATATTTTCTTTCAAATATACTTTTTTAAGGAAATGTTGTACTTTCATTCTGCACCCCTCTAAAAGCCCTGATGATGTTTTTCTTAATTTGATTTATGTAGCTTTTTATGAAAATGTTCCATATTCAACCTTTAAGTTAGTGATCCTTATATGCATCATGTTTCTCTAACTTTGGATCTAAAATGGTGCAAAATATGGATGCATCTATACTCATACTGGTATCTGGTATCAGGGCAGATACTGTTCTAATATACTCGTATATTAGTTAACCGATACCATGAACCGATACTTAAAATGTAGAAACTTCAATGATTTCAGAGATATTTATTTTTTAATTGAAATTTTTTATTAATATTTAATTATTTATCGAATTCTTACAATTCATTGATTTTTTTTGTGTGGTATAAGTATTGTAATCGAAATCGGCTAGTACTCAGATCCAAGAATTGTATCAGTTCAAAAATAGAGGTATTGTTGCATCGCTATTGCACAATAAGCTTTTGCCCTGCTTTCTTACACACTTCCTCCTTCCACCTAACTGCTTAAATGCAGTTTCTTTTTCATGCCTTTAAACTTTTGTGTCTTTTTGTGTCTTTCGTGTCTGTTGAGGCTTATTGATGAGTATTTACAGAATAACTATCAAGTCTTCCACATTAGTGTGTAGTATATTGTATAATGTTTCCTCTATTGGTATTGTGTATTTATTGGTTTTCTTAGAAAAAAAATTTTCATAAACATTTCAAAGGTTTTGTATTCTTAGTGGCCTTCATTTGAGTAGTGGATAGTATAAAAGGAGCAGAGAAGTGGGAAAAGACATGCGGTAAAGGTCCACGGGGACAGAATTCAAACATGTTACGGATGTACATGGGGCGTCTGCACTAACCACTATGCCTGGCAATGCCCTTTTTCATAAATTTTAAGCCCTCATTAAAAATAAATAAGAGATCTAAATATTTTTGCTCTGTTTGTGAAAAAATATAGTAAGGTCCCTTTTTATAACTGAATTACTGAAATTCTACTTCTTGCCTGTTCTGTATATGCATTTGCCCAGTAGAGGAGGCTGTGCATTTCTTGATGGTTGAAGTGGAGCATGTCCTGGTTTTCTTGTAACAGCTATCAGATTAAGTGTAAGCCTCAGAAGTACTTGTGGGTGTCGAGTATGTTGCATATCCATCCCCATCTCTGTGCAATACACAGCATGCCACCCCCCACCCCCCTTGGGTAAGATCCAGACATAACCACAGGGATGTGGGCCGTAGGCCAGCTGAGAGGTCAGTAGCAAACACTATAAACTGTGTTGTTTTATATTCCGTGCGTGAACACACCCCTGGGCCCCTGCCGTCTGCTGCCTGCGTACGCTATCTAGACCAAGTGATGTCACAGGAGTAGTGGATTTAAGCAGGTTTTAGTTGGACTCTAATCCCCTCGTGGTGAGCGCTGTAAACGAGAGGACAGTCCCTGCCAATGGCATGCATCAGCCCCGGTTGGATTAGTACATCTCGTCCCCTCCTCCAGTCTGTTGTCATTGTCCAGCATGTGCTTTTACCCCAATTTCTTACCCTCAGTCTTAGTGTGGAATGCCCAACACAAGCATGATTCCAGCAGAATGGAGTAGAGCCTCGCTCTAAAGGTGTGTTATTTCTCTGCCTTTATGTCTGTGTGTGTGCTCTTTTTCTGTCTTTGCCATGTTGTATGTCTCTCCCCATAGATTTCTAATGTTTCCAGGGCTAAATTATTTAAACAGGGTGCCAGCAGGGAGCTACATGATAGCTCAGACTTAAGAGTGAAGAGAGGGAGGGGTGTACAGCTGCAGATCAGGTAAGAGGGTAACTCCTGCTTCACCTGTCCTTCTCTCCTCCTCACTTCTCCCTTATAATTGGCGGTAAGTGTAACTGGAGAGTTGAAACCCAACACTTGGCTCTATTTTCCGCTTTTGTAGCTATCGTCATTATTGTCTTTACTGATGCCTGACTTGAGCGAGCAGGCGCATTTTGGTGGCTCTCTGGGCCAGCAAGGTGCTGTGTGGAGCGAGGACCAGAACGACGGGCCTTCAAGTCGCTGTTTCTACTGCGGTACCATCGCAGGTCGAAGGAGTTCTCTTCTGCTGGGTGGTAGAGACAGCACAGCTGAATTTCTTCATCAGCTACACTTGGCTGAGAAACAGGATCAAGGCCTGCATGGACAGCAGCTCCAGAGGAAGTGCTCTGTTCCTGATCTGAGCAATAACCTCTACTTCAGGCAAGCTATGGCAGGCCGGGCCTCAGTACCAGCTCAGGATTATTACCTTGCTGACGCTTCCTTATCTGGTCAGCCACCTGAAGAGTCTGGGTTTTACAGGGATAACCAGCACTCGCTCAACAGATCAGCCTCGCATTATGGAGGGGTGAGGCCTGCGTGGGATCAAGGACAAGCAAGGGCCACACCTTCTGTACTGGCCTCTGCTTCTGGACCTATATCGGTGCCTCCTCCTCCTCCCCCTCCTCCCCCTCCCCTTCATGAGCTGAGCCGTTTGTACCGGGAAGCTCTGGGATCTAAGATGATCCCAGACGTCCAGCGCATTGGTGGAAGCTCTTTTACTCCAGGTGCTTTCTACGGGGTTCAACCCCCTCTTCCCTTTTACGCTGCTGAACCGCCATCTCTTTCTGCACATCAGGTTTATAACAGCATCTCAAACTTGCCCCTGGAACCTCGCCAGCCAACTGCCACCAGTTCTATGGTGGACCCTGCCTCTCAAGTGATGGACGGAGCTCTCTCACGGGCCTATGGAGCCTTAGCCTCTCAGAGGCTGCCTTATGACCCAAACTATGACCCCACCTCAGCCATGATGGCTTCCACAGCTGGGATGCCTTCCAGCCTGCCTCCTGTCCATCCCAGCACTGCAGACCCCAAGAAGATGGTAGACCCTAACTTTTTGTCTTTCCTGCGAGCTGAAGGTTTGGCTGAAAGTACCATCACTCTGCTGCTGCAGCATGGCTTTGATTCAACGGCCACACTGACGATGATGGAGGATCATGATATTCGGTCTGTGGCCCCGAATTTGGGCCAGGCCCGTGTTTTGTCCCGCGTGGTGCTGGGATGTAAAACAGGTGGTGTTGCGACTCGTACCCGGTCTAACAGCTTCAGCCATCGCAATGACCTGTATATGCAGCCACAGGGGTTGACAATGGACCCCAGTCTGATGCAGCAAGCCCCCACCACAATTCAGACCATATCCCCGAGGATGGGGGAGTTTCTCGGCCGCAGACCAAGCAGTGCCCCCTCCCAGCATCTCCTCGAGACGACCACCTACCCCGGGACGAGGCCAGCTGCAACTGGAGCTTTCCCAGTTAGCCCTGGAGGATACAACAATGTAGTGCCTCAGGGGAGACCGGTCTCTATGTACAACCCCCACACCGGTCTTGCCATGTCAGCCCTCGGACAGCAACCCCCACCGGCTTCTGGTACTCCCGGAACGGCGCCCAAGACCTTCTCTGGCTCCTATTCCCCCATGGAGCTGATGAAGAGAGCCCCAAACCTTCCACCGACTTCACCTGTTGCAGCCGCGAGCCCACTTCACAGCCCACAGCTGCTACGGAAAGGGATCAATGCTGCTTCCGAGAGCACCATCGTTCCTGCTACTTCTAACACCGCTCTCCAAGGGCAAAACTTCAGCAACAACAAGCTGGTTGGACGTCGCACCGGTCCGCCCGTTATAGTCTCAACCATGGTCAACGCGCCCGACACAAGTAGGCTAATGTCAAACCTCACTTTTTTTATTTATATTACCTATAACTTCAAGCTTCGATATGCAAATTAATATTGTTTTGTGATAATAACAATTTCCATTATGATTCTACTCTGCATAATATAAATTTTTGTTATGCAAAACTGAAATCACAGTTACATTGTTATGTGGAGTATGTAAGATGACTCTGACAAGTTAAGCAGCTTTGCTCTGAGAGGTTTCTTTTTCGAAATTGTGCAACTATTTATACATGTATTGCAGCAGAGTTGTGTCACTTGCCAGAGGGGATCGTGTCTCATCACCAGCTTGAAACATTTCAAACAAGCAGCACTCAGGTTTTTTGGTTGCTTGTATTTAATTAAGTTGGTGGTCAGATTTTCTGTGCTTATGTTGTTGTTTTGCCAGGTTGCAGTGACATTTTTATTGAAATGCCCGTCATATTGGAGTGCTCTCAAAATAACAAAACATTTTGATGTGTTCATCAGCCGTCCTTTAAATATACTTCTGCACTTTGGCCGTGTGTGATAGCTTTTTTTTTTTTAAATACACATCTTGTTTTTAGTATGTAAAAGAGGTTGCTGTCATTCTATTTTACGTCGTACTCTCACCTAATCTGGAGCTTAACAGTCACAAATCCAATTACACTAATTGGATGTATGTTTGTGTAGACTATAATAGGCAACTGGTTTTTGTAGCTTCAGCTGTGTTTCTGCAGATCAAAACAACTGAAAGATTTACCTTTACTTCTTTGGGTCATTCAGGATTAAATTCAAACCCTTGTTTCATGAAAAAAATGTTTTGTCTAACTTGACTTTAGGGCTACACTGAACAACTTTTTTTGTTGTGTTCTCTTCAACTGTGAGTATTTTTGTTTTCATTTATCAATTAATATCAAGTTACCAATTCTTTTCTTTAATTAATCCTAACAACTTTTTCAAATAATATAGGCAAAAAAAATTCACTTAATCAAAACTATGAAAAATGTTTCAAGAAAGCAGTTTTATAATTATTATTATAATTATTATTTTTAATTTATTTTATTTTTTTACGGGGCTGCATGGTGACATAGTTGGTGGCACTGTGTCTTTGCAGCAATCACCTCCTGATTTAGTATCCCATCCTGTAGTCTTTCTGCTTAGAGTTTGCATGTTGTCCATGTGCATGTGGGGAATTCCTCCAGGTACTCTTACTTCCTCTCCTAGTCCAAAACCATGACTGTGTGGTTTGTTGCTAACTGTGTGCATGCATAGTTACTTGTCTTGAGATTTCTGAGCTGTTGGAATACTCGTGATCTGTCCGGGGTGTACCCTTGCCTCTTACCCGAAAAGTTTCATAAAAAATGTTTATGAATAAACATTTTTATGTCATGTGGTAGCAAGCATCATCAATTGCTTTCCTCTTAGCCTTGATGTGGCATTTAAAAATCATTGGCAATACATAGCACTCATAACAGCTACTTAGAAATCTGTTATATAGTTTCATAGCCATAATGAAATTTACTGCCACAGTCTTGTAATATTTTTGAAGGTTACACAAGTGTGCTTATTTGTGCACTTCAGAATTAATTTTTAATTGACAGCTTTATCATATAATTTTGTAGAAATGTTTTGAAACTTTTCAGCTTCACACAAGGCAAGTTTGAGCCATCATTTTGGTTATTTTTTAATCCTTTATTACCTAAATTGTAACTTGAACAAATCAACGTCTCCTAAGCTACTGGGAGTTGGTGGTTTTGTAGTTAGCTGTGTAACCCCACATCCTACTCTACTCCTAATGGCTCTGTAGTATGTTACAGATTTGTGACTTTTACTAGTTGGCCTTCCTTCATGTGTTGTCAAAGAAATGAGGAGCAGATCTAGAAGATTAAGGAGGAGCTGTGGAGGTGGCAGGTCCTACTCTTCGAACTTTGTGGAAAACATCCGCTTCTGTCAGGGGTCACCACTCCCTGCAGCACTCATATCAGAGCCGGTATCATTCGCATGTAGCTGTAACATTTGTTGCTGTTCCAACTTTATCTGATAACAGGCAGCTCTTGCTGCTGATCAGAAAGCATATTTCTTAATTGTGTGTTGCCAGGCAACTTTGATTTCTGTGCTTATCAGAGATGGATAATCTTTACATTTAAGGAAAGAGGAAATATGGGGAGCTGCATGCGGTTTAGTACTTTTTTTCCCAGTTGCAGCCTTTGCTTGCATTCAAGGATGACCATAGCATGAAAATAATAAGAGACTGCAGAGCACTTAATGAAACATTTTGTTTACTGGCCTTCCCCCTACTTCCTGTGTGCCACACACTTAGCATTTTTGTGTGAAGGCCTTATCACTTTTGTAAAGGACCTCTTCTATTACAAAGTATGGTTTATGCTCATCAGAGATACATGTGGACTGCAATGAATTTGAATATCACTAAAAAAATACACTTTTTTCCTTTTTTAATTTTAAGTATTCTGATAGTGATACATTTCAAAAAATTTTCTGTAAATTTAAATTATTATAGCTAGAGCTGGGCATTTATTCAAATGTAAAGAATCAATTTGATTTTGATTCTCAAGACTCAAAATCGATTGTGACAATCCAATTTGATTCAATTCAGTATTTTCCTATTCATATGGATCTGTTCTGATAAAAAAGTTTTTTTGAGCTGTTATTATATGGCTGTAGTTCAAGGACACAACACTGGGTGTGTAACAGTTCACTGGGTAAACTGTATTAACCCTTTCAGACACAAGTCTGCTTGTCTGGACTTTTCAATTTTAGTACAAATAAGAGCAAACTATGCTCAATAATTTAATAGGTTTTTGGACTACTACTGTTGAACAGCTGCTATGATTAGGAACTTGATAATACAGTGGACCAACACCAGTATATGACATGGCTTTCTAAATCAAAGTTCACACTGGACCTCTAGCTACATGGATTCTGTTTCTCTTCACTCTCCCTTTGGACCGCAAGACCTGCATTTTCAAATGAAGGGCAGAATTTAGTTTCACCAGAAAAGAGGAAATTGAATTACTGAGCAACAGTCCTTATTCTTTTCAGCCAAGGTAGGGCACTTATTACATTGTCACTGGTTCAGCAGTGACTTAACACAAGGATTGCTTCCACTGTAGTCCATGTCCTGGAAAAACCTGCAAGTGGTGTTTTTTTTTAAACTCTTGTAAGACATTTCTTCACTAACTTCTCATCTTTGTGACCTGTTTCTAAGGCATTTTGTCCTTCCATTCAACTTTCCTTTTGCACAGCTACAGCTTGCCTGTTTAGCAGTAACATTTTGTAGTTCTTATGGTCATTTTGTATAGAAGATAACTTCATAAAGGACCAGGAGGCAAAAGGGTTGGTTGTTGAATTACAATACTGTAGCACACAGGTGATGCAGGTAATGCGTTACTTAGTAGTGCATTACTCTAATATGATCACTTTTTCAGTAATGACTAATCTAACGTGTTACTATTTCATTACCAGTAAACAAATTAAAGGTACTCGTTCAATCCACTGTGTTA
Source organism: Apricaphanius iberus (assembly GCA_028564705.1). Taxonomy (NCBI): domain Eukaryota; kingdom Metazoa; phylum Chordata; class Actinopteri; order Cyprinodontiformes; family Aphaniidae; genus Apricaphanius; species Apricaphanius iberus. The sequence goes on from JAPXFQ010000556.1 coordinate 1,941,401, forward strand.
TTATTTTTGTAATTTCCTTAAGCAAAAATATATTTGGTACATGGGGTTAACAGCGGCAAAAGCAATAGAAAAATGAGCAATAATAGCGGTAAATATTGTCTTACATATGACACTGCAGCCATTTTTTTTTGTCGTAATCTGAAAATTAAACAGCTGATTATCCCCTATGTTCATTTACCTAAATGTCTCAATTTAAAAAATAAAATCTATTTATATAAATTCTTACTCTTAAAACAGACATCAGGTGGGAGGGCCCATGTCCGTGCTCAGTTCTTCACTGGACACTGTATTGGTTGGCTAAAGCCGTAAGCAGAGCTAATTTGGCTTTAAACGTTGGAGTCTAGCTTAGCTTTAACAGTTCCCTTCCACCTGTAGCAGGGAGAGCGCCTTGCAGCCATCAGATTGGTCATGGAGGAGTCCGCCAGTGGCATCCCACAGAGCGGCACAGGTGAGTAAACTTTGGCTTCAGCGTCACGTGACACAAAGTACACTCCCACTAAGTAAAAGTGTATTTGTGTGTGTGTGTGCTGAGTAGATTAGGTATAGGAAGATGCTTTGCACGTGGTTTCCCCTGTGTGGATAATCAGTGGAACATCTTTAGAGGTGCTATTCTGAGTATGAGAATTAGGAGGCAATGGAGGGACGCCAGAGTTTGTGGGCAGGGCTTATCATATACGTCATTTTACCTGGATGACTTTTTTTGTGTTTTCTGCTCCACTTTATGAGACAAAAAAACTGCTAATCAGTTTTTTTTTCTGATTGGAGACCTATTATGTTGTAGCTGACAGTTATGTAATCTCCCAGCACCAGTAACCTGTTTAGAAGGACATTCAGGAGGATGCGTGCCTAATGTGCTTACATTTGTGCTTTGCTAAATTGATTTAAGGCGTCTGAATGTTATTTTATCATTTTTTTGTACAGAAAAACATCTTAAAAGGAACACATGTTCATCCCGTTTGTATAGTTGAGGGTGCGCATCATTTATAGTAGTTCAAACGGTTTGAATTGACATTTTGGCTGCTTGTGACCTTTTACTTTCCTGCTTAAATGCAAAGGGAGGAAAAAATATAGATAATTATTTCTAAATCTTTCATAAATACAACTAAATATTCTTTGAAAGCCTTCCTGTAGCTCTGTATAACGACTACAGCTGTCCCTTTTCAAAAGCAGGAGGTGTTCATTGTCATGGTACAGTGGGATGTGAAGAAACTGACAGCAAGACATGGGGCTTAAACCTTATGTTTCCTGACTGAGCTGTCGTATGTTTATTTAAATGGCTTTCAGCAATGACTGGTGATACGACTGCAAAAGAGTGAACCACTCCAAAGATAACCAAACTGTGAATACAATTTATTTCAAAAGGATGATTCATTAACAGATATAAACATCTGTAGTGTTATATTTAACATATTATTCAAAAATCAATTAGTATCATCACTGTTTCTTAAAGGGAAAATAATTACTGGGCTAGGCAAAGCAAATGTATGTGTATATCACACTTTGAGCAACAAGGTGCTTTAAGGTGTTTTGGGTGATTGGGGGAAAAAAATAAAGTCAACAATTAAACTACAATAAAAAAGAGAAAAACTACAACAGAGACATAAAGAACATTAAAACTATCATTGTTATCATTATTAATAAAACTTATTTATATTTATCATTAGTAGTTATTATTAACAGGAGTAGTATTTTACAGCCATAGTTGGACTTTCTCATCTTCTGTATTACATGGAATCTCCTTTTAACTACTGCTTACTTTAAACCGGACTCTATATGTACAACAACAAAAGCTGAGGGATAACAGATAGCACTGTTGTTACCTTGAGTCCAAAAGCCTTATGCTACATTCAGCCTGCATGCTTTGTCACTGTCAAAAAAATGCACACACAGTGACTAGTTTGAAGCCTAAACAGTTTTAAGGCTGAAGCTTGCAAAGCGTGTGGTGGGGCTTTCTCTGGTGGATGTTTTAAACAATGGCAGATTGTGGCATGGCTAGACAACGTTGACGTCTGATTGGTTGTCCGTCAGGGAAAGTTCAGCTAGCTCAACTTTTGCGTTGCTGGCTTTTGCCGCTTTGAAGCTTGGAAGGTAGCAAAAGTCAAAAAAATTGCTCAGCCAAAGTACCAGGGAGAATCTGACAGCCTCAACCATAGACTTAACATTTAATCTTTTATCTAATCTAATTCTGGGTGTTGACTTTTTGGGCGATTTGAACACAGCATTAAATGTGAATTTTGAACACTTTGAGATTTCAGTAAAATATAAAGTGTACTATAATAACATTTATTTATTTATTTATTTATTTATTAACTCTTTCTAGTCTGATAGATGTCACTTTCATTGTGTGTCAATTGTTCTTGAATTTTACAGCTCAGGACACGATGTGCCGCATGTTTAGAACTTTTAGCCTGTGTTTTTGTTTCTTCAGGTCTGGCATAAATCAATCTTGGCTTTGACTCAGGAAATTTAACCAAATGAAGCTTAGCAAAGTTTAGTGATGATTTAGGGAAGGGTGATTACATTTTTAAGGTACGGGCGGTTTTACATTCCTTTTTTACTTTAATAAACCATGAATAATTTTTAAACCGCTTTTGGTAATTACTGCTGTTTTCTATGTTTGATGTGATACATTTAAATGTGACACAACACAAGAAAAAGAAATTGCAAACCTGCAAATACCTTTTCCACAGCACTGCAAAATAACACAAATTAACCTTTTATTAGTTTTATTGTTTTAGATTAGAGGAGTGAGACCAGTTTTGCGCAACATACCCTCTGCAGAGTTCAAGCTTTTAAATGGCTCCTGTTAACCTTTATATTTTCACTGTCATCTCAGTCTGAAACCCTCCTTTTATGTGTCTCCATTTTCCTTAGAACCTGCTAAAAATTACATAAACTTTTTTTTGTGCCATCTGCTTCAACGTCTTCTTTAAACCTCTATTTTTGTCCTGGGAGGAAATGTGCTCTCGAACAGAAAAAGTTCATTTTCCCACTGTGGTGTTTTTTGTTTTTTTTTACAAGCTAAGCGAAAGAAAAGTGTTGTCGAGTTCCCCGTCCACTAGTCTCCCCTACCGTTTTTTGTCTTGATATTTCCAAACCATCGCTAGTGTTTGTCAAGTGATTAACGGTTTCTGTAGGGAATGCGGCTTTCGAGCGAATGAGGAACAGCTGGTCTCCCTTTCGCTTGGCAGCTCCAGTGTGAATTTGTGTTTGTGTGTACAATGGTAACATCTGATCTTTGCACAGGGTCAGAGGTGTTACTTCTGATCTGAAAAACCACCTTTAAAGTCAAGGTGTGCTCCACACTGGGTTGCATCTAATGTTAAATCTAATTTGATACTTTAAAGCTTTAAAAGAATCATGATTTTGTTTGTTTGTTTGTTTGCTTAACTCTGTGTACATAACACCAAATCAAATATGTTAACTGGTAGCATTTAAGTATAGAGCTTTTAAAAGCAATGGTTTAATGAGTGTGGAGACATTTGTTTTCAGTCGCCTTTATTCTTATTCCTTTAAGAAAAAATCCTTAGAAACCCAATTGCCTTAAGAAGTCTCATAATTAGTAAACAGAGTCCTGGTGTGATAAATTCAGTCTCAGTATGAATCCAGCTGTTCTGTGAAGGTATCCAAGGTTTGTTTATGAACAAGAAGCATAATGAAATTTAAAATGTTAACTCCTTCATGACTTGTTGTTCTTTTAAATATGATGCAGACATTCTGTATAATTGGACTCCTAGAGGTATTTGGTCAGCCTTATTTCACAAATACATACTTTGCTGTATTTCTTTGGATTCTATGTGACAGACCAACCGAAAGTAGTTCATAACTGGTACCTTTAGCGTCTTTCACAGCAAATTTACCACCTTTCAATTTTGCTTATTCCACTATGAAACTACCGCAAGCTTTGTCAGTTGGAAATAAAGCATCTGTTGGCATCACTTATCAAGTTTTTACCATTGAGTCTATATTAGATTTAATTCTGGACTTTGACCGGGGAATTGTGACACATGAACATGCTTTGATCTCAAATGTTTCTTTTTACGTTATGCTGCGTTCACACCGCCCCAAACTGCAGCGTCAGTTGCGGCAAGATTACATGTAAAGTCTATGGTCGAGTCCGTCAGAGTCTCTACGGTGCGTTGGGTCCGTCAACTTTTCAAGCATTACTTGCGTTTCAAGTGGCAACGTAGCAAGCGCAAGCAACGCAGAAGTTCAGACTTGACGCACTTGACCCAGCGCGGCAACCAATCAGAATGTCTCACTGTAGTGACGTCGCCCGGCGTCGACGATGTATAGCCAATCACGATCCGCTAGTGTTTTAAACATCCGGCAGAGAAAGGCCCGCCCATGTGCTTTGCAAGCTTCACCATAAAAATGTATATACGTCAAACTACATGCGTTTGCAGCGTTGGTTGCATACTTTCCAACCTTGAGACTTCAGAATTAGGGAGGGGGGGTTAAAAAATTGAAAATTATAAATATATCCATATAATTATAATTATTAAGAATACCTGAATCTTAGAGGGTTTATTTATTTGACAAAATAACAGTCCTCAGCAATAAGGTAAGTACCGTCCCTCCACTTTTTGGCGAAAAGCCTTTTGTGTAAAAAAGTTGCAATGTTTTTTTTTAAATGCTTCATATCACATTGTCACATAAACATTAGCCCAACAAAATTAACTTAAATTGTAATTTTAACATGACGACTGCTCAGATTGGGTCCCCACTACAAGAACACCTCTGCTTTTATTTTGGTGCTACAGTCCCATCCTGGGCCCTTTTAGCCCCTCTGTATTATCCTCCTGGATACGCCCCTGCTCAGCAGCACTGAGGAGTTTGGGAGGTTAGGAATAGTCACTATTAATCAGTCCAAAAACTCTTAGGAGTCTCTGTGTCAGGAGAGAGTGAGAAAGTATTTTTTCTTAGATTGGTCGCAGCACAAACTAAGTAAGCAATGAGTCTGTTGATTTTGACACTAACGTTGGTTTTTGCCAGACCAAATGCAAAGACTTCTGAAAACGTGCGGCTCGCTGCTGCGCCGTGCGTCACTGATTTTTTTCCTCATAAACATAAGAATCACGTAGGTGACCTATTTTTGATTCAAAACGGCAACTTTCTGCAAACATGTGAATGAAGAAACTGTTCACGTAATTAAAATGCAACATTTTTTATTCTCGATCTCTCTCACATTAGAAACAGGGAGGGTACATGATATGCGACACCGTCAAAAATCGGGAGAAATTCGGCAGAATGGTGGCCCCGGGAGATTTTCGGGAGGGGCACTGATATTTGGGAGTCTCCCGGGAAAATCGGGAGGGTTGGCAAGTATGGTTTGTTGATGCAGACAAAGTCTGCGCACTATTAGTCTTGATGTTCAAAGTTGATATCCTGCTGACTGATTTGAACCAACACAGCATGAAGGTACCACCACCATGTTTCTTTGTAAAAATGATGTGTTTAGGGCTAGTATTAGTTTCCCCCTACACATAGCGTCTCGCATGTAAGCCAGAATATTTAATTTTAGTCTAGAAGTAAAAGTCAGAAACTGTAATACATTATTTATTTATTTAGATGGATCTTTTTAGTTTGTCAGTAGTTGCTTTGTCATGTTTGTTTGTCTTGTGTCCGCCTCTCTCTGTATTTTTGTTTACATGTCAGCACCAATTGGTGTCTTTTGTGCATCCTAGAAAGAAATGGCTTCCCTTTCATCCAATCTTCCCAATTATCCGTCGTCAATCGTGCTGCAGGTTGCACCTCTCTCCGTGGCAACCGCGGTGGAGATGGGTTTTGTGCTCACTGAACAGCAACAGCTGCATCCACTTAAACAGACTACTACCTCTGCACACCTCCTCCTCATTCTCCTCCTTCTTCTTTTTTTTTTGTGCGTGTGATCTCCGTCCCCCTCCACCTCCCTCACTCAGCAGTGGGCAGGTCACCCTGAATTATTCATCAGTGTGAAATGAAAAAGCTCATGGATATTGAATATCTTTTCTGAAGTGGTGGCCAACACAGTGTGTGTGTGTGTGTGTTTTTTTTCTTCTTTCTTCTTTTCTTTTTTTTTATTCTTTCCTCCAGCTGAATCAAGTAAAGAACAGCCGATCTCGTTGGCGGGGTATTTCAAAGGTTAACCAATTGCTTTACCTTGTGCACATATTTACTTTTTTCATGGTCCATGGCCAGGGAGGTGGGGTAGGGAGTCGCTGCAGAAAGAGAGAGAATGAAGAGTAAAACACTGAACGATAAATGGAGTGGGAATAAAAGGTGAAACAGTGGATATTCTTCTTTCTGAGAAAATTTCCTCTTTTCTTTAAGTGTTGCACCTCCTTCTCTTTTCCTGGAACAAGCATGCTTTTGGTCGTTTGTGGCCTGCATCATTGACCAGTTGTCATTCATTTCCCATTGTACTTCAAGCCTGGTCTTTTGGCCTGTGGTTTGATCTGTGGCTTGTGCTGTAAATCAATGCAACCGGTACTCGTTCATTCAGCTCATCTGCCAGCAAGCATAACGGAGCCTCTCAGATAATCTTCCATCGAGGACGTTTTAGAAAAGGCAGTGAGGATTAGAAGGAAAAGTGTGTTAAGTGTCTGTGCCCTTGTTGTTTGGACTTAATTCTCTTTTTTTAAATGCTGAAGGCATTACACTCCCATGCCAATCATTATTTATCCAGTATTTACTTGCATCAGTGTCTTTATATTTAAAATTTGATTTTTTTTCTTAAACAAAGTGTAATGTTTTTGTCATGCTATGGCCTGCACGATTATGGGGATGAAGGCAGGCTTGACCGTTGTTGAGCAGACAGTCAGTGACTCTGTCCACAAGGAAGGTAATCCACAAAAAAGCCATTTGTAAAGGACCTGGTTGTTGCCAGAGTACTATATCTAAACTTATTCATGAAAGGTTTAGTGGAAGGAAAAAAATGGGATTGTGAGACAAACCCCATTTAGGGGTTTGGGGGTAGATTCACAAGGTGTGTGGGTTCAGACTGAAGTCGGATGAACTAAACTTGATTTGCAACCTGTCTCACTCCTTATTGTGATTTTTCACTCAATTCACACTAGAAATTGTAAAAATAACAACAAAGTAGCCAAGCCCATACCCATATGTGGCACTACTATGAGAATTAAAATGTAAGACACAAAGAAAGAACATTTTGAAAATATTGTTTTCTTGAAGAAGTATACTTTGTTGCATTCTGTTTAATTCTTTTAATGATTTTGTTTTGTATTTTACTTACTCTTTGTTTTTTTTAGCACATTATGGAAGTTTATAGTCATATTTCCTTACATCAGAGACCTATTATTCAAAACGTACTAACTTACCAATGGTGGTTCTTGCTTCTCTTTTAGAAATATTCAGAAAAGTTTAATCAACAGCTTTCTACATATAAACAAACTGGTACTGGTACTACCTGTATGTTGTTTCATCCAGGGTGTTAAATTGAGGTGAGGTGGCTCAGGATTTTCGAGTTTGTCTTGTAATTAAAGGGTTGCCAATTTAAGCCCTGGCTCTCTGCCGTTGTGTCCTAGGGCCAGACACTTCACCCGTTGCCTAATGATAGTGGTCAGGGGGCCCGGTGGCGCCAGAATGCTGCAGCCTCACCACTGCCAGTGCGCCACAGGGCACCTGTGGCTACAACGTAGCTTGCCATCATCAGTCTGTAAATGGGTGGATGACTGAATGTAGTGTAAAGCGCTTTGGGGTCTGTCGGGACTAAGTTAAGTGCTATTCAAATACAGGCCATTTACCATTAACCTCTGTATCTGCAATGAACTCAAACCCCAATTTAAGCACATTGCAGTTCAAAGTTCAGAATCCAGTGGGATTTATTAATGGATATATCTTTTGTAGCAATATGAAAAATGTGTGGTACCTTTAGGGTCGTTTGCGCATGGGGAAAAAGTTCTTACTGGGATGGTATTTTTTCCAAAATTTTGGAAATCAGCTTTTTAAGATCACAGAAAGGTACTTTAAATGATAAGGTTAACATTATCAAGTTAGGTCCCAATTGTCTATAGGTTGGTACAGAATGTCCAGTGGCTGACACCTCAGTTTTGTACCATAAAAAATAGTTACAACATAAATATATATTTCATATTATGTTTATGCCCAGGCGAACAGAAAAAATAAATTATATAAAATTTAAAAAATCCTTAAGATTCCAGCCTTTATTTCTTCTTTGTATGTTGCCCAGGCTCATACAGGAGTACTTAATGTTTTATTGTTCATTAATACCTCAGAGAACCACACAGACCTGACCCCGCATGGCTTCCATATGCCATTATGTTACTACCGTGCTTCCTCTCGGTCATTACAGTCCATTTTCCTCCAATACCAGTTCCTACCTCTGCACAGACAATTACCCAGGAATCCTTTTAAGAATATTCCCAGGCTGAACAAAGACCAAATGTTCCTGCAGGAAGGAGTAAGAGCTTTAAGTGGCCAACCTTTTTTCCAAAACCTATTTTTAAACCAAGGCATAATGACTGACAATATGAGAAAGCAATTTGATTTTCCCCTCTGAACAAAAGAAAAAACAAGTCAATCTCTTTGTCTTCCAGGAAACACTTTTGGGACTCATTGGTTTAAGAACATCATGTTACCTCCAGGTTAGCATGTTTAAACTCAGCTGGGTCTCTAGAGCTGATGCCAAACTTGTACGGCATCAGGTGACAGGTGTGTTGTAGCCCTGTAGTTTACAAAAGCTTTCTGGGTATTACAGGTTCTCTGGGCAAGTGTGAAACATCATCTGGCACATTGAGAGGGAGGCAGATGAGCAGGTGGGTGGGAGTTTATGATGATGAAAATGCCTGCAACTCTATAGCAAAGCAAGCTTTAAAAGGCTGTAAGTGGACACCGCGAAGTATCTGAGGGCTGACTCCTAGTTGACAGGACCCCCCCTGACCCTGGAGTTTTTATCGTAATGGAGCACAGCTGGGCTGCAGCTTGGACGGGTTAATAGCCATGTGACAGCTTTTCAAGGGGGGAGAGGGGCGCTGTGTGCATGCATTTGTGTGTGTGTGCGTGCATTTTTTTTTTTTTTACTCGTGCACTCTTGAGTGGCATCCAGGGGCCACACTGAGGAGGGCGGGACTTTTTTGCTTCTCTCTCTCTTGCTGCCAGGCCAGATGGCTTCTGTCACTGCGAGAAGAGGAGGAGCGATGGAAGGAAGAGGGAAAAGGCGAGCGCTCCAAGTTGGCCTTAACGGAGCTGGAGTGGTCTGTCCCCAGAGCTGCTACATCTGGAGACCACCAGCAGCTGGCTCGAACTGCTTCGTCCCTCCCCAGCTCGTTTCTCCCCAAGCTTACTTTCTCACTCCCAGATTGGGGGAGTTGGAGCCAGTGGTGGCAGGGTTGTGTTTAGCCAGGCTCCGTGCCCATGTTACTGCAACTTTCTTCATGCTCAGGGTGGAGGAGGTGCAGGAAAAACAGTGGTGATAGCGTCGTAACAACATTGCAGAATATCATTTTATTTTATGGCTGCAGCAACCTCTAAGAGTTCACAGTTTTTGTGTTTGCTATATTTCTTGCTTTCTTTTTTCTTTTATTTCTCTCCAAGTAAAAAGGCACAGAGAGAATGTTTGCTTTTCTTCCCTCCGGTCGTGCTACAACTGATCCAGAGGCCACAGGGGGGCTGTTCCTGCCTGAAAGATAAAGCCTGCCTGCCCTCCTTGGCTACCCTCAAATAAAATACACTATTTTGCATTCCCATGCTGTAATTTATCCCTCCTCTCGTTCTCTTCTCTTTTCCATTTTTTGCTATCTCCACCCTTCATCCCTGCATCTTTTCAGCCCCATTTCTTGCGATTCTACAGGGAATGAGGCGGGGGAGGATGGGGGGGGAGATGGGGAATTGGAGAAAACAAAAGCCGTGAGGCAGTGTTTACTTGGGTTTGTTATCTGGACAGCTGCTGAGAGGGGGGTCTACCACCCCTCAGGCATGTATGTCAACACATACATGCCTGAGGGTTGACATTTGCTCTGCCTATAACTACAAGGCAGGTGCATAAACCTGAGCTTCTTATTTAAATATTTAATACAGGAAAGTTAACAATGAATCAGAAGACTGTGTCACTAGCAGAGATGCAAGTAGCATAGTTTCTTACCGTATTTTGTATGGATTATAAAATAAAGGAAACATTTTGCTCTGGGTTCTGTGATACAGATGAGCCTAGTTGTTTTAAATCCAATGGAAAATAAAGGAATCACAAGATTTGCCAGTTTATGCTACAATGCACTCTCACTGACCTTCATATGACTGTTATTAAACTCATGAAAGTGCATCAAGCCAATGCTGTTAGTTTTGAAGCTCTGAACCAGTTAAGAGAAAATAATCCGATTTCAGAGCATGTCAAGGAAAAATTGAGCAATTCCCAGAGCATCAAGGTTGAACATATGAGTGAATGAATGTTACATCTGTTCAGCAATAGTAGATTTATGGCTGTTATTTTTATCAGAGATTTGTTCTCTCCTTTATCTGTTTGTCTTTCATTCTGCCATCTCTTTATTCACCAATGCAGCCAGATGTTTTTGTTGCTTATACAGGTTCCAGATTTAAGACATTCTGAACATCTGTGTAAACATCAGTATAAATTCAACCCTTGAAGGGTATTCTGTGTCTTTTGCAGCAAACTACTCTTTTTGCTCTTGCTTATACAGAGAAGGTTTATTTCAGACTTGATTTAGGTCCTATTAAACATTTTAAAACACATTTATTTAAATAATTGCTTACCTATATGAAACTTACTATTTACCTCAAGTGTATTATGAATGCCACTGCAACCATTCCGTAACAAGCCTTTAACTTTACTTTTAATAATCCCATCCACATCCACAGATGTTGTTAACATACGAAACAACTAACATTATATTGTGCCCTCTGTCAGCCAGGAAATTAATAGTTGAATCTCCAAAGAGGCTTCATTGTTGCAGTATAATCAGAAGTTTCAATTATGTTTTCTTCCGGAACAAATTCTCTGTAGAGTAAACATCAGCGAAAATTAGAAAGAAAATGGAATATTTCAAAAAGGTTATAGGCATGGAAGAAAAAGAGGAAAAAAGCATATTTTTTTAACATTACAGTGGAATCCGCTGTTGTAAACCTGGTGTGAGGTTGAGCCCCTCTTTAAACTAAGTCCAGCATCTGATGTGAACCGCTGAACCACCAGTCAGATACCCTGAACTCAGGCCGTGTTTCCAAGCAGCTGGTTGGCTCGCTCTGCCCTGTTGAGTTCCTAAAAATCCCTTTAAGGGCTTTAGGGGGATTTATCCGGCCTCTACATCCAGCTCTTTTCATCAGCCAAGTTCTTGCACTTAGAGGAAAAGGGCACATACAGTATAATTAGGCTGGTTAAAGAAGAGGGATTCCTTTCTGTGTTAAATCCACATAGGAGGCTTGGGCCAATTGTGGGGTCTTCCAGAGCATGACTGCTGCCTCTGATGTTTTACTGCACCAAGGGTCAGGGCTCAAAGAATGCATCCAGTTGGAGGGAGATTGTGGTCTAATAAATCTAATAAATAAATAGCAAACTGCATTTTAGAATAACAAGCTGGCACAACAGTTTGGGATTTTTCAGCCTGTTGAGATTGAGCATATTGAAAACAGCAACGTCTCAATGCTCGTTGAGTTTCTTTCTAATGTAGTGACGTTGCAACTCCAATCTTTATTGGGTTTTATTAGGATGTAATGTGATGGATCAACACAAAGTAGTGCATAAGTGCAACATGAAAGGATGCCTGGTTTTAAATATTTTAAAGATCTGCAATTTGCTGTACCTTTTGTCTATGTCCAGCTTCATAACAGGCACAAGGAGAAATATTAAAATGAGGACTTTGTTGCCGCTGCTGTGTCTGCCAGCTTTTCTCCCCATGAGCTGGGCCACAGCTACAGAGGAGGAATATGCTCATGGATTTATGATGCCTTTTTGGCAAACTTAATAGGAAAAAATAACATACATATCAAATATATGGCTGTTTCGTTTATGAATAATAAACGTAACTATAATTTTATATATCATAACTTAATAATAAACTTGTGTGCTGTGTACATGCACTGCTCTCTGCTCCATGCAGAAGAATATTCCAGAGTCAGACTTATTAAAGATGTAGCATGTCAAAAAAAGGTTGCTAAAATGTCCATATTCTACTAATTTTGTTGAAATGCACTGCACTTGTATCATTGCCTGTATTAAATATCAAATTGCACTAGAAAAAACAGTATCTTGAAAACATATAATCTGAAATGTATGAATTTTATTTTTAAATTGTCATACACATAGCCTAATTGTCATGGTGGTATTGTACATGATTACAATTTATCTTTTTTTTTTTTTGTTGAACTGAGGAAGCTTAATAACCACTCCCGTGGAAACGAATGAGGTTCAATGAGGACTGAAACTCACTGTGTGCCTAAAACGACTTCAGCAGGTTCAGACGTGTTGGTCGCACAGTGAGTTATGATGCGTCTTTGGGAAAGAAGGGGAATATGGAAATAACTGTCAGGTTTTCGGGCATTAGAGTGTGAATTTCTATTAGGTTAGAATGTGTGTGAATGACATTTTTCATTTGTCGGTAATAAACAGTAATAAAACGTTTTAACCTATCTGTCATAATCCATTTTCCCAACCACTCTCACCGGCTTCCTTGTTCTTTCTGGGGAAAAGCAGTGCCACAGCATGTTGCTGCCAACCTCGTGTTTAATGGCGTTGATGGTGTTTTCAGAGTGATTTTCCACCACAAGGATTAGCCCTTTCTATGTACGCCAAAATATTAACTTCTATTCTCATCTTACAGGAGCACCTTCTTCTAAACGCTTGCTGCTTCCTCTATATGATATGTGGCAAAATGGAAACGGATCTTCATCATCGTTTTTGTAAAGTTCGCAAATTGTAGTTCTCTTAGCAGATTTTCTCGCCTGAACTGTGTTATAAATAATCTAAAAAACCTCGTCGCACCATGATACTTCATCTTCCATCTATCTCAGTAGGAATGATTCTTTTAAGGGTGATGCTCAAGTGGAGTGTCATTTGAATTGATGAAGCAGTGCTCTGTGAGACATTCAAAGTTTGAGGTATTGTGTTTAAACCACAACTCTGATTTAAGCAGCTGACAAAAGAGCTGGAAAAAAAAAAAAAAAAAAAAAAAGAGCTGGATTTACATTGAGATTAAATTACACATGTGGACGGTTGTGGGTAACAATATTAGAAAAAGAGCAACCTCTAAAAACAAGTATGGACAACCAAATCATTTTCATGTGATAATATTTACTGACAGCGGTATGGATCATTTTTTTTTGGCCAAACCTGTGCATTGTGGAAACAGATGTGGAGTCAGTCCTGGTTTAAACTCATGTCTGGCCGCCTTTCGTCTGTGAAAGCAGTTGTTTGTTTGTATGGAGGTTCCCTGCTGTGCCAATATGTTCTCATTAGTGTTTTGTCGCCCTCTCTGAACATGTAACAACGTTTTCATCAAGTGTTGGACTTAAACATTATTAAGCCTTTGGAGATCAACATTTTTATAGGCTCTTAGAAAGAGAGGAGAAAATAGGAAAATAAGTCCTTCAATTTGATCCATTTAACTGTTTTTGATACATAACAAAGGACGAAGCAGAATTTTTAATCCTTTCCAGCCTCTATGAAATACAAGTGACTCCACGTATAATCACTGACACAAACATATCGAAATTGTTTTGCTAGTGCTTTCTAGTGTTCTTTTCACTTAGTTTTTCCAGGAAACAAAACTTTTTCACACAGTTATTAAACCAGCTGAACCATTACATTTAAGATGGCATCTTTAAAGTAGTATTTGTAAAGTGCTGGAATTTCAAAATCAGCCTGGTCTCTTTTTGAATACGGATGATGACTGACAAGCAAGCTGTGAGTCAGAACATGGCATTTTCATCTTTTCATACTAGCATGCAGTGGCAGTTTTTATGATGTGGGTAATTGCTCAGGACTTTATTGGAATGGGGTTGGGGCATACAAGCACCAGGAAAAGAAAATCTAACTCATCCATCAGTTGCATCTTGAACAAGTCGTACATGCTTTTCTGTGTTTTCATTGATTGGCATGCAGCAGGAAGAACAACGTGCAACAACCACTATGTCAACATAGCTGAAATTTTTCCAGTTGTAAAGTTGTACAAAATAATTTTAAAAAAAGCTTACTTTAAGGTGAGGAAATATATTTACCAAAATTTAGTAGTTTTGAGTTGTTTTAAAAGGCAAAAAATAGCTCCTATATGGTATCTGTTTGGGGTATTTGAAATCAAAAAATACAAAATTGTTCTCCCAGACTGAGAAAATTGTGACTGTGTTCATCAACTTTACAGGCAGATAAAGAAAAGTATGATAACTAAGATAAAAGCTTTCAAATCTATACATTTTCGGAGTTCAAAAGCTGCATTTTTTAGCCTTAAAATTAAAGGCAGGGTGTACGATTGTGGGAGCGCTCCTCAAGAGGGCGTTATTGCAAAATAAAAAGTCCCACCCCTTGCTTCATGCCCTCCCCTAAACCACGCCTCAATAATGCAGGCACGCGCAGCCAGCATGGTCTCGTTGGGTCTCCACCACAGTCAACAACTCGCAGGACACAAGCCATTTCAACCAAAGTCACAAAATATAACGTGATCTTACCTGTCCAGGAGAAAATCAGCAACCAACGCATCGGTTAGCAAGCCCTTAGTTTCCTTGTGTTGACGCCACCATGTAAATGCAGCAGCTCCAATGCAGATTTGGCTTTTGGCACGCTCTTGGTTTGGTTTCATCTTTCTTGTTGCTATTTCCACAACAGCTTTGCGTTTTTGATTCATTTTGGGAAACTAATCTGCACTAACTTCAAATAAATGCTTCACCAAACAAACACGTCGGCTACTGCAGCTGGTGAAATCAATTTATCTGTTGGTAAGGTAGTGGGAGCTCACTTCCTGTTTACAGGCTAGAACGAGTCTCTTATCATGGACGGACCGTGGAAGTTGATTGGATGAGGTTTTCCCAGGGTTTCTCACTGTAGAAAGAGTGAAAAATACTCAGTCAAGTTTAAGAACTCCTAACTTATAGGTTGCTACTGGTACAGTATATGAAGAGCATTTTTTGCAGTTTAAAAAAAAGAGTTTTAAAATGAAATCGTATACCCTGCCTTTGAGTATTTTTTCATTGCAGCAGGATAATTTCACTTTCCAAAACCCGAATTTTAACTTTACCATCATCTTTATTCAGAGAAATTACCATTTTTTTAATCATGTCACATCTATTGGCACTCTTAGTTAAACATTTCTCTAAACTACTGGTCTCTGGTCTGGTGACAGACCAAATTTTTTTTTCTACCACTCACACTGAGATGGTAAGAGAGATAAATGATAAGTCTGTAATCTTCATATTTAGGGAACTGCAGTAAATAGCCCCATATGGGGGTCACCACTAAATGCTATGTGCATGCCAGGTTTCAAGCCAGCCCTTTTGAAATCTTACAATGGCCTGTGGTGGTTTATGAAAATAAATAAATAAATAAAAATTATACCAAATGAGTTAATTCCACATCCCAGTCCAAATATACTGCTTATATTCTGAAGGTGACCACTGTGGTTTCTATATTAGTACTCGCATGTGTCTCATACTAAATGGAGACTTATCCAGAGTGTAGAGTTTTTAATAATGCATGAACTTCTAAGTCAGGGCTGTACAATGCAGTAGCATCACAATATCAGTGTGTGCATCAAACACAATGCTAAGGACTGGTTGGTTAATAATACATTTAGCCTGTTGAATGAAGTTTCCCTGTAGTAGATGTAGTACACCAGTTGAGAAAAAAATGCTATCACAATAAGATTTTTTTATATCAGTCGATACTGATATAAATAAGGATATGGGGAAAAAAATCACTGCTTTTGTCATTTAACATTCCATGGTACTAATTGAAGGTATCAGAAGGTTATTTTTGATTTAAAAATAGATTTTCAATGGTTGAAAGTGTCATCGGACATTATAAATGAGAAATTAAAGAAGGTTATGGCTGGGAGATATGGATAAAATTTTTTATCTTTCATAGTTTTTTCCTGCCAAATTTAATTGTTGATATTAATTCCCCTCTTTCTATTCTTAAAAAGATTATATTTTTCGAAACTTGCTTTTATTTAAACCCTTCCTTCTTGGAGTTCACGTGATGAGGTGACCAAACTTTTAACATCTTTGTTTATTCTTAATTTGGACTGATTGGCTCAGAATTTGACCTTATTTTTGATTCTTTCCAGACTAAATCAAATCATTGCCTGACTACCATGAAGATATTTTCACTGATGTCGTTGACAATGGGCCCACCTATATCTTTTTTATTTAAATTTATACCAATAGTTTATGCTGTTTATGCTCACTCAGAATACGTCGGACTCGAGCGTTCATATGGTTTGAGAACAGCTCTGTCAACTAGATACACAAAATATAAAAATGTTAGCTTTGAAATATCTGCATCTGGTACAAACTTTTAAATGAGTACTTATTAGACCACTAGTGCTTCACTTTTGTGTGCGTTTTTTTTTCTATAGTCATTGAGTCATCACCTTAAACTTTGGAAACCCTAGACATCCACTGCTGATTTTTTTTTTCTTCTTGATATTCTAAAAATCTATAAATCGCCCAGCTCTAGTGTCCTGAACACCAAAGGTGAGAGAAATGAAAGCAATAATTTCAATAATTCTCGTTTGTTTTTATTTATAGAAGTCAGGTGGTTCTGTTTGAGAATAGCCCATTGCTCTCAGGGACAAAATCTTGATTTAACATTTTCAGGTGACACATATCGTGAAATACATGAACATTGACATCATGAAGTTTTTAGCAAGGATTTTTCTGAAATGAATTAGCAGTGAGATAATAAAACATCTATTGTTAGCCTAGCGTTTTACACTCTAACATTCAGTTGCCAATGCTATTACTAGCGGTGGTGGATTAATCAAAATTGTATTTAAAGTTTATTATTTATTATATATTATATATATTTTACATTTGTTTGAGGAAAGTTTTTTTGATCCAATTATTACAGCTGTCAACATCAAGTTAATCTAATAAATGGACTTTCATCATATATAGTTAGTTATGTAGTCCTGTTTGGAGAAGTAATTAGCCATCACTGGTTTGGATAAACGAAAAAAAATCTGTGCTACCATCGCCCACATAAATGAGTGGAGGTGCAGAATGTGTACTTTGGTCAGACCACACTAGTACTGACCTTCTCAACATTGATGACTCTGAGTGGACCTGGTGTAAAATTTAAAGTAATGTAAATTATCTGCAGATAATGTGATGTACCTAACGTCTTTGAAATACTTGATTTTAGAATAAATCTGGTATGGTCCCTCATAACACTGAATTATGGCCTTCTTTGGACAGTTCTGAAGTGGCAGAAGGGGGGTTGTAAAAAGTATTGACGGATTAATTTGTTACCTGTACTTTCCCAGTGAGGGATGTTTTCCCCCTTCTTATTGATAGAAATAGCATTTTTCCTTTGACTCCTGTGAGATTATGCTGCTGGAACAAAAGACTCAGTTTTGGTATGACTAACTTTATGTTAAATAAACTTAACAATTTATAAAGCTCTATGACTTCTGCTCGCCATCAGAAAAATAGCAGCGGTATTCCTTCACACTCCACCCTCGCTTTTTATTCGTAAAACATTCCCAACCTCCCAGATTGATTCAGTGTCTGTTGGGATGTGATCCATCTCTATCATGTTCCATATTAACATATCTCTGTCAGTCACCCTCCCCCCTTATTCTCCCCTCTGCTCTATCTCGTATGTTATTGAAGAGAAAAAGATCAGAGGGACAGCCATATCCACACACTCCATCAAGGGTGTTTGCGTGTGTGTGGGCGTGCGTGTGTGTTTGTTTCAAAGACTGGCAGGAAGTTGAAGCCTTTGATGGTCACGCTCCTCAGATGTGTCGTTTCTGCAGACGGTGGCTCCGGTGATGTGCCGTGTCTCTGCTTGTTTGGCTTTTGCTGCTGAGAAAAAACACACTCACACAAACACACTTTTGAAGTAAATGCACGTCATTATTCCATGCAGGAGGTAATTTTTCACCAAGATGGACACCTTCAACCACGGAGTGCCAGGGTGATTCACCTTTCCACTTCTCTGTCACTGATAATAGCTTCTGGCGCTGGACTCTTTGTATATTGGTCGCGCTTGTCATGGAGCCGATGAGGTGTGTGTGTGTGTGTCTGTGTTTTCACCAATGTGCCTTGAACTTGCTGCAGAGTGGCAGGGAGGCGACACTTGCTTTGTTTTTCCAGCCAGCCGCACCTCCTGCCGGTGGTGTAAATGTAAAACTGAATTTTACATTTATGCTTTAAAAACTTGCAAAGATTTGTGACTTCCAGAAATCTGAATTAGGAAAACTGTGACATTTTGAGAAGAAAAATGTGCAGCAAAGCTGAGAAGAGGAAGATTGGCTGCCTGGATCTTGAGAAAAGTGAGAAGATAACAGGAGGGACCCAAAAAATTGGGAAGAAAAGGGGAAGTGAGTTAAGAGTAGTGTGTGCAGCTAAGAGTGGCGGCGAAAAAAATGGGGCAGGCGTTCTCAAAACACTGAGGAGTCCAGATCAGAAATAAAAAAAGGAGAAAAAAAAACTAGAAGCAGCAGGCGGCGGAGGAGGAGGGGGTAAAAAGAGGGAGGAGGGATTGTGCTTGTGCGGATCCTCTGAAGTGATCGCAGCCTGTGAGCCCGGAGAGCAGAGCTCCGCATGTTCAAGCTGGCATTTTTGATTTACAGATTTATTTATTTTTTCATTATTTCTTCGGTGAGATTTTTTTCCCCTCTAACACAAACAAAATCAAGAGAATGCACAGTGAGTGTTTGTGGCGCAGCTGACAGCCAAGGAAGAAGCACAGAGACTTTCCGGCTAGCGTCATCTCCTGACCGCGGCTTTTTCTTCTTTGGGAGATTATAAAGGACAAAAGCTTTTCCTCCTTTTCTTCTCCTGCCGATCACCAGAACCATCCTCCCGGTGTTTGTTTGTGTGTGTGTGTTTGTGTGTGTGTGTGTGCGTATGTGCACAGAGACGCAGCCGAGGGGTGGACGGTGCTATTTTTTAATTTTTTTCTCCCAGCCATGAAAGGCACGGACTAAAAGATGATGCAGCCAGGAGGCTTAGTGTGAACTCACAGTGCAGAAGCCCCTTCCCTTCACTGACGAGGCCAGACAGAGAAGAGTGACTTTGCGAGAGGAGGGAGGCAGGGAGGGAGGGGGGTTAAGGCATTGCAGGAGGAGGAGGGGAGGGGGATACTCTTGGATTTTCATTTTTTTTTTTTTTTTTTGATTTTGCATTTAACAACATTTTTACCTCCAACTTTCCTCCATCGACTTCAATTTTTGTTGCAATGCTCTGGCTTTGAGCCTTTAAGAATGTGGAGGCAACATTTTCCAGGCAAGCAGCATGTTTCCTGTTTTCTTTTCTGGATGTCTAATAAAGTCTGGCATGTTGGGAGCGATGGGAGGGGAAGGGGGGTGTAATGAATAAGAGGAGGTCTAAAATGTATTTTTTGCTGTGACCGTTGAAGCGTCAGTACCCGGCTTCTTTTGCTTTTCGATCTGCAGTACCTCTGGGTCTTAATGGAAGGATATAAAAAAATAAAAATAAAAAGGGGGCGGGAGATCATGGGTTCTCCCAATCGTGGGGATCGTTGTGTCATGTGGGCACCGGCTTGTCAGTGCCCTGCAGTGGGCACCGTTTTAAACATGTGTGCGCTCATTTTCTTGGCAGGGGGACGAACTGGTGTAGCTGGGGAAAGGGGTGGGGCAATGGCAGCGCCAGGACAAGTGGCCTTTGTTTGCTACTTTTGGGAAAGTGAAAGAAGTAAAGGGCACACAGGGGGCTGTCAACAAAGGGTGCTTACACCCTCCCTCCCTCATCCGCTTCACCCCCCTTCTTCTTTTCAGGCACTGTATAAATTCAGTACACACTCTGGCAGAGTGCCACTAGAAATGGAAGGAAGGTCCGAAGAGGAAAACAAGGTGCTGTCTGACTTAATGGCACATCTGTGCATTATGCCACAGTGAAGCTACTGGCACGTTGCCATGGTTCTAAACTCGTTCCCATCCATTAACTACCGTGACCATACAAGTGCATTCCCACTCTATCCCTGTGTTCTTGAAGGCATTGCCTTGCATTTGCAGCCTTTCTCTTAACACATGATGCAAAATATGGAGCTTGGCTGTTGAAAGCTATGGGCCAGATTTTTCTATAAAATCCGTCATACTTATTTTAGATAAAGTTTGCCCGCTGTATGTCAGCAGTATCATAATTTAACCAAAATAAAATCTTTTGGCCGAAAAACAAGCTTCCAGTGCACACGTCTCTGTTAACATCACATTAGGCTAAAATAAACATTCTGACAGAAAGCCTGAAATAATAACTGTGTTTTATAAGTTGAAGACATAAACTAATTTAACAGATGAATCCCTAACATGTTTATCTATATTAGAACATTAAGTTCAGCATGTATAAAAATTGCTATTAACTCCTGTGATTGTTTTGTAACATTTTTAGGTACAGCAGTTACGGTGTTAGAAACATAAATAGATATTTCACAAGAGAATATGCACATCTCCGTCAGAGCTACCAACTCTGTAGCTTTTGGACTCTAAATGCTGCACCATAGTTGTGTTTCAGAAAAACAGGCAAACTTAGAGGGTGACATCAACTCCTTTTACTTTCAAGAAATATTACATAGAACCCATATAAATGTGTGTAGCATTACCATGACAACCAGTGATTCTTATACACTACAGTAACTCACAGAGGAGTCATCATTTGCTCAAATGAGCTACATTTACTGGCTTTCGTTTACCCCTGATTGCATGTGATAATGATTCTTCACGAGGCTTAAGTTCCCGAGCTCAAATCTAAGTCAAGACTTGAAATCTAGATTGCATCTAAATAAAGCCTGATATTTTTGTGACTTTGATCGAAATCGGTAACTTAAGTCTGAATAATAGAGTTCTACTGCTTATAAATATTTTTATTTTTGTTTTTTGCTTTTCTATTTGTTTGCATCTTTTTGATTAAGGTCCTCCTTCAGAAGTGTTTATTGCATGGAAAATTTGTGAAGATGGCTAGGTAAGACTGAAATGGAGCCCTAATGCTTCAAGAGCTATGTTGAAGCCTGTTGAAAAATGCTCGATTTCCACAGTCTTTTCTTAATTCCAGTCTCCAGTATTGCAGTAGAGTGTGGCTTAGCCTCCAGAACATCTAACCCCCCCCTTCTACAGTTGGTTTATAGAGATGGTAAAATACATTTTATGTCAGTGCTACAACTTTTTTGTCTGTGCTACAAAAGCAGCATAATCTGTAGCACCAGTGCAATATGCCGAAAAAGTTAAAGTACAGCCCTGAAACCACCGCAGCTTCAAGCAAGATTTAAACATGTCTGCTTAGACAGAATTCTACAAGGGAGGCGAGTGGTGGGATTTGATGTAGCCAAGGGGGGAATATTGATTAATCGGTTGGCCGGCATGCATAAAAATGTGAATCATTGCTTGTCAAGGGGGTCAATAATAGTGGGTATATGAAGTGGCAGAACAAATGGTTGCCCAGGGCACCAACCATGCAAGAACCACTACTCTGCAAGGCGGTGTTTATATCGCAGTGCCCTAAACACAGCCTTTTGTTGTTTGACTCACTACATGGTGGTGACCATGTTTCGGGGTTAAACCCCTGGCCACTAGCAAACTGCCACTTGTATCGGCACTAGCAAACAGCAGCGTGGGGTTGCCTGGTAACAGCAGATGATAATGATGATGATAATGAGAGTGTGGTGGAGTAAAGTGGCTTGTCTGGTCCCCCATTACTACCTTTCTGTTGCCCTGCTCTTGTCTTCTGTCCCATCCTTCTCTCATTTTCTTTTCGGCACTCATGACCACATCACATTTCCCATTACCCACCCCCCTACCCCCTTTGCTGGTCCCTCTCCCCCCCATTGGAGGCAACCTAACACCAGCAGCGGAGGCCAGTGGTAGGAAGAGATCCCAGCTTCCCAAAACCACATAATGGAAACTCTGGTCTCATCTCCCAGCACTGCTCCGCTGTATCCTGCTGGCAGTCTCTATTACTAAGTGTTGCTGGCTGAAACGCCAAACCCTCTAGCCTCCATTCCTTTACTGGGTCATTAGATTCAAAGACCTTAAGATGTGAGGCTGGGCAGAAAAGGAGTAGAAAAGTCTGATCTAAAATATTCTTGTGCTCTACATAAAAAGCGATTATATTTCTTAACTTTATTGGAGCAAGTATAGATATCCAAAAGAAAGGTGATTTTGACCCAATTCGTATTCTTGCTAAGTTCTTTAGTTTCTGATTAAGATTCTATTTTAAGACCACGTACAGTGGGGTACAAATGTATTTTGCAGCCACAGATTGTGCAAGTTGTTCTAATTTTTAGCACGGGTAGATTTCCACTGAGAGAGAATGTCAAAAAATATCCCATTGTATGATTTTTATATTTGTTTAATTGCATAGAAAATAAGTATTTGCTAAATAACAAAAGTTTACCTCTGTATTTGAAAATATAATCTTAGAGCTGTGATATTTTGGGGCTGTCGCTGGGCAACTCATACTTCCAACTCCCTCCACAGATTCTCTTTTGGATTGAGGTGTGGAGACTGGCTAGGCCACTCCAGAACCTTAGAGAACTTTTACATAGCCACTCATTTTTTAGGGATCATTGTCATTCTGGAAAATCCAGCCACGTTTCATCTTCAATGCACTGAAATTAGGTTTTTGTCAAAAATGGCCCCATTCATCCTTTCTCTAAAACAAGATCAGTCATCCTGTCTCTTTTGTAGAAAAGCAGCCCCAAAGCATAATGTTTCCTCCCCCATGCTTCACAGTTGGTGTAGTGGTTTTGGATCCAACTCAACATTTCTTCACCAGTGAGGTTTTACCAAAGAGTTCTATTTTGGTCTTATTTGGCCACATGACATTCTCACAACCCTCCTCTGGATCACCCAGATGGTCTCTGGCTAACTTTGGATGGTTCTGGACGTGTGCTGGCTTAAGTAGGGGGTCCATTAGAGTGCAGCAGTATTTTAATCGATGACGATATAGTGTATTACTGAGTGTAACCTTTGTTACTTTGATTCCAGCTCTCTTAAGGTCAATGACCACTTCCCCTGTGTTTTTCTGGGTTGTTTTCCTCACTGTTCTCATCATCATGTGTATCTCACAAGGTGAGATCTTGCTTTGAGCCCTAGGTCGAGGAAGATAGTTGGTGATCTTGTATTAATTCTATTTACTAATATTTTCTCCGACAGTTGATCTCTTCTCCCCAAGCTGCTTGCCTATAGTAGATTGGCTCTAACCAATCTTGTGCAAATGTAGAATCTTTTCCCTGGTTTCCTTGGACAGCTCTCTGGTCTTTGCCCCGGTTGGGATGGGAGTGCTTGAAGGTTTGGAGATGTGTCTTTTATACAGATACTTTTCAAACAGTTAGTGGAGGGTAGAAGAACGTCTTAAAGAAGTTACAGGTCGTTGCAGGCCAGAATTCCTCCTGTTTTATGATGCTAAATACTTTTTTCTCCACAATTATGCAAATAAATTATTTTAAAATCATTCAATATTTCCTAGACTTTTTTTTCAACATTATTTCTCTCACAGTTGAAGTGTACCATTGATAAAAATTACAAATCTCTTTTCTTTTTAAGTGGGACAACTGGCAAAATACTTTTTGCTCCACTGCAGGTCAATGCACTTTGGTGTTGGATTAGAGAAGACATTAGATACAATCTTTTATCTTTTTTATACAATCATCCCCTGCTTTTGCCATGTTAAGACTTGCAATCAGCCAATTAGTCAATCCAAAGTATGTCAAAATGTAAAAAAAAGTCCAGTTTTGTTATAATTGGCATAAAGTTTAAAGTTATTTTATTTGAAATGCACCAGTCAGAGTTTTATGGCTGGTTTCTTAAGAATTGTGGCCTCTTCAAATGTATCTTTACAACCAATTTGAAATATAAAAAGACATCAGAACAATAAACTAATATCCAGAGTTCCTTCATGTTCTGGGATATACAGAGGTTAAAACACAAAAGGAAACAGCAGAGCAACTTTGCTGTTATATTTTTACCCTTCCTGTTATTTCTTGAAGTCTTACGCTCTATTTTTACAATTGCATAAAATACGTCACTGTCAGCAATGGTATGTAAACTAAGGAGTGCCACTCATCACTATCTCAGTTTTAAAACTACAGTTGGCAAGCTGCATAGGGCATGTCTTTTAAGCAGCTGACTGCAGGGGTGAGTCAGTAGAGATCAGCTTTCTGTTTGTCTCTCTCTAGAAGGAACAAAACCAAAAAGGGTGAATTTTCTCCTCGATACAAGCTTTAAAGCTGTTGCAGAGTCAAGTGTTTTATTGTATATTGTGTATGTTTTACTTAAACCAATGTATACACTCAAAATAGCAATAAATTGTCATACATGACACTGTTTTGACAAAAATCTTATTTTAGCAGCACTGGGAGTTATTTTAAGTAAATGAACAAAACCTGTGATCATTTTATTCTATACTGAGAATTTCTTAATGCCTTTATTATTTGTCTGCTTATGAGCAGATAAAGAAAAGTTTAAACAGATTATTTTCAATCGCATCACACAAGAAATGTTTTTTATATCCTTGTAATTAAACAAGCAAACATCACGTAAATCCCTGGTTTTGTTGATTTGTTTTCGGACTTGTTGTAGTACTTAGAGGTAATTAATTTTGGGGAGGGGGAAATCATTTTCAGGGCTAATCACCAGTGAGAAAGATCATTAACTGCAGCTCAGGATCTGACAGACTATATCATTACACAGACCCAGCAGGGGTTGTGTATTTGTGTCAATGTGTGCTGCACATTCCTTTGGCAGGTAAGCGCGCAGCGGCATCTGCCTCCCTTAGTGAAAATTAACTCATATGCAGTGGAATCATTAGAAACAAAAATCTACACACATATTTAGCAGCCTGGCAACAGTTTAGCAACAAGCAGAGGAAGCGAGAAGGCAGAGGAATGAAAGGAAGCGAGGGGAATTAATTAACGGAGGAGCGATATTAAGAGCACTCTCTCATGCCCCCTAACACTCCACAGTGCTCTAGCCCTCAGTGATTAGCACATTTGTTGACATTTGATGCACCATGTCTAAGTGCGTCTCTCCCTCTCATCTCTGCACGATTCACAGCTTGGTTTAAATCTGTGGTTGGTTACTATGAGGGGGCAAGAAGCTGCACGGGGAAAAGCAAAAAAAAAAAACAAAAAAACATGGCTGACCTGCTGGAAACTGTTTTTGAATTCTTGGATCTTGTTCTGTAACAGTGTCAAAGTGCTCCTAAAACAGAGAGCTGACTGGGAAGAAGTTTAATCCCCATCCCATATAATTTGGGGAGATTGTTAACCAGCCTATGAGTTGCATTTCAGCCGGGATAAAAGATGAGCTAATATGGATGTGACAGTGAATCTAATTAATTTCACTGTTTGCTTAAAGGGTATAAAATGGAGGATTCTACTAGGATAATTGGTTCTTCCAGAACAGCTCCACCTATGTGAAGTTCTGACATAATGTGATGCATTCCTTTAGATTTAACCATCAAAGAGGTTAATTATCTTTAAAAATAGACTGCGGATGAAAGTAATGTGCAGTTATGTGTGATATAAAGTAAATGCCTCAGTTAAGAGTTAATGGTTGACACAATGACATCTATACTAGAGTGTTACAGCTTTTTTTCATTCTTGGCCTTGGATAGAAATACATTTCCAGCAGCTTGCTCAGTCTTCTCTTAACATTAATCATTGCATTCTTGTGTGTGTGTGATCATGTTTATGAATTCTTCATCCTATATTATGTCATACGACTACATAAACCTAATGTATTTAGGGGTATTTTATTTGATTGACCAAAATGAAGTAGTGCATACGTATTCCCTGAAATGGAAGGAAAACTATGTTTACTTTCCAAGGATAATTTTATTTGTTTGTTTGTGTGTGTGTGTGTGTGGGGGGGTATTTACAGAAATCTGAAAATTGTGGCAGACCTTTCTACTTTCAGCCCTTAAGTTCAATAATTTAAAGAATTTTCTTTCAAGCCTCATCACACATTTTGTAGCCTATATTAGGATAGCCCTGGATTAGCCTCCCTGCTCCTGCTGGAGAAAAGCATCCCCACTGCATGATGCTGCCACCGCTTCATGTCACAGCGCAGTGTTGTCTTAAGATGTGATTTGTGAATTTGTTGGAAAAAACCTGTCCTGTTGACAGATTTTTCCACCTGAGGTATAGTTTTATGCAGCTCCTCCAGAGTTTTAGAGGGCCAGTTAGCTTTTTCTCTGATTAAAGCCTGCCTGATCTGTCAGTTTAGGTGGATGCTCATGTGTTGGTACTGTAGGCTTGCAGTTGCATTATACTCATCTAACTGTCTGCCTCTGTTTTTACATAAATCCCTCTTGGGCAGGTAGAACAGATATCGGGTCACAGAGCTTTTCCAAAATTTTAAGCCTAAACTGCCTGAACTTCATTTAATTACTTAACATTTATTGTCCTTCTTTGTGAAATTGAGTATTTGTCTCATTCTCATATTTATCCTAGTCCAGATCAGACACCTCCCTGCTATATATTTTTGACCTGAGCATAATTAATCACACAGGCTTCACTCTAAATCAATTTTTCCTACTGTAATGAGAAGGTGCTTAAAATTCCCAGAAATGACAACATCTAAACGAATGAAATTCTATCCTATATAATTAAAGACTATTTCCAACGCAAAAACCACAGGCCTACTTGTCAAGCTGCACGGCACAGAGGGAAAGGTGCTGATAACGGTGTCATGAATACATCACTTATCAGAAACGCATGCTGCGGTATTGTGAAGCTGACATACCCAGTGATTCTGGTTGAGGCTGGTTTGATATACACGCTGTCAGTTTACCACGAAGGGAGTGTTGCCTGTCACCTCCATGCTTCCTCAGCCTGAATACATCATCTCCTCTCCATCAAAATCAGCAGAGTGAAAATCAGGCTGTCACAAGGAGGACACACACACCCACACAGTGCGATCTACTATTCAGCTTATGGAACGGAGAAGGAGGGGGACAAACCATAGGATAGGAGGAGGGGTGACGGCCGAGGTGAAGGAATGACAGAAAGAGGAAGGTTGGAGATCACTGAAAGACAGCTGGGGAATGATAGCCAAGGTTGGTAGGAAATTTATGTGAGAGGAGAGATAAATGACTTGAATATACAGTGGGCAAACAGATACACTGAGCCAGACTTCAGCAGAGAAGAAGAGCTGTCAGAAGATGCTATCGCACAAGGATCTCCAGGAATACAGCACGATACGGCAGACGATGCTTTGAGATGTAGCTAGGGAAAGAGTCTGTAGCGGGGAGATTTAAAGAGTAAGAGACTGAAAGGTTAGCTAGAGATACAGAGAAACCCAGTGGATGATTCACAGAGTTCAGCCAATCTAACTTGTGCCTGAGGGTATGATGGGGCCTGCCAACAGCTTTTTTTTCCTCCTGCTTCATCCACTGCTTCTCTCACCTACACACCCACTCCTGTCTATAACTGTTGCATACAAGCACTGCTTCGATTATAGCACTTGTGGCTTATTTCTGAAAGGCAGAGGCCCACAGTTTAGTTTTTTTTTTTTTTTGGGGGGGGGGGGGGGGGGGCCCAATTTTTCACGTGAAATCAATGTGATGTGAATGGGTTCGATCGAGCTGCTGGAAGTTCGCAGATATCAAGCCCCTTTTATTTAGCTCATTGTTTGGATTTCACAGAAACATTTGCAGCGTAATACAGTGCAGATCAGAGCAAAGTTAAGGTACTTCTTAGAAGGGTTGTAAGATAAAGGATTAGTTTTGCCATCTCCCCTCTTAAATCTGCTCAAAGAGCTAAGAAAGATCTTATACAAACTTTTCTGTAATCACTGTTTTCTGCAGAAAATACTGGGGAAATAAACACTTTGCAGGCCATTTGAAAATGCTGCAAAGGTTTTTAGCTGCCAAAACCATGTCATCTGACTTTAATTAATTTTATTTATAAATCTCCATGTGCTACAGTCTCAAGAAGTGTTTTCCAAAACAGTGTAAGCATGGAGAGAATAGTTCCTTTTTGCATAAGTTTATCCAGAACCTATTGAATCCATCCCTCTATCCATCCAACTAACCAACCAAACAACCAACCATTATCCATCCATCCATCTATATAAAATTGTCAAATAGAATATAGATATTTTCTATTGTCCCTCACTGGGAAAATATAAGTGTACTAGTAACACAATAATAGGTAAGTGGAAGAATGCATTGTCAAAATAAGAAATAAGGCACTTTAAGTACAGTAAGAGCAAATTTATAACATAAGAAAACACAGAAAAATGCTGTACAGCTTTTAGGACTGACATACCTAGGTTCAAAGAATTGGGAATTGAATAGGATAATTTCCTAGGTTTCTATTATAGGTGATCATTTAAAAATGCAGAAAATATTCCAAAATATTTGTGTATAAAAATAAAATAGTTTTTTCAAGCTATAAAAATTAATGTAACATTGTTTTAATAGTATTGAGAATAATATTACTCTACTGATCATACTTGCCTATGCCAGTTTTCAAATAAAATGGAAATATGTTGTTTTTGACCTGGTTGATCTGTATTTAATTTTAGATCGAAAGGCTTAGTTGATTAGTCTGATTTGAGTTAATAATTGAGGATGTGATCAACTCTCTGCCTTTATTAATGTTAAATGAGTTGTCACCCTCCCGATGTGACAGACAGTCAGTGTGCTGTCCCCTGTCTGCAGTAAAAGCGTGAGGGTGTTTACATAGCAGGAGGCAGTAGTTGCAGGGGTCAGGCTGTCTATCAGGGCGCACAACATCTCTGCACTGCAAATGTGACGAGGATAACTCAGGTTCTTGCCTTCGACTTCCACTCTTGTCTTGCATACAAGTGGTGTTAAAAATAAAGAGTGCTAAGACGGATGGCAAAAGCCTGTCAAGTGATCACCATGACAACAGACAGGCAGCGGGGAGGCGATCCCTAGCACTATGATATCCACTCCTGCCTGCCCTAAGAGGCTACACTGCTGGACTGCTCGTTTTTCTGAACGTCTCTCCTGTCGTTTATATCCTCAGTTTCCCCTTTCCTCTAATATGACTCCTGGGAGCTTTTAAGCCTAACAGGCAGCGCTTGGTCTGTTTTAAGCATGCTGCTTTTCCCTTCCCACTTACATCTGTTTATTTTCCTGCTTCACAACAGCCACACACAACCCTATTAATCTTAAACCTCCTAATCTCACTGTTATCTGCCCTAATCATCCTGCTCTGATGTAATCCAAGCACACGCTGAACCAATGAGTCTTCCTCCACCTTTCGCCTTGCATTAACCCTAAGGTCTTCTTTTGTGATCCACCTGTGGCCATTGGAGAAAAAAACTGAAAGATTGTTGTACAGATAACACTTATCAATATATTTCTTTCATTTTTTTTAAACAAGTGCCATTATTAACTTCTGTTCTACATAGCAAGTAGTAGTTTATTTTAAATTGAACCCACTAATTGCCAGTTTGAGCAATTAAAGCCTATTTGTTTTACTTCCATACAATTGTTATTAAAGGTATACACATGCCTAATTAAATATCAAATGTTTGTGAACACAAAAATTTGAAAAAGTTGTTCACTTTTTCCATTTTTATTGCAACCTGTATACTGTAATATGTATATTATATGGGAAAAAAGTAAAAAAAAAATTGAGACAAAAGTATGCCCATCCTTAAACTCTTACTTTAATAAATTACATTTTTACTTATTCCTTGTCACAGTGCCTGGCTAACTGGCAAATTTTGAAGACATCTTGTCTCAGCAGCCCTCAAACAGAAATTCTGTTAGATTTAGTTCTGGGCTCATTAAGGCCATTCCATTCATCTTTATCTTTCCACCAGACACCCGAAGGTTTGGAGTTAAAAGTAAAAGATATTTGAAACTGATCATAATTTTATGGCTATAAGCCCTTTTACATTTGAATTAAAGTGTCCCAGATTATGATGTTGCCACCACCATTTTTAACTGTGGGTATGGCGTTCTTTCAGTGAAGCAGTGGTGTTTCTGAGGTAAATAAACCTTTTGGTTTAAACAGCAGTTTCAATAGACCCTAACTTATTCTTCTACACATTTTAATTAATATATTTCCCAGGCCTACGAGAGAGTAGCAAATATATTAAATATTAAAATTGTGTCTGGGTGCAGGTGTGGGCATTTATTTATTGCAGGGTGTTTTGTTTTACTCTTGTTTTCCTCTAACAAATTTGTTTGGGTCTTTTTGTTGTACATTTCGGATGATATAGAGCATTGTAAATTATTTTCAAGTTCAAAAATTATTTATTCATCCCAAAGGAAAATTGAATGTTGTTGTAGCTAATATCATCCAAGAACCTCAAAGAGTTGTTGTGGAGCGTGATGCTGTGTGCAGGAAGGTCTTGCAACAAATCTGAAGAAGCCTATAAATGAAGACTGTTGTTGTATGGCAGCCTTATGAGTATCATGACAAACCAGTTAATTGTCAGGGCAACAGGGATCTCCTGGATGACACCATCAGCTGTTGGCAAACCATGCTAAGCTACCTCATTTTCTGTTGCAGTTTCTTTTTATACATCTATCTATCCGTATGGTTAGAAAACCAGACAGAGAAACATTAGATTCTGGTATATGATCTTTGGCCACATCACATCATAACAAAAATTACGAAAAAGTGAAAAAGTATCAGAAAGTTTTTTGTCCAAACCACTATCGTAACAGAGCTACATGCTGCAACTATGACCGGAGAATAGTGCATGAAGTTTTAAAATGATTTATTATAATATCACAAAAACCCTGCTATTCCACATGGAGTATTTAAGCTTGGATTTGGAGTGTCAGGATTCCAAATTCCAAAGAGATAAGGATTATTTAATTTTGTTTAAAAGGCATTAAAGAAAGGCTCAGTAATAAAAGTTTAGATTCAGCCAAAAATGCCAAGCATGGACATGTTTTTTTTATGAAATTTTCTTCAGCATAGCCAAATTTATTCTAAAATGTAAAAAAAAAATGTAAAGGGATGATGAGCAGTGATTACATGAATTAGATTTGTATTATAGGCCTGTGTTTGAATCAATATAAGCTTTGTTATGTCATCTTAGATTTACCCATTGCTACTAACTGCGAGTAATACGTATCCCTGTTGTGTAAAAAGCTTGTTACTCCTTAAGGAAATCCGTCTTTCTGTCCCAGGTCCATCTGTGCATGAAACAACATGAATATGTATTCTCCTCACTTGTTAACATTGTATGATGTAGGGCTGATAATTGTCTGTCTTCTCAACGCGACACGTCGTCTTCTGCGGGGATGTGTGAGAAGGTCGAGCCACCGGGGAGCTCGGCTCCTCTCCGCTCTCTTCAGTCTAAGTGAGAAAATGGGAAACGACCTGCTCGGCAAAAGAACCATAAAGGCGACGCGTGTTTTGTCAAGTGCGCTGCTTTGAAGATGTGAATCGGCTATGGGGTTTGTTCCGGGCTTGTAACATTTTCTCGAGCATTCTCCATTTCAGTGATACATTGGTCTTTTTAGGCGCCTTCTATGAAGGTACCGACTGCAGGTTTTTTCCCCATTGAGGCACATCTAGAATCCTTTAAAGCAAGGGAGTGCTTGTCAATTCATCTTGTAGTTGTCAAAGTGCCCCCATAGGGAATATTTTTTCCTTTTTGCTGTATGAATATCCTTTTATCTGGTTGCACTCATACATACAGTTTGAGAATGTAATGCAGGTGTTTCAGAGCTGTGAATCTGAGAGTGTTCCTGTAAATCTAATCTAGTCTAGAGTAGGTGCATTGATTTATTGAGCAGACCATGTTAGTTTGGAGCGACCCTGATTCCCTCTACACTCTAATCACCTCATGCTCATACCCAGTCTTTCAGGAAAAGGATGGTGCAGTAAAACCAGCTTCAATTCAATTTGATGCCACTCTCATTTAATACTTCTGTGATGTTTAAAATTCAGTGTTTTAGTTGCATTGTCTTACTTTTTAATTATGTAGTTTAATTTTAATCAGTGTTTTAATATGATAGTCAATATTGTCAGTGCGATAGGAAATTGCGTTGTCTGTAAATTTGTTTTTGACAGGGTCAAAATAATCCAGTCATATTCCATTTTAATGACCTATTGAGTAGTATTTTATTTTCATTCAGTTAAATCAATTTAAAATCTGAACAAATCGAAAGAGAATCCAAACCAATCCATTACACACTGAGCAGATTGATAAGCTACATTTATTAATTGTGAATATTTCAGCTGCTGTGGCCTTAACACTCCAGATGGAGCTGAACATGCTCCGGCTGTGTGTAGTGGAGGCTCAATCTGTGCTCTGTTGTCACACTGGAGACTGGAAAGTTTTGAATTGAGGAAACATTTCTTTCACTGATCACAATTCAGCAAAACTCTTCAAAATTGCTTCAGCAGGGCGGGGGGGACACCACATGTGCTCCTTTAGCATCTGGGGTTAAGCTGTGCAGTCACAGATGTGCTCCACGTCTTTATAAAACTTCAACACCCTGTCAGGTCCTGAATGGCGAGATGCTTTGCGTTGTCATAGACACCAATCTGTGTCCATGTCTGAGATGATGAAAATATTAATTCAATGCAGCCCCTGGCAGAGATGCACTGATTATGAAGTTTGTTGCCAGTAATCCCTTTTTCCAGTTTTACTAAACTTTGATGGCGGTGTAGATTCTAAGTCGCCTAGGACACAACAATCTAAGCGAAGAGTTTAAAAAGAGAAGGCCACTGGACTGAAATTATTGGTCTCTCACACAACCTAAACTGGTCACAGATATGCCTCAATATGTTGTTAAAAATGCAGGTAGCCTCTTAAATCTGCGTACTTCTTCTAACATTCGAGAGCTTTAAATACGTAAATTGGTCAGATACCTTTGAGAAACCTTAAAACCCTCCCAAAGAACTACCAACCAGGAGCCACTTAATTATTAATTAGCAAAATCAAACTTCTTGAAAGTAAAAAAAAAAAAGTAGTAAAGAATTTCGCACAGTCTCTGTATGCCTAAAAATTAATCTTTCCTTCTCTTTTCTTCTGTCTGTTCAGGTATTCGGCCCCAGATAATGAACGGGCCTATGCACCCGCGCCCGCTGGTGGCGCTGCTGGATGGGCGCGACTGCACCGTGGAGATGCCCATTCTGAAAGACTTAGCAACTGTCGCCTTCTGCGATGCCCAGTCGACACAGGAAATCCACGAGAAGGTACACACGCTGAGACACACACTGGCATGTATGAGAGCAGCTGAGAGCTGATGGAGAGATCGCTCATGTCCACCTCTATCTCCAAGCTGATATGTGAATCGTCTTTTATTGGCCTCATGTACACTCAGCAGTTAAAAAAATTGTGGCTTTATTATGATTTAATGTCACTTTGGGGCATTGGGCATGATGCCTAAATCACTGCCATTGTTCTAATAGAAAGTCTTGTACAGCGGGGATGCAGCGTAATTACATTGGCTTGTCGTGGTTCTTTATTGTCTTTTATGCAGCATGTCGGCTGCAAAACAATATACGTCTGCAGAGATTGGTATCACCCAGAAGCGATCTCTCCATCTTCAGATGGAGAGCGAGACGCTGCATATTTCCCTGTCGCTATCATTATGAAAACAGGACATATTAAAAAAGAGGCATCTGCATAAAGATCAATTCAATCAAAGACCTCGGGCAGAGAAGAGGCGAGGGGAAGAGCGAGTACCTTTTTTGTTTGTTTTTAGCACTACCTTATCAGAAAAAAAAACATGATTGTAATGTTCACCTCTGCAGCATATTCAGCAGTTCGCGGTAATAACCTCCAGTCTGGATACCCAGAGGGCCGTGATAGATTGAAAATGTCCAATATCTTTCCTTTGCTGCATGTATGCACAGATGTGGCGTTGATAACTGGGATTTCTGCATAATGTTGTCCAGGCGGTTGCACTCGTCTGCTGTCGAAAGTTGTGTAAAACACCGGTTCATCAGTTGTATAAAAAAGCCAGATCAATAACTTTTTAGGTAAGACATGAATGATAAAGCTCGAACAATGACTGAGTGAGAAAAGCGTTACAAACGTTGTAATCCCACTTCAGTAAAACGCAGCACCTGTGCTCATCTGCCAAGGTCAATGATCCTTTGTCTTTATCTCAGTCGTTACAGCCTCATATATCTCTTGTAAAGCTTGGATCGCAGCCCACATGGCATACTGTCAATAACGGCTTATCACACAGTTCTGCCTGACTCATCCACTAAAAGTGTTAAGCATAGCAATGTAAGGAATCCCAATAACATGATATAATGTAATATTGTACTTAAAGTGACAGTGTGTAGTTTTTGCAGTACATCTTTGAAAATAGCCACAATAAAATTATGTAATAATAATTACGTAAAGCACATTAATTGCAAAATATTGGCGATATTGTAAAATATGACTTTAAAAATCAGTTTTAAAATACATCCTCTTTTCAGGGGAAAGCCATATAAGATGACGTCTTTACTTCTACAAGAGCCCCGACGGACAACGCGCACAGAACACGCCCGCTATTAAAGCATTGATTTCCCCTCAAAATGCAAAAAAGTTTTGCCATAAATACATTTTTACCTCTTCGCTAGTTCCAAACGATGAAAGAGAGACTGATGTGCTCGTCATGTTGCTGCAAATAGATAATTCTGAGGGAATTTAGCGTTTGAAAACAGCACTAGTTGGACCTCCGTTGTTGGGTTTCTTACTCGGAGACACAGATACCACGTGCTTGTGATAATTTAGGTATGCACTGCCTCCTACTGGCCGAAAATTACACACTGTGCCTTTAATCATGATTTACTACAGTTGATAGTTTCTATTTGCCAGCATTAAAAGTATTTTACTGATAGCACTATTAAATCAGCATGTTAGGAAGGTTGAGGGAACTCTATGAAGATCTGAGGAGAGTTGCAATTTTTCAAAGTCTTTTACAGCCATTTCATACACCGATTAGGGTTAGGATAGGATATATATATATATATATATACACGTTATGATGGGCCGTATAGGCCATAATTCATTCTCACACTTGCATACATACATTTTGAATCACACACATATTCATTCACTCACACATACACATATATTCACTCACTCACACATACATACATTTAATTTAAAGAAAGTATAGTGGAAACGGAAGGACTTTACTAGAAGGTAGGGCGTTTCTTGCACTGTGATTGGTTGAGAGCAGGAGTGGGCCTGCCATGCACATATCTTTCCCCTGCGTTTGTGGTTGACTGGAGAATTTCAACAATAACACCATTGAGACTATTGTTTGGTATCGTTGAATATGTAAGTGGCCGAATCCCAAGCTGTTTTCTGTGCCTGTAGATGGTCAGACGGTTTACTCCTAAGCATGATGCAATATTTTGCCGGTTCATTCCACTGGACAATAAATGCAAGATTTGCTCCTCTGAAATGCAGTGTGGTGGTTGACCTTGATGTCTGGTCATGACTGGTGGTGGCAAATGGATTCTCTGTTCTCAGACCTGCTTCTTTGCCTGGTTTCATATACATGCAACAAAAATTGTAGACATCCATGATAAGACTAGCATACCAACCATTTCTCTGTTTCGTGACACTTCTTGCGTGACAGAAATCCAGATATTGTTCAAGTACAATCCCAAAGGTCCGTATGGAGCCTCTGATTAACAACATCTGCTGGTTGTGTTGGGATTTGTTCAATGCATCCTAAGATATTACAAAAAAACTTCTTATGTCATTTTCATTGCTTCGTACTCTCCCTGAAAACGGAAAATATAAAAGTGGAAAATAAATTACAATGAATTTAAATAGCATTATTGTCTTTTGTTCATCTAAACATGCTAAGCAAGTCCTATTTAAACATTTCCTGATTTGAGAATTACCTCCTGTAGCCTACAGAAAATAACTTCCTGGGTCAGTGAAAGTGCTAAAAATAAAACAAAAAATAAAAAAATATATGTGATTGGATAAGGTAGGCAAAAATGAATCTCTTGGAAAATTTATTTCCATTTTAATTCAGTTTATATATATATAGCACCAATTTACAACAGATGTCATCTGTAGGCACTTTAAAAGAGTCAATGCTTCAAAAAAAATGTCAATACAATTGTAATAATTATTTAAAATGTTTTCTACTTAAGGAATCCCAAAGTTGTGGACTATGACAAAATATTTAAATGTCCGGCTATTCATTAAGTGTATACATTCTGAAGATACCAGTATGTAAGGTCTCCAGTATAACTTTCCCTCAACAAGATAAGATGTTCTCCCTTTTACTCTCACATACTTGGATTTTAAAAGTGCAAAAGAGGTTTTTATAATATCTACAACATTAGGTTATGTCGTTTTATCTGCTGTGCCTTTATTAATATGAAGTGATAAATGCTTAGTAGTTTTAAATGGGCAACTATTTGAACAAAACAGCTTTTCCTGTCAGTTGGAAAAAGTTTATTCTTTTCCAACCCCATTGCATCCCCTTTGGACTGCTTGCAGGATGACTTCATAACCTTGAAATCCTTCCACAGTTAACCGAAGAGGCACACCAGCACACTAATGGTTTTCTGTACGGTCAGCACTGAATGAATATTTATTTTTCTTTATTTATCTAAAATCTCTCATACAGCAACAAATATTCAGGGTTTTGGACTGTTTTGAGAAGTGTGAAATTTGATTTCATGGGTTTCCATGTCTGCACAAGTTTGGAGGAAGAAAAAGTTTTTCAATATTTTATTCAACAATTTTCTCCCGCTTAAGTAAAATATATCTTTAGTCTTTCAGTGCAGAGGTGTGTGTGTGTGTGTGTGTGTAAGGAGTGTTTTAACCTTGAACCAGTATCTGGAAGGCCTGTCCAGGACACAGTGCTAATAAAAGCAGTATAGAAATTCAGAGCTAATCTACTAATCATGAAAGCTAATTCAGTTTGGCTGGAGGTGAATGTAGAGCTGTTATTTAGGCGCTGACAGGGGCCCGGGCAGAAACTGAGTGGGAGTAGTTTAGATCCTCATCACACCGACTAGCTTGCGCGGTCACCTTGAGAAGCCTTGGGTGTTTCACAGCCACCGATCGCTGTAGGTGGTGCAATTCAGATTTATCAAATGCAGGTTTTATTTTTATTTAATTATTTTTTGTCTTGTTTGAGATATACAAAGGTTTCTGTGATGAACTTAAAAAAAATAACTATTTTAATTATAAATGGAAAGATCTGTATTAATTATACATAATTTAACAGCATTAGAAAATGACTGTTCATTCCCAGGCTGATTCAATGAACATATCTGTGTAGCCTTACACTAAAAATGACTTATTGATTAAACATTTTTTTTAAATCTACTATGGTCCTGCAAGAATAAATAAATATATCAGAATTTTTTGTGTCTTTTCAAACCCCTTTTATTATTTATAATATTACCATCTACTGACAAAGCTTGATTGTTTTACTGTTTTTGTTACAATTTCTTATGTTGTTTGGATGAAGATATATCTTCCTGATTGTTGTCCCTTGCTATGCTATTATGGATGTTTGCAGTTTTTATCTTTTCATGTGACCTTTCATACTAAAATGAGCCACAGCCTCATGAAACTTTGGCAGATGCTATACATCAAGTGGAGAATTTTTAAGTGCACTTTCATCACCAAGTACTTTTCTATGTAATCCACTCAGTTGAATGTATATAATGTGGTTATGTGACCTCAGTAATGATTAACTATGAGCAGGAGGGCACTCATAGTATTTCAGTTTAATCAAGAGTCATTTCAGATGAGTCAGCTGTTCCCTACATAGAATAGAAACTACAATTAACGTAAATAACATGTAATTATGTTTTTTAGTATGTTTGCTTTTGGGTATCAATGGTATCTACAGCTGAAACAGATATACAGATATTTACATACACTGTATAAAAAGAGACATCCTATTTTTCCTACTGACAGTAAATCAAACAATGTTTTTTTTTGCGTTTTAGGTCTGTTAGGATTGCAAGAATACCATAAGTTTAAAGACGGTACACTTTTTTTACAAGTATTTAATTATTATTTTTATCATATGAAATGGGTCAAATTTGTTGTGTTGGCGTCCACAACCTTACAAAAGTTTGCTGGCTTCCCCCTGAAAGATCCAGTATAGTGTCCATTTAGGAGACCCATTTGTGTCCTTCCTTGACTTCCTGGCTGTCTTGAGATGTTACTTATATAATTAATTATGCCTTTTATTTTGTAAGGTTTATTAATACCTCCTGTAGCAAAAGTCTCATATAACATTATGCTAACACACAAGAGCTGGAAGGGTCTTCTGAAGCTTACAAGCTTTCCCATTTTTTCTGACAGATGTAACAGTGGAAATTATGTCACATTCTTGAGTTTTAGTTTGATTGGAACACAAGACATATCTTCAAAAATGGAAGTCTTTATTACTTTTTGCATTTGCACTGTCATCCGTTTGGAGCTCAAAGTAGAGTCAATTGGGATCAGGATATCCGTTGGGTACTTCCCTTTTGAGATTTGTTGTCTGGCCTCTGCATGCTTTGAGGTCCCCTAGAATGAGCTGGAGGCATATCTGGGAATCCGTCCTGCACCTGTTAACCCTGTGACTCAGATAAATGCTAGATGATGGATGTATGGACGAATCTAGTTTTTTTTTGTACAGGTTTTGGACTAATGGCTTCTTCGCAGAGTGACTCTTACTGTAAACCCGTGACTGTCCAGGACTCGTTTACCTGTGAACTTTCACTTGCAGTTTCAACAGTATCTACACAAGGTCTTTTATTTCTGTTCCTGGCTTAATTCATACTTTTTTTAGTTAAACCACATTCATCGGTTGGACACAGAGCTTTTTTTTTTTTTTTTTCATTTTATAAATAAATGCATTAAATGTATTCACAAAAAGACTGTTAACAGAAAACAGGGGGTGGGGGGGTAGGGTGTTGCTGTTTTTACATCATTCTAGACTTTCTCAACATTCTGGGCTGACAGATGCTGTACTCTCACTAGTCCTTCCAGAGTTCTACCTTATCTTTTTCTCCATGCATACCTCCCTGCCCACGCTCACACACACACAAACCCACACTCAGAAGCACAATGCCTCCTCCTCTTCTCTGCCCAGACTTCATGTGTGCTAACAACACAGAGCCTTCTTTCTTACCCAGGCCGGCTTTCTACAGCCTGTGCTGTTGGTCAGTTTGGCTCGCACTGACCCAAAAGCAGCATCCCATGTCAGTGGGAAGCTGATTAGAGCAGAGGCCTCCAGGTGTTTCATTGGAAGACAAACAGCTACACGACTCTGGTGGCCCACATGTAGCAACATTTTAATCCTGTTTAGAAAATCCTGTTTGGCTTAATGAGTATGAATAATCACGTAGTCTATGCAAACTTACAAAGTCTATTCAAAATACAACTCCTTGTTTTAAAAGCAGATTTTTAAATGCACTGCAAATGATAAATATGAAACAAAAAAGGTGAGAAATATTCAGTTTTTACCTTTTTCTCTTGGTGCATCTGCAGGTGCTAAATGAGGCAGTGGGAGCCATGATGTACCATACCATCACCTTGACCAGAGAGGACCTGGAGAAGTTCAAAGCCCTACGCATCATTATCCGCATTGGCAGTGGATATGACAATATCGACATTAAGGCAGCTGGAGAACTAGGTAATAAATAGGTACTTTTGGGGTTTAAAGTTTCATATATTCATAATAAACTATCATGATGAAGAATGCAGCCATCATACCCTGTCATCTTCCTCCTTAAGAACTGCAAATGTATTTTTACTGCTTTTCTGTGGTTGCGACAACACAGAATTAGCCGACTGAGCTACAACCTAAATCACACCACACCAGACTAATGCTAGAATCGTTGTTTATAATGATTTGCCTGGTTATTTCTTTAGCAACACAGTACAACAGTGGAGAACAAGTGGTTGTGCTTTTTGTTTCATTTTAAAATCAAATTAATGGCAAACTATTTATGTTTATATTTTCTAGACATGATCAGGCTTCCCTACTAGTTTACAAAGCAGAGTTTTATGCAAAGAAGTTAGCCACCAGCAGGGCTTTCCACATAGACACAGACTTGCCAGCAATAATATGCAAGTAGCCAACTTGGGGGGGCTGACCAAGTAACAGCACGATATTCATGTGCATTTATTAACTTTGTCGTAAACAACAGAATATGTATACAAATAAAATAAAAATTATCTTAAATTAAAGACGTTTCCAACATAAATAATAAATTTAATGGTTTCATATCTCCGTTCTGCTCTTTAATGAACTTCACTGTTTCACTATCTTCCCATTGAGGATCAGAGTCCATGCCCAACTGAAGATATTGCAGCAACAATATAATACTTGTAGGTGTACATTGAAATGCCACCATTAAAATACAAAAATCTGAAAATGTTTTGATTTGAACAATGAATGTCCCTTTTAGTATGAATACAGCATCTTAATACTACTCTGAAGCACTTAAACTGACCACTTTTCTTCTTTAAGAAGCCTTCCAGAGTCTGCTGATTGGATTTTCTGTTTGGTGGCATCTTTCTCACACCTCTGGGCAGAAAGAAACCATGAACAGGAGAAGATTACTAATACTTTTTATTATTATTATTATTACAACTACTACTATTATATGACTGGGAGCGCTGTTTTGGCGGCTGCAAGCACTTCAGGGACCGGATCAATACAGTATCTTTGAATTGAATTGAATAATAAGCAGGCTATATTATTTTCTCAGACATTTGCTCAAATATAATATTACTTTATTACTGCTATTATCACTAAATTATTATCATAATTATACAACATATAAAGTAGCAATAAAAACTGATTTGTACAGCTAAAAATAAAAAATAGGCCATACAAGCTGGCATACAGTATTAGGGCATCAACGGGCTTTCTGTGGTTGTAAATCTCTTCATTTCATGACACGTTCACAGTGCAGTGGTGGCTACATAAATAAACAGCTAATAATTCTTCCTTATAAACAAACGAAAATGCACTCTTACGAATCCGTTTGTTTTCACTAATTGAACGCTTAAAGGGAGGACTGAATTACCAAAATGACGCTCTGCTTCTCGTCTATGACGGCTCCGACAGCCTGGTTTAACAACAACGCCGCCGTGGACTTAGCCTTTCCGCATTGTCCATTTAGCTAGACCTGAGTCAAGAGCCCCATGATAACACTGGGTACAACTTAAGCGGGCGGAAGGATATTAGTTCAGTGCGACCGGCCAAAAGTATATTAAAGGACTGGGCGGAGCAGCGGAGTTTGAAAGCTACCCCAGTTCACATAGCATTCTGGTGGAGAATAGAGCCGTGTCACAGCGGGACTCATGCTGAAGTATGAAAGGGAAAATACGATCGGCGTGCTTACGTTGTGCACAGCATTGCGCGGAATCACATCCTGGTCATAAATTAGTAGCCGGCTGGACTGCATTGAGTAGTCGGCTATATAGCCGGCAGCCGGTGCTTGTGGAAAGCCCTGCACCAGGTTCTTTACAAAGTGCCATTTAGTTGTCGCTTTGACGCTATCTTTTAGCTTGCAGGTATTAAAGCTTTTCAAAATGAGTGTTCTCCAGCTTACTTTTTGTTGCCTTACTGTGCCATTCTGTTTCGAAGTTTATCTTAGCTTGCTTTAAATTGGATTTCTCTGAGAGTCCTCATTTGATTGATTAACTAAGATTAGCTGGAAGGGGGGAAAAACTCAATTCAATTCAGTTTATTTAAATAGCGCTGCTAAAGATAGACACGTCTATTGGAGTCATGTATTACAATCTTGAGACTCCTAAACTATCAGTTATCATCAATAAATACAACTTATTCAGCTGTCACACTCAACCATGTGAAAGGAGTTTATTTAGAAAGTTCAGGAACAACCAATGAATCATCGAGGCTTAAAAATGACTTGAATTGGAAAATTTGTCCCTGAGTTTTTTTCGTTGCCATAAACAATATACACCTGGTGTTGAGAAAGAAACTCCTGGTCCAGAAACATTATCAACACCTTCACGCTTGAAATTTCTATCCATCTGTATGTAGAGGTCTTCTATTTTACTAGAAGAAAATATATGTATGCTCCCATGAGCAGCTTTCAACATGTGTGGCTACAGTGATAAAAATGATATTTGGAAGAATCAAAGTGAGGCCTTTACATCTAGACAAAAAGTGTAGCACCTGTCAGGTTTGGTGGTGGCGCGATCATGCTGTGGGGTTATTTAAGTGCCATAGACATTGATTCATTCCACAAAAAGGACAGAATATATAAAAGAGTATATTATATTCTTCAACTTCAGTTTAACACTTAGATGGTTGAAACTGCATGTTATATGTGGTATTGACAGGACATCCTAAACACATCAAAGCGGCTTATGCAAAAAGGTTTACAATTGGTTTCTGCAACAGCTCTTCTTAAAGCCCGGACCTGAACCCTGATGTTATTTTTTTTTTTAGTAACACTGCTTTATTTTACAGAAAACCTGAGTTGATGTAGCAGATGTTTGCTTGTTGGTGTTGTGTTAAAAGTGCTTTATTCTGAATGTTTTTTTCTTGACTCTGTTATAGAGAATTGCGCCTTCTATCTTTCTTGCTTGATTGTATCTGTCAATGGCACGCTTCACTTGAGACACAAGTACTACTGGATGGATTCCTCCAGATACTTTACGAGTGATTTATCAAATAATTTGCAATGTGCTAAAATACATTTCAAAAAAGGTTCTGACAATGATCACCAATTTTCCATTAAAACTATCTGTTTCAGACAACAATTTTTTTTCAGTTTCCTAGTATGCATTTTTTGATAATGTTTAAAGCTGAAGCTAATAGTAAGATGAACCATGAGGGTGGCACTGTTCAAAGACACTGAAAGTAAAAGGAAGAAAAGAGTTTAGTTTATCCTCTAAACCACAACCCAGGCTCCTATCAGCACGCTCGGTGGCTCAAACGGCTTTTAGAGCTGACAAAGCTGCCATTTCCCTGCCTATACGAGATACTGTGTCTAACTGCCACCCACTCGCCAACAGCGCGTTGCCTTTTGCAACGCAGGAGTCAAAAAGCTATCAGGGTCTTGAGAAGACAGAGCAGATATGACGGCTGTTCTCCGAGAGGAAGGGAAAAAAAGAGGACATTGATTGAACATTGAACAGGCTCTGGGTATTTTTTCCTGTCTGCAGACCACCGTGCTGTTACTCAGAGATACAAAGTGGGATGAGGGCATTAGTGAAGAGCTAGGGCAGGCAAAAGTGCTTTGAAAGGAAGAAGAAAAAAAAAAGATGCTGTTAAGTTGGAGGAAAGACGAGGTAATACCACGAGGTCGGAGGTTTAAATTGCTTGAAGGCAGTAAGATT
Organism: Apricaphanius iberus; assembly: GCA_028564705.1. NCBI lineage: Eukaryota > Metazoa > Chordata > Actinopteri > Cyprinodontiformes > Aphaniidae > Apricaphanius > Apricaphanius iberus. The sequence goes on from JAPXFQ010000556.1 coordinate 1,984,795, forward strand.
GAGAACTCTCTGCTGGAGTATAACTCAACGGAAAGTGCCCAAAACTTAAATGTCTTCAGGTCATCCTGATATTTACAGTAGCATTGCCATATATGGTCATAAGAGTTCGATATAATAAAAAAAGTCCAAATTAAATGTTCGATTTTTGAGTGTATCTATTTTTTCAACAACTTTTTCTTGTTTGGTATAAGCAAACTAATTTCAATTTTGGTCTTGTGCATTTTTGTATCATATCCATTTTTTTTAAACCAACAATAAAAAAAAAACTTTTACGGCACTTATTTAACTTTCTCTTTTCTCAGGGATCGCTGTGTGCAACATTCCCTCTGCAGCTGTTGAAGAGACGGCTGATTCCACCATTTGCCACATCCTGAACCTCTACAGGCGGAACACCTGGCTCTACCAGGCTCTCCGGGAGGGCACGAGGGTCCAAAGTGTGGAACAGATCCGCGAGGTGGCCTCTGGCGCCGCCCGCATCCGTGGCGAAACCCTCGGCCTCATCGGATTTGGTGAATATCCAGTTTCTTCATTCATGTACCAAGAATAAATCTTCTCATTTTCATCTTTGTATTGCCTTCTATGTAGAGATGTCATGATGAGAATTTTGTGGCCAATCTCTGATCTTTGTTTACTTTTATTTTGATGTTCTAATGAACCCCGTAATGTCAACTGTAGAAAACTGTGTATTTTTACACTCCTTACATCTCCTTTTTCTTCTGTCTTCAACCCCTTATGGTTCGTTCAGACCGCAGGCTTTGTCAGCGTCAGCAGCGTCAAGATTACATGTTAAGTCTATGGTGGAGCCCGTTGGAGGAGCGTCGCAGTCTCTGCTGCTTTTTGTGAGCGCTGACTCCGTCAACTTTTTCAAGCTTTTCCTGCGTTTCAAGCTTCAAAGCTCATAACGGAAGCAACGCAGAAGTTCAGCTAGTTTAACTTTTAACGGCCTTAACGCTCTTGACGCATCACGGCAACCAATCAGAGCGACTCACTGTAGTGACCTTGCCCGATGTCGACGCTGCCTAGCCAACCACGATTGCCGAGTGTTTAAAACATCTAGCAGAGAAAGGCCCACCCACGAGCTTTGCAAGCTTCAGCCTAAAAATGTGTCTTCTGTGTATATTTGTTGAACTAGTCGCTTTATGAGCATTGGTTGACTCTGACAAAGCCTGTGATCTGAATGGACCATTACTCACACTGAAAATAGCTAATGTTTTGTATTTTTCCCTGCTTAACAACTTCCCCACTGAAGATTGTCATTTTTCCTGCAACATGGTAGTGATTGGTTACAATATGTCACTGATCAGTGGTGATCACTAGCCAGATCATCCCTGATTTCATGTGGTGTTTTGAAATCTTCTTGCCAGTCAGAGGCCCATCTGTTTCTCTGCTCTGATAAGGTTGCTTTTTTTCCCCCACTCTGCTCATCCCCCAGATAATCTCAAGGTTGTCTTTTTGGCCTCCCTCCGGGCTGACTCCCTCCATCCGCTCTCACATCCTACTGCTCTAATGGGCCACCATTATATCTTTATTATTTTCTCCTCTTCTGTTTTTCGACTCTTCGTCTCTGTTATTGCTCTCCTCTGACATCTTGTGTGGCCATAATAAGCCCTCATGACGTACTCCATTCTGCCTCAGTGTGTGTAAATGTGTACGTTTCACTCTCTGCAACTGTTTCTCTGCTGATTGTGTGTGGGGTTTTTTTCTGATCCATTGTCTCCTGTCTCAACATCGGTGGGCCCTTAAATGCTCAGTGTTCTCACAAGCATTTCAAGCCTTATCTCTGTGCACACGGACAAACACACAACCTACAGGTCCCAGACAGCTGCACAGACTAACTGTGTCTGAGCACCAGGCCCTGGCATAGAAAACAGTTTCCCTCTTTCTCTTGTTTTTACCCAATTTTCCCACTTCCAGCCTCATCCCTGAGTCCTTCTGGCCCAAGCAGTTTTCCAAACGGTCTCCATTGTTGGTGGAAAAGCGAAGGTTTCCTGGAGTATATATGCAGAACTCCGCCTGAGCAGCCAGCTGCAGATACAGTTCTGCTTTTATTGCTTTATTTTATATTTAATTCAAATATCTGTGTCCTTATTGGAATAATTAATTAAACCATTCAATTGAAGCCAAACACAAGTAATTAAATGCATGTTTAAAGGTTGTATTATCATATAAATGATACCTGCATGCCTAAGTTAACTTTCTTCATCAAATTTTATTCATTGATACTGGAAGAAAGTAACGCAGCAGTCCGATGCTTTAAATGCATCCAGTTCACCCTTGTTTTAACTTTCTGTCATTTCCAGCCCTTAACCAGCTTCCATGTTCATTTCCACCCCTTAACCAGCTTCCAGCCTGAATAAAATTAAATTCCGAAATCCGTTTTGACCTCATGTATCACCGGCAGTCTTCATCTTTACCCTTTCTCTGTGAATAGCTTGGTACCACAAAGCAAGAGTCAGGTCAGATATGAGGTGCCAGAAATCGAAACACTCCTGTGGGCTGCAGATGTTCTGGTTCTTTAACAGTTATTGGTATTGATCAGTAGAGCATGAAGAAGCAAGACAGGAACGAGCTTTGATCCTCAGGTGTTTTCTTTAGCTTCCATTATAGCAGCGGTGTCACAAAAGCCAATATTGTTTTATGCTCAATACATCCACCGTAAAAAAATCTGATTCTGCTCCAGCTGTAAAATGATCGTGTAGGTAGAAAGTGGCTGAAGACCAAGCAGTATTTACCCGAAGTCTTGGTGAATACAATTGTGCCGCAGCTCGGACGGGGTTGTTGTGATTCACAACAAATGGAAACACAGCTTCCCTCCTGCTGCTGCTGCTGTTACAGTGTTAAAGATGCATCCAAAAACAACTGAAGATTGGAGCAGGTTCATTCCTCAGGGTTCACACATTATCTGTAAGAGTCTGGAGTAAATAGATTGTTTGCGTGTCTCTCCATCTATTTGTCCATCCACCTCTATGTAATCAATCCGTTTGTCCGTTATACATCTTTCTATCTACTAATCTCTTTGTCCACGGCCGCTACCTGGAGTGATAAAAGTAGGATCAATATTTAGGTTTCTTAATTATTTTCCCTTGTAATAGTCTTCTAAACCCCCTCATCCCAAACACACAAAAAGTTTTTTTTTCACTGACCGATCTTCTGACAAAGTCTAAAATATGTGGCGTCAATTTATCCCTCTGAGTTATTTGAGTCGCTAGATCACTTTGATATAAAGTAAACAGTCCCACAACTGTCACATGTCCCTTGGAGCATGAATCTAAGCATCTGACACAAGCAGTTCCCTAAAATATGGTTGATTTACACCACATAGCTGTCGGGTTATGGAATGCCAAAAGTGCTACATTGGAATACTTTAAACAGTCACCAAATTGTTATTTATAAATGTGAGAATTACATTGAAAGAAAGAAAGATCTTTTGAATTTAATTTTTATTAAAATTATAATTTTTTTTGCTCAAATTTTAAAGCCAAATTACTCAGCGGCTCCTACACTGCCATAGAAAAGGCAATTGGTCTGAAGCAGAGTTGTTGTATAGGTTATCCAATCAGTTGTTGGGGTTTATCAAGTGACACACAACAGCAGTATAAATTAGTCGGTGATGTATTTTAGCACAGGAAGCAAAAAAATCATAAAAAAGAGAACGTTTGCGTAATTTTAATACATATTTAATTAGATTTTCTGATTTAATTACTTCAGTTATAAATATATATATATATAGATATATACATATACAAGAGAAAAAACATTTTATATATATATATATATATATATATATATATATATATATATATGTAAATATTTTTTTCTCTTTTTTTTTCCACACGATCAGATATAACAATATACTAATAACTAATAACTAGAGGGAACATCATCTAAAGCTTGTTCTAACAAGGAAAACTAATAAGCGAATGAAACAATAAACAATGTGCATTGCAAATAATGTCTTTAGATGCCATTTGTAAATATTTTTTCACTAGTCACCGAATACCCATCTAAGATTATCTCGTCCAGACTAAGCTGTCATTTGGCCTGTCTCTGTCATCCATCCATTTACATTTTTGTATCTAAAGGCTGACTTAAATTACTATCATGGGAAATTTCTATAATTAAACTTAAGTGGATTTAAGACGAATCAGGGAATTCTGCTCATCTGATTTAGGAAATTGGTCATCATGTATGTGCAGCTCTAAAAATACCAGAGTTTAAAGTAGCTAAGGGAGAAACAGAAACCGACCATGGGTAACATAATTAATCATGTTAAGGACTCTTAGCCATCCATCATTTTAGAATCTATTTTTAAAAAGTGGCAGAATAATTAGCTGTTAGATGAATATTTAGCTGCAAGTATAGTACTTAAACTGTTGGAGAGCGGGATCTTTATGTCACCCTTTCTGATAGGCCAGGTCCTCTCTTCTATGGATGAACATAATGCTTCATCACAGAGAGAGAAGTCCCAGAGAGCATAAAGGACATTATTGATCCTTTTCACAGCCAACACGAGACGAATCACCTTTTACTCTGTAGCTACTGAGCAGAACGCTTCCTTCAGCCAAATCGAGTGGAGAGTCACATCCTACACAACACATGGCTGCGAGAGACAGAGGAGAGGCTTAATTTGTGCTGAAGTGTCCTACTCTGAATCACTGTCTGTTACCTCGATCTGTTAGATGATATCTCTGTCACGACTCTTTCCCTAATTCCTGGACGTTTTAATCTGTAAAAGACTTGGAAAAAGCTTGCAGTGATGTAAATTGCTACAAATAGTCATTGGCTGATGATTCGGCAAAAATATCGATTATCAGTATTTGCACACAAAAAAAAAATCTAAAACATGATGTAACTATTTTTCATTAAATCAGATAAGCTACAAATATTCCTATAGTCAAAACAAAGTAGCATGTTGATTATTGCTTTTATATTATCTATTGCAAATATTCATTATTTTGATTTTCCTATGCAGACTTAAGGAAAAATCTAGAATAAACTGCTATAGTTAGTAGGAATTTGAATGCTTTTTTAGTAGAATTGTATACCCTTTTTCCATTTTGCCTGAACACATTTGTTTTATAAATTTATTTATTAAAATCCTTAAATATAAGTTTAATTGTCTTTATATTTATAACATAAACTTAGTGGTGCTTTCATATGCTCCCCTTGGGTCTATATCCAGTATTTCCCATTTCTTTTTCATAATTTTTTATAGCCCTTACCGTGCATTACAAATATTAATAGAACTTCTTTTTTCTTTTTACACCTGAAATGTCTAAGTTTTTTAAATCTGTTTAACATGGAATTGGCAGAAATATTGATTCTTATAGAATTCCTTTTTTTGGTCCAGATTTTTCTAAAGGTCTTTTTTCATCACATCTATGGAAATTGGTAAATATCAAAGCTGCTAAATCATTAAAATCAAAGATTCAAACTTTACTATTTAGAGATGCTTTTGAGCAATATTCAAATATAGATTTTTAACAAATTTTCTTTTTATGCTTCTCCTAAATAGTTTTTTCCCAAATGACATATGATTTTCTTTTATGCACCAATGACTGTTTTCTTTTAATTATTGTTATTGCTAAATGTTTTATTTGATTCTTATGTTTCATCATTTCTTAATTTTCATAATTTAACTTAAATTTGTATAAATTTTCATACATAATTTTTCATTTTTCTGTGCTTTTCCTAATTTGTTTTAAGGAAATGCTAAATGTTCCCATTTATTGTTTTCTGCTTTTAATTTTCATACTTTTATCATATATTTAGGTACTTTGCCACCAAATCATGTAAAGCAGCTTGAATTGCCTTGTGTTGAAAATGTGCTATACAAATAAAATTGGCTTGCCTTGCCTTACACAAGTTGCAGGACATTTCCTTAACAACATAAAATGAATTTAATTGAAACTAACTTCATGTCAATAAAACATTTCTGTTGTTTTTTTAACAATAAAACCACTTTCCTATACATCCAGATTTGAATACTCATTCACTCCTACGTCGCATCTAACTTTTTATTTTGTAGTGTATAATACATCTTGGAACACAACTGCAGAGTGGAGGTATTATGGGCACCTTGGCTGCTTGTCTGCTTAATGCTCTTTTTGCCGGGCCTTCGGTTTAGGTGGACAGCCATTTCTTTGTAGGTCTGCAGTTGTGCCATCTTTTCATTTCCAGATAATGGCTTGAGATATTAGATGTTCAAGGCTGAGGATATTGGTTTATAACCTAACCCTGCTTTAAACTTTTCCACAGTTTTATCCCTGACCTGTCTTCTGGATTCCTTGGTCTTCATGAGAAACTTCTGAAACATTCACAGAACAGCTGAATTCTTACAGAGATTGAATAACAAACATTTGGACTCTGCATTAAAAAAATAAATAAAAATGTGGTGTCCCTAGGGCGTTCGGGTCAGGCGGTGGCCGTGCGGGCCAAGGTCTTCGGCTTCAACGTCATCTTCTACGACCCATACCTGCAGGACGGACTGGAGCGCTCGTTGGGCGTGCAGCGTGTCTACACCCTGCAGGACCTGCTCTACCAGAGCGACTGCGTCTCTCTGCACTGCAACCTGAACGAGCACAACCACCATCTCATCAACGACTTCACCATCAAACAGGTAAAACACGCAAAACACATTCAGGTGGACCCTAATTTGCCTGATGATGTAATATGGTCCATTAAACTATACAGATAGGTGAAATATTATTTCATAATCTATTAAACATTATTATGAAAAATTAACTCTTTACTGGTCCATTAAGTATTTTTTTGGATTAAGATTAATTAGGATGATTGAAAGATAATTATACTCCATTTAGTATTAGAAAGCAAACCAACATGATCTTGTCATTAATGTAATCAAAAATTAATTTGATTAATTAAGCAGAGGTCTATTTACTAATGATTTAATTAAGTAAAAAGAACCACACAAAGGTATCAATGAAATTATTGTTAATATGACTCCATGCCACTAATAAAGCTATTGAGCCTGTATTTTAGTACAAATATCTATGTTTTCATATTAAAGGTCCCATAAATACTGCACATTCAGCTACTAGCAAAAAAACCTCATAAGTTAACGTGGCCTTTTATTTTGAAATTCAGCGCCGCCTTTTTTCAAACAAAGAAAATGCTAGTGTCTGCAGCTTTTAGGGTCTGAACAAACTGGACTCTGTTACCATTTAGGAATTGTGTCTCAAATTTCCCAGAAAGCATCATCCCAAAGACTAAGGCGGAACTATTTGAAAGGTGTGGGTCAGGTTACATGTGGAGTAAAAGTAACACAGCATTTCAGAAGAAGACGCTCACACCAACATGGCTAATGTAGGGTAGCATGATGATGTGGGGCGGTTTAGCTTCTCCAGGACCTGGAAAAGTTGATGGAATAGTTGTAGCCATCTATTTTTGCTTTTTAGCCCTAAATCTCGGAAGGAGAATGACCTCACAGCAAGGAGATCCACAGCACAGAAGAGAAAAAACACAATTTCAGTAGAATCCATATCTGATTCCAAATTAAATACTGTAGTGTGACCGTGAAAAGGTTGCTCAAACAACATTCCATGGTGGATTAAAACAGTTCTGCAATAAAGAGTGATCAAAAGTCCTTCGCTGTCATGTAAAAGACCTAATGATATTATCAAAAAGACTTCATGAGAGTTGCAGGTTTGTGTGCTCTTTCACTTTGGGTGAGGCTGGTTTAGATATCTTTTTGCTCTTAATAAAGGAAAACATAATTTGAAAACTTTGTATTTGCTCAGGATATCTTTGTCTATAATGAAAGTATAAAAAATAAAATGTAACTGTGATAAACGGCAAAAAATATATAGATGTAATTTTTCATGTATATGCATGTGGACAGATATTCAAGCTCATTATTAGTATACCACACACAAAATGCACAGATATTTAGGAAGTATTCGTGACCAGATCTAAAAGGTCTCAGAAGGACATAAGCAACTTGGAGGATAGGAATTAAATCTGGGAAGATCAGTGCCCTACCCTGACCTGAACGTAATGCAGTGATTCCTGCTACTGCTATCACTGTGCGAGTCTGATCGATGTCCTGAACAGCTTCGGTAGAAAGCAAAGAGTGAGGAGGGGTTAAAACAAAAAAGAAGAAAAAACCCTCTCCAGCTCTTTATCTAAAGCTCCACCAAAGCTGGACACAAATAAATTCCTCTGTGCTGTCAAATGCAATTAGCACCAGCCCACGGCTACAGCAAATATATTGACTGGCTGCGCAGTGGGAGGTGGGGAGGACAGAGATGCTCTCTGACTCTCTGTCTGAGGCGACACCTGCAGGGAGGCTGAGGAACTGCACCCGCATCTAAATCACCCTGCACTCTTCTTTCCAGCGTTCAGTCTCTTTATTGAGATGTTCTGAATGTATGAAGAAATAAGTAGGAGTGGGAGTAACTGCCTAACCTAGTTAAATGTGTCTTTCTACATACAAAGCTCATGATTCTCAATTGGTTCTTGAAGTCCTGCAACCAAGCAACTCTCACTAATGCCTCCTAAAACGTTGGCATTTTTGCTCAGCTGCTGAAATGGAAATGTGTGTGTTTGCCTGTGTGTGTGACAACAAGATGGGCCTAATAAGAAAAGACTGCCTGCTAGTGTAGAGGCTTTGCATGCGTCTGGATTCTAGTTTTTTGTCAAGATTAAGGGATTACTTTCAACTGAGCGTATTGACTTGATTTATCTCCCCCTCACAGTTTCCTTCTTTCACTTTTTGTTGCACGTCATTGTCGTGCTCCCTCATCTTCCAGCTCATCCTTTATTGAATCTCCATCTTCCTTCCCATAGCTATCCCAGTCGTCGCAATCTTTTAGGTTTTTAAAAAATCTGATCGATTGATCCAAAAGCCAGGCTGCTGAGGGGACCGTCTCCAATTTTTATGTTTTATTTGGCTGTGTGTCACAGATGCGTCAGGGTGCGTTCCTGGTCAACACCGCGCGGGGAGGCCTGGTGGACGAGAAAGCTCTGGCCCAGGCACTGAAAGAGGGGAGGATACGGGGAGCCGCCTTGGACGTCCATGAAACCGAACCCTTCACGTAAGTCTCACTGACATAACCGGACAAGGGAAAGGAAGCTCAACCTGATGGCAATGAGTTCTCATCTCCCTTTAAAAAGTTTAGTCAGAGTTTTGCACGTAATAGAAGTAGAGTGTGTGTGTTCTACTCAGACACAGCACCTTGCCAAAACTGTTCAAGCATTAAACTTTTCCAGGTTTCATCAGGCTACAACACAAACTGCAATGGATTTTATTTAGGGGTATCTAAAGCATGGCAAACGAATGCACATCACACCTTGTAGATTTGTAGATTTTGTTGCTATTTTCTTGTATGAAATAGTTTCATTCATTGATGAAGGTCATCAAATAGGTTTTCATTTCGGTAAATTGAATATTTTGATGGCTGATTTTTACTAAACTAAAACGTACATAAAAAGCATTCTGTTTCTTGATGAATTTATTGAAAGGGAATTGTGGAAGGATGGCGTTTGGTACATTTGATGAAGATTCTTCCGTTGTTGACCTGCTGATGAAGAAAACATTCTTCCCTTTTTTACATCTGGCCCATTAACTGCTACACCTCTACAGTATTCCTTTCTGGTTGGGTGGTTTTAAACAATGTGATGCAAGCGCAAAAAATTAACCCAACTCTTCCCCCACTCTTTGATTTATGTAATCAAACTATTCAATCTGGCAGCAATGAAAACATAGTTCCTTCAGCTCTAAACATATTTAATTAAATAAATATTTAGTCAGTCATAAGCTTGAAAAATAGCAGCCTGTATTTGGGTCACTGTTTCTGAATTTGAGCCGCTGGCTAAAACATCACTTTTTTGTTTTCCTTAGCTGTGAGACATGAAGTCGCCTCACTCCTGTTCTCCCATTTCCCACCTTTTTGCAAATCCATGTTTTAGATCTCAGAGGGTAGCCGATGCTAATGTGTCGTTCACGCATCAGGGGCAGCAAGGGTTTTTTTAGGGGATGCTGCATGTTTCTGGCTGGTTGCTCAGCTGACTGGCTGCTGCAGGGGACTGAAAGTGATCCAGATGAATCTAGAGCTCCTGCTCTACTAACCTAATCTGTCTACAGGGGTTGGTTGGGTGGGGGGGCTGTTTCATAACTTTTTCCCTATTGTCTTTAGCGACACGGCTCTGATTTGCTGCCGAGATGTTGCGCAATTAGATCAGGGATAAGTGTTGAGGAAGAGGAGGAGAATTAATAAAAACAGGATTAGATATTTTGTGGCTCTGTCATTTCTATTAGACAGGAGACAAGCGTTTAACAGATGCATCTCTGTATATAAGATGTTAAAAAGTTGATTACGGTAATTTGTTTATCTATTTCCTTTGTTTAGTAAAATTTTTAATACCGATTTTTGGAACACACTGGCTGTTTAATTGCTTTTCAATCAACATTTAAAAATAAACACAGTGACGAAACGAAATTGGCAAACAACACTGAACAAAAATATAAACGCAACATTTTTGTTGTCATCTGAAACATTTTCTACATAAATAACAATTTCTCTCAAATATTGTTCACAAATCTGTCTAAATCTGCGATAGTGAGCACTTCTCCTTTGCTGAGATAATCCATCTCACCTCACAGGTGTGCCATATTAAGATGCTGATTAGACAGCATGATTATTGCACACGTTTGCCTTAGACTGGGTACAACAAAAGGCCACTCTGAAATGTTCAGTTGTATCACACAGCGAGATGTCGCAAGTTTTATGCTCAAATCTTTTGAGTTGCGTTCAGTGTAGAAACTATAAAAGTTTGAAATTGTAAATTTGAAATGCGCATAAACCAATGGTGTGTTTGTGTGCTGCAGTTTTGCACAGGGCCCACTGAAAGACGCTCCAAACCTGATATGCACACCTCACACAGCCTGGTACAGCGAGCAGTCTTCTCTGGAGATGAGAGAGGCGGCTGCCACCGAGATCCGAAGAGCCATCACAGGTACGCAGAACATTCATAATTCCCCCCATTAACTACTATCCATCTACTGCGACTTCTGGCTCAGCGTGTCCTTTACCTTCAGTTATGGACTTCCTAATAGACGTCATAATTAGCTCAATCATCTTTTTCACAAAAACATCCAGAGTTCAATGATCTTCATTTGCATATGTTTAACCAACTCGTTAGCTTTTCAGATCATTTCTGGTTAGAATTTGTCCCCACTTTTCCTTTAACCCTAAGCACTTTATTTGGCAGGACGGATTCCCGACAGTCTACGAAACTGTGTGAACAAGGAGTTCTTTGTCACCACGGCACCATGGGGAGTTATGGAGCAACCAGGCGTTCACCCCGAGCTCAATGGCGCTGCCTACAGGTAGGAGCGGAAAGTTCTGGAGGACAACTTATGTCTTTAAAAGTTGTTCCCTGAAGGATGAGGTTTTATTTCATTTTTCCTACAGTGAAGCTATTTAATCTTTCCCAGCTGATTTAGCAACTGAACAGACAACATAGTGCCCTACTAAAGTATTCACACCCCTGTAACATTTCCACATTCCACTCACAGCAACAAGTTCCACTTGGTTTTTATTCTAATTTCATTTGATAAATCACAACAAACTAGCTCATAATTGTGACATAGAAGGAAAATCTGTTTTCATTTTCTGCCCTCCTTTTTCTGCTACTCCTAAATAAAATTCAGTGCAGCCAATTTTGTTTCTCTTTTGAAGTTTACTGTATTAATGTTAGGGGACACAGCGAACATGAAAGAAGGGGCTCTGGTCTCATTTTAAACTTTTTAGCTGAACTGTGTGGCCTGGTTACACCACTGTTGCTTTTATGGTGGTTGTCCTAATAGAAGGTGTAAATTCTTGTACCCCGTACTTAGCTCTCCCCTTAACCTGAGCCGCTTTCTTGTCCCAGCTGTAAAAAAATAAAACAATTCTAACAGGATGACACTGCTACATCCTTGTTTGACTGTAAAATCGTGTATACTGGTTGCAGTTTAACTTTTCATTGCATTCCTTTGAATCATCTTCCCATCTATCCAAATGTCCATGTTCGCTGTGACCCCTACATGGTTGCAAATGACAATGGGAGATAGTTGCACTGGGTTTTATTTAAGGGTGCCAGATTAAAGTGGATTGAACATAAAGGTGTGCCTTTAGATATTTATTTGTAAACCGTGTATCATTTTCCTTCTCCTTTACAATCCCAATAAGAAATCGATGAAGTTTGAGGGGTTTGATGTGACACATTCTAAAAAATTAAAGGCACATGAATTATTTAGCAAGGTAAACATGTCACTACCTGTGTGTCCATTATATCCAGTTCTCGGTGGCTTTGATTTCAGCATGTCCACCTCCGTCTCCTTCTTTCATGCAGCCAAGTGAACCAAACTCTCCCGGCTGTAACAACTGGCATCCCCCAAGACAAAATTAATGCCTAGATCAGGAGCAGGTAAATGAGACACCCTGGATGGAACCCTCTGACCTTGAACACCTGATGTGTGCCCTCCCTTACCTCTATTGTCCCCTGCAAGAACTCACCTTTTTGAACACAGTAGAGCTGGATGACAGTGAATGTGGGGTTTGAGTGTCCCAGTAAGCATGACCTGAAGCAGTTCGGATTTAGTCTCCTCTATGGACAGTTTTGGATGTTTCCTCTTTTTTTTTTTTTTTTTTTAGATAATTCTTTTGGGGAAAACATTCATTCCTGCTTTGTTCCTTTCTTTCTGGCTTATGGGTTTTGTTTTGGGTTTTTTTCCTCCTAGAACACTTTTTACGTCTCTTTTCTTCCAACTATGTCCCAGAGCCAAATCAGGAACTGCAAATGTTTATTCTTGTATTTAAATGCCTTCGATGAGCCTTCTAGATATGTCCCAAGTAAACAAACCGTATCATTAAGTTACCTTTTTTCATTTGGTAAATTGGCTGATGCATGTCAAAAATGTTGTCATCAATCATCTATGCTGGCAATCCTTTGCAGGGTCTTAACCTGTCCAAGGTGTATCTCGCCTTGGCAGTGCATGTCAAACATGAGGATTTGAACTGGTCTCAGTCAAATGAGGAGAATTATTCATGAATCCCAAAACAATTGCCAATAAGGTGATATTAAAGGTAAAGCAAAGTGAGATGTTTAAGTAGTTCTACAAAATAAAACTGATCAAACTGAATGGATACTTTGCATACCTGGCTCTAATGCCAGCTATGCATGGGCTAGATGACCTGAATAGGAAAAGGAAGAAACACTGTAGGGCAAACTATTGTATCAAATAATCCTACATCTTGAAATGCCTAAATTGTTTAGTAAAAACAAAATCCTACCATAGAGATTTAAGCATTGTACTACACTTTTTTTAAAATAATCCAACTTTCCAATTACAAAGTGAATGTCCAGCTGACCAGTTTTTACCGAGGCATACAAAGCCCACCTTGTTACAGCCTCATAACAAGGAGGGCTTGTTTTCAACTCCAAAGACCTTTTGGAGTTGCTCCCAATTGCTCCCAATTGCTTCTTTATGTAACAAGTATGCGTCGTTTAGATCTAATACTTGTGAATCAGTTCCTGAAGCGGTTCTTGCGGTGGAAAATAGGCAATAGGATCTGTAGATAGAGATATTTTTGTTTACAGTGCACTAACCTCTGACCCTCCACCAGCAGATACCCGCCGGGTGTTGTTGGAGTGGCTCCAGGCGGCCTTCCGGGGGCATTAGAGGGCATGGTGCCCGGTGGGGTCCCTATTGCCCACACTCTGCCCTCTGGTACACACCCTTCCCAGGCCCCGTCACCCAACCAGCCCTCCAAACATGGCGAGACCAGAGAGCACCTCACCGAGCAATAACAGCAGAAGGGATCCGAGCAGCGAACATCTCATCTGACCGACGCTCAGAAAAACCAACCAATCACAAAGTAAACCAACCAACCTGGGGACCAAGAGACAGTGAAAAACAACACAACGTGGCTGCCTGTTGAACCAGCCTGGAAACGGGAACTAAGGAGGTGTTACGGGGAATTTGTACTTTTAAAGTTTCGGTTTTTACTCTGTCCCTTTGAGTTCTGTACCGACTTTACTCTTTGATGATGTTTTTGGGGTTTATTATTCTCCTCCACCTTTGGGACATGCCTATGATTGTGGACACAGAGTCCAGTGTTTTTAGTGCTCCAGGGTTACCTGACGCAACTCTGTTCTGCCCAAACTTTACGCATCAGAACTCATGGGAAATGTAGGCCCACTTCTCAGAAACACCAAGGAGAAGAACAGAAAAAAAAGAACATCCTGTACTACTGGACCTCATTCACCCCCCCTCCTGAACTCCCAACACCTTTCCAATCCCTCCTTTATGTAACAAGTGTGCATTGTTTAGGTTCCCCTGCATTTAAACCTCAGAAAATAATTTTGTTTTTTTTCTTTCATTTAGTGTGAATGATTAAGAATTTATTATCAACATATATCTATTTATCGTTCAAATAAACATGAGATTTCTCATCAGTTCTGCTAATCTAGAGTGATTATCAACCCTTTCCTGACAGCAGTCCACAGCTGCAATATCCCTATCACCACTAGAGGTCACTTTTATACTTTGGAGATGTCCAATTTTTTTGAAGCAGCTGGTTGTTAGGATAATAACCTAAGGATTAGGTTTTAAATTATAAACTGAGGCTTGCAAATGCCTTGGTTTTTAATGAGGGGACCTGAAAATATGATCAGTGGGCATTCAGGTTCCTCTAATCTGAGAATATTAACTGCTGCCAGGAAAGGGTTAAAGCACACCTAAGTTCTTAATTACTCAGGAAAAACACTTTTTTGCAGATTTCCTACCCATTAAATTTCCATTTTCGATGAGTTGGGGAAAAAAAAGAAAGGTAAAGACTAATCTAGTATGTCTGAATATGTTTTCTTCTCAATCATCCTCTCCATTGTGGTATTTTTCTATACAAGGTGCATCTTATGTTTTTGGTGTTAAAGAGTTTTGAGGAGTCCTGTTAGATTTGTATTGCCTAGTTAAATGTTCCTATAACCATAGTCCAACGTGATCCATCCTCTCTCTCCTCCCTCCTTTATGGTTTCTTTGTTCTGTTCAAGGCCTGGTTCTTTGGGGGAGGGAGGGTCGTCCTGTACTCTGTAAGAGCAATAGCTGAAACTCCTTAGTGTCCCGACAATAGCGGAAGAGGCAGCCAGCAGTATGTTTTTGTTTTTAATGTGAGTATTTGTATTTGTTTCTTGTACAAGGTGAACATTTAGCAGTCAGTACAGTTCAAAATAAAGAGATGATTCAGAGATCAAGTTGTCTGCTATTTAATTCTGATATTTAGGTGCGACTTCCAAAAACATCTCACTTAAGTTTGTTTCAAACAGTTCGAAACCAACTGAAAATGTTATGGAACACCTCCAGTAGGTTCAACAAAAAAGTTCGGGTTGATTTCTTTAATATTCCCAGAGCTACATAGCTACCTTCTACGACTTTTAAGAGTACGGTGGCAGATACACAAGTACTGCAACTTGTTTGTGTGATCAGCAGTGAAACAGAATGGTGTCTACCAAATAATCCGAACGTAACCCAAATGAACCTGTAACCTGAAAATGTCAAAAAGATTAACACCTGTGATTTTTGCTCCATGCTCAAAATATATAGTGTAATGAAGCATGATACTAGTTTGTGGTTTCTCCATAGTTTACTTCCTGAAATGTTTAGGAATATAACCCCCAGGTGAAAAGAAAAATGCATTACTGTGCCTTTTACCTTGAACTCTAAATCATGTCAGTAATGGTACATAATAATGCAGGCTTTGTATTCAAACTTACAGCTTACTTCCTGGAAACAAAATATTGCTTTTGGAAATGTTCCAGAATATTTCAACACACTCCAATTATATTCATTTTTTTTAATACTATAAATATGGTCAAGACCATTACAGCCCACATGTCCCTGAACGTCAGGTTACGATGTTAAACCCTTTGGAATAAATACTAAACTGTGGGTATCTATGCATCCAAGTACACTAAATTTACTCAGTAAATGGTACATAAAACAGCCCATGTTATCCAAAATTGCAAGTAGTACTGAGATTCCAACAACTTACAGGTTACTTTTGCAATATTTTTGTACTCGACCTTCAAGGAATTTGATTTCTAAGTTCAAGAAAGCATGTAGCTGTGTTCTTTTCCCTCAATCCTCTAACAGATGAGTAATAATATGGCCAATATTTGCCCTAAACTTATTGGATACTTCAGATTCTTCCACGACTAAATGGATTCCAAATTCCACAACCCCTACTTTGGCTCAGGAGGTGGGCGTTCGTGTTGTAATCGGATGGTCTCTGTTGTGTCCTTGGGCAAGACACGCCACCCGTTGCCTACTGGTGGTGGTCGGAGGTTCCGGTGGCGGCAGTGTCTGGCAGCGTCGCCCGTCGGTGCATCCCAGGGCAGCTGTGGCTACATCGTAGCTTGCAATCATCAGTGGGTGAATGACTGAATGTAGTGTAAAGCGCTTTGGGGTCCGTAGGGACTGAGAAAAGCACTACACAAATACACTGCATTTAACCTAGGTATGCACAATATATCTGCATCAACATCACTATCAGTCCAAGTTAGTAATCTTACATAAATTGATCCAACAAGTAAATCAGGCAGATGTTAACTGATGTTTATTTCCCTCGTGTACCAGTAGGTGTTTCAGCTCGGGATTGCCCATTGCTTATAAACTGCCAACTCCCTGGGAATTTATCTCAATATTCTCAATGCAAATTTGATGTATTCCACATTCTCAAAATCTCATTTTAAATATAACCTTCAAGTTCTGAATATGCAGGTATCTGCCGTTTTTACTCCATTTAAATTGAGGTGAGTAGTTAAACAATACATTCCCTTTTTCCCCAAAACTGGTTAAATTTTTTCCAATATTTTTGCAGTACCCAAATCTCTAAACACAGCCATAACAAAGCTAATATTATGAGGAACTGTCAGAAAAAAGTTTCATTAAAGTTAACTTGTGCAGGTCGCATCTAGCAAAACTTGTTTTATTTTTTGTGGATACAAATAAGCATTCAACCTGGTATCACCACAGGAGAGATGGCAAAATCCTTTTTTGGCATTTAATGTAAGAAAAAGTACTCCATTAGCAGTGAGAACTGTTCATTACCAGTGCTAGGATAGTATTGGATGGAAAGAATATTTAGTGTTGCGTGAAGGGGCTTAAGTGTAAAAAACTGATATTTATAAAAGAGGTCAAAGCGAAGTTGTTGATTCATGTTTTGCATAATTATTAAATAAAGTTCCTTGGTTTTAGGAATTATTTTAATCTTTTCTTGTATTTCTAACATTACATTTAGCAGATCTAAAATGTCAAACTTGATTTAATTCTCACCAAACCAGGAAAAATTAAGAAGTCAAGACAGAAGTTAAGTGGATGCAAGTGTTAGATTTAATACTAATTCTCTCCACAGAAGAGGCAGAGTGTTTGGTTTTCTCTTTTCCCCGCCGGCATCGTCACCACTCGCTCTTCAAAAACACAAAGATGAGCTACAAGTTGCACGTAAAAATGTCAGCAAACTTGAATGTCACCCCTCCCCTTCCCCTGACAAAATGTAGGTTTTATCTGTGCAAAATAAAATACTTCAAGACAGAGTGAATCAAATAAAACTCAGACGAAAAGGAGAAAGAAAATGGGGAACAGTAAGAGAGCAGAACTAAAAGCGGGTTGCTTGAAATAAATAAATCCAGCATCAAAAAAAGGCTGTGCAGAAGGATAAACACAAGTTCTTCAACCGCTGTACAAAACGAAACATGGAATCAGCATCCTCTTGATCTTAACAAAATTTCTTCCCGGCAAATGTATCGATGAAAATCCTAATCTATTGCAGCTTGGGGAACACTTTAATACAGTATATTTTCAGACATATTCTGGTATTTTTTAAAGCTCTTTTTATAGCTAGATTAAAAAAAAAGGAAAAATGGAGGAACAACTGTGAGTCGGGGAAAGGTAAACCAAGAAGAATATATGTGCTTTTATGGGCAAAGTCCTCGGGACTGATGGTGCTGGTATGTTCTCTGCAACAGAGCTCACGGAAATCATGCATCATTACAGGGAAGGGGTATACGTCTTGGAAAAACAAAACCAAACAAAGGGTAGATAGCCAAGTACTCTCACCAAGAGTCTATAATGTCTATTTCAAAGAAGCGGCCTCTGCTTCTCACTCGTCTTCATCGTCGTCCTCCTCGCCGTCAGACAGAGAGGCGCAGGGGCGGATCTGGCGGTATCTGTCCAGCCACTTCTCCACCATCTGAGTGACCAGGGGGTGGTTACGACGGCGGGAGCTCTTCTGCATGGCCACCAGGAGACCTCCATCTGTCACGCAGCAGTCCAGCCACTCCCTCAACAGTTTCTCCTGCTGCTCCTCATTCCCCAGCTGGTTGAAAGAAAACCACATCAAAATACTTAAAAAGCTTACAACAGACTACTGCAAGTTACCTCCGTCTTTACGAGGTGAAAAAGGTTCTAGAAGAAAATACATGTATACTGGAGCCTACTTGTCCACCCCATGTTTCTTTGAGTCATTTTTTTTTCATTTTAGCAGAAAGTATTCAGAAAAAAAAAATTATGCTGGTTAAGAAAAAGATTACTGCACTTGGCTATTCACGCAGAGCCATTCAATCTCATTTTTTCTTGCCGTTTCTCCACATTTTGTCCCTTAAAAGCCACAAACAAAGAATTTTATTAATCTCTGAGAGGATACACGCTTGTTTAAAGTGAGCGTAAAAGGCATTCATCTGCTTAGGAACACTTCCTGGTAGAAGTTCATTAATGTGTGCTTTAGAGTCTGACCGCAGTGTGAAAACAGCTGACACGAGTCTACATCCTTCTGTTAGAAGAGCTTAGCTTTAAGCTAACAATTACATGTGTTCATTTTTGAATGCCACCAAAGTGTGGTGCACTAAGATCAAGTTCTTAGGCTCAAAAACAAATATGGTTAGACTTATGTAAATAGAAAATGTGAATGCCATTCCTGATTGTGCCCTTATAAATGCATTTGAAAGTTTGTCCATAAATGCACAAAACTGGCTAAATTCCAATCAAGTTCACTTGGTTAATATGCCTTTTGTAAGTTTTAGAAGCCATATTATTACAAATTTTTAATTATATTTTTAAATAATAACATGACTCAATACGCCAACTGTCTGCTTTTATTTTAAATGGAGGTGATAATTTCACTTTTAAGTGATACAGTTCTGATCAAAAGTTTACATACATTCATCAACATGAATGCTGAAATTGGACAACTGGCTGTAATCACCTTTGAAAGTCAGTCTCATAACCAGTATTTGAAACGTGAGCAAGACCAGATGTTTTACTTTTAGAGAAAATGTCTAACGAAACACAAAATTATACAAAAAAAATCTGTCAAACATGAAATCATTAACTGTTACTTCCCGTGAGGGGTGTTGCACCCGTGTGGGATGTGGTTGTTTTAACACCTACCCTTTTCCTGGTGAGGGGTTTCAACCCCCACACTTTTTCTGTAGTTTTGCACAAACTACTTACAGGAGTCGCCTCCGTTTCTCTGGCCACTCATACGTTCCCACCCCCCCGGCACGAGCTGACGGATAAATCTAACACCACGAGAGTCGGAAGTTAAGGCAGAACAGCCAGTCATCAGCGGGCAACAGTCAAACTGTGTCACGTTCAGACGGAGGGGAGAGGCAGATTTAAAATGTCAATTTTCCACTTTTAGATATTTAATTAGATTGATATGTGTTTGGGAAGATGTGTCTTCTGTATTATATTTCTGTTTTTAGACTAATTTGAATCTTGGTATAATATAATTTTATACCAAAATTACCATTTCATTTCAAATATTTTGATTAGAGTTTGAGGATGTGGCCAGGAGTGAGGAAGATGGAGATAAAGATGGAGGAACGGCAGACGAGAAGCAGGCAGACAAGAAGAACAGAGTGAAGGAGAGTAAAGAGAGGAAAAGGATGTAGATGAAACGGTTTTATTGTTAAAAAAAAAAAAAAAAAAAGAATCCATCCCCCACACTTTTTAAAAGCTTGCCACACCCCTGCTTCCAGTGTCTAATGTTTAGCAATTTGTGTTGAAAAATGTCACATGAAGCAACGATATCTGCAGGAAACCTAAACAAAAAAGTTTTTGTTTTGTATAAATCACTTAAAATGCCAATAATTATGAGAATTAAATGACATTTTAACTTTTTTTTCCCCCCTCAGGGTCGGCTGATTACGCAATAAACATCTTCAACGGTTCTGAAAAAACAATAACTGAAAGGACACAGTAGTATTTTGTTTTAATTTTCAGCAGCTATAATATATAAAACCAGTACTTTGTTGGTCTCCCTTAGCAGCTGGCATTTTTTTGCCATGGATAAAGTGTCTGACATAATGCTGGTGTTTTTTTTGTTTTTTTTCTCAGTACAGAGTCATCAATACATAACCGCACCAATCAACACGCTCATGCTGAGGGCCTCGTTTGGTTGCAGCTGGCACTGATGCATTGTGAAAAGTCATTGTCGCATAATGACCGCTTCTTACCACACAATACTTTACCATCGTCACTTCAGATTCTTCCACATCACTTCATATTTGAAGCTAAATGGTAAAAACTAGAGACACATGGAGGGGGTCCAAACAGGACCTGATAAATCAGGCTGAACACAACTTCAGCAAATCAAAATCTGTATTGACTGTGTGTAAATGTATTTTCCATGCAAAGAAAACTACTTTGAATGAACTCGATTAATCTGGAAAATGATCAAATTTGTCAACAAAAATCCCGCCAGAAGCTTGTTTGACTTTTAACTTTTAAGCTTCAGGAGGAGAATAAATATGAAATCTGCAGCTAAACTTCGTAATACTAGTGCCCACCTCCTGTGCAGATAGGAAGTGAATGTGCAGGAGCTTCCTCTCGCTGTCCACTAGTGGCAAAAAGGTGACCGTGACGTCATCGTCCGTATTGAGGTTGGCGCCTGCACCGCGATTGTCGTAACCATCGTTCTCCATGGCCACCAGAGCAGAGAAGTGTCCCCGTGTGTAGCCCAGGGCGATGGGGCTCTTCCAGCAGAAGCTCTGCTCCCATAACAGAGGAAGGTACACACCTGAGGACGCAAAAAAAACAAGTCAAACAACTGACTGGAAAAAAAATGGAGGATTGTTAGCTGAGAAGAGCATCTGAAGCATATTCACACATCTACTCCGACTCCCAATAAGCCACTTACTGCTGCATACTCAGCAAGATGAGATTTTGTTTTTGCAAGTTGAGATTCTGATGCCGTTATACCAACAGTGGGACAATAACGTATGTGTCAGTCTCTTATTGTGGAAGTTGTCCCACTTAAAACAATATGTCTGTAGTTTTCATCACAGGTACACTTCAACTGTGAGAGACAGAATGTTAAAAGAAAAAAAAAATCCAAGAAATTATATTGTATTATGGTTTCTTTTATTATTATTTGTATAATAGTGCAGAAAATAACAATTTACCACACAATTCTGGCCCTCAAAGACCTGTTACCTTTTAAAGCAGCCAGCTCTTCTATCCACCACTTGCTACCTGTATCAATGACACCTGTTTGAACTTGTTATCTATGTAAAAGACACCTGTCCATACCTTCAACAGAACAGTGAGACTCCACTGTGCTCCAGACCAGAGAGCTATAAAAGAACAAGTTAGTACACCTGAACAAGGCTGGGATGAGCCAATCTACAATAGACAACCAGCCTGAGAAGAGCTCAACTCTCGTAGCAATCATCAGGAAATGGACTAAATACATCCCTCCGCGTACTTCGGCTTTCTCAGAAACATGACTGTTAGGTTAATTGCTCTTTGTAAATTGCCCTTAAGAATGAGTGTGTGTGTGTGCATGGTTGGCTGTCCTGGAGTCACAAGCACGACAATGATCCCAAAAACACTGCCCAGGAAACAAAGGAGTGGCTACATAAATAGCATTTCAAAGTTCTTGGTTGACTCTAGCCGGTGTCCAGACGTTAATCCAACAGAGAATGAGTTGAGTGAGTTTAGAGCGTGTGTTGCCCAGCGACAGCCCCACAACATCACAGCTTTAGAGAAGCTCTGCATGGAAGAATGGGCCTAAATCCCAGCCACAATGTGTGCAAATCTAGTCAAGACCCATAAGAAACGTTTCATCTCCGTCCTTGCCAAACAAGATTACATTATAAAGGTATTGAGGTGAACTTTTACTATTGAGCAAATATTTATTTTCTGCACCATTACACAAATACATTATTTTAAAAGACATACAATATCATTTCCAGGATTTGTTCCCTCACAGTTTTAGTGTAAATATGGTGAAAATTACAGACTTATCTTTTGAAATGGGACAACTTTCACAATCAGTGGTTTTAATAAGGAACACATTTTCTTACAAAATGTATAACAATTTAACACATTTTATCTTAAGTGGGATGATTTATAAACAATAAATCTAAAAAAATGTAACAAATTAATAACTAAAAATCAGGACAGATGATGCAAAATCTCTTTACCTTGAAAACGAGTGTATCCCAACGTTTCCCCACGGAAACTTTTGTAGTATTTGACTCCGTAGACTATGATTGGTCTTCGAAGAATGTGCGCAAGAACAAAAATGTGGGTCTGCTCCAGGCTGGCCCCGGGCTGAATGAAAGTAGAAGAGACAACATTTCATTTTAAATCTAATATTTATACATTTTCTGTCAAGTGTGCGAAATTTGTGGCCTTGTCTTTCTGCCATTGGCAGTCTGTTATTTTTGTTAGAAACAGCGAAGAACATTTTGCTGCTGTATGCCTCAAAGCGGTGTAATCAGGGTTTTATTAGATATTCTTGCACATTTTCTTCAACCTAATTTTCAAGAGTTCTAAGTCAAATTGTAACTCACATTAAATATGAAACATGCGAAAACCCAGCCTGTAAGAATGGATTGATCAGTCCTTTCAAAATACTCTAGATTTAATTATGGCCACAAACTTCTAAATATATTTTTTATATATATATATATATATATATATATATATATATATATATAAACCACCAATGAAAATTCCCCTCGTGTGACTTGCTAAATGTCTTAATTCAGTAGATTATGATCATCACTCAACAGTGTCGATCTCATCTTGGTACACTGAATGTACAGATGTATAGCAGGCAACAGCAGCAAAAAACTAGATATAAATGCAACTTGGTGACATTTTATGGAAACAGCAAATCTGAGTGTGTCTCCATGGATGTCACCAACCCGCTCAGCTTGTATTTGAACTACCTGAATTAGCAGAAAGCAGATTGTGTAACTAAGCTAAATCAAAAAGTTTTAAGGAAACAAAGTGAAATATAAAAAAGTGCCATCAGCCAGCATCATATGTCTGCCACTTTCAGCATCAATGGAGGACATGTAATCAACGCTTCTGCAAGGTCTCTTTATCCTGTCCTGATTTCAATGTATATTCTTTACTTTCCACCTTACAATAGTTTGCTACTTTGTGGCGATCTATGACATCAAATCCCCCCCAAAAAGAGATCGAGGGTTTCTGGTTAAAGTGTGCCTAAATGTGTAAAAGTTCAACAAGTGTGAATACTTTTGCAAGGTTATAGGAGTGTTTCCCCTATCCAAACTTTACGGGTCCCTCACAGCATGTGTGTGTCTCCACGTCAACGGGCCAGGCAGATACAGCTGTTTTGGGGCTCTTTCAGGAACCGACCCGAGCGCCAGCCTGGTGGCATGTACTTGGAAATGGCCCAGGAGAGTCACTGGGCAGGAGCTGTGCGCTGATTGGTTGAAACTCGAGGGAAATGAGCAAACATCACCGAACAACCTGCTATAATTGGAATAGTTGCTGGCCAAGCAGCATATAAACACAGCAACCATCGCTGGTTCTTTTATTGTAGAGCTCTTATTTTCTGCTGCTGTGGAAGCCTTCTGGTGCTAATCAGTGATGCTATTCACTTAGCTAATTCCTTAACGAGACGATTTTGAATGGCGACACTGTGGCTGAGAGGACCGGGCCAAATGACTTAACTACTTAGCTTTTCCCTTCCAGAAATGTCCCAGAACTTATCTAGAGCAAACACCTTTATTGTATACATTTCTTCTCAACTCATACATTTTTTAATGATTATTTATAAAAGAATAATTACCTGGCTGGCTAAGGACAGGATGAATGCCCAGTCATCTTGCCACTGCTCTTCTCTAAGGGAAAAATGTAAACCAAAGCTCTGCGAGTACCAGGACTCCCACTCCTTCCAGCGACTGTAAAACCTGTGAAATATATAGAAATAAAGCATATTTGAATCAAACAAGGTTCTACTTGGCAATTAATCCTCAATGTAGGACCTGTCCTCAGTGTAACACAAGAAAATGGTTGTGAACATAAAAAGAAGATTCAAAGTATTCTATGTTACAATGAGAAGATAAAAATGATTTGATTATTAGGATAAACATCAAGATTATTTCCCATTACTGAAAACTCTGGGTTCTCACCAGTGGGAGCAGTCGTGCAGACTGTCATGGAGGGTCTTGCGGAGGACAGAGTCTTTGTCGTAGATCCCCCAGGTGGCCTGCAGAACCGAGTCCAGCAGACAGTCTCCGGCCGTGCGGTTCCACAAGGCGTAGAGACGGCTGTCCAGGCGGGTTCCCAGCTCTAGAGACCAGTTAATAACCGGAGATTCCTCTTCGAGTTCTATGGACAAAACGAGACAAAGCGATGGATCTGTGGTGAGGATGTAATACGAACGAATACTTCATCAAACCAGACTTTCCTTGCATTTTTTTTTTTTACCAAATGTATTTTTTTCTTACAGAAAACCCAAGACATTTACCTAGTTGCTTATCTTATGTGTGTGACACACAGAACATCAAAAATGTTCTCCAGCAGAGAGACACTGTTCTTCAGTGTGTGGGAGGAAAACTAATAAACTTCATAAATCAAGTTAGAAAATGGAGTAAGGAGGCAGTAAATGATTCTGAAGTGGTTGAGAAGAGACATTTGGTTTATTTTTTCCCCAACAGACAGTTAGCTTTGTGCATTCTCTTTAAATGGACATTTCAGATATGTAGGAAAAGAAAACATTTCAGATACCTTTCTGTACATCTCGGTCTAAAACATCGTCAAACAGCTTTTCCTGAACAGCGGGGGGCAAGTCCTCGATGTCTGCCAGAACACAGGAGAAACATTTGTTTTCATGACCATCGTTTAGTAATTGTGGTGTAAGCGGAGAGCATCATAAACTCCAGAGTAATGGATTGCAGAGGAGGGATGCTCTTTGCAGTTCCATTCCCTTCATGACATTTAGTCAATGGTGCACTGTAAACACTGTAGCTCGGTGCAGGGGATTGAGTTTCTGTGTATTGAGCGGAGGCCACACAGAGCGAGAATACTGCTGGTTATTCTCTGGATCAACGGCAAATCGCGTGGCACTCTGAGAGAGACTGAACTCTGCAGCTGGCTTCAGGCAAAAAAATAAAATAAAAAAATCATTCAGCAGTAACATAATTAGCATCACACAGAGTTACATCCACCACTGAATGCCTTGTAATCTTTTATTCAAGCTGTTCTGAATAATAATGTTTGTTTTTGAAAAAGCAAAGTACTAATAGTAGTCAGGAACAACGACATTCTAGCTGAACAGACTGACTCTTGATACTGTATTAATGTTAGGAAGACATTTATGCAAAAAAATAAAAAGTATCTTTGTAAGTACAATATGATGCCACATTTAGTTGACCTAATAGGGAAGCATATTTTGTCCCAACACAGGTTTCAGCAGGACAGTCTCAATTAATCAAGTCAAAGTTAGCATTAACTTTCTGCCTAGAAAAGGAGGCTACATTATTCTGAAAGACCAGGGCTTTCCACATAGACACAGACTTGCCAGCAATAATATGAAAGTAGCCAGCTTGGGGGGGGGGGGGCCTGACCATATAATGTAAATGTGAGTAACAGCACGATATTTATGTGCATTTATTAACTTTGTCGTAAACAACAGAATACGTATACAAATAAAATAAAAATACTCTTAAGTAAAAGACGTTTCCAACATAAATGATAAACTTAATGGTTTCATATCTCCATTCTGCTCTTTAATCAACTTCACTGTGTCACTATCTTCCCATTCAGGATCAGAGTCCATGCCCAACTCAAAATATTGCAGCAGCAACAATATAACACTTGTAGGTGTACATTAAAATGCCACCATTAAAATAAAAAAATCTGAAAATGTTTTGATTTGAACAATGAATGTCCCTTTTAGGATGAATACAGAATCTTAATACTACTCTGAAGCACTTAAACTGACCACTTTTCTTCTTTAAGAAGCCTTCCAGAGTCTGCTGATTGGATTTTCTGTTTGGTGGCATCTTTCTCACACCTCTGGGAAGGAAGAAATCGTGAACAGGAGAAGATTGTGACTGGGAACGCTGCTCTGGTGGCTGCAAGCACTTCAGTGACCGGATCAATAAAGTATCTTTGAATTGAATAATAAGCAGGCTATATTATTTTCTCAGACATCTGCTCAAATATAATATTACTTTACTACTACTATTATCACTAAATTACTATCATAATTATACAACATATAAAGTAGCAATAAAAACTGATTTGCACAGCCAAAAAAAAAAAAAAAAAAACAGGCAGTACAAGCTGGCATAGTATGGCATCAACGGGCTTTCTGTGGTTGTAAATCTCTTCATTTCAGTTCATGACACGTTCACAGTGCAGTGGTGGCTCCACAAATAAACAGCAAATAATTCTCCCTTATAAACAAACGAAAACACACTCTAACGAATCCGTTTTTTTTCACTAATTGAACGCTTAAAGGGAGGACTGAATTACCAAAATGACGCTCTGCTTCTCGTCTATGACGGCTTCGACAGCCTGGTTTAACAAGAACGCAGCCATGGACTTAGCCTTTCCGCATTGTTAGAGCTAGACCTGAGTCAAGAGGCCCATGATAACACTGGGTACAAGTTAAGCGGGCGGAAGGATATCATTTCAGTGCGACCGGCCAAAAGTATATTAAAGGACCGGGCGGAGCAGCAGAGTTTGAAAGCTAACCCAGTTCACATAGCATTCTGGTGGAGAATAGAGCCGTGTCACAGCGGGACTCATGCTGAAGTATGAAAGGGAAAATATGATGGGCGTGCTAACGTCGTGCACAGCATTGCGCGGAATCACATCCTGGTCATAAATTAGTAGCCGGCTGGACTTCATTGAGTAGTCGGCTATATAGCCGGCAGCCGGCGTTTGTGGAAAGCCCTGAAGACATGCTGGAAAGTTTACATCCCTTCTAATGATATAGCATATCAGACTCACACATTAACAGTCTTAAAGAAACTCAAAAAAACGAGTTTGATCCAATAATGACTGAAATGAATGAAAGGCCAGATAGTTGGAGCAAATTGTTTCAGAAATATAAAAAGAAGTAGAATTAAAAATAATTTAATCTTGAATCAAATACAAATAGTAATTTCCTTTTTTCTAACCATACCAAGAAAATGCTAAAGCATCAGACTTTCCTAGAGTGTCAACAGTCCATAAGATAAACTATAGACAGGACAGTCAAGCAGAATGGGTACAGCGCTACCACTTTGCAACTGAAGCACTCATATTAAAGTTTAAACAACATCAAAAATTACACAGCTAAAACATTTGTAGAAAAAGTTAACACGATTAATCAACAGTCAAAAAGGCAAAATTCCATTTTTTCTTGACTTCAAAGACAAAAAATCTTCATTTCTGTCAGGTCGGATTGATAAATAATACGTATGTAGCGACTGGCCCAGGAAGAGTAGAAGAGGATTACACATGTAAAGAAACTGTAATGATATGGGCGTTGTTGAATACCTGCGGGCAGAGTGAAGGTGACCAAATCAGTGAGGAAGTAACAGGTAAAGTCCCCTTTGCGTTGATGAAGGGAAGCTGCAATCTCCCTCCGGATCTGCTCCGTCAGTTCGGGACACACCATGGAGGGGATGCACTTCGCTGCCTGCTGGTTCACCTTTAAACAAAGAACAGGACACTGAAGGACTGGAATTGACTGTGCCCATGTCAGTGTATTTATTAGTTACAGACAAGGCTGCAAAACATTGACCCGGTATAACTGGTTTCTCTAGAGATACACTGAATATTCTTGAAGGTTTCCAATTGAAGCATAGGTTTGATCAGATACTAATTTTTAATGTTTCTTCTAACTAAAACACTATATAAATTGAACAACATTAAATGCATTTTTTCCAGTCTTTCTTTTAGAGCTTTTTCAAAGTAGGTTCAGGTTCACAGATATTCTTCTGGTGTCAGAAAAAAAAAAGACTTTCTAGATTTTAAAAATGTATATATATTTTAATTGTTTTAGGTTTTGTATTTCAATAAATGAAACCAAAAAAAACAATTTTAATTGCAGAGCAATACTTTTAATTTGAGATTTTTCAATGCAGTATTTATTCTATTTACCCCTCTTATTTTACATGATTAAATGTTCAGAATAGAGGGTGAATATTTAAAGAAACAATTAAAAAGGTATAGTTGGGCGATATGGCTTAAAAATTAAATCTCGGATTTTTATTATAACAAATCTGATTTCAGATTTTAATATTTGTTTCTTACCTAATTTTTTTCGTAAGAAGAAATTGCATGTGATAAACACATTTTTTTAAAGCCTGCTTATATTGCAATTACCCTGTCCTGGAGTTGACTTGAATTCAATGTTCAACTACTAAAACAAGATAGCTAGATCGACATCACTCTGAGCTATAGAAGTCCAAGTAGTACATCGGTTAAAAGAAAAATCTCTGTTTTCCAAAAATGAAATCTTCAACAACAGAGGAGAGATGCATTTTTCTTCAGCTTTTGTTAACCAAAGCCAGCCCATGTCCTTCCCCACTACCGTACTTTTAAGATGGTAATGGAAACACAACCTACCCATTCCATTCTGTACTGTACTGGCCCTATTGGAAGTGGGGCACATGTAATCCTTACAGAGCACTTCCACTGCAGATATAGACATGTGATTTAAATGGTAAACTATGGAGGAAAGGAAACAATAATGTAGTGTTTCCCAACCCTGAGGTCCACAGAGAGGTCAGTGGGGCCACTCTACTACCAAACAAAACTGTACACGTTTTGCATAAACGATAAATCTAACACACTGACAACTCCTGCACTCGAGAATGCCCTTTTAGACATGTCGATGATGCAACTCCCCTGAATTTACAGGGTTAAAATAAGATTTAAATAGTTTGTTTTTTTTAAACACTGCGACAGTCAAGTTCTTCAAAGTCCTGCTAATAACCCATTTATTTGATTCAGGTGTGATGAAGCAAAGACCTCAGAGTTATAGGACACCTGTCCAAGGACTAGAGTGTAACACTCGTGCATTAAAAGGATTAAACAGAACAATTTCAAAGCTTTAATTAGATCATAAGCAGTTTTTATACAGATATCCAAGTTGATTTAAAGGATGTATATGAATCATGAGCATGATGGCGACATCTAGTTTATCTAGGTTGTACTTACAACAAAAATATCTCTCCAGATGTTGGGTTGCCTGGTTCACCTTCAATACGCCCAGCGAGCAACCTGAACTGTGTCCAGTGAGGAATGTATTTAAGAGGAGTTTGACTGACAGCTAAGGTTAGCAAAGTTAGCAAGTGAGTTAATTTACCAATCCAGGAGGAAAGTCGCCGTTTCCCAGTGCGTTTGATGCAGTAGAATTGTTTTATTTGGGTCCATCTAGTGTAGGCTTCACCTAAAACTACTTTAGTTTCGGTTCTTCTGCGGTCACTCCTCTCCTGAGACGGAAAACAATACCTCTGGGGTTATGAAGCAGCTACTTGCTGATTCCACCATTCTTCCAAGTGTAAGCTGACCAAAAATGTTTGGATCATAGAGTTCGTTTATGTCAACCCACGGCCTCTGATGGCTGGTAGATGTAAACATAACGTGATTATCGTGGCCAATTTAAATGTACATTTTATCATAGTTTAATTCAAATATAATTTTTAAGGAAATTTTAGTATGTTCATTCTGCTCCCCTCTAAAAGCCTCATGGATGTATTGTTTTAAATGTAGCTTTTTATGAAAATGTTCCATATACAACCTTTAAGAGATGAGGCTTCTCATCAATACTGCCACAATTCGGCGGAGATCAAAGATGCACGATTTTTCCAAGGATCATTGATCATTAATATACAAAAAAGGTTTTAGGCTCAATGTTTGCTTCAATGACATTTTTTTTTTAAATATACACAAGACGGTCCTTAGAAAGGAAATTGGGTAAATTGGGCCAAATCTTGTTTTCAAGAAAACTATATTTTATTGTACAGAAAACTTAAACCTTTAATTCATTTGTAAAAACAAAAACCTTACATAAATAAAGAAGTAGCATCTGCTTTGTCTGGTTCTAACAAACTAGAGGTAAAAAAAGAACAAAGTTTAACAAAGGCATGTCTGTGCACCAACTTCCTCATAGAGCATGGCTTCAGTCCATGCGGTAAAGCTAAATGCTTACCTCTGTCAACAAAATAGCTAGCATGTCCTGCCTCTGGAAGCGAATGGCCAAATGGACCAGAGTGAAGCCCACGTCAAACGCCGAGGAACGGTTAAGCATCTGCACTTCGTCAGCAGTGAGCTGCCGAGCGATATCGCCTCCGGACGACTTGTAGGCTTCCACTGCAGCAAGGTCTCCTTCTACGACACCTGCACCAGAGGCAGGAAAAAGGCAAGGTTGTAAACACTATCACTAGAAACACAAAGAGCAAATATGATCTCACGACTCAAATAGATATGCAACAATCTGGCCTTTTACAAGCATATACAGATTAAACATAGAAAGAAAATTAATGTTATAGTACTTGGAAAAAAATAAATAAATAAGAGTAACAAAAAATATATATATTCCAGCCATCAAAATCCTAGTCCATGGTGAAAATCTAGATGAAACCGGGGGGGGAGGGGGAACGGAGAGAAAAAACAAGAAAAAAAGGCTTTGGTGCATTCCTGAATAGACAGCATTGTCAATTCCTAGACAGTGATCAAATTCACTGATTTTCTTTATGTCTGTTTACTATCAAAGATTGATCAGAACCAGACAATTTCACTTTGATCAGCTTTAATGATCAGTGGGCCAAATAATATCAGCAATTTTTTTAAACACTGCAGGAAATGTAAGAATTACAAAATGATGCCCATTTGGGAATCAACCAATAAGTCCCATACTACCTCATCTGATTTTTTTTTTTATTAGTAAATAAAAAAAGAATATCTTTGCTTCTTTGACCAATCAATATGCAATCAAGGGTAGATGAGTGGTACATCTCTATAAAGAATAGCAAATCAGTAAAAAAAAATTTCACATTGATCAGTTACCACTCTATCAACATAGCCAAAAAAAATAAAAAAGACTGTAACCAGCTCCATGTTATGTTCAAAAGCAAAATTACATTAATATCATTTTACGTCTTCACATTCTGCCGTTTCTCCTCAAAACCTGTTTTAGTGTGAAAGAAGTTTTTAAAGACTAAATTTGCAATAAAAATAAAAAAATGAAGGTACAATGCATGCAAATCCAGTTCTCGATGTCGGCTCTCTGTTCTTATGACCTGTATATTTGCATTCTAGCGAACCCGGCCAGAGAACAGCTTTCACACCATCCAGCTAAACAAGCGAAACCCTGCAGCCTGAATGCAGAGCCATCAGATGGCTATGTCAGGCAGAGGACAGCCTGTCCAGATTAGCGTTACCCTCCTCTAATTCTGGACCCTGTAGCCAACATCTGTGACAAGTGAAAATTGCAACAACTAGATGGCAGACATCACCGAGGTGCAGGCAAAATTTAAAACAGCTTCTCTCTTAAGAGTAGATTCTTTCTGCCAGGAAACAGGACGGCTGCTGTGAATGAATCCAACCTTGGGTCATTCCCGTCTCATTTTACACATTCTGGGTGATATTTTGCAAACACACATCTATAATTAGGTGCTAAATAATTCCAGCTGCCAGCCTTGGGGACTGCAACAAAGCTAAAAAAGAACTTCTGAAATATTAGATTAATTTTTCTCTTTACTCTGATTAACACAATTTATTTAACTTGAATAAAAATTTGTCAATATGTTTCTGTATACTTATACAGTAGCTTTCAGAAATATTTATGTGACAACACTATATTATCACTTCTATTTATATGGGGTTTCTGTTAGTGAGACACTTTCCTTAATTGTCGGTTAGAATCATGAAAGTTAAAAGAAGTGTGTAATGAGTTAATCTAATATACAACTTTCACGTTTTTATTGAAATTACAAAAATAATCTTTTCCATGATATTCTAATTTTATGACAATGAATTACACTTGTGAACAGAAAAAAAAAGTCCTGTTACCTTTCTTTAGTTTAGCTAGATAAAGGTCTCTGTCACATGTGAGTAAAATAATAATCTATAAATGTCAGAGGATCTTTTTAAAATATATATTTTATTATCAAGCACCCCTTACAATACCACCACGGACAACTAGGGGTCATGGAGACCCGACTGAGAAACACTGACTTAAAGGGTAGCATGTAGGGGACAAAAACTAATTCTATGTTCATAAGTAGCATAGTCTCACCATTCACTCCCAGAACTGTGACTATTTCAGTCCATGCCTTCTCTTCTTTCATGTTGTCCTTATAAAAAAAGATCACTGACATCATAAACTGGGTGATTCTCTACCTCAAGGCTAAACTCCTCCTCACTAGTGACAAAATAAAGCAAATTAGACCCACAAACCCACTGACTTCAAACCTGTAGTCACAGGTAGTGATATATTTTAAATATAATTTTTTTTCTTAGTCAAGCAGTCGGAAACCTGTGCCTGTCCTTTATTTCTAAACTTCTGGGTATTTTACTTCTCCCGAACACCTGATTTTTTATCTGGTCCAAACTAAACTGCTTAGTTTGACGGGCTTTAGAAGTGTAGTGCGTTAAAAAATAGAACTGCTCTGTAAATTTAGGAGAGAGCTGCGACACACCACTTCTGAGATGCGTCCAATATGCACTGCTTCGGGACCTACAGACTTTAATTGGGGTTATCAGGCACGTATTATGCATATCTACATCAAGCTTTTTGGAGTAATCAGACTAAGGGCTTGCCCCCTGTTGAGAGCCGAATCCCAGTTTACATATCATTCAGTAAATGGAATTATTAAATGAAGTATGTTCCACTCCCAACAATAGATGGCGACAAGCACCCGTACATGTTAGCCTTATAGCGATAAGCTTCGAGGTGCACTCAGGTAGTAAACGGCAGCTGGTAGGAGTGAAGCAGATTGAGTTAAAGAATGACATTCACAATCACAATGCACTCTCTCTTCGTCAGTCCAAACATGCACTGATCGGCCGCTTACGTTTGTCTTAGCCACCATATTCTTCTTAAAATACTACTTCCCGAGGGGGTGCGTGAGTACGAGCGAGGTTGATTGCAGAGTAGTCCAATTCACAATCGCATTATCTGGGTAGCTTGGTCGAGCTTCTGAAAATCCAGTTCGGTTCAAGCCGGACTACGGTGTATACGTGCGTTTCAAAGGTCTGATTTTAGTCAGACTAATGTTACGTTCACACTGCCCCAAACGGCAGCGTCAGCAGCGTCGAGATTAATGGTGCATTCACACCGCACATTTGGTCTGCGTCAGGCAACGCATTCAACGGATGAAGTTTGACGTATGTACTTGCCTTCCATAGCCTGCTTCTGAGGAAGAAAACAACGCATGGTCGGGGCTTCCTCTGTTGCCGTACATTCTCAACTTTGGTGGATCGTAACTAGAATGTGACTTGGCTTTATTAGCTAGATAAAGCTAGACAACGTTGACATCAGGTGCATCAGCGCCCATTATTCAGATGTGTTCTGAGTTTGGGGAGTTTAACCATTTGCTCCAGGAGCTGCTTATGTATGAGGTTCGCTTTCAGCGCTACTTCTGTCTGTCCCGCGCCTAATTTTACGACCTCCATTGGAGCTTATATCTCCTACCAGGACACCAACTACAGGTTTTCTGTTCCTCTTTAGGAGCGCTTGTCCATCTGTCTTCGGTAAGTGTGATTTTCTGATTTTTTAAATCTGCGTTTGTTGAAAATGTTTTCACTGGACCCGCGCTTCATTCAAGATACATGTATAGTTACATAACTACAGTGAGACGCGCTCATTGGTTGCCGCACTGCGTTAACTGCGTTGGGTCCGTCAAAAGTTAAACTAGCTGAACTGCTGCGTTGCCGTATGTAACGCAAGTGAAGTTGACAGAGCCAACGTACACAAAGCACCGCAGAGACTTTGACGGACCTCTGACGTACTCTACCATAGACTTTACATGTAATATTGCCGCAACTGACGCTGACGCATGGGCTTGGTCTGAATGCAGCATTAGATTCAGCTTTAAAATGTATCTTCTGTGTATATGCGTTGAACTAGTCCCTTTGTGAGCGTTGCTTGATGCTGACAAAGCTTGCAGTCTGAACGCACCATTAGGTAATGATTCGACTTTCTCTTGCTGCATGTAAACGTACTGACTGACATTTCGTGCTGCGTAAGAGGAGGAGGAGGATAGAGAGAATACAACAAAAAAACTTTGCAATGTTATAGAGCTTTCTATCAGAAGTGTTTGGTCTACTCTGCGGACTTAACCATTAAGCTAGAGTAGGTGAAACGTACAGAAGTCGTTTTCAACTTTAGTTCCTTCATTGAGTCCCAAGAATTATGCCATATTCCTAGAATACTTTACAAATAATAACTAATCACTAAATGGAAATAATCATGGAAGAATTTTCCCATAACACTTGATTAGTGGAAATGGGCACAGAAATGATTATAGGGCTAGGTTAATTGAGATATGAAACTGGCTGTATAACCCAGTGCTGACTGGAAATTGTCATTTTGATACCAGGTCCTTCAATCTAGCCCAAAGAATTTTTTAAAATCAGAATTACAATCAGAAAGGTTTATTGCCAAATGTATGAACAGATTCACAACATTAGGTAATTATTGCACTACTTTGTGCAAACATGATGAGACAAACTTACATAATTATTAATGGATAATTAAACGCTACCTGACATGCTATAGTTTGGCGTTTGCTAAACTGCCAATCCAAGACAGAAATTTATTTTCCATGGTGCTGATTGGTTGTACCCCAAAGAGCATTGACAAGGAAGGCTGTGGATTTTAGCTTCTGCGGTAGTGCCAAGACAGTGTCCACTGTGCACTGTAATGCATTCTAATGGGTTATTGTAAGCCTTTTTAGAAGAGGGTCTCAAGTATTTGTGGATTTTAACAATGAGCACGCAGCTTTGGTCTCTAACCCCCATGAATCCTGAGAGTCCACAGTGGTCAAGTGGCTTCAATATCTTATATCAGCTAGCATTAGTGAGCAGCAGCCTCTGAGATTCCCTAAATCTTGCCTAATCCAGCATGTTCCTAAACAGAGACCAGAAACTCAAACATATAAGAGCAACTTTGCAACACTACACTCAGCCTTCCTGTTATCTGCTGAAAGTCTTCCTCTCTCTTACAGCATGAAGGAACCACAGACATGTTGCTAGGGATGCAACGACACCACTTTTTCCCAAAAAGATACGATACCGATACTTGGATCAGAGTACTTGCCATTACAGAGTACCAAAAAACACAATGAATTGGAAGATGGGTTTAATTTCCTTCGCTGCTTGTTACAACAAATGATGAACAATATGAAAATAAATTAATAAAAATGACCACAAAGATAATTTCAAGTGAAAAATAAAAACCTCTCTGTGAAATTATTGCAGTTTCCAAATGTTAAGTATCGGCTTTGTATACATTTGTACAGCATCAGCCCGATACCAGTATCTGTACATCCCTACATGTTACCATATTTTAGTACAAAACCTGACATAATCGATACTGTATCTGGCTAAAACTTAAGTCTTCTTTGTTAAGTTACCATCTCAAAAACTGAGGAACTGCTAGTACTTACATTTTCGGATTGGGGAAAAAAATTGAGACGTTCGTTTGAGACGAAAACTGGTTCAAGTCAGCATCCCACTTCTTTATGCATTACCGGAGGTTACATAAATTAGATACCGTGTCTGCATTAGCATACACATCATGCAGGTTTAACACCAAATTTAGCTAATATGTATATATTTCTGCAAACACATCCAGCCAATCCAAATAGATATCTGCCTGAAATGCTTTGGCTGATCAAATAAAAGCCCATGACAAAAAAAATATTCTTTGTGTCTGAAAGGAAAAAAAAATCCCCCAGTGTTCTCATCCTCTAATCTTCACACAACACAATCATGTATTAAAGCAAGCTGGTAATTTAGCACTTATGCTATTTGCAGAGGTAGGAGTTGTCCTTTGCAGCTTCTGTGAAGCAAAACAACAATACAACATAAAACGGAAGATTTGAGAAGTTTGGATCAATGGGATTATGTGATTCTGGCTCGACTACAGAGGTCTAATACAGCGGTAACAAAAGGAAACAACAGTGAAGTGAGACAGAGTTCTGAGACCAGAGGAAGTGCTTGGTGTCTTGGTCAAACTGTGTAGCTTGGTTCAGACACTTCCTGCTGAGAAGCAGCACAAGGAAAACGAAAGAGTCAGCTGCCTCTGTGTGTGTGTATTATAATATAAACTAAAGTAAAATCTGACTATAGGGGCACTTTCCCTATCAGAATTTAACTTTACCCTAATCTGAGTAATCTGATGGCCCAGCCATCGTGTCTCCAAACAAAATTGGCCCTTTAAGGAATTTGTTAAGACGTCCGCATAACAAGACTGTTTCGGTAGTGGGCAGCATCGCTGATCAGCGCTAAAAGGTGCCCACAGAAGTAGAAAATAAAAGATGGACAGTGGGAGAAGCTAGGATGGGTACGGTCGTTCTGTTTGCCGGCAGCTCTTCTTATTTTATAAAGTCTGTTGTTTGGTGACGTCTGCTCATTTAACTCTGAGTTACAATCAGATTGAATTAGGGCTGGGCGGTATACCGAAAATTTACCGATACCGAAATTTATGACCGCTACCGAAGTCATTTTGCCCGTGCCAGTAAATTCTGTATTTGAAAAAATATGAAAATATGTGTTTCAGTTTAGCGGTGCTCCTGCCCCTTTAAGAAGGGAGCGTTGCTTTGAGTTACGTGACTACGCACAGTCATGTAGCTGCTAGAGAAGCTCTGGCGCGGCTAATGCAGCTACTGTGTAGCTATATTTAGCAAGAGTTTAGACTTATCTACCATTTTTTTTTAATGCTGTTATTGGATACTCAGACTAACGTGGAGCGCATGCGTTTGTTACTGCAGCCGATGCAGAGCGTTTGTAGCTCAACAGCTCCAACCGCCCAGGTCTTGCCGAGGCGGAGCAGAAATTAAATCTGCTGTTGTTTTTGATACAGCGCTTGAAGATGCCGCCTTAATTTTTAATACAGAAAATGACATGATTTAAGAAGAAAGAAGAAAAGGGGGGTGGGTCGTCATTGTTATCGTCCACTTTTAGTTATTGAGGTTAAATGCTCAAGATACCGTGACATTAATTTTAGCTCATATCGCCCAGCTCTAGTGTGAATTAACCACAGCTCTATCTGGCTAATAAAACCAGGATTAATTCCCTTAAATGACCTCGAAAACTGCTCGGTGAAGTAGCGCCGTGCAAACCGCGAAATTCCTGTAAAATCACCCTGAAGTTCTGATAATGGAAATGCACCTTAAAAAAATAGTACTCATAACAACTATAGTGATTTCCAATCCTCAGCAGCAAGCTGGGAGGTGCAATCAGTGCAAAGGTCACGAGTACACTGCTGATAACGTGTTGCTTTGCCTCCAGGTTTTCTGTTGTTGACAGTTCCTCATGTTTTTTGTCGAGGCTATTTTAGTCTTCTGGCGCTCTACGCTTGGGACATAAGCGCCACTGTTTAAAGGGTGTGTTGACTCAAAGCCAGGAGAGACTCTGGTCACAGGCTGCCCTCTCACTGCTCTGCCCAGACGCCCCATTCATCCCCACCATCTGGGAAACACTCAGATTCTCCCAGTTTCTCTAAGATGCTCTCAGTGTGCCACTGAGGGCATATTGGACCTCAAGGATAAGTTGGGCCAAATTTCAACAACCTCTTTTTTTTTGTAAGACATCTTTACCACAATAAAAGTGCAATATCCGTTTTTCTGGAGTTCCATTTACTCTGTGAATGTTGAGTTTTCAATCATGAATTTGATGTTGTATTTCTGATTAATGACACAGCTTTAATTTCAGGAGGTTAAAGAACTAGGAGACACAAATCCTCTTCGCTCAATTGTCTGATTTGTGCTTTGTACCTGAACCACCAAGAGCCAAAGAGCCCCACAGCATGATGCATCCACCACCACTCTTGTCTGTTGATACTGTTCTTGAATTTGAAAGTGTTAAAGGGACTCTCCAAAACATGCATATTATCATCAATATAATTAAAATTTTAAAAAGTGCACATATTGGTCTGAGAGGGTTGATTATGGAGCAGGAACCCCCCTAGTTCAGTGAATCCTTGACTCATTCTAACAAACGCCTTTTCATCTGAGAGGGTCAGTTTGGTTCTAAAGTTGGAGGCTTGTACACGTCTATTATTTTGGAAGAAGGGGGGCTGAATGTATCCGAGCCTGCATTTTGACTTGTGTTAATGGCGTAAAGCCACTATCAAATCAAATCTTTGCTTCTTAAAATTAACTGAAATATTCTATATTCCACCGCAGAAAAAAAAAAACCCACAGTAAGTAAACTAAAAACAGATCAAATAATTAAAAAAGGTAAAAACTCAGTTATTTCACATAAACTATAAGTTTGATAAGAAGAGTAAAAACTTACCGGCACACGCACTAAGAAAGAGCCAGTCAGTTTTCCTCATGCGGTTCCTAATCTGCTTCAGCTTCTTGAAGTTGACCTCATGCTCCTCTGTGCTCATGGCTCCCGCTGCGAGCTCTATCCTCTGGAAGTCCTCCCTCTTAGCCATAGGAGGGGATCTCCTCTGGACCTGGCTGCCACTGCAGCTACCCCTCCACCTCGCCACGTCCTGCTCGATAATCAAGGGGAAGGACTCGGCGGGCTCCGGGAGCCCTATTGCTTCCTGGTTGTTAGGTTTGGGAAGGTCGCACATCACACACTTTGCAGCTCTGGGCAAGTTCTGGTAAGTGCAAGCCATACACGTCCAGTGTTGCTGGTGCGTGTTGAGTCTGTTCCGGTCGTTATACTCCTCGCACGTGTCCACAGGAGAATGGACGTTGGGACGGCCGCCTGCGTTGGTACCTGAAGTCTGAGGGGACTCCGTTGGGCTGCAGGTCCGGGGACGCTGACACAGGCACTGTGTACAGCGAACGGCGCGGGGCCAGTTCAGATACGTGCACATGTGGCAGGACCATTTACTGGCCAGCTCGGCCGTGCCGGACGTCCTGACTCTGGGTCTGGCGCTGGAGTCCGTGCAGATCAGGAGGCTGCTGTCGCTCTCAGTTCTAGCAGGGTCCCATTCTGGACCGGGATCAAGCTCTGGGCCAATTCTATAAGGCTCCTCTGTGATGATAGGACCAGTTAACCTCGGTGTACGGCACATCGTACACTTGACTGCAGACGGCCAGTTCTCGTAGGTGCAGTAGTCACAGGCCCACTTCACCCTTTGTTCCGTCATTGTGGGGTTTTTTTTTATTGGTTGGGGAAATCCAGCTGCACATGAAACAAGAAGGAAAAATCTTGTACGAGTTGGAAAGACCTATTGAAATTTATATTATATTTTGGATTCAAGTCAAGATAAAGGTAAGATAGAGTAAACATTTAGCTTCCATGTTTTTTAATTACGTATTTAAAAAATATCTTAGCTTTCATTTAAATTGGAAGAAGACTATAAAAAAACGACTGTTCTCACTAAATGCACACATGAAATATAGTTACAAGGTGGATAATATCATTTCTATCCACTTCAAGTACAGATTGGTCGGTTACAGAAACTTTAAAAAGTTAGACTCTACACTGCTAAACTCTTCCATCATAGCAGTAATTTAGTTTAAAGTTGTTTAAATGAGATGCCAAAGAAAGTT
The DNA here is from genome assembly GCA_028564705.1 of Apricaphanius iberus. Taxonomy (NCBI): domain Eukaryota; kingdom Metazoa; phylum Chordata; class Actinopteri; order Cyprinodontiformes; family Aphaniidae; genus Apricaphanius; species Apricaphanius iberus. Next base: position 2,024,812 of record JAPXFQ010000556.1, read on the forward strand.
TTATGCATCTAATGCCACACTAAAAATATTAATGATAATTTGACTTCAATTTTGATTAATTATGTAATATTTTAAAAAGTGTTCTGATCTTAGGATCCCCACAGTTTACGTCCTTTAAATAAAAAAAGCCAATATTATCTTTTTTTTAATTTTATGGCCACCTGGAGCATAAAGACGCTTCTCCTCCACCTCTTGTTGCTGCACACTGCAAGCCAGCTGTCTGAAGGAAAGCCACAACACCCTGCCCTCACAAAAATGTCAAGCATAACTTTTGGGAAATATTTTTTGCATAAAAGAAAAATACAAATAAACACAGGCCTTTCGAAACAGCACAGCTTTAAAACTACAGTAAGCAAGCAACAGACACCATGTCTGTTAAGCAGCTGGTTGCCCAACCATTATATCAGGTGCTAATCTATTAAAGGAAAATTAGAGATAATCTGTCCAATAAAAACCTGGAAACTCAATCTGTGCTTTCTCTATATTTTCGATTACGTTTTGGTTCTTTCTGTTGCATCAGCAGTAGTAGCAATATCTTATTTTTTTTATAAATATCGTGATATTTTAGATGACCAAGTCTAGTGAATATTCATCAAATACACAAAATATTAATCGTCTTCAAAACTTATAGGTAGTGATTACACTTAAACATTTTATCTAACTCTACAATCACCTGAGAAAGAGGTAATTAGAGCCTAGGCTATCCAACCTGAAATTTGTACGAACCCTTTAAAGGCTTGGCACTTTTCGCTAATTTGTTCCTCAAAATGTAGCAGTAATTTCAACATGGCTGAAACGGCATAGCAGCCGTGCGTTATCAGAAGCATTACTGAGACTGTTGGGCAATGTGGATTCTTTGTTGGGATTTTTTTTTTTCAGTCTTCAGCATAAGGTTGCTAGCTGGCAAGCTAACTTTGCAGCATATGAGTGCTAGCTAACATAGCTACAAAACAACGACGGGTCATCTGCTTAGGACGAAACCACATAAAACATTACCTAAGAAAATAAGTAACTATCTAATATCTTACCGTTTAGGACTGTGTTGGCCTCTTGAAAGCTAACGAAAACCACAACAAATCCTTCCCGTCCGGTTTTACCCCCCTCTCTCCAACACCCCCTCCTCCTCATCCAGCTCTCCACTCCTCCTGCTGCTCAATCAAACCTTTCAGTGTCCGAAATATTCCTTCTGTCTCTCACATGTTCACCTTTAAGCACCCAGCGACACCTCGAAGAACAAAGACAAGCCCTCCGCAGTCCGCGACTCACGGAATCAATTCCCTGCTCTCCATGGTTTACAACTGCCACTGTCTAGTTAAATGGCGGCGACAGCCAGACAAATGAGAAGCACAGCTAAAATAAACGCAAGCCTGTCGGGAGAAAGTGTGGCGATGCTTTCAGGGACCGACGGAAATGTTATTGACAAAAGACAATTTAATACATAAGCATATTATTTTGTTATACAATAACTATATTTGCTTGGATTTATTAACAATTACATTTTCGATAGATAGATAGATAGATAGATAGATAGATAGATAGATAGATAGATAGATAGATAGATAGATAGATAGATAGTCAATAGACATTAATAATGAAAAGTTAGTGATGATTTTGTTAACATGTAGAACCAATGCATACCTTTTCCACTGTAGAAAAATTGCTGTCTACAATACATCTCCACGCATTCTGGAATATTTGGTAGAGGACGTGTAAAATTAAATGTTGTGTTTTTGTGGGAAGGAAACAAAATTTAAAGAGTTATACCAGTTAAAACTTTTTAAATAAACAGGACTGAATTCAGTGACGTAGAATGAGGAAGTGTTGCTGTCACTGCAAGCTTCACTTAGAATTTATTAACGGGAACCAACTGACAGAAAATAAATCTATGGGTCTCTGATGGGTCGTGAAAATGTTGATTTTTGCTATGATAGGAATAGGGTGATATTTTTTAACAACTAAAGAATCAGAATCAGCTTTACTGGCCAAGTATGACCCATACAAGTATGACACATACAAGGAATTTGCAGATATAGTACAACCTGGGTATCTCCGTTTAGTTATTTAAGTGATAGATGTGAATTCTTTCTATTTTGCATTGGAGTTTGATGGTAGACCATATAAAATGCATTATGTAGTTTTCTTTTGAGTAAAACAAAGTTTTATCAGTGTATACAATTTATTATGCTTATTATCATGCCATATTTTCAGGAAAACAAAGCCATATTTTCCATTGTTTTTTAACATATACAAATGCTTGACCAAATGCAACTGGAATGCTGGGTTTTATTTCAAAGTAGAACAAAGAGCACCCTCCCCACCGTATCTTTTTCCTGATACAACTGAAAATACCGAAGTAATTCTTCATATAGTTCTACAAAATAATATAAAATATGGGTGTTTGTGATTTTAATAGTACTAGTAGTCTTTATTTCGGACGCTTAGTCCACATTTTGCAACCAACAACACACAAAAAATTTAAAGCAGAAATAAACATTATAAAAGTAGGCCTAGAATAATCATATCTTCAACTCAAAATAAGATGCAACCAATATGAAAACGTCTTTAAGATGCACTCAAACGTAACATAATTTACATGCAAAACCAATTAATTTAATGACGTTTTAGTTATAATCAAACACTATCTAGTTACACATATATCTTGTCAAACATATATTGAACTGATTGTTGTTATTATTATGATAAATGTACCCAATAATCGGCCATCTATGCATCGTTTCTGATCCTGTGCAAACCACGCCTACCCGGCGCACCACTTCCCCTGCCGGCTGAAGAATGCACACCCTTCAGTCAAACAGTAAAACATGGCGGCCCCCTTGCGCCGGTTACACCACGTTTCGCTCCACGTCTCTAACGGGCAGAAATTAGCTTACGACCTTGTGTCAAAATACAAATTTAATTTGTTTGCCACCAGACTGACTGACAAGTCCAGGCAGGTGGCCTTCCGGAAGGGATCGTCTGTCTTTGTTGTGAATGAGGGACCCATTCAGGGCGGTGTGGGTACTCTGAATGAATGGTCGCAGGTTGGTGGAAACGGTAAACACTGCGCCGATGCTCCCCGATTCCACTTGGACAAACACAAGCGGAGTAATCCGTCGTGTCTTTACGATTTCCAGCTGCAACATCCGGTGGACTCTGTCAGCAACGTGTGTTTCGAGGTGGAGGATGTGGAAAGGTCGTTCAAGGTGCTCCGCCATCTGGGCTGCAACTTCCTTATGCCTCCCACTACAGTTGAGGACGAGAATGGTCTCGTCACCTACTCCGTGGTTAAGTCGATTGTAGGAAATGTGTGCCATACGTTGATTGACAAGACAAAATATGGAGGGACATTTTTGCCGGGGTTTACTGTCACTGAAAAGGACTGGAACTTGGAAAAAAAGGACTTGTCATGTCCAGTTACTCATTTTGATCACATAACTTATGCCTGTCCCAGGAAGACAACCCACCAGGTCATGAAGTGGTATGAGGAACTTTTTGGCTTTCAAAGATTTTTTATTGATGGGTAAGTAACGGTATAAAACAACCTATATGATTATGGTAAGCTGTTGTAATATATAAACAAACAGCATGATCCAAAATGTTATTCCTCATAGTCAAATTTAATCTATTAAACCAGGATGGAAATTTAAACGATCTGAAACATCTGTGTGACAACTACAATAAAGCATAATATATTACAGATGATGGCAGTTCAGAAAAAGCCCGTTAATCAACTAAAAGTTGAAATCAGTTGTGCTAAAGTAGGGAAACATCTAAAACATGCAGGGCTGTGTGCCTTAAGGAGCAGGGTTGGGCGACAACACTGACCCCTCAATTCCAGTACATCCGCTCCGCCCCGCCACGCATACCGCAGCAAAACCGATCCAGTTGTAATGAAAAATAACTATTCCACTACCGCCACCGTTTCGCACTCCGGCAAAAATAGGATTGAATCTAATTTTGCCGGACGCTGGAGCAAGTCCGCAGTAAATCTACACAAATAAAAAAGTACCAGGCAGGATACAGAAAATGCAGATCATCCGATTTTTCAAAATAAATCAGTAAAGAAAGACTTCTTATATTGGTAAGACAGAGTTTTTCTTTGTTTGCATTCCTATAATTATTTAATCTCACTGAAATTTATAAATCTATGTTTTCTAAAATAATTGTGTGTATTTATAAGTATATTACACACTTTTAAAAAATGTTAACTTTTCAGCTATTTAATTCTGAAATGTTAATACATGTCGCACATCATACTAGGCGCGTCGGTCAACAAAAACGTCTTCAGATACGGGAGAAACCTTACAACATGGATGAAGAGAAACTCATCGTCGAAGTGGAAAAACATAGAATACTGTATGATACAACTCATCCTTTCTACAAAGACACAAAGAGAAAAGATGAAACCTGGGCCGAAATTGTGTGTGCATGCTTCGTTGAGCACCTCTGGGCTCCGAAGCGGAGCGGAGCGGAGGTGGGGCGCATGCAGTATACTTTAACAACGGCAGAGAACCGCTGCGGCGTGCGTGGCGGGGCGGAGCGGAGCGCATGTAGTGGAATAGAGGAGTTAGTTGAAAAATGAAGGCAACTGGACGTCTCTTATTATCTTGAAGATGTTCCACCTCCCATCCAAAAGTCTTCAGGTAATTGTGTTTTGATGAACCGTTCAGTGCCACCTACTGGAGATAGATGGGCACTACTGCGTATTCGTTGGTATTTAAAACACGGTGAAAAAATCTGTTTAAAAGGCATTTTTGGGTGTGCTTAAGTGGCCCATTTTGAGTTTTAACTGCCAAAATGCACATCGCTATATGCAATTTAAGTCTTTCAAATCAAAGCAGATATTTGAGAAGAAATTCCTTCTTATCTGTAAGTCAACTAGACAATGTTCTTACCAGCACAAAACACAGTGCATTGCAAAAAATCTTCCATCTTTCCATCACCTCTAACCAGCTTTACAACAGCTAAACAACATCCCCAGCATCCTCCAAGCATCATTCACCACTTTGCTTCATCAAGGCATGATGTAGTGATGGTGTTTGTGTTTTTATACCTTAGCTTTTTCTGTGTTCAGTAAAAAGGACTGTTTTGGTCTCATCTGTCTAAATTACCTCCTTCCACATGGTCGTGGGCCACTTTAATGACTTGTCAAACTTTATCGGGACGTCTTATAACCTTCAGCTTTGTTCCGGGTGCCATTTATAAAACCATTGACTTATTGCTCAGGATTTAATTTAGGGGTATCTGAGTAAAGCATACTTTTCAGATAAAAAGTGAAAACTATGATTGATTTTCTTTCCCCTTGTGGGTATTTTTATATTTCATAAATTTTTATCTTGATTTTTATTTGCATTTGTCTTCTGTTGGCTGCAAAACAAACTTCCCTTTGCGAATAATAAAGTGGATACCTTTGCAAGGCACTGAGTCCATAGTTTTTGTGTAACTGGGCTTTCAGGCACCCATAAATGAATAAATCATCCCTGGATACACATTATACTTTATTTTAAATAAAGCACTTACTAGAGTATCCATTTTGAAGTCATATATCCCATGGTGAATTACCCTTTTCATTTTTTGTAGTAATGAAGATATGGATGAAGGTTTTGTAGTAAACCAGGAAGGAGTTGGTCTTCGACTCACTGCCATGGAGTACTGGAAGTGCAGCAGAGTCGGTCTCACCATTCCCTTCCTGGAAAAGAAAGAGCCTGACTGCAAGTTCGTTATCGCAGAATCCCTTCCTCAACAAGGTAAGAGGATACGGCTGATACGGCAGGTTATTCTACAGTTGATGACATTCCAGCCGATGATTGCATCGCTGCTCTTGGTTTTAGGTCGCAACCAGGTGGACACCTTCTTGGAGCAACACAGAGCGCCGGGCGTCCAGCACATCGGCCTCTACACAAAAAACATTGTCTCAACTGCGCACACAATGGCTGAAGCTGGAGTTCAGTTTTTCTCCCCACCTCCTGCCTACTACACAGAGGTTTGCATGCACAGTTACACACATTGTTTGCAATAAGAGAGAAAGAAGTCTTGCAGGTCAGTGTATCAGTGCTCTTTTGTTTCTCTCTCTTTTTTCCCTCCAAAAGAAATAAAATCCGAGTTGTTTTCCCATTTGATTTTCTAGCTGCTGCGTGTAGATTTACTTACGCCGCCCAGCTCATAATTAGTCTCCTCAAGGCCACGACACCACCCAGCACTGCAAGGACAGAGCAGCTCTTTGTGCTTGAAAACAACATTGAGGAAAACTTTAAAAACACAGACAGAAATACCAAGTCTGATGCACATCAGATCATTTATTCTTTTTCAGTAATATAATTAAAAATAGAAACTTATCAGACGTATTTGGCGCATTAGACAGTGATAGTTCAATCTGTTATTTCTGTTTAATTTTGATTATCATAGTTAATAAAAAACCAAAAACTAATCTAGGTTCCTGTAGGTTCTCAAAAAATTACATTACATACGAGAAAAGAAAAACATTTATAATACAAAAATGTAAAGTTATAGTTATACACTCATGGGAAGGACTGATGCCTGGCCTGTGTCTAAATCATTCAGTCTTAGAACTCTACTTTATTCAAGTTTGTTCACTCCCAGTAACACACAGAGTATATTATTGTCCCTATTATTGGTGAGGGAAAATGGATCCAAAAAGAACTTGATCCACCTCATAAACCAGTGTTTTCCTGACATCCTTTTAAATTACCACACTCTTTCCTGGTTGATGTTAGTTGACCTGTAGGTCACTGACCATTCATGTGAAATAGTTAACAAACCCATGTAAATACTCACCCCCTTTATTTAGTCTTCTGTAGTGTATAAAGTACTCATTAATAATAATACAATTTTTTGATGGATAAAAAAATTTTTATGACGTTATACTCAAAAATATAATCTTCTCCTGAAAGCTAAGTGGTAAATTTTGAGGATACCCGACTAAACCAAAAGAAAATAGATTCGTCATCTGGCGCAGAAGCAAAATTGTCAATGAAAAGTAGAGGGAACATTTGTACATATGCGATTATTGGCAGAACCTTTTGCTACAATGATAATATAGTTACAAAATAATTGGAGAAACTTGCATGTTAGGTTTATTGCATTAATGTTACCTTATGGTTTATGATTAACATCCCTCTCATCACTCTTCACTTTTTTGTCTGTCATCATGATCTCCACATGGCTCTCTGATAGCTTTACAATCTTTGTCAGTAAAATGTGGATCGGATTTGGGCATTAGTTGCAGTGAACATTCATCCTACTCATTCACAAACCAATTACTTATTTTACATTTGACTTGTGCTGCGGTAGGTTGGAAAACGGCAGGAAATAGAGGAGGCGGGACACGATCCCCAGGTGCTTTCGGAGCACGGCATCCTTCTGGATACGGACCTACAGCAGGATGCATCATCACAGAGAGAATGCAGCGAAAACAGAAGGTGCGACACAAGCGAGACCTGCCACCTCGTATTTTATTTTCATACAGCAGCTGTTTTCTTTGGGATAGACACTAACTGTTGTGTAGCTTTTTTTTGGCTAATGATGCCTTTAAACCCCTTTTTGAGGTTGGTAAACCTAAATTCTATTAAACAAAAGTTAATCCACACACAATCAGAATGATACGCACAAACTGAAAAGTGTAGATAAACCTCACTAATATTTAGAATGTTAGTTTCTTCTAGTATTCTGTCGGGAAATCTGACCAATTTTTTTGCTAGAAACAATTGAGTTCATTTAAATTGGTTGGGTTTTTTGCATCGACTTCACCTGTAAGCATAGTTGAAACATATGCATTTAGATTTAGGTATGGGCCATCCCAGAATATAATGTTAAACTGTTTTATCCTTCCCAAACTGCTCTTGGCACGTGTTTGGGATCATCCCTCTGTTAGAACCAGTTTCACCCATCTAGCTGTCGAAAGTGAAGACTTGGAAGGTACACACATGAGAAAATTAGGACACCCCATTAAATAATCAGCTCTTCATTATGAACTGTTCACATATCAATTTCCAATCATGATTTTATGTATCACTGGAAAAGTGAGATAATTGCAATTAAACAACAAAATTGAAAATTTTGTGAAGCATCAAAAAAAGATATAAAGAAAATTGTTTATTTTAATGGAGGAAAAAGTTAGGACACCCTACCCCCTAATAATTATTGTTGCCTCCTAAGGCTGATATAACTTCAGCGAGACGCCTTTTGTAGCCTTTTACCAGTCTGTGACATCGATCAGAAGAAAGTTTGGCCCCATTCCTCAATGCATAATTTTTTCAGCTGTGAGATGTTTGAGAGTTTTCTGGCAAGTACAGCCCGTTTCAAGTCACCCCACAGCATCTTAATGGGATTAAGATCAGGGCTTTGAATTGACCATTCCAGGACTCTCCACTTATTAGATTTTAGCCAGTCCTTGGTGGATTTGCTGGTATGCTTTGGGCCATTGTCATGTTGCAGTGTCCAATTCAACTTCAGCTTAAATTTTTTTACAGATAGTTTGACATGTTCTTCAAGCACCTTCTGATACACAGTAGAATTCATGATGGATTCTATGATGGTGATCTGGCCAGGTCCTGCTGCAGCAAAGCATCCCCAAACTAGGATACTGCCACCTCCATGCTTCACAGTTGGTATGAGGATCTTTTCTTGGAAGGCTGTATTTGGTTTATGCCAAACATGTCTACTTTTCTGGTGTCCAAATAATTCAACTATAGACACATCTGTCCAAAGAACATTATTAGAGGAGTGTTGGTCTTTGTCTATTTTCTCTCTGGCAAACTTCAGTCCGGCATTGGTGTCTTTTCTTAGAGCAAAGGTTTCCTCCTTCCACAACTCCCATGAAAGTCAAACTTGTGTAGTCTCTTTCTGGTAGTAGAGTCATGCATTTTTACATAAACAGTAGCCAGAGCCTGCTGTAGTTCCCATGATGACATTTTAGGATTTTCGATGACCTCTTTGAGCATCTTGCGATCTGCTATGGGGATTAATTTGCTTGCACGGCCAGACCTGGGCAGTGGGCATGGTGGCCGTTCTCCACTTGGAAACTATTTTCCAGATGGTGGAATGGCTGATCTCAAATTCTTTTGAGATCTTTTTAAATCCCTTACTAGACTCATAAGCGGCCACAATCTTCTTTCTGAGGGCATGACACAGCTCTTTAGATCTCTCCATAACGCTCACTTCAACACTTCAACAATCAGGAGCACACCAAACTAAATCTGAGGTTTAAATGGGGCGAGGCTCTTTTAAAAAGCTGGTTAATAATACACTGATCATGTGCACCTGACGTGATCCACCTGTGTGTGATTTTAAGTGGGATGATAAGTATGTGTGGTCACATGTCACATAGTTTTAAAAAGGCTTTTCTTATCTTTTAGTTGTGTAGTTATATTATTTGGATCCCTCAGTATCATTAAAATTGGTATTAAATATCAATATGATTAAATATTTTTTCAAATATACCGGCTTTCATAGGGTGTCCTAATCTTCTTACATGACTGGATGTCTTAATTTTTTATAACTCTCATCAAGTTTTTGTAATCATCAGTACCACTGGCAGCGAAACGGAACCTCGCCATGATGGTATCCTCGCCATGCTTGACAGCTGGTGCAGTTTTGCAAGGTTTGAATCCCTCACCTTGACTTCTCAAAAGATACTTCTTGTCATTTTGGCCAAACTGCTCAGTCTTTGTCTCTCCTGACCTTAAAACCTCTCTCTGGTTGGCGTTTGGCCTATCAGTGGGGTCAGCTGCGAATCTCAAGTCAGGCTTAAAGGTTTCTATTTTGGAGCTAGGTAACTGCTCAGATCATTACTTTGTTAAACTGCCTTCCCTCTGGCCAATGATGCTGGTCTTCAAGTCCTGCTTGATCAATTTTCTTCCATCTGAGACTGAAGCTGGTTTTCGACTGGACAAATTTAGCTGACATTGAACTTCTACAATGATCCTTCTAGAATGAGAAGCATGTTGATAGCTCTATGAGGTGTGTGGTTTCTCTGCAGCTTGCTAAGGCACATTTATCCAGATATTAGGGGGCATGTACGTAATTTAATCCAGTTTGCATTAGATACAACCCATAATATACTCCAGCTTGTGCATCTAAATGTTTTTTTTTTTTATTTGCAGTTATTTGTTGTGTAGTAATCTAACTTTGTAAAAAATAAATAATTAATGCATAATTGAAAGTCTAAAATGAAATATGTTCATGCAGATGAGTTTATGTAAACTTTTTGATGTACTGTAAATATACAGTAAAGGCAGTTATAGTGCAGATTAGTAGAAGTAAGATTATGTGTAATATTCAGTCATTAAAGATGGTTGCTTTTGTGTCTTGACCTTTTTGTTATGCTGTCAGATATCTCCTCCAGGTGTTTACAAAGCCCCTCTTTGCTGAGGATACCTTCTTCCTGGAGCTGATAGAGCGCAGAGGAGCGACGGGTTTTGGCGAGGGGAACATCCGGGCGCTGTGGCGGTCCGTGCAAGCGTACATGGAGAACAAGAGGAGGGATCCTCAGGGAGAAATTGTGCAATCGGCTCAGTGATGCAATCTATGTTTTTCTAGAAGCTTAAATTATTGCATGTGAGTTTTCTAAATAATGTTATAGCACTTACGCTGGAGGTTATATGTGAATGAGCTAAAAGAGATGTATAGATATAATTATAAAGTTGCACTCCTTATGTTGTGTTAGTTTTCTTAAACATGACCAGGCAGATTTGGAAAAAAAAAGAAATAGAAAATGGGCTTGAGTGCCACACTTGAAGTACTAAAACATTGCTGTTCTCACGTGATCAAAGTAAACCTAATGAAATGAAAGCAGCTGTACCTAAATAAATCTATTTCTCACTCACTGTAAAGATTAAACACTGCGTTTAAGTGTCCCAAACATGAGCAAAACATTAAACTGAGCAGTTCCATAAAAATATGCCTTTTATTTGTGGAGTGCAAAAGTAATAGTTTTTTCAACATTATATCCCAACTGAGAGGTGGATCTCTGCAGCATCTCCAGAGTTCTGATAGGCCTGTTGACTGCTTCACTGGCTGTTGCTCTCAACACCTTTTAATTTGCATAGGATGGATCGAACAAATCTCTTAGAGTTGTTTAAAGTTTTGACTATTGCTTTATAATCTAACCCTGCTTTAAACCTCTTCACAATTTTATGTATAACCTGTCTGCTGTGTTCACTGGTCATTGTAGTTTTCTTTGTTCACCATACTCTAGCAAACCTTTGAGGCCTTCACATAACAGCTTGATCTGTACTGTGACACACTTTTGGACTATATTTACTAGGGAGGCAACGATACAGATACTTGGATTTGAGTACTTGCCGATACAGAGTACCAATACCGATACTTCTACCACACAAAAATGCAATGACTTGGAAGACAGGTTTTATTTTCTTGTCTGACTGTTACAACAAATGATGGTGAATTAGATTTTTTTTATTTTTGTAATGACCTCAAAACTAAAATTTCAACTGAAAAATAAAGATTTTCGGGTTAACTATAACAGATACAGTAAATAAGAGGGGTATCGGCCCCAATACCGGTATCACTATCGTTGCATCCCTGTTATTTACAAATTAAGTAATTTCTGGAGGCATTTAATTGCTCTTAATTTTATTTACGGCTACCAGAGCTCATACTTTTATGAGCTAAATCTTGACTCATTCATAAATCATTAAACTTTCTAATCATTCAGGCCAACAATGGCTTGTCCAGAACAAAACAAGAGGGTATAAGTGCTGGCATTAAGAGTTGGGTGTCTGACAATCATAAAGGTCACCATTTAATTTGCTTTCAGAGTGTATATTTCATGGTGGTGTTGGATACTACCACCACATACTGAAACAATAAAAAAGAAAATGTGGTCTTTTGTTAAATTGAGATTCATGCATGTAATTCTGTTATACTAAATACTTTGTTCTACTGCATTTTGTCCATCATACTTCAAGTTTTAGTGGATAACTTTTTCTTGCTGGCCCCCCCCCCCCCCCCCCCCCATATAACTTTTTACAGTGAGTTGTGCAAAACAATAATTCAGGTTCTAGAAATACCTCCATTTGCTCTGAATTTTTAACACAGCAGACATTCACTGCATAAGAAACTAATCTTTTATTTATTTTTAAATGTATATGTATGATTTGGCTACCACTTGGATTTGGGTCCACTGAGAGAGAGACTTGAGACCCACTAAGAAGTGCCTGTTCGTTTAAACTGTGTTATAAACATAATGGGTGAGGATTAGTGGCATGGATGAAAGGCAATGAAATTTAGATGGGAGCTCCATCAAAACCATATGGCTCTTTTTATGTGTTGACTGAAGTCACAGGACCCCTCTGGGTAAAAGAAGTTTCAGCAACCCATTGAAGGTCCGTTTTTAAAGGTGTGCACTTCTGAATGTTTACAAATGGTGTCAGTTTATTGAAATGGTTGTATGCAGAAACCATATTCACAATGTTTTTATGTAGTTAGAATGACAAACAGATGTCTACAATAGCTAAACTCTTCACAGTTTATTCAGCTTAGAAACTACCACGCTTTTAGAGAGAGATGGTTTTAATTGATTTATCTGACAATCATTGCATATTAACCTTTATTTGAAATAAAATGGGAATTGTTAGACAAAGAGGGGATTAACTGTTTTTTACAGTTGAGAAGCGATCGCTCCTGTGACCGGAGTTCTCCAGCCATCTGTCTCTGTCCAATGTGAGCCACAGATGGCACACAGTATCATGCAGGGGGCTCTCTGGAAGATTGCTTTTTTTATTGTGAACAAACACTTAAAACATGAAACGTAATAAGAAATCAATGATCCTTACAACTAGTCTCATGATCCAGGTTTGGATTACTTTGAGTTTTTTCTTGTAACAAATTTGGTGGATACTGCCCCCTGTAGTTTTCACAGCCACAACACACCCGTCCAGCTCCTACCTGCACTATACTTGGCAAGTAAAACGATCATCTCCTTCCAAAAGACTAATCTGTGAGGTTTTATTAATAGAACGACCTGGGAAACTAGAATGTTTGCTGTGATGTGTATACTATCAAAGGTCAAAGTGCCAAAATGGAATACATTTTTACTTACGAAATCAATATTTAAACATGTGATAAATTACATACAACTGTAGTTTAACTCAATATATAAATAAATGTTGAAACCACTAAACACACTTTATTATCCATTTGCTTTACATATCACAGCATGCATAACTATGAGTTAAACTGCTTTGCAGGTAGCGATTAAAATGTCAGGGTATGTCTGAAGAGCCATGATGTTAGTTTTAAATAATTCAAGATGAAGAGGAGCACAGCGCTCGTAAAATTTTGATCAGTTTTTGAAAAAGGTATGTTTTATTTTTTATATAATTAATTCAAGATTTAGGTAACTGTTTAATTGTGTAAGCCTATATGAGAATTGCTTAAAAAGAATGATCCTTTGAAATTTTATGTATTTCTTTAAATTTTATTTAAAATTTCACTCATATATTTCTCAGATTGAGGTGATTTTTGCCATCAATGCTACTCTGCATGTGATTACAGAAAAAGTAAACCTTTCCAAAAACTTGTTAACCCCAGGCTGGTATCCAGCATTGTGTACAGGATATAAATCCTGGGTTGGCCTAAAAGCAAACAAAATAAAAGCAGACAGTCTGAAACCGAGTAGGGCAGTCTGGAGAAGATTAGAACAACACAGCAGATGTTACTCCTTGATTAACAATAGTGTTTGCCAGGGGTGAGCCTCAAGTTCCCCACCCTTATGAGGCCCAGTAAGGGAACTTCTTTATGCTACCTTTGAAACCTTTTCAACTTACTGTAAAAAAAAACAACAATCCATAAATAAATGCATTAGGGCCTGTTGCCATCCGCCCATTGTTTTCACCTTATTGGGGCAAATAATCTTATCTATTGTTAATGATAGTTAAAGATAACAATACACTTAAATGATTTTACGGTTTAAAATGATCTGCCAGTTTTTTAAGTAGTGTTACATTGCAATGGTATTCATAGATCTTGAATATTAATATTACATTATAACCACAAAGCTTGATGTATTTTAACAGTGTTCTGGCAATGCCCCATAGATTATCTGCGGGGTTCAGGTCAGGTGAATTTGCTGGCCATTCAAGCACAGTAATCTCATGGTCACTGACCCAGGTTTTGGCAGTGTGGGCAGGTCCCTAGTCCTGCTGGAAAACTAAGTTAGCATCTCCATAAAGCTTCTCTGCGGAAGGAAGCTTGAAGAACTCCAAAATGTCCTCGTAGATGACTGCATTGACTCTGTACTTAATAAAGCCCAGTGGACCAACAGCACCAGATGACATGGCTCTCCAAATCAGCACAGACTGTGGAAACTTCACACTAGACTTCAAGCATCTTGGATTGTGTGTATCTACATTTTGCTTCCAGACTCTGGGACCTTGGTTTCCAAATAAGATCAAAAATTTGCTCTCATCAGAAAAGAGAACTTTGGACCTCTTAGCAACAGACCAGCAGCAGCTTGACAAGAGGACCAGGACATGTGAAGCCAATGTCCAGGATATGTTTGTGTGTGGTGGCTCTTGATGCACTAACTCACGCCTTAGTCCACTCCTTGTGAAGGTCCCCGACACATTTCAAAAGCCTTTTCCTGACAATCCTCTCCAGGCTTCAGTCATCCCTGCTGCTTGTACACCTTTTGCTTACACCGTTCCTTCCACGTAACTTTCCATTAATGTGTGTTGATACAGTGCTGTGGGAACATCCAACATCTTTTGCAATGCTCTTATGAGGCTGTCCCTACTTATGGAGGACGTCAATTTACAACTGTCAGTCCAGCATTCTTCCCCATGATTATGATCCTTACTAAACTAAACTGAGAGAACATTTAAAGTCTCAGGGACACTTTGCAGGTTTCTTTGATCAATTCGCTGATTAGAATGTCACACCTTGAGCCCTGAAAATATCGAATATTTCACAAAATTCGATTTTTTTTAAATTTGATTTGAATATAGGGTTTTCATAAGCTATAAACCATAAGAATAAAAATTATAATAAATAAAAGCTTGAAATATCAATATAATCTGCATATATGAAAATATAATCGTGCTTAATTTGAAAAGCTTTCCAAATGTAAGATTACACTTGGTAGAGACGGAAATCCTGCAATTATTTTTGCTTAGCTCAGAATTATAACTTTTCCTTACTTCGGGGAGGTTAGACGACTAGCTGAGAGAATGGAGGTGGTGTTTCTCTCGAGAAAAATAATTCAAAGTAAATTTTTTCCATTCATGTTCCTGAACCGTCCGTTCAGAAAAGACAAAAACTTAATATATTGTAAATAACTCAGGTAATTAAAGTTAAATAGAACATTTAAATGTGATGTTAACCAAATGCAAGCCTCCTCCTCCCCATGTATGAGTGGTATCGTCCACACAAGTCGTCACAAGCTCATTAGCGTGTAGTTCTGTGGGACAGTTGAGTAGTGAGGCAGTGTTGTAGTTTGTGCAGAGCAGCTGAGGTGAGCTGTTCTCTTCCTGTCTTGTTCTTGTTTCTTTTTCTTGAGAAAAGAAAGCTCACCATGACTAACAGAAACTAAACAGCTGCTCTGATTTGTTGGAAATCCGCGGAACTCATCACAGTGATGCTTGTGAGTTGAACATTTTGTTTAAAAGTTAGGAACATTGCTCAGAAAGCTTACTGCAACATCTCTTGACAACACAGAATGTTATATGTCGTTTTAAAGGCGTATTACTCATACGTGATGAGAAACGCGGTTGTTATAATTAGTGTAGTTTCTTCGGTGGAGTCTGCATATAGTTTCTGTTAGCTTAGCTTAAGTTTTCCTCCTAAGAACGACTAGCTGTGTCCCTTTGTTTTGTCTGTTTTTGCACTCACACAATTCCTCTCTATGAACTGATTTTTACTAAAGTCAGCTCATCTTTTATCACATTCTATCAATTAGACCTAAACAATGTGAAATGTGTTGGGAGGGGGGGGGACTTCAGAAAAGGGTTTTTAATTCACTAACAATGTACATGAGCATTTAGTATGTCATAATAAGTGCTGTGTGTATTGAATCAGATGTTTATTGTTATTGATCTTGAAGGACACAGTCATCTTTATCTGGTTTTCCCATATTTAAAACATTCAGATAGCTGGCTTATTTTTTTCTTTTTAATAAGTTTTAATTGCAACTGAATGACACCACCTTGTTTTATGGCCGTGCTATTTTTCCGTTTGACTTTTAGTTTCAGGCTGTGCCACTGCAGTGGAATTTGGTTGTCTTATCTTTATAAAAGCCAATCTATCCCTCAGGTATGAAGTCAGGGTTGGCTGACACGCATCCTACAGATTCAGTGGTTTGCCAGCCGGCATCATAAACAAAAACAGAGAAACGTGAACACTGAAGTGTCCCCCATGGCTGCGGTTGTGACTGTTAAAGCTTGTGCAGTAAAATGGAATGGTTTACAACAAAATGATTTCATATATTCTGCACATGAAGTTAATACTTTGCAGTTGCCAGGGTTCAGTTGTTTTATGTTCAAAATACGTTCGTGCTCTGATTTACTCTCATCAGTTTCTCGTTTCCCTTTCATTAGAAATGAGGATTTATTAGTGTGCCAGTCACTTTTGGACCAGCCCACTTTTCAGGGCACTTTTTTTTCTGGAGAAAAGAGCCATCCAACTGGAAGGTTAGCTGTAAGCTCATGTGAAAAACTGAGCGTTTTAACTGGAATGCATGAGAGAGTTGCCTACCATCAGGGCTCACATATGATTTCCCTTTACTTTGTTACCACAGAAAGTATTTAGTGATAATACTGAGATATATTCGCATTCACTTTTTGCTACATACATGGTCCCAGTTATCAGGCTAGATCAGGCCACATATTCTTTAACAGAGATATTAGTTTCCAATCTAACAGAATATATAGAACATTCAAGATTTTTTTTCTATCTATGGATTACGAAATTTGACCCTAATCCTTATCAGGTTTATTATATATATATATAAAATAAAAAAGTAAAAATTTCTTGTTTTTTCTGACCTGCAGATGATAGATCAGAGCTGATCCAGGAGAGAAAAAATTGACCAATTCTTAAATTCCTTTCAATATGCTTGAGGTCACTGGAGCACTCGGTATGAAGCAGAGGTGCCCACACCCCACCTGTTGCTGCAGGTCTGCTGGCCAGCTTGCTGAAAAGTAGGCTCCTAAGCAACTGACTGAGGTTGGCTACCTTAGCAGATAGCCTGACTAATTAACCTGATTTTATCCGCTTGCTAACAACACACATATGTTTGGGTCAAAAGGTTGAAATTCTGTACATTTACTTTAAAACACTCTAATAAATAAATCCATGCTTTATCCCTAAGCCTGTCAATCAAAGGTATGTTACCAAATATATGGCTTGAGGAGGAATGCCTTCAGAAGCTGAAGAAAATAAAAAGTTAACCAGAAGCAACACTGTCACAATGGTAGGCAGCCGTGCCAGGAAAACTTTTTCACCCCCTGCTGTCCTGGTCGGGTGTTGCTTTGCAAAACAGAAAAAAAATTAACAGAGAACTATAGACAAGTTTACGAGCTGTTTCCTCTTTACTTCCTAAACTCCTCCCTTATATGCAATCCACTTCCGTTCTGGCGGGCTGGGTTTGTTTTTGCCAGCTAGCTCCTTAGTGTGATACTGTAGTACTGATATCGTGGTGACAAAGAGGATATAATACAATAATTACAACATGAAGAAAAGTGGTTCGGGAACAACGTGTGCGGTAGTTGGTTGCAATAACTCGAGAAAGCACCTGAACGAGTGGTTAGATCGAGAGTGCTACGACCACAAACCAGCTACGAAGAGGCAATGTCCATGCGCGCCATTGTTTAAATTTTTTCGCAAGCCTGATACCGACTCGGAATCCAGAGCCTGGCTGAGGGCATTGAATCTAAAGAATCCACCCCGCAACGTTTTTGTATGTTCTTATCACTTTATTGACGGCAAACCAACCAAGGATAATCCTTTCCCTGAGTTGTAGTTGGGATACAATCGCCCTCCCCAGCCCAAGAGGCACCGACTCATCCAGCGGACCACTGCCTCCAACCCGTTAAAGAAACGCAGACTTGAATCTGAGGGCAAGTTCAGCAACTTTAGCTATGAAGCTGACAATACTGTTAATTATGAATAAGTTGTCATATACTAACTAGGGTGGCCGTACTTCCTCTTTTGCCCGGACATGTTATCCTTGTTGGCCATAAAATTATGTCCGGGGGGATTTTGTAAAATATCATAAAATGTCCGGATTAACCTCATATTGTTTCACTGACCGTCATTCAACACTTTTTTTTTTGTTTTGTTTTTTTTTTCTTTTTTTTTCTTTTTTTTTCATTGTCATTCAACACTTTAAATACAGCCACTGCTGACCAGCATTATTCTGAGATACCTGTCTTGATGACGTGAAAGACCTTGTAAAAACAAAACAAATGAGGAGCTGTGCTGCACTGCATGCGCTGTGATGTGCCACTAAAATGCCGAAACGTAAGTGTAGTTTCACAGACGATTTGCAGAAAAAAATACCCAATGATCATATTACGTATCAGTGGATGCTCAGGATTATAAAGATGCTACTGACATTGCTCTACCTGAAAGACTGAATGCAACAGAATAAAAAAATAAACACAAATCCTGCTGTACGGTATGCTGGGCCACGTCGTCATATTATCCTCCCAGTTCTGCACTGAATTCGGGTGGGGGAGAGTATAGCCATGTCCAGTCAGAGTAGCTGAACCGTGTTCCCAAGCTAGCATTGACATTGCTGTGTCTACCCCAGTTCTATTTAAATCTTGTTCCCAAGCTATCATCAAAAATCGCTGTTTTTTACACCGGCAGACGCTGGTAAACCACTTCCGGCGGAAATTAAATGCATATGTGTTTACTAATGGCTCCGCCCGGGGTTTCGGCACGTAAACTTGTCTATAAGTGAAAATGTCTCCAACAATATGTCTACGTGCTAACTTGCTGACAGAGAAGTATAAACTATGCTTTAGCTGCTGTTTCACTAAGGTTTGTTGAATGATAAGAATCTGTAACCGACCTATAAGTATCTACGTTACTTGTTTAAATTACTCTTTGAAAATCCTATTATTCACTATTAGTTGTTGTTTCCTTAGCGTCTTTGTGATTTAGAGACTTTGTTGGATTTAGCATTTAAGTGGACAACTTTACTCTCCAACTTGGACACGTTTGCCCAAAGCCTCAATTACCGAGCTCAGCAAAGCTCAAATGTATACAGTGCAAGTGATTATGTATGAGATAATTAAGTGACGAGCCAGCTTTGAGAACCTAGGCCTCCCTGGCTGCCGTGCGTAGCCATGCTGAGTCTTTGTGTTTATGGTAAGTGGGCAGCTGCATGCCTGTGAGACCTTGGCTGTACCCCAGGCACTCGACTGAGTTCGATAGCGGCCATTGAAGCCTCCCGGCCATGCTCATTTCTGACTATTCACTCCCAGCTTTAAAAATGTGGAGCAAGCCTGCCCGTGCGACTTGGTTTAATTTCTGTGAACATGTCGGACAGCTGTGTGCCTGCCAGCCGCCCTGCAATGTGTTTCATAAAGTTCCTTTCATTCAGTCAGCCTCGACAGTACTAAGTACCACCTGCTGCTCGCTGGGAGCGAAATAATGACACCAACAAAGGAAGTTTCAGGTTTCGAAAACCTGGATTTTTCCCTGTGACGTCCAGTTGGCTGTTGCTGTGGGGAAAGGCAGAGCTAGATTTCAAATGTATTTGATATAGCACTTTATGTTCCTACATAGATACACAAGTACAACACATTTTCTTTCTGTAAATTCTGGTTACGGCTTACAGCTAATAAAACACAAAGTTTAGCTGTTGAGATGGTTAAAATATTATATATAAAAGACCCAAATCAAGTTTTTCCTTTCCTTTTTTTTTTTTTTTCTTTTTTTTTTTTAGCTAAATTTGTTTTAGCCCACTTAATCTAGGGAAAAGACTGCTGTGTTGGCAGTTGTCCAGTAGACAGTCACAGAGACAATCCACAAGGAGGGTAATCCCAAAAAGGTCATTGCTAAACAAGCTGCCTATTCAGAGTGCTGTATCCTAATAATGGAAAATGGAGTGGAGGAGAAAAGTTGAATAGAATAGAATCCAGCTTGCTTGACATCCAAATGTAGACAGATATGTCTGTTCTATACTGCGTATGCACGCAACACGTGGTTGGGGCTTCATTCGTATGAATTGCTGTGTCAGTATAGCGTAACATGGAAGCACACACAGCCCGTAGCAAAGCTCAGGTTGCTTTAATAGCAACCTTCAGGTCATCTGTATTGTTCTTCTTGTGTTTCTCACCATACAGTTCTCAACCACCCCACCCCCACCCCCCTTGATAGTTTCAGATTACAAGCATGGAATGCTCCAAAACGTCCTGCCACATGGTCTGTGCTGACCCGCACCACACTGATGATGTTTCTCTAGATTACAACTCAATGTGTTTGAAACATCAAACTGAATGTCAAGGAGCTTAGATGAGGTGCAAGTCATCTTTTTTTTCCTTCCACTCAACTTTCCATTAGTTTGCTTGCATATAATATTCTGTCTGTGAAGGGAGTCAATAACTGTCTGCTGAACACCAAACAATTCAGCAGTCTGTTTTCCGTGATTGTGTAATAGGACATAAGGTTTCTGTATTAAACATCCTTATCTTGGTTTTATGAAATTTTTAATTTGCATTGAGTCTTCAAAATTGAGATGTTTTGCTTTTGAGTTCAATAATTAGAGTTATTATAAATTGTTGGAATGTATTCTCAAAGTGAACCTGCTATTCCTTAAGGATTTTCTTTCTTTCTTTCTTTCTTTCTTTCTTTCAATCTCTTTCTTTCTTTCTTTCTTTCAATCTCTTTCTTTCTTTCTTTCTTTCTTTCTTTCTTTCTTTCAATCTCTTTCTTTCTTTCTTTCTTTCTTTCAATCTCTTTCTTTCTTTCTTTCTTTCTTTCTTTCTTTCTTTCTTTCTTTCTTTCTTTCTTTCTTTCTACCTACTCCTGCTTTCAGCAGACAATTAGCCCTACCCGACATTCCTCCTACAAAAGTTAAAGCGACGAAGAGCCGCAAATCTCCCTATTAGTTTTCTGTCATCTTATGTTCTCAGCAGATGCTCCTATTGTTAAGACAGCCACAGTACTTCTGACTACGGACTGATGTTTCTTTATTCTTTTCTTTTTTTTTTTATCGAATGGAACTTTGTTAATTTTTAATTTGATATATTTTTAGGCTGGGGAAAAAAATCAAAGATTGGATTTCTAACTGGCAAAATTTTAGTGTAATTACAATGAATAAGCTAAAGCAATGATATCAACCACTCTTGTTTCTCCCAGTTGCCCAAATGCTATAAAACAGATTAGTATTAGTGCTAATTGTCAGTCAGACACAAAGCTGACAAATCCTCATGTAATGGTGGCCTAACTCATGGGATTACAGTCTGGGCAATGTATGGAAAAGCTGCTCAAACTGAGCAGTCGCTGCTGTTGGGACTGCTTTGTTTAGTTCTTTTGAAACTCATTTAAATAATCTAGAATAAGGCCGTTTTCACATGTGTGGCCGTACCAGAAAACGGCCAGAGAAAATGCTAATTTTTTCTGTTCACATGGCACGGATCTCTGACCGTATTTGGATCCAGTCTTTTACTACAAATAAACAGCAGGTGGCGGCATACAAATAAGTCTTAGTTCTCCAACAAACAAGGGAGTGAGAAGTACCAACGTCATAAAACGAGCGACAGCCTAGAATGTAAACAAACTGGTCTACTGGTCAGCTGCTACCTGAAGCCATCTACAGGGTGAGTGTTGTAGTAAACCCGTCGTTTTGTAACCTGCTGTGTTGCTGTGGGATGCTTGAATCGCGTTGTTTTGGTATTTGTATGGTCGCGAGGTGATTCTGTAATTTCGGCCGGCGATGTCGTCATTTCCGCATGGAGCGCGTCTATTGTCTTGAGTACGGCCAGAGTACGGGTTGTGTTCACATGATACGTGGCCGCTCGTACCTGGACTCGGATACTACCTCCAAGGCAGGTCTCTCTGGCCGTATTCTGGCACGGTACAGTCTGTGTTCACATGATACGAAATAAGTGGATTTTGACCAAATACCGTACCCAGGTACGGACTCCCGTACCATGTGAAAGCGCCCTAAGTTCAGCACAAGTTTTCTCAAAGTACATTTAATAGATAAAAGGATCCAATTTGTATAATTTGTTTTTTGAAAAGTTGTAATTCAATTTATATCAATAAAGTTGGATACAATACAATAGGATTCAGATCCTAATGAAAACGCACCTCAACACAATTGAAGAAAATTTCCCAAAAGCCCCCTTGTGTTGAGTAGACCTAGAACCTATACTTGTTCTGTGGTCTCCTCACTCTTCATATCTCAATTGTGCACCCATATTGTCTCTGACAAACAGAATGCGGCAATGGTTGAAAAGTTTGGGGTTTTTTGGTCACCACAAAGACTGTAATGTCTGCCTATCCAAGTCGGCGTCATCGCCGTTCAGGACGGACTGCAGCGACCAACGCAAAAAAGTGGCTTAGAGGTCAGCTCATCGGTCCACATTTGATGGGAAGTGACATGTTCTGCTGCATTGTGCTCGGCGATTAGATTTCTCAGTTGTCATGGTGGCTGCTGCATCAACGCAGATAAACGGTTATCGGACCGGCAGAAGAGTAGACTCCCACCAATTCCAGATAAAGGAAGGAGGCGCTTTCGGGTTTTGACAACAGAATTAGAGAGGGAGAGAAATTCTTGCTACCAAATTTGGCAGTTTGGAGGATACAGTTCTATGCACGGAAGTGGATGCGGCATGTGTTAAGTTTGGGTTGGTGGGAGGTGCTCATGGTAAGCTGGGGTAAAACTACCACAGCTTTACAAAACAGAACATTTAAAATGAAGCTGTGTATGATTTATTTTACTTGGTGAGAAACAATATATTCTTTCACTTTTAATTTATAAAATTTTGATTTTATACAGTTCTATAACGGCATTTTGTATATACAGTCTTAAGCAAAAAATGGTGTTATCAGGTGATTGTTGTGCAGAATATTAGACGTAGTTGGGCTACCTGCTCGTACAACCATTCTACACTTGCTCCTTTAGTTTCCAAATCATGGCTTCCTATGTTTTCCCTTACTTGAAATATTTCCAGACATCTATACAATCAGATATCTGAATGGCAGTGTGCAGCAGCAGGTGAAGGAGGGGCAGTCCAGCACCTTCTCTGACATCCCGTAATCATCTTTTGCTTTTTGTTTTATTAGCCTTTAGGGAATAACAAAAGAAAAAAGGAGTTGGTCACAATCAGCCGACAAGACTTAAAAGAAAACCAGAAATCTGTATTGATCTGAATGGATCTGTATTTATCATGTGATTCTGTTATCGCTCGGGCCTGCTTTGCCGTTTGCTTTCCAGGTTTGTCTGTCCAAGAAAAAGCAGTCCCCCCCCGTTCTTTTTTAGAAAATTTTTCTCCTTGCATTTTACAGCTTGAAAGTAATTTTTTTTTATTCTAACCAAGGCAAGTCGGCGTGGTTTTTCCGTGGCTGTGGGGCTAGGTTCAGGCCTTATAATTGCGTGTTCAACTTGTGTCATTCAGCAGAGGAATGTTTATAATTACGTTATAAACCTCGCCCATTTGAAGTACTCTGTTCAGATTATGCTGGTGGGGGGGGGGAGAAGAAGAAAAAAGCCAGAGCATGAGAAAGATGATTTAATTGTTGCAAATTTCTCTGGCTGAATTTAGCAGTGGCGTTTACGATGGGACTGTGAAGCATGTCGGGCACCGCTGGGAGGAATCGGCTGGGAGAAATTCGTGTTGCCTTCTCTGTGTCCATCTCTGGATCATTTATTTGCATAAACAACAGTTTCCTCTTCCTTAGCGTGATTGCGGTTATCCTGCAGATCTGTGTAGTTGATGGCCATGCCACGTTATTCATCCTAAAGCGCTCCTCCTTTCTGCCTCGAGATAAAGCAGAAAAGTTCTGTGATCCATGTGAATGCTGTGGCTGTCTTTAAAGAGGGTTTTCCCCATAAGTTATTTCCTGCTTGGTGTTATCGTCCCAAGGTGATTGGTGTTGGTGATGGAAAATCATATGCTGGAAGCAAACGGCACCTTTAGCGTGCTCTCGGACAGTCTTGTGATGCGGCTGCTGTGACCTTCAGGGCGTCATACGATCATTTAGCGCCCTCTTTGTTCCACGATTGCTCTAATTCACGTTGCCTCGCGTGTAACAGATCTCCGAGGTAGTGAGATCCTCCGCAACTGTTATATAGATTTACATCTGAGGGGGGCCCAATCAGCAGTTTTAGTGTAATCGTGGAGCAACATTAATATGAGGAGGGTTGTTTTGATAACCGCAAGGTCAGCTATTCCTGTCCAGCCCCTGAGGAGTCAATTACACAACTCCACTGTGGGCTTCAGAGTGGGAGACTTTTAGGGAATCGAGAAGAAAGAGAAAAAAAGGAAGGTGGATTTCCACTCAAAGTGGCTTGCTAGAGGTGGCCATGTGGAAGTGAAAACACATGACGGCAGAGGAGATGAATAAAGTGTGTTCTGGGAATGAAGCTTCAGAAAGACCTGCATTTCCCATTATTATCTTTCACATATGTAGATGTTGAAGAGGATGTATGTGTTGGAACTGCAGAAACAGAATGTGTTTGTTTGTGAGAGAGAGGGAGAGCTTGGGTGTTTCCGCATTAAAAATGTATCTGTGCATGGAAGTCCACTCTTAAAGGTTAAATGAGCGGCTTTGGATTCCAGATTAGTATTGCAAATGTTTGGTTTTCATTTGATGCAGAGACTGTTGTAAAAAATATGGAATATATAATAATACAGAGTTGAGTTTTTGTTTGAGTTTAGGCATGCACTGATGTGATACTGGTATTGGGTATCAGGGCCGATACCATTCTGATGTGCACGTATCGGTTAAAGTTAAACAATACCATAAACCTATACTTGAATGTGGAAACTGCAATACATTTTATTTTTCACTTGGTGTTGTGGCCATTTTGTTAATATTTTTTATTCTTTATGCAATTCAGCATCATTTGTTGTGACAATCGGAGAAGAAAATAAAATCTGTCTTCCAATTCATTGCATTTTATTTGTGTGGTCGAAGTATCGATATTGGTACTTGGTATCGGCAAGTACTCGGATCCAAGTATCGGTTTCAAAAAAGGGGTACTGTCTTTTTGTTTGTTTTTTATGTTAAAGATTCACTTTTGTCTGTTTGTTTTGTCCATTACTTGTGTCAGTTTGTATATCCACCTGTGTAAAAAATGGATGTTACTCAAGTTTTCAATCAATATTCAAATGCTTCCGTGTCCTTTCTGTTTTTGGGTTCATCACATTACTTGTAAAATAGAAATATTTTACTAGAATAGCACGCCTGGATTCATGGTACATAAACAATAATTGGCTTATATTTATTGCAGTTTACCCCTTCTTTGTTCCAGTGGATCAACTAGATCTTATAATAAAATTGAATGTCTTATGTATAAAACAAGTTGGAGTTTTTTGAATGTTGGGAAAGTTTTTCTACAGTTAAATTCAGTTTTAAAAATCCCTGTATGTAATCTTGGGCCCTGTCCACACATAGCCGGGTATCTCCCAAAACTGAGATATTTTTCTACGATTTGGTCTGTCATCCAGGGCAAAGTGGAGATTTGTGTTTTCTCGGTTTTTAGTATCAGCGTGTGGACGGTTGAAAACGGAGTTTTAAGAGCCATAACGTCACTAATGCGACAAAGTGTTTACTCTCAAAAAAAGCATTTATGCCCTCAGAGCTGTGTTGGTATCATCCATTGTTAGAGCGTTTTTTATTTTTTAAAAACCAGATTACGTGTGGACATGGCCTTACTCATAGTATCACAATATATCATATCATCCCCCCAGTATTCTGATACATATCGTATCACCAGAATCTTGTCAATACACATCCCCAGTGTACACATTGACAATTGGTGGAGTTGCAACTGTAAAGGAAACAGAAGATTTAAATCTGTATATAGTTTAACTTTTGCTAACTTTTTTTT
This sequence comes from Apricaphanius iberus, assembly GCA_028564705.1. Taxonomy (NCBI): domain Eukaryota; kingdom Metazoa; phylum Chordata; class Actinopteri; order Cyprinodontiformes; family Aphaniidae; genus Apricaphanius; species Apricaphanius iberus. Next base: position 2,050,862 of record JAPXFQ010000556.1, read on the forward strand.
GCCCTTGGGTAATTCCCACTGGGGATCCTTAGGGTGACGCATTTCAGAGCCTCCGGGTCAGGGATCCGTTCTACTACGTCAGCTGCTGCTTATGTGGTTAGTAAAATGTTAAGAGAATCACATTCTAATAATGAACACATCTTCCTGTGTCCGCTCAGGATCGGCCCCAGGACTGAGGCACATCCCAGCCGACCAACACCACCAAGCCCGAAGACATGGCCTGCAGTCCGAAGCGCCATTACTGGAACGGCTGTGGCCAGAGATGTGTGTTGTGATGGTGATCATTTACAAGAAAACAGTAGAAAAAAAGGGCGGCGACGATGTAACATCAACACGTACGGACTTGGGCACGGTGAGAGGACGCTTTCAGATTACATAAGCAGGTTTTTCCTTGTGTGTGAAATGTGTAATATGGTGTTTATGTAACGTTGCCTAGAGACTTCAGCTGTACTCTTCAAAGTAGAGGAGACGGTGCGGCCCTCAGTTAAAGCCACGTATCTTTCCACATTGTTTTATTTCTCTTAAAACAAAGATCAAACTTTACTCTCAGGCAGATTTATTGAGGACTGCCTGAGTGACTCACAGGACATGACATCAGAGAAACAATGCGAATGATTTGAACAATTTATAGATGGAGGATATTCATTTTACAATTACAGATGATTGCATCATAAAAGCTGGCAATGATAACCAAGAATTTTTCTCGGAATATCTGGAGCGTTTTTGTCACACAATTCGAATTTTTTTTTTGTGCTGCATCATTGCAACTTGAATCTCTGCTAGAAGAAAAAAACAAAACAAAATTCCCCTACTTATGTGTACTGAGATTGTTTCTGTCTCGTGAAATGAAGTCATCGTACTCTGACTGAAGTTGTACTCACAACTCATGAGTTGCACTTGGTACAAATAAAACTTGCAACAGATCTTTACTTTTCTTTTAAAGATATTTAGTTTTACTACTATAATCTCACTTTCCTTTGTATTTCTGTGGTGTTTTTAATGAGCTGATGGCAAATCTTGTTCTCATTTATAACACTTCCAGGCACAGAACATGAGCCAGGGAGCAGCACTTTTTTCTTTTGGACTCATGGGTAAGCTTTTCTTATCTTACTGGATCAATATGGACATGTGCTCATAAGTTGACACTCATTGATCATGTATGTTGTGAGTTTTTGGCCTCTGGGGACTTTTTTGAGTTCTTCTTTTTGCAGGGAGGACGGATTATACAACATTTTTTATTAAAGTTTAAAAACAAGTTTAAATTAATTTTAGATTTTCTTCAATCCTTAAAGGGTATATAGATCCTCAAATATATACATCTGTTTTTTGGCACAGATCTCACCTTTAGTATTTTTTATCTGCTTTATGTTGAGGCCTTTGAAGTAGCTAAAAGTAATCAGCATGATTACTTACTTACCATAGCATGATTCTGCCACCCCCATGCTTGATAATCATAATTAAGTAGTTTGAACGGTGCTCTGCAGCTTGCAAAGAGTTTGTTAAAGGCTTCATGCAAAACATAACTGACAGGCGGTTTTAACGTACGTGAATGTATTACTTTGCTGAAATCTATTTTTTTCTTTTTCCTTTTTACATTGAGATGAAAATGTATTATTTATTTAGACTACAAGTCCTTGCAGAGATGAGATTTGTATCTACAAGCTTTGTTTTTGCTTTTCGTTCGGATTACCATTGACGTTTATCTAGAGAGAAACAAACCTTCTGCATGCCATGTTTAGCTGCTGATTCACCACCTTAGTTGGGTAACTTTATTAGAAACAAAATACAAAAATCAGTTGGGGAAGGTATTTTCCTGTGCTCCTAGCAACGACTCGCTCATCAGAATGTTTGGGATGTATATATTTACACAGATTCCAGCATATTGAGCCGGAGAGACATTGAGCTTCCTTCCTTTTTCCAGTCAGCTCCGGGAGACAAACAGGGACACTAAAGCATTGCATGCGGGACAGGGCGGGTTTATTTTTAGTTATCATTACACAAAGCAGCGAGTGCTATGTATGTGGAAGCGTTGGGTGAAGTTCTGACTGAGGTTGAAGCTGGATTTTGACCTGGCTTTTTTCTACGTATCCTTGGAGCATATAGCAACAAAGAGCAGTAGTTTGATCTATCAGGATAATAATATAGATGTAATAAAAAATTGTCAATACGGAGTAAGATAATCATGATGGTCCAGTCACCATTGAACAAAACAGCCAATACAGACTGAGTGTGGGCTTTTCATCAGTAGTGATACAACAGTTACTGCTCGGGGGCTGAATTTGACTTCATAGTGTCAACTTTTTACCCCGATTTCAAGCAAGTTATCCTGATCAATCGAACCACTCGAGATCAGTTTGAAAGCAACTGCAAATGGAAACAGACCCAATAAAAAGCTGTGATTTATAATTTTTTTTTTAAACTTTAAAATCTGAGTGGTTTTAAAACATGAACTTAATTTGTTTTAGCACAAACTGTCCCATGTGTGAAAAGCGTGTTTCTGCTCTGTTTATTACAGAGACCAGCCGATGGCGGGAGGTGGGGACCAGCTGCGCCTTGCAGCAGCGGCCCGTCGGAACCAGCTTGGAGAGCCTGTGGGACGTCCTGCCAGAGGTGCACAGAACTTCTGCCCACTGGGGCTGGGATGTCGGCTCCTCTTCCAGCACCATCTCCAGCTTGCTGCAGGACCTCAGTCTGACCGAGGCCTCCCACTCCACCGCTCCCCCCAGCAAGCGCCAGTGTCGGTCCCTGTCTTGCTCCGAAGAGCTGGGCAGCTGTCGCTCCACCTGGCGCCCTCAAGGCTCCCGCGTGTGGACCTCCGTAGAGAAGAGGAGGTGCCACAGCGGAGGCAGCGTGCAGCGCCTTGGAAACTCGCCCCTCTGCTTCCCGGCCATGCAGCGCAGCTCCAGCTTCAGTCTGCCCGCCTGCTCCAATGCCAAGGAGCCACCCTGCGTCTCCCAGCTCTCATCGAGGCCTTCCGCCTTCTCTGGCCTAACTCCCTCCTCCGAGCATTCTGCCCGGCCCCTCTACCTCTCTCATGAACAAATCTGTCTCCCTGAAGCTCAGGAACCTTCATCACCAGCGAGCTCCCCTGACTCTACTCCAGAACTTGAGCGCCGCGGTGGAGAAGGCGGTCTCGCCCGAAGTCGCTCACAGCCGTGTGTCTTAAACGACAAAAAGATTGGTGTGAAACGCAGGAGGCCAGCAGACACTCATAAACAGAGACCTTCCCTGGATCTGGCAAAGATGACTCAGGTTAGTGTTTGGAGAAGTGATCATAAAGTAGGAAAATATGTAGAAGAAATTCCTGTTTGCAATCAGTTAGTCATTATTTATACTGGACAACATAAATGGCCACATAACAGGAAAGAGAAATGCAATGAAAGCAAAGAACAACGGAAAAAAAAGTTACATTGGTTGTAAGAATTGTGAAAAACAATTAAATTGATGAAGAAGTCTAAAATCCTGCTGAGGATGTTTTTTAAACTAGGGTCAAAAATGGGATTAAAACCTGCACTTAATTACAACATTTGGTATAAAAGTTCAGTTATTTTTAAAAAGATGGTAAATAAAAGAATTTAAAATGAAATTGTCAAATAAAAACTGCATATAGAATGAACTTTACATGAGGTTCAATTTAGTTAGAATTAAAAAGCCAGTAAAAAGATGCTTAAAGAAACATCAATACTCTGATGCTCTTGGATCTTTAACAGCGTTTTTTTTTTTATCATAAGAGAATGATGCCTCCGTTTTGTTGTCATCCAGTTTTTTTAACAGTGTTCTCCTAACTGAGGAGAAGAAGGTTATATGCCATCTATCACTTGCAAAGCCATATGTCCTCTGTGAGATTTATACTATCTTTCGGGGGTGGCAGCATGGAGAAAAAAGGAAGCGTGGGACCTTAAATTGAGCCTTATGGAACCAAGTATCTGTTTATTATTTTATTTAAAGTGTCTGTCATGTTCAAGAAAATGTTTAATCTCTGAGAAAAAGTTCCAGAGATGATTGCAATGAGCCGGGGTAAAATCTGGTGATCAACTATATAAAAGCTTCACTTGAGTTCAGAAAGGAGAGTTATGATGTTTTTTTTTTTTTTTAACCTGCCATTACGACGGACTTCATTATCCGTCTTAGATAATGTTGGATCTGAATCCCAACTGGAGTTTACTAAACTGGGCTTTGGCCAGGCTAGGCTTAAAGAGTCATACCTTCTGCATTTCTTTGCTGTTTGTCATGCTACACGCACATCATTTATTTTGACTTCTTATGGCTTACTTTTTGCATTAACTTTCTTTTTGCTGCTCCTCATGGAGATTAGGTTTGTGTTTAACTAATTTCCCGTTAACATACTCTCCCACTGGAGCTGTGGATCTCTGCAGCTCCTCCATAGTTACCCTGGGCTTCTTGGCTGTTTATCTGGTTAATGCTGTGCCTGCCCTGACTGTCAGTTTAGGACGATAGCCATGTCTTACGAGGATTTACGGTGGTGCCATAATTGTTCCTTTTTTCAGATGATGAATTATTCAGAACTCTGAGATATTATTTTCTAGCCCAACCCTCTGCTAAACTTCTCTATAACCATATCCCTGATCTGTCTGATGTATCCTTTGGTCTTCATGATGCCATGTGTTCATTAATGTTCTCTAACAAACCTCTGGGGACTTCACATAACATTAATATTTATGCAGATTTAAACACACAGATGGAAACACCTTAATAAGGGGACTTCTGAAGACAACTAGATGCTATATATTTTATTTAGAGATTTCCAAGTGAAGGAGACTAGTATTGAGACTTTTATTTGTGAAAGATGTTGCTAGCAATTATTCATTTCCCCCTGCACTTCTTAATTGTCACAGGGGGTCTGCAGCTCCCATGCTTGAATGGGTGCCACTGTCCTCCATGTTCTGAATGAATCCCGTCTCCAACACGACTGAATCAAGAGGCTGAATGAGCACCTTGCCAAGTCAGCAAGTTCTGCAAAGGCCTGGTCATTAATCGCTCATTTGATCCAGATGTTTTGGAACAGGGGTGCATCAAAAAGTTGCTAAAAATTGGCACTCAATGCCTGGAGTTGCAGCCCCCTGGTATTTCCTGATTTCCTGATAAAATACTTGGTCGTTTGTGGCAGAAAAGTTATCAGTTTGACCAGAGTCTCTATGGTATCTGTCAGATCCAAATTCTACAGTCAGTTATTGGATGAATTTCCTGTTTTGTGATCCAAGCACGATTGTCCTCTGGTCTTTGAAACGTTTGCTCGTTAAACTCTGGGTATTTATCTTTTGCTTTTAATGCCGTGAAAACAAACACTTTCAGTAAAGGTCACGACGATCTACCTCGACACACCTCACGAAAGTGTGTCTGCCTTTCATTGTCGTTGAAAGCAGTCATTCATTCATGCAGGCCTGTTGAGAGTCACATTCCAATATGTGGGTGTGTATTTGCATTCGCATGGGAGAAAGAGAAAAGTGTTGTAATCATTGCCTGGGAGAAGACAGCTGGGGTCAAAGCAGGCCTCTAGAAGACGGTCTGTGGCTACCCAATCCAGGACGCCTCTCTGTTTGAATTTCTACATACATCAGTTGTTCATCCACACAGGCATTATGTCTTACTGCTCTCACATGGAGAGACGTTTCATGTATGGTCATAAACACAGATCCAAGGCCTTGGCCTTTCAGAGACGGTCACTGGGAGTTCAGCAGTGTCACTGTTGTGATACAGCAAGCAGACGCCACAGGAGCTTAAAACAGACGCTCGATAATTGAAGAGAAAAACAACCCGAAGGCGAGACAACCAGCCATATTTTCCCAGGGCGTTCTTCTCCGTTGTTTGTTTATGCATTGTTCTATGATTCTGAGCTAGAACATCCATCTGCCTTATCAGATTTAAAGTCACCTTACCATTCAAAGATCGCCAGCAGTGTTGCTGAATGTGTGTCTCTGGAGCGCACTGTCATCAGGACACGGCGGCGGTGTAACTTTCCCGTGACGAAAAAAATTGCCTGCTGTTTTCAAATGTTAGGAAGTGGAACAGTGGTGGCTGAAGGTTAAAGATGAGGCTTATTCACCCTTCAAGTGGTCACATTAAAACCCCAAGCTACAATGTATTTGAGTGGGGTTTTTAAGGGATAGCTAAGCCAAAGATGGTGAACGAAAATTATGCTTTGGCCTACATTTGTATTCAGACCCATTTTCTCTAATACTACTAAATAAAATAATTCTGTGGAGCCTCAAAAGGTTGTTTGAGAACATTACTTAAAGAGCAACATTATGAAGACCAGGAAACGGCAAACAGGGCTTAATCATGGCCTGTTTTGGATAACTCTGACCTGTTAGTCCTTAACTCAGATGTGTCGGTAAAGCCATGACATTATCATCCAAGCTTTCCCTCATGGTTTAAAGAAATGGTAACGACTACCGCTGTATGTAAACTTCTGACTTTGAAGACATTAATAAAATAAATCTGAGATGTTATTGGTAAATTTAGCAAATGGAAATTTAGTAATTCTAACTTTACTGAAAGAAGAGCAGTTTGGTTTGATTTAACTTCAGTCAGTTGAGGGGGGGAAAAGGTGAATATAAACATCAGACGAAAACTTTTGTATCTGTATGTAGAAAGAGGTACTCGGGTCAGATGAGGCTTAAATCGAACTTTCTACCACTTTCTGTGGTAGAAACCAGAGGGACCAGGGAATAGATTAGAATCCTCTCCATCCGATCTGAGATTGAGCTGTTTTGAGAAAAATTGACAAACTTTTCAATCTTCAATTGTCCGATTATGGTAGAGACGTGTCCGAAAACACCTGCAGCTGTAATTGCAGTAAAATGTTCTACAAATAACATTTTCCAAGTCACTCTATTGATCCGATCTTTCTTAATGTTTTAGAGTTCAGAACTGCAGGGGCTAATGTAACTTGAAGAAAGGGTGAAACTAGTTTTTGTTTTGTTCATACCCATGTTGTTCGACACCCTTACAGCCTCCTCTTTGGATCAAAATATGGGACAGAACCAATAAGAGCTCAGAGGTCTTGACTGCTCAGTCTGAAGTGCTAATGCACCATTGAAATACTTGGCCTGGTGCTGGCAAATGTCCGAGCTTTACCAGAGAGCCAAGAAAAACAGTAGCATTCCCGTTTTTGATCTACAGCGACCCAAAGCAACAACCTTTCTCGCCACTATTTAGAAAGTCATAGATTAAAAAACTCCAGCTTTTGCTCCCTTGGTCCTGCCTAAACATTCTTCAAACTTTCAACCGTGAAAAGATGAATCACTTCTAGGTGTCTAGTGTAAAAATAAATACTGAGGAACAAAATAACATAAACCTTTGAACCTTAGTCGTATAGTTACATAGTATATTTCCCTCTGTTTTTTAGTCTGTGGCATAGACATCTTCTTTACATTTATTTATGTTATGGAGTCATGGTTCCAGGTAGTTTATTTAAAATCCTGACTTCTGAAAAGGGGTTTATTAAACTTGTCAACTCTAAGCACCTTGAGCAGGTGAATGGGTATATAAAAGTAGTTTTAAAACAAATTTGTACTTTTTTTGTATCAGAAATGTCTTGTAGTAAGTCCATCACAAAATGAGTGAAGTAATGTGAGGAAAAGCAGTGGTTTCTGTCGAGTCTGGATAAAACATGTCAATGTCCCATCCATCTTTCCACTCATCTATTCGTCTATCCATTCATCATCAGTTTGTCAGTCATTTATGCACGTCCATAGCTATGTTCATTCATATATCTGTTTTGACTACCTGTCCATCTGTCAGTTATCCATCCATTTCCTTTTTCATCATCCATTTTCCACCATCACTTTGTCCATCTGTTTCTGGCTGCTGTTCTTTTGCAGATTTTAAGTGGGGTCTCCGTACAGATATCTGAACTAAATTCACTTTATCATTTATTTTTGGATCAAGACCTGAGAACCCTAAATTTGTATGTAAAAAGTTTGGAATTGTGAACGCAGAGAAACAGTTTTTCGTCTGGCCTGAAGAGATTCATTGTTCCAAAATAAACTTCTTTCTTCTCATCAGCAGTTAATTTCAGTCAGGAGGGATCTGATAACGGCTTGAATTTCACCCTTTACTACTGAATGTGGCTTTTACTTGATGCTACATCTGTGCCTTATCTGAGATGTGCAGATTTATGGATCTTGCAGCTAACACCACTTCCACTGCTTGCAGCTGTTCACCCTGCTCTCATTTAGAGGCAATGGTTAAAAAAAAAAAATAAGAAAAAAAAATGGTACACTTAAATGGACTATATACATAAGTTTAAACACAAATATAAATGTATATTTTCTTCCTCATACATGCTCCAGCAATGCCCTTGTCAGTAGAATGAGCCCTGGCCTTTTTACCATGGTTGCTTCTATATGCCCGTGAATTCATTTTTATAGTGAGCGTTTGGGTCGAAAAAGCAGATTTCCAGTGCTTTCAAGGGCAGCCTGCGTAATGGCATCATGCGCGTTCACACTCGGGTGTAGGTTGCGCTATCTCCATCATAAACAGCCGCGGATGGAGAAGTAACTGAAGGATGGATTGAGCAGAGCATGAGAAGAAGAGAGCGGCTTTTAGCAGCAGTGAAACCCCAGCCCAGACCCCAACTAAACTTACACAACAATAACATTTATTACCTCAGTTAAAGTCATGCGTAAAAATCTGTAAATTGTTCAGGACGGAACTGACTCAGCTGTTGTTTCTGTTCATTCATGAGTGAATGCTCACACAGCATGTCAGCCTCATGTACGAACTTACCATTCTGGCTGCAGTTACGCATTTGGCCTTGAGGGGCACTCACAAGCAAAAAATAAAAATTAAAACCTCACATAATTGCTTTAAGATGTCTACAGGAACATTTGATAACTAATGGAGTTTAAACTGAAATAAAAAATGTTCAATCCAATAGGTTTTGATTGTTCAACTTTACACATTTTAGGCTTTCCACTCAGATCAGTTAAATCCATTATTTACCTGTATCCATACTCAAATTTGGCTAAATGCTGCCCCTTCCTCATACCCTTTCCTTCTGTAAAAGTTACGTAAGCACAGAGGAACCTATTCTCTCTTGTCGCTCTGGTCCGACACCGGCGAGGCATGATGCAGCTGTCCTTCCTTCTCCAAATTGGCCGTACACATTGGATAAGCCTCTTTCGTAAAAGCTTCTCAGTTCGGCACGCACAGCTGTCGCAGGGCATGCCTGCAGCAGTGTTGGCACATGTGTATTGGCCTGGAGAAGATTCTTGGTTTCCCAGCTCTTAAGTGCGCATTGAGTCAAGCTGCCGACGGGGGTGATGTATGGCCGCTTGCTGCATGGGCACTCGAAACACAGATCACAGCTTCGTAGCCTCAACCTGTTTGAAATGTGAGCCGAATTGATGGCTTTAAGTTTTTGAATTAAGTTTTCCTCATGTTCACAAGTTCTTCAAATAATCTCAGGAGTAATGACTTTAGTTAATTCAAAATTTTAATTACAAACTTAATAAATGCAAAGTTTAGAGTATTTGGATCCACTGTGCAACAGTTCAGTGCTTTTTCTCCTTTGACCTCGTAAGCTTTACCCTAGAAATAACACAGTTGCAGTTAGACCATGTTATGGATGCGTCAGCATGAGCTTTGATTTAAAATCCTGCCTTACTCTTTCTATGCTTGCGCACCTTTTTTGAGCACATTTTTCTTTTCTCTCAACTCTTCATTAATATACTTAGATGCTACACTCTGTTAACAGCCAGTTTCTTTGGCAATGGCTTACTCTCCTAAGGGAGGATATTAATGACAGTCTTCTTGAAAACTGTCCAGTAATAGACCCAATGACTCCCAATGACCATGAAATAAAATGTCCGTTCTTTGTTTTAACCGTTAATTGAAATGAATGGGATTAAAGTTACTGCTCGTGTAAATTGGATGTTTGAGTTTCACTTGAATTAAATTACTAAAATAACATTTCGATGAAATTCTCATTTTTTGGATGCAGCTGTAAAGTATAAATACTCTTTTAAGAAGTGGTATTTAAACTGCCTTTAATATTCCACACTTCTGATTCACCTTTATCTAATCTCAAATCTAATCTAGCAAGAATTTTATAGACAGAATAAATCTGTCATTCTGTTATTAATTTGTTTTGATTCTGATTTTGGCTATTTTATTTGATTTTTGTGTTTTTCCCCTCCCGTTTTTCTACAGAAACTTCGGAATTTCCACAGCCTTAGCTGCCCTGGGATCCTAAGTGACGACCCCCTCAAGTCAGGTCCGGCGGCCCCCTCTCTCAGGTCCGATGCCGATGACTTATCTGAAAACGAGGACGGCTTGGAGTTGAACGGGAACGAGTCGTCTGATGCCGACTGGAACCCCAGGGGCAACGACACAATGGCGGGAACGACCGGCGGGAAGGACAGCGAGACCCTGTGGGTGGGGCTATGCAGCATGACCAGGGACATGTATCAGCTCGGAGGAGAGCTCGACATCGAGCAGATTGAGAGGAACTGAGCTGTGCTGCTTTTTCCTCCTCTGGGGGGAAGCTAATTACTGGACTGGAAGTTTATCACCAGGTGGTACAATAAACAGTACTGATGGTCTTAAGGACAAAGCAAGAGGGAAGCTCATGCAGAGAGCATTCCAGGGTTTGTTTTTTTTCTCCTTAAGGAGAGACTGAGCAGCAGTTTTGTGCTTTAAATGTCCATGTTTGGGGACTCTGTGTTTAGAAGCGACTCTCCCCCTGTGCGATGTCTCAGGAGAAAACAGAAGTCGGGAGAGAAGGATCTGAGTGGACATAAGAAAAATAAAATAGAAATTCTGACATCACTCTAACCCTGAATAGCCTACTTGTGCTTTGTTTGGAGAGAATTCACAGCAGGTTTGTATAAATTCTCTGCACTAGAAAAAGTGTCTATTTTTCTTCTGACGTTCCTCACTAGCACACAGGTACACGACGGTGACAAACGAACACCACTTACTGAGCTACTGTTGAAGCTCTGTTCACTCTTTACTGAGCAGCAAGTAGCACAAAACACCTATAAAGTATACAGACGCTTAACATTTTACTGAGTAACTTCCGGCTTAACTCTGAGATCTGAGCTCCTGAATGTCTGAGAGATGCTTTGAGATGCTAAATGTGTTACTGTTTTCTTTATTACGATTTGTAACTACAAAGTTATGTAAAACATGAACATAATTTCTATAAAAAGATAAATAAACCGGTTTAAAAGTGTAATTTGTAGTCATCTTGTTTGACTTGACATTTTTAATCTGTCATAAATTTTGCCATGCCAAAAACATATTAATAACACTTGAACTTTTTCCACATTTTTCCCCCAGCCATTTTATTTGGTTTTGATTTTGTAAAAAGGAATGCATAGTTGTAGATGATGTCACAACTTAAAAATCTAAGAAATGTGTGCATATGTATTCAGGAACCCATTAATTTTTACATGCTATCCAACTGTGAAGACTAACATTTTTAGATGGATAGTGTCTGATCATCAGTCTTTTCATAGTTGGACATTTATGACTTATTGAATTTAGGTCTGGACTTTGACTGAGCCACTTTTACTCATAAATGCAGTTCATTCTGACTCTGACTGTACATTTAGCGTTTGTGTCCTTCAAAGTGAAGCTGGCCGGCTTCAATTTTCCTGCTAAAGAAAATCATCTCTCTTGCACCATGCTGCCATCAGCAAGTTTTATGCTTCCTTCACACAATAGCGTTTTGCATTTAGGCTAAAAAAATCTGTTTTTTTGTTGTTGTTTTTTTATCAGCATCATTACTAACAGTCATGTAATTGGCTGCTTCTCTGATTTCAGGTTTACTTTGTCATGGTATACATAGAAATTGTGTGCAGCTTCATACAGCATCTAAATAAAAGTCACTAATAAATAGGAGCAGTGTAACTATGAATAAAACAGCATTTTTTTCCCATTAACTGTCCAATTATAGAGTACTTCATGTTGGATATACAATAAAATCCCAATAAAAAGCAATGTGGAAAAATTTCAAAGGGTATGAATATTTCTGCAAGGCATTGTAAGCCATATCTAAGAAGTGAGTGTTAATGAATGTCTTTAGCTGGCCTACTTTTTTTTTGGATGCCATAAGTTTTGAAATTTTTGTTGGAATGGTTTTATAATGAAAGTGGATAGATGGTGAATAGATTCAACAGTTTTCTTGAGGACTTCAGTTTCATTCAGCTTATTAAGCAGGCGAATAAGGGTTTATAGATTATATTATTCTGCATTCAATAAATTCTCCATTAAATCCTGTATATTTTAATTTTAAAACTCACCGATTAGAAGGGCACATCTATTTAGCCATTGTTGGTTTCCTCCTCAATGCAGCAGTATAGACTGACCCAATTAAGTTACGTGAAAACAATTGCAGCAGTAAGCGTGGTGCGGCTTATGGGCCTGTGTTTGTGTGCTGAAGCGGGGAGGACGTTGAGCAGGGGAGGGAAGTCCGGCCTGCGTTTTTTTTTTTTTTCCCCCCCCCCCCCCCCCAAAAAAATGGATTTTGATGCTAAGTGGGGTGGTGAAGCTGAGCGACGGTTCACCCCAAAGACCTCGCTCCCTCCCTGCTCTGGGAAACAAAAGGGGCTTTTTCTCTAAGGAGCGCGGTGACGTGGGAGGCGGTAGTGAATGTGGGCCATGTGTCAGGGCTGGTGCTGCTCCGTTTGTCTGCTCCCCCTCCCCGGCTCTGGTTCCTGTGCAGACATCAAGAGTTTGTATTGTTCACTTTTTTGTTTTTACTTTTTTGCCTCTGTTGTGATTAAACACCCTTTCATAGGATGTTCACACTAACAGTGATGTTTGACAAGGTACCTTTTGAGGGAGGGAAGTCACATCATTAAAGGTCTGTCTGAGTAATTTGAGATTGCTTGACATGCTATTCTCCAGGCTCAAATACCGCACAAAGCCCCATCTGTGGGGAATTTAAGTGACATCCGAGGCCTATGCATACTCCTGTAATGGATGATTATGTTGTCTTGCGGGAATCTGTATGCCTGCACAGTAAGGTCACATCCATGCTGTCAGCCGCCTGTGTAACGTGCAAGCCACTTACCGGCCCTGGAAATGGGTAAACACAGCCCCTTGTTAAACGTGCTGAGCGGTAGACTGACACACCGAGGGGCCCTGGGCTTTAATCAGCGAAGTGACAGGAGTGAAAGGAGGCTGTGTTCTGGGAGAAGATCCATACAACAGGAGGGGTGGGCCATGCCCAGGTCTTTCACTGCACATTCTCACAACCCCCCACAAGCACCAACTCAGCAGAGTTTGGGTCACTTTTGAACTGTCATAGGGGGTTATGCACAGACCTTTCTGTTCCAGTAAAGAACGTGTGAATGATGAAACTTTGAAATGATGAAAAAGCCATGTTAACTACCATGTGTGAAAAACTCGTTTTCAAAACCCTTAGACCTAGAGCCAAGTACTTGCAAAAAACCATCACGAGTCTCAATTCATTTTTGAGCATGAATAGCCTGATTCTACCAGAGAATCTCCATCAGATTTAAAGCCAGGCTATGATTGGACCACTCCAAAACCTTATGCCAGTCAAAGGTGCGTTTGCAGGTTTGCTTAGAATAATTTTCCTGCTGGATAACCCAGGAGCGCTTGAATTTCATGAACTGAATGCTTCAAGATTTTCTACTGCAGGTCCACCATGCTTTACTGTATGTATGTTATTCTTTTTCCAAAAGCTTAATCATCATGTTTAACCTTTTTTCTACCCTCGACCCTTCTTATTTAATAGGACCACTTTCCAAAAGTTTCCTCTTTTTTTCTAGTTCAGTGGTGTCTGATATCAGGCCTTAAAGTCCGAATCCTACATGATTTGGATATTTTCCTGGTTTAGCACACCTGATTTAAATAAATGCTTAAATGCTTTGCCGAACCTGATGACATGTTGAAGTGATTCAGCTGTGTTGAAGCAGGGATATTAAGATGTTTGTTTTATCAAGAGGAGAATGTAAGAGGGCAGTGGATTTTTTTGTTCTTATTTGTTTAACTTTTTTTAGATTTGGAAATAATTTGTTTTTTTTGTAGACCTTTTAGCATAATTTGTTTTCTCAGACAGGTTTTTGTTTAAGTGAGTTTTTCATTCAAGTAGTATATTTAGCTTTAAACTATGATGAACTGACAACCTGTCCAGGGTGTACCCCGCCTCTCGCCCATTGAATGCTGGATATAGGCACCAGCCACCCCTTGACCCTTAGAGAATAAGCGGTATAGATAATGGATGGATTTAGCTTTAAAGATGACAGTTAATGTGTCAAAAAAATCAGTAAAAGTGACATCTTTTCACTGCGCAGCTACAAGACTACAGCTTTTAAGTTATAGGACTCAACTTTATGAAATAAAGTTGTTACCAAGCACTTCAACTGTTGCTAAGTTAATGGGGCAACCAAAGTTCAGGCTCTAAATAAGGCATTATCTGCCACAAAACTAAAGTTATGATTTGCTTGCGCTATTCCCCTGTGAGTTCGGAGTGTCTCGGAGTTGTGCAAAAGGAGTCTGTGAAAGCAGAACTAATCTACTTGGACATTTTATTCGTGCAATTTAGAAACATGCTAATGCTAACCATGTTGATGTTTGCAGAAGCAAGCTCTGTCTAACCCAGGCATCTGCAACCTTTACCAGCCAAATTGTCGTTTTTGCGCTCAATCCAGCTAAATAACACCCAGTTAGAGCCGTAAATGTTACATGACCTTTAGACAAACTTCACTTAAAATTTATCGGGAGTAAAATGTGTTTCCAATTATAAAAAGCTACCATTTTATTGATAGTTTTTGGTTTAAAAAAGAGAAAAAATAAGACTTAAAAATGGATGGATTAACTTTCTTCTGAGTTTTTGATGTTTGTGGCAAATTATTTAAAAATGCACATAGTTCCAAACCTGATGACCATAAAAACCTGATAAAGAAATATTGTTAATCTTAGTGTCATTCTATCATGGAAATTCAAAGCAATTATTCAATGAAAAAACAAAACACCTGCTAAAACGTAATTTTTTTATTTAAAAAAAAGTTTTAATTATTTTTAGCCAAGGTTCCCAAGAAAGGATCTCAAGAGTAACTAGCAGCTCGTGAGCCATAGGTTGAAGACCCATGGTCTAACCAATCGTCGTAGAGCACAGAGTTAAAGCCCTGCACAGCCTACCACTGTCATGCCCAGTGAAGTAATTGAAATTGTGAGGTAGTGTAGTAGGATTAAAAAAGCTTCTAAAACACACACCAAGATACCAACAAAGGACTACTCACTGAAATAGCGATAGCGTTTCACAACAAAACATTGATTAAATTAAGAAATTTGATGGCAGAAAATGCTATATTTAGTTGCTTCACTTTGGTTGCCCCATTAACTTCAATTATATGGATATACGCTGATCGCGACTGGATATAAACTTCTTCTGAAGGACTCCAAGTAGCTCCAAACTTGTCTGGGTGAATAATGAAGGTAATGCATGCTTAAAATGAGGTTCGGGTTGTAACACAACAGTACTTTCCCTTTAACTGAAACAAAAAAGGTGAAATCAAGGCCACAAAAGCTCTTGATGATAAGAAAGATCCCGTTTCCACATTGGCTGCAGGAACCAATGTAAAAGCACTCAATAAGCTGCCTTTCACTTTGACAACAAAGCCACTGGAAATCCTGAGAAAAAGGAGCCCCGAGAGAGACCTGGTTACAAAGCTGAGGTCCTCTGTAAGCTTTCAGATGTTTTTAATACCAAGGCAATTGGTTTACATTTTACGATTACATACAACCACCATTACAACCATATTATACACATGTACAAGGTTAAGAACGGCATCATGGGGACATGCTTTGTGTCTGGAGCGTAAAGCCTCAGAGAGCCTTCAGTGGGAAGATGAGAAGGGGTCATGGCCCTGGAGGGGGGGTTTATGACGACTGTGGTCCACATCAGCAGAATACAGACTCCTCTGTGTTTGACCTAGAATTGTTAGTAAAGGCTGTCAGGGGGAAACTGGGATTGGATTGGGAGGAAAAAAGGGAAAGGGAGGAAATTTCAGGTTTTGGCTCAAGTCATAACTTTTTCGGCTTTTAGAACCTAACCACACCTCTTGGAACTGTTGGCACAGTTGCCCATGAGGAATGGAGTGTGATGAAATGTGGAGGAAAGCATGAAACCTGGCAAGCAAAAGCCAAATATTCCACACTCAGAAGGGAGGAGGAGGGGGAACAAACAACTGGCTGCTATAAAAACAAGTGCAGGTTTTCCACGGATAATGGAGCGTTCAGTGCTGCAGGTGCTCTGCTCCGTCTGGTCAGCTGACCCACTATTTCCTGTCAAACAGGAAGAGGCAAATGAGAGAAGATTAAAGTTCAAGGTAGAACACAGCTGGTAGTTGTTTTAGGTGGGTGAATGCAGGTGTGACACAAGTGTGGCAGTGTGCATGCTGCGAAAGAGGAGTCTAACCTAAAGAGATGACATACAATCGAGCATGAATGTTGGCTCAGGCTGACTGTAGGGAATGCTCTGTATGATGTGTGCTCGGTAGGACCCCTAGGGTCTCAAGTCAACTTGTCTTATTTTACAATTGTTCTAACAAATTTCAAAATAGTTTTCTTAAGTTGCACAGAATCTAAAATGCATCTTAAATCCTTATGAATATGCAAAACTTGTGCAAATGAGGCTTCTGGAGTAAATACCAGAGGCTGGAATTCACAGATGAGCCTTTTTTAACCTTTTGATCCAAGTAGTCCTGCTACGACTTGCTCCAACATGAAGTGTCATTGATAAATGCTGAAAGTAAAATAATTGGATATTGCCTGTGAAACCCCATGAAAATGTTCATGGTGTTTTCACACCCTGACTCAGATTCTCAACTAGATTTAAAGCAACTATGTGAAGTTTGAAAGCTTATGCTCAAGAGAGCCCCCTCAGGCTAATGACGTAACTGCAGCTTAAATGGTAAGCTTGTGCATGAGGTGGACATACTGTGTGAGCGCTCACTCACAAAGGAACAGAAACAAGAGCTGAGTCAGTCCTGTCCTGGACAACTTACTGATTTGCAGGCATGACTTCAACTGAGGTTAGAAATGTTACTGTTGTGTAAGTTGTGTTGGGTTCTGGGCTGGGGTTTTGCTGGTGCTAAAGCTGCTCTCTGCTCAGCTGAATCCATCCTTCAGTTACCTCTCGCTCTGCGGGTGTTTATGATGGAGATAATGAATGCTAGCGCATGCTGCCACCCCCATGTCTCACCATGTAGATAATGATTTTTACCTTACCTGACCAGAAGACATTCTTCCAATTTGTGTTTCCTGGGTTTGATCATAAATCCTAATCAAAAGAATCAATTCGCCCAAACAGGGATAAGAACCATGATAGAAATGTGGTTTAATATCTTCACAAAATACCGAACACAACTCGTTCGAGAGGAAGAGTAGACCCTGGACAGGTTGCCAGTCCATTGCGAACAATCATTATTTAATTCGTAAAATTTTTGATGCAAGTATTTTAATGGTAAATTACATTTTAGAGCTTTAAATGTAGCCTGTATAGGGGGTTATTTTTTGGGCAACTCCTTGGGATTTTTGGTTATGTACTCGTCATGTTTCAGGGGAAGCAGTTCAGGTGTTGTAGATTGTAGAGAAGTACAATAGCAGCACACCTTCCCATGCAACCCAAGAGACTAGAGAAGCTTACAAGCCAAAAATACGAGGGTTACAGCTCCAAAAATAGCTCTGAGTCATCCAGGTCCTGAAGCAAGATATAAGGCTTTAGATAATCACACGACCACCAATCAAGAGTGTGTATTTGTGTGTTTGATACAGTTCTCTCTTGTAAGAAACAAATCTGTATAAGGAAAGGATGAATAGAAAATATACTCAAATTAAGAAGTTTTTTGCTAAATGTGAAGCTGGCTCTTGGGTTCTTCTTGGGCATCTATTGGAATTCTCTAATGGATGGAAATGTTTTCCTGGCCAGTTTCTTATGGTTGATTCACAATTACTCCGACAAATGTGGCCTATAGTGCTTTAGATGTTGTTCTGGGTTCGTTTTTGACCACTCCTGGTAAAGTTTACAACCATTCCAGTTATTCTCCATTTGTGGATAAGGGCTCATAAGAGTCTCAAAGGCTTAGAAAGAGCTCTATAACCTCTCTGCGATTTAAATTTGTTTGATTAACAAACACATCAACCAGAGGCCAAGGCTTAAACAAAGAAACCTTTTGCATAGCCCCCCCACACCCAAATAATTAAATTTAAATTAATTTGGTTTCAGTACAGATTACGTTTTCAACCTTTTAAAATTTAAATGGAAGACTTAAACACATTGGCAAGTTTATGCCATGTTTGATGGTTAACATAGTTACAGTCTGATGCTACGAGTTTAACCTTTTCTTTATGTTTAAACTTTGGCTTGTTTGTAAAATATAACCAAATACACTGTTAGTGGGGGTGATGGTCTTAACAGTAGGAGGGTGCCCAAGTCAAACTGCTTAATCCCCCATAAGACCTTGGGCCGGCCCTGAACTCAGCCCTCCATCAGGATGTGGCTAAAGCTGAACGTGTCACAAAGACAGTTTTGTGTTTTCAGCAAACCAAAGTTTAACCTGCAAGTAAAGATAGTATAAGTCAGTGAGGTCACCTGCTGTCACATCATGCACTGAAACTAAGCAATGAGCAAATCTCACAATGCAGAAAAGTGAGGTGACAAATTGATGTGCACATCACCTTGAAGATCAGCCCGTTGTTTAAGCATTCGACAGGCTGTCAACATAATGGCAGTAAGATCATACATGTCCGGACATGTCTGATGAAAATGACGTCATTGTCGTTATGTGGAACAACTCTGCAGGCTGCAGCGGCAGTGAAAGAATCAATGTGCCGGACTCCAGGAAAAACGGATCATTCTTTACCCAACATGAAAATCTGAACACTTACTAATTTGTAGCTTGTGTTAAAAAAATGCCTGGATGACCTCAGGCAGGACCTCAGAGGTGTGGTTAACAACCAGCTGGTTCAGGCTCATGCGATGCATTTGCATTTATGACTGAATGATGCTCATCTTGCTAAAAGGAAAACTACTGTCCCGGGACACTACATACCGTATACTGCAGTTTGAAAAACCTGGAGAATAAAAACCAACCAACGAAAATGAATGTTTAACTGCTTCATATACAAGGCCAACAGGCAGGGAAGTATAACAGACAAAACATTCATTCAAACAACCTGTAGGCTGTTAGAAAACAGAGCAGCAGCAGTACCAGCTGCTTGCATTAATATTTAATAAGCAATCTGAAGGGGGAGCGACACAGCCAGCTCAAACACAGTTTCATAACACTTTTGCAGCACTTTTATTACCTCTAATTGTCCAATAACATTCAAGCATGTGTGTCAGCTAATGGTGAAATGAACCAGAAAGACCTCAATGGATCCCTTGGCAGCAGGTTTTTGTTCTCGCAGAATGTACACTGAGACCTTGGGGGCATGCAATTGAGAATCATTTGTTTTATGCCCCACTTCAAAAAGGCCTCTGTGATCCAGCTGGCACACACTGATTTTACTCGCTCGTCATTTCATCAGCCCTCGCTGTACAGCACAGTGCACACACCGCATCTGATGTAACCATCCGAGGACAGCAGAGGGGGAATTCAACTCAAAACAAAAACAAGCAAAGGGATGATTCCTCTCTTCAATTAAAGACTATTTTCATAAATTCAGCTCTTAACAATGAAGCGGAGGGAAGCAAATGTAATTTTAACTACTCTTCTAAACCACTAGCTCTTTTTAAGGTTTTTGTCCTGCTGGAAGGTAAAAATCTGACCCAGTCTCAAGTTTTCATCTCCATCTATCTTCCTAGTAACGCTGTTCTCCAAATGGCTTGTGGCAAACTGCAACGGGAACTTCTTTTGGCTTCTCGTCAACAATTCAACTCCTCTCTCAAAAACAGATGTGTGTAGTGCACAACTAATAGTTGTCCTATCAGCAGTTTCTTCTACATGAGTTGTGGATCTCTGAAGCTCCTCCGTAATCAACATGAGCTTCTTGGCAACCTCTCAAATTGATAATCTCCTTGCCCAGCGTCTTCGTTATGCTGGACGGCCTGATCTTGATAAGATTGTAATTGTCCCATATATATATATATATATTTAGGAAACTTAACAGTGCTCTGTGAGATGTTTTATAATTTAACACTGCTTAAAAAACTATAACTCATCTATTGTAAATTACACACAAAATGCCTGTATTTATAAATCGGTGACCTTCAAGGCAATTGGTAGCCCTGTATTAATTTCGGGGTATCTGAGTAAAGGGAGGGTTGAACACAAATAAATGCCACAGTTTTCCAATTTTTTTTTTAGAAAAACTATTTTGCATGTCTGACAAGGGTCAGCCACTGGTGCAATCCAAAGAGCTATTTTTACAATCTCTCCCATTACACAGAATTTTTTTTATTGCGTAGCAGAGCTTGCTTGACCCTTAGAAGAAGTTTTATCAGCACCTAGAATATAGAAAGTATTAATTTGATGGTTAATTAAGAATTTCAATTACAATTTTAGTTTCCAGAGGAAAGAAAAAGGACATTATTAAGACATTACATGTGCATGCTTAACTTAATCATTTAATGCAATTCTGTTGTGGCACTTCTATGCACAAATAGCAAAAAAGTACTTGCTATGACTGGACTTTTGGATTGTCTCTATATTTAACAACACTGGTGAATTATTTTGGACAAATTTAAGGAGAACCACTCTGGAGGGCCTAAAGAGCCACCAGAGCCTTAGGAGCTACAGCTTGCGGACCCCTAGTCTATCATATAAAATCCCAAAAGAATACATTGCATTTTGTGGCTATAAATGTAATTCAACACTGTAAATCATCATGACTCTGAAATTAACTCACTTCCCATTTCTAGAGTGTCATTGCGCAAGCTAAAGGCTCCGCCGATACCTATTAAAGTAAAAAGATAACATTTCCCCCAGTGCTTTGAAACCTTTATGGCTTCCATGACAATGACTCGGAAAACTTTGAAAGGGTGAAATATCTTTATTTCCAAATGTGTGTAATATTATCTACTTCATATGCAGAGTTTGTGTTAGGACAAATAAGACAGCATGATCACAGTCATTTTCAGCTGCACTTGCGTGCAGGTTTCCAACGACTCTGAACACACATCACCTCAGCTTTCCCCATCTAACTGTCAATCAGCAGCTGGTTATATGCTTGTTCGTTTCAAGCTTGAGGTATCCCATCTATGCCAATCATGTACTGACAAATGCACAGCACAGTTTTAAAGCATTTACAACCATCTAGGATAAGTTTCACTGGATTTAGTTTGACACTATGTGGGGAAAGCAGATGGCTGATCCCCTCCCATGTTTAACGCCACAGTTTATAGCGGCTAGACAGCATGGGAAAAGTTCTGTTAACTCTTATCACATTTTTGTAAAACTACCTCAACCCTGAGGAACCGCTTCATACGAAACAACACTTTTATGAGCCATAAGTTAGCACTACAATGTGACAGAGAACTTGAATAGTTCCAGGCCACAGCAACTGGAGGCTTCTCAGGCTCCACACCCTCTCTGACTGAGGATCACTTCCACAGCCTGGGCCAGGTTGTCCACAGTTGCATCAGCGATCACAGTTGGGTGTCTCTCGTCACTTGGCCTGCAGGATGACAAGTGAAACTGTAAGAAACAGGAAGGAGCAGCTGTCACATGGAAATCTATAAGCATGGAATTTAGCCCTCATACTATCAAGATGATATAAAAAACAAACACTTAACAGAAATTAAAATCTGGATATGCTGTCTTAAAAGTTGCCTACAAAAGGCAGAATTAGAATACAGACCAGCCTAATAAGCTTAAGAGGAAATCTGTCCCAGTAGAAAAAAGGTACATAGTGAACAACAGAGCAATTAAACTGTTGCTTATAGAACAACACTAAAATTACAAAATTCAAATACATTTTGCTGAGTCGTTTATTTGTGTAATTATAAGGCCATTTGTTCAGTAGCTTGGAATGCAGTAATGCAGGGCAGTACATGTTTTTGATTTTTATCACCAGCTGCAACGATGCATTCCAACCATAGGTATTTCTGCATCAAACTGAAACATTTCAATCCATAAATGCCAGATTCTACCATTAATTTTGTGTCAATCAAACCTGAATTTGGAACCTTCCAGTTGGAAAATAATAATAATGGATTAAATTTATATAGCGCTTTTTTAAAGCCCCTCAAAGCGCTTTACAATTCAATTATTCAATTACATTCACACTTTGGTGGAAGCAAGCTACGACTGTAGCCACATGTGACCTGGGGCAATGCTGCCATTTTGCACCAAAACCAGTAGGTGGTAGGTGAAGAGTCTTGCCCAAGGAGACAATGGCATGCAGGTGGAAACAGGAATTATTAATTTATGGGAGATTTGAGCCTTTTTGTGTCCATAATAAAAAAAATCACAGTTAACTGTTGGCAGCGGATAAAAATAACATAACCTGAAAGTAACACCGCCCAATTTTGGGTTGATATTGAGAACAAAACAGTCCTCAAGACTCACCTTTACCTGAGACTGAATAGAGATATTTGACAGAATATTGTCTAAATGTACAAAATGTGCAAAACCAGCAAGACTCGACTTAAACCGATATAGACTTTGACTAGACTAGACTAGACGCTGCTTGTGACACCAAAAGCTTTGTTTCTCCGAATTGTCCAATTATCAAAAATCAAAAGAAAAGATTATCCTCAAATTGTCCTTTATTAAGGTACTTAGCCAAAGAAATAGATTAACATCTGGTTTGGCATAAAGAAATAAACAGACTGTAAAGATGATAAATCTGCTCTATTTGCTATGCTGTTTAGAAAAAAGATTGTAGAAAATACTGAACTAAAATAAAAAAATAAAAATCAAAACAAATGATTTAACATTATTCAAAAACATGGGGTTAAAAATGTTTGTGTCCAGGGTCACAACTAAAATAGGAAGCGATGAAATAGCAATTGAAAGGTGAATTAATCCAGAGCCCACCATTCAGTGGTTATAAAGTTATGCCTTAATTTTGTATCAACTTTTTATTCTTGTGAAAACTGCTTGCTATGGAAAATGTAACTTAAAAAGCCTTAGACAGGACTTCCGGGTTGAAGAGAAGTAGTATGGATGCGTGAGTTTGGAGCTCCAAACACTAACATAAATTTGTCTGCCAAAAACTTCTAAAAAATGGAAATCCATACAAAGATACAATAATGAGTGGACGAACAACAAAGATGAAGAAAAAAACCAAGAAATTTCAGGTAGATATAAATGCCTGAATGGAGCAAAAAATATACCAGAGGCTAATGAAGAAACTATGGCTAAAGCTAGCCTCACTAGCACTAGCAATCAGATACAGGCTTTGCATACTAAACTGAAAACTGACAGTTATAGAAGAAATTACAACTGGGATAGGAAACGAGCTGACGGGGCTCAAAGAAGACATCAATCAACTTTCATCAAAAAGGTCTCAGACTGGTTGTTGTTACAATCATAATCTTGGTTCTGCTTTGGTTCTTAAATTGTGGGAAAGCTTCACAAAGTGTGCACCAATCTTTCCTATCTCCCCCACTGACTAATGCCGTTTCTTATGGATAAGGGTCCGCTGATGGATGCAGATATGGCTGTTTAATCAGCTGGTGGAGGAAATGTAATCCATTTGGTGTGGCACCAGGCCCAGGGTCGGCATGCAAGACCCTTTTCCTCCTGATCACATCAAAAGACATGGACACCCCTTCCATTCATCTACAGGAGTTCTGTTCATTTATAAAGGGGACCCTATAGCTACCCCCCACCCACCCCTTATTAGACCGGCCTAGACCAGACTCTGTGTGCTGCCTCTGTTCTGTCCCTCAGTCACGGGTTGGACCTCCAGATGGGGAGTCATTGTCTTGCTACGGGCGTGTGGCACACACCACCATTAATCCTGCATTCTGAGGGCCTGCGGAGAACCATGGCAAATATTTGTGAGCCGTCCAAGTGTAGCGCTAGAAAGAAGAGGCCTGGAGGTGATGGTGGGGGCAGAGAGGTGTTGAATACTGAAGCCACGTTGAATACGGGGGAAGCGGTGCCATGTGTTTACGCACGTCTGTCAGCTGCCAGGGGTTGGGTTATGTGAGCTGTTGCACTAATGGTTGGGGTGTTATGTCTCCTGTGCAGAATTACTCCCGCACCCTTTTCTGCCTAAGGACTGATAGTTTACACACGCACATGGAGGCAAGAACTCACAAGCAAGTCAGTCACATGGCTCTTAGGTTTCAAGGAGTGAATCCAACCACATTGTCTCTTTTACCTGTTGCACTATTAAATCTTTCAAATGTGCCTTTGCTCTTGTCCTCAATGTATTCATGCATGCATGTCTGCGTGTATTCATTTTGCTGCTTTCCAATCTCTGCCATGAATAATGGAGGAGCAACCTGGTCAATGTGACCATGCAAAATTCAGGACAACGCATCTAGTGTTACCAGTGAGGTAATCTGTGGCTCGCTCTGTGTCCTTCAGGTCGGCGCAATATCAATACGCATAAACAGATCCGTTCGCCTTCCACAACTGACTGAAACTGCACAGCCTTTGTGCATGAGGTCAGCCATGAGGTGAGAGGTAGACAGCAGCAGCAGTCGGGGATTTTATCCAACACAGCTGCCAACACGTTGACAGAGCAAAATGTTTTTCTTTGAAATACAATTATTAAACCACCACAAGTTTAGATTGCGTGTGGTGTCCTGAAAAGCACTGTATAATTTTGATGCACTACTTTGAGGCTATATATTATAATTTATAAAGTAAAATTAATTGTGTAATGTTTGGGGGAGGATTTACAAAATAATTAGATTATTAACATCAAGTTTTGTTGGCTGAAATCCTGTTAAACTAAGAATTATAGTGTTGGCTGTACAATCAGGTTAAAGTTTATTCAAAGTTATGCTGTTACCAGGTTACTCAAAAATAGCAACAGTACAGCTTTCAGTACTGTAGTTAAAACTTTGTTCCAAATTTTAACCTTCCCGTGTTCTGATTAGACTTTAAACTTAAATTTGTGTGAAATTACGTCACTTCTATGAAGGGCATGCGCCATATTTCAGAGCCGTAAAATCTATAAAAAGAATGTGGAAATCAACAAATAAAATAATAATTAGCCATTTTATAGTTTCTTTTTTAAAACCCAATCAATAATCTTAAAAAAAAAAAAAAAAAAACCCAATTTCACAGCCACGCCTCTCTTATAGGAAGTGCTTACTATATATGAATGACGTCAAAACAGACTCTGTTGGAAACGCTTTTTGCCACAGCATCAATAATTCTTTAGAATCTTTTATCTATATATGGAACAAGCCAAACCTGAAGGAAGGGGACACAACATACTTCATGCTACGACCAGGACCATTAGCTTAAGCAGGAAGTTAACATCCAGACCACAAGGGCAATTGTAGCTGCTGTTTCTCTAAGTCGATCAGATAAACAATTTCTATGGCATGTTTGAGCATAATGCAAACTTTGAATGGCTTAGTCTTGCACATCTGATACGACTTGAGTATTCTAATGAATCTGGCAACTGAATGCTCTTCAGGTATTATAATGCATCTGATATGCCATTAGTCAATAAAAACATATTTTCTTGAATTGCAGTATGTGGCTTTGATAAAACAGAGAAACCTTGCTGTACTTTGTTTATTTTTCCTGTTATCTACTGAACCTTTTGCTCTCTCTTGCTTTCCTGTAGCCAGAGTGAATAAAGTACAAACATGTCTTGACATCACATTTGGAAATAACCCTTTTAGAGTTCAGTTTTTGTGTTTTCATTGGCAACCCGATCGGATTTATGTATGGTACCTTTACTCATAAAAAAAAGGTCAGTTTGACAGACCGATCAGGATGAAAAGTGCCCAATATTCATCTATGTCTGAGTGAGCTTTGTAGCTCTCTGAGCCAACAAAACTATGTAGCATTCGAAAAATTTAACAATGGCTCCAAATGACAAAACATAGTTTCTCTGTGTTAGCCTTCCTGTTATTTGCAAAGAGTCTTGCCCTTTCTCATTCATGCAGCCTGAAATAACAGTTAATATTTCATAGAAAATACATTGTTCTTTTAAAGAAGCAGGGGGCTGGATTTCTAAAATAAATTATATTCATATTCAGTTTTGTAATTGTATTGGATAATGAAGCACTTTAAACTAAGTAAAATGAGCCCACCCAAGTGTAATCCCATTATCTTGAACAGCCTGTGTGCTGCAAAATAGTCTGCGATTCGGTGGCTGAATTTCCCGCGTTTACACGCTGATGCGAAGTCAATCTACAAT
Source organism: Apricaphanius iberus (assembly GCA_028564705.1). Lineage (NCBI taxonomy): Eukaryota > Metazoa > Chordata > Actinopteri > Cyprinodontiformes > Aphaniidae > Apricaphanius > Apricaphanius iberus. Next base: position 2,077,148 of record JAPXFQ010000556.1, read on the forward strand.
TCTGGCACGTTCTCGATTTAACATGAAGTGCGCAATGTGCGGTGACCTGAAAGCACGCTACGTCACTTTTATTTATTTTACTTTTTGTGCTCGCTCGCGCGGTGGCTGGCAGTCGTGAGTTTAATTTCTTCATAGTGGCCCCCAGCTCCTTTAAATAGTTTCCTACATGTCTTTTTTTCAAAACTTTCATAACTTTCCTTTGAAAAGACTTTACATTTTAAAAATCTGAAACTCAATATTCTGCATTCAGTAACAACGTGCAGTTCAAAGAATGTTGTCACTGCAACATAGTGGGAATTTCCAACCCTTCTGCCATCTGTGAGGGCTGAACAAGGTAAACTCCAGCCTAATTTCCGTTGCGGTAAATGCTACACTTTACTGATGTTAAAAAAATATTCACAACCTCAGAACCTCTTAACTTGGTACTGAGATGTTCAGGAAAGAACGGAATGTGTTAAACTAGGAACAAAATAATATCACTTATCGGATAGGACAGGTTAAATCAAAATGTCTCCAATGAGAGAGCCAACAGTTGGACGATTTTTTCTTTACTGGACACATTAAAACAGGAACCCCGTTCTAGTTTGAACCAGTAAGCAGGCCTTGATATACAAACTGTAAAATTTTGCAAAAGAGGAAACACAAGAAAGGTTCAGCTTTATCTGGTTGCTCTATAACCAAACATATTAGTTTTTTTTTTAGCTGTCTGTAAGAACAAACCTATTAAGTCTCAATTATTTCACTTTTATTACATCAGCTTTCAACAGAGGATCTCCGAATGTGTATTTGAAATGACTAAAGGGCCTAAACTACCTAAACCTATTTTCTATACGTGCTACAAAGATGCACTCATAAACCTCACATCCTGCCCAAATGAGACATTATGAAAGCTAAACACAACATTTACAAGTGAAAACTCTTCATGTAATATTGAGACTAAAGAGGTTTACAGAACTTATATATGGGTAATATAAATAAATAAATATCTCTATAAACATTTTGTGTGAGTACAGATAGTGCCTTGATGAAATGAAAGTCGGCCCAAATTACTCATAAAAAGTGCACACTTGTTTGTGAATGTCAGCTGTGCATGAGAGATGAACGCAGATAAAACACAAAAAGCCGAAAAAAAAAAAAAAAAAAAATTTAAACGTCTCGATGTGAGAACTTCATCGTTGTTTCAATTGCATATATTGTCCAGGCAACTGTGGGTGAAGGCATGACAACCGTCCCAAAAGTTAATGCTTTACACACAGGAACCCGAACAGGAAAGGTATGCATGAGACTGAGCAAAGCAAATCTGTCACCTAATGTAAACCCAGTTTCGATTTATACTTCTCTCTTAACCTTGCCACCTTTTTTGCTGAGTAGGTGACTTATTTGAGTGAGTACAGATAGAGCAGATATGTAGCAGGCATAAGAGTTTTAGATAAAAAGTTCAACCAGACCCGAAAGATAATTACTTAGTATGTTATGGGGGGAACGCTGTGACAAAAAAGAAACCTGGATAAAAATGTATTTTTTTTGTGTGTAAACTTAAAGGACTCAAAGGTAGAAATGAAAACAAAAAAGCTATCGTTTTGACCTCAATTATTTATGTGGAAACATGATCTCATATGCCCAAAAATACCTTCTTAGTGGTGTTTCCTAAACTATTTTCCCACCGAAAATATAACGCTAAAACAGGTTTTCAAAACACAGGATGCATACAAACGCTGTAAATCCTTTTCCTTTGTCACCCGCAGCATATTTACCTTCAGTGCTGCGAGACGTGTGACTTGATAAACCAGAGTAACATCCAGACAGGCCTGTGGGGAAGGATATCACAAATGTGTCTACAGTAGTGAGGTTTTTCAAAGTTGTGTTTGCATCAATGCTGATTGGAGCTCAAGGTAATCCAGAGCCATGCAAAAGTATTGTTGTCCCTTGAACTCTTACAGATGTTGTCAAGCACAACATTCTAGGTGTTTTATTGGGATTTCAAGTAAAATATTTTTTTTTTAGAACACTGATGGACAAACAACATGATGAAGACCAATGAACACATCAGACAAGGTTAGGTTATAAAATAATATGCTAAGCGCTGACCGTCTCACAGAGCCTTGTTCAATCCATCACCTGAGGATGCACAAAAGCAAACCTGCCAAGACATGACTTTTGACCCGAATTTACAAAGAGAGTATTCACAGGAGAAGAAACACAGAGACCATTAAGTATCCTAGATAAACTGTTCACTGGCTATTTGTGTACTATAACAAATCTGGCCTTTATTTAAGGTGACAAAATGACAGCTATTGTTAAAAGAAAGCCATTAGAAATCCCATATGGAGTGAATTATAAGGAATGTAGGTGACAGCAAATGCAGAAGATGGTGCTTTCATCAAATGAGACCCAAATTGATCCTTTTTGACCTACATATAAAAGGCTATATGTGGCAGAGTACAAATACTGCTCTTCCCCTGACCACACCATGAACCTGCTAAAAATGGTGGCGGCTGCATCATAATCTGGGGTTGCTTTTCTTCAAGATGGACAGGGCAGCTGCTCAGTGTTGATGGGAAGATGGATTGAGGTACATGCAGGACATTGCTGCAAAAAAACATTTTAAGAGGCTGCACAGTACCCTAAATGTAGAGTCAGCGCTACAATGGAATAGTTGATTTTCAAAGTATATTCATGTTGCAGAATCATTCTATTTCAATTGTGAATCATCATCTTTGGACAAAGAGACATACCCCAAATAATTGGTACAATGAATGCAGTGAAAAAAGGGTTCAACAAAGTATAGACTCAAGAGGGCTGAATACAAATGTGTCCTATAAGTTTCATTTTTTTTATTTTCAAAAGAAAAAAAATGTGAAAACATAAAAGCCCAACAAATGATGTGGCAGATAGTCATTTTAAACTCACAAAATATGAAAACGTAAAATTAGCTAAGGAATTGTAACTACCCAAGAGTGTGACGCAAAGTAATTTGATGCTGGACTGATATACTTTCCCACTGTATTGGAAACATATGTTGGCAGGTTTTTGAGCTTTTCGATAAGGTAAAAATGTCTTGAGATTGCTGCAGATTGGTATGCTTTACCTCTACAAACACCCCAAAAAAGTCAAGAAACTGTACTGCAAAATCAATTTAAACTGGTACAAACTAACCATGTCAGATAAAAAGATTCCCAGACTGGAAATACTATGTTGTTAGTAATAAAGGAGGCCAGGCAATCAGCGTTAACTTTAAAGTGGTAATCTGCAAGGAATGAACTTTAAAGAGGTCATTTGTGTCTGAATTACACATACTCGGGTTAAAGGACATCACATGTAGGAGGACATTTTTCTTCATATTGGCCAGGCATCGGAAAGCACATTCAAATTGGACCAACACAGATTTGTAAAAAAACAGATGTTTATCGACATGTTCATGACTATGACTAATAGAACTAAGCATGCAATTATTGTTACTGTAGTGCTACTTCCTCTGTCCCAAATGAATAAAACTACAGACACAAAAACAGAAATATGGAAGCGCTTTGTGGATTTCAGATATCTGAATGTTTCTACAGAAGTCAACATTTCATGAGTTGAAAACATTTTATTGGAAATTAATATATATATATATATATATATATATATATATATATATATATATGTATAGGCGTTCTGACAAATTCTGGCTGATATCAGTTTCTCTTATTTGTTACCACAATTTGCTGGGTGCTGTTGATCAACTTTCTTTGAAGAAAACAGATTTCAGAAATCTCTGTGTTGAGATCTAGGTGATTTCCAAGCAGCAGGTCTAAAATGTGACTATTTTGGACCATAAACCCCTAGATTTCTGGATGCTTTTCAATTTTCAGTTTTGTAAAATTTTGATCCGCCAACACTAATTGATTGCTGTTAATGTAATGAACACTACGAATTTGTTTTCCCCAGTTCAATTTTTAGATAGGGAGGCACAATTTTTCACCTTGAACAAGTTGGAAAACCTTTGTAGGTGCACATGATGGCGTTCTGATGCAAAGTATTGATGATTACATGGTTTTCTTCATATGTAATAAGTGCCAAGAGTAGAAGAAAATAATTTCTTTAGTAGTCAGTTTATATAAAGAGGGGTTGTAGCTTTACCTGTGTTTAGGATGTGCCTTTTTATGTTAAGCCTCACCAAGCCCTTACGTTATCAAATCTTTTTGTCTAAATAAATGTTGCTTTCGATGCATCGTAACATCCAGATGAAGAGGAATATGTTTAACTTAAGTTTCTGTTTAATTATAAATAGGGATGCACCAATCTGACTTTTTCAGTGCCGATACCGATGCCTGGGATTTGTGTATCTGTCGATACCCGATACCAATCCGATACTATTGCAGAATTAATCAAATTTAGATCTTCCACCTTATACCTTTCTTGAAGTGACCAAAGCCACCAGGCTTTACTAACTAAACATAACTTAAGACAGATGAACAGATATAAAATATAAAATCACCCTAAAACTAAAATTTAAAGTGAAAAATGAAATTTATTTTGTGAAGTTATTGCAGATTTACCACATTTTAAGTATCGGTTCATGGTATCTGTTAACTTTAACAGATACATGTAAATTAGACCAGTATAGGTATCGGTGCATAGTTTAAATATACCAACAGGATTTTTCAAACTGCGCGATTAACATGAGCTGGTGCATAAAAACATTTTAGATGTGGTCAAATTGGATCACTCCATTGTTGTCTATCTACTGCAAGCAAACTGCTCCTGTTACTACAGGTTAAAGAGGATATTAGTGCAGAAAAAAGTTTTTTTTTAATTTCATGCAGGAACGAAGTGTCACTGAAAGCAATCTCTTCTTTTATTGTACAGTTGGTTTGCTGTTAAATAAATCAAATTTATCATTTTGAACTGTTTATAATGTGTTCAATGAGAACTGTCTTCATTGGAAAGTTCCCATCTGAATGCTCTAAAGTTTTTTAAATATTTCCAAATATGTTATTGCGAAAGATCACAAAATTGTGAATTTTCATGACCAATAACTAAAGCTTTAAAGTTTGCAAAACTCATACATGACACTGCTTAAACTGTGAAATAACTGCACATCAAACATATTTATACTAACGTGGGAAGATTGTCAATGACAACAAACCGTCACAGTTGATGTGAAAATTGTCATACCAAACTAGTGAATAAGTGAGAGAGAAGTGGAAAGGATCATATTTTCATAATAAATCCACCTATACAGCCACAACCTGAAAGCAAACATGACTGGATGATACGTATAGCCTTTATGTTGAGCCAAGCCTTGTGGGTGGATATTCAATGCCTGCACAAGACAAAGCTCTATGCTCCAACCCTGGGGGCTGTCGGAATGAAGGTGAGCAGCTGCTCGGGTTTTCCCTCAAACCCAGTGATGCTAAAGGAGTCTTATTGGCCTTGAGGGCGAGAATGTGATCACGGTTTAAATCCAAATGTTGCATGTTGTGGAAACAGACTTATCCCTTCCCTGTAGAAATGATGTGCAATGTTGACTCACGATTAGCAAACAGCTGCAGTGCGGTGTTCACACTTTACTCAGATTAACCGCTGTGCTTGGGCAAGCTGGACTCAAAAGGGGATTCCCTATGTGTAGCATGATGAGCAAGTACATTTGTTTTTCTTTTTCCACTCATCCTGTTGCTGTGTAAAAAAACCTCCTGTGAGAGCCAGGCAGTGTTTTTGCAAAAGAGAAAGACAGAATTGTCAACTCCCACCCCTCCTCAACTGGAAACTTTCAACTTTCCCAAACATTAGAGATCAGAGGACACAAACCATCACTGAATATCTTTGTCCTCTTAACTGAATTTTTAAGAATTTGGTTATTTCAAAGCTGTTAGTTTTTGCTTAGTATGCAAAGCTTCATGTGACCCAGATCTCACCGCAGGTTTTTAACCAGCATCCTATTATTTGCAGTGCGGCTGATGAGCTGCAAAGACTTTATTTGTGTATCTCTCAGAATGAGTGTTTTTAAGATAGCGCAGCAGTTCTGCTGACTCACCTGCCTCTGACACACATCATGCGTTTGTGTGCACACCCAAACAAACATGCAGAGACAAGGTATTTGGATAAAATGGTGGCAACTAACAGAAACAGGCAAAACACAAAATCCACACCATGCCTGGCTGAGCAGCTTGGCAATCAGTAATTGCTTAGCAGAACAGATTCTCCGTTCAAACAGGAAGAGTTTGCTTTTGTGTGTTTAAGAAGTAGCTCAGTGCTTTTGTCCGGGGACCTTAGCTCTCAGATTCTCTCACACTTTCACGGATTTTCTCTCCCTGTCTAAGGGCGGAAAACTACAGTCATGGAGTTCAGAGGCTAAGGGCTGGTCAACTCTTTGTCTTGTGGCAGTCTTGTCTTACCCTAAAAAAAGAAAGAGCCTCGATTAATTATTGATATCTTATTGAGTTTTAACCCCCAGCAGGTTTGAGATGAGCCAAGGGGAAACCAAAACCCACATGATTTAGAGGATAACAGACTTTCTAAAATTGCTGAAGCGTGGCTCTCTCTCACTCTCGTGCAGCCTGAATGACCCACAGCCATTTCTCAATGGATCCTGAAAATGCAGCTTTGTTTCTTTGACTTAATTTTGAAAGACCTAATTTCATTTACGAAACGTTTAAGACGTTACCTTTTCATGGCAAGCTGAGCCAAAATTTAGATTACTCTTCCAAAAGCATTCAAAAAGGAAAAAATAAAAATAAAGCTAGGGCCGGACGATAAGGACCAAAAGTTATCTCTTGATTTTTTTCAGCTGACATTCGATGTTGGATATATATCTAGATATTTTTCTTCCCAAAAAATATCGACAGGAAAGACATGAAAAATGTAAGCTACAGGTCTAAAATTTCACTCAGGCATTTTTTATTGACTTACAGCTGTAGATGTACATTATAAATAGTGTCAAAAGTAACATATTGCCATATAATATTACTTTCTTGAATGAAATAATGTTTTCATGTCCAAACCAAAATACTCAAAGCTTTGCTATTAAAAAGTACTGTTGGGCAAGGGTGGGCCGGTGTTGAAATTCACCTTGGTTCTAAGAGGCCAAGAAAGTGCAATTAAAGGGGAATATATATGCGTGTGTGTGTACTTTGGGGTTGGAATGCCAACCCCCATTAAACAGGGTTATGGTATATCCTGTGTTTTTTTTGTTTTTTTCATGTCCTACCTTGCTGAACTGACCAAACATTTCGAACTTTCCTTGAATGCGCTATGGGTGTACGACACACTGAGTGCGACGACAAGTTTCTGCCCTTCCACGTGTTGTGAAAGGCAGACAGTGCTCTAATTATAGCAGGATCTTTGTGAAAATGTTCTCATCGCTCGGAGCCCACTTAAAGCATTGCTAATCAGCGGCTACTCTGACTTGTTCTGTATCAATGCTGCTGTTTACGTCTGGACTGAACGCAGCAGTGGAGAGATTCACCTTCAGTGAGGACGGGAGGTGTAGCAAGGTGACGTAAGGCGAGAGGCGGACGGTGCTGCAGAAAACTAACAAGTCTATATCGATATAAATGATAATGGTCATTCTTGTACTGAATATTACATTTTCTTTAAAAGTTGAAATATCGTCCACCCCTATTTAAAGCTGAATCCGTAACATAAAGGTGGGTTTGTTGTGGCTTGGGACTATATAGGCTTCATATAGTTCACTCAGCAACTTCATAGCTCTAGATCTATCTATCTATCCCAGGTGTTGCAGATATAACCTTTATGTACCTCCCTAAAAGCATTTATCTATTTTAGGGCTCACCAAATTACCAGGTAGTACTAGCAGTTTTAGCTTTTATAACGGTCTTAAAGTGAAGGCTCATGTATTCTTTTCAACTTGTACCTGTACAAGTTTGGAGCCACTTGGAGTAATTTGAAGATGCTCATATCCAGTTGCGATCAGCGTATATTCATATAATGGGAGTTGTAGGGGCAGGAGATTTGCCGCCTGTAATAAAGCATAATTTCCACCAAAACTCATTCAATTAACCAATGTTTTGCTATGAAAAGTTAGCTATATTTCCCTCTGACGTCTCTGAGGTGCTACAGTATAGGCCTCTGGCTTTTAATCCAACCGATTCCAGTTTACACTAACCAGCGATTTCAATGAAGTTGCAGCCATCTGCCATCTTTAGTCTGAGTAGGTTGCAGTAAGGGAGCCTGTAGAAGCTGAAGTTAGTCCAACTGGTAATTCGGTTACTGTAGTTTGGAAACACGCAAACGTGAACCATGTTGATGTCTGCAGTAGCAAGTTCTATATAGCCGACCGCCATAGAGCACAGATTGAAAGTCCTGCTCAGACTACAACTGGGATGGACCACGGCAAAGACGTAGTTGAAATCCTGTGATAGTGTAGTTGTATTATAAGCCTCTAAAAAAAACCCAGAACAGAACAGAGAAGCACTTCTGAGACATTCTGAACTCAGAGGAGTGTAGTGCTAATTACAAAACATTGGTTAAATGAAAGAGTTTGGGGCAGATAATGCCTTACAGGCGGCAAATCTCCTGCCCCCACCACTTACAAAACACAACAAAATGGTTCTTCCTCCTTTGTCTAAAAACCTCAGCCAATAATATGGCTACACCTGAAACCAATGATCTGGTTGTCCGACTAACAAGACAAGCGCACTTCGGCATTTATGTGGCTCCTCCATTCATTACACGCTGCAGCATGGTGTGAGAGATTCTCCGCTCAATAAATTCAGAGAAGAAAAGCAGGCTGCTACCACTTCAACTTTAGGGCAAACTACCACCAGCCCAAAAAATGAAAAATGGCATTTGAAATTGTGGAAAACAAGCTCTCGTCAACTGTGGATATGTACGCCCCCAAATCAGGGGGGGCGTGGCCTAGGGATGATAGCCAACGAAAGGGGTGAGAGTTCTGTGATTGTGATAATGTTCTAAGCCAGCTTTTTTGCAGATTTGGTATAGCAGATGTAATGTTGCAGCTTTGCCGGGTTTGAATTTCACCAAACCCCAAAGTTGTTCTATTGCATTAAGACCCAAGAAACCAGTCTGGGATCATTTGAGCTTTATCACATGGTGCATTATCCTTTAGGAAACAACACAATCTGCTCACTGTGTTCAAAAAGGGCTGGCAATAGTCGGGAACAATAATGAGATATTTCATTATGTTTAAATAATGTTCAGTTGGAACCAAAAGAGCCAAAGTGTGCCCGTGCCATTACACCACCAGCAGCACCTTGAATGACGGATACAATACAGGATGTAGCTAGAGGTTATTTGAGAAAAATGGCTAGCAGTGTACACCAACAAGTGGAGGAGGGGAAATGCTTTACTACATTATACAAGCAGAGGTAACTCAGTTCACTTTAACACTTTTCTGGATTTTAACTTTAGTGACTTTAAACCCAAAGAAATACAAAAATGGCAGTTTTAAAAGCGTGACTATTCAAAAGTACTGTAAAACTTGATAAAGGTACACCAAAAAATGGCAACACACAAGTATGAAAAGGGTTCACACAGAAGGTGATCTTGGTAGGAATAAAATACAACAAACCATAATTTCTCCTTATTTTTTTATTAAGGGCAGGGTATACGATTTCATTTTAAACCACATTTTTTTAAAACTGCAAAAAAATGCCCTTCATATACCAGTGGCAACCTATAAGTAAGGAGTTCTTAAACTTGAACGATGATTTTCATTCTTTCTACAGCAAGAAACCCTGGGAAAACCTCATCCAATCAACTTTCACGGTCCATCCAGGATAGCCTTCGTGTGCATGCAACGCTCGTTCTAGCCTGTAAACAGGAAGTGAGCTCGCGCTACCTTGTCGCGCAAACAGATAAATTGATTTCGGCAGCTGCAGTAGCCGACGTGTTTGATTTTTTTTTACCTTTGAATGCACCGTGTTACCTAAATGAAGTTGGAGAACGCAACTGTGGTGGAGACCCAACGAGACCATGCTGGCTGCGCATACCTGTGTTATTGAGGCGTAGCTTAGGGGGAGAGCATGAAGCAAGGGGTAGGACTTTTTATTTCGCAATAACGCCCTCTTGAGGAGCTCTCACACAATTGTATACCCCTGCCTTTAAATCTGAAATACTTTAGTGTTTAGGGAGATAATGCCTTCATGTGCCATCTATTGAAAATAAAGGAGATCCTGCAATGGAAATATAGCCTTTTCTAGCATGCATCTCCATATTTAGAATGTAGGTATTGTGCATAGTAATACGGAGCTGGTAGACAGGACAGTGCATATACACATATTTAAAATGTATTGCTATATTTTGTTATTATGAGACAGTTCAGTATCAAATTTTGACTAATATGCATGACTATAATGAATAAGTCATTGAAAAATAAACATCTTTCCTCAACCGTGTTTGCTGGATAACAAAAAGCTCTTAATTATTCAGAATGCTTTTCATTTTCTTTTCGAATGATGCATACAACATAAAACACTGTCTTTGTGGATCACACTGTGGAAGGAAACAGACGGAGATGACACATTTAGAAAGACAAACTGGTGAGATGACGATCCTTTGACAAGTTTACAGCCTCGATGGAGACGAGTTGCACAGAGATAAATCCACTTCCTTCCCACACACACAAAACTCGTGCAAATAGCGGTTAAAGAAGGACAGGCTGTGTGGGACTGTGCTGTTCTGCTCGACCATATAAAAAGGCCTGCATTCTTGCCTACAGGGGAAAAGGCTTCGCAAAGCCGAGCAAGTGTGTGGTCAAAGTGTGACTCAGAACAACCTGCAAAGGCATGACTGCACAAAGAATCTGGTTCTACAAAAAAACCCCAGAGAATTAAAGGCCCTTTAGTGGGTGAACGATTATGGAGTTGCGTAGCAGAAACCTACAGAGAAGGAAATTAAATATAGTTGGTGACATAAATTATGTTACAAACGCCATAGGTAACCGATGGAGGAACGAAAGACAAGCCAGGCTGAAATACAGTATGTACTTGAGAGCAAACCCGGGGGCACTTCTCAGTCTGTAAAGGAGATTAAGCTGCAGCTACAGAAGACATAGTCACCCTGTCAGGGTTTAGTGACACAGGACAACACAGAACAAAGGCCATCCGCAATAACTGCAGTCTTGTGTTCTGTCTGATGCCTGTGTGATTCAACGAAAAGGAGATTGGATGGCAAAGAGCATTTTCTTTCTGCAGAAAAACTTCTACAGTAACACAGTTACAGTATTTATAGCTGTTTTGGTATTTTTGGTTAATGTGATTACTTATTAATGCAATATCTTTTACACTCAAATGCTAAATTCACAAGGCATTCATCATGTCTGCAGACATCAGTTTCTGCAGCCCATATTTTCCTTATTGTATCTCCTGACTGCACAAAAGAACTGCCATTCAAAGGGTGGTGGCAAGAAGAGTTCATTATGAAAAACTGTTAATTGTTTAGCTAGAATTGAAACTATTATTTATATTTGTTGAATGCCAAATTAATGGTAGGAGGTTTTCATAGAGATTTCTTTATCTATAATATACATACATTCAAAAGTTGAAATACAGTAATACTGGGTCAGTACTAGTACTGGGGAAACCAGAGATAATAATTTCATGGCCTTTAAAGATACTGTTTATTAAAAAAGGGGAAAGCTTGCAAGTCTGAGAACACTATCCCAACCATGAAGTACAGGGGTGGCAGCATCATGAAGTATTGGGCTTTAGCTACAGGTAGGACTGGCAGTGGTTCACAAACTAGATTCCACCATAGGAATAAACAAAAAACACAACCATTATTGGGAGATATTGAAGCATTAACAAAATTATTATCAAAGAAGTTAAAACCTGGATACAAATGGGTATTCATAATGAACAGTGACCGCCAAGCATGACAACAAAATCAATGTCTCCAAGGTGCCATCACAAAGCACCGATCCACCTATTATTTTTTGTGTTATTGAAATCCTAAAACATAACCGATTAAATATTGCAATCAACCTGATATGATATTAAGCATACTTATTTTCCAAAGATGTTCCAATGCAGCTTTATTGAATATGCTTCTCATGAACAACATCTCTACAGCAAGCCTTATGGCCATAAAAATCATTCCTAGACATTTCCACTAGTTCAGACTTAATGGACACTCACATTGCTCATGTGGTAAGAGATAACAGGCCTTTTCGTGGTTAAATGGAGCACAACAAAGAACAAATTTGTTTTAAGCCCTCTTGTGTTCCTTTACAGCAAAAAATAATGTACCACCACATTAAATAGGAGCACCTCACTGTGACGCTGACCCACATTCTCTCTACCTTCATTCCCCATTCAGTCTCAGGCCATCCTGCTTCTGATGACTCTGATTACAGGAAAACTGAGCAGTTACAGTGATGTCTCTGGATATTTGCATAGTGACCATCTGGGGGAACTGTGCTCCAACTCACGTTATTCATTTACAAAACTGCACTTGTGCAGATGTGTGGGATTTTTATAAAAGTACAACAGCTTCACTGATAAGACGTGTTAACCTCTGTACTTTATAACCCAGGTTACACAAATCACTATTCATTCTGAACTTAATAAGGGAGTGCATTATGAGTAAGCCGTCTGTAATACAAGCTACTGCCTAGCAGACTATAAACAATTTTCGAGATGGGATTTTCAAAACAGTTTGAGGTAGATACATTTTCTGTTTATACACAAAATTTAAGCCCATTCAAAAAGAAAACTAAATTTGGAATAATTTTAAATCTTTTTACTTAGACAATCTGATCCAAGATTTAGATTACAGTTTTTTTTTTTTTTTTTAATCACAGAGAACAAATTAAACGTTCCATTTGTAACATGACGGTGGATTTGTTGTGGCCTGGAACATGAGGCAACAACACACTGGCAAACTGGTATTTCTTACTGTTTTCTGGTGAAGCTCTACCACTCAGCTACAAGCTATCCGTTGTTCAAAGTGGGTAAAAGGAATAAAATTCATTCCACTTGTCAGTTTGCACGACTTGATCTCAGTCAGAGTGTCATGCACAATTTGAAGGATGCTGAATTTGATTGAGATCTGGAGACTGAGGCATCCACTTGACTATAGTAAAATCGTTGTTTATTAGAAACCAGCCTGAGATTACCTAAATTCTTTAATTTGGTGCATTATACTGCTGGTAGTAGCCATTAGAATATGGTGGACTATGGTCATAAAGGGATGGACAGGGTCAAAACCAAAATGCATATACGCTGTAGGGTTCAAACAATAGTCAAATGGTACTAATGGACCCAAAGTGTTTTAAGAATATTATTATGCTACTATCAAGAGACTAAACAGATTGTCTTTCATGCCGTTTATATTCTTAACCTACAATCTGATTGTCAACTCTGAAATTGAGACTCATTGGACCAGGCAACATTTTTGCAATCTCTTGTGTCCAATATTGGTGAGCTTATGAGAACTGCAGCCTCAGTTTTTTACTACCTGGTGTGCAATTCCCCTTTCTTATCCTTTATGATGCTCGGTCAAAACTTCTGCAAGTCCTCTTTACTACATCTACTTGGAACAAGTTCCTCCCAAGTGATTGGCCAAGTCTCCATTTTTTTTAAAGGGATTGAAGAGTAAGTGTATATTTCAGATACATGATATTCCTTTGTGAATTCTAGGCACCGATTCCTTATATTGCAGTTTAATTAAATTTATGTAACTAAAGTATTTTCATTTAATACCTTTGCCACAAAGGTAGCCCAGGGGGGGTCTGCACACTCCAAGTCCTTTTGTAGTTTTTTCAGTTTTTTTTTTCCTGTTTTCCTAGGGTAAAATATAATGTGAAAGAGGCTGAATTCTCTTAGTTACAGAAGACAACATGGACTTCAAGTAAGTATGGTGTGCCTCTCTCAATCTACATACAACAATATGCTTAAACGTGCATCATATTCACATTCAGAAGGAATAAAGAGAAAGATTTAAACAACTGGAGCAATGATAAACCAGACTGGATGGGAACCAAAATAACTTGGCCACTATGAAGGATGGTAACTAAAGGAAGAAAATCTCAAAAGCTCAGTGTTAGACAACTGGACTACAACTACAACTACACTCATGACTACAAAAGAGTTGATCACGAGAAGTGGTGTCGAAAATCCCTTGACTACAAAGTCAAGATGAAAGGGGCAACAAAATGTGGCCACAAACATTTTCTGGTTTGATAAAAATAAGTAATTTCGAGCAAATTCTATTTTACCTACTTCACAGTACACTTAAACATGCAACATTTTAATGAAGCAAAGTTAGTCTGATTGTTATAAAAAATTTCGTTATAGATTTAAAACATAAATTTGTAATAATAATAGAAATGCATTCAGTTATTGAATCTATTTTCTTGGTGCAGCTTACATGTATTTGTTTAGTCTCAACAAAAATTGGGAAATGGGTTGTTTGCTGAATTTGGGGCCTTATTTACTACAAAATATAAATAGAAGCAAAAAAAAAAAAAAAAAAAAGAGGAAGAAAATAATTTGCAGTGTAGCTGATATTTTGATGATTACCACATCTCATTAATAAATTTAAAAAATTGCAGGTGGGCCAAATTTGTATCATTCTTGAATCTTGAAGAAGAGTTATACACAGTAAGTTGATAAATAGACGAATATATTTCACCGCAATATCGAGTTGGTGGTAATTAAAAAAGTAGCTTGAGTCATATTTAGAAATTCCTATTTTACTACCAACATTGTTAGCTCAACGTAAGCCTTTAGCCCTGTCTATGTCAGATTATAAATGGTGTCACACTGTTTAGAGTTTAAGACTCGGCAACCGTGCGGGCTAACATGTGAATGGCCCTTGAACCAGGAAACATGGTAGTGGTCTCTGCGGGACGGAGATTTAAAAAAAAAAAAGACTATTTCCCATAGCTGCATTTTTAAAATAAAAAAAATTCATACTTGTGTGGACCGGCTGAGGTCAAAATCTGCTTCAATGCAACCTTTGCTCCAACATGGTAGGAACATTAGACTATTGTTTGATTAATTCACTGTTAAATTCTTATAAATTGCACCTTTACATTTTTTTTAAAAAGTGAGAATTTATTTTTTCACATAAAAAATGTACTTAAAAATGCTGGATTTTTCTGTAGTTTTAGTAAATACTCAGCATGCTTTACAAAAGTCTTTATTTTCTAGCTTGTTTTTCCACTGCAGCTGTAAAAACACCTTCCTACTGGAGGTGCCAAAAATCATGAGGGACACTGTTTACATAGAACTGTCACAAATAAAAATGCTTGCTTCACTTTAAGTAAACAAAAATTGTTTGATCAACTTAGCCTCTGAAAATGAGTTATTTTGGATTAAAAATCCTGATTAGCGAGAACAGAAAGCTGTGGTTACACTGAGTGAACGTTTCAGGGAAGTTACATACATGCTGTAGTGTCAACAACTGCAAAAGCATTTCTCAAGGTCTTTGTCAAGTGCTTTCTCAAAGGGAGTTGTCACTTTCCTTTTTAATCACCCTGAAGTAGCACAGTAAAGCAAACAGGCAAATTCAATCAACTACACTAAATTTAAACCACAGTGGAACTTAAACCTGCTACGTTTTCTGTATTGTTTTACGCAATAAATTGCCACCAGTTACAAATGAATTATTTTATTCTGTGTTTATTTTTCTTT
Organism: Apricaphanius iberus; assembly: GCA_028564705.1. Classification (NCBI taxonomy): domain Eukaryota; kingdom Metazoa; phylum Chordata; class Actinopteri; order Cyprinodontiformes; family Aphaniidae; genus Apricaphanius; species Apricaphanius iberus. The sequence goes on from JAPXFQ010000556.1 coordinate 2,092,750, forward strand.
CCTTGAGAAAAGTGCAGTTAAATAGCAGAAGGAACACTTATCTCAATTATAATCACATGACCACTGACCCCCGGTGCAGAGCTTACTTCCTGTTGCATCCCTCAGTGACGACCGCAGACTTAAGAGGACACAAACCTGGGTGCGGTTTCAGTGAACTTGCACTGTGGTTTTGTATCATCAGGGACTCACACTCTCTCCCTCCTGAGAGCTTTAATCTGGCTTGGTCTGCTTGTTTCCCAACATTCCCATTAGCAGTGACGTGCTGGCCAGAGTGGGAGGTTTACAGTGTAAACCTTTGGATGATGGTTGCTGCTGTGTGTGAAGTCTCTGCCAGATTTAATCAGAAATCCAGTGTGGGCCTCTAGCTTACTTCATGTACCCATTAGTAGCTGGTTAAGATCTGACACATTGCTACAGATAGTAGAATGTGAATGTGTACTGAGAATTTATGGAAATATGTGTTTGATTTAAAAAAGATGCAACCCCCTCCTGAAAAAAAAAAAAAAATGAAAGGCACCAGCAGAGATTAAATGGTGTTACAAAATGGGATATAAAGAGTCAGCGTGACGTGACGCTGCTTTCGAATAGCTTCAAAGCTGCCTGGTACTGTGCTGATATACTTCCCTTAAGATATGAGAACAAGAAACAAAGAGCACAGGAGCACCTAAGGTCAGAGACTACTGGGAGATGTTAAAACACTGAGAAACAGGACACACACAAAATAAATGAAGAAAGGCTTATTCAGCACTGGATTTCATTTAAATCATTTCCTATTTTTTTTCTGTCATGCCTCTAGACTTTGCTTTGAATGTGTTTATATTAATAAACAAAGCGAACATGTAATGCTGAAAACAGCCACCTTGTAAAGACTACATATACCAACATTTGTATTTCATCTATTCAGTTCTTGATCCCACTTTTGAGATCTTTTTTTTTAAGATTATTTTTTTCTTTGCCTACAACTTACATGTTTTGGTTCAGTTTCATGGTTTGTGTCAAAATTTGTTGCAAAACGATTCATACCTCTTGATCTATTTTCGCAATGTGATACATTACAACCGAAACCTTAAGTGTTGTAGTCAATCTCTCTGTAAAACACCAACACAGTGTGTTGCATAATTATGAAGTGAAAAAATAATGACGTTCCAGGCCTGCGCAGTGATGCAGGCGCTGTAGCGGTCTGAGTTTAAAAGCAAAGCTCTCGATTTACCGGTCGATCTATGTTCCTACCCTTATCTATTGTTACAAACTTTGGGTATAACCAAAAGAACGAGTTCATGGATACAAGCTGCTGAGATGACTTTCCTCTGCAGGGTGTCTGGGCTCTCCCTTAGAGATCTTAGAGCACACGTGTCAGAGTCAAGGCCCGGGGGCCAAATCCGGCCCACCGTAGCCATTTATGTGGCCCTATAAACTCTAGAGGAACCTATAAACAGAACATGTAAGTTCTATTTATGTGCACCTACATGCAGTTTTATCAGAGCAATCAATTTAGTGTTTATCTGAAAAGTGCTGAATCGACGTGATTATGAAAAGAGACTGATTTTTTAACTAATATTTTAACAGTTTGGTATAGCTTTATTAATACTTTCTGTCACAACCGGCCCTTAAAGACTATTCATGAGATTGATGTGGCCCAAAATAGAAATGAGTTAAACACCGGTTTCTTAGAGATAGGGTGAGAAACTCGGTCATCCGGGAGGGGCTCAGCGTAGAGCCGCTGCACCTCCACATCGAGAGGAGACAATTCAGGCGGTTTTGGCATTTGATCAGTATGCCTCCCTGGACTCTGGCTACGTCCACACTAAGCCGATAAGATTATATGGGGAGTTAGACGCCTAATGTTATCCACTCAACACGAGCATTTACGCCCCATTTAAGGTCCGTTTAAGGTCCCTTGATTGCGCAATCCCATACCGACCTGTGCAAATACTGGGCATGCGCGAAAAGACGCAAGTAACACGCGTATAATCTACGTGACGCCAGTGCCCACATAATATACAAGAAGCTCTACAGCACAGTACATATCTGCTTGTCCCGTTAACCGAAGAGAACAATAGCTGCTCAGAAGAAGAGAGAGTTTTTGGTTTGGACAGACAACGAGATCGGTTTATTACTCTTCGCTGTTGTCTTTGTCTGTATTTTCGTATTGTTATTGACGCAGCATTCATTGACGCCACTTCCTTTCATTATCCGGGGAAGCTGTCCACACTAGCTCGTTTAGCCGTTGAATTTAGATTTACACGGCTCTCTTACCCGGCTAATAGTTATCTGGCCACAGGCCTTAAACGACGCCGGGTTAGTGTGGATGATACGGGGGTGTAGACTAAATAATTATACGTTTAATGCATTATCCGGCTTAGTGTTGACGTGGCCTATGTCTCTTGGCTGGCCTGAGGAGCTGGCCCAAGTGGCCAGGGAGAGGGAAGTCTGGGTTTCTTTGCTTAAGCTGCTGTCCTCGCAACCCAACCCCAGATAAGCAGAGGCAGATGGATGGATGGATGATACTGAGAATATGGTTATTTTTTAAAAATTTTCCCCAGAAACAATTACCTGAAAAGTGTGGCATGCATTTGTTTCCATCTGAGAATGGAAAGAGTGACAGTGTTATTCTTCCAAACCATAGCCATTTACCAAAACAGAAAGGCCAGGCTAGGACCGCATCGACTAGAGAAGCAGGCCAATTTTTACTCTGTAGGAGCAGCAGAGATATACAGCTCAGGTGGGAAAATCTGATGAAAGGGGAATTACTCATTCAAATCCCAAATAGAGCCTTTAAGAAAAAGTAGTAAGTCCCTTTCAAGGTTGTGCCACATTCCATGTTCAGCATTTAGTCATATTCTTTAAGTTAGAATATGTTTCCTGATGATACTTGTCATTCAGACTAATAGTATCCTTTAAAAAATAACAACATTTAAGCAGCATTATATATCTTTTTAATGGAGCCCACATGTATGTGTTGCATGTTTAATATGCCTGATGTCATATTCTAATTTTAAACATGGTTTGATTTAGCAGCAGTTCTTTATACAAAGAATATAATGTATACGATTTCCTACACCTTTAATGCCTTGACTTGAACTCAACACTCAACCACAAAACCTACAGGACGAACAAAGTTGGAGCAGAGCACGCTGTTGGCACGTTTGTTCCCATGCAGCTGATTAACATCAGCACTCAGGTTTCCCACACACCTCATGTAAAATCCAAACACATTTCACTCAAAGGCCCCACTCTGAAAACCTGTTCTACATTAAAGAGCAAAGGGCTCTGTGCCTTTGGATTACACTAACTGTAGCTAATTATTTAAGGACAAGGAAAAGCTTAGCATGAGCGGAACGGCTCTGTTGCAATTATCCCTGTGATGTGCCTACACATCGACATTTATTTCTGCGAATAACTTAACCTTGTTCTTCCTGGACTGTAAGCAGTAGGAGGAATGCAAATATACTTTAATATATCGTAGAAATTAAGAGTTTGAGGGATTTCTATATACTTTTTAGCAGAAATTACCTAAAACAAAGAAAAGTAGATTATTCTCTATAAATATACACCACTAATGCCTTGCTCACTGTTATTGACAGGCTCACAAAACACAAACCTCCTGTTAAGGCTCACAAAACCCAAAGTCCTGCTATGACTTTGCAGGTCTTTTTTCCCCATAGAAAAATCTTTGAGGATAAAACCAGCAGCATGTGTTTTCATTTCTGGTAACCTGGTTATGTCCCATGGGCCTTCAGAAAATCTAGAATATTTGATATAATGCCTAAATAATGAGTAATAACAGGTCCATTATTTCTAAACTAATTTTCCCATTACATTATTGCTTACCTGCCTTTCAGTTCAAAGGCATATACAAGCCTAATGCTACAAGAAAATAACGCGCTGACGTTGTCTTACAATCCATTTTCACACTCTACTAGCAAGGCCTGCTTAGAATTTTTGTAAATTTTGAGAAATGTAGCTATATTAGCATCACTGTTACATAATCAAGGCAACTGAGATTCAAACAGGGCAGCAATTAATGAATTATCAAATAACTTTATCTTGAATCCTTCATTCACTTCTCTATGCAGGTTGGTGGAAAGTTACATTGACTACATCACTTAATTTCTGTTCATTCTGACTATTACTGGTCTGAAGTCTGGGCATTTGAATTTCAATCTCAAATACTGAATTGGTCTTTAATAATAAAAAAAACAAGATGGTGATGCTATGATAAAAGGAACTTGTCTATGGTAAAAGGAACTTGTCTTGTCTTAGCACTTTGAAACAATGAGAATTCAATCTCTTCCATGCTTTCTAATGAGATTTTCAACCATAGCCCAGCACAAACACAATGATAGAAGTTTTAAATGGCATGTAGAGATTCTTATTTCTGAATATGATGCAGTTGATCATTACCATCTAGATACAAAAATAGGAAAAGGGTGTGAGTAATGTGCTAAATAGGTTTAGATCTTACTTGGCGACTCTAAACCATGTCATTTTACTTGGCAATTATAAAGGTGAGCAAAGGAAAATCAAATATGGAGTTCCTCAAGGCTCTATTCTCAGACCAATTTAATTTAGCATCCAAATGCTTCTGCTTGCTCAGAAAGTTGAGTCCTTCAACATTACTGTCTCAAGAGAGTGTGTCCCTAAAATCTAGTGTAAAGGTTGATGTTTTCTCTAACCTAATAAAGAAAATATAAAAATTTATTTTGGCACCAAAATTGCAATATTAGAGAAGACACTAAATTAATAAATCATGCGGTGCATGCCAGGATGTCTTTTGAACTGAAACCTGAACATACAAATAACCTCTATTACTAAAGCAGCCAAACAGTACCTTTAAAAAGTTGTGACAATTATGATTTCCTTTCCAAACAAGGTAAAAGCAATTCATGCTTTTATTTGTAGAAAGTTACATTACTGTCCAAACAGGTTTCCATAAAAAAACAAAAAACTAACTAAAATCAATCAGGCAGCTACAGTTTACCCAAAATGCAGCTACCATTGTCCTTACCAAAATCAGGAAATGGGTCATATGACACTTGCCCATAAATACTTGCACTTGCTTCTTGCTTATAGAAGGTAACATTTGCAATTCTTGTTATAGGTCAATAGGATCCTAAATGGTCACTAATGTAAATATATTTTAGAATCACATCCAGCTCTATAGATCATCACTGCCTCATCATTTGTCAAGTACAGCTAAAGCAAAGGAAGCATTCTCTGTGTCTGCCAACCTTTAGGGTTGCTGTTTTAATACCAACAGACTCTCCAGGAACTACATGTGATGCCACCACTTAGGCACCCTGGTGGCTATCTAGCTGTAATAGCTCTTGAAAGATCATTTTAAAACACAAAACCCTAGCCTAGCTCGAACCATACATTTTGTGGAGTAAAACTGTATTTGTCAATGGCACAACAACGTTTATTACATACAATATGAACCCAATGATAAGATATAAATGCATTCCAAACCTTTCAGACTTTTATTGTCTTAAAAATGTACTAAAACTGTAAATCATTTCACTTCACAATGTTTTTACCCTATAGTGAAGGCTTGTCACATAAAACCCCAATAAAATACATTGAAGCTAGGGATTGTAATGGGAAAGAAACAAAACTGTACAAATGCTTCTGCAAGGCACAAAAAAATGCAAAACAGCAATAAATCTTAAACAAAGGCAGCCAAGGAATGTTTCTTAGCTTTATCAAAACCGCATTATGTCTGATTGTCTAATATTTGTATCATTTTCACCTTACTGTCACTGGGCCTGCGGTATTTTGAGGCTGCCTTCATCTAAACCTGATGGAAACTGGAGGTCTGTACAGCATCTGGTTGACTTGGAAACAGCTGTGTTTTCACAGATCTGACTGAGGGTTTATAGCTCCTCTGAGCAGGCCAGGGTTCACACGGGCTGTTTGCCCAAACAATGTTAAATCTCATGTCTCCCATGTCCCTCTGAAACACCATTACTGTCGCAGTTACTTATTTTTTTTTCAGACACTGTTTATATAAAAATCTGTCTTTTGAGAAACTTTAAATATGAGCAGGTTCTGTTTTACACATAATGGCTGCTCAGCTGTCATAAAGTTGCTCTAATAGATGCATCGATTGTGAAAATAAACAAGAATATTTTGATAGCGCCAGCCTCTTGTTGCATTCAATACCTTTTTCGTTGCCTGTTTAGGCCAATTAGGGATGTAAAACGTAGCTTTTTATATTTGAACTCTCATAAACAAGACTTATTTCAAACTCTGTTTGGGCCACTTTTTCATGCTTGGTTTAGCCCCCGATTGGTAAATTGGTGCGGCATCTGCAATGATGAACTGTATCAATTCATAGTGGTGAAGAGACAGCTGAGCTCAAAGGTAAAGCTCTTGATTTGTCATTCGATCTATGTTTCCATCTACATCTATGGTCACAAACTTTGGGTAGTGACCGAAAGAACGAGATCATGGATACAAGCGACTGAAATGAGTTTCGTCCGCTGGGTGTCTGGGCTCTCCCTAAGAGATAAGGTGAGCAACTCAGTCATCGAGAAGGGGCTCAGAGTAGAGCCTTTGCTTCTCCACATGGAGAAGACTCAGTTGAGGTGACTCAGGCATCTGGTTAGGATGCTTCTTGATTGCCTCCCTGGTCTGGTCTGGTCTGGCTCATCCCACCAGGAAACCCAGAGGAAGACCCAGGACACAATTTTTGGAGGGCTGAGTATTTACTTTTATTTTTTTTCTACTAACACATCCAATATTTGACATAAAATACTGAGATCTTTCTTTAGAAGATTATCTGTATGCTTTATGTTGAAAATCCAACTCTGAAGTCCTGTATTATCTTCAGAGCAGTGTTAATTTTGTTACCATAATTAACATTGCTTCAAGGGTTTTTCAAAGGTTTTTAATCCGACTGCACTAATACACAGTTTTAATTACATCACTGCTGTCCAGCACAGCTATTGTAGTCCGTGCAGGGCTTTCACTACGTGCTCGACGGCGGTCACTTAGACAGAACTCTCTAACGCAAACATAAACATGGTTCACGTTTGACTGTTTCTAAATTGCACAAACACATTGACCAAGTGGACTAAGTTCAGCCTACACAGAGTCCTTTTCGGCAACCTGCTTGGACTACAGCTGCAATGGCAGACGGCTGAGAAGTCACTAATATTGCTGGCTAGTGTAAGTTTGAATTGGTTGGATTAAAAGCCTGTAAACCCCCCCGAAGACAGCAATGAAGCACTTCCGAAATGCTCCAACCCCACAGGGGAATAGTGCTGGTGTTTCATAACAAAACATTGGTGAAATGAAAGAGTTTTGTGGAACATAATGCCTAATTTAGAGGCGTTTTTTTGTGGTGCACCCACAGCTCTCATTATATGGATATATGCTAATCACAAATGGATATAAATTTCTCCCGAAGGACTCAAAGTGACACCAAATTTTCTGGGTTAGTAAATGAACATAATGGACGCTAAAAATAAGGTCCAAGTTGAAAAAAAAAATTAAAAAAATAAAACACTTCCCCTTTAACTGGATGTTCCTTTGTAACCTTTTCCTGTACCAGATATATTCATTACATGGTTGTCATGTTGCTTTCTGAGCATGACAGGTATGACCATGGGTTTTGTTAACCAACTGTTGTATAAAAAAGGGTTTCGAAACTGTGCAGCAAGTGTCTGAGGAAAATATTAACTTCTATAGACGGAATATCGGCTTCACTGTATCCTGCACTGAATCCAAATTTGTGATAATAATGAGTGAAGCAGATTTCCCTGCGAGCCTATTGAAATCCACACTGTAAAACAGGGTCACGTTCTCAAAACCTTGTCTGACCCATAAAATAAATTTGGGATAGACGTAGCCAACTGAAAGGTTGTGGTCAGAACTGAAACGGCAACTTATGAGTCTAAAACCAGAGCGTTGGGCTGAATCTGCAAGACTTTAAAGTTGGACAATATATTTTTTCTCCTTCAACAGAGGCTACCCAGGCTCAGTCTTTTTGAGCTACTATCCTACAACGTTTAGGCAATTCCCTGCTGCAACATACATCAAGAAACTTGTAAAAAACAAAAAAAGGTATTAAAAATGTTTGACTAAAATAACAGTCTTCTTTTTACCATAAGAACATGAAAAACTAGCTACACCGGGTTTTGCGATTATTATAATATACAGCAATAACTGAAATACAACACGTGATAAAGGCAAAAACGTACATGTTCTTCTGCTTCATTCATCATACTAACATCTACAGAATGACAAGAGTCAAGTCAAATACACAATAGCACAGCAAAGAGTAAAAAGACAAACCCAAATATCCTATACATGCACAGGAATAAGTGTACAAATGTGAGGTACAGTTTATGAGTTGTGAAGATCTGTTCTCTCACTGCAGGATTAAAATGACTGATGTGCTTGAAGAATATCAGTGTTGTATGGGTAATCTCTGACCAAAGAACCTGCAGAGACAGTTTGCAGCAGGTACTGCCGTGCCATGGCAAAACCCAGCTGGGTAATAGCTCCAGTGAACAAATGTCGCTTTCTGATTCTGGCCTACTGAGGTCAGGTGGTGGTTTATGCTCAGACTCAGTGTAGCAGTGACCCAATTTCAGTGAGATGGCTTTAAACCAGTAATGATTGACAGATTTAATTTGGTTTTAACTTACTTTGGACTGAGCATAGGCAAATTTGCAATGCTTTTTTTCATTAGGTGATGTTTTTATATTTCGTTTTTTTTACTTTACCTGGGACAGTCCTCTTTCTTTTTTGCAACTGCAACCATGTATTATTATCCATTAACTTCAATTTAGGAACAATTCTGAGATGGTTTGTCACATAAAATCCAACATTAAAGTCTCAAAATTACCTGAAATATAAATTCCGGTCGTGATTTGAGCTAAAATACACATTAAACTCAGGTTTAAATAAAAGAAAACTGAAAAAAGTAGATTCATGATTTGGAACATGCATTACATGATATGCTGTAATGTGCTTTTCCATACATCAATACTTTCTCAGAGTCATGTTTCTGTTTTCTTCAAGCCATAATTAGTATAATCTCTTTATCATTAAAAATAATCTACTGCGATGACACCCTAAGAGCTGCCTTAACTCCCAGATTTGGGACCATAAATCGCTCTGTGACTCAGAAGTTGCGGTCAACAGGGGGTAGAAGATAAACGCTATTTTTGGCAGAGTCTTAAACAAACAAATCTGGAAGATTTAGGAATGGGTCGGCTGGCTCACCAGAAGCTTTGTAGAGGAAACTAATGTATTATATGCTTAAAGTACGCCATCATGTGGTGGGAAAATATACTTTCGGCTTCTCAATGCAGAGTGCGCAAAATATGGCTGCTTTTTATAATGTTAAGGGGGGTAAATCTTTCTAAAAATCGACATGTGTTTTGTAAGCTGTCTGGGATTCATAATACTTTTTTAACTTTTAAGGAAGCTTAAAAAAATCCCATCAAACCCAGTTACAAAGGAGGTGAAAATATTTGATATAAACTAGCTGAAGATCATTTGTGGCTAAGAAGAAATGAATTCGGGGGATTGAGGACATCACTGACCTGTATTTTCCAGTCCTCACTTGCACACCTTTCATGCCACAGTATTGCGCCCCTCCTACATCATTTACCAGATCATCACCAATCATTAGAGCCTGAAATTGAGGCAGAAGAAATAAAAATTACATTGGTACATTACCTGGGAATGTGTACTGTACTGAGTATTTATATAAATATTGCTGAAGATTGATATTTTTAATAGCTTGAGAAATGGTAGATAAAAGATGGACAGATAGATAACTGGCTAGACAAATCTAAGAAACGATCGATTGAAAAACAGCTTGATGGATGGATGGGTGGATGGAATAAAAATATAGACAGAAAATAAGATGAATGGACAAAGGGATGAATTGAAAAACAGAGGTTCCTTCTTGTCCAGACCAGAAAATAAATAAATCAGATGCTTTTTCAGAAAATGTCAGAACCAAGTGTTTATGAATTACATAAAATTCTCATTTAACCTCAACTTGAAACCAAATTAAACCCAAAGACACACAAGGAAACACACAATAACGCATTAAACTAGCCTTAATTTAAGGATTGAAGAATCTTTATCATTATGTGCTCAAGCTCTGACAAAAAAAGTGTCATTTGCTGTTACATACCTCATGCGGTTTCAGTCCCATGTCACTGAGAACACTCTGGAAGAATGTTGGTGATGGCTTCCCGATTACTTCTGCCTTTAAATCACAAGCGTACTAGAAAAGATGTTCATGTTATAAGAGAGCATAAAGGTAGAAGCCACTATTAAAGCCAAACAGAGCAAGTTATACAACAAATATACCTCAAGAGCTTTCATGTAAGCCCCAACATCTAGTTTTAACCCATCTGTCTCCTTGTAGTATCTCCTAAGAAAGGAATGACAAAAAAATCATGAGTGTTTTGCTAAATCTGTAAACTAAATTCAGTCACCCTTGTGTTTAAGTAATTGATTACCCTTGGCCAAGGGAGAATAACACTGGCTTTTCCAATCCTATCAGTACCCTAAATGCCTCATTTAGGTTCTGGTATGAGAAGTTTTCAGCCGCATCTCCAATGATCACACAGTTTGGGTTGGTCTTATCTACGGCATCAAACTCAGGGAGAAGTCCTGCCAAAAAAAACAAAAAAACTCAAACGCATTTAAAAAGCAAGTAAACTTTTTTGAGATGGACATAACTCTTCTCTTTATTGATTTATAAACATCTAGATCTATTACTAACTCCGCATCACCCTGAACATGCCATCCCCGTGGTGACACACGGTAGTGGAAGTGTCATGTGGGGCATGACGGGGAAATCCACATGACATTACAACCACCGCTGTCACCATGAGGATGACTTATGCAGCGACCGGGAAGCTGGTCAGAGTTCAGGGAAGATGAATAGAGCTAAATGCATACTCCCATTGACTGACCAGTTTTCCTGTTATGCAGAGGAAAAGCATTCCCAAAGCATTATGCTGCCACCACTACTGGTTACCATGAAGATGGGGTGTTCAGGGAAATATGCAGAATCAGTTTTTCCGTGTTTTCCTTAACCAAGTGTCCCTGGGCTTTCAGGTACAGTCCTTAGTCTTCACAATGCTATATTTTCACTGCTGTTCTCTCACCTGGTTCTAAAACTTTCTCTGAATAAATATAGTTGCATTTCTTTATTAGGTGTGGAAGAATCAGAGGCATTACCGTCATGCACCAGCAGGTGGGGCCTTAAACCCCTCTCCTTGAGAACAGCAATGGCTGCAGGAGCAGGAGGGAAGACCTCAGATACAGAAATATCAAAGCCCAGTCTCTGGAGTTTGGCTACAAACTTCTCTCTGGTTGCTTGGGTTTCATTGGTGCAGAATCGCAGCTGCAGGTCAGAATTTTTCAGTCTACAAAGAAGTAAAAGCCGCGATGATGTTACTTAGATTAACCCAATTTTAGTTAAATAAAGTTAGGTTTTCTTGTGGTGTTTGCATAAATGGCAACATTAATGCAGAACGAATACATTCCCATGATGAACACACAGTTTCCAAGTTATTTTTTATTAGAAAATGCTGTCTAACTTAATACAATTTCTTCGGCCCATGTTAATAACACCTACAAACTAAAATTTTAAACCTCAAACAATGCCACAGACACACATTTCCATTGCATCCACCTTTTCACCGCCTCGATGGATCCAGGGACAGCAACTCCGTCCCCCTCCCCGCTGTCATACAGAACTCCACATAGGTCCAAAATGACACCTTTCAAACTCTTCGCACAACCTGGCCAGCCTGTGTCAGCCATGACGATGTGTTAACTGCGCATGCGTGACCCATTAGGAAGTGAATGTATAAGTATGGAAGTTCAACAGTGCCATGAAAAAAACGAAACTAAAATAATAAAATAGAACGACTCTACAAATGTAAATGAGAATGTATACAAATAAAGTGGGTTTATGTAAAAACATTAAATAGAACAATGTGTATATAGAAGTGTATTATGATCAAAGCTACTATTAAAAAGCAAAACTATAGACATGTTTATAAAAAGTGAATACATTTTTTTTCTTATAGTTTTTTCATTGTACTAGGCAGACCAAACATGAAGATGTAATATGTCCACAAACTGGACAAATCCCCCCCCCACCAGATTCTTTGTAGAAGGTTTGTTTTTCTCAAGAATCCCATGGCTTGATCTTTATTTGAATCATAAGTTGTAAGTTAAGCAAGATACTTTTGGATAAAAATCTATCATATGCAGGCTTTCTTATTTTACTTTTGTATTGCCAATTCAACCAAACCTATTAAGTTTTTTATGCTGCCCAAACTCCCAAAATGTATGTATGTATGTATGTATGTATGTATGTATGTATGTATGTATGTATGTATGTATGTATTAATTTATTTTTACCAGATATGATTGATCATACCCATTATTCCAATAATTATTTTAGTTTTCCAGTTCATAGTGACATTTCGCTCATGAACAATTATTTAAGACTAACACCATAAAACAGGAAACAATTAATTATATATAACAGGTTATAGTATACAGAATGTGGGTTTTTGTTACAAAGTACTAAGATACATAGCATTTGAAAGTATGTAATATGCTCAGTTACAGTTTTAAAATATACCTTAAAAGTAAGTCACATTTATCTGGAAAATATGAATAAAAGATTGTCTTGTATGGTTAAAAGGGATTCATATTTCATAATTACGGTTGTCATGAATATTATTTTGGAAAATATTCACAGATTATAGAAAAGACCGTTCTAAAATTTAAGTACTACATACGATATTTACAGTTATGGTGTGCCCGATTGCTATTGACCAGTAAAGAAATGTGTTTTGTGCCTGTGCAGAAATGTTTTAGGTGTTATTTTGAATAAACCAACACGGATTAAGGAAGTATGCCGCATCTCTATCTTTTTCAACTCATAAAGGTAACTACTTACCTCTCCCAAACTACCTGAGTAGGGAGTGAAACATATAGACAATGGTATCCATATTTACATATAGTTATCATACATCTCTCTATAACCGTTGCTTATTATTTCTATTTTTACTTAAATAATTTAGTATACTTTTAACTTAATGCACAGGGTGAGGCAGAAAATACTGTGCTTTGATGATAGAGGTCAGTAGTGAGCCCTAGCTTATATTACTTTTCATCTATGACAGTTTTTCAAAAAAGTTCTACAATAACATAATTTATTCCACACTGACTATGTTTTTAAACCCATGTAAAAAAAATTCCTTCTACACTTTTGTTTATTGACTTTTTTTGGTAGATGATTAACATGATTTTCATGCTATAATCATATAATTTAATCAAAACAAAACAAACTTCACAAGGACTTTGGAAAAACAATCAAACCATATATATTTTCTGTGTATATTTTTTTTTTGATAGGCCATACGTGCTTGTTACATTGCTTATTGATCCGCTGTCCTGAATGCTTAATTATTATATTTTGTTCTAGCTGTCATCCCTGTTTGACATCTCCTTCCCCTTTTAGAAGACTCAGTTGCAGTCCTTCAGTCCCCCTAAGCAGTCCTTCAGCTGCAGGCAGCTGCAAACATCTATGTGGGTTCCTTCTAGCTGCTGTAAAGCTTTATAACAGCTGACACAACGCTACAGACAGTTTTATCCATTTTGAACAATATTATTTTTATTTTGTTGGTCTTCCTCTTTTGCTGCTTTTATCTTGCACTGTCTACTTTATGCTGTGTAAATGCAAAATTTAAAAACATTAAAACATGTGATTAAATGTGATTATTTTCTTACAATACAAAGTTTTTTTTGTTTTTTACATTAAAAGCCTTTTTAAATTTGCTTTTCAGTAAAATGACGCCGTAGTTCCTTTACTTATTTTGGCTCTAATTGGATTCTGTAAAGGCTCACGTGGGTTTTCCTTTTATTTTACATGTGACTTTCAGTCAATTTCGATGTCCTTACGTAATACTTCATGTAACTTCAAGTTCTTGTTAGATAAAAATAAAAGACTGAAACTGGGTCTTACAATGGATATTTATGTATTACACATATCTATATGGGATAAAGCCTAATTCTGGTTTTTAAGAGGACACTCGAAATAATCGTTTAAGATTGCAGCATGAAGGCGTCTCCGTTGACGTAAGCACGCACAAAGAGCCACGGCGTTGGCACGTATAATCCGCAGCGAAACACTCACGCGTCACATTTTTCACCGGAGTGAGCATCACCAATAAGAAGATTTCTCAACCACTATTCTGTTCACACAAGGTACATTATCAATCTTTTTTTTCTTCCTTTCCTCCGTTTTATTTTGATATACTGTGGTTATTATATATAGTTAAACCAACACGGAAATAAAACAACGGCACAATAGAACAACTGACGGCCACCGGGGAGGTAACACAGGGGGCTCTGAAAACCAGGTATGATTTTAGTCTCAGGCGGCGTCGCAGCGTTTTATAAGCTTGACTTTTATCTTTCAATTCGTTTTGCTCTTTTTTTGACATCAAATTCAGGCAAGCTCTCTGCGAAACTATTCCTTCCTGATGTGTAACCGTGATGGAAATTTACTAAGGGATGCCGTGTTGCATTATGTAAGGTTGGCCGCTGAGAACCTACAAGTTCCTTTCTAGTAACAGGTTGAAAGTGACCATGCAGTTCTTTATTTAGCTTGGCACTGTGCAGTCAGTGGGTGCGGCGGAGGCAGTTCTTCTGTAACCTATCAGCTCTTTGAGACTGAGGGATGAGACCAGGCTCAGGTCAACCGCCTGATATTAGATGCATGTTTGCTTTACTGTTATTTCACTTTATTGAGCAACAAACTCTGGTCTCTCTCGTGTGGTCCTTACGTTTCCACTCTTAGTTAGATGTCAGTGCTCAAAATAATTTAAATTAGTCATGAAATATGTAAGGGTTTGTAACATATGCCAACAGGCTGGCACACCTCAGATAACATTACAAAGCTTTCAGGTGCATCTCAATAGATTAGGATTTAATCAAAAAGCATTCAGAACTTCAACTCAAACTGTAACACTCATATAAGATACTTATTTCTTCATTATTTCAGGCCTTTATTTAATTTACTTTACTTAAACAAACTTTTTACTGTGATGTAAATCTCCTAAAAGTCACCCTTTGAAATCCAGTAGTTTGTTGTATTATTATTTTATTCTTCAAAACCAGTGTTGGAAACTTCTGGAACTGCTATGGTGCTGCTGTTGTTAACTACTAGCTTGTCCCTTCCTTTGTATTTGACATGAAAGGGAAGCTTGGTTCAGCAGACCTGCAAAGCCCCTGTGATCTCCGGGAGCTCATATTGCAATAGTTTTACCTTCTAGTCTTAAAATGTGTCGACTTTTTCTTTGTTTTTTCTCACAATTGTCTCAAAGTTATGATGTTGTCAATGTGTAGAAGGGTTAGGGTTATGAAAGAACCAAACTTTATTGAGTACTGAAATAAAATAATTCCTTTATTTGAAAGTAACAATCATCCCTGCTGTAAAAAAACCCAAAGCAAACAAAAAATGTATCTCCAGCATGATCTTATGGCCAAAAGTTTTTTGAAAATCATGGTTTTTAGTTAATATTATTTTCCCCCTTCACAAAAGTACTTTCGGTTTTTTTCTTCTGATTTGGAAAAATCAATTCAGCTTTGATTAACAAGTCAAAAAAAATATTTTCTCCCACTTCTATCTGCTAGAAACTAAACTTGACACTATACTGTTTGCTAGGCAGATCAAATTATTTCAGCCCTGTATTTAATTAAGTGTAATGCAGAGACAAGATATCAGATGTTGCTGCTGAGAGGAAGTGTGGCAAACATGCAACCATCCCCCCCTTTTTTTTTCTCCTAACCTTGCAAGAAAACTGAATAAAAGGGGGTGGGAAAAGTTACACAATTCCAGGATCTTGCAGATGATGAACTTGGAACAAGTCTGTGACGGTCTGAAAGCAAGCTGATTACAAACAAATGTTGTTTATAGGAAATAAATTTTATTTTTTTCTGTTTGTAATAGTTTATTTTAATGTTTGTAACCTTTTATACATTTCAATCTGTTTTTTTTTAATCTAAAGTGTTTGGCAATGTAAAAAAGTATTTTAATCAATTTTTCTCAATAGTGTTGAATTTGAATTGTTTTCAAATGTAATACTTTTTTCTCAAATGTAACATTTTTCAGTTTTACTCTGTTTTTAAATATCACTTAAGTATTACATTTTATAGATTTTCTAAATATTTTTAGTTTTTAAATAAAGTTTTTTTTTAATTTTACAAATGTATTTAATATATGGTTTAAGTGCTCTATAGATTTTATACTAGCAGTACTTTTTAATTGTCAATTTGGTTGATATGGTATTGAATAATAACTAATATTATAAATTTACAGTGTTATCTGTGCAGATTTCATCTGAGTAATGTTAATCAGATCTTCCCTTTTTAAAGTGAATTTGCTCAGTTCCATGTATCACCATTGAATTAATTTACACTTGCCTTTGGGTCTGCCCTTGGTGGGAGATTTTAGTTGCAAAAAGACTGCTTTCTGTTACATTTATATTTTGCATGATAATTCCACTTAAAAAGACTTGCATGTTAAATGTCAAATGTTTCCATATCTTACATTTTATTACATAAACCAAGAACATGTTTCCATTGAGTAGCTTCATAGTCACTTGTGATATCAAAGATAGTTTTTCTTTCTGTGCCCAACCACCTAGCAGCAAGCATGAAGGGAATGATTCTTCAACTCAGCCGCAGCCTGAGCCGCACCGCACCTCTTCTCCGCAGAAGGATCCATACACATACACGCCCCGCCGCCGTGACCAAGCTCACATCAGAGGAAATCTACGCCCGCGAAGAGAAGCACGGAGCACACAACTACCATCCCCTCCCTGTGGCCCTGGAGCGAGGAGAGGGTAAGTTCGTGACCACAAAGGGCAAATCTTCTATGTAAAATTCTGATCCACATCTAAGTGGAACTACATTTTCTTAATTTTTTTTTATGTGTTGTTTTGAAGGGATCTATGTGTGGGATGTGGATGGCAACCGGTATTACGACTTTCTCAGTGCATACAGTGCTGTAAATCAGGGTCACTGCCACCCTAAGATTGTCGCTGCTCTCACTGAGCAGGCGTCTAGGCTTGCCTTGACCTCCAGAGCCTTCTATAATGATGTGCTGGGAGCTTATGAAGAGTACATCACCACCATGTTTGGATATGACAAAGTTTTACCCATGAATACAGGTAAATCATGAAGGTTAGAATATGTCTTTCAAATGTATATTTATTTACTTGAAGTCTAAAGGTTTTTATTTTTAATTTTGCGTAAAATCAGGGGTTGAAGGTGGTGAGACGGCCTGTAAGCTTGCAAGGAAGTGGGCCTACAACGTGAAGGGGGTTCCAGACAATAAGGCCAAGATCATTTTTGCAGGCAAGTTGCCATCTTGTTTTTGAAATATGTCTCAAATGCTACATTAGGCAAGTGATTTATTGTCATGGGTTTGCTCAGATTGAAATTTAATCTCATTTCCCCTTTATTTCTGAAGAGGGGAACTTCTGGGGTCGCACCATGGCTGCCATTTCCAGTTCCACTGACCCCAGTAGCTACAAGGGCTTTGGTCCTTACATGCCCGGCTTTGAGCTTGTCCCGTTTAATGACATCCCTGCACTGGCGGTACAAGTTTGAGCTTTTTCCCTATTTTTTGAGTTACATGCTGAATAGAATAGTTTTTATTTTAAATACAGTTTTTCTTATCTGCTTGAAATCTGTAAATGTCCACCATACCAGCTTAGTTGAGGGTTAACTTGTTCCACAAACATTAACTTTTAGTTCAGCTTTTGCCTTTCTCTGTGTGAATGTGTTTAAAAATGCTGACTCATCTTCCCCCCCCCCCCCCCCCCCCCCTTTTCTCTAGAAAGCACTTCAGGACCCAAATGTTGCAGCTTTCATGGTGGAGCCTATCCAAGGAGAAGCAGGTGTTGTTGTACCTGACCAAGGCTACCTGACCAAAGTCAGAGAACTTTGCACAAAAAACAATGTAAGTCCATACGAAGGCAGGAGAATAACAGGATAAAATGACAAGGCTGATGTTACGCTGAAAGTTATGTGTATGTTTTTACGTAGTGTGGTGTTAGAAATGGAATGAGAAGGAATGATGGTTAAGCACAGGTTAACTACAACTATGGCAGTTCAAACACAATCTAGAGTTAGACAAATAAACATAACCCTAAGTAAAATGTTACTTTTCAATATTTTGTTGAAGATTGCAGCAATGATTGCCCAAAGTCTAGAAGCCATAGACCTCACAAAACGCTGGGTTTCCTTCTTTGTGATGCTTTGCCAGGCCTTTACTGCAACTGTCTTCAGTCGTTGCTTTTTTGTTGGTCTTTCTGCCTTAAGTTTTGTCTTGAGCAAATGAAATGAATGCTCGATTGGGGTGAAATCTGGTGATTGACTCGGCCATTGCCGAACATTCCACTTCTTGACTTTACAAAACTCCTGGGTTGCTTTTGTAGTATGTTTTTGGATCATTATCCATCTTTACTGTGAAACTTCGTCTGATGAACTTTGTTGCATTTGGCTGAATCTGAGCAGAAATTATATCCCTGTATGCTTCAGAATTCATCCGGCTGCTTTTGTCACATCATCAATTATCACAATTGACCCAGTGCCATTGGAAGCCATGCATTCCCATGCCATCAGACAGCCTCCATCACGTTTTACAGAAGATGTGGTGGGCTTTGGATCATGAGCTGTTCCAATTCTTCTCCAATCTTTCTTCTACCCGTCATTCTGGTACAGTGTTCCAGCTCTCTCATAAACCTTGGAATTTACTGAACAATAGTTATTCCTCTGGAAGTCATTCGCTATAAAAATGTACACAGTGATAGTGTGACACCATATTATTGATATATTGTGTAGCCTTTACTCAATAAAGAAAGATGAAAAACAGACGTGATTGTTAATCTCCCATCTGTTTAGATGCAGATGGTGGGAAAGCTCAGTTCAGACCAGATTAAGGTACTTTATGGATGTCTACTGTGCTGGCCTGCAAGCGACTTGCGATTTGTATGTGTGTAATGCTTCCATCTAGGCTAAATTCAATAAATATCTGCAGGATATTTAAAGTTAACTTTTATATCAGTTCCTAGAACCAAATTGAAAACTGTAACTTGAGCATGGAGTAGTATATAATTTAATCGTAAAATGTAGTGGAAACTGAGTTTGGTGAAAAGGAAAGTTGGATAAGATTATCAGCTAAAGGCATCCAGCTAATACTTTAAAGCAGAGAACGGTTTAGTGATTAAAATTGTTCTTTTCCTAGAAAGCTGTGTGTGAGAAGTGCTGCAGCTGGATATTTTGTAGCTGCGTTAGCACACACAGATTAACTTTCTTGTCAAAGTAGCAACATGTAAAGCTAGTTTCTGGCTCCAGGATTGAGCTCATTTACTTGCTGAGAAATGTTTGCCTAAATTTACTGACCCAGAGTGCATATGTGTCTGCATTGGAAATGTTTTAATGTTGTTGCCAACAAGTATTTGCTAAATGGAAGTTCTTGGGTGTCTGTCTGATTTTTTTTATGTATTTAAATTTTTATATATTTATTAAATTTCTTACCACAATCTTTTTGTCTACCACCCATACATACATGTATCACCTTGTCTGTACATCTGTGTATTCATCCATCTGTCACTTTGTCGACCAAAGCAAGTTTATTTGTAAAACACTATTCATACACAAAATAATTCAAAGGGTTTTACAGGATGACAGAGAAACGGAGATGGAGAATTACTTTGCATACAAATACATGGCAATTATGGTAAAAAAAAACCTCCCTCCATCTATAAATCTGTGAATATAAATCAGTCTGTAATATCCATCCACCTTTCTGTCCCTTTGTCCAAGCTGCTGCCAGCAACTACTTGATCAAAGGGGATCCTTGTCTGTCTCTTAGTGTAAAATATCTTCAAGCGATCTTACTGCTGCATTAAAAACTGATCCGAACTGTGACGGTTACATTGTTGAGTCTAAATGGTTCTGAAGTCACTAATAAAGCCCCTTGTGGTCTTTGCAGGTGCTGTGGATTGCTGATGAGGTGCAGACAGGCCTGGCACGGACCGGCCGACGGCTGGCTGTCGACCACGAAGGGGTTTGCCCAGATTTGGTAATCCTGGGCAAAGCCCTCTCTGGAGGAGTTTATCCTGTGAGTGAGCACTCTGTAATTTCATTAAATAACACTTGATTTGGCCCATATTAGCTTTAACCTAATTGTCTTTGATTCTCTTAGGTGTCTGCTGTACTTAGTGATAATGAGGTAATGCTGACCATTAAGCCTGGGGAGCATGGATCCACGTACGGAGGGAACCCAGTGGCTTGTCGTGTTGCAATGGCAGCTTTGGAGGTGAGTATAACTCTGTAGTTAAACTTTACTAAAACTTTTTTTTTTCCATTTTCTGCGTACTCTGAATTTTCTCCCATTTTATTCTCTTTACCAGTTTTCAAAGATGATGAACCATTAAAACTGTTACATCAGAGCAGCTGTACTTAACCAAAGTGATTTCTTTATTTTTTTATATTCAGGTGATTGAGGAAGAGAATCTTGCAGAAAACGCTCAAAGGATGGGAGAGATGCTGCGGGCCGAGTTGAGGAAACTGCCCAAAGACATTGTGACAACAGTGAGGGGGAAAGGCCTCCTCAATGCAGTTGTGATTAAAGAGACCAAAGGTGAAAGTTATTATCTGAAAGAACAGAGAAATGTTAGATCTCCCAGCATATGTCAGAATGCTTGCAAATACAGTATTGGGGGCGATTAACCTTGTTTTACAGTCATGTGAGAAAAATAGCACACCCCTTTAAATAATCAGCTCTTTATTATGAACTGTTCACAGATCAATTTCCAATCATGATTTTATGCATCACTGAAAAGAAAGTGACATAATTGCAATTAAACAACATTTTGTGAAGCATCAAATAAAAGATATAAACAAAAATCTTTATTTTAATGGAGGAAAAAGTTAGGACACCCTACCCCTAATAATTAGTGTTGCCTCCATTTGCTGATATAACGTCAGCAAGATGTCTCTTGTAGCCTTTTACCAGTCTGTGACATCGATCAGAAGAAAATTGGTCACACTCTTCAATGCAGAATTTTTTCAGCTGTGAGGTTTTTGAGGGTTTTCTGCCTGTTTCAAGTCACCCCACAGCATCTCAATGGGATTAAGATCAGGGCTTTGACTTGACCATTCCAGGACTCTTCACTTATTAGATTTTAGTCAGTCCTTGGTGGATTTGCTGGTATGCTTTGGGCCATTGTCATGTCGCAGTGTCCAATTCCACTTCAGCTTAAATTTTTTTACAGATAGTTTGACATGTTCTTCAAGCACCTTCTGATACACAGTAGAATTCATGATGGATTCTATGATGGTGATCTGGCCAGGTCCTGCTGCAGCAAAGCATCCCCAAACTAGGATACTGCCACCTCCATCCTTCAAAGTTGGTATGAGGTTCTTTTCTTGGAAGGCTGTATTTGGTTTACACCAAAACATGTTTTCTGGTGTCCAAATAATTCAATTATAGACTCATCTATCCAATGAACATGATTGCAGGAGTCTTGGTCTTTGTCTATTTTCAGGCAAACTTCATTCTGGCCTTGATGTTTTTCTTAGTGCAAAGGTTTCCTCCTTCCACACCTCCCATGAAAGTTAACCTTGTGTAGTCTCTTTCTGAAAGTAGAGTCATGCATTTTTACATTAACAGTAGCCAGAGCTTGCGGTAGTTCCGTGATGACATTTTAGGATTTTGGATGACCTCTTTGAGCATCTTGCGGTCTGCTCTGTGGATTAATTTGCTTGCACGGCCAGACCTGGGCATGGTGGCAGTTTTTTTGAATGTCATCCCCTTGGAAAACATTTCCAGATGGTGGAATGGCTGTCAAATTCTTGAGCTCTTTTTAAATCCTTTACCAGATTCATAAACGGCCATAATCTTCTTTCTGAGGGCATCACACAGCTCTTTAGATCTCACCATGACACTCACTTCAACAATCAGGAGCACACCAAACTAAATCTGAGGTTTATATAGGGCAAGGCTCTTTTAAAAAGCTGCTTAATCATACACTGATCATGTGCACCTGACGTGATCCACGTGTGTGATTTTAACCATTTTAAGTGGGATGATATTTGGCAGTGTCCTAATTTTATTCCTCACCAGAAATTGCATTTTTTTTTTTTAATTACATGTCACATGAAGTTTTAAAAAGGCTTTTCTTATTTTTGTAGTTGTGTAGTTATATTATTTGCATCCCTCAGTATAATCAAAGTTGGTATTAAATATCCATATGCCCAAATATATTTCAAAATATACAGGCTTTCATTGGGTGTCCTAATTTTCTTACATGATTGTACTAATATCTAAATTCTTGAGTGGGATCATATGCATTGCAATCCTATGGAAGACATTTTGAAATGTTTCTCTGTACTCTGTAGCAAGCAGAAAACTTTAACATATGATTTACTGTACATGTATAAAAGCAATTAACTTTGAGTCCATCTGACAGAAGTTATACATTTTTATCTTGGGTTTTTGCTGACCAACACCCCCTACCCTCTCTAATGCTGCCCCGTGCAACTTTCCTGATTGTACTATTGCAATATCTGTTATTCTATATTCTACTTTATAAATAAATTAGCTACTTTTGTCTTCCTTCTTCAGACTATGACGCCTGGAAGGTTTGCTTGCGCCTTCGGGACAACGGACTCCTGGCCAAGCCCACCCATGGGGATATTATCCGACTGGCCCCACCCCTGGTCATTAAGGAGCATGAGCTTCAGGAATGCATTGATATCATCCAGAGGACCATCATGTCCTTCTAAAAAGGAAAAAAAGAAGAAGACGTAACACTTCTAACGCTAAGGAATGTCACCCACAACATTTTTTGCTTTTATTTTCGATTTTATTGTACCTTCAAGGCTCTTTTGAGGCTCCTTGAAAGAAACTTTAGTAGAAACTGTGGAGGTTACACTGACACTTTTGTGATAACTGCTGCAAAAGAGAGAAAACTGTTTGCTTACCTAAGGAAAGACTGCTGGGAGATCTTTTGTTTTACTTATTTACCTTGTTTGATTTTAACTGTAAATGATTGTTTTTTTCAGAAACCTTCAATTTAAAAATGTAGACAGTATTACTAGTGAATCCTGTGGTCAGATCAAGAAGGTAAATACACCCCCTATAGGACAGTGAAGAAAAAGCTGCTTTTTTTGGTTTATTTTTTATGTATAACTTCCTTAAGGTCCCACCACATAATTTCAGTCAAGTCAAACCATCAGTCTTCCACTATCCTTGACATTTGGTCTAACATATACAATTTTTTAATGACAAGTGCTGGAAATGATCTTTCTACATAAAAGGTCAAAAGTCTGGGTATTCTTAAGACTTACAAGTTTTAAATATATAACTGTGCATTTGCACAGTAATTGCCACTTTTGAAAGCTAAAGTTATTTTAGTTTACAATCAAATTGACCAAATTTTATATTTTCTCCCTTATAGGAGTTGTTTGTTTTCTTCAGAAGGAAATATGTGAGAAAGCTCCAGTCTGAGAGCTAGGTTACATTTATTTAAAAGAAGAGCTGATGCTGTTTTAGGATAAATTAAAGAATGTTTGCAGGGCAAATGGTGCTGGCTGAGGCTGGCTTAGTTTTGAATACTTGCTGTTTGTGAAGCACATATGTGAAGATGGTCTTTTTAAAGACACCTGACATTATTACAAGATACGCTCTTCTTCAAATAAATTATTTCATCAAAATCCCTTGTCATTCTTTTTGAGTCTGAAGCAAGAATTCCTCAGTTTGAATGATATCAAATTTAAGCTAACTTAAATAGACTTTTTGGAAATGTATATAATAAGTTTAAAAGTAACTTACCAACTTTTAGTGCTTTTTTAAAGCTTTGGTCTTCAAGAATACATGTTCATACTGGACTGCAATCAAGTTATTGGTTATTGTTTTTACTTTGCATATTTGTCCATTTGAACATTTTACTTATGGTAGTTCAAGTATTCATTGTTCTTTTTCTTAGCAGTTTAGTTGTGTGTTTTAGTTTAGTTTGTTCATAAACTATTTTGACCAGAAAGTAAAATTTTTGTCATTTTACTCTTTTGGAAAGTTATTTATTGTTATCCCATATAAATGTGTAGTAACTTACTGTTCAAAGAAAACCACAAGCTTATTTCATCTATTGTTTTATTACTCTTGCCTTATCAGGCAGGTATTCATAAACATTAACTGGGACTGAGCTATTTGACTATAATTTTATGTACAACCAGGATGGTGCCCCTAACTTTGTAATATGGACCTAAATTAGTGAATAAATTAGTAATAAAATGCATAAATGTTTTATCGAAGTGCATCAGAATAATATGAAGGGTTTATGACAGCTGCTTTTGGAAAGAATGATACATTGTCCTTCAGATAGTCACTGACACCACCTACGAGGAGTGTATAAGTATTTTGCTAAGCGATTTGCTTTGATCTAAGAATTTTAGTGGAAAGTTGAGTGAAAAAAAAAAGGGTTAACTAAAGCTCATTCAAGTGTTTAGGAGAGATTCAAAAGTTATGGACTGCAGACTTATCCAGGATATTAGCTAGTAGTGTTGGATTGGTTCTGTCTGAACGAGATATGAACCAACAGCTTATTACATTGGTTAAGGAGAAAAGGGACTGGACTGTGGTTAAGATCCAAGAAGCTAGACTCTAAGTTGTCTGAGTGTGAAGTTTTGATTTTGGGAGCCATGATGATTTGCTGCTGTTTTATCGAGTCCAAAGACAGCGACACAGTCTACTAGAATATTTTGGAGCACTTTATGCATCCCTTTGCAGACAAGCTTAATAGTGATGTAGCTCTTTCCCAGCAGCACAGAGCACCTCTCCACACTGCCAAAGCTGCCAACAGTTTTTTATAGTATCACTGACCTATAAAAAATTGTAGAAAGGAGCATAGACACCAGACCCAACACTCAAGATAAACTGTTAAAGCAACCTAAGGTTCCTGATCACCTCAGCAGAACAAGCTAATCTGCTGTGTGATTATGAACCCAATTAAATATTAACATTTAGACACATGATTTAAAGTGTGTGTGTGTTTTCTGTTGTATTTAGAATCAATGTTATGTCATAATTTACCACTAGATGGGAGTGTGACTCTTACTTGAATCAATGTAAAGCTTAGTGAGGACTAGACTGTGCAGCACGGTGGAAAAGGAACTGGGAAATTTATATGGTTTTTAGGAAACTTAAAAGCCTAAGGAGCTTACAGGTCGAAATATAGATTACATTAGTTTGCCTGCTGGCCACACCTTTAGACCAGCAGTGCAGTGAAAATGGCAGAAGAAATATGTGATACTTTTAAAATACTCTGAAGAACCATTTTTGACAAAGATTTCTGCTCACTTTTCTTTGGCAGGTATCTATAGCTCTGAAAACCATTCCTCTGTAGCCTCACTAGCAAAAAACACAAAAAAAAATCATAAAACACAAGCTGAATTAAAAAAGCCGCTAAATACTATGTCCTGCAGCTACTTAGCTTTATGAAGTGCTGTAGTCAGGATTGTGCTGCAACTGAAAGATAAGAATAATTTAAAAATGGTTTTATCTGTAAATCTTTCTAACCAAGCTAATGAAGGGAAACAGAACCCTTCAACAACACACAGCAACTGAGTAAAATATTTGGAAAGTTGATTCATAGGCCTTGTTTTAGTTCCTGAATAAAGTTTTACATCCAAGACTTTTATTCTGAAAGGAAGTGTTTGGTAAATGTGCTGTAAAATAGATTATAATTCTTGTCATAAGAGATCGATAAAATCCATTCAATTTTTGTTTAACATTTTGTAGATTTTATGACATACCCCTTTTTAAATGCTTTGCATTGATTTCCTCTTTGGGATCAGTCACTCAGCCAGGAAATACTTGAATTATTTGCTATAGGAATGCATTTGTTGATTATTTTTCGAATAAAAAAAGCAGACATTCAATTTTCCACTCTTTGGACTCTGGTCAGCCCCGTCAGCGTTCTGTTTGAAACCACAACAATTTAGAAAATTGTATGCATGGTTTTTGAAGATTTTATGCTTTTGTTATCTTGTTTTTTTGAAACCCTTATATGCAAAAGTCAAGATAAACGGTTTTGTGTTTACAAGTTTACAGTCAAAAAAGCTGTTTATTCTGTAGTTCTGGACAAGCAGAAACACAGCACTGCCACTTACTAGTGATAAATGCTGTGCATTGCAAAAGTATCTATACCCCTTGAACATTGTGTTTGGATTGTATATCAAAGTCCTCCACAACCTAGTACATAACTGCTAAGTGGAAAATAAAACACATCCCCCATTCCATTAGGTAATTTTTGAAGCCAGCTTTAACTGCAACTACAGCTGTAAGTTCAGTTGTGTCTTTAAGTAAGTAAAATAAGCATGCAAAAGCTATTTTATATAGGAAATTTTTATTGAAAATTTTCACAAAGTGCTTCACAAGAAGGGTTACCCAACAAAACACACAGTAAAAACCAAACAAAACACAATAGAATCATGCTCAAGTTCTGAAGCAGCTGTGGGGTACCAAAGGTAGAGGTATGTATTAAAATCAAATTGGTAAAATAGAAAGGAGTCCGTCCATGTAAAGCTGTAACTATTAGGAGAACATTTTTAAACTAGATCTGACTGGCCAGTGTAGTGACTTTAAAACAGGGTTGTATGAGTTCCTGTTTTTTTTTTGTTTTTTGTTTTTTGTTTTGTACAACCTTAAGATGATCCACACTTCTTTTTGAAACAAGAACAGAGATCATTAAAATTGTCTTGTCTAGAGACAAAAACATAAATCTTCATGTTGTCGACACCATTGCTCCAAGTTTTGATAAGATCCTTTTATAAAAACAGCAGGTTCTTACAAGCTGTTTTAAATACTGCTCCAGGGGAAAAAAAGCTTGATCTAAAATACCATCCAAACTTATGAAACAACGGAAAATCCTAAATTAGCCAGTAGCTTTTTAAAGTCAGACATGGCACTGTTCAGTAATCAAAGTTACTGTTTTGTGTGGGTTTAGCTGTCAAAAGTTATGCATGGACCTGGACATTTTTGCCCATTCTCCTGTTGTAAAAAACGTTAAGTTCAGTTGGGCTGATTGGGGAGCGTTTTTAAGTATGCTAGGGGTAATAGATAACTTTTCATCTAAACTGAACAAAATCACATGTGGGGTACCCCAAGGTTCCATTCTTGGGCCCCTATTAGCTACAAACTACCGATCAGGCCCAAAATCTTGGAATAGTAATGGACTTGGATATGAACACAATTACAAAGCCTGTCCCCTATCACCTCAAAAACATTTCTAGAATACAATTACTAATATCCCAGCAAAATCTTGAGAAACTAATCCATGTGTTTGTCTTTAGTCAAACTGATTACTGCAACAGTGTCTTCATACGTCATCCTAAGAAGTCACTCAGAAAGATGCAGTTGATTCAGAATGCTACTGCTTACGTCCTAAGTAAAACTAACCTAAAAGTGGAGCACATCACCGCCGTTCACGGACTCCCTGTTGCTCAGACAATAGACTTCAAAACACTCCTACTAGTCTATAAATCATCAAATGGCTTAGTACCAAAATACATTTACAATCTGTTGTTGTATCAGCCTTCAAGAAAACTCAGGTCATATGGTTCCAGTCTATCCTGCATCCCCAGAATCATGACCAAACATGTAGAAGCAGTATTTAGTTGTTATGCTTCTGTTAACAAACTTCGAGAAAACTGAAAAACTGTTGAAACTCTGACTTCCTTTAAATTAAGGACAAAACCCTATTTATTTAGAGCTGCCTCTTTGTAATAATAACCAAAAAATATTATAATATCTAATTAATATTTGTATTATGTAAACCACCCTGAAATGCCTTGTTGCTGAAATGTGCTATACAAATGAACCTGCCTTGCTTGCCCTGCCAGAAGATGAATCAACACCACCCAAACTCGTTTGCATCTGGGCGAGGGAACTAGATCCAAAGATGCTGCTCATAGGGGTCTTGAAAGGAAAAATGGAGTTGGAGATTGATAAGCAGATTGGTAAGGTCTCTGTGTTGTTCCTGGCATTGTATCAGTCTGTCGTGGTAAACGAGCTGGGCCAAAAGGACAAACTCTTGATTTAGCCATTGATGTATGTTCTTACCCTCATCTATGGTCACTAACTCTTGGTAGTGACCGAAAGAACGAGATCACGGATACAAGCAAATTAGTTTCGTTTTTTAGGTTGTCTAGACTTAGAGATAGGGTGAGAGGCTCGGTCATTTGGGATTGGCTGAGAGTAGAGCTGCTGCTCCTCCACATTGAGAGGAGCCAGTTGAGGTGGCTTGGGCATCTGGCCAGGATGCCTCCTGGATGTCTCCCTGGTGAAATTACGGGCATGTCCTACCGGGAGGAGACCCAGAGGAAGACCCAGGACACGCTGGAGGGACTATTAGTGCTTTCATATTTGGATTAACTGGCCAGCCTGGGCCAGCTCCATTGGATTGTATTCATATAGCTATCGTCAGACCAAGGCCGTGGGTGTAGACATTGCCGGGTTCAGCAGAGAAAGTGGCGCGAAATGTCAGTGATGTCATCCGTAACCACCAGGAAGTAGAAAGAAAGCGACGGCAAATATCAACAGCAATGCAGGACATTATGGTATGATTTTCCCTTTTTGTCAGCCTGTGGTTCTTTTTAAAGACAAACTTTGTCATGTAGGTTTCATTACTGGTCGGTTTCATTACTCGTCGGCTGTTTATTACTCGTGGCCAATTAGTTGCCACTACTACACCAGTAGGAGTGACGGTGACATCACTGTAAAAGACCTATCAGCTCATAGGTGGGCATTCTGGAGCGCTTCGGCCCGCTTTGGACTCACTCAGTAGGTAGTCTGAAAAAAGGGCCTGGCCCGGCCCGGCCAGGGGTGGTATAAAACGCTCTGTAATGGGGCAGAAAAAACCCATACCAAGCTCACCTAAGTGTAAAAGAGCTATATGTTTCTTGGCTGGCCAGGAAACGCCTTGGGATACCTCCTGAGGAGCTGGCCCAAGTGTCTGTTTCACCATATTTCACTATATAGATTGTATCCTCAGGGATGTGCTCAGGGATTTGCTCTGTTTCTTACGGTGCTTACCCACCGAACGCAATAGATGGGACCAGAGAGTCCGGTTTACATGTAAAGTCAATGGAGGAGCGCGATTAAGCGCAACTTGGGATCCCGTGACACGTCAGAAGCAGATTTGCGTCGCAAAAAAGCGTTTCTGCCTGATTTACGCGACCAAGTATTGCGGCTGATGCGTTTCAGGCGCGACCCAAAATACGCGCTGCATTTCATGTCTGCCGCAGAAATTGGAGAAATGTCAAATACAGCTTCAAGTCACGCCATAACAACCAATCAGCTGAGGGGTGTCATCGATGCTGGAAATGACTGAATGGAGTCAGCATCAGCAAGACATGTAAACTGATAAAACACCGTGGCTAATCACCCTGAGCTACATGACACCAGCTGTTTTCTATACAGAGACAGGAATAAAAAAAATAAAAAAAACATTATAAAGAGGTTAAACTATTTAGACAGGAATGCTCTTAAGAGGTTTGTGGGTGGCTCTTAAAAGAGCCGTTGTGCGCGAAAAACAGCTTCCTCACCCAGACCTGGTAATGTCTATACCAAAGCATGTGCCTCACCGCTCACATATAAACTTTTACTAACAGCAGACAGATGGACAGACGCTCAGCTTGGTAGTTTGGCGACGGGGCAAAGCTTGAACCTTAAAACAAACTGGGCGAGAAGCCGGGGTATTTATTTACCCCTCCGCCGCTGCTCGACTGGGTCTATCCCCGCAGCAGCGGTCCTGACATTTAACATGGTCAGCTCATAGACCAGAGTCCACTGGGAGCTCCCGGAGGATCGGGGGAAGGAGGGAGGGGGGAGGAGGAGGGCAGCAGAGGGGTCCCGGTCAGGATACTTCCACATTTCCGGTTCACGCATGTGAAAATTTTAAAGCGCGGCCAGGTCAATTTGGACACGCTTCAAGGTGCAAATGTTACGGCGACCAGCTGGGGCGTGTCACGCTTTTTGGTCACGTCTATGGCGGTCGGTGTGTAAGCACCGTTAGGTATTGAGGTTTTTGTGTTTGAGTTATAGTTTGTTCTTTTCATTATTCAATTTAAATTATTTCTTGTTGTTAATGTTTTAACTTTAAAACTTTTGCGTTTTGATTTTGGTAATTCTTTGTTTCCATATTTTCACTTTTCTTTTATGTTTTTCCCTTTTATTTATGTTTCCTTAGTTTATTAGCCTGTGTTAGCTCTTTTAAAAAAATTTTTTTTCCTCAGTTAGGCTTGAGGTTTCTTATTTTGAATGATTTTCTGTTTAGTATTTCCTGTTTCATCCTTGCCATTCTGCTTCCCAGCCCAGCTGATTGCCTCCACCTGTTTCTTCCCCTCACCTGCATCTGATTATCAGTAATTAGGTTATCAAGATTTCTCAGTCATTCCTCATCTTTCCTCAGAGTATTTAAGATAATTGGTTCCCTCTTTTGACTGCTAGTTGGTTGTCATTGCTTCCTGTCCTCCAGTCCTGTCGTTTGTTTTTGTAAATTTTGTTACCTTTTTATTTATTAAAACTCTTTCACTGACTCCAGATGCATTTATGTCCAACATCTTCAGAATCATGACAATATTATTTTTCCTCCATACATTGGGTTTTACATGTAGGTCAGAACGTTACATTTTAGTCTCATTTTTTCTAAATGACAAACGGCAAACTATAAATTGGTTGCCATGGACTTTATTTGGAGGGTAAAATTGTATATTTCAAAAAAAGTGCGAAAATCATGTATTATTTTCTTCCACTTCACATATATGTGCAAATTTAGTTGCCCTATAGCCTAAACCACAGGCCAAAGTGTTTCAGGAGTATAGTTTGTCAAAATAAAATAAACATGGCCCTTATTCTGTGCATTGGTAGTTATAAATATGAGTATAAATTAAAAGAACTTATAAAATCCAGCCTCTAAAAGCCTTTAGGAAAGGCATTATAAAAATAAACTTTAAATTGCTTCCAAATGTAATTTTGTAGCATAAACCTCATAAAAACTATACATTCAAGTTTATTGTTACAACACGATGTTAAAATAAACTATTCAATGGTATATGACTATTCGTGCGAGTTCTATTTCATACCAAGATAAGCTGAGGGATGAATGGGTTTGTCCCGAGTTTGCTTGAGAAAGATGAGTGGAATCCAGTTTGGCAGGAAAAATGAACGCTATTACCAGGTGACACTGACAAATGAGCAGACTTTGATCCAACATTCTGCTGAGACCTGCATCTTTCTCTGCCACGGCAGGAACACACACTATATTCCACAAATGAGCTCCAGTTTTGGCAGGTGGATGACAGGCCTGCTAACCCTGAGAGGATCTGGGAAAACTTGAAGTCCAGCTCAGGGATTGGACTGTCTTGGCCAAACCTGAGGATTCTCCTGCAGCTACTTGCTACTTATCCTTCTCATACACTCAGTGCCAGCAGACGGTCTCCTTCTGAGCATGAGGTGCGAGGCTGAGTTCAAAGCTGGCAAGCTGCTCCATCACAATTCCTGCAACCCAGTGAGTAAAGAGAGGCTCATCCAGCCTAAATGGCTTTGTTTGTTCCCACTCTTCCAGCTCTTTATCTTTCCTTTTTGTTTTTTCCAGTCTTTCCATCCGACTGGCCTTTTAATTTGTTATCTCCTTGTGACATAATTTTCTATCTCTCTCTTTCTGCCACTTTCCCTCCAACTCAGTTACCCCACTAGCATTCCCACCTTATGTAATGCAGAAATCAGATTATGGTACTTATCTAGGATGGAATCAAAGTGCTGTGCCTGAAATTTAATCCAGGTGAAGTTGCATTTAAACCACGATAAATGTAAAAAGCTCTGTATCCATTAAAGGTGCAGAGAGTAAGGTTCCTGCCGGAGAATAATGACTGATGCTGTGCAGAACAGGAAAAGCTCCTCCTCTTTTTTCCCCTCCTGTAGCTCCACAGATAAATCACTTAAAATGTTGAGCTCGCCTGCCAGCACTCAAATTAATGTGGCTTTTGCATTAAGTTTATGACATCTGAATGCATTGATAAGATACATGTACATCCTAAAGTGCAAATGATGTATGACCCATAAGGAAGGAAATGCACTGGCTAATTTTCTCCCACAGCTGCAGCCCTTCCCTGTCTCAAGGGATGCATAAATGTACATACATTTATCAGGCAAGGTCTTCTGAAGGACATTCCTCTCCCTGCTCGCCCGAAGCGTGGGGACACTGGACTCTCTCTGTAAGTGCTTTTAGAAAAATTATCTTATTTGTCACGGCCAATTTGATTTTTATCTGCCTTTGAAAACTACAAAAGGAGAAGCGGCCATTTCACAGCCACATATTTTTGGAGATCTTTCTTTCCCTCTGCGTTCCATAAAATTGTATCAGGTAAACAACACATACAGTGCATGAAGGTGCTGAAATACCTTGCCAAAGTATTTATACCTGAAGAAACAAAAAAGGAATGCATGCAAAAGAAGGTTGAGGCAGCAATGAAAAAATGTATTTTGTTGCAGTTTATGGGTTCAGATCAATCTATAGATATAAATACTGGGCTGAAGGCTGGTCTACCGAGCAAGCTAAAAAGAAAATTGAAACTAATTTGAAATACCCTCACTTGAGTTAGCCTAACAGCTCAGCCCAGGCTTATTCATTTCGACGAACGAAGCTCAGGTGAATTCAATCTTTGTTAATTAAAGCTAGGTTTAACAAGCCAGGCTCATACAAGTCCAGGCTACATCAAAGGCAGCCCCTATCAATCGATGCTAAATCATTGAGAAAGGATAGAGCCATGTTCTCCTCCCAGACTGAGAGAGAATTATTAATAACACCAGCTACACAAAAAAAACTTGTGAGGCTGCATTGTGTAATTATGTGAATTAGGTGGTGCTGCAACAGGACTATGTAAACAAACAGACAGACAGAGAGAGAGAGCCCTAAGGAGTACTTCGAACTGTCAACCTCTGAATTCAAAATGGAAAGTACCTTTTTTTGCAACCTGGACCTTATTTTTAGCATGCATTATGTTCATTTACTAACCAAAAAGAGTTTATAGTTAGTTGGCATTCTTCAGTAGAAGTTCATATCCATTCGCAATCAGCGTATAGCCTATCCATATAATGGGGCAGCCTCTAAATATAATAAAGCCTCTAAATAAGACATCATTTTCCACAAAACTCCTTCATTTCTCCAATGTTTTGTTATGAATCATTAGCACCATTCCCCTGTGAGTTCAGAGCATCCCTAAGGTGCTCCGTTTTCTGCAGGGGCTTTTACAGGCTTTTAATCCAAACGATTCCAATTTACACTGGCAATTTTAGTGACCTGAGCAAATTATAATAAAATAATAATAATAAAACATTACTTCTACTTTTGTACTACTCTTCAGATGTACTTTTGCTGTTATTTTGGCTGCTAACCTTGTTTTGTCAATATTTTTCTAGAGGCTCCATCTGGGGCCTATTGCACAAAAGTAGAATTAAGAAAGCCAGGATAACAGAACAGTCGCGGCTTGACCTAGTTGAATCAGTGCATCCTGGCTTAATCCGTTGCACGTTTGCTGAGCCAGGATGAGAACGCGCGGATATGTCAAGCCAGGTGTATATAGTTTGGATAAATGCGCGTTCAAGGCATTCTTAAAAAGATCGTGAAATCGATCACAGAATCACCGATGCAAAAATGGACAAAACCCGTGCGGCATACTTTTCGCCTAATGAGCAACAGCTTCTTATGGAAACATATGAAGAAGTGAAACATATAATTTGTAAAAAAGGCAATACAGCTGCTGTAATAAAGCAAAGAGAGAATGCTTGGCAAACAATAGCGGACCGATTGAATGCGTAAGTAGTCCAAATAACCAGTGCTCCACTGAAACTCTCATAACTACAATTAATTTTACTTGTACTTACAATTAATTTTCAGTTACTTGTCATTTTCAAAAATAATTGTATACTTTGCCTTAAATGTGTCCAGTGGACATGCATTTGACATGAAGAATAATTGCAAACACTTACCCACTATGTGCATCTATTTGATATATTTAGTTTCTTTTATGTCTCTAATCTGTTTAATCTTTTTACTATTACTTTTTAATATCTATTTGTATGTAGGTTTTGTTTCTAATTGATTTGATGTGATCTATAATCAGATCATTTGCTCTATTTTTATCCATCTAATCTATTTTATCATTTGTATCTATCTATCTTTCCTCTTAAAGAACAAACATGTCTGGCCAAATAAGGACTTGGCAGCAAGTCAAGATTAAATACAAGAATATTTTGCAGGCTGGTAAGTGACTTGTTTGCTGAGAACATAGGTGACATGTTTGCTGACATTTTATTATCTGTGCTGATTATAGCAATAAAAAAAAAAGTCATATATCTGGTACGGGGGGTGGCCCTCCAACCCAAGACTTCACCCCAGCAGAGGAGCTGGCCCTGGACTTAAATAAAGGGAAGCCAGTGATTGAAGGGATCCAGGGAGGGACAGCCACT
This sequence comes from Apricaphanius iberus, assembly GCA_028564705.1. Lineage (NCBI taxonomy): Eukaryota > Metazoa > Chordata > Actinopteri > Cyprinodontiformes > Aphaniidae > Apricaphanius > Apricaphanius iberus. Next base: position 2,127,359 of record JAPXFQ010000556.1, read on the forward strand.
GACTCTGGCCCAGCAAGGGATACTGGCCTCTTCATACAATGTACATTATTGCCATACTACTGCAAATGGAAAATATTGAAATCCATTTATATTTTGTTATGTGGACTGTGTGACTTTGCCTTATACCTTGCAGTGGCTGGTAACACCCTTACACTTTTGGAGCCACCAGACTATGATTCGCCGGTGAGTATTCTTTATTAAATCATAGGCTTTGCATGTTCTGTCAAAAATATAAATACAAGTAATGAATATGGCAGAGGGAAGCCACATCTACAGCAGTGGAGTGCACTTCTGCCGATGATGAGACCGTGTCGCTGGACTCCAGAAGGCTCGAGGTATCATGTCAATTTTGTGGAAATAGACACATTTTTTAAGTTTATAATAGATAAGAAGTCAGGGAAGTGGTACTAATAGAAAATATCATTTGTTAAAGGATCCTGACATTGGGCAGCCTGATAAGCAGCCTGGTAACATAGTGAGTATCACCTAAAGTAAATTTACATTATGCAAAAATTGTGCAATGCTAACTAAAAGGTGTTCACAGAATTCACAAACTGTCAGAAATCTCTACACAACGCATCTTAAGAGACAGATCGAGCTGACAGAAGTCAAGATTGATGTGAGTAAAAGAAAGCTGCAGGACATGGACCTTGAAATGCAAATTAAACGCAAGACACTGAGGAAACTAGAACTGGAAATCCAGAAACTAGAAAGAGAAGTGACTTCAGTTCATACTGTAACCATGACTGTAACACAATGTATTAATCATCATAATTTCTTCTCTCCAAAGCTCCAAGCTGACAAGTGATAACAGCAAAATAATAAAAGAAAAATATTCCAAAACCATTGTGGTCTTGTAAATTTTTTTTATTTATGTCAAGTACACTTTATAGTTATTGATCCAGTGAAGTGGAACTAGAATTTGGGAAGATAACCACAGTGTGTGCTACTGATGCCAAATAAAATGCATGTACACATGAAAAAGTTATATAGCCTACATTATCCTTTATTAAGGGATGGGCTAAATCAAAACTAAATTAACTCAAATAATTTGCAATGTATTGTTCTCTAACAAGTCTACCATTTCTGTTATCTGGAAATATGGCAGCATTGTCCCAATCAACATCCAAAGCAACTCTGGGAGCCCTTTCTTTTCTTAGGCTGGCAATATTGGCTGGCAACAGTCACGTCGCATGCTCTGTCTGGGGAGACCCTCAGGTGGTGCAGGCACTGAAATCGTGATTTCAGGAGGCCAAAGGTCATTTCAATTCGAGCCCTGGTTTTGGCATGGGCATGGTTGTAAGCTTGCTGTGCTGGGGTTTGGGGGTCTGTAAGGGGAGTCATCAGAAATGTCTCACAGGCATAACCTTTGTCCCCCAGCAGCACACCAGAGAACTCACCTGTGAATACAAAAGATAATTCTTACAAGTACTGTACTCTTGATGTTCAAGGTGCTTAAAAAAATGGGGTGGCTTACCTAGAGAGAGTCTCTGGTAAATTCTACTGGCCCGAAAGATTCTGGAGTCATGGACTGAGCCAGGCCACTTTGCCTCTAAATTTGTGATAAGGCAGTCAGCATCACAGATCATCTTTAAAAATATATAGCCTATTAAGATCATTTAATACACAGAATTATTATGTAGCTGACAGTAAACATAACTCATTCTTACCTGAACACTGACACTGTGGAAGGATTTCCTGTTCACATAATCTCCCTCATGTGCCCCTGAGGGGCGTTGGATACGAATATGGGTGCAATCCACTGTACCAATTACATTAGGAAAAGCTGTAACACAAAATAATGAGTGTCATACTGTGCTAATGTAACATTTTGTAGTAATCTGTTATTATTCGTGTTACCTGCAATCTTGTAGAACTCCTCTTTGATGTGGATGAATCTTCTGTGGCCAGGGAAGGTGATAAATATGTGCACAAGAGATTTCAATGCCAGACTTACATTTCTTATTGTGCGACAAATGGTGGCTTTATTGAGGTTTTCTGCATCACCGACAGAATACAGAAACATGCCACTTGCAAAGAATCGCAGTGCTACGCAGACCATCTGTGGGACAGTGAGAGCATGGCTCCGTGCTGCCCTGTGCTGTATGTTTGGACCCAGCAGCCTACACAAATATCTAATGCCATCATTTGAGGATCTGTACCTCTCAGTCAGATATTCGTCTGAAAAGGCCAATGGGTCTGCCCTATCTCGGAAGACTCTTTCATGCCTGAATGCTCGTCTGAGTATTAAAACTTCCTCATCAACTACATCATTCAACAAAGGGCAAGCCATTGTGAATGGTAAACACACAAATCTTTAGTCTATATATACTACATATTGACCTCGTTATGGACTTAATTGAAACCACATTTGCAACTTCATGAGCCATTTCTTATTATCTCATCAACTGCAATAAAATATAATATATTGATATTTTTTTATCATTCAACAGTACATTTCTACTCTATACTTGCATATATAGATATACATAGTCTATATTCTATTTCTCATATTGTATAGTATAGTTCTTTTGCACTGTGTTGGCATTCATTGTGGACAGCAAAGTAATAATTGCTCAGGAAAATCTGCTTTCCTCACTGTGTATGACAATAAACGCTTTAAATCTTGAATAATATATACATTCATCAAACCTCTGACAGTGAAATGAACAGCAGTTTTCAATAATAACTAAAATAACAGTACGCATAATTAGATGAATGACTTTTTTTAAATAATCATATTTTTTTTAATGCAGGACCATGAAATGACCAAAACACATTAATATCTAGTAGGATTTAGGGAGGAACTAGCCGATAAATCACTAGGATTAATCTTAGCCTGGTTGTTAGCCTGCTCCGGAGCAGGCTAGCTGCAAAGTGTAAATCTCCATAGTAACTTAATGTAGATTAATTTAGCCTCCCTTCATGCAACCGAGTCAGGGCTAAATTCAGCCAGGATAACTGGAAAATCCCAGCTTAATCCCTTATCTTGCTTTTGTGCAATACCCCACCGGTCTGGTATCCTGCTCAGGTTTAATGCCCTGTTGGATGGGGAGCATCGATTCCGATCATGCTGCGAGTGACTGAAGATCATCCATGTCCTGGTTTCAACTTTTTATATATATTTTTTAATATAGAAAGAACACTTACATCAGTTCTTTTGTTCTTTTTGTGTCTCTTTTCTTTTTTCTTAAACCCCGTGGCAGATGACATAAGCTACATGCTTGCTCAGTATGAAGGATTACTGAAAGATTGCTGTGGTTGAAGTCTGCATATTCCCCGGGCACAACCTCACGTCAATGACTCAACGCAATCTGTTGAGATTCCTTACATAGAAAACTTTTAACCGATTCAAATGTTTGTATAACTGGATAGAAATTACTTTTCTTGTAAAGGACCTTGAGATGACATCTGTTTTGAGCTGGCGCTATATATAAATAAATGGAATTGAATTTCTAGCTCCTTTGTTGTCAAACGAGGAGGCGTCCCTGCTTACTTTGACAAAAAAAAAATTTTTAGGGAGGAAGGCTCTTTATTATTTGTATTTTTTTTGCTACTTCCTCCATCTCCAAAATTCAACCTGGGAGGCTCAGTAATACTTTGACTTCATTAGAATTCCAATCTTGTGCTCCAGTAAAGAACTTTCAGGAGTCCTTGATGTTAGTTCCCCACTGATACTATATTAACTAGCTGTCATAAATTAATCTTGAGATGATTCATGTGTGCTCTTATCTTCAGCTAATGGTTGCCTTAGGTTTATTGTTATTGATAATCACAGTAATTTTTGTTTGCCATTTCACACAAGCAGCAACCACACCGACAAGAGGTACAGAAGATCCACATATAGCCACTCCAACATGGAAACCGCAGTAAAACAATCCTTTCCTCCTCTTTGGCTTGAAAATTGTTGTTTTTGAACATTTGCAGAAAACACTAGCCACAGACAGAGTTCTTTCTCGTCAAAGTCGCCGTCCAATGACTAAGAACTCAGAAAAATGTTTCATGAGGACTTTACAGGGACAGTCTGACCACAACAGCTGCAGAAAAGGCTTCGCTGTGTACATGAGTAGGAATTTAGGTGAGGAAAGAAAAGGAGGCAACAGGAAGCAGGAGGAGGTTGAGGGTTGCCCACAGTAATTCAAGTTTAAGGCCAAAAACACTTGAAAAGGTCAGTCAGACACAGTTTACATAAAATGACACATACAAAGGACTTGTTTATTCAGCAATTAAATGTGATGAAGAGGCCTGCACAGCAAAAGAAAAAAAAGGCTTTGGTGTGCTGGAAAGCACAAATCTAAAGACTGTTCAGAAAGAAAAGACTGGCAGCCTACAGTATCACACTGAGGCTGGCAGTGATGAGAACTCCAAAAGCCTGGGTTGGGCAAGCTACCACAGAGGTTCTCAGCATCATAAAGGGATACATCAAGACTTTAAGCATAGCTATTGCACTTCAAGCTCTCCCAACACAAAATGACACATTTTAAACTTGTTCACGACTGAAGTCACGATGGTTAAGAAAATCCATGTGATAATTCATAGGAAAAAAGTCATAAAAGTTAAATACGGTGTAAAAAAATATATAGTTTTCCCTTATTCAACTGGGGGAGAGAGATATCCACTGATCAGCTGGAGGTAAAATGAATCACCAATGTTATTCCTGTTCATTGTCTGAGCTAATTAATCGCTAATGAGATATGTCAAATTTCATTTTAGAAACTCATTCACAGACTGTTTGTCCAGGGGATTAAATCATGGCGGCTTGGTCATTCGATAAAGTGAGGGTGGCTGTTCAATTATTTCTGCTCCAGAGGCCCTTCGGAGAGTTGGGATTTACAATAAATGTCAAGAAAAATGAACTCCTTAACTAATGTCAATAAAATACTTTTTCCAATGTCTCAAAATGTTTTCAGTTTACCCGCCTGTTTTAGTAAATGCCGCTGCACACTGTAAATAGTTTCTTAATCCCTAAAATCTCGAAAGTGCATACCAACCCCTTGGATATTTTCACATTTTATCACATTGGCACTACAAACATCAATGTGTTTTTTGGTATTTTATGGGATAGATTTGCCCAGTCTGTGCAAACAACTTTCCTACTACTTTTAGGGGCTGTTTAAACATCGTTTTTCAGCAAAGTGGAGGTTTTTCTCTGCGTTTTGACCTCTCGTTTACATTACAATGGGGAGACGGGGGGTCGAAAAAGCAGCATTTCGAAAACGGCTTCCAGAGTGGAGAAATCTGAAAACGATGGGTGATTTGTTGTCATGTAAATGCAAGCTGGAGACTTTTGAAATCAATGACATCACTACCAGCCGCCTACTGCCTTTTTCGACTTGCGCACTCCGCCTTTCTTCAGAAACCCCCCCAACAATGGCGGATCCAGGTATGCTGTTACTGCTGATGCAGCTTCTGAAGTTACTTTGTCTCTGTAAGCAAAAATTAGAGGTCATGAGGCTTTTATGCGTTTGCCAAGGAAAACACATACTATACGTGCTTCAAATAATCTACAGTTGTATGCGCACAGTTGTATGCGCAGAGGCCGCATTGTTCGTTATCTTGAGATATTTATTTTCTGAATTGTGAAGGGGAAACCTTGGAACACTACATACACATGTCACACTGCCATCTAAAGGCCAGGCATATGAACTACATGGTTTCGCGCGCCCTGTCGTGTAGACGCAATGCGTTTTCCCCTGCATATTCAAACAAACCGGCACAATGTTGGGTAAACAGCCCCTTAGATGCATCCCTTCTCCAACACACCTGAATCAGATGGCTGACTTCCTCAATTATAATGTCACTCAGTTCTGCAGAAACCTTCGAATGAAACATTTGTTTGATTAAGACATTGCTGCAGGAATATACCAGTATAATTAGGATTTGATTACTTTTTCTCTGTCTTTGTGAATGCATCTAGGGCAGGAAGTCAAATTAGAGAAAACTAGCTTAATGTTCCAGCCTAATATTCCTGATAAAAATGTGTCAGATCACTGGGGTGACAGACACCAGTGCAGAGCAGCCATGAGGGACTTTATGCTTTTCTATCAGAATGGCATGAACTTGTAATCAGGAGCTAGACAAGAAGAGTGAAGAGGATGTGCTGGACAAGATAAACAGTGATTGCTAAATACTATTTAAAGGGGGGGTATTCTTCTTCTTCCAGGCAAACAGTACCATTCTATAGCGCACTCAAATAAAATTGTTACTCTAAATCTATTTTAAAATCCTGCATATATCAAAATCCCCCATAAAGAAATTTGCCTTCTCATCATTTACTTATTTGACGCGTTGATATTCGCCTGTGACTGTCTAAAACCCGTCTACCCTTTGTGAAACTCCCCATTCAGTACATCACATACCGGTAAAACCGGCTTTAGTATTTAGGAACAAAAAATTATTACATTGGTGAACAATGGCAACACCGGAGATTCAAAGACCGTACGGAAATGATCCGATATCCGACCCTATAAATTGTGTTTTTGTTTGTTTATGTTTTTATCCTTTGTACCTGCTACCAGTGTTGCAGTGCCAGTGGTGGAAACTATCAAACCTGGTGGTATCAGTTATCGCCACCGCCATTGAAGAACTTCTGCCTTGCCTACTTGGCTTTGTTCCACAGCGCTGCAGGAGGGTCTGGGCTACCAGCCTCTGGAAGGAGAGGAGATCCATCTGCCAGGTTTTCTAGGGACTAAATCAAGGACAAAAAAAGCACGATAGATGCATGAATATGCCATCAATATCATAATTTCTACAGTGTCATGACCCATATGTAGAATGTTCAGTAAAAGCAATATCACACTTGCGTTTGTGTTGTTGGTCTTGATATCACCACTGTAGCGCTTGTAAACCGAAAAGCACTAGCGACGACTTCGAGTCAGACTTCACAAACTCAATTGTGATATTGTGAATTTATTTAGCTAGGAAGAGTATTCTAAAAGGAATAACATGAGCCGCAGTACATCATTTTCAAATCAGTAAATTAGGAGCAATCATGCAAACAGTGTTTTCCTTCAGTTAGCGACATGGTTTGTGTCGCCACTCTCAGAAATAAGCCAATGAAGAAAAAAAATATTTATCCTAGGTACAATTTTTGAGGGGATGGTTACTTTAGAGACTTGAATTATTAAATGATTATAAATATGTTTTGGTGAAAAACCATAAGAAATTTATGAAAATTACCTCCAGGAAGATTTGCATCTGCCATGTCTTCAGCTGGAAGGAGCAGGAAGCAGATGACGTCATATGATAGGAAGCAGTTGAAATTTCTTATTTTTTAAATCTAAACATTTGTGTAAGTTGTCAACAATTGTTATCAGTGGGGCCAGATGGGCTAATGTGTTTGGTAAGAAGGTTGTATTGAGAGCGTGAGAGAAAATTCTCTGCACACATGTTTTGGCCAAACATATTTTAATTAAATGCTTAAATGCATTTTTGGACTCAGTTTCATCTTCATTTTGGAAGATTTGTGTTTATGCCATTATAGCATGTTGGAAGAGGGTACACCCAAAGGTTGCCGTATAGTAGCTCTCAAGGATTGGAGAAGAGCACTCTTGAAGGTTTGCCACAGATTTTCTATTGTGCTAAAATCTGAAACTGGGTCATTCTATATAAACGTACATGAATATACTTTTAACCAGAGTCTGCAATCCGAGGCTCTTATGTCCGTCAACTCCGGGTCTTATAATACCATATAAAATAATGCTCCTTAAATTGTAAAGGCAATAAGAATGGGTGATTTTATTATTCTGTATATTGTTATGCAATATATACATCAAATATGTACAAACCAATGGTTCAAGACTTTTAAAAGTAATTTAATGTCCTTTGGCTTCAAACTATTTGCTTTTTGTTGGGTTATGTATATATTTATTTTCCATATATATGGAAAGGACTCACTCATCTGGGCTCATTTTACAAGTTATTGTTTTCATTTGTAAATGTAATATTTTATTACTTCATGTGGTCTGTGAAACTCGTTCTTATTGCTTTCTTCTTCTTTTAAATTTTCCAGATTTATGAACATCACAACCAATAGTTCTGCTGTGAACAGACAAAGCCCAGGTATGTGCCAAACCTGAAGTTGAGGCATAATCAGACCACTGGGAAGTGGAGTTAGACCTGCACAGGAGATGTATCTTTTTCTCTAGCAAATATAGGAGTCTGATCTTTTAGGTGCCCCCCGGACACTTGGTGCCCAACATGCAGTGCATGGTCTGCGTGAGCTGAGAACTGGGACTGCTGCCATGCTTAAGTGTCTGCTTCTTTCTTTCTGCTGCTGATACAAAATGAAATAAGAAATAATTTAAAGCAGTCATCATATCTGTTGTAAAATCATCCTTGAAGTTAGGTGTAATAATGTTGAAATGTTTTAACCGCAGGCTGTGCATAAAAGTTTGGAGACTGTAGATTGAGGATTGTCTGTCTCATCTGGGCCTGACACAAGCACTGCCAGAGGGTAAGGCTTTAATTAAAAATAAGATGCTATTTTTCCAAAATCTGTTTCTCTTTACACACGTAGAAATATCGTAAAAGGTAACCCACACACACTGACCCACACACTGGAAAATGATTAAAAGTAAAGCTCACATGACAGCAGAGTATTCCCCTAGGTCTACAATGACAAGACAAGAACATTGAATTCCTTAACCATCTGACTGAACATCTGAAGACTTTTTCCACAGAGGACGGTGCAAGTAATTGTTTAACTGGAGCATGTTCACATAGCTTTTCACTCTGTGCTCTTTTTCTATATGTAAATCAAATCCACCAGAGAGAGAAGTTCATGAATACAATCACAGCAACTGGTAAAATTTTGTCTTCACAGCTTCTCCACACTCTTAAGTTTAATTTCTGGCTCATGCAAAACTCTGAATCTGCAATGGCGCTCTTCGACTTTGATCCTTCATGTCCTCTACAGTACTGCTGAGCCCACATGTTCTCGGCCTTCTGAGTTTAATAACAGTTCTCCAAAGGAGAGTTTCAATGCCAGCCAACTTCTTCGCCCAACTCTGGGGGTATCACAATTTTTGCCCCTAAAAGCACTGAGACTTGATGAGGTTATGGGCCAAACAATATCTATATTACCCATTTTACCTCTGCCAAGCTGGTGATGTTTTCCCTCTGTCTGTCTGTCTGTCTGTCTGTCTGTCAGCAAACATATCTCAACAAAATACACCTTCAACTTTTGTTCAAGGTGGATTTTGATAAAATGTTCACACTGCAAAAACTGTCCATCTAATCAATTCAAAAATCTTGTTTCCAGCTAAAAAGTATTTTTGATCTTGTTTTGAGACTTATATACTAAGCAAGGGCAGACATTGTTGATTATTAAACTTTGTATATATATATATATATATATATATATATATATATATTATTTTGAGATTTCTTACTAAGTGCAAATTGTCTTACTTCATTTTCAGACTATTACACTTAATATGAGAAGCTTTAGACCAGAATCAAGTATTTTGAGGGTTTGTGTAGTCTAAAGCTTCTTAAATTAAGTGAAATAATCTGCCAATGAAATTACTATTTACACAAGGTAAGAATTCTCAAAATAAGATATATATACTCAAAATAAGCAACAACAACAAAAAAAAATGTAACATCGTCTGCTCTGGCTTAGTATATAAGTCCCAAAACAAGATCAAAAATACTTTTTAGCTCGAAACAATATTTTTTGACATGGATAGATAGTGCAGCCAATGTCTGCAATGGGAAAGGTGAATTTGGAGGTGACTGGAAAGCTGCAATTACTGAAAACAAAAACAAAAAAACATGATTTTCTTGACAAAGTATACTCGGCTAATAATTTAAGAAGTGTGAATCTAAAAAATTAAAAATCAGAATTAGGTTTCAACATGGGGGATACTGAGCTGCCTTTTCTACCTGCACTTTTCTATTTGAAAGATGTTTTGATGTCCATAAATTTGAAAAAAAACAAAGTCCTGTTATACTGAAATACCCTCAGGGATGGATATTGTTTTGCAAACCTGTGCACTTAGATAAATATTATTCATGAGAAAATGTAAGTATGTCCTCAATTCATCACACTGTATATTTTAACGAGCACATTTCTTTAAATCCTGTCTTTTAGTGCTACAAACCCTTTATCACTACTACCCTTTTTACTTGAATGCATTTCTCACAAGAACTGGTTTCCTGAAATCAGAGTCATTTAATGGGGTGATTAGGTCTACTTTGTTTTTCAAAGCATACATCCGTCTTGATCAAAGTGTTGACAAAGCATAGTTTCTTTAAGAAGATTCATCACAAAGTCTGACTGCAAGTTATTAGAACACTACATACGTAAATGGTTAGATACTTTCCTGTACCTCCATATTCTGAGCGGTCTGTCTGGTGTCCATCAGTAATGCTTTGTATTCTTCTTCATCCATCTTCCACAAGGATCCCACCTGTGATGCTGCAAGCATACAGCCCCTTTCATAAAAGCTAGATGTGTATAGTGCATAATTAAAAATTTTCCTGTCTCCTAATGTATGTGAGCTGCAGACCTCTGCAGCTTCTCCTGAGTTTTTTGGGAACTTCTTCAACACTTTTGTGCAAACATTTAAAGGGACTAGATCATGCTATTTTACAGCTTTCAACTTCTGTGATAGACATATATATGATAAAATGTTACTGTTGGTGTTATACAGTATTAATTTGTCCTAACATTTAACTTGTATCCTGTAGGTAATGTTGGACCACGAAGTAAAATGAATCGTTTCTCTATAATCCTGCCTCCTGCGTAATTAGCCTAATTCCGACTGCATGCTTATCATTTGTTTTTAGTTTTTACACAATATCCCCAGGCATATCGTTTAACCATATGTGTGCCTTTAAATAGAAACACAGCCCAGAAACGACAAAAGTATTGTAGGTCCTAATGCTTCACTATGGAGCGAGACGGTCATAATGTCAGTCTGTTTGCTTCCTACAAATTCTAATTGTTCATTCTAATTGTTCATTTGTGGTAGGGGGAGGGGGCCAAGCAGCACTGAGTGACAGGTTAATTGGTGTGCTCAATCAGCACTATGAAAGTCGGCATCTGCTGACTTTCCTTTGTAATTTTATGTGTGACACAACGATGCAGCTAACTTACTATTGTTCCCATCAGTTGCTTCCACTCAAGAAGCCAACAGTTCAACTGTGGAATATTTAATAGAGGAAATTTAATGACATGGTGCACAGGTGGCATCCTATCAGAGTGTCGCACTGGAACTCACTAAACTCCTAAGTATCTTTCACGATGATAAAAGTAGTCTGCATGCATTGCTGCTGAAATATCATAACTCACTAATTTAGAGGAATGAAATAATACTTTTGCAAATATCTGTGAATTCTTTCTCTCTTCGCTGCCTCGCTAATGCTGTAATTGGTAACAAAGATTACTGCCATCTTCTCACACAGTTTTGTTTCAGTCAAAAATATCCTATTTGTTGGACTTGTCTTTTGCTAAATCCTTCATTTTTGTAATAATACCATGATTGAAATCAAACATCACAGTTCATGTTCAGACTGTTATTTTCACTTAGCTATAGTAACGCTTTGAAAATCCATCAACAAAGGCCAAAACTTTAATAACACATCTTGATCATGACTACTTAAAATGTGAATAGAGAAATTTTTTCACCTCATTACATCACTTAATGGGAGAAAACAAGCACTGCTCATCCAGCTGAACATATTATCCCTACAATGTATCATGGTGGTGGATGCTTTTCTTCAGTCATGGTTGATGGAAGGATGGATAGAACTATATACAGGGAAATATTGGAAGGGGCTGCAGAGCTTGGGCTATTTTGCATAGAAGATTGGGAAAATGATTCGATCTGAAGTGCAGATTTGAGTGAAACATCCCATAAAAGAGTTGGAGGAGTAATTACAGGAAATATTGTTTTATGAAGTAATAATTTATAAAAGCAGAAAACAAATGCATGTCACTCTTTTCAGAGTTGTAAAATTTTAGCAATTCCCCAGTCATTTTCCTTCTGTTTTACAATTATGTGCTATTTTGTGTTAGTCCTTCAATTCTATTTTGAACACACCAGAGCCAACCGTACAGAACGTTTTCATCTGTTGCAACATCGCCTAGATTTTGGACAAAACACAGAGCCCCGGCTGTAAAAGGAAGTAATCCTATGATGCATTTTTGCTTCAGCAGAAAAAGGAGGACTTCGTGAAACGTTGTCGCCCCTATGATTTTATTCTTCGTCTCTAAGGCTACGTCCACACTAAGCCGATAAGGTTATACGGGGAGTTAGACGCCTAATGTTATCCACTCAACACGAGCATTTACGCCCCGTTTAAGGTCCGTTTAAGGTCCCATTATTGCGCAATCCCATACCGACCTGTGCAAATACTGGGAATGCGCGAAAAGACGCGTATAATCTACGTGACGCCAGCGCCTACATGATATATACAAGAAGCTCTACAGCACAGTACATATCTGCTTGTCCCGTTAACCGAAGAGAACATTAACTGCTCAGAAGAAGAGAGAGTTTTGGTGTGGACAGACGACGAGATCGATTTATTACTCTTCGCTGTTGTCTTTGTCTGTAGTGTCGTATTGTTATTGACGCAGCATTCATTGACGCCACTTCCTTTCATTATCCGGGGAAGCTGTCCACACTAGCTCGTTTAGCCGTTGAATTTAGATTTACAGGCGTCACTCCATGCTTCCTCTTAGTTTGGGGGAAACCACAAAGGAGAGGTGCACGCTTTAAACTTCCTTGTTGGTGAGAGGGGAGTGGGCTTCTGGAAGAAGGCTTTTGGATACAATATACCACACTACAGTCTGTAAAGTCTGCTGATCTATCAGGTAAACTGTATCTGACCCATGAAATAAGTCCTAACTGGCTTGTTCAAAACCCTGTAGAAAAATCTTTGAATTAAAGGAGTCTACTAGAGAGGGAGAGAACCCTGATGACATGTAGCCGCATGCTACAGGAGCTGAGAGTAGCATGACCCGACGCAGGCGAGCTGAGGTTGATTTAAGGATTGTTTTAATTGTCTATTTTACTGTGTGTTTGCCACCTATCTATTGTTTCACAACACAGGACATGAAACGGCCTAGAAAATAAGCCTGCTGCTTTGATTTAAATTTGAATTTGGTCAAGTGGAAAAAAAATCAATTTTATGAAATTTCACTTTTTATTGACATCCCCCTCTTCTAACAAACTTAAACATTCAGTCACAAAAAATACTAGTTAATAGAAGAGGAAGAGGCTCAGTATTGGGCCTCCAGTGCAGCTCACTTTCATGTTGTTGCGCTGAATTAGAACACATTCCAAATTTGTTGGGTATGACACCAAAGCTCCAAAGTGGTTCTGCTCTAGGAATCCTTTTTTCCCCTTTGACTGTTCTTGTCTGACCATTAAGTCAATTCATTGGTTGCCAGGTTTAGTGCTGAACCTGTGATAGATGGCAGGTAATGTTATCCACCTTGACATTCTCCCAGTATAAGCTGGCTCTGTTTTCCCCCCCTACATAATCAAACTAAGGAGCTGTAATGACCTAGAAGAGGTATATTTCTACTTAAGAAAAGCAAGTATATTAAACATGGGAGATGTACGGTGAAAAAAAAGTGTTTATTGAGGATTCTCATCTCTTTTTTTACGCTGTATTCTTTCATTGTTATTGGGTGTCCATTTATGTTGTTTTGGGCAAACTGTATCTTTTACCACTGATGAGCCCCTCTTTTTTTCTCAAAATGGTATCAAGAATAAAAGAAATACAATTGCTAATACCTTATCAAATGTCCTTGGAAGGGAGAGAGAAAAGAAAATTTCCCATTTCGTGTGGGCAACATTAGTCCAGCACCCAACCCCCCGGTGGACAGATGGAGTAGAAGGGGTTTTGCAATAAAAGATCCTGTTTTTTTGTTAGGACATGAAAGATAGACAATGCTGGTACTGTGCTGAGAGTAGGAGTCATGCTGAGACTGGAACCAGAAGACTGCCAGAGCTTTTCACAATTATGCAGTTCTTTTGTTGGGGTTCTTTTTCTACAAACATGGCCTGCCTCCTCAGTTTTTCTCTTTTAACTTCTTTCATTCTCTTCAAGGCCTCCCTTTTGACAAATGCGTTTTCACGCTGCTCCTCTGTATTGCCGAGTTTTATAACCTAACCTAGTCAAACCAGTTTGACTACAACACTTTTGTGGGCACTTCACACTACTTTGTTGTATTATATTTATTAAACTTTGTCGTCAACTTAGGCTTTTTTATATAAACTTTAAGTTATCCTTCACTGGTGTTTTTGTTAATATTCTATGTTCTCTGGTATGAAAGAATGCTGTCTGATTCAGTTTCTGTCAAAAAAAAATCCCAGTCCATTTCAATTTATGCCAGTTCAGTGTGGGAGTGGCCGTGGAGACTCAACAAGATGTGGGGGGTTTGCTCAGTAAGATTAATAATATGCATGTTTATGTCCTCTTACTGGCTAACTGCAAAACTACTCTTACACTGTCTCTGTTTACTAAAAATCAGTAACATGAGACAATGAACGTATGAATGTATCATGAACCACTGTCCAATCCATCATGTGTGGCGACCATGGCTAGGGAGTTGGGAGTTAATCCTGTAATCGGAAAGTTGCCGCCTCCGTCTCTGTCGTGGGCAACACACTTCACTCGTTGCCTACTGGTGGTGGCCAGAGGGCCCGGTGGTGCCAGTGTCCGGGCCCGGCGAGTGTGGCTACAATGTAGCTTGCCATCACCAGTGTGTGAATGTGTAAAGCTCTTACAGGCCATTTACTATTAAAATATATATGGCACAACTGGTAGCCTGCTAAAAAATGGCTATGGAAATGAGCTCACATGCTGAGGAAAGATGATTAATTAGGCAAGAAGCCAAGCGACCTAACTCTGGAGGAAGAAGGCTCCTTTTGCAGTTTTCCATGTGTTATATAGGGGACGGTTGATAGGAAGGTGTAAGGAGCTAAATGTAGGGAAATCCTGGATGTAAAATGTTCCCCTTCCAGCAGTACAAGGACTCTAAGCACAACACCTGGAATACAAATTAATGATTAAGATAAAGGGTGTCAAAGGCATTATTTCCACCGAATGGAACAGAGCGGCTCGGCGTGGCTCTGTGTTGTCTGGTCCAGAATGCCTTCTAGTCTGTTTCCATTGTATAAGCGGTCAAACCGGTCCATTAATGCTCTCCCTTCAGTCGTAGGTCCATAGGAAAATGTTCAGATTGGGTCTTGGACCAGACTGGATCGGACCAAGCCGCACCGTTCAGCCCAGTGCTAAGCGGAAAGTGGCTAAAGGTGTCAAAGCCCTAGAAGACTGGAGTTTGACTAATCGCATGCCTTAGGCCAGCTCACTTGAAAGCGCAACCTATTGTTTTTAAAATGTAAATATAACTTAGCTTAACTGTTTAGTATTCAATATCACACTGTTTGTCAAAGCCTTTGTTTAGACTATTTTTCTAAAATGTATCTAGTTCAGGGGCGGACTGGGACAATAATTCAGGCCGGGAATTTTGATACATTACCAGGCCACCACCACCAGATTAACGCAAAATGCCAAAACTGTGTTAGGTAGGTGCTGGAAAAGTGTAAAAAAATAAGACAAAAGCTACACATGCGCCCACTTACAGCTTGTTCTGTTTATCCCTTCTGCACAATCTATATATTTCTGTTCTGCAATAACTTGTACTAGTGATGGTAAATTTGATTATTTTTACTGAATCGAGTCTGAATGAGTCACTCACTAAAATGAATCTGTTTTTTTGAGTCATTTTGAGTCACTGAGTCAGCTGCCCAGAGAGTGCAAAAAAATTCACATTTTCACTCACACTTAATTTGCTTCTCATTTTAGGTTAATCCTGCTACTAGGAGGAGTGAATAAAAAAAAAGAATTATCTTATAGAGCAAAAAATTACGATTTCTACAGGGAACATTTATTTTCCTTTCAGTAGAATATTAATACAATTTCTGACCAATAGAAAATGAAAAGTGTATCAACAAAATAAAATTCCAAAATATAAACTAAAAAAATAAAGTTAGTTGCCAACCAAAAAGAAGGAGAAGAAGAAAAAACTGCGAGCCGGAGGGGGTGAGTTGTTTCATTTTGTTCAGCTCGTGAGCTGTGAGCTGGGTGGGATGGAACGATTCATTCACGCTTTGACTCACCACTGGACTTTGCAAGCTAGCTCCATTTAGCTCTTGGAAAGGAAGGGGTGAGTAACTCAGTGGGCTGTTAGCATGTTAGCCGAGCAATGCTGCTGTGAACTAATGTGCTATTCTCGTGATGTGAGTTTTGTACGCAGAAATTTTTTTTTTCTCCCGAGAATTTAATTAAAAACTACTAATGAAATATTAACTGGAATGAGTCAGTAAATGAGTCAATTGTGGTAGAGAATCATGATTCACGAGTCAGTAAAGTGATTTTCTAGTTTTGAACGATTCGTTCATGACTCGCATATCACTGACCTGTACTCAGCTTGCATAAGCTGAAATACTACTTCATCTACTACTACACTGTGTTTACTGTGGAGCCTTCACATTTACCATCCTTCCTGTTTGGTTAGTACTTCAGTTGTACCTGAAAGATTCTGTTGTGATTCTTCACTACTGCTGCTCTCCACCACTGCTGTGACCACAGGAACTCTTGCTGCACTTGTGCTGCTGCCAGTGCTGATGCTGCTCCCTTCTCCATCTTTGTAAAAACAAATCCAAAACCCACTCATAATATCCTAGCTTTTCAGAATCAGTAATAGGCATTTTTTAATGCATTAGGTATGTTCGTATAACAACAGATGTCCTCAGTCTTAATTAGATTTTGCCTGGTTAAATTCAGGTTAAATAAAATAATACTATACAATGATTTCTATATGTTTTATGTATTTTCTTGTGTCTATCTAGTTGACCATATTCTAAAATTTGTAATATTCTGTTAGGAGAGACCAGGGCTGGTAGTCCCAACATTGGTTGGTCGTCACATTAATTACAGCCACTGGCACTGGGGTTTAATTTTGATATTAAACATTTTGTTTATTATTAATTTGACATAATTTATCTATGAACATGCAACATAGCGATAAAGATACATTTAGTGTTTTTTGGGGTTCTGAATAATTTTTCATGTTGGTGTTATTTTGGTATTAAATATTTGTCAGTCATCTTTAAAAACAAATTAAATAAAAAACAAAAATGAGACCCATTATTTGAGGTAACATAGCTAAAACCATGCGTTTGCCAACTAACTTTTTCGTCAACGAGTCACATGGGGCTGGTTGTCACATATGACTCTGCTTTTTGTGCTTTGAGATAAGTCTAATAGTTGTAATGATAGTTCAGAAAATTGACCGGGGAAATATTTCAAAGGCACAATAAATACATTCACATGCATTTTGAACATTAGGAACTAAGTTGGGTGATTTTTTTCTGTGTTTATAATAACAAAACATATTTTCTTTCTCCAAAGCTTTACTTTTGGCAGTATATATTTCATATGATACATATTTAATAGATTAGTTTGCTAAACTCATGGGCTAAACACAAGGAAGATTATTATTTATTCCTTAACCAAATCTAATTTTATAGTTTTAATAATAACTTACAAAATTTAATAACATCTTAATTTTGAAACAAAACCTAATTGAAATTAATTTAGAAAACAAACCCCAACAAGAGTCAGGTTGTCACAGTGGGTCAGAGTTTCTTTAACAATTTATAAACGTTTATCACGATAAATTGTAAGTAAAAGGAGAAAAAAAAAAAAAGTGTGTGTTAAATTCAAGCCAAAATCCTAGACTTTTCATTTAATCTACTAATGTATCTTTGGAGGATGAGGTATTGACAGCAGTGCATAAAGTGAGAGAACCAGCAGCCCTAGTCTCCAATACTATTGTTTTAATACGTTAATTACCCTCAGTCCATCAGCAAAACCTCCTCATTAAGCTAGTGGTCATGGTGTGTGAATCTGCTGTAACCAATACTGTTAAATGACTCACCTGTTCCCTTAATGACAAACTTGTCAGTTAATTTAAAGCATTTTCCCGCGCCAAGTGCTTTCTTCTTTTTCATCCCCTCCCTCTCTGTTCCTCCTATTGTCTTAAGCTCTCGCTCTCGTTCCGTTTTTCATCTGCTCTAGACCGAAAGGTGCAAGAAAGAGGCGTGTCTACTGCACTTTGACAGACATCCTGACCTCACATGAAAAGAGGAGGGTCCATGTGTCTGCAGCGCTTTGACAGACAGCCTCACAGAAATACAGGAGAGATAGTGAATATAGGCGAAGCAGGTGCGTCCTGTGCCCAAGGAGCTGCGCCACAGAAGTTTAATTAAGAATCAAGCTTCACCTGACCATCGGTCCAATCACGGAGCGGGCCAGTACAGCAGGCAGGCCACCGGGAAAAGTCCCGCCTTTCCCGATTGTCAGTCCGGGCCTGATCTAGTTAGTTGCAAGTAATGGTTGCCTTATAATATATAGATTTATTTCAACATAAGTGCACATCTCCAAAATTTTTCTTTACAACCCATCCTTTTCAACCATATCAGAATTTAGATTTTGCTCAAATGAGTGTTTACAGATATCCTAACCCTCACAAATTAAGCAAACGAATAAAAAAGTTAGAAGAACTTTAAAATAAAGGATTAGAGTAAAATAAAACGTGTTACACTTACTATTAACACAGTCACTTTTTCCTCTGCAAGGAAAGAAAAGCAAATTTCCAACATTTTTCTTCAGAATGTCCATTTAAATAAGAATCCCCCTTTTATTGGAAAGTTTCTTCTAGTTTGTTTCTTTCCCATAATTTTTTTTCATCTTAGTATCCTTAGTATCCCATACTATTTGAAATAAACCTACATCGAAAAGCACCCGAGAAGTGCAAACAACCTTATCCTTCTATATAATATATATATATATATATATATATATAATATATATATATATATATATATATATATATATATATATATATATATATATATAAAGTCTAGTATTACTCGGCACTTAGACATCACTTCTGAATACAAGAAGCCAGACAAGATATGTGTAAAGAAAATCAAAGAAGAAAAGAAAAAAGAATGCACCACATACTTTGTGCAGGCAACCTTGCCTTTTATTATCAAAATTCTCAGTGGATAACATGCCTTCTGTGACTAAGTACCCTACATAGAAGAAAGCAATTCAAAAGAAACAAGACTCTGTCTTTAGAACACCTCTGGGCCGTTGTAGATTCCAGTTTGATCACAACAGTGACCATTCCTATATGGAGGTATTTGTTTCATATAAAGAAAGGGTTCTCTAAGGATTCCTCAGTGAGAGAAGGACTGAAATACCTTCTGCAACATACATATTAAGATAGAGCTTATTGTGCTGTCAGAAGCATTTGAAGTGCTAATGAAAAAGAAGGTATGCATAAAATGCTGCACATAATTGTAGAAGCAGTCAGCTGTGGAAAATGCTAGCCTTTAAAGTGAAGAGGGCATTTTTTATTTAACATAGTCAGATGGACAGCAGAGGAGACCGAGGCAAGGCCAGCCACTTTTTACTTTAAGATGCATCAGAAAGCAGTCATTCCGTCCTATATCCAGCGCTAAAAATTTGAGCAGCTCTTCCTACTGTAGAAAGGAATGTAGAGAGGAATGTTGATTTAAGGGAGATTTATTAATGCCTAATTTGAAAAACATTGAATAATTTGATATAAATATAAGCATAATTAAAGCACTGAAACTAATGATTTCCAGGGCCTTAGACAAAAAAGTCATACTCCATGAAATTTTGCACCTAACTAATACAGACCTAATATATGTTATCAAGATTTTGTGTTATACTGTACACCAACTCAAAGTACTGTATAAATGAGAAGTGGAAGAAAATGAAGTAGGGTTTTATTATTATTATTTTTTATT
The DNA here is from genome assembly GCA_028564705.1 of Apricaphanius iberus. Classification (NCBI taxonomy): domain Eukaryota; kingdom Metazoa; phylum Chordata; class Actinopteri; order Cyprinodontiformes; family Aphaniidae; genus Apricaphanius; species Apricaphanius iberus. The sequence continues at coordinate 2,147,227 of JAPXFQ010000556.1, forward strand.
TAAAAAAAATGAAAATTTAGCGGTGCATACAATTTGTATTTAATATATGGTCATTGCAATATCTGTCTGTGCAATAAAAATAACAAAAAAAGGCTGTTTGGACTACAGTAACTGTAGGCTATTTAAAGGAGTCTTATTGTAGTTATAGGAAAAATTAACTCAGGGTTCTAAAACTAAGGTGAGATAGAATTATTGAAAGCATTTTAGATTATTTATTACAAAAATTTGTTCTGGCCAGAAACAGAGAGAATAGGCTTACCCCATACATTCCCTAACTCACCCACCCTAAGTTACACCTTAAATACATAAACATGAGGAAAATGTGCATTTATTGAACCTGATATCATAAATTGGGTATATGTCCGTCTGTTTGTCTGTCTGTTAGCAGGATAATTTAAAATGTTATTGACTGATTTCCATGAAATTCCACTGAATTGTCCACAATGGGAACAGGACCAACTGATTAAATTTTGGGGTTGATCCGACATAAAGTGCATATCCAGCAACCGAGCGGCCATGACAACCTCCACTCCTCTCCCATGTCAGCGAGCTCGCAAGCAGCGCAGCAACAGCACGAACACAGCTGTGTGTCTCATTCAGATATTTTATTACCTCTGCCAAAGATGCATAGCGAGACAAAATAAATCATGAAAAATTAATAAATTAACTAGAGCTGTGTGTGAGGGACAGAGGAGTGTTGTCAGACTGAGGGAAGCCGATGAGCCTCTCTCTGTGTTGACATTTCCCCCGTTATTTTGATTACAGATTTTTGAAAATTCTCTTCTTTGTGGTCATATTGGACACTTTTAGAGACTGTGCTGTAGCACATAGAACTGGAAAACAACATTGGGATAGTGGTGGGGTGAGTGGCCCTGCCAGGCCAGTGCTCTCTGAGTGCTTTTCTAGTGGTATTTCTTTACAATCTTGTGCTCTGCCACTGCAAATATGCATTCATATACTGCCCCACTATGTCAACATTTTGTTTTGATGGAATTACAGCTGCAATTACAGTAGAAATAATCTTTTGGAGTTGAATATTCAATCCAATAGCTTTGCACTCATACACTCTGAAACCTTTACCACACAAAAATTTCTGCTCACTAGCTCATGCTCAGGCAGGTTGGAGGGAGATCATCTGAACATTAAAAGTCTTGTCACAGATTTGCAAAGGGACTTAGGTCTGGATTTTAATCTCAGATGTTCTACTAAACCTAAGTCTTTCGCAGCCTGTAACACGTTTCCTCTCAGGATTGCCCTGTATTCAGCTCCATCCGTTTCCCATCATCTCTTACTGTCTTAACGTTCTCTGCTGTTTTAAACTACCCTCCGACAATCATTTACAATAATTCAAAATCGCCCAGATTCATGACTACTGAAAGAAAACCAAAGCACAGTTTGTGAGACTGTACTCTCAGCATTCCCTTTCACTCTGTACACTTCAGACTCCCAGTAAAATACAGAGACCAGTCATCTGCAGAAATACTCAAAATACTGAAGTTGTTGGGTATGTCAGAGATGGACAAGAAAACTAGTACAAAGAGCTATGTGGAAACAATCTTCTTACCTTGAATGTGAACAACAAAAGAGATGATTGTAGGCTTCGAGGTTAAGTCGAACACTGTTTCCATCATGGTACCAGAAGTGGAGGTGATTGAGGAGTATAAGAACCTCAATGTTCACTTGGATAACTGACTGGACTGGAGACTCAACAGTGAAGCAGCCTACTACAAGAAGGGACAGAGCAGAATGTACATCATAAGGAAGATCAGGTCCTTCAAGATCAAGATCCTTCAAGGTTTGCTGCAAGATGCTGCCAATCTTTTAAGTCTGTTGTGGAGAGTGAAATCTCTTCGGCTATCATCTGTTGGAGTGGCAGCATCAAAGTGAGGGACTTAAAAAGTCTCAGAAGCCTGATAAAGAAGGCTGGTTCCGTTCTGGGAATTATAGTACAACCACAGGAGATGATGGTGCAAAGAAGGATTGTTCATAAAATAAAAAACATTATCGACAACCCTGAGCATCCTCTTGAGACTATCGAGCAACAACAAACTGTTTGCTGTCAAAACCTCCTTTAGATTTGCTGTACTACAGGTAGCTGCAGAAGATCCTTCTGGAACACAGCCATTAGCGTTTAAGATACCTTGAAGAAACTTTAATAGTATGAGTTACTTACAACATCTAATTTCCACTTTGAGTTCAGTTAAGTATTTTTGAATTTGAACTAAATCAAATTTGAATTATCTGCTTTTATCACCACCCTAGTTAATTATAAATACCTTTTTCCAGTTTTTTGCATGTAGTAAAAAAAGTTCTGTTTTGATGGGCTAAACTGTGCTCAGGAGATGTTATGCCTTAGAATAGTGTTTTATAAATTAGCTAGGCTTTGAACTTCTTAACTTTATTTCAGTCTGTTCTGCTGTGCTCTTTGTCTTGTTTGTTCCTTATGTACTCTACCAAATCTCTAAAGCTTTCTTGGAACATTTATATTTATAATGAGAATAAATTACACCCAGGCTAACTTTGTCTACAAATTACGTAACTTCGGAAGCTTGTAGCACTGGCTTTGTTCAGGGATTTAGATCAAAAGTAGTTGAAATGCTATGAATGTCAAACGCGTCGTATTTTCATCCCAAAAACCTTTAAAAACCATAGTGTAGTTTTTACTCCAGTTAACAGTTTTACATAATACTGGACTATCTAATAAAATCCTAATAAAACATAATGAACTTTAAAGGTGTAAAGTGAGAAAAATGGCGAAATTAGAGAGAGATTCATTATTTTACAACAGACTCAGCATAGTTTTCTTTTAGAATTAGAAAGGGTAATCTTTAATCAGGGTAGTTTAAAAAAATCCCATTGGTGAGCAGTTTCACACTGCTGTATATTCTAAAAGTAATAGGCCGTTGTTTCAAGTAAAAAATAATCTGAGTAAACAAAACTGCCCTCAAAGAAAATGTTGATTTAAATAAGAAGTGAAGCAGCTGTCTTTGTGAATTTACTTTATTGTTACTGAATACTACATGAAAAGAGCTCAAGGGATGTGAACTGTTTTCATGAGAGAGTCTGAAAAAATAAGATAAAGGTTCAGGATAAAAAGAAGGTTTTAGAGTGAACTACAGCTAACTTCCAATCTAATCAAGACTTTAAAAGCATTAATTTTTACCTATGTCCTTGGCTAAGGAATGTATTCAGCCTTTGAGAAGCCTCGGGTCATGAATATTGAATTCAACTTGACCTCAAACACATTATTTATATAGGTATTCATCATCCAAAGTAACCTCTCCTTGAGCTGAGCAGCTGCCTTTTGTAAATTAAGTAATTTGTTCAGTCAATGTTGTATAAATATAAGTGTGTCATAAATATCTGACATCATGTTATAAATGTAAACCCAACTAACTAATTCAGGGGAAACTAAATAAAAGAGGCACATAGCCCTAATCTGGAGTCATTTTTCAGAAACTGTCAACTCTTTTATTTACTCCAGGAGTTTGCTTCTGTTTTTGTCTGGTGTTCACATCCCACCACAAAACTGCACATCAGAAGCTGATAAACAGCTTGCTGAGCTGATAGCAGAAGTGGATAGGAAGATCTCACATTTTTCTTGGGAATTTTAACAGATCAAACCTCTTAAATGAATTACCATAATGCAAATTCTTTTTTTTTCAATTCCGTTAATTTATATTAACAACCGCTGTAATCTCAAGGCACTTTAGAAAAAAATCATTGCAATTCAGTCATACATACATTCCAATCTTCTTAAAATGTTTCTATTTAGCAAACGGCCTGCATTCGAATAGCTCTTTTTCAGTCAGGGAGAACCACGACACGCTTCACATTATATTCAATTCAATTCAAAAATACTTTATTGATCCCAGAGGGAAATTAAGTGTTGTTGTAGCTCATTACTAATTAATTTTTAAAGGAGTTGTTGTAGACCATGATGGCCGTGGGGAGAAAGGATTTCCGACATAAGATATTCTGTTGCTGTAGGATAGTGTTATGCAGAAGATGCTCAGGGTTTTCCATAATCATTTTAATTTTATGAAGAATCCTTCTTTGCATCATTATCTCCAGTTGTTCCACAGTCATCCCCACAACAGAACCAGCACCCTTCATCTGGTTGTTGATACTTTTTAAGTCTGTGGCTCTGATGCCGTTACCCCAACAGATGATGAACGAAGAGATAACACTCTCCACAACAGACCTGTAGAAGATATGCAGCATTTTGCTACATACCTTGAAGGTACGGTATGCTCTGTCCCTTCTTGTAGACAGCTTCACTGTTGATTCTCCAGTCCAGTCTGCTGTCCAGGTGAACTCCGAGTTATTTGTACTCCTCAACCATCTCCACTTCATCTCCCATGATGGAGACAGTCTTTGACTTATCCCTGTTTCTTCCGAAATCTACAGTCATCTCCTTTGTTTTAACATTTAAGGTAAGATGATTGTTTCCACACCATGCCACAAAGTGTTCCACCAGCTCTCTGTATTAAGCTTCCTCTCCATCTCACATTCAGTCCTTCAACCAGTCACATGCACATTCACATGCTGAAAGTTGCAGACTATTACAGTATAGTCACAGCTGCTCTAGGGAACACAGACAGAGGTGAGGCCACCAGGCCCTCTAACCATCACCAGCAGACAAGCGGGATGAAGTATCTCGCACAAGGACACAATAAAAGAGACGGACAGCGAGTGGATTTGAACCAGCAAACCACCCAGGGCGGGAGGAATTCATACCACCTGAGGCACGGTCCTGTGTTCATGTTATTACTGGGCTCTTCCAGCGGAGTTTCAGGCCTCCTGCGTGAGGGCAGCCACTTCCCTCACACTGTGATCCTCACACACAGCTATGGTTAATTTTTTGAATTTGGATTTGAAAACATAACCTCCTTGGCAGAGATAGTAAAATGTATCATAATGAGACACACGGCAGCGTTTGTGCTGTTGCTGTGCCTCTTGTGAGCTATCTGAAATGGGAGAGTACTGAAAATTAGCACTGCTAATCAGTGGGTAGGATCTCTAATGAATGATAGAGCCGGATTATTGGGAGCTTTATATGCAAGAAGGTGGATCTTAAATTCTATTCTAGATTTAACAGGTAGCCAATGAAGAGAAGCTTAAACCGGAGAAATGTGATGTCTCTTTTTCACATTCTTAAAACTCTAGCTGCGGTTTTTTGGATATACTGAAGCTCCCCTCTCTGTTACATTCCGACCAATCACCTTTCAGCCCAAATGACTTGAAGGTGATATGGGGCTTTTATAGAATCCCCGCCCCAGTGTTCAGTATATTGCAGCCCTAAAAGGTTTTATTCCACCATTTAACTCATTTAGCTCTATCCATCTTCTACTCAACTCTGAAAAGCGACCCTGTCCCTGCTGAAGAAAAGTGTAGTGTTACTTAGACTTGCAGTGTCTTACTCTGGATTTTATTCTGGGGTGTCATCCCAAAAGAGACTGAATACATTTTGACAGCCGTGTATCTTTTTTTCTTTCAATTCCTATTGACCAAGTCTGAAAACGTCAAAATACTTTTTCAAGGTGCTATTGTTCTCTCAGTGACTTCATAATATAGGGAAACAAATGTTAGTTTAGAGCTAAAGGCTCATTAGAGCTGGATACAAGACTAAACAAGACTTCTGTTATCTCCAATTCCTGTTTGATTAAGATAGTTAATTACAGTGAATACTGTGGTTGTCCACATTTTATAACAATGACTCTTCCGTTTTACAGCTCATGCTGTAAAAATAGAATGTGCTAGGTGGATTTTGCCAAGAGAAACCCCTGCACATGTAATTAGAAAACGGGTAAAACCTTAGTAGGACTAATTAGTTAATGGCTGGGTTCACAAGCAGCCAATAAAATAAATACATAAAATAAAATAAAATTCAGTTTATTGCTCATTTGATAGGTTTAAATTCAGGGAAAAAAAATCTGAGGCATCAAAGAAAACTTTGTGTGCTAAATAAGGAACAGACCAAATCCAATAATAACCAAAACCAAAACTATGGACTTTTATTTTTTGCTAAAGAATTCTTCCAGAATAAAGATACATTATTTCACATAAGTTTTGTTTTCGTACCATGCCTTCATCAATTTTTTTTACAGAAATCCTAGATCTTATCACGATAGTAAATGTTTCAGGAGAGAAAACCAAATATTATTCTTTCCAGCAAACTTTTCAGCTCATTCTGTAGATATCAAGGCATTCTAGGGCTGAAAGGGCTGTACAGGTGAAACAAAAAAGATTAGAACATCGTGCAAAAGTTTATTTATTGCGGTAATACAACTTAAGATGTGAAACAAACATATGATAAAGAGTCATTACATGCAAAATGAGATATGTCAAGCCTGTATTTGTTATCATTTTTGATGATTATGGCTTACATCTTAATAAAAACTGAAATTAAACCAATAAAATCCTACTGCTGAGGTATTATGGACCAGGATGCTTCTGTAGCAGCCTTCAGCAGCCTTATTCGGTATATATATATATGTGTGTGTATGTGTGTGCTCATATATGCCACAGTTCCAAAATCTCACAGACAACCTGGTGTGAGTAAAGTAGGTCAGTGGAAACGAAAAGTGGACCTGAAGAGGATGTCTGTGGTGTGTTGAGTGATAGATAGAGGATAATTCAGCTCAGTGCATATCGTCATGGGTGGTGAGCTCCTGGGCAAACAACCCTCCTGTGTCAGTAATGAAGGAAAGACAGTTTAACACGACCCAGCAGCTCAGTAATCAAGTGTAAAAAGTGCATACACACTCAAATTTAAAGAGGTTAGAATAGAATAGAATACAATAGAATCGAATAGAATTAAAGAGGAAGAGATTATAGAGGAAACAACAGATTCATGATCATGTTTACACATTCAAAGCAACAAGAACGTTGCACAGGAAAACTACATCTGACCTCATCAACAACTTAACTGACACCCCAGTAACTGGTGGGTTAAAATAGCCCAAGTTGGGTTATTTTCTCTAATTATTGAGTCAAATAAGGACAGATTCAAGCTTGAGTTGATTCAGCGCAACAAGGTTGGGTTATAGGTTTCATCAAGCACTCATAGTTAGGTTTGCAACTCAAAAATAGCTTGAAGTTGTTTATGTCTAACACTGCACTGTAAACCCGGATAAGTAGGCAGAACTCAAAAAAAGTGAGACAATCAGTTCCCACATATTTTTTGTGTTCATAAACTTAGATATTTGAGTATATCAAAGCTTAAATATTTGGAGTTTATGTTAAATATATTTTGTAATTATATTTAAATTAAACTTACAGATTAAGCCAACAAAAAAATCTTCAGCATATGCAACTTTAATTTATAAGTTTCATACACACATTTAGTATACACTACCCTTAAGTTATGTTAGTGTCATACACTTTGATAAAACTGACACAAATCTATGGTTAACTCACATGAATACATTATATATTTATGCTCTTACGTACAATAATTCTCAAAACAAATTTTGATTGATCATAATGGGTATCTCAATACAACAGACTTTCAAGTCACTCATGGTCTCAAAAACATGCCCCTAAGCACCCTGGGAAATATGATAATTAGGTCACTCAAAATGTTTCCCTGCATCCGAATACCCCTACTATGCCTACTATTAGTAGGCGAAAATAAGTAAGCGAGCGATGTAGTACATCCGAATCTCTAATATACACTGTCCAAGTAGGCATAAAGTTCCCGGATGTGTACTACCGCCACAGTGAAATCCACTGTATGCTATGCTATCCCAAAATGAAGCGGATGCCCCAAAATCGTAGAAGAAGAGTGATGTCAGCTATGCCGAGGACGGGACTACAGGTGACGTAACATATCGTAAACATCCTGGTAAAATGGTGGAGCAGTACGTCCGATTTCAAAATAGTGGGTTGCAAAGAATAATCCATACCCAAGATTAGAAAACAAGAAACATTTGGGTATGAACTTGTTTTTTTTTTCAGACATAGATAAGTGGGTTAAAGTACCTACTTGACAACTTAAAAACTTCTTTGGAATACTTCAGATTTAAAGGATCTGCTGCTTTCTTGGTCCCAGAGACTGCAGTGCACCTTCAGACAACAGTTAAAACACACTATTTGAGAGGCGGTCTTAATGTTATTTGCAATTGGTGATAACCCAGCATTTGGGTTAGATAAGTGACCAATCAGGATTCTTTATTTTGTTTGGTTTCATTAAGTTGCCAGAGTACCTCTTACTGTAAATGGCCCACTTCGGTTGAGCTTCTCTCCAAATGTGCACCTCTATGGCATACACACTTCCACCTCTGCTAGTATGGCTATCCATGTTTGAGGGAAAACTCTGATTCATTTCTCTATTAAACTGAGAAACTACAAATATTTTACAGAGGAGCAAAAAACCCCGGAACATAATCAGTCCCAGCTAATACTGAGCATGAATAAAACATCAAGTGAAGGTTTTGCGCTGTGCTTCCCCCTGGACTTCAGAAAAACTGTTCCAGGAAGTAGGTGATAATGCAGTTGGAGACTTTGTGAAAAGCTAATTTTGCATTGCTGTATGCTGTCTCACAGCTGCAGTTTCGCAGAAGCTTGGTTCTTACTATGCAACAATTCAGGACATTGCTTGTGCTGTGGTATTAGCTCGGATTTATTGGAAAGTTATCCTTAAATTCTTCTGATTTTTATGAAAATATCGATTTCAATATATGAATGGCAAGTTATTTTGCATAGATTTAATAAAAAATTTTTTTTATGGTTTATGTTTATATCCAGCTCCAAAATAACTTTAAAATACACTACTCCAACCTTTTATTTTTTTTTACAACTTGCATATGCAAAATGTATTCTAGCAAAATCTTTTTGAGCCCTTTTATTTTAGGTACAGCATATTATATTTATTCTATTCAAATATGTTAATTCTAGAAAATTGTAAATTTTAATTTCAGTGGATTTAAGCATTTACATACATTTATAAATATTTCAATAATTGTTACAACAATTACTATGATTATAAAGTAAATGTACCAAATACAATGTTTTTCAAGAATGAGCATATCATTAAGGAGTTGAAGAGTAAGTGCACAGTCAGCACTTTAGTTAGTAAAACCTTTTGCTGACATGTTTAGTTGTTTTCCATTCTAGAATAGGAGACAATTCCAGACAGCAAACAGAAACAATTTACAGAGATTTTATTTGGTATTTATTTGGTCTCGTAAAACTCACCCTACCTCCTCCTGATCCTTTATCTTGTCTCAGTATTACATCCCCATTTTACTATTCCCTCATCCCTTCATCCCCTCTCTCATCCCATCATCCCTTTCATCCCCTCCCTCATCCCCTCATCTCTTTCATCCCTTCATCCCCTCATCCCTTTCATCCCATCATCCCTTCATCTCCTCCATCATTCCCTCTCTCATCCCCTCATCCCTTCATCCCCTCCGTCATCCCTTCATCCCCTCCCTCATCCCTTCATCCTTTCATCCCCTCATCCCTTTCATCCCTTCATCTCCTCCGTCATTCCCTCTCTCAACCCCTCACTCATCTCTTCACCCATCTCATCCCTTCATCCCTTTCATCCCCTCCTTCATCCCTTAATCCCCTCATCCCTTCATCCGCTTATCTGCTCTTTCAAACTCCAGCACTAATATCTGTTTCTTTCAGGTTCTTTGTCTGGGGGGGTCCTGAGCAGGCTCGAGAAGAAGACGGACTTCCGAAGACTGCACCCCCACACAGAGTCTTCAAGCCTCCATCAGTTCATCCTTCCAGACACACCATCTATCGAACCTTTTTGTCAGTAAATGTTTGAATCTAAACAAATCTAATCTCTGTAAGCGTGGTCCATGCTAATGAAATGAATAAATAAGTACTCTGAAAACAAAGGAAAGCTGTTCCGGGTGACGTTAGAGGGTGGACAGGCACCTGGAGCGGTGCAGGGGCCGACCAGGAGGGAACCAGGGCTTGGAGAGGACCAGGAAGAACTTTGATTGTCTGGATGGAGATTCTGGATTGAGCGAAGAAGTATCCAGATCTTACAGAAGACAAGGAAGACTCCCCTTGAGAGCAGCACTGATGAGTGCTGATAGCATGCACCTGGAGCCACAGCCACCTGTCCCACCCTGCAGAAAAAGTAGAGGAGAGAAACACACCCAAGCACCCAGCACTTGGCCACAGAATCCCAAAATTTCCTCTATATTTTCCCTTCTTTTACTAGTTTTTTTTTAATCAAATGCAGAAAAAAAGAATAATTGCAAAACATTTGCAAAAATTTTAAGAGATTATTGCATTCATCAAAAAAAAAAACAACACACACAAATAAACAACGACAGTAAACAAACAAAAAACAAAGCAAAACAAAAAAACCTTGGGTACTTTGGGTAAAACAAAATATGAATATGCCCAAAAGCCTGATATGCACACTGTGAAGTAAGGTGGAGGAAAAGTAATGTGTGGGCTTGTTTGTCTTCTAAAGTTATCTTGTTAGAGTACATTGCATCATGATCTTTTGAAATGACAAGGACAAGTTCAATAAAAATATAGTGGCCTCTGGTAAACATTTTAAAATTGGTTGACAATGATTCATTTAGCAGAATAATGATTCAAATATACGACAGAGAAGTTACCTTAAATGACTCTGGATGATCTGGAGACACTTTGCAAATATCCTCTCTGTTCAATGCATCTTCTGTGTGACTGGTTGTAAGAGAGGACCAAGTGTTTCCCCAATGGCAAACCTTATCTGTACAAACTAGGATTAAAAATAATAGCATTAATAATTATTTCAAAACTATAATTTCTTAGCTTGGTAATAAATGTACCTGAACCAAAAGTAGGATTTCCAAATTTTTAGATTATGCTGCTGCAATAATAATAATAATAATAATAAAAATATATATATATATTATAATGCTTTTTACATATATGCAGCAGTGGTACAAACTGTAGTGGCGTAACTGAAAACTAATACTGAAATTGGAAGTATGACTGCATGCCTAAATAGTCTAGGAGCAGTCAATGACAACCCCACTCTTCAACATTTTCCTCTATAATGGTGCTATGGTTCAGTACTTCCTGTGACTCGCTCTGGTAAATCTCGGAGAGCTTTGCTGTTCCACTCAGCTCACCCTCACCTTGGTTAAAGGCCAAGCCAGAGTTTACATCCATGAGAGGCCCTCAGGTTTTCATATGACAGCATCAGACATTCCTGTGGTTTGTTGCACAGTGCTTTGACTGTTCAGAGCTCCTGCCAAGTCCAAAGTAACAGACAAGCCTATATTTAGTTGCATTTAGAGACTGTTGGAAAGTGCTTAAAATAGTTTTGGGGGAAGACACTTCTATAATACTTCTCCTTAGGGGGTCATCAGAGTCTTCAATATTAAAACTGCAAAAACCAACCCAGGCCGTACTGAAAATATTGACTGTTGATTATTAATGTGACTGTTCAAGAAAACTCCAAGAATATCCAAGAGCTAAACTTAAAAGTCTCAACATTTAATCCTTAAAGTCATTACATTTCTAAAATAGTCAAATCAAATCTTTCCCCACTCTTTGGGAGGCTTTTGAAGCTTTTTAGCCTTTGGCCGTTGGCACAACTAGCCCAAAATGTGCAGCTTTTGCCTCCAATCCTCTTATCTAACAAGTTCAGCACTCTAATCTTGTCTAAAGGGAAGCCTAAATCTTTCAAGAAAATCTCTGACAGTAAAGCTACAGAAAACAATGACTGACATTTTCCCCCATCAAAGGTTAAACCTCTTGTTGGTCTGATCAGAGAGTTTCCGAGGTATGAATTAAATCTCCAGAGTCTCCGACCAGAATAGCACACAAAACAGAGACCGTTACAACTGACAGCTTCAATGGATGTCAACTATCCCTGAATCCTCCCATCTGAGGTTCAAAGGGAATTATAATAACATGAAAGAGAAGTGAGATCCACCTTTGACTAAACAAATCAGATCCATTTTTACCTCCAACTCAGAGTGAGCCTGACAAGTTGCCCTTTAGAGCTTCTTCTGAACTCTGACAGAATGAAAATGATTTTATTGAGGCTTAACTTAACTTACTGTTTTTCAGTGGTGCCACCAAAGATCTGCTAAGAGGGGGGTAACAACTATCTGTATCAATCTGTAAGTAATTCTTTGCCATTTTATTTAAAAAATAGCTCAAGCACAGTGGAACTGAATAAAAAAAATCTCATGTCTTGCTGAGTTTTGGACAAACTGTAAACCAGACTTGCTCATGACTAACTTTAAAATAAAAAAAAGAAGGGTATATGGGTATAGGGTATAAGATAAGCCTGTTTAAACGTTATCCCTTCATTATTTTGTCTATTGCTTGGCCTTTAAGATTATTCACAAAAGTTTTCTAAGAGGCACAAGCCTCTGAGGCACACAAATACCTCACAAATACAGTATACACTGCCTTCTCGTGAAACATCACATAGTAATCCAAATGAAACAGGCAACAGAGAGTTGCTATGTGAGTTGCTGGCAGATGTGTTAAAATGTGAAAAGATTCAGAGAATATGAATGTTTTGAAAATGTAACTAAGGGGTATTAAAACTCTCGGAATTTTGTTATCTTGGCACTCTTTTGAAAACATTCTGGAGATGACCCTGCGGTGACCACTAAGCCTGGGCATCATGATGCTGCAATCTTTTTGATATAGGAGAACACACACTGCTCTCCAAACAAACCCCAATAAGGATGTGAAACTTGCAAGCATGTGAATGTTTAAACCCAGGATCAGCCTGGAATTGCTGTTTAAACACAGAAGGAAATAGAGGATTTTTGTAAGCCAGCATAATTATGTGGGATTGGCAGATAAACTACCACTATGAGGCAGTAACCACAGAAGCATATCAACACTTTGTTTAGACTGACCTACAAAGGGGTCTGTTTGGATTGTGCAGTATCTTTGTACTGGTCATTTATTTCACAGCTAGATTTACTTTAAACATTTTAAAGTAAACTTTAAAATGCAGCTTTGTATTTGTATTTCTGCACCAAAGAAAAGGGGATTCATGTTGCGGATTGGTGGCAATAAGGTTTGAGTTTTTTTTTTTGTTGAAAATCACCGCAGGCTCAGGATCGCACAGTGGTCTAGGCTCAAGACCCTTCTGTGTAATGGTGTTAAGTGATGTCTCAGACAGAAACCTAATATTCAGCGAGCTGGAACGAGTTTCCCGAGAATCCTGGGCTTGCTCAATCTGCTGTTGACAGCAAAGCCATTGCCCTCTTTCTATCTCGTACTGAATACCTCTGTCAGTTTGAAAACCCCCAGACAGTTTAAGCAAAGCACTGTGTGTGCCCTCGCGTGCCTTTTTATGTTTGCACTTTGTTCACCACATTTTTTGCATCCCAACAGCTTGTCTAAAGAAACTGATCCAAGCAGCGAATAGGAAGTGTACTGAAAGTATATCGGAAAATAAAAAATATAGTTTTGATTTTTCTATTTTATTTTTTCCAAGCTATTTTTTTTAAGTGTTATCTTACTTTGACAACATGAACCTCTTTGTTTTATTTGTTGATTATAAATCTAAGCAAACAATCTCACCAGGAGTCCTTCAGTGGTCTGGTTAAGGGCCACTTTGATTTAATCTCTACATGCTTTAATTTGGATAGTGATGTACTAAAATATATGTTATATTTCCAGTGTAATTGGGTTATTTACAAATGCTCACTACCTAATACCTTTGGAACCACAGGGAATGTTGACATTTGTATGCTGATGACGACTTTACATTTCCACTTCACCACAGTTCATTCCACTTCCTAAGTTAGTGTGTCTATAATATCAGTCAACAGATTTGTCAGATTGTCCTCCAGCTAATGCAGAAAATATGTACTGGTAAGCCATTTTTTCTCAAATCCCTGCACTTGCTCCAAAATTCATGTTATGCCAAAGAAAATAATTTCAAACATTGCTATAGGTCAAAAAGGAAATCAGTGGTCTGGGGCTGAAATACATTTCAGGGTTTATTGCAGGGTATGAATCATGTGAATTCCTCAGTTTATCAGAGACTTGATTACCTATGGCCCATCTTCCACTAGAGTCATTTAAGCCCTGAATGAGTTGGCTCAACACGGCCCACACGGGATGGTTGTATTTCTATTACCATCTAAGGAGTAGGGCTGCACGGTGGCGCAGTGGTTAGCGCTGTTGCCTTGCAGCAAGAAGGTCGTGGGTTCGTATCCCGGTCCAGGGTCTTTCTGCATGGAGTTTGCATGTTCTCCCCGTGCATGTGTGGGTTCTCTCCGGGTACTCCGGCTTCCTCCCACAGTCCAAAAACATGCATGATAGGTGAATTGATCATTCTAAATTGTCCGTAGGAATGAATGTGAGTGTGAATGGTTGTCTGTCTCTCTGTGTTGGCCCTGCAACAGACTGGCGTCCTGTTCAGGGTGTACCCTGCCTAACGCCTGATAATTGCTGGGATAGGCTCCAGCTGCCCCGTGACCCTGAATTGGATAAGCGGTTAAGAAGATGGATGGATGGATGGATCTAAGGAGTATTGGCAGTGGACAAGAACATGGGTGGCCTAAGTTTAACAGAAGTTCCAACAAAATTCGGTCACAAAGTCATCATGCCTCTCACTGACCCTTTCACAAGTTAAAAGACTCATTCAGTCACCTCACATCTCTTACACATCAATACATTCATGCCTTCATCTCCTGATCTGTGTTCTTCATGCCAGTACTGATCTAACCAGGGATCATCCAGTCTGTCAAGTCTCCAGCTGCAGCCTTTCAGCCAACTCCTACTCTCTGATCGTTACAGAGACCTCCTGCTTCTCTGCAGCAACCGGCTACCAGCCTCCTTTCTCTTAGCTGCCTAGATTCCAGCTCTGCAACCTTCTTACCCGACCAAGCAGGCTCCCACTGTCTGATCCCCGGGGAGACATCCTCCTTCTCTGTTGCTACTGGCGGCAACCAGCCCTCTTCCTTCATGACACCGCAGGCTCGCCATGACTTCTCTTCCCTGTCAGACGCCAACGTTGCCTGCTCTTCTGCTACTCGACAGGTGCCTGCTACAACCCACATGTGGAATACGTCAACAGCGCTGATCGCAGCTCCATTCCTTTAGGGAACCTGACAACAATCAGTCATTATTCATCGTTTTCCAACGTTCCAGATGTTGAAGCCACAGCCGGTATAGCCCACTCTCTCTACCGCTGCTTGCAAAGCTGCAGCTGGTATCTAGTCCACTCTCTGTTTGCTGACCTTTCAGGCCGTACATGCTGTCCCTTTCTGCAAAGCACTTCCAGTGCTTGCAGTCTTCCCCGCTCCTGCTGCTGTGGTGGCCTGTTATTTGCACTGTTATTCCTTTAGTTTCCTCAAGCAAAGCTTTGAAGGGATACTTCGCCATTCTGTGACATCCCTTAAAACAAACACTGCCAGGCCAATCAGTGGCGCTCAGTGCTAGGTAGGAGTGAGAGTGACATCACTTTACTGGACCAATTAGTCCATAGGTGGGCGTGTTGGGTTGCTTCTGCATTTATTCGGATAAAGGCAGAGGCAGTCAAAAAAAGGGGGTGCTCAGCCTAGACAGAGGTAATGGAAATACACCAGAATGGGTCAGACTCTACAGTACGTGTTCCAGACCGTTCCAATACTATTGGAAAAGGGGCATTAGTTTTCTTAGATACAGAAGCCAGCAGCTGCTTGACTTTGACTGAGGCAACCCTTTTTTTTTTTGGTCATCAGCTCTGCTGCTGGCTACTTTAAGGACTAGGACTTAACACATTGACCAGTGCCTCAGTTCCTGTTTCTCACAACTGTTCCTCATCTGCTAATGAACCAGCTGTGTAACATTTTGTACTTAGCATAAATACTGCCTGGGTTCAATCTTTGCTTGTCAGACCATTGTTTGTTGCTGTAAGCCTGCAATAGAAGCATCAACTAAGGATATAAACATACCTGATTTTGTTTGTATTTAAAAAATAAATGTATAATTGCCCATATAATATTCTTATTTTCAGATAAACTGTGTTTCAGAGTATGTTTGCAAGTTATAATTATCACTATGAACAAGTGTAAACTAAAGTATATCACTCTGTGCAATAAATGTAAGATATACAAGCTTCAGTTTCTTAATTGAATAATATAAAATATAATAGCTTGTTGCAAATATTCTTAATTACTAAAATGCTCCTGTATTCCATACTAGTTATATACAATTATAACATGCATGTCTTGAGTGAGGCAGTAGGATGAATTCAAAATGCTTTACCCTTTGTAACACCAACATAGGCTTTTTTATGCTCATGGTTTTTGTGAAAAGGGATCAAAGGGGTCAAAAAGGGATTGGCCGTTGTCTCCTCTGGTCACAATTTTAGTCAAATAGTGGAGCTGTTTATTTGATGAAGCGGAGGTAGTTCAAGTTTGAGTTTAAAAGCCAGTGATTGCCTCGGGGGCTGTTCAAAAAATATCAATTTACTTTCAAGGTTGATGGGGAAGGCAGCTGCTGCAAAGCTTTGTGGTGTTTTCTAAAGCGTTGCAGTCCTTAATGCCTCTATCTGACCTCGCTGCAAAAAGAAAAACAAAAAAAAGAATGTGTGTGCTGGCGGTCCCCTGAGCAGCTGCTACAGCAGTAACAACTACCTGCCTCTGTGCCCTGCAGAAATGTGCTAGGTGCTACCATGTTGGGTGGCTTTACAATAGATTGTTTAGTCTTCACAGCCACGTGTAGCTGATAGACTCAGGCCGAGGGATGAAAAACATTTCCAAATGACTGAAAAACGAAAAATTAATAAAAAACAGCAAAATATCAAGGAATACACTATTTCTTCTTAGATATTTTACACCAAGAAATACCTGATTTGAAGAAGCTCCATTAAAAGTTTTAAAATCCCTGAATTTATTTTTAAGGTTCAAGAAATTTGTCATGTTTGGGGTTCAAGGACTCAGAATGCAGCACAGAATTTAGACTCAGAGACTGCTGGAATTGGTTTTAACAAAGATACGTTTAATAAAAAAAAGGGGGGGGGGTTGTCGTCTCATGAAGATCAATAGGAAAGGATTATGGTGAGGACAAAGGAAATGTTAAGAGAGGTAAGTGAGGAGAGAAGATTCATCTGAAGGAGTTGAGCTTACTGGAGGACTGGAGGAAGCGAGCTCGGAAGGAGGTAAGTGGAACTCTGTTCTCTGTGGTTGGCTGGAGGCGATGTGGTTTCTTGGCTGTGTGTGCAGGAGGAGTGGACGGAGGGGCCACCAAGCAGTATGGCGGCCACAGGTGAGCAGGAGGCAGACAAACCAGCGGAGGTAGCAGTGCACAGGCTGACCATGAGAAAACCCAGAGAGATGCAGGTAGATGTAACCAGAGAAGATTTTCAGTGGTGCGGGAAGTTGGAAGAGGTTGCCAAGGAGGACGAGGAAGGATCTGTGAGGGAGGCAGGATAAGTGAGGTCACAAAAGTTCCAGGAATTTTCTCAGAGAAGATGCTTCAATGATTCTAAGGTTGGCATGCTGATATCAGATGCTGGTGTGCAGTAGTCCAAACGAGCACATCCTTGCTGACAACTGTCTGCCACGTCCCTGTGTAGAGGGTAAGATAAAAACACAAACAATAAAACGAACCTCCGGCACACAGACACAGAATCCCAACAGAAATTATGAAATTTATATTTTTTATTTAAGAAATTAAGAGAAGAAGGCTCTAACACAGCAACAGAGTTCATGGATATAACCAAAAAGAAGTACGACTGATGGATGTTATCAGAAGTTTAAGCTTCATCTAGAGAGTCTGATGATTACTGCTTAGGATGAAAGACTTATGGTGCATTCAGACCACAGGCTTTGTCAGATTCAGCAGCGTCGAGATTACACGTTAAGTCTACTTTGGAGGTCTTCAGAGGAGCATCGCAGTCCCTGCTGCGCTTTGTGAGCGCTGGTTCCGTCAGCTTTTCAAGCTTTTCCTGCGTTTCAAGCATCAAAGCTGATAACACTAGCAACGTGGAAGTTCAGCTAGTTGAACTTTTGACGGTCTTAACGCTCTTGATGCAGCACGGCAACCAATCGGAGGGTCTCACTGTTGTGACGTTGCCCAACATTGATGCTGCCTAGCCAACCACGATCCGCGAGTGTTTAAAACATCCAGCAAAAAAGACCTGCCAACGAGCTTTGCAAGCTTCAGCTTAAAAATCTATCTGCTGTGTATATGCGTCGGACTAGTCGCTTTATGAGCGTTGTTTGACGCTGACAAAGCTTGCGGTCTAAATGTACCATTAGAGTTGTCTAAGAATCTCACTGACATAGTGATCTCAGGATCCCCCTTAACTTGAAATCCTATGAAAAATAAAACTAGGATTTGTAATGTAATGATTAGGAAAAAATGGGTAATAGAGAATGAATGAGAATGATAACTGGGGAAAAAGGGTGATAAAGAGGGTTGGTTGGGACAAAAAGGGTCCCAGGGAGGGATGAATGGGAAACGTTCATTCAGAGAAATGAGCCGGAGGTGGAAAATAGGTTTCAGGATGAATTGGGAGAATGAGTAGGATGAAAAGAATATATATATATTTCAATTATATTGAAATGGGGACATATAAAAGAAATAACAGGTTGTGGGGTTTGAAAAGGGTGATGTAGAATGATGAACAGGATAGGTGTGATTAGAAGGGGTTGTTGAGGAAAATGAAATGAAAGCTAGGAGGAAAAAAAGTGCACAGCATGGCAGTGTAGAGACCTTTAGAGGGGCAGGTGCTCAAAGATAAAAGGGGCACATAAAGCAAGATTTTAAACAGCTTACAACAACATAACTAATAGAACACCTTCATGAATTACAACAACTGATATTAATCAAGAATTTAACCTAATACAAGAATCAAGAATCTTAACATAATACATTATCGTCATCAGAAAAGAAGCGTATTTTTTCACCTGGGGTAAGATGTTGCTGATGTGATGCTGCTGCTGGGCTGTGTTGATCTCAGACTGTAGACATCGGAAAGACCATAAGAGAACTGCTATTTGATTAAACGAGTGTTGTAAAGAATGAGAATAAATCATAAATATGAAGAGTGGGTTGGATGAAAATGGGTTGTAAATATGAATTAGGTAAAAAAAAAGGGTTGAAAAGAGGGTTGAGTTGGCTGAATGGGATTCAAAACAGTGAGGGCAGAGGATGTGAGAAAATAAGGGTTGAAAAATGATGGGGATGAAAGGAGAGCATCAGAAGTGTGCTGGAAGCATGAGAAGGCCTGCTAAATTATCAGAAGTGTTGTTGAGGATTATCACTCTTCCCATCTAAGTAAACACAATTATGAGATAATTTGGTTTCAAACTATATATCATTATTTGGTTTTCTTCTAACTAATTTTTGATACAGACGGGGAGCTGATGCAATTAATAAGATAACCTGACTCTTGGAGAGAGCTTTGTTTCCAAACTCAATGCATTTTAATTAGAGGTGTATGAAAATCCACAAGTTAATTTCAACTGCATAATTAAGCAGAGAAGTTAGTATGATTAAGCGATGTTGTCAGTAGTGTGTCGCTGATAAATTATATCTCTAAAGAGACCAGAGATCTGCAATCCCATGTGATATTTAGTCATAAATTATCCACAATTGAGGATTCACTGTAATTCATGAATATGCATGAGAAGATTTTTTATTACAGTATTTGGCCCCTAATAAATTCTATTCACAGAAAAATAAGCTCTTTTTATCACTGCAGCACAATAATAGATGTTTCATTATACAGTTTTAAAAATTTAAACTCTCCTTTGGCTGATTCTTTTTCCTGAAGACGAAGGTGTCTGTGCCAGTGAAATTTAAACCAGAGGAGCATAGGAACTGTCCTTGACTCTTCCTCACACCCGCAATACATGACAAATGACACGTTCTGACAGAGGGATCAATACATGCTTCCATCTAATCTTGCTCTTACAACCTGAGTGTATCTGAACATGCTTCACCACAGTTTAGGATTAAAATACAAATGAATGAACTGTACGTAGCAGGAAGAAACTAGCTTATAATTTGACTTCTGCTTAAAAGTTTTACAATAATTGCATGCATCCATCACAAACAATATCAACAAAATACATTGAAATTGAGGTTATAATGTGACAAAATGTAAAAAAGTTCAAGAGGCATAAAAACTTTTGCAAGGCAGCTTAAATTATAAATAAAAAGTGAATTGATCCTGTTGCTGGTGTCCTCTTCTCATTTGTTTAGCACGATCAGAAGCTTTTCTGTTTCTTTGAGTGGTTAAAGGTGCAGCTGCAATCCCAGCTGCTCAAGACAACGCTGACCTTTTCCCACATAAACAAGAAGGAAACTCTGCCTCGATCTTATGAGACACTGTACTGACTGCAGTACTTGATCCGTACTGACCAGAAAGCAGTTTCCAGTGCTATTCATACTTTCCACTTTAAAGAAAAAAGATCACAGAGAATACTCAGGACCACATTTTCTCAAACTTAAAACTGCAATGACAGGCAAAAAGAAAAGCCCCTCACACGGGTATTTGTGGGCTGATGCGGTCAAAATATATTTCCACTGACACACCATGACTGGCCACTGCAGCAAAGCAATAAACTCTATGTCATCCCACATTATGATGTCCTGTATTACAAGGAGGGTTACGAGACCATCATAATATCAGTATACACTGCAGTATTTCCGAAGAACAGAGCCACAAAGGTAAATGAGTAGTTTCTTCCATGAATATTGCTTAAAATTATAATTATCACAAATAAAAACATCAGTAAATGTCCTGACTTTTAAATAATTTTAAGCTGAAGTGCTTGATATGACAAGTAAAATAAAGCAAAAATAAAGGACACGGAGAGCAACACCTTGCACACCTCCCGGTAGTCACAGGATCTTCAATGTTGATCACCCCAATTTTTAATTATGTATTTCTTGGTAAACATTTCATGAAATTTTATTCAAAATATGTCCATAACTGAGTTATTTTGCTAAAAGACAGACAGATGCCAACGTGAGCTCCTTCGCAGAGGTGATAAACTGATGACATAAAAATTCTGTTAAAGTCTGTAATATCCTGGCAATAGGGGGCAGTACATACGTAAGTGATTGCAAGCAAGCGGTCTTTTAGACCCGCTGTTTATGGTTATATGTTGTTACCACCAATAGTTTTTAATTATTGGGCATCATTTTATTCATTTTCAACAATATTTCGATGGATATTTCCTGAGATTAATGGTAAGAATTACACAATGCTACTTTAAAGTTTCCCCTTTCTAACACTAGATGCTGTTCATGTGCATGGTTAGAACTGTTCTTCTATTAAGGAAGATTTCTATGCACAAGTACAAGAGGATAAATACCACACAATCTTCCTATGCAAGAAATACACACAGATTTGTGTGTAAGTAAGGCAGAGCACAGAGATGGAGCTTGGATCAAGGAGGAACCTGGAATTTGAAAGGTGTCAGACGTCGAATGGAGGCCAAGTCCTACAGAAAAGCTGGACAACTGATCAGGAAAAGATTGCAATGAGGAGACCATGGAAAGGTGCACAAGAGACTGTAAACAAGTTTGTATAACAGTGAATAATAAAAACTAGTAGTCTCAGGGAAACCACTGAGACCTAGAGGTTTACCCATACTGATCACTCATGGAAGCTGACATGGAAGCTGACAGCTAGCTCCTTATATCCAGCCGGTGATGAGCTTCAATGCAGGCTGCAGAGAGATGGCTCAGCCCCCAGCTTGATGGACAGGCCCTCATCTTATGCAGAACCCCTGGAATTCTTCAAGGTGGAGGAAAAACAGGAAGACAGACAAAGACAAAACAAACAGGCAAAACCCACACATTACTTACTGTTTTCTTTAAGTTTCACTCTAAAATATAATATTGCATTTCATATTTGTATTAATGTTCACTGATCTTGGTTATATCAACACAATTTATTGAAATGCTTCCCATGTAGTTTAGTAATGACAGCTGAGATTGATTTATGAGTCATCTGTTTCCCATATGTGTTTATTGTTTAAGGTCTAACTCATTGAGCCTAAACATGGTACAGATGCAGTACATATGTAAAATATTGATTTGCACACTGCAAAGAACAGAGCTGTGTTTGAAATGGAATGAAAGTATTACCTATTTGGATCATTAATCATGTTAAAACAAGTTAAAACTTCCCAGAATTCTACTTGTATTACCTAAACTTACCCAATTAATCCAGGACCTAGATCAGTAAAAGAAAGAAAAAGGAATGTTGTTTTCTTGGTTTAACAAATATGTATAATTAAAATTCCTGCAAACTGTTCCTTCTTTTCGCCACTTGTTTTTTGAAAAACAGTGATCTTTCTACTTCTCTTTTCAGACTGTAGATGTGGCCTAAGGTTAATTTACAGTGTCTCTAGTCTGCTTGTAAACAAAAAATGAATTATTGCCCACTTGTGCCAGAACAAGAGCCTCAGAGAGATGGGCTATAAAAGAGAGGAAATGAAATCTAAACAAACACTTGGCCGTATGTACCTGAAAACAAAGAAGGGGAGAAAAAAGAACAGAGATGGGACAAGTTCCAGATGTCAGTTTAGAGCTCAGCTCATCAGATTGAATTGCTTGGGAGTTTGTAGGGAGGAGGACCAAAGTGATGAAAAACAGCTTTAATATGTGTTTCCATATAAACAGAAAGTTGTATGGAAAATGTGAGGTTATCATGGGCTGTTTGAGCCCACTCAGTTTGCATTGAGTGACAAGGAGAAGCACCCACATTGAACTTCATGGCCCAGTTCAAAGCTGGATTCTCCAATGGGCATTACGGGCACAGGCCCTGAGGCCATGCTGACTGGGGGGCCCATGCTTCTGGGAGCCCTGCATCAGCAATTTTTGGAAGATAAAAAAATAGTCTTCAATTTACAAATATGGCAGAGGTCAGCGCTAGTGGAGATCATCAAAAAGATCCACACTATTTTCTTTACTTTAACACACTTACAGACTGTCGAAACCGTGGTAACATG
This sequence comes from Apricaphanius iberus, assembly GCA_028564705.1. Taxonomy (NCBI): domain Eukaryota; kingdom Metazoa; phylum Chordata; class Actinopteri; order Cyprinodontiformes; family Aphaniidae; genus Apricaphanius; species Apricaphanius iberus. Next base: position 2,170,140 of record JAPXFQ010000556.1, read on the forward strand.
CCCCGCCCCTACCTCAACAAGTAGTGCTTTGGTTCCACTAACCCTCACCTGACAGTGGAAGAGATGGTAAGAGAATAGAAAATTAGCAAAAAAGTCAGTTTGCATAAATGAAAGAGAGAACGATGAGAGCAAGAAGTGTTTATCAAGAAGTCTGTCACGTTCTTTGATAACCAGGGAAAATCAGGAAAGACAAGACATGGTGAATGATAGTACACACATTAACTAACCTGTTAGGAGGAGGCTGCTTTAAGATATATAACCCAGCCTGAGATTTGCTGTAGCAGCAGTATCTCAGATTGGGTTTATCCAGTGATTCACAGGTATAGGTGAGTTATGTGATTAAGTCATGGAACAATCTGAATTGTAGTCCTGGCCTGGTAGAAGTGAGATCAAGCAGAATGTATATACAGTACATAGGCAAACAAGTAACAGCACTGTGTAGTGTCTTGATATCATTGCCCTCAGAAGAAACTTTAATTTTAACAGAATGTGGTGAAAATCCAGTTTAAATGATATTACTTTTTTGTGGAAGGGTGGGTGGCCCTTTAAACACTTTGTGTCTAGGGGCCTCTGCTATCTTAATCCAGCCCAGCATAGAAGGGATCCCACTATTCCCCAATGAGAGCCCGACCGTTATTCGGCAAAAAAAGCCTTCTCCCTCTTCTGTACGGTGGCCAAACCCCTGAGGCAAAAGATAAGACGTGAGGATGGATTTGGCTCTTAAAGCTGTAAATCTTTTTACATGGCCTCTTCACAGCTCATGTTGGAGGCTGTTGCTGTCTGAGCTAATTGGCTGTAAGGACTCTGCCCGCCTTAGGCTATGAGAAGAAAAGGTGTGGCAGAACCCAACTGGACATCCTTTCAGTGGTATGGAAAATCCAGAAGAGTGGAAAAATTAAAGAGGTGTAATATTGTAAGATATTAAACGGAATATTTTTTTTTATCCTAATCTATAAAACAGCTGACCCGTGCCTTCTTGTAATCTTTACATCTGATGTCTGTGCTTGAATTCACAGAAAGATGTCAGGCATCCAAAAAAAACATGGTAGTTTACATACATAACACACTAACTGCCTAAAATTGTGATTTATGCAATTATCACATCCTATCTAAACTATGTAACACACAACTCTTTCAATTAGTGACCACCTGGTTTTATTTTTTGAAAGTATTTTTTGATGTGATTTTCTTTTAATCTGAATTCCTCTTATTTTTGGGTCACACGAATGGAAATAATATTTTATCCTATTCTTTTTTATAATAAAGTGCTGCACTGGGTCACGAACATTATTCTGATCTACCTGTATGCATGCATCATGATTTGAAAGACCCAGGCCACTCCTTCTCTCAGATCAAAACAGAAAACATGCTCTGACTGCTGCACTGTGCTATCAGACAGAAAATTCTGAACATAAATGCACTATTACCGGATATCCCAAGTCTCAAGTTGCAATTCACTCCTTAGTTTATATAGCAGCTCTCTGATGCCCACAAGTGAGACAAAATCTACCTAAATCTAGAGCATGTGGTCAAGAGTGCACACAGAAAAGCACACAGGCGATACAGATTTTTACGCAACAGAAGCAGTTAAAGCTGAGGATCTTATTTTCAGACTATGGTCACCCTATAAAAAGTAAAATATCATAATCCATATTCAGGGATATTTCGGTTTGTTTTCAGAGTTCATTGTTTTTATTCCATCTTTCAAACAGACATTATTTTATTTCAATTTGGCAGCACATTGCATTATCAAAATGGTCCAGATGTGTTTTTGTTTGAAAATTATTTAATCTGATAATAGTTAGGCCTTCAGTTTCTTTATATTGATGTTTAAAGAGGGCAGGCTTGTGCAATAACCTTTATCTTAGAAGTCACGCACGTGACATAGCCTATTGACAGTACTCATTTGATTTCATATAGCTACAGACTTTAAAAAAAAGATATTACTTTTCTTATAGGGCCTCATTTATCATTTTAAGATTCAGATAATAGGCCTATTTGACTCGAATTTCAAACATTTCTCCATTAAATTTTTCTTACGGAAACCCTGGTGTGTGACTTTTGAATAATGTTAGGCTGTAATCAGGTTGATGCTTTAATAAGCTGTCAATCAAAATATACTGCTTCCACGTATCGTCACTGCCCCAGAGGGGGCATGGGCGCGGACAGGGGGTTGGTTGCAGAAAAATTCTGTTTCCAATTGCAGTATCTGGTTGCCTTAGTTGGATTACTCTAAAAATATTTAAATTTGACTTCAGTTGGACTAATGTGTATACATGAATTTTTAAAGTCTGATTTCAATTGGACTAAGGCAATGATTTGGCTTCCTCCTGCTGCATGTAAACACACAGAATGATCCGAAAGACACATTAAAATGAGATTTTTTATAAAGCTGGATAGCATTTAACTTCTGGATTAACAAAAATTAGACTTCTTTTCCACCCTCAACCTATGGACAATTTGCGTACTAAAATTAGGGTCTGTATCATACAACCAACCAATTCACATTTACTTTACTAATTCTTTAAGAAAAACCCCCACCGTCAATTATACAGCTATCATTTTGCAAAAGTCTCATTGGTTGTTTCAGAAATCTTGTGGCTTGACACAGTTTTGGTGGCAGGTGAGTAATTTTGCAAGAATAAAAAAAGGGAGGCATCCAAAAATGTAGATGATCAACGGAGATGGTGTAAAGATCCCATAGTGTATATGCTTCCAACTTGGTAAAAGGAGGCTGAACAAAGCATAAAAGGAGAAGATCCAGTAATTGTCACATAAGTGAATTCGAAAAAAACAAAACAACTTCATTTAACTCTCTATTTGGGATACTTTACTGTATATTGTAATTACACCTTTGATAAAAATCATCTGGTGGTCCAAAGCTGTTAGATGTTGAGCATTGTTCCAATTTTGATAGAAACTGTATAAGAAGCTGAACACAACCTGAGAATATTGTTCTAACCTATACCTTGCAAACAGGAGGTGAGTGATGGACATGTGCTCAATTCTGTTTCAGTCAGCAAAGTGTGTGGTGCTGTTGCTGTGGCATCTGCTGCTCCAACATCCGAGCTAGTGTGAAACAGCAAGCCATCATGATAATGCTCAGGAGACAGCAGGTGTGATTGCATGCCTGCGTCTGTGGCGTACTGAAGCATTGAAGGTTCATGAGCACACACAACACATAAATCTCATGCCTCCATTACTCACTCTGACTTGAAGTCAGCCAACACATAATGAAACAAGACAAGCCGTTTATGGTGATGAGAATCCCCCCTACCTGTGTCTCATTTGAAAAAGGTTTAATTTACTTCCCCTTCTGAGTCAAAGCTGTCTGAATGGTCAGTGTCTGGGCTTCAAGCTGTGGCACAATACAAAAGAGAAAAACCTTTTCGTTTGTTTTTGTTTTTGTGTTTAGATTCTGATTGTTAGCTAATGTCGACATGTCAAGATTAAGATAATAACTGTAGTACACAAAATAAGCTTCAAATAAAACAATTTGAAACTGGAATTTTACTGTCTGAAGTCTTAACTGTCAGAATTTTTCAAAGACTGGATTACCCATCTGCAAACTGTGTAATTTGTGTTCTCTTTGGGTTGCTGGCAGTGTCTTTTGCACAGAAGATGAATGCTTGCAAAACACTCCCAGACTAGTGCACGGAAACATGTCATATTTGATCTTTTACCTACTTTAACTTGTATCATGGTACCCTAAAAAATATCCCCAGTGGGTGAAGAGGTGGCCTTGCAGCAACCCTACCCTGTCACTAACAGTAACAGAAGGAACCTTATTTCAGTCGCTTGTATCTAAGATTTCCCACTATTGGTCATGCTCACCACAAAGAAACCTTATTTCAGGCGCTTGTATCTAAGATTTCCCATTACTGGTCGTGAGTCATTTCTCAGAAACATAGGCTAATGTTGAAACACTGATAGAGCGGTAGATGGAAATACCAAAATGCTTAATCTCCTAAAGTAGAGACAGAGCCCACAGAAACTCCAAAATTCAGTTTTCAGAAAAGTTCTTTATCACCTAAAACCAATTTAAAAAAATATTTTCAAAGCAGAAATGTGAGCCTATTCAAAACTATGTATTTGCACTGTCCACTAGACCTATATGCACTTATTTCATGGCTGGGCCTCTTTTAGTACAAATTGCTGCAGCAATGCAGCATGGTATGGAGGCAATAAGCCTTTCGCTCTGCTGAGGTGTTAGGAAGGCCAGGTTGGGTTATAGCGGCCTCCAGCTAAACTGCGTTGCAGGGTCTGGTGTGTCTCATCTCGTAGATACTCACAAAAACATTTCAACGACATAACATTTTATGTTGATGTCGAATATTAGCAATTTTAGTCACCATATTCTCCTACAAGTGCTCACCGGATAATATGACAATATAACAACCGAAGAATCATATGTAACAACTACATGTTTAAGAAGTGCACTGCATTCTAGTATTTACTTTGCATATTATTATATTTGTGCAGTGATTCATTTGCATAAGCTAAAAGCACTAATTTCTGAAATAATAAAATTAACATTGTGATATGTGCTTTTTCCTTCACCTGTATTTCTCCAGTGAGTAAAAATAAGTCAGTGGTTACAGAGGATGTGAAATCATCCATACTGGCAGAGAAACACAGGTTGGCACCTGGATGAGACTGCTGTCTCACCACTCTGACTGACAGACGGCAGTTTGGGAACCTGGACTGGTAGGAAGCCTTGCCAAGCAGACAGCACCGGCCTGGACACCAACCATTAAATTAATCTCCAGCACCATCAGCCTCACAGCCATTCTGACTCAACCTCTTGGGTACAAATTTCCCCACCTGTGTTTTCACTCCAGGCCCAGTTACAGAAAAAAACCCAACAACACAGACACACATTCAAATGGTCTAATGTCTCATAACTTAGGTCTACAGTGATGTATTCATACTGTAACTTGATCAAATAATCTATTGCACAGAAGTTGATTTTGGATGTGCATAACAGAAATGCATCATGCTCAAAACCCTAAAGGATTTTTTAATAGCCTTACATTTCAAGGACAAAGCCACGTTTCATATATTTTGGCAGGTGTTAGTTAAATCCTCCATATGAATGTTGAACTTGAACTTGGATGCTTGTCAAACTTTAGACATCTAAAAAAACTGTTGTTAGGATGATAGACATGAAGTCCATCAGACTTTTTTGAATATATTTATTTCTGGAAAAATTAGACTTCTTTTCTTTTCCAAGATTTCAGAATTAATATATGTTATAAGTACATAGGTAATCTTTTAAAAAGATCCAAAGGGATACTATACATTTTAAAGGGAGTTTCTGCTAAATTAAGAGCTGTAGTCAATGTCTTATCTAAAGTGGAGCACAGAACAATTTCAGCTAATAGAACCAGTGAAGTTCTGACAAATTAAATTAGTAATGAAAGCTAGTTCCAGGGTGAACGTATATTATCCAAAATGTTTTTTTTTCTAAAGTCATCAGCAGTTTAATAAAATGTTCTTTGGTCACAGATTCACTTCTCTGTGTAATTTTCATTTGGAAAAAACAGCATCTCACATAAAAATCAAAAGATTATCGAACAGCATGCATTTACCAGCTAAACATCCACTATTTAAAAACAAATAACTTTAAAGGCTGGTAAGCCAATATATGATTCAATGACAAAAGCACAATTTACAAGAAATACAAAGATGAGGCAACACCCTAAATATTATTTTAATTGAATGATTTCAAGTAACCTTTTCCCTTTGATATATACCATAACAAAAAAAACAAAAAAACTAAAGTTACTTTAACAATAGTCAAAGCTGGGATGAAATATCTTCACACAAATAAGACATTCTAATAAGACTGTCCTTTTGGACACTTTAAACACAGACAGCTGTGAGTACTCCAGCAGTAATGGGAACCAAGTTTAGTAAAACATTGCTGGAATTCTGCAACCAAGACTTGCAACCCTTCATTAATGACCTGATGCACAGAATGTTGAACACCAGTAATCACTTATGTTGTCATTCAGAAATTTTACAGCATTGCCTCCTTAAAGTAGACATCTTCCTTAATGAATTTTAAACGTATATTTAATCTATTTGTGAGCTTTCTATGCTGTCTTTATCTGCACATTGTCATGACAGTGGTGGTCTCCAAACAGCATGAGGTGTGGTAACAACTTTCTTTTTTACCAAGACTGCATTAGAACCAATTTTAATGCATACAAAGTACAATCAATGTATTAAAGGTGCAATAAGAATATATAAGAATTTACAGTGGATTAATCACACAACAGTCTAATGTCCCAACCATTTTGGAAGGAAACGTATTTGAGACGGATTTCTATCTTAGCCAGCTGGGTGATTGTTTTTATTTTAAAAACACTGCTATGTGATGTAGTCATTGTTTACAATATCTGTCCAGGGGAAATCACATGTGAGTTTACAAGGTTGCCAAGTATTCAACTTTAAACAGCGCACCGCCATTTGTAATGTGATACCAACTTGGCTAAAGGCTAACTTTGAACTAGCAATGCCAGCCGTAAAATGGTCTGCTCTAAAAATAACTCAAGCAACTAATTCAATTACTACCAACTTGTTATTGATGTGAAATGTATTTATCTAATTAACTTACGGTGTATACCTCATCTTCGCTAGTAATGGTGTATCTTCTGGCTGATCAGTGACTGGCAACTCTCCATGAAATAAACGCAGGGGAGGGGATTGAGTGACTGAGAGCAGACTTAGTTGTTTTTCTTCATGGACTGCAGTACTCCACGAGATGTTAATATTACATAATATTGCACATTTTACCTTTAATCTCCCTCTTCGTCCCAATTATCACTCCTGAGCAAGACACCAAGGTGCTGATTTATCAACTGTTTGCGTGGGTTTTAACAAGCGTCGCAAAAACAGGCTCTGATCTATCAACACGGAGCAGAGCGCATTGCGCCTGTTAAACTCAAAGCAAGACGCACGCAATCCATTTAGCGCTTTTGCTTTTGTCCATGAGCGTTTCTGTAAGACGACGCAAAAATTGGGAGGAGAATAGACAAAGAAGTAGGATTTTTTTAGTTTCACAATTATCCTGGGGGTTATGGTAACAAGGGCTTTGGGTACCGGGTGGGTCTGCCATGGAAAATTGGTTTCAAAAAGCAGTTCAACAATCTTAATGAATAGCAGACCACAAGCACAAGCGAGCCTTGATCATTACAGGGGGACTAATTTGACCATGAGATGTCAATATTACCACAAGATGTTTCTTGAGGTCAGGTCTGGACAGAGGAACTCACCAGCCTTTAAATACTGGGTCTTAGCTGGGTTCATTGGTGTTATGGTGCCATGAAGGAGAGTATCAGGCAAGGGCCTAGGCTACTTCTGAAATGTCTTTTTGACCTTGTGCTAATTGAAAATCATATTTTGGGTCAGTACATTGTCTATGAAGTTTAATAAAATGGCACTTTTCCTTTGGTGCAGAGAGGAATTCATCTCCTTTCTTACTGATCAGAAACATGCTAATTTCTTCACGGTCAGATCTGGAGGTAAAGGACGTTAACACACAGTTGATGTAATTTATGCACAGTGCAAATCTTTTCAGTTATTTAATCTGTGACCAAAACCTCAGTGAAGCCTAGTGTCTGTCTAAATAGCTTTAATCGCTCTAATTTGCATGAAAATAGATATTGATAGGAAGAAGCAGCCACACAGCAGTGCAATGAAAACATTTCTCAATCCTTCCTAATTTTAGACTCCCAGGTGATTCAGTTTAGACAGGTCGAAAAACAAGCTTTGTGACTCTAAGTTATCTGTATTTGTTCGAAGAGGAGGAAAAACAGCCTGCTGAGGAGAGAACATCAAACCTGGATATGTTATCAATGGGCTTTACAGGAAACAGAGGGAATGTTATCCCCCATGTGGTTCACTTGAAATACTGAGCAGCTCTGTGACTCCTTGTGGTATCCTGTACTAAAAACATAAACCAACCCCATGTGTTTCCCATCAAATATCGAAGAAAACATGTTCAGTCAGTGTCTGAAAATAAACCACTTCTGACTGACGTGTTTTCATTACTTTGGGATAATTACTTTCTTGGAGCCTGTAGTTTATTAAAATATACAATATAGCCCATCAAAATCCCATAAAAATGAGTTTAAATTCATATTTCTATCTTTTAGGGAATGTTTTTGTTGCTCTTGTTGTAAATTTGCTCCCCCTCTCAGAATTTTTCTTCAAATTTGTAACATTAATGTTCCCAACACAGTATGGTGTTGGGAACTCATTCAAAAAAAAAATCATCCTGTAAGTAATGGTGTGGCAACCGTGCCTCAGGAGTTGGATGTTGGCTTGTGATCGGAAGATTGCTAGTTCGAACCCCGGCTCTGACATTCTCAGTTTTTGTGTCCCTGGGCAAAACACTTGACCCGTTGCCTACTAGTGGTGGTCAGAAGGCCCGGTGGCTCCTGTGTCCGTCAGCGTCACCTCTGTCAGCATCCCAGGGTGGCTGTGGCTACAATATAGCTTGCCATCACCAGTGTGTGTATATGGATGGGTGAAGGACTGAATGTAGTGTAAAGCGCCTTGTGGTCCTCTGACTGAAAAGCCGCTATACAAATGCAGGCCATTTAATGGTCCACCATTGTCTTCAGTGCATTTTTAATATCCAGTTAAAGTAATTTGGACAGCAATTGCTTAATCTCATGCAACACTATGCAGACACTGTTTGCCCCCATACCCCCGCAAAATAACAATCTCAATGACAATTAATACAGGGCCCTTAACAGATGTTGAATGAAGAAACTAACCTCAACCCATAATTGTGATTTAGCATAAAACAACCTTAAACATACTGATCAAACAATTGCAGTTATGATATAAAATATAATTAGTCTGAGCTCCACGACTGTCAGAAGCTCTTTTGTAGCACTGGACAAATTTTTCTTTGATTTATGTGGATTTTGTGTGGCTGTCTAGGTTGGCTTGCTTAGTTTATCTCACAGCTAACTTACGAATGCCTCAGGAGTGCTTCTTGTTTCTCTTCTGGCCCGATTTGGACGTATTACACATTTAGGGACTGTTAAAGTGAAATTCTGGTCTGGTCAGAATGTTGTCAATGAGGTATTTGTAAGTCCAAGGGGAATATAAACCTGGTAAAATTACTATGTTTTGGGAAGAATTTGTCCTGCCCCAAGCACTCCCATTCTGCGGAAGCCCACTGATGGAGGAAGTAAATGTAAATGCTGCTGAACAGCTCAGACTGGTTCTAAAAATTTCAGGGTGAGTAAGACAACATAAAATGAGCTAAAAATAAGGTCTAGGTAAAAAAAATAATTCCCCTTTAAGGAGCTGTCAGATGCTCAGTCGATGCCTGGTTGTTGACCTACTGGGTAACAAAGAGCCAACCTTGAGACTCCTCAGGTCTAGCTTGTTCTCCTCCGAGATTCCCTTTGTGAACTTACTCCTTGTGTTCCTTGCAGGATCTCCCCAGTTCCGAGCCTGTTTCTTGAGTTCCAGTGATCTCCTTTGAGTCTGGCATCCAGTCCGTTTCCTGAATTCCTAGTGATATTCCCCGAGTTCTGTATTCAACTCCCATAACAAGAACCACACTCTGGATCTCATCCCCCTGCCCGCTCTCCAACCATCGTATCACTCAGCGTCAGTTACTCCGGATCCATCAACCTGTACAGTCTCTCCTTCCCAGATCCTAACACCCTCTTCAAGCTGCAATAGTTTCCTGCCTCCCATGAGTCACTCAAAAGTCCTAATCTACAGATCTTGACAAGTCCTGCCATTGCTAACTTTTCATCTCCACCTGAGTTCCTGTTTCCCTTCAGTACTTACCTCAGCGAAAAATAAAATCATTGTTAACCTTTTAATTCTGTATGTGGGTCCAAAAAAAATCCCTGAAACCATGGAAGAAATATTGACTATTCACTTGATTTCTCTTCCATACTTATTTAAATCCCATACTTTCTGGGATTCTTAGAAATCCTGATTGCTTCTGGTTTCTGCTTCATGAATAGAAATCCAAAAGTGAATATGTATATCTGTGTAAACACTTAAAGTGCATTGCAAACGTGGTGAAAGCTTTCACACAACGTGTGAACGGAAAGAAAATAAGACATCAACATTATAGAGTAGCTGCAGAATGTGATTTTGGCCAACTTCCTGGATTTTGTTTTTCTGGCTTTCACATTGATTACAAACTACAATCCTTTCCCATGAAATTCTGTATAATTTTCATTCCATGTTTTCAGAAAACACATAACTCAAGCCTTGAAAGAAAAAGAGAAATTATGGCACTGAGTTGCTTCTATTAACTAAAATCTTGGTCACAGAACTCAGTCCTTATGAATTTTTTTTTATTGTTAAGAGTAAATAATTTCAGCTGAATGCAAATATGCTTTTAGTATAATGAAGTTGTCTTCAATTGTATTGTTTTTATAGGCTTTTGTAACATCACTCCATTTATCTACATCCAGAGCTACAAATATCCCTCATCAATATGCAGAAAGAATCATGAAATCCTTTTGGCTTTCTTTACGGCCCCATTTTAAACTGATGTACATTATGTTGTCATTATTATGTTTGCTGATAAGGGGTTTTCTTAAAGTTGCATTTTATTCTAGATTCCAAGCAACTTTTTCCAAAGAAAATAGATTAGCTTCTAAACCGAACCAAAAATGAGTGTGATAGTTCTAAGCTACCAATTAAACACTGGTATCTATGTTTCAACTTTTCTTTATAAATTCATCTCACCAATTGTTTCCCATTCAAGACTGTAATTAACTCTCTAACAGCCATAGACCTGACAAGTCTGCACTTGGAAGAATGGTGGAGTCAGCTAGTCAAGCAGCTGCTTCGGAGCCCTGGATATATTATCTGTCTCCAGAGAGGAGTGACCACAGTAGAACAGAAACTAGAGTAGTTTTAGGTGACGCATACACTAGATGGACCCACATAAAACACTTCCACGGCATCAAACACAGACGAAGACTGGGACTTTCCTCCTGGATCTGTAAGCTAACTAATTTGCTAACTTGGCTAACATTAGCAGTCAGTTAAACTTCTCTAAAATACATTCCTCTCTGGACTAGAGTGCAGATCGGGCCACATTTTTCTGTCCGAGCCGACAAAGCAGTAACCGAACCCAACCCGAACCCGACAGGCATTAAGGTATTTATGTTCGAGCCCGACAGAGGGTACAGATCCTTACACTTGAAAATACTTGCTGCACCTGACCCCGGCTGGGTTCCTCTGGTCCAGAGGTGGACGTTTTTTTCAACAGAAAAATATGCAGAACTGTGGGTCTGAGAGAACGGACAAGGTGCTGCTGATGCTGCCGTGGAAATAAATCAAGTGAATTGTTATTTCTAATTTTAATCATCTTAATATATTTGATCTTATCTTAATTTTTTATGTCAACAATTATTTTGTTTTTCTAAATTTTGTTACTACAAAATATGTCGCTATCATGCTCATTTTCCATATTCAATCTTTACATTTTTCTGATTGCAGCGGTAATGGTAGTTCTGTAAGATTGTACTGGCATTGTATGGTGCTTTTACCTTATGTTAATATTTACAGTAGCAATAAATCCATTTTTGGGCCTTTTTAGGCACTGAAATTGTTGTGATGGCTTTCTCCCAAGAAAAACAAATGTGTATTTCAAGGAGAAAACCCTTTTGTTTCCCATCCAACGACCCCTTTAGATCTACTAAATAACATAGATGTGGTTTATTTATTTATTTATTTAGCGTGGTAAGAGAAAGATTAAATGTTAACTTTTTTATATTGATACTAAAAGGACCTTTTTCCAAGGCACAGAAAGACATGGGAAAAATAATGGAGTGTTGAGGGATCGATGGTAAGTCTGCTGAAGTGCAGAGATAGGTAGGTACCAATGTAGGTACCAATGTTTCTGTGAGATTGCTCAATCATGTATCTCTGGGAGATTAAAGCAGATTAACATGTTGTCTGCTTTAATTAGAGCTGAGGGAAAAGGTTAGGCAATCATGGAACTGCCTGCATCCAAACATTGAGATCAACTAAAATATGAAGGTGCTTTGTTTCTCAGTAAAGGATTTTCAGTAATTTTATGGCGGTAACCTATTTTAAATGTCTTATTCACTAATTTTTTTCAATGAATTTCTTATGGTCTCTTGCCCAATTATATGCCTCAAGAGCCATTTTATTTGGAAAAATGCTTGCTCAGTCCTGTTTCGTTGCAGCTCCTGGGAAGAGGGGGTGGGTTGAAACGTCAGGATCACAAGTCTAACTCAGCATTATGCAAGATATGCAAAAGTTTAGTCTCTGATTAGTTAAGAGCAGAGTGACTCTTGCTGCCTTCAATCAAATAATTAATTAATTTACTTTGCTGCCGGTGTTCCCAGACAGATTCCAACAATTTCATCCTTAGCTCAACTTTCTTGGATAAAATTGCAATGCTGATGTGCTGTGTCCACAAATAAACCAAGCCCCAAGGAACATCCACTCCGTTCTCAAGTTGTTTGCTGCCACTAACAGATTTTCTTCCAATATTAAACTCTATTTAGCTCTGTCCAGCCTTCGCATCAAGTGGGATAATCTTCCCTATGATCAGCTGCCCTGCTGAGGAAAAGCCCCCCCACAGCATGATATAACGTTTATCACAACATAGTGTTTTGCATGTAGCCTAAATGACATTTGTTATTCAGCAGTTGTCATACTGACAGATTCTCCCTGTTTAACTATGGATCCATACAGCTCCTTTTCAGATGATGGATTGAACAATGCTCTTTGAAATGGTCAAAGGTTGTTAAAACCCTTCTTTAAACTTCTCAACATGTCACAATCCTTGGGTGTTGGTTTTCATTTGTGTTTTTGTGTTTTGTGTTGCTGTGGTTCTTTCAAGGCCCTTATAGTTAATTGCTTTAGATATTCTTAATTTTTTTCTGTTTTCCGTGTATTTTAGCTTATTTTCTTAGGTCTGTGTTTGTCTTTTCTTCCTTGATTTGTAACTCCTCTATCTAATTCTGCTTCCTTTATTATTTACACGTCACCTTACCTAAGTACTTAAGCTAACTGGTTTTCATCAGTTCCATCCATCATTCCTCATGTCCTTTTCTTCTTGTTCAAGTTTTGGAAGTTTTATGTTTCCATTATTAAAATCTTCATAGTGCTAATTCCACATTTGTCCTACTCTCAGCCTACATACATAACATGTCTGACCTGTCTGCTGTGTTCGTTTGTCTTCATGATGGTGTTCATTCACTAATTGTCACTAATATCTCCCTTTGACAGAACAAGTGGATTTGTTGTTATAATCTGACAAAAAATGACAAAGTTAGCTAGTTTGCTTTGAACACGTTGGCAAAACTTGTGCAACAATGTATCATATGTTTTGTACAGGGGTTTTGTTCATAAAAACGTCAAAAATAAATTAATGTAGACATCACTATGAGAGAGAGAGAGATTCACTCAAGGTTCATGCCTGATGCAGAATAGATTCTGCTATAATTTGCACTGATCTTTGTGTGCTTGCTAAATGCATTTATGGAAGTTTTCCTTCAGAAAGTGTAGACCTTTTAATTTAGCACTGCATTGCCTTGTTTACTGCCCAAAACAGCATGAGCTAACTTTTACTTCAAATGTTACTGTGAGTTACTGCAGGAACACACCAGTCTCTTGCAGTTGGAGAAATGGTTTGAAGGAAGACATTTTTGATGTTATCTAATACACCAACACAAAGAGGTGAACATTTAAGTGGGAGGAAGAGGATTCATTAATTTTTTTCTTATTTTAAAAATAAACATAAAACAAATATGGCATGAATTTGTGTTAAGCTCCCGTTACTCTGAAAGCCCTAAAAACAAATTGCCTTTAGAAGTCATCCAGCAAGTGCAGAGCCCAGTTGTGTGTAATTTAATCTCAGTTTAAAAATAGCTATTATGTGAAGGCTTCTGAGGTTTATTAAAAAACACTAGATAATATAGTCTTTATGGAAGATGGCAAGAAGAAATCCACAGTTGCCAGAAACCATAAAATGTCTCATTTGCAGTTCGCCAAATGCTACTAGAGAATAAAGGGGATTTCTTAATAATGAGTCAAACATTTAACTTTTTGACACACATTTCTGGTCCCCAAACCTGATACTGCACATCACCGTGAGTAGACAATCCCTATGAACCATAGTGGTGGCAGGATCAAGCTGTGGGGAGTCTTTTCTTTTGCAACTGCAGTCGAAATAGATATAAATGAAAGAATAAATAAATAAATAAATGAATAAATAAATAAAACTTTTAGATTCTGCAAATGACTTAACCACAGTAACTGAGGCAGAGGTTCCCCTTCCAACAGACATTGACCTGCAGCTGTAATTGAAGAAAAAGATGGTTTGACAGAATGTTGATTTGGGGGGTAATACTACTGTCTCTCTCAAGCAATTATGTATAACTGCGATATGACAACCTTTAAAGAAGTTCAAGAGGTTTTGTAGTGCACTGCATTGAAATACAAAGGATAATCTAATATATTAATTTGCAAGAACTTTGAAGTTTTAAATCTGAAGTTAAACAAATATAAAATGTTAAGAAGTCTGCAATAGGCACTCAGGCTGGATGCACATACTTGAAAAAGATGGGTAATATACAACTTGGAAAGTACCACACAGTAGCAGCTGCCAGCACTCCAGGGAGTTAAACCAGACTTAGCAACAAACACATCAGCTCAAAGGACAGAAACCCAAACATTTCACCAAAGGTTCAAGACCAAAACTTCGGAAAACTCTGTATTCAATAGAATCTATGAATCATTCAAGCATGAGGTCAGTATCCAGTCTTTAGTAGGAAAAATGTCTCCACAAGAGGATATCAGACATTTTTTCCAACCTCAGTCATCAACACTCACATGCTAAATTTGTTTCCTCTTATCACAGCTGACCATCTTGCTTAGTTCTTTAAAACATTTTAAACTATTGTCATTAAGAAGAATGAATAAAAAAGAGAAGATTCTTGTTTGATGTCTTGTTTTATTTTTTAATATAAATAGATAAAGCAGTAAATTTAAATATAGGACTTTCTAGTTTGATACCCTCATGAAACGATGTCAACTGATTTATTTTTGTAACCAAGTGTGGAGGGGTAAAATTTACAATAGCAGCTTTTCCAATAGAGCTACTAGCACAAGCTTTTTTTTTTTTCAAAGTTAAAGTTAAAATGCTTCACTTCTGTAAGAATACAAACTCTTAGAAGCAAGAACACATTTTTTAAGGTCTGGAGCTAAACTCATGACAACCATGTTTAAAAAGATGACATTTAGCTTTTAATCTATAGTTTTTAAGGCAGAAACCTGCCCTTTCATGTTGATAAGTTAGAATAACACAAAACTTCTTAATCATTTATTATTAATATTGCCTATAGTCAATGTTGGTCAATGCACTGCACACAGATATTTTCCCCAATTTTGCTTTCTGTTGGAATTTCTAAACACTTTTATCTCTTCCATCATTCCTTTTTTGATTTTTTTTTAATCAGTTGTAAAACCACAATCAATACCAATGGTGGTAGAAGAGTAAACCACAAACAGCCTATTACTGACACAAATATAGGGCATTTCAAAATGGTCCAAATTGGAGTGGGTGCTTGCGCCAAATTTAACTGATACTCCAGATTAATTACTTTGCTAATCCACTATCTGTCAAGTATTGTGAGAATTGAAGATGTGTCAAATCCAAGTAAAGGCTTCTAAACAGCTTTGTGGTGGAATGTTTGCATGTTAAAGATAGCAGAAACTTATAGCTAGTGAAGCAAGTTGACCAGTAGGAACAAGGCAGGATGCAACAAAAGGAATCAAACCAGGAAGCTAAAAAAACTATTACAAGAACTAAAACAAATATCACTGTGTTGATTTCGATTTTTGAAAGACAGTTTTATTTTTTTTAAATGGATAAAAAAAGAGATAGACTCCAGTTTGGGAGATTCTGGCAAAATTTTCCTAAATTTGTTTTACATTATCTTACTTTTCAGTAAGTCCATGTGCCTTTTGATGAAAAAATGTGACTGAAGATGGCTGCAGCTTTGGAGCATAATTGTTTGCAGATGTGGAACAAAGTGAAAACAGAATGTCTCAACTATTAACTATGTATAAATTGAGCTAAGCTAAGAGTGTCATGCAGCACACAAAACGACATATTGTGTTGAGATTAAATTATTTCAAATCCCAGTTCAATAAATATAAGGATATTGGCCATACTTGAAATAATACGTTTTGTAGGTGTTTGAGCTGCCAGCACTACATCAGTACTGCAGTAATAGAGTATGTAATTGCGGACTCATCAGAAACAGAGCTGCGCAATATCCCTGAAACCCTTGTGGGACTGCGTATTTCCTAACCAAGAGGTCTCCTTTTGTGAATCACAGTCACTGTGGTTAAGCAACGATTTGTGTAACTGATATGTCCAGATGCATCACAATGAATCATTTCCCTTTCCTCTGCTGGACTTCATCATTGAATGGTTACTGTGTGTTGTGAAAGTGTTCATACCCTTTGATCCTTTTTGCATTTAGTCATGTTTAGTATTTTATTGGGATTATCATGGAGAGATGAACACAAAAAGCAGATCATTGTGCAGTGGATCAACAATATGGGTATGGAATGGGAAATTAAAATACTAAAGGTCACATTGAGCAAATCGTTCTCACTGTCATACATGTTGGGGCGGCATCATGCTGTGTGCTTAATGTAATATATAAAAAAAAGAGAAATCCAGGAAGAAAACCAGTTATAAACTTCAAAGGCCTTGGTACTTGGGTGATGGTAAACCTAACAGCTGGACAACGACCCTTACAATACAGCAAGGTTTTCAATGGAAAGGTATAGATCAAAGAATATTCTTTCATTAGAATGGTACAGTCAGAGCCCAGACCTAAATCTAACAAAACATCTGAGGCAAGATTCTGAACCATACATAACAGCTGATATTTACGGAATGGACAAAAGCTTGCCATGTAAATCCGCTTACCATTTTGGGCCACCTCTGTCTCAACTGGCAGCTTGTTTGTTCTTTTCTTTTTTCAGTACACCTTGACGTAGCATGTCAGAGCATCCGGTCAGTGGTGTTTGAATGTTGAACGAGAAACGGTGGGGCAGAGACGGCTACAGTAGGAACGCTCAAACAGACACTGTTAAATGTGCAAAAATGGGCAACTTTTTCGCTAAAATAAGCTTGTG
Source organism: Apricaphanius iberus (assembly GCA_028564705.1). Classification (NCBI taxonomy): domain Eukaryota; kingdom Metazoa; phylum Chordata; class Actinopteri; order Cyprinodontiformes; family Aphaniidae; genus Apricaphanius; species Apricaphanius iberus. The sequence goes on from JAPXFQ010000556.1 coordinate 2,187,333, forward strand.
GTTTATGACAACAATTAAACGGTGAGACAACAGAAACTTTGCCTGCAAACCACTATTTTAGCTAATTATCAAGTCAATGAATTGTGCAACATTGTGGCAACCAGCATATAATTCTAATCATATAATGTGACGCCTCATAACTTGGAAACTTTGTCTCGTAGCTGCTCAGAGTTTGAAGGAAAATCCAGCATCAAGCAATATAAGCCCACAAGTCCAAAGTGGGCAGGATTACCTACTGAGTGAATATTACTGCTCGATATGAAACCTTCCCTGCTCAGGAGTCAGGAGTCAGTAGTGATGAGGGGATTCTCTTGTCAGTATGGAAGGAACAGATGTGTGAACAAGCAGGCATTAGTTCCAATATAACCACTTTCTATGCACAAATGACAGTACGACCTCTTATATAATTTTAAAGTAAAACAATAAATACACAAAACCTTTGAAAGATTATCTATCTATCTCTCTATCTCTCTATCTATCTATCTATCTATCTATCTATCTATCTATCTATCTATCTATCTATCTATCTATCTATCTATCTATCTATCTATCTATCTATCCTATACAATCTGTTAGCTGCATATGTGGCTTTAAATTGACATGAGTGAAAATTTCTCTTTCCTAAATCACCAAATATTGTCAGATTTTGAGCACCAGGTGACTATAACAAAAAAACATGAATGAAATTTATATTATTGTGTGTTAGGATTAGCTTAATATCAAAATGATTAGGCAGTTTGATTTAATTTTTCAAGGAAAATAAATTTTAGCTAATGTCATGTGCTTCATGCAAATTGGGACAAAATTTTCTGGTAAAACGGGATACTTTTGGCTGATATTAATGGGTATGATATAAAGCCACAAGGATCAGAAATCATGTGAAAATATCCCTTTTATGCCACATTGTGAGATATTACAAATAGTGTGACAGTTAAGTAAGATAAATTACCAGAGAATATTTTGTATTTTATGCTAATATCATTAGCTAATTAGCTTGTAAGTGTTGGCACATTAGCTTTCTGTGTGAACACACAGGCCCCACACACACATGCTTGCAGATTCTGCAACATTTACAACAGTGACTTGGATGACCCCAGAGCAACAGAGGGGTGGATTTTGTTGCGTTGGATGTGAGGCATGGTTTCATGGGGGCTGTGGGGAAGACAACAGTATTCTGGAGGATGCAGGATTTGGGTGTAGAGAGTGCATTGAGTAGGCCCATACGTTATGTATTCAGATAAATAATTGATTTTTACATATACGTTGTTGTTTCTGATTGATACAATCTTCTTAAAATTCAACTTGTAGGCCTAGGTCTACTTGAAAATCAGTTCCTAGTTTCGGGGTAGTCAAGTTACTGTACTGAGGGTGTTTTAAAGCAAACATGTTTGTTTAATTAATGACTGACTTCATTAACTAAATAATTAATTGATGATTGAGAACCGACTTTATGAACTAATAAATTGCATTGTTATTCTTCAATTTTGTTCCCAATTCTTCAAAAACATCACCTGTCGCATTTTAACTGGATGACTGTCCCATTTTACCTGGACGACTGTCCCATTTTACTTGCAGCATTTAAAGGTAAAAATTTTGTAAACTATTGTTATTGGGAATATATTTTCTGCACAATTGTTTTTACCAAGACTCACATTAAGCTATACAATTATTTAATTGAATCATATTTAGCATTTTAAATGGTTTTCTTGTGATCAACCAAAAATGGTCTCAATTTACCTGATGTCACCCTACATGCTTTCCTGGGGTTACTGCTGGCAAAAAAAAAAAAAAAAAAAACAGGAAAAAAAAGAAGCGAGACAGCAGTTGCATGTATGTACGTTTTAAAATTGTATAGGCTACTTAAAATTGTGTATTTTATCGCCCCCAACTCTTTCCGCCCTCTGCAATTATTATTGTCGGTCGTGGGGGATGTCTTCTCCTCCTGTTTAACCCCTCACCCTTACCACCAACAAACAGAAACAGAAAGAGAGAGAGAGACGGAGAGAGCTCCCTTCTCTGCTCATAGCCAGAGCTCCGGAGACAGACAGTCACATATCGGAGTCTACAACTTGCTCTCCTGTGGTCACATTCAGACGGCAAGGAAACTGATATACATGGATTTATAAACGTTATTAAATGCCATTGGCAGCGATAGGGATGGAAATACACGTCCAGGCGATGATAAGTTATTATATCGGGCTGATCGTGTGAGCGTTGCCGGAAGAAAACACATGGTAGGTTTGATTCCTGTTATTGTTAATGTTGTATCTCCGCTTGCCTCTGATTTAAAAAAAGAAACAAAAAAAGCCAAATCTCTTTTTTTGTTGTCTGTTTTCTGGTTGCGTGACTTTGTGATAGGAGCTGGTGCAGAGATGAAAAAGTTTTTGGGGAGCTGATTTAGCTCTCAGTATATATATATATATATATATATATATGTCTCTGTTTGGTCCAACAAGCGTGCACATCACCTAATATAACGGAGTCCTTTCAGTGACCAGGCGCCCACTGCCTGCGCACAGAATGAATGGCTTACTATGTATTCTAATCTAACTTGCCTTATTTTACTGCGATTTACAGTGGAATGCTGTGATTGAGTAAAGAAAATGTCAATTTCCATCTGGTCCGTTAGTTATACTGGAATGGTCCGGGATAAATTAGTCCGAGGTGATTTATAAAAATACTTAAAATAAGATTTAGCTGCAATTCACGAGAAGCGGTATTATCAGCCAAAACAAAAGGATTTTCTTCTGACCAATGAGAGCACTGAAAACCTCAAGAGGCACGAAGTGGTCTTCTCTCGCCTTTTGTCCAAGCAAAGACTCCCACACCACATACTGTTGGGAAGGACATGTGGGAATAACCGGGAGCGTCAGTCAGATTTTAAAGTCACCGGCAATACCTCTCTGTGAAACAAATCAAACGCATCCTGGATATAATTTATCTCTACTAAAACATCATGACCAGTTTTTTCTTAGGTAGTTAGTTGGGTGTGTTTGTTTTAAATAGCTATGTAAACAAAAAACAAATAAAACAAAAATCCGATTTATTTTTTATATCTGGGTAAACAAATAAGAAACTTGACTGGTTCTCTTGTTTTCAGTCTACAGACACGTTAAATATTTGATGGAAATAATAATTTTCTCTGGCAGAATTTTGAATAGGCCTATATTCAGTAATATTACAAAATAAATCTTGATTTTAAAGTGTTTAAATATGAGGTGACTGACAGCTCTTTCGAGTAGTATCATTTGCAATTTTTTGTATTTTCCTGTCTACTAAATATGCTTTTAATTACATTCCTTTTTGCTTCTTTATGGATGGACTAGGAGGTTGTGTAGATTTAATTAAAATTTGCAAGAAAAAAGTAGTCTGAGAGGAGGAACAGGGAAGACTTGAATGAGCAAATTTCAATATTCCATCCGTCTGTTCATCATCTTTTTGCTTAATCCGGGATCAACTGCCTAAGCAGAGAATCCCTGACTTCCCTCTTCTCGGCCACTTCAGCCAGCTCCTCCAGGGAATCCCAAGGCGTTCCCAGGCTGTCTGAGAAACGTAGTCCCTCTAGCATATCCTGAGTCTTCCTCTGGGTCTCCTTCAGGTGGGATGTGCCCCTGAGCATCTCACCAGGGAGGTCTCCAGGAGGCATCCTAACCAGATCGCCCGCTGACCAGATGTCCAGGCCACCTCAACTGACATTTTGAAAATATTTCATATTGCTTTTTTAATTTTATGTTATCTATTAAAAACAACCACAGTTGGAAAGATACAGTGCACAACTTTGTTAAATTGTTAGATTTTATGATCTAAAAAAGAACGTCATGACATACATTTCAAAAGTTTTACATTTACTGAGACGTGTGATTCAAATGAAACCCACCCCACAAAAACAAATCTTTTAGAGAATGACATTTAATAAACTGCAATCACCCAACTGCATAAGTGTCACATCTTTACTCTTACAGTTTGATAAATGCCCTTTGATATAGTTTCAGCCATCAGTTGTTGTTTTTTTTGAGTATCCAGCTAACATTAACTAAAGGGAGGTGCAGCTGTCATGTAGAATTTTCTTGACATAGGCTACTTTGCATCCTGTGGTTATAATCACAGTTTGCACAGAGGCTGCAAAGAAACAAACAAACAAACAAAAAAAATGCATAAAGGGATTATCCAGAAGAAGACACTTGTAATGTCAATGACCATAATACACACTAGTAGAATTTCTTTTGTCTTCAATTTGGTTTTCAAACACGTGTTTTTGTGAAGTCCTGCAGTTTGTGCTAAGGTGTGTATATGCCTCAGTGTACAAGGTTGCAGGCATGTGCTGGCATTAGACTGTCATTGTTTTATTTTAGGCTATTCTCACAAAACCTTAAGAGCAAAAATGTGTATCATCATCAGGCTTCAAAATGTATTAACTTTACACAGATTTAAGAAAATTCTGTCTGCTAATTTTCTTTTCAGGAACATATTGCACATATTTATCCTTTTTGACGTTCTGGTCTTTATAGATTAACACAAGCAGAACCACCTGATATTAGCTAGTTATTTACAGTATAGCTACAATGGAGAGAACAAGTATTTGATACACTGCTGATTTTTGAAGTTTTCCCAAGCATGGGTCTGTAATTTGTATCCAAGGTCTCTTCAACTGTGAGGGACAGAATCTAAAACAAAAATGCAGAAAATCACTGGATGATTTTTAAATAGTTAATTTCCATTTAATTGCATGATATAAATATTTTATACATCAGACAAACAGAACTCAAAATTTGGTACAGAAACCTTTGTTTGCAATTACAGAAATCAGACATTTTCTGTAGTTCTTCACCAGGTTTGCAAACTGCGGCAGAGATTTTGGCCTACTCCTCCATACAGATATTCTCCAGTGCATTCAGATTTTGGGGCTGTCATTGGGCAACACGAACTTTCAGCTCACTTCAAAGCTTTTCTATTAGATTTAGGTCTGGAGACTGGCTAGGCCCCTCCAGGACCTTAAGATGCTTCCAACGGAGCCACTCCTTGGTTGGCCTGACTGTGTGTTTCAGGTCATTGTCATGCTGGAAGACCCAGCCACGACCCATATTCAATGCTCTTACTGAGAGAAGGAGATTGTTGGCCAAGATCTCACCATACATGGCCCCATCCATCCTCCCCTCAATACGGTGCAGTCATTACGTCCCCTTTGCAGAAAAGCAACCCCAAAGAATGATGTTTCCACCTTCGTGCTTCACAGTTGGGATGGTGTTATTGGGGTTGTGCTCATCCTTCTTCTTTCTCCAAACACGGCGAGTGGAGTTTCGACCAAAAAGCTCCACTTTTGTCTCATCAGACCACATGACCTTCTCCCGTTCCTCCTCTGGATCATCCAGATGTTCATTGGCAAACTTATAAAGGGCATTGACATGCGCTGGCTTTAACAAGGGCATCTTGTGTGCACTGCTGGATTTTAATCTAGGACAGCGGAATGTGTTACTGATGTTTTTCTCTGATGGTTTTCTTTGAGACTGTGGTCCAATCATCCACAAAAATCCACAGTGATTTTCTGCATTTTTGTTTTAGATTTTGTCCTTCCTTTTGTCCTTGTATACCTCTGATACAAATTACAGAACCCTACATGCTTTGTAAGTGGGAAAACGTCAAAAATCTGGAGTGTATCAAATACTTGTTCTCCCCACTCTACTTGATTAGTCAGGCCATCGTTGAGCATCAATTACCCACCCGTGTGTCACCATTGTTTTTGCTGCGTGGGGTTTGAGACATAAAGATACATATAAAATGAACACAGAAAAATTGGGTGGCACGTGGGAATAACCATAATGCTGAAGCCTGTAAGTTCTGTGTAAATGTACTGGCAGCATTTTAAACAGCAACATATTTTTATTTTTAGTTTATAGAGTTGTCACTGAAAATGAATTCATTACCATAAATTACAGCATATCACCAGCGACAGTTTGCCTGTCGTCGATTGAACCAACATGCATCTTGTTTTTTAATGAAATCTCTGGAACCGATAAGAGTGACTAACAACATTAATCACTGAGCATCGGTTTTATGTGCATTATTATGTGCATCTGAAACTGACAGGAAGCAAAAGATACTGAAGCGTACTGCCAATTAAGAGCTACATGCATCTATGTGCACTATGAAAGGAGAACGAGGAGATAGCCCCACACAGATACAATAAATCATAAACCCTCCATGCAGACAGCAAGCTAGCCCGTGCAAATTACTCAACATATTCCCAACACACCATGACATGACAGGCATTTTTTTAAAGATATAAAGGGATTTCACAAAAAACAACTCCAAAATTGCATCTGCCACACTACTTAGGCCTTTACCACATCTTCCATGACACTTCTACAAAGCTTTAATGGTGATTTTTATTTGACAAACAAGCACAATTTAGTGCATAATTGTGAAGTAGGAGTAAAATTATTAATTGCTTTTTATCAGTTTTGCAAATAAAAATCTGAAAAGTGTGCATTTGTGGTTAGTGAAACAACACTTGGTGGAACCACCATTCACTACAGTGACAGTAAGCTTTGTAGATGCAGTTTTCAAGTCTTGCCACAGATTCTCAGCTTTATTTAAATTTAGACTTTCACTGGGCCGTTAGAACACATTAATATCTTTTGATCAAACCCATTCCTTAGCAGCTCTAGTGGAATGTTTAGGGTTGTCTTCTGCTAGAAGGTGAACCTCTGTCCCAGTCCACAGTCCACTGAAGCTTATTTTTCTCTTTTTTTATTCTTCATATAGCTCCATCCATCTTCCTTTCAACTCTGACCAATTTCCCTGTCCTTGTTGAAGAAAAAGCATCCTGACTGTATAATGATGTCAGCACCATGTGTCACTGTAAGAATTAAGTGATTAAGGTGACATGCAGTGCTACTGTTCTACCACACATAGAATCAGCATGTAGGCTAAAAAAATTATTTGTTTTTATCCCACCAGAGCACCTTCCTCCATATTTTGCTGCGGCTGTGACGCTACATGGCTTATGGCAAACATCTTGACATATTTTCATAAAGGCAGCCTTTGTGGAGTACATGTCAACAGGTTCTCTCACCTGAAATATGGATCTCTATGACTCCAATTCCAATTTTCAAGAGCCTCTTTGATTTGAAGCTCTTTTTGCCTAGTCTATAAGTTCAGGCGGACGGGCATTTCATGTTAGGTCTGCAGTTGTGCTTTATTGTTTTCATTTTCATTTGAAAGGGTCAAACTGCACATATCCCTCTGATTAATACGTTGTCCAAATCAATTCAAATCAGGCCAGCATTTATAGGCCACATATACTGTTGCATAATAATGCTCTTTACATGATGCAACAAGAGATTTGCTTGCATGTGCGGCATCAGAGTGTGCAACTACCTGCAAGTTAATGTAGAATGTGTGGGGAGCTGAGACATACACAGTAGGCATTCTAAATGCGAAGGGGATTCTGTTCCTCACTGTAATATGTTATTTTACAAAGAGTGGGATGGATGATTAGGATGATTTAGACTGGGTGTAGTGTGCATGGTCTACAGCTGGCACACACAGATTCTGCTCCTGTTCATTTAATCTCTCCTACAAACTGATTTCTGTGGAATGAATAAGTATGTTTGATGAATTTTTCTGTCAATAAAAAAGAAGCATTACAGCACCTTTAGCTCGGCTGCGATTTAGAATGGTGTTCTTCATAAGCAGTTGATGAAGTATTCATTCATAACAAAAACACAGAACTGTGCTCCTCTTGTGTTAGTTTCAAGCTTTTGGCCAGACTTTGACTTCATAAAAAAGTGATCGCAGCGTTCAGGATGAACTTTCTGAGATTTTTTTTTTTTCAGGTTCATGTGATTTAAGTGGTAAACCAGCTGTCTGGAAGCAATTGTAACACAGACACAATGAATGTCTAAAATATTTGCAAGAGTTTTTTCATGTGAAGGTTATTCAGTAGAAAAATTAAAGGAGATTACAGGGTTCCAGTGGAGTTTGGAAAAATACATTGGATTTCATTGACATCATTTCCAGAGCTGGAAATCTATGCAGGCAGGGCCTAGAGTACGGCTAAAATTTGAATCTTCTTCTATTTCATTCAATTACCTGAAAAGAAAACATACGGTCCACCCATCATGAACTTATCTAGTGTTGTTTTAAATTGGGTTAAAAAATAATTGGGAAAACTGAAAAACATGTTGCATCTCTAAAACCTTTTTTTTAAAAAGGTCGTTTTATCAAGAAAGCTTGAAATAATTTGGCATTAAGCATATTCAAAGAGCAATACAGGTTCCAGAAGATCAATGAACAATAGGAGGTTTTAAGTGTTTCTCTGACTGTGAATTAAAGTGGAGCTGCAGACTCGATAAGCATAACATTACAAGGTGTAATAAACAGTTTTCTTAGCAAAACATGTTAAATGGACTTTAAGCAGCTGGTACTATTTGAGTCAACAGACATACCCTACCACCCTGCATTTGAAATCATATAGATTTAACACACAGCTGCTCTTGTTTATGCTTATGCTTTATCGTGCTTTAATTTTCCTTCAGTAGAATGCTATAAATCTTGAAATAGAAGCCCCGGTGGTGTGCTGATTTATCAAAATCACCAACAGTTTAGATGCTGTAATAAACACTGTGCTGCATGACGTCACTTCTGCTGCCAGGCTCTGTTAATCCCACATTTCTTTGTCTTTTGTGAGATCACAGGCCTGTCTTGGAAATTTAGCATCATTCCCGGCGACCAAGATTGTTTGGCTCTAAAGATCTCTAACCATAGACTTACAAGTGCAAGCCCTGGCCTGATAACTCTGGCACCTCTTTTACTTATTTTTCTCGAAGAGGCACTCTGTGTTTTTCAACTGAAGCATCTGACCTCACCATTTTTTTTCAGTCACTGCTCCAGCATGCGTAGAATCTGTAATGCATCTGGGGCTGCTCTACAGGGCACACATGACTGACCCTTTACCTCCAAACCACATGTACTAATTTACTTCGATTTCCAGAGTGCAATGCCAGGTCAAACTGCACCAAAGTATTTCTACATCAGTCTTGCAGCAAGGGGCGGCTGACTTGAGCTGCGCTGCTCTGACCAAGTCAGAGGTAGAGATTAGCAAGGAACTCTTTCTTTGCTGAACACTTTTCCCGCTGCAGCTTCATATTACTGTTTACCTTATATTATCAGCTGTATTGGGACTGGGCTTGGTAATGATAGGAGATGTAGTTACAGCGCCCAGCAAATGTATACAGGTTTATTTACTCAGAGGTACCGCCAACATCTGTCCTAAGAGTTGAATACAGGTGTGATGACACCTTCCTTTAGACTACTTTCAGAGACAGTCTTGGACACTTTTTCTTTTTATATTTGTCAGTGAGACCATCCCGAGATAATCTAAAGAACCACCCATACACCTGATGTGACTTTCCTAATTTCAGCTCTGACAGTAAATATACCCAAATTAAGACTAGTATAGCTATTTTCTTGTTACGATTTCCTAAATAGTAAATCCATGCAGATAACTTACCTAAATTGAATGTTTTCTTGTCTGTATGATGTTGAATCGTGGTTTAGAGAACCAAGCCTAAATGTCATGTCATTTGTGAACCACGGAGAAACAGGAAGTCATGGATTACCAACGAAACAACAGAGATCAAAGCAAAGCATAGATTTAACGAATATCATAAACATGCATCAGACAGTTGACCATCACAACATGGCCATTCTCTCAAGATCAACTTTGACTGGTGATTGACAGCCCACGTACTGAAAAATTTAACAAGTGATTAAATACATCAAAATAAATGACTACCAATAAATTTCACTCCTTAAATGGATCAACCAACAGCATATTTTCTGACACACTTTTTTTGAGTTTGATAAAAATGTTTGGGAATCATGATTTCATACCAACATTGGGATAATCTTGCACTTGGTTTCAAAACTGCCCTCTCCGTTGCAATTTTTCTTTTTTGTTTAAGACACTTAAAGTGACAGTGTGTAGTTTCCTGACGACAGTACAGAGGGCAGTACATACTAAATCATTGCAAGCAAGTTGTATTTTTGTGTTCGAGTGAAGACAGATGGCCATACAGGCCAAATATCGCAGTTTTTTACTACTAAAAGGCAGGCAGTTCAACCTCCAAGGAAACATATGCAGCAACATTTTCTGCCGGTGTTGATTGTCTGTGGGGCTCGTGTCGCACGAAGGCTCGGACACAACAACTGACTGCACACCTCTGCCCAAGGGAGGACAGCAACCTGGGTTGGGTGGGTCTCGGTTTGGGTTGGTCGGTCAGTCAGGGGTTGGAGAAAGTAGTTTCTTTTAAAAGTCTGTTCATGGAGCTCTTCATTTAAACTTCTATTGAGGACGAGCAGAAAAGGGACGTAACCGATTATTCAAAAAAACAGTAAAGAGGTTTTGTCCACATCGGCTCTCGTAGAAGGAACCACAGCTTCCAGTATGTCGGCCCCAACACAATAGCACCTACACCCATGTATTTTAGACCCACCTTTTATGTTTATATGTGATGAAGCAGCCAATGCTTTTCGATTATTTGGCATCATTTTATACATTTTCAACAATAATTCAATGTATATTTTCAGAGATTAATAATAAAAGATACACACTGTCTCTTTAAAAACACAATTGCATCAGTCAAAATCAAAATCTGCAGGTTAGACATCAAAGAAAATGTTTCAGGGTTACAAAACTCAATTCCCTGATCATAATAACACTTATGTTTTCTATTCTATTTTCTAATGAAACCAAATTTGAACAGTGGTAGGCCTAAACTATCTCTGTTAACACAGGGTGATGAGCCACTGAATACTGCTTAAAATGCCAGCATGTTACACGGTTTACTGTGGTTTGCACATCAAGGTGCTAACTTTAGCGTGCTCTCAGCTACAGTGGAAAAAAACCCTTTTGCTGAACCAGCGCAGCTCAGAGGCTCACAGGCATTCAGGATGTCGCCACAACCACAACGCAATAGGAAACAACACATGTTTTTTTCTTTCTTCCATCAGTCGGCTTGAGTAAATGAATGTGAAAACCATAGAGCAAAGGTCATGGGCAAGATTTAAAAATCAATGCCAATATATCAATCAGCCACTGCTTTAATTAATTGTTAAGGATTAATGCTGAGACTCCAGGTGCCATCATTAGTAAATGTTAACCATCTTTTTTGCATACAAGCTCACTGCAACAGTTTTCTGATCAATTACTTTCCAAATTTTTTCACACAGTTTTAATAGATTTTATTACATTTCAGACGAAAACAAAGTAATGTATGATTGTAAATGGAAGGGGAATTATGCAAGCTTTTCAAAATCTTTACTGATCAAAATATGAAAAGTGTGGTGCAGATTCCTTTTCAGCCACCCAAAGTTGACACTTTTATGTTGGTAGTCCTTTTCAGCCACCATAAGTCAAAATCTTTACATTTCAAATAGAGCTGCAAGCTTTTGGGGTATGCCTTTAAAAAATTTGCACAAGTATATACGTAGAAAAATTGGGAAACATTCAAATGGGCTGAATACCTTTTCATGGATCTGCAGGAATTTTTTTTTTAAATGACTTGTCTTTTCCAGTACAAAACGATACAGTGTAATTGGGGATGCTAAATTGACTGGTTGTTTGCCTTGTGTGTCCTTGTGATGGATTGGCCATCTGCCCAGACTCGATCATGCCTTTTGTCCTTTGGCAGCTAACACAGGCTCCATTCACCTTGCAACCTTGAGGAGGACAAATTGAGTTGAAATGGATGAATGACAGGCACACTATCAAACAGGAACATTGGCTTTTTCATCTTTAAGTGGAATAATTGGATGCTTTGGAAACATTCTTTATAAAAAGAAGGTGTTTGGAGACATAGCATTAGGGTTTTAAGAAACTCTGGGTGAAAAATTCTATTTATTTTGCAAAGCTTTTAAAACACATTTCTATAGGGATAGAATTGAATAGAGGAATTTAGAATTTCAAATTTAAATGTAAATAATATTTAAGCCTGGAGTATGAGTTCAAAATGGAGTATTTTGTAGATTGCACACATCTTGCACATGGTATGCTACTGTGTCTGTCGGCTCTTAAAGATCTCTTAAAGATACCATCTATAGTTTCACGCCTGTCACCAGTCAGCCTCTCACTGCAAACATTTTCACACAATTTTTTTTTAGCAAAGTGACAGCAGGCTCTGTTTTTAGACTGAATGAATGCTGAAAACAATATCTGACTGCTCTCTGTCTCTGCATGAAGAGTAGGAGTTGGACTCTGAAGGAAGCGATGCGTGCAGGGCATCCTGTGATGGATGGGTCCTCCAGTGAAGTTAACATTATTTATATCTTATGAGAGTAGTGTATCACCGATTGGGATTTATGTGGGTTTGGATGAGTGACCACCCTAGAAGGTGTTGTCTGTACGAACTTTCAGACTAGGGCTGTTTGTCACTGAGACTGATGAGCTTCCAGTGAATTAAGCTAAAACACTGAAAAACATTCATCAGCTTTATTGGGTGAGTGACTTTTTTTTCTCTTTGTGGCAACTTATTTATGTATTATTTTGTTGCTGTTTTTAAAAAACTGTAAAAATTATTTTCAACATGGATTTTTAGTAAACATTTGGTTTCATGTATTGAAAATTCAAAGCATCCACCATCTATAGATACTGCAACAGCTGACTGATTCCTGTAAAGAATAATTGATCTTGATGAAATGAGTGTTATTTTAAAGCTGAATAAAGCAAGACTTAATGCAACAACATAACCTGAAACAGTTTGGAGAAAATACCCTCAGTAAAATAACAATACTATGTAATTTGCATGCACGACTCGGCCTTTGAGGTGCTGAGTAAAGGAGATAAATCTCACAAACCACCGTGCCAAGGTTTGGGGTCATTGCTTATGCTAACGATCCATGCAAAACCAAACTGTTTTTTGTTCCCTTACCATCTGTGCCCAGTTGTGTCTCATACAACCATCTTGGCGTCTGAGCACAGACCCCTTCTGTTTGTAGTTTGATTTATGGCATTGCACGTTTGCACTGGCCGAGTTTTTCACAGTAGAGATGTAACCGTATAAAAATCTTGCGTCATGCTAACTTTTGTGTAAATTCTCTATCAATATTACAATGGTTTGGTTAAAATATGTAACAAATATGCATAACACAAGTTTTAGCCAAATCTATTAGATTTTAATCAGTCACAAAAAAATGGATTTGGTGCTCTTTGAAGGAATTTGGATTTTTTTGGGTCTGTTACTTAAAGAAGCTGCTCAAAAGACTAACTCATTCTTATACCTATTTCCTTTTAAGAAGCCAGTCTGGGGTAACTGGGGGAAATTATTCTAATTTAAATCATTTAAAATGCAACCTCCCAACAATAGATAACCAGGTTTGTTTTTATTCTGAAATACAGATACCAAACTCATTTTACAAATACATTTGAAAGCTTTTTTATTAAATCAATGCCTTGATGTGGATTAGAGTTTTTTGGTGACTATTGCATTTTAAATTATAATGCAGACAATGCTGGGTTTTCCTTTCCCTTAAACATAAATGTAACCTCAACAAAAAATATAAAAAAAATTTATTTCTTCCTCATACGTCCTCCAGTAATGCACTGGTCAGTAGAATGAGCCCAGGCCTTTTCACTGAGGTTGCCTGTATATGCCTGTAAATTCACTTAAATACTGAGTGTTTGGGTTGAAAAACAGATTTCCCAACTGCTTTCCAGGACAGCCTACGTAATGGTGTCATTCGTGTTCACACTTAGGTGTAGCGTGCGCTATCTCCATCATAACACAACCACGGAGCGAGAAGTAATTGAAAGATGGATTCAGCTGAGCATAAGAAGAGAGCGGCTATTAGCAGCAGTGAAACTCCGGCCTAGACCCCAACTAAACTTACAGTACAGTACCATTTCTTACCATAGTTGAAGTCATGGCTGCTAATCAGTAAATTGTCCAGGATGTGACTGACTCGGCTGTAGTTTCCTGTTCATTCGTGAGTGAGCTCACACAGCATGTCCTCCTCATACACGAGTTTAACATTCAGGATGCAGTTACGCCTTTGGCCTGAGGGGGCGCTCTCGAGCAAACTACAAGAACATAAAGACAATATAACTCAGTTTATATCGGTGGTATTTGCATATCAAATAAGTACTGCATGAGTACCCTGCTTCATGCCTCCCATCGTGTCTTTTCTTCAACTAACCCTATTTCAGATCCCATCACATCATTTCAGTCAGACTTAAGTCTAGAGTTCTGACTAGGCCCCTTCAGAACTGGGATAACATACTGTATATATGGGCAAATTAAACTCAAAGGTCTCACTTTCTCTGAATCATTCTGTCTTGCAGAAAAAGTATGTATTGTACTCAAACTGTCCTTTACTGTGATTTTACAAAATTGTCCTACACAGCAATTTGGCAAATAAAAGCAAATAATAATAATAATCTAAAAAAAATTCGGAAACCTTTTACATTGCTCTGGCAAAGAATATGTGTTTGGACTATAATGTCACACTAGACTTGGATTCATTGGGGTTAGAGAGTATGCAGCTGTATGTTCCTGCTACTCTACATTATTCAGAAACATATAACAATAAATTGGAGAGCCAGTTTGGCCTTGTTTTGAAGATGATCTATAAGTCTTTATTCTAAACAAATTAATATCAGTGTTAGTATCAGTACAGTGCATTGTTTTCATGTTATGCGACTTAATACTTTAGTCTTACAACTAAATCTGCACTGTATAATTATTTAAATTTGTTTTTTAAAAATTATAATTTAAATCAGCATGTATCTGTGGTTGGATAAATTGACAAGACTAGAGGTAATTCCCATTAATGGTTGTGTTTTTGTGTGGTTGTCCAGTATCTTCTTTCCACATGTAATGCTAATGGGCCAATCTGTGGGGGCCTAAACAATCCGCAACTCCACTGAGGTCTGAGTTCATTTTTCCAATTACCAAGGGCTTCTCTTTTTAAATAAGCAATCATTCACTAGCACAGTTGTTTATTGCAGCTCTGTGTACTTTTTTATGCACGGCCTACAAACCTCACAGGATGACAGCCCATTGTTCTTCTCAACGACCGTGCCAGTCGCTTTATTCACCACAGTACACTTCATGCAGCTGGACATGTTTTTGGAAGTGCAAATAGCAGTAGCCCTGAGGCATTAGTTTGCTTGGGTGCAGAAGCAACTGAGATCAGAGGTCAGCGTCACCTTCTGTTTCAAGCAAATGTCCAGGCCAGGTGTCACATGCAGCCCGGAGAGCTGTTTACATTTTTTCAGACGGCAAGCAAGCCCACGAAAAGGCCTGGCTGGGGTCACAACGAGTTTGTAAGAATGTTATTTCCATCGCCGGGTCTATCATTTTGTGGATTATCCCGGCCTGGTTAATTTGAATCTTGAGTTTCATATCTGTGAGGGCAGCTGCTACCAATATTATTCAATGGCCTAGCAGAGAAATTGTTATGCTTTGTGAGATGTTTGGTTTATTGTAGAAAATCTCCCAACGTTCCTCCATTTATCAGCATCTGGCCAAACAGGTAGTTTTTATGTCCTGTAATCCACATCCCATAGAGAGCAGAAGAGGATAAATGTTTTATTTTGATTTATCTGAAACTTAAATTACAGTGTAAGTAATCCACTTGCTAGAGGAGGAATACATTGGCAACCTCAGAAATGAGAAACATCCTGAAATAATTGCTTCTTTTTCAGATTGTGAGCAAAACTCACTTTTTTGCTCACCTTTAATTTCCAGAATTAACCGTCCGCCTGTCTGTTCAGCCTGGGGAATTGGTCTAAAGTTTAATTATCGGGAAGACTTGTTCAATGCAACAGAAGGAAGATAAGGCTCAGAATTCTATGAATTGAGAACCCAAGGCCAAGATAATGTTATGGATCCACTGGGAGGCCCTCTGTGTAGCCTTGCTAAAACTGCTTTCATCAAACCTGCTCCCTGGTGGAGAAGTAGGAAGATAGCTGACTCCGTTACGGCCTACGTTTGTCTAATTCACACATTTTCTTGGCTGTCTGGAGCTAACGCTTGGTCCATGCATGTTTCCCTATCTGGCAGGAGGCTCAGCTCGGTTATACATGACTGTTGACAAGGTGTGAAAATCTACTGCACAGGATTAAAATACAGGAGGATTTAGAAGGGAAACAAGAAGCAGGTCTGCAAACATCTCGCCTTTTTTTTTTGCTTCTTTTCATAACTACAAAGATGGAGAAATGGGGTTTTAGATAATCCTCTTTAGTTCACTGAGTCAAAAAAAAAAAAAACAACCTTTAAAGGCAGGGTAGAGGCACCTTTAAAGGCACCTTTAAAGGTGAAAGGCAGGGTACACCATGTACAGGTCAGTCAACTATTGAGTAACAAGCGCAAGAGTTAGAGTAATTAATTACATTAACAGTCCTGTGTTTGGACTTTGAGAGGAAGCTAGAGTATCTGAAAATAACAAAACAAAAAACAATGCATGCACACGAACAATATGCATTATTCCATGCAGAAAGACCCCTAGCAGGGATTGAAACCCAGGACCTTCCTACTTCAAGGCAGCAATGCTACCAACTGTGTCATTGTCAGCCCGAATTGATTTCACTACTCGTAAATAAGTGATTATCACATTTTGTCTAAAATAAAGTTAAGTTGAGCTCATTCACCAACTAGCATATTATATATGTTATTAGCTAAAATGCGTAACATTGCCTCTGTCTTTATCTGTTTACTAATCCAATGTTGTTTTTGTTTATATAAGTGGCATATTATAATGACTAATTTTACAAAACAGCTTTTAAATTTTGCATATTTTCCTTCTTTTGTACTCAGAAAGCTAAATTGTTTTTTGACTATCACCAGATTTTAGGTAAAAATCTGGCCAATAAGATGAATCAGAAGAGTTATCAGCCCTAATTGAAAATACTGCCACTAAACAGAATTTCCTGGCAATAGCTTAAAGTGACAGTGTGTAGTTTCCTTACAATAGGGGGCAGTACATACCTAAATCATTGCTCGCAAGCGGTATTTTTTTTTCCGAGGGGCAATCTTACCAACGCAAGCAGCAGTCTGGCTCTCAGTCACGTCCTTTGCAACGAATTGGACCAGTTGGTGTTTCTGAACCTTGTTTTTCTCTGGAAAATAAATAATGTAAGCAGGTGAGTGACGATCACAACCAACAAAAATACCCTTTTTGCCCTTTGGATCTAGCTTTTTCCGGTTTTGTTCATACACCGCACACTCTGAACCAAACATTTTCATTTTGGATAAATCCAGTGAGAAGGAAATAAGGTGTTTCCCCTGTTCTTTTACAGTAACACCTGGTCCTTATAACAGCAGCAGTCCTAGCTGCATGCGGCCACAGCTCTTTGGGTAAACCTAACTTGATTAACATACTTCGGACCACATCGAATAGTGTACGCCAGCTCCTCTCCGCCGTCCCATTTTCATGCAGGGAGTAGAACGCTGATCTCTCATGTTTAATTGCATTGTTTCTCAGTAATTGCTGGTACTCCTCTGAAACAAATTCTGTCCCATTGTCTGATCTCAGATACCTCACCATAGGGTGCTGAATCTGCCTCAAACTGATTTGTTGCCTCGATGGCTTTGTTTTTGTTCACACATAAAGTGCACCAGAAAAATCATTAATGAAAGTCAAGGCATATTTGTACCCTTCAGATTACTCTGGGACAATAGGGCCACCCAGGTCTGTGTGGACTAAGGGCGCTTTCACATGGTACGGGAGTCCGTACTCGGGTACGGTATTTGGTCAAAATCCACTTATTTCGTACCATGTGAACACAGACTGTACCGTGCCAGAATACGGCCAGAGAGACCTGCCTTGGAGGTAGTATCCGAGTCCAGGTACGAGCGGCCACGTACCATGTGAACACAACCCGTACTCTGGCCGTACTCAAGACAATAGACGCGCTCCATGCGGAAATGACGACACCGCCGGCCGAAATTACAGAATCACCTAGCGACCATACAAATACCAAAACAACGCGATAGCTAATCATAGCTTAGTGTAAGAAAGTTTTATGATACCTTTTATTTTGATTAGTGCTGTTGGCCAGGATGTGGCGCGTAATGCTTTTATTATGAAGACCGGAAGCTAATGTATGTGAGTGAGAAAACATGAATGCTGTAAGTGCGAGAGAGAGAAAAATAAAGCGCCTATTGAGTTCACAGCTGTCGTCCTTTTTTCCCATTAAGCTTTTTTAACGTCAGGGCTCATCTTCACCATATGCTCGGTTGCAACTGCTAAAATAAACAGCAACAACTTCTGTACTGTCGATCAGTGTAGTTAACACACGTTGTTCACTGTTTGTCTAGCCATGCATTAGGAGCTGAATGGCGAGTAAACTCTTACAGACTTCTCTTGCTGAGACGCTACGATTTGTTACTTAAAAAGTAACATAGTTTTTCCCAGCTTACGCAGAAACTGAGCTCTCCCCTTCCTCACTGATGAGTCCGACATGCTGCCGTTTATGCTGCATCATCGCTGTTGTACTCCTGTGGCATGCAAGGTCGGTCTTACAAATGTTGCAGGTAACAAATGTTTTTGCATTGTTTAAGATAAAGAACTCCCAAACTTTGTTTTTTATTGTCTTAGGTCTACATCCTCCTGCAATGCTCCGCTGCTGCCTACAGCCTTTGTGACGAGTTATTCGCGTTGACTGTTAAATAAAGGTTAGGATAAAAAAAAAGTTGCGCGACTGGCGACCAAATTAGACCCCGTAATCACGCTACACTAGGAATCGATGACCAAATTCGTTGCCAAAGCTTTTGATCATCAAATGTTATCTGTTTTATCGATTTGTTGTTGCAGCCCTATTCACTATTCTCAGGTTGCAATCGGTCAGCTGGATCTGCGCATGCCCCTTCCTCTGCATGCTGCCGGTGATCCAGGTCCCATATGCCAGCTGCATGACGTGGTTCTTGGGTTGGAATGTCTTTTCGATTCTGGTGAAGGCTCCCTCTTCGGTTATGATGTGGGCCGATGCTCCTCTGTCTACTAGTAGGCCTTGCTGCACCGTTGGCTTCCACTCGCTCAACCGCAACACATACGCTTCCTCTTCCTTTGTGGGCTTTTGTCTGTCTTTACTGCTGTGAATGTCTTTGATGGTGACCACCTTCTTTCTGTTGTGCGCGCTGGTCACTTTTTGCTGTGGTTTCTTTTCTCTGCTTCTGCAGTATCTGGCTTTATGTCTTTTCACATATGAAGCACTCTCCATTAAAGTAATTCTTATCTTCTTTAAACCTTAGTTTGGACGCCTTGTAGCTCACTGTCATTACTTCATCTGTGTGGGGCTTGCCTCGGTATTTGTGTTTGCACTTGAAACTTCTTAGCCTAGCTTTGAACTCGGCGAAAGCTAGCGTCTCTCTGGTCTGAGTAACATGCACAGAAAATGGATTGTATTCGTCCGTGAGTCCTTTGATTACCATTGTTATCAAGAGTGTATCCCTGAGAGACTCTTTAGCTGTGTTTAAAGCGGCCCCTATCTTTTCTACACGTGCTAGGTAGTCCACTAGCTCTTCCCCATTAACCATTAGCCCATTGGTTAACTCTTTGTACAACCCGATGATTCAAGGCTTTTCTTCTGACTCAAAATGACGCCTCAATATATCTAGGCTCTTCTTGTCATCATTTCGGTGACTCGTAGAGGATTAAAGTTAGCATTTTGTCATTCAGGCAACCACAAAGTTCTGTATACTGCAGTTAATTTTTCCTACCGAACTCTGCGGTTTCTTGTGCGCTTGCCCCCGTTGCTAGCTCGCTCCCCAAGATGGCTTCCTTGAGGCCGATGGTTTTCAAGTACGCTAAAAACCTCGCCTCCCAGATGTAGCAGCGGACTTCGTCCCCATCGAACCGCGGCAGTACTCTTCCATGTACTACCGTATCCGGGACTTGTCTGGGCCCATAACCTGTTGACATCACAGCTGTAGGTCGCCCGTCTTCCACAGGAGCTAAACCGCCATCTCTGGTTGTTGTATTGGTCATCTCTCCGGATTAGCATTAGCCACCAAACATACAGAACACATGAGTCAGTTCTAGTGTTGTGTAGAAGCCACACTGCCCCAGTGCTCACTCAGCTCAGCAAAGGAGAGGCCCCACCTTTATTAAAGAAAAAAAGAGGGAATACACATTGCGCGTAACCTTGCGCTGAACAAAATAGTGCCTGTAACACATGAGTGGTAAAACATTGCATTCTAGCAGTTTTGTCCACATTGGCTTGCAAAGAAGGAAATAAGCCGTCCATTATGTCTGTCCCCATCCACCAGGACCGGTGCCCATGTATTTTAGATCTGCTTTTTATGGTTATATGTTGTGAAGCCGCCATTACTTTTTAATGATTTGGCATCATTTTATTCATTGTCAACAATATTTCGATGGTAAAAACTACACACTGTCACTTTAAATGAAAGGAGTGAGTGTGTTTTACTGTTCACCATGCTGCATTCATGTGCCTGAGAAGAATGGAAATGTGACCATGATCAGAGCTATGTACCTTTGTGATTGTTTAATACTCTCCTCTGTTTTTTTTTGCAGGAATGTGACATCATACTTTTGTTCACCACTAAATATTAAAATGAACATTTTTATGTTCATCACAACCCTTGATAAAAATGGCAGAAAACGTTTTAAAATGTCCATTTGTTTGTTTTAAAAAGATATATCAAATCCTTTTCTACTGCTACTGTTATTCAATGCAGTCATATCAACTCTGCTCCTATTATTAATGACTGCTCAAAGGAAGAATGCTGATGAAAAAAACCCATTTTCAATATTGTTTTAATATTGTCTTATAGTTTTGAAAGGGAAATCAAAATTGGTTATTGTCACTTTTAGCAATGGAGATCAGCTATACGTGGTAGTCCAGTCTATTGCTGTATACTTACCTTATTAACCAGTTATAATACACAATGTCTTCCATGCTGTGCCTTTCACACTGTTTTCCAAGACCAAAATCAATAATTTAAATGGTGGCCATTTTTTTCCCGCACTTTATAATGACAGCATCATAAGCACCTATCCACCGCAAGGGGAAACCTGCCAGAGGAATTAAGATGATGAATAAAATATAAGATGGAGGAAAGTGCTGAACTGGGAATCTGCCTGAGGTCGGGGGCTAAGCAGCAGTAATGAATTTAGGCCACGTTACTCACCCCACTCTGTGTTATAATTTGACCCCATACATTTTTGCTTGAGCCGATGGCAGAGCTTCTTGTCCACAAGGGTATGAGTTATGCTGCTGTCTTTAACTTTTTGGTGATAATAGTGTTATATTTTCTAGCTAATGGTTCATGCTATCTGGATAAAAGTGATGGATGACTTTCTCTAAATTATGGTAATTTCTTGCATAAAATTGTATTTCCTAGTTTTTGTCAAATGTTTAAGATTTACATGAATGCATTAATGCTGGAGAGGGTGGAAAAAAGTACATTCGACAGCACAGAGCATCTTCTAACTATAAACGCTGGACTCTCTGTGGTGCATTGTACACATATAGCCCAATGGAGTCCCCTTTCCAGATGCTCTCTTTTCCTGTCGAGTTATGCAGGCCATTAATTTAATCTTTCATTGGGCTATTTGTTCTTGCTTCATTTACAATCAGCAATGGTGCCTTTTCCAATTGATTTAACTCATTTAATGAATGTTCCTTAGTTAATGGTCACAACTACAGATGCACTGAGCAGGGTTTTCCTGTCTGATGCCAGTTTTCTGTTTTCTTTGAAGTCTAAACAGCTGATACAGATTTAGGCTGATTTTTTATTCACACAGCCCATACCGCTTCTAAGATGAAAAAAAAAGGGTTAGAGGTAGTAGATTAGGATCCAACAGAAACTGATAAAGTGTAAGAAAATCTAAAATTCATCAAAGGAAGAGAACATAAATTACGTGTGATATTGTTGATCTCTGAAAAGTAAAGAATGAAAATAAAAGAATGAAAATGAAAATAATTCGTCCCCCTCCCACATTTTTCAGTATTCGACCTTTCAAAAATTGATTAGGGCTGATCAATAAGAAAATCACTTGTTGATGATCTCTGGCTTATTGATTTCTATTGACTTATTTTTCACATCCATTGAAAAATGGAGTCAGTTTTTTTCCTTAAAAAGAAATAAAAATTGCACAAATATGTAAATACGAAATTGTAGTTTCAGTAATAAAATAGAAAACAAGTAAAGCATTCGTAGAGTGCAGACCTCATCCAAGGTCCGCCCCCAGACTGTGATCCGGATCACCCCCAAATTAAATTAACTTATTCCTGGTCCCATTTCTGACTTTAACTGAAACTTTCATCAAAATCCCTGACTTTTTCAGTTATGTTGCTAACAAACAAACGAACAAACAGACAGACAGACAGACCGTAGCCGAAACATAACCTCACGTTACAAGGACTGTAGAAAGCACTGTATTTAAGCTAATTGGCAGAACGATTACAGTCATAAAGCAATAAAGAATATGTAATGAGGTTCATTTGTCAGAACTGTTTGAAAAGAACCTTTTAGCAGGTGTTGAACTGACTTTTCATCAAGACCCCATTTTTATATTTTTTATTGGTTTGATGTAATTTTATAATACTAAATATAGTGTTTTCATTTGCTCAAAGCTGAAAGTCATAATAATTATTGGAAATAAATGCTTGAACAGATCAGTCTCTCTAATTAATTGTGTATTTCACAAAATTATAATGTTCCTAACAGTTAGAGTTACAATTAAGTTACCAAACAAAACAGATATCTGGCAATGATTAGGCAGCTGACTGAAAATAAGTCCAAATTTATTAGAGCTACAGCTCATGTGGAAATGTTTGGACATTTTGGCCTACTTGTAACACAGTGTGTGCTGAAAAACTAACGCTCTGTATGACCCTGTACAGCTTTGTTCCACACTGAAACAGTGGAGGGAGTATCATGCATTGGAGATGCTTTGTACCTGCAGTTCCCTGCAGGTACTTTAAGGCCATTCAGACTTGGGAAAGGCCTCTAAACCCAGTATTTTATACTTCTCTGTCAGCAAGTTTGCACACTCATAGATCGACGGGGACGTCAATTTTTTTTGCTGCAGTTACAGTAAATGTTGATTCCTCAAAGTATTGACTTAAATATACCTGTTTCCTTTTTTTATTCAGTGTACTTTTTCTTCCACTTCAAAATCATGAACTAATATTGTGTTCAAATCCTAGCATATTACTTAAAATATTCTGGTTAGGACATGACATAATGTGAAAAGTTTGAACACTTTTGCAAATTTCATGGAAGCTTATGTATGAACCAACTCAACATGAAGTACCTATTACAAAAATATATTTTTGCTGGCATTTCCATGTTGATAAGCATTTAGTTTTTACCTGTAAGCTAAAACTTGTTATAAAGGTAACAAAAAGGATTTAATCACGTCTGATCCATAAAGCTGATTTAATTAATCAAATATATTAAGCCTGAAAAATCCAAACAAATAATTAAACTAAGTGAACATATCCATAGGGAGTTGCTCATGATTTAAACAGACAAGTTCTGCTTCCTTTGTTTTTGAATGCATCAAGGAAATCAAAATTGATTAGTATGAAGTGAATGTAGTGTTATTTTTCAATGTACGTGTTCATCTCCAGTTCTGTTAAACCAATCATGAATATAAACTGAGTTTCATGACTGTGCCATCCTTTCGCTGGCCTCGTGCTGAACTTTAATTAGCGAAAGCAGCCTGGTGGAAAGGCGTTTCTTTTCCTGCGGACACATTAGCCCCCTCCCCTTTTTGTTCCGCTTTGTGACCGCTCTCCTTCACATTCTTGGCCTGACAGTATTTTCTGTGTTATTGATGGAGAACCAGTCCCCAGCTTTGTTTCTCGCAAAAATAGTAAAAAGGTTGCGGCAGTCCAAAGAGGATTTCTCCAAGTGGTTTCTCAAAGGGGGAACTGAAACAAAAAGCAGATCTCAATTTACTTGAAATTTTTAGTCAGCTATTTCATTGGAAAAAAAAAAAAAGAAGTCATAACGGGGGCTGAGTACAGATATTCAGCTCCTGAGTCATTAGCTCAAGCCTCTGTCCTTCAGGTTTTGCTTATTTTCTTTGGAGCACCTGTAATTGGTCCCCAGTGGCTTGTTTGGTAGACAAGATAATCCCCTGAATATCAGCAGATAGATGAAACGTCTTGGAGAAGTGTTTGACAGTTTTTCTAGACAGCTATCCTGAGGGACTTCATGGATTTTTCTGTTTTTTTACAAAATCTCTCGTTCAGTGTATTCTTCTAATTCTGCCTTTTACTATTCTATCCCATCTGCACTTTGAATACAGATCCTACATCTGTTTTCTACTGCTGTCACCTGAAATCTGGACTTTTATCTTTCTTGCTAATATTTCACATATTTGATTTAGCAAAAGACAAGAATAGATTGTAATCCAGTGGTTTTTTTTGAATCAGCAATTTTGACTTTTGTGACAACAGAGATTATATTTGCTCTAGCCAGTCAACTCACTCTGTACATAAAATTAGCATTTCAGTATGCAATGTAGTGTCTAACAGGTATGTTGGGTTTAAATTGCAGTGCAACGTAAACACCACTGAATACTAAAGAGGAAGAATGACTTTTAAGAAGACCTCCTGCCTTAGATTCTCATTAGGAAATCCACAAGTATTTCTGCACTAACCCTATTGATGAAAGTATGTGTACTCCTTTTTTTCCCTTTCCCATAAGTAAACAAATAGCTCAGCTAGTTGTGTCTCTTTCTTGGACAGGGCCATTGCAAAGGCTGTCTTTACTATCTATTTTTTTTAATTATACCACAGGTAGTATTCCAGTGCAGTCCTAGTGCTTCTTCTTAGCGGAGGCTTTTGTCTGATAGAGCCATTTACAAAACAGTCACTTCTATTAACTTTGTGTATTCCTTTTGTTGTCCTTGTGCATAGAAAACTCTCCCGATTTAGAGGTGCAGTTCAGCCTTTTTAATAGTTGTTTTCACATCAAAAGTTATCATATTTTTAAAAATCTAATTCAAAAATACTTTTTTTGGTCCTAGAAAAAAACTGTAATGTTTTTTTAACTCATTATTCAAGTTTCCTCAAAGATGTGATGTAAATGCTAATGGAAGTGGGGAGGCAGGATCTACTGTAGCAGTCTGTATTACAGGAAGTTTGAATATGCCGCCATGTCCACACGTAGCCGGGTTTTTTAAACGAAGATTTTCCTCTGCTCCTTGAAAAAAAAAATCTCCATCCACACGTAACCGGATAAATGCGTTTTTAAGCACATTCATAGACGTGGCAAACCTGTAGGGGGCAGTAGTTCTCCCCAGTCCTATCCGCCAAGAGAAACTTTATAACCTCTTCAGCACGCGGCAGTTATACAGCTTATAAAAGCAAACAAACAAGACGCGCTTTAACAATGGATGATACCAACACAGCTGTGAGGAAATAAATGCTGTTTTCGAGAGTAAACACAGGTCGCACATGTGGTGTTGGAGCATTTTTTGTAGCGGAAAGTGGCGTTATGGCTCTTAAAACTCCGTTTTCAACCGTCCACACGTAGATACTGAAAACGGAGAAAACGCAAATCTCCACTTTGGCCGGAGTTTTTAAAAAGCTTCGTTTTTGGTGCCGAAAACCTCCGACTATGTGTGGATAACAGGCCAAACCGTAGAAAAATATCTCCGTTTTGTGAGATACCCGGCTACGTGTGGACAGGGCCTCAGACTGAGGACACACTTTTGTTGTATGAAAAGGATGCTCAGGGTTGCCAATATTTTATTGATTTTAAGAAGAATCCTTTGTTGCACCATAATCTCCTGTGGTTCCATAGTCATTTCCAGAACAGAACCAACCTTCTTGATCAGGGTGTTGCTATTTTATGTCCATAGCTCTGATGTGGCTACTCCAACACACGATGAAGAAAATATTATACTCTTCACAACAGACTTGTAGAAGATAAGCAGCATTTTGCTGCAAACCTTTAAGGACCTAAGCTTCCTCAAGAAGTACAGTATCCTGGCTGCAGATGACTGCCCATGCTCAAACAACTTTCTGTTGTAAGGGAGTTTCTCTCCACTATTACCACATGCCTAACAGGATTGTGGAATGCTGCAAAGTCGAGGGCTTGATGTAATCTGCTGGGCTTCATAGAATAGCTTTTTACTAAATGATATTATTTATTCTGACTACATGAATTTCTTAACTAGAATAGCATTACACTTGAACCTAATTGGATCCAATACACTTGAATCTTAACTGAACCTGTTTCTTTTGTGCTCTACACCACACAGACTTCTTCTCGAGATGAAATAATATTTCCCTGATGTGCTTTGAGAAATGAAAGCTGTGTGGATTGCTTTTGTTATTTTGTACTGTCTCGGAACATTTACCTTAGACAGCCCTTGGCCTTACAAAAAAAACAAAAAACACAACCCCCCCCCCCCCCCCCCCCCAAAAAAAAAAAAAAAAAACCGAGCAATATGTACATATCTCAGTCTAAATCTATTTTTATTCCCATTTCAGTCCACACAATGAACAACACAATGCATTTCATTTTTATTGCATGCCAAAAACTGTAATAAAGCCAGTGTAATTGGATTTGCTTCAGCAGGTGACTTAATGACTTGTAAAAAATTGACTTAGATTTTTTTCAGAGGATACATGAAATATATTTTGTTCGGTCTGCATTGCAGCTTTTCACAGAGTCCTCTTAAATTGACAACACACAAAGAAAATAATAATTGAGCAAAAAGAGAATGATACAAAAACAAAGCAATTTGCCGTAACTGATGGTTTGACAAACTGGCTGTTTTTTCTTTGCATGGGTTTGTGCAAGTTAGAGGAGAGTGAATGGCTGCCTGTTTCATTCCTCTGTTGATGAATGGCAGGACAGACATGGAGGGGTCTGTCTTTGATTATTTGTTTAGGCTGGGAAGCCATCCGCACAGGACACATGCTATAATCACTGATGTCTGTGCATTTGAAGTTAATTACAATTATTATCAATTTGAATTTTCTCTTTGCTTCGTCTTTGAAGTCAAATGACATTGCTCTTCGCTTACAAACCTCATTAACAAGACTTTTTTTTTCTTTCGAAGCTATCATTTTCCATAAATAAAAAAAAGTCAAATGAATAGCAAAGTATGTTATTAACCGCTTATAAATCCATTTAATATTTATTGGTAATCAGTCATAGTCAGTAATTTGAGCTGCAATGAAACAGTCAATGCCTTGACAATGTTTCCTTAAATGTTAACAAATATTCCTAATTCTAATATGCATAATGTGAACAACACAGTAGGGCTCACCAAAAATCTAATCAGCAAATCAGCAAATCTGAATTAATGCACAGCAAGGTTTTGCTATTTCAGGGTGAAAAAAGAGAACAATTTGCGTCATGTCTTTCTTATATAACAGATAACACATTTTTTGTGCAGAAATCCAAACTTATACTTTTTTTATTTTTAATATTTTAGAAAAGAGACAATATCAACTGATGAGTTTCAGCAACCCACAAATATGTTCATTGTTTAGCAGCAGTCTTGACAGTTCCTTGACCAGAAACACATTTGGTAAATATCTTCTTTTTTTTTTATGTACAACTCTACATTTGCTCTGTTACAGGTTAGAAGATTTTTCAGCTGGAAAGGTCACAGATCCAGCCTTTTATTTTTGTGTTTGCAGCCCCCTGGGCACGTTCGTGTTCAAGTTAAACAGCTTTATCAGGTTTGATAGACAGTTGCAACATATTTGCTTTATAAATATCGCAGATCTGTCAACCTGCCAGTGGCCTGCTGCTACAGTTAGCAGACTGATGGATTTATATGTGACTTCCCTTGAGAATGACATTCTCCCATCAATGACAGTTCCCCCTTTTTTCTTTCTATCTTCACTCCATCTTTCTGGCTTATTTGTTACTTATGTTGCAGTCTTTCTGCATTTTACCTGGATTAGTCTGTATTACCTCCATATTAGAAATGATTCATACAAGGAATCCCACTCACTTTATGTCAGTTTTTTTAAGAGTTTCACAAGCTACTAAGAGCTATAGCAATTATAGAAGTCAGAAATTTGGAAATTTTCCCGATAGCTTCTCCTCCTCAGCTTTCCAGACTAATAAACCAAGAAGACACACAAAACGTTTGACTACAATGGTAGACATAATTCCTTCAAACTGTAATGACTATTTGAAAGCTGGAAATTCATTGCCTAATTTCCTACTCTTTACAGTTTAATGCTTGGTCAAGTTTTCAATGCAATTTATGGTAAATGGTAAGTGGTCTGTATTTGTATAGCTCTTTACTCTGTCCCTATGGACCCCAAAGTGCTTTACACTACATTCAGTCATTCACCCATTCACACTCACATTCACATACTGGTGATTGCAAGCTACATTGTAACCACAGCTGCCCTGGGGCACACTGGACAATAACCTTTGAGAAAAAATGGAATATTTCTAGATCTTCAGATAGACAGTTAATTCACCAAGTACTGAATGAGTCGTTAAACATACAGCCTTAGAAGAGTAATTTAAATGTTTGTTTAATATTTTAATTTAGTCAGCATGTTTTGTTGGATAAAACATGCTGGAATGTGATTTATATGCAATACTCTTTTGAAAGTTTGGAGTAAGCATGTTTACACTATTCAACAACGCTACTATTCCATTAGTAAAGAGCCTCCATTGCCAAATTTTGTTTTTGGCTGCTTATTTGAATTTAAGATGTGCCAACATCAATATTAGCCCATCTTATAAGCAATTCTAACTTTTGGTTTTGTCACTTCAGTAGCCATTATATTATACTAGAAACCAGTAACAGTTAGAACCCGACTACGTGAAAAACAGCTTTACCCAGCTATAGAAACCCAAGAAAATAACACTGATGCATAAGAGCATAGAATGTACTTTATAGCCCACGATCATTATGTTTCCGCTTTAGCAGACCATTTGCTTGCTTTTATTTTATATACTATACTACATACTAATATCATTGTTTCACCATAGACTTTATAGAATGATCTCAAGGAAATTTCAATCAAACGCAACTGGACTTGGTAATTTGTCTTGGAAGACGTTTCACCTCTTATCCAAGAGGCTTCATCAGTTCATGCTCGCTGCTGACCAGGCTGGGACTGGTCCAACTAACTGGTGTGGAGACTCAGCTATTTAACCTCTTAAATGTGCTAACCAGTTAGTTGGACCAGTCCCAGCCTGGTCAGCAGCGAGCATGAACTGATGAAGCCTCTTGGATAAGAGGTGAAACGTCTTCCAAGACAAATTACCAAGTCCAGTTGCGTTTGATTGAAATTTCCTTGAGATAACCATGACCTGGATGAATGAGAATATTCACAAGTTTATAGAATGATGGACGGAGTCTCCTTGATGTTACCCATAGGTTTCTGAACAGCTGAATTGAAGCCACCTAGGCAGTTCCCACCACTTCCTCTTGACCATGTCGTGCACCCTGTCACTATCGGAAAATCAAAAAAATGAGCAAAGAGGTGGAGCTGAGAGTGGCGCTTCGAGGGTTGATGATTGACACTCTGAGCTGATGTAGCTATGAGCTAACTGAGCTAACCTGGAGCTAACTGAAGCTAACAGATGTTAGCGGACACTTCGAACCAGAAAACCGCAGTTGCTCTCCCGTCTCGCTTCATCGCATATTCAATACTTTTGTCAAATAAAAGCATGACTCATTGTTGGTCCATAACTTTTACTAAAACTATTTTATTTTTAATTAAAACAAGTTATGTCAAGAAGAAATAAGGTTGTTTCTACCCATTTTTTACCAAGCAGTGTTATCTTAAATGCACAGCAGAAATATAATTTTACTTACACAAAAATATAGAGCATAGACTTAGTCTGTTACTGCAATCAATAACACAGCAAGCCATCCAAATAGTGCATGATTAATATCCAAATACAAATAAACATTGCCAACATAACTGATTGTCAGGTTCAGAGACACACAATACCATAGACTGTTACTGTAATGTTAGGCTGAGGCTGAAGGGGTGCTGGGAACGCTAGTGATTAAAGCCAGTGCTGATGGCTTATCTGAGACCTTTCAATCAAAGGGACACGCCCCATATTATTCGTAATTTCAAGCTTGGGCTCTGTTTGTACAACAATGTTTTTCAGCAAAACTGAGCTTTTTCTCTGCGATTAGGCCTCTTGTTTACATGAGAATGGTGGTGGTGGTGCTAACGGCTTCCAGAGTGGAGAATTCTGAACAACGCTCAGTGATTCGTTGTCATGTGAAAGGAAGGTCAGGTACTTTCGAAAACAATTACATCACTGCCAGCTGCTAAGGGCATATTAGACTTATCCACTCCGCTATTCTTCAACTCCTTTTCAGGAGGAGGAAACTGGGGGAAACCACAGAACACTGCATACACGGGGAACACAGCCATCTTAAGGCCAGGCATATGTAGTATATCATTTTCAACAAGATCAGATTGTACGTTCATCGTTCTAATTTAGAAGACCATGGACATCCAAAGATGATGTTTTGGGAGTCATCATGCGATGTAACACTAGGATGTTTTTCATAGCTCAACATCGATTTTTACAGAGCCAAGCATGTGTGTCTACACTTCTCTCCCATTGGGACTGGTTCTGTTGGGTGGAGCCGACAGCTCAGCTGGGGGCAAATGACACTGCTTGAATGAAGAGGCTGAAATTTCCAGTTCTGTTCCTATCAGTTCTGCCACAAGCACTACAGATTTATGCTTAAGGTGTTATCTCTGGGCGGCTCTGGGGGGTGGCAGACAATATCTGCAGCTGTGAAAAGGATTGATGACTCACTTCCAGTCTGCTTGTGTCTGATGATATAAGCGTGCAGGAGTAGGCTGTAGGCGTGTCGTACATCAACAGCATGGAGAGATCCGTGAAGTTGCGAATATACATTAAAAGCATGAAATATTGCTAGAGGGTCCAGGAATGTTTTATCCTTTGAAAAGTGTGCTAGTCTTTAACCTCTCTGGGGTTGCTATCATTATGCTATGTTCTGTTTACACTAAGTCATGTGAGCTCAGCTTCAGACACAAAGGGTTCAAGGATAAATGGATGTGTGCTACTGCAGGAACATTACTATCAAAATTCTCTCCTTTCAACTCTGGCCCTCCTTTTTTTATCTGTAGGTGACTGTTCTTCCATGTGAGTTCATAGAGAAGAAACCATTTTCTGATAATATAAATCCCTTCTGCAGGTCAGGCGGCTTATCTGTGATATTTCTGTCTCTTGCAGTGAGAGTCCAGCATGCAACCTTGTAGTTCACAGTCTGAATACATTCCTAAGAAGTTTGTGCTTATCACTGCCTCCATATTGTGACTTTGATGCACAGAAAGGATGGGTGGGTAGAGTCGTGGGCCTGTACTGTGCGATACCAAGAGGAAGCTTAAGAGGAAGTCAATTGTTATTTCAACCCCACGTCTCATACTGTAGTTTCTACTGAACGCTGAGAAAATATTACACATTTAACCATTACAAAGAGTAGTTCAAAGTATTTTTAAATCATAATCGTATAATTCAATTTCTGCACTTAGGGTATTATTTTTTGCTATGATGACATTTGTTTTTTCCTCAATTAAGTTTCTGTTTTTATTTTTGCAGGTGTCCTTAGATGAAGTGGGCGGTTCGCCACCAACCATCATGGATATCAGTTTATGGACTTTTCTCCATTCCAAATTGCAACCTCTGGCTGCTGCTTATGTCTTTGGGGTCTAAAGCTGGGTATAGTTGACTTGGACACAATGACACAGATGGACTACAAGTACAGCCTGCTTGGCTCTACTGTGGATAATTACCACAAGAGGCCGCTGCTCCTGCAGGTGGACAACACACCCATGAACCTGTTTGCCGTTTTGGAAGTAAAACGCGATCCAACGAGACGTTCGAGCACCGCAGGGTGCAAGATCCGCCTTTATGGCTTCCTTTTCGGTTTGGCCATCATGTTTCTTATCATGGCGTCATACGTTTTGACAGGGGACAAGAAGGGCCTTCTCCTCACGCCATCCCCTTACCACTTCAATGGCTTGGTCAGCCCTGGACCCTTTGCCTTCAATCTTTCTTCAGTGAGGGACTATGCACATATCAAATTGGTTGTGAAATCCATCAAATCCAAGGTGGTGTTTCGTAGCAACCGACAGCTTCCTGAGCTCAAAGCACTGATGAGAAGTGATCCCCATGTGAGTAAAACAAGCAGTTTACTGAATGCTGTATTTCTGTTGTAATTATATGTCCTAATTATATGTCAATTATTTCATTGCTTTAATTTCTGACCTGGAAAATCTTAACTTGACATGATGACAAGATTATTCTAGTGCCTAAAACACATGGTAAAGAACAAGTAGATTGCGCTTATTTTTAGTGGGTTGGATAATATGTTCACAGTGTTAGCTGTGCCAAGACTTGGTACATTTGTTTTTATCCAATATCTCTGTCTTGTTTATTTGATAAAAAAAAAGATCAACTGTTAATCTGGGAATGACATTTCAGTGCTGTATAAAGTGGAATTATTAACTGAATTAGTCAGACCTCAAGTGATCACTTACAAAGTTTAGTTTAATTGTGTATTTTAGGGCAAAATAAGAACAATGACTGACTGACCTTAAATAGCAATACCAAATTATTCATACCCCTTCACTAGCTACTTGAGATAAGCTACACTGGAACAGTGTCTATTTCAATCTATAAAAAAAAGGGAAATCAGAAATCCCTGATTAACACACAATGTCTCATAGGACTCTAATGATTTTGTTATTTCCCCCAAAGGGGTATTCACAAGATCCCACCACAGTATTTTAGCATTCTGGACACCCTCATCGTGTGTTTCACATCATAGCCTGATTCAATTAATTGTTAGTTTTAATTATATGGGATTGTGCAGAGGCTATTTGCTACAAAGCACATTTCTTATTGAAAAGTTTAATGAATAAGGCAATGTGGTCATTTGACGATCAATAATCCCATCAGTGGATAGTTATAGCATTAATTGTCCTTAATGTAATTGTGACCCACAGGCTGCTGAGCAAGTCTTTATTTGTTTGTTTTACATGAAGAACAGCAACAACATTTTTTTTGGAAATCCCAGTAAAGGTTTTTTTTTATGTGTCACCTCTTTTTTATACTTAATTATATCTGCTTTACTCCCCCAGTGTATGAAGTGTACTATAGGATCAAAAAAAAAGAGAAAATAACTGGAGAAAATGTTCAAAAGAGTGTCACATAAATTCTAGCTGAATGCCTTGAGAACTTGCAGGTTTTGTCCAGTAAAACAAATATATAAAAAAACAAAAAAACATTTTGCTACCGTTTTGACCAGAAAGCATTTTCTATTTGATCAAATTGCCATGTTTCAAGTTCTGATATCTAACTTCAGTTTTAGAGGGTAACAGATAGACTCCAGGAAAGCAAGGTCTGTCACATGTTACCACAAGATCTGCCAAAATGAAATGAACCAGCCCATGTGGTTTGTCACGTCAGTGTCTTTTAGTTCTTCTCCTTGGCGATTTAGTCTCTAAAACTCACTTTGAGACTTGCATGCACCTCTGGTTGAAATTTCCCTCTGGGCTTGGGAACTCAATATTTTTGCTACTCTAAATCAAAAAATAACTTTTCACTGATTTTAAAAGGGAAACTTGTCGAGAGATGTTTACATAGTTAAGGAGGTTCTTGCAGGAACTTTGCGCAAAAGTAGGCATAACTTGGCATGCAACACAAACAGGACATTTGTGAAGGTAACGAGATCTTGAATGCTTGATCGCTGCTCTCTAAGACCTAGCAGGACAAATCTACTTGAGGGATTTAAAAAAGAGCCGTTTTCTGTGGCCACAGTGGCCTTTATTTGAAAGTGTATAGTACAAAAAAGGGGACAAAGACACACAGCAAACGTCGGACGGGACAGGGCTCAAACCCAGGACCACCACGTTGAGGACTGAAACCTCTGTACATGGGGAACCCGCACTAACCACTGTGCTACATGACACCCTTACACCCTTAATAGCTCATTGTTAAAAGGTGTTTCCCTTTTTATCACTGAAGCTCTATAAATACATTAAATGCTGCAGGTTATGGGACAGAGGTACTTGAACCTGTAAAGCGTTATCGGATAATTTCTTTACTCCTTGACAAGACAGATTAACTCTCTGTTTTCTTTTCATCAGGAATCAAGATGCAGAAGCGCCATATCCAAAAATATAAATTTTTCTCCAAGATCTATGAAAAAAAGTAACTGTTATTTCCAACTTAATACTAGAGAGGAAAATACTCAGTTTGAATCTAAGATTTTATGTTTGATTGGTAAATTATTTACTTACTGGTCTGATACAGAAGAGTTAAAATTATTTCTGTCATGATGTATGACTAATCCTTTTCAAAAGGTGTCATAGAACCTTGTGTGTGTGTGAGAGAGAGAGAGAAGTCTGATACGCAGCTCTGTGGTTAGGCAAGATTTTATCATTATTTTAAAACATATATCTACATGTGAGTTAGATTTCAAACTTTCTGTTGCATCTTCGATTAGCATGCACTTAGTAGAGTTTCTATGTTTGTGGGGTCAGTGTGGTAGATCTTTACATTAACTGTGAATTCCAAAACGCAACATTTTCTAGTTTTGCATGTCTCATGAGAAATTGAGTTACTCTTATCAAAGGACAAACACCAAAATACTTTGTTGTTTTGAGTTTAGCTCTCTGGTATTTGCTTGGCATTGCTCACTGTTGCAGCAGCCTAAATGAATGTCTGACCAGCCTCAGACCCCCCCCCCAAAAAAAAGAAAAAACAGAGGTTTGTTTCTAGGATCTTTTACATGTTCTGTTTTTCCAAACTTGTACTGAAAGTGGTGACTAATGCTGCGTTTGAGAGCCCATCCAAACCAGTGGGACGTGGGACTTCTCCTACCTGAAATGTACTAGCTCCCCCTTCTTAGCGTTCGAGGTAATTGAAGTGGAATATAAACAGAAACATGGACGACCGCCACGCTAAACAGATAGTCGCTTTGTTTACGAAGAGGCATGCTAACAGACAATAACGACATTCACACCATAATATGAAAAACAAGTTGTGTTAAAATTACAGTGTCTAAAACAACACTACAAGCAGAGAAGTACAGTTTATAGCCTATTTGTTCAAGTTTTACCTCTCACGACGTGAGACTCCGTGGTGCCGCCATTACCCTCCGACTTAATTTTGGTGAAGTCGGGGTATGTCGAACTACCCCGAGTTCGCAGGTAGGAGGTTCCACTTCAACAGGCATTCCAGTGCACTTTTCCTATTTGGAGGTAGGATAAGTCCCATGTCCCACTGGTTTGAATGGGCTCTCGAACGCAGCATAATTCTTCTGCTCCCAGTACCTTCAGCACTTGGTTAGTGGTTGCCGTAGTGTGTTTTCTTTGAAAAAAAAAAAAAGCTTTGGAGTTTTATTTTCAGAGCAGCTGATCAAGCTGAACATTGTCCAATAACTGTAACCTGCCAATTTTGCCAACCACCTTCAGAAAAAGATAATCATGACAAATTTGCTAAGCCAAATGGTGGCTATTGACTTGTTTTATGATTTGTTTTAGTTTCAGCCAGCAGTTCACATACAAGTGAATAAAAAATGTTAAAATGGGAGCACTAATTACCATAATCCCTAGTACTTGGATTTATTTCATTTGATAATAGTAAATTGTGGCCCAGGATTTACCTTGCCTCTCATTGATTGACTGCTGGATGTTAGGCACCAGCTGCCCTGGTCCCTGCAAGCATTAATGGGGTATAGAAAATGGAATGATGTGCATCCAGGACTGTAAATGCCTCTTTTTTGTTTTGCTTTTAACTTTTCAGATGTTTTCTGTCATCCCACGGAAATTCCTTCCTGGTATCAAGAATCCCTGCTGGTATGAGGAACTCACTGGGAATATTACCACCGATCCGTACAAGACAAATTTGTATGGACGCTATTCACAGCGCTTCCGGACAGTTTTTCAGCATTTGAGGAGCGCTTTTCATCACCATCTGTTACGTCGGAACAGGAAACTCTATCGTATGCGGTGCCTTCCCTATTTCTACATTATCGGCCAACCAAAGTGTGGCACGACAGACCTGTATGACAGACTAAGGTTGCACCCAGATATAAAGTTCACCACTTTCAAAGAGCCACACTGGTGGACCCGCAAGAGGTTTGGTAAGTAAAGCTTCCTGTAGCCTAAGGCAGGTCTGCAGTAATTAATGAATAAAATCATGGATGTGATTTCTTTCTTTTATTCTTTTTAAAAACGTTTTCACTTTAGCAGAACTGTTCCTTAGGACAGCAAAGGGAAATCCTAACCAATTAAGTTCTTAAAATATAATTTAGGAATTAATTTCAAAGTAAGGTATTTGAATGAGCAGTGATTTACAATTCTTTTTGCTCATTGTATTATAATTTAAATTTTGTCATGAGACAATCACACAACTCAATATAGTTAAGCGGTATTTATGTGAGAAATTAGCGCAAATTAGCACATAATTGGATAGTTGTAAGCGATGTGCATTTGAATGCAGACCTATAAGTCGATACTTCGTAGAACCACCTTTAACATCTATAGAATTTTTCTCCGCCTTGTTCACAGAATAGTTCAAGCTCATTGTAACTCATGAATATACTTTAAACTTTTTTCATTATAGCTCTAGCTATATATTTAGCATCCTTGCCTGATTTAAAAGTGAATCTCCATCCCCGTATTAATTATTTGCAGCCTCTAAAAGGATCCCTTTGTATTTATTCTAATGGAAAATCCTGTCAACTCTGACCAACCTTCTTCTATTACCTGAAGAAAAACACTAGATCCTGATTTACTATTTTTGTGGTGCCAGTGGTATCTTCAGCATGATAGTTTTCTGCCTTGCATACAACTTTACTCGTAGGTCAAAACAAACATATTCAGTTTCGCATTACAGAGCACTTTCTTAGACATGTATGCACTGCACTCTAAATCATGTGTGGGAAACTGCTGCAAATTCTTTTGGCTTTCTTTCAACAACTCAAAACTCTTTCCCATCTTTTGCAATGGCCATATTTGTGTCGTGCACAAGTAATAAGTTGCACCACTTGAGCTGTAGATCTCAGTAGCTCCTTCAGATTCACATGGACCTGGCGTTTCAGTTTAGGTACTGAGCCATGTTGCTAAGCATGCAGTTGTGGCACACCTTTCTGTTTTTGGATAATACATTCAAAAGTGCTCAATGAAATACTCAAAGCTTAAGATATTGTTTCATAAACTTATCTAGAGCTTAATTCTTGACCTCTCTGGTAGGATCCTTTTTTCATAGATGTTCAGCTATAACATCTGAGATATTTCTAGAACATTTGCATTTATACTGATATTAACTTACTCACAGGTCGACTCAGCTTGCTAATTGGGTGACTTCTAAAGGTAATTGGTTGAACTGTCTTTATTCTGAGGTTTAAAACGCATTCAGAAATTAATGTACAGAAATATACTTTTAGTGGTACCACATCTTCTCACTGGGGTGGTACTATAATGGACATTTTTATGTTAAGGATAAACTCCTCTCTGTTGTCTTGAATATCAATAGATTCTGTGTGCTCTTTCTTATGATATGGTAACCAATCATATTATTGGACACTGTATGATTATAGGTCAGGTCAATTGTACTGTACTGATTTCTGTTGCTACATTTTGGGTTGGCATAGGAACCATTAGATATCTAAGGGCACTTTGACATAAGCAAGATGATGCCTTCTCTATCTAGCCAGCTGACGCGTGCGAGTCTTAGGTTCTCATCTTGAAGGAATGTATCTGATCTACTGGTGATAGCTCTTAGGATTACTGAATCTATATAAGACTGTGTCAGATGGTGGGTGGCAGGTCAGTATGCATATGTTGCTGTGTAATGCTGTCGTCCTTGTTTGATCAACAAGTCTGTGATTAAAACCTCCCAAAACTACTGAAGGAATCCTCTTTCATCCCTTTTATTAAAAAATATAAATTGCAGTACCCTCAAAGGTATCATTATGCACACTGAACTATAGATACCTATTTATAACCCCTATAGTCTGTGCCTTCTATCAACTCTTCCTTGACTGTTAATCATTATTGACTAGACGTAATTGAACCAGCACCTGACCATGATATGTCCAATAGTCACTCTCGAAAACAACTTTTTAGAAAGAAAATGTAATCTTGCACTAAGATTTTTTACAATTTATTCAAATATTTATGCTGGAATTGAAAAATGTATCTTGTCAAAATAATTTTTAAAAATCTCTTCACCAGTTTTAAAGCACAGAAAGATAATTGTTAAGTTATTTGCTTGATTAAAAAAATCAATATAACATAAATGTGTTAACAATAAAACTATGAAGCTCATTTACATGAATTTAGCCTTTCTAATGGATCTACTTTTAGTAAAAAAGATATTTCTCCTTAGATTGTGTTAATGTCTTTTTTTTGTGCCTTGGAGCACAGTAATGTACCCCTTTCTGTACCCCTATTTCTGACAGTGAATGAAAGGGCGTAATATTTTTACATGGCAAATTGTTCAGATTTTTACTTGCAAAAGCAACTGAGAAGTTTTGTTTCAATCATTTCAGTTTTCTACCTGATGGTTTACCTGCTTGTTTACAGTAATAGTGTATTTGAATCTTAATTCATCTTAATCCATGCAACATTTTTAGAACTTGTTGACTGCCTCTCTGCCAGCAATGCTCTCTAACAGCTCCAGCATTCTTTTTTTTGTTCAGAGAAGGTACCGTTGTAATTGTATTCATTCAAAGTTCCACACTGAATAATAGATTTATGTCACACTTCCCTTCCACTTAGATAAGTCACTGTGGTTGAAACCACCTAAACATTTCACAACAGACTGTGAAGCTTTGTACGCTTCAAAGCCACACAAGCAACTGACCCTGTGCTTGCACTACCTTAGCACTTGCTGCTGCACTCATATCTTCCATCCTGTCTGTATAACCAAATTCTTCTCAGCAGTTAGAGGTTGCTTATTTTGCATCTTTAGTTATTACTAATTTCCATACCCATGTGTATTGCTCTCATATTTGAACGGCTAATCGTGCAATCATACATTTTCTAATTAGACAGCAAATCATTTTGATAAATAATACAACTGTTATATATTTTAAAAATATCTTAATGGAACATTTTAGAGTGGAATTTCATGGATATATTTCTATTTTAAGTTGTTGAGAATAAAACATTATGAGTAAATAATTAGACTGTTTTTGTCAGAATTCTGAGCATGAAGAACCTGCTGATGCTACGGCTCTGCCTTGGCATTCAGCTGAGTTTGAACAGGTGGCAAACAAGTCATTCCCTAGAACAAAGAGACAAACACAGAGTGCCGAGGAGTATGAGCTGCCTCATAGCAGACAGCTGGTCGTATGGCAGTTCTGTCGTCGGAAAGTGTGGCTGCCATGTTTTTTGATTCTGCTGAAAGGGCATCTGTGATTATAAAAAAAAATACTGAACCATCACAGAATGGACTTATGTAGTACAGACGTGGACAAAATTGTTGGTACCCTTCATTAAATAAAATAAAAACTCATAATGGTCACAGAAATAACTTTAATCTGACAAAAGTAATAATAAATAAAAATGATATACTGTAAATGTTGACCAATGAAAGTCAGACATTGCTTTTCATCCATGCTTCAACAGAATTATTTAAAAAATAAATGCATGAAACAGGCCTGGACAAAAATGATGGTACTCCTAGAAAAGAATGAAAATAATGTGACCAAAGGGACATGTTAATCCAAGGTATGTCCACTAATCAGCATCCTAGGTGTCTACAATCCTGCAATCACTCAGTGGGCCTATATATAGGACTCCAGGTAGTCACTGTGTTGTTTGGTGACGTGGTGTGTACCACACTCAATATAAACCAGAGGAAGCAAAGGAAAGAGTTGTCTCAGGAGATGAGAAAGAAAATCATAGACAAGCATGTTAACTGTAAAAGCTATAAGACCATCTCCAAGCAGCTAGATGTTTCTGTGACTACAGCTGCACATGTCATTCAGTAATGTACGATCCATGGGACTGTAGCCAACCTCCCTGGACGTGGCTGCAGGAGGAATATTGATGACAGATCAAAGAGACGGATAATCCAAATGGTAACAATAGAGCCTAGGAAGACTTCAAAATAGATCCAAGCTGAACGTTATGCTCAAGGAACATCAGTGTCAGATCGGAAATTCCTTCGCTGTTTGAGCCAGAGGACAAATCATTAAAAAAAAACAGACTGGAGTATGCCAAACTACATGCTGACGAGCCACAAAGCTTCCGGGAGAATGTCCTGTGGACAGATGAGACAAAAATTAAACTTTTTGCCAAGGCACATCAGCTCTATGTTCACAGACGGAAAAATGAAACATATCTAGAAAAGAACACGGGCCCTACTGTGAAACATGGAGGAGGCTCGGTGATGTTCTGGGGCTGATTTGCCACATCTGACAAAGGGTGTCTTGAATCTGTGCAGGGTACAATGAAATCTCAAGACTATCAGGGGATTCTAGAGAGAAATGTGCTGGCCAGTGTCAGAAAGCATGGTCTCAGTCGCAGGTCATGGGTCTTACAACAGGAAAATGACCCAAAACACACAGCTAAAAACACCCAAGAAGGGCTAAGAGGAAAACACTGGCCTTCTATGAGCCCTGATCTCAATCCTATTGAGCATCTTTGGAAGGAGCTGAAACGTGCTGTCTGGAAAAGGCGCCCTTCAAACCGGAAACAACTAGAACAGTTTGCTCATGAGGAGTGGGCCAAAATACCTGCTGAGAGGTGCAGAAGTCTCATTGACAGTTACAGGAATCATTTGATTGCAGTGATTGCCTCAAAAGGTTGTGCAACCAAATATTAAGCTGTGGGTATCATCATTTTTGTCCAGGCCTGTTTCATGCATTTATTTTTTTAATAATTCCGTTGAAGCATGGATGAAAAGCAATGTCTGACTTTCATTGGTCAACATTTATATAATTTCTATTTATTATTACTTTTGTCAGATTAAAGTTATTTCTGTGACCATTATGAGTTTTTCTTTTATTTAATGAAGGGTACCAACAATTTTGTCCACGTCTGTATATAGTCACGCAAAGTTGTGTTTTTCTTGACGGGATTAAATATTCCTTGTTTATCCTGGATGGGTTCCAGGAAGGATCCAGTTTTCCAACCCTCATTCCCTGCATTAGTCACAGAAAGAAAATAGAGAAGAAAATTAGTGCGTCAGAAAAAGCCAGTCCTTTCTATATCTCAAAATTTGTATTCATGGACTTGCCTACACTGACTATCGACCACTCAAGGGAACGCTGATTTTGCAGCCTGTAAATAGCGCCGTACATCTCTGCTAGTAGTAGCTAGAGGCCAAAGCTATCTGTTAGCACTGCAGAACATGGACGGGCTTGGTTTATTTGTGGACATAGCACATCAGCATTACATTTTTTTCCCATATTAATCACAATTTTTGCACACTGTGATTAATATGGAGTTATACTTGTGATCTTGATGTTTCACTCCACCTGCTCCTCTGAAAAACTTCAAATTCTTGAAACATGAGGAGAGAGCATTTTTTTCACATAAAACGCCACACAAGGCATATAACCGGGTTAGAGACCATAGGAAATTGAGAAAAATAATTGAAAAACGATTGAATGAGACCTTTAATCTACACATGCAAAAAATGTTCAACAAGCATCTCTGATTATTATATCAGTTTTAAATCAAGTTCAGGTTTGGCCTTTTCAGTCATTATATAATAAAAGAACACCTAATAATAAAAGAACACATTTCTACATAATTGTTTCATCCACAAACTGTTGTGTATTTTTACTGATATTTTTTGTCACATGCCAACAAAAACTAATGAATATTCGGAAGGTAAAAGAACGTTTTGGAAGAGCTTAACCAGTAACGGGTCATCTTATTAAAGGATTTTGGGGTTT
The DNA here is from genome assembly GCA_028564705.1 of Apricaphanius iberus. Lineage (NCBI taxonomy): Eukaryota > Metazoa > Chordata > Actinopteri > Cyprinodontiformes > Aphaniidae > Apricaphanius > Apricaphanius iberus. The sequence continues at coordinate 2,229,228 of JAPXFQ010000556.1, forward strand.
TCTGAAGATGTTCGTGCACATGTGATACCCTCACAGTCTGGCCAATTTGGAGCTATGCAATGAAGGATGACCTACTATTGTAGAGTCAAGATGCTGCATGATGTCTTAAAAAAATTACAATTGAATTTGTTTCGTGTTTAAAGGGGGTGTTTAGACTTTCTATGTTCACTGTATTTTATTGAATTGAGTTTAAACTGCAGAGATTGCATAATCTAGCAAGAGAGTAGAAGATTTTAAAATCATGATTTTTTTTATTTAGACCTAGGTGTTCATTAAAACCAACAACTGTCCACAGGTGCTTACCAATGAGAATGTGTATCAACTAGGCCTAGAAGGATCTTCTTGAGAATTTTTGAGTTTGTTGTTGTTTTAGATTATGACTTTTTTCAAACTCATATAAACTATATTTTAGATATGATTTATGATAAGACCTGTAATAAAAGGGGCAAGACAGCATATTGTACTTAATGCAGGAGTTTTTTTTCCCTTTCCAACTGAAACACTCATTAGGGCTTATGAATAATGGAAAGCTTCAAGAGCGCTAGGGATAGGTTTTAGTGCAGTGAGTCAGTGTGTGTGGGTTAATAATGTTTGCAATTTTAAAGAACATTTCTTATAGAAAAATGAAAAGAGGGCAGTAAAGCTGAAGGGCACTGAGCTCCGTCGTAGTTAAGGACTCTCTTTATAGTCATCTCTGATTGCAAAATCAAACAAAGATTAGATAATGGCTGAACAGTGAGTTGCTTATGCAAAACATTGAGCCAATTTTCATTTAGGATCAGCAGCTATTCTTTCAAATCAGTATGACTACTAAACTGCCAAGAATGCTTCTTACTGGAGACCTTGGCCATCCTTTGTTCCAACCATAACTAATGTACACTGTTTCTTTAGTCCACATATGACCCACAACACACTTCTTTTTACTGTGTTATTCTAGTTAACCTACATCCAATCATGCTGGCTGGTTATTTAAAAAAAAACAAACCTTCACAAGTTCCAATCACAAATATCAAAAGATCATTAACTGTCACTGCCAAAATAGTTCCTTTGAAGTTGATCCAGTTCCTGAGCTTAATCCCTCTGACATTCCAAAAACCTAATTGGCTGATTGTACCGTCTGCATACAGTGATTACTTTAATATGATGCTCTTAGCTAGGGTTGATGATTATCTTCAGATGAGTTATTTTCCTTATGATTATTTTTCTGAGGCTCACAGTGGTGTAGCTGTATCTCTACGATAGGTTAATGTCCCTCTTCATTCCCCTTTGCTTTTGTGCCTTCTGTCACCTACTTTTTATCCCTGGTATCCCTTTATCGCTGGTAATCAGAAGCTTTCTCCTTAGGCATCTTCTGAAGATGCTCTGAATTCAAATTTTGTTCCCCCTTGGCACTCTGCTATACTGAGAAATTGAAATAGTAAAGTGAAGTGATATGTGCGACATAGCTTTCTTAGAGGAGTGTTAAAGAAGTATTTTCTGATTTATGCAGCAGAAGCCCAAAATGCAACGCAACTGCTTGACATTTAATTTATATAATAAAACAAATGGATGCCTGATCCATACTAGAGTTGCTGCACCTGATTTAAATGTGAATGATATAAATGAATATGTATGCTGACTTGCTGGTGGAGGCTTTTGCATCAAAGGATCTCTTAAAAAAACATTTGTTTGAGTTACCTCTTTCTTCTAATCCTGCATAGATACTGCAAAGTTATTCACCAAGCAACTACAATTGCATGGTAAATTTTAATTGCTATAATTGGTCTGTGCCTCACCGCAGCTCAGATGGAAAACACATTTTGCTTTTAAAACGTTAATTTGACACTGACCATTAACTGGAAACATTAATGAGCAAAGAAAGACAAATCTTCTATTGCTTAACAGGTTGGATCTGATAATTGATCACAAAAACTTTTAAAAAATTGAACACAATGCCCATCTTTGGTTGCAACTAAAGAGTTGGACCTCGCAAAAATTAAAACTAATTGACAGCTACGACTCATGAAAGGGTTCCAATCCTTTCTATTACTAAAGCAACGATACCACTTTTTTCCGAACGATACCACACCGATACCTGAATCAGAGTGACTTACGTTACATACCAAGTAACAATGCCGATACTTCTACCGCACAAAAAAAGTGCTGTCATTTGGGAGTCAGGTTTTGTTTTCTTCTCTGCTTGTTACAAGAAATGATGGTGAATTAGATAGAAAATAAAATATTAATAAAAATGACCACAGAGCTTAAATTTAAAAGATAAAAACTAATATTTTCTGTGATATTACTACTGCATTTCCACATCTTAAGCATCGGTTCATGGTATCGGTTAACATTAGCGATTCCGATACCAGTACATTTGGCAGTTTCGGGGCGGGTACCAAATACCAGTATCGGTATCGGTGCATCTCTACTTTCTATGTAAGTCCAAATATGCCAATGTCCCTTCTCTTCCTGTAAACAGCTGTAAACAAGTGTTTGATTTAAGGGTTCAATGTCCAACAACAACAAAAAACAAACCAGCCATTTAAGTGGTGTTGGTACAACATTCAGAATTTTTACTGGAAGCTTTTCACACCATGAATATTAAGATGTGTCCAGTGCTTCTCATTGCTTTGAAAAGCAACTTTGTGCTGACAGGGTTCTTGCATCTTGCGCTGCCAGAGAGAGACTTTTCTGCAGCTAAGTTTGCGATTCAAGAACAGAGAAAACAGGTAAAGTCAGGGGCCGAGGACAATATTTCGTTTCTGCACAGCAATCTTCACAACCAATTGATTTCAGCTCTGCAATATTTTAAATAAATAAAATGGCATAATTCATAATATTATCATTTACAATCAATTAGGGGTTGTTTAATTTTCTCTCTTTGATCAGTATTTAAAACTTTAAAGGGAAAATTTAAAGAGAGTTTTGGGGCAGATAATACCTTATTACACGCAGCAAATCTCCTGCCCCTATTGATTCCCATTATATGGATACATGCTGATCGCGGATGGATACAAAATTCTTCTGAAAGGACTTGAAGTGGCTCCAAATTTATCTGGGTGAGTAAAGGGATATAATAAATGGTTTAAAAAAATGAGGTTCGGTTTGAAAAAAAAAAAAAAGAAAGAAAACAAACTTTCCCTGAAAAACTAAAGGCAGTCGTTACACCATTTTCTGTGACCATCAGATTCTGTGACTAAGAGTCGGCTGTTTTGTTAATTTATCCATAGGTCACCAATTGTAACAGTAGATGCTCCACTAATTTTAACAGCTCATGTTTGCAGCTCATGTTTCTGTTATATCATGTGACCCCTCCATACCCTTGGCAAAACGATGTTCACCTCATGTCAGATTTTAATAATTGCATTAAATATTTTTACAAAGTGGCACCACGTTTGGTCATGTGGAATTAGCAAAACAGCGGCCAGAAAATTATGGTAACAGAAAATAGTCTAACACCTGTTACTGACAGGATCTTTCAGATTTATGGAGGTTTTGGAGCTCTAAGCTTTGGTGGACATATACTGGTGTATCTTATCCAATGATCAAGAAGGAGCATGCAACAGGTGTGCAATTCATGTCCATCGACCATATTACAGCATATTCAAATATAATACTACGTACTAATTACTACATTTTCATCTGCTCTTTGTGTGATGGCACAATGGAGATACTTTGTTCAGCTTGTTCTGACTGAATATTAATCTTAATATATAAAAGTTTAAATAACATTGAATGTATCCTAAGATTTCTGAAATGACGTGATCCCTGATTTGGTGTAAATTATAGTGCGATTTATTATTCGTCTTTTATTTCTCTGGAATATTGTAGGACTACAGCTGTAATTTATTTGATGATGAGATTACTGTGCAGAAACACAATATTGTCCACAGTCTCAGGCTATAAATTTGTTCTCTATTCATGAATTGCAAATCCAGCCACAGAAAAGTCTTTCTCTGGCAGCTGGATGCCAAGATACTGTAGTGTGAATATTCCGCCATCAGCACAATGTTGGGGAATATTCTCACATGCTCTTTCCCCTGACAGTGGAATGAAGATCCTAATCCATCCAACAGTGCTGCTGTTTGAAAAAAAAAAACCCATATAGCCTATGGCTTTCAACTTTCATTGATTGAATAAAGATGAAATTTTTAAAACCTGTTTATACCCGGCATATAGGGCATATGTAATAACTGTCCCGATTCTTCAAACCATTGTTCAAGTTTATGGTTATTTTTCACAGTAGTTTTAAAACCAAACTGATGCCCTTCCAAAAAAAAAAAAATTCTGTACTATAGTGTTGTATGTAAACAAAACAACAGATTGAATGACACTCATCCCTTTTTAGCTGAAATGTGATGTGTGATGTGATGAAGAGTGAATAATTTTATTGTGCTAGTTCTAAGAGATACTTTGGCTAAAATGAAAAGATCTGATAAACTAGAGTGACTGACTTTGAAACATAGCAAAAGTTTGTTTTTAAAAAAGTTAGGTTAGTTCAAGGTAGATATCCTGGTAATCTGAGTTCATCAGAACTAACAGTTGATTTTTAATGAGCATTTTAAATTTTAGAGTTCAGTTTTATGCTTTTTTGCCACAAGCAATTCACACTCCAGCCAAAATTTGTTTAGAAGTTGTCATTTTCTCTGCCATATTTGTGCAAGTTTTTTTGTTTTTAAAAATCCGTTTCACTGTTTTTGTCTAATCATCCTATTCATGTTATAGTATCCCCTATTTTTGGATATATGCCTTCCTACGGCCACAACTCCATCTTATTATTCAGTATTGTAGAAGTATCTCTTGATATCTCGAAGGATTAACAACCTGCTAGTTCGTTAATTAAGATATGTTTCCTCATGTCTTGATTAGTGGTTGTGAATTTTTGTGTCTGAGTAGTGGTGCATAAATGGAAGTCAATAAAGTGCTGAAAATATTTAAATATGCTATTAAAATTTAATTTAATTCTACTTTGATTTGATCCCACCTTGATTTTTTTGTCTTTGTCAGGCATCATTCGTCTCAGTGAGGGCTTACATGATCGATACCCGGTGGAGGATTACCTTGACCTGTTTGATCAGGCTGCTTACCAAATCAAGGGTGACCTAACCGCAAACACCAGCGGATCACCCAGCCGACCAAATATCATCATAGGTAAGTCACATATCACATCTCACTTTTAAAGAAAATACTGTTTCATGGTGGTAGTCCACCACCATGAAAATGTATGTATATTTTGAGGCTTCTCAAATCACTTACCAATTATGAAAATAGGTGTGAAAGATTTTGTATGTGACAGCATAACCCCAAAATTGTACTTTTATTTTTGACTTGCTCCAGATGGAATTATCTGGTCATCTCCAAACTCCAATTTTGGTAAAGCTTTGACCTTTTTTAAGCTGATTTTGATTTTTCTTTAAAAGTGTCTCTTTCCAATAGTTTCTAGGTGCATCTCTGTTTTTAGGTCTTACATAAAGCCAATATGTGAAAGACTGATCATGCCAGTTGAAATAACAAAATGTTTTGTTCTTTGATAAATTTTCATAAACAAATGCAATCATTCATTGTTCTGCAATTATAATTAAAGCTTGATGGATACTGAGCAATATAATCAATTTATTCAGTGCTGGGGGGTTGTTTATTTTGACAGTTGACCTTTATAAACTCATTTTTGTCTACAACAGGGTTGCTGTAAAATCATTGAATGACATAAAAAGCCAACTAATCTGGATTAAAATTAAAATCTTGATCTTTGATGAAGATGAGCCCTGTTACAATCATCCTGCTTATCACTGTTTACAAGAAAACCAAACATTCACATTAAACTCTGTAAATTGAGTGCCAGGAAGCTGCTTTCCAGCTTCACTCTTCTCATCTATTATGCAACGAGTATCTTAAGAATGACATGTCAGCAGAGATCTGAGGGTACAAGATGCAAATCATAGCACGTTAGACGACGCCTGAAAAACTGCTAATCAGATCTGCAGGAAGTTTTAGTACGTCAAATGTTTCCTGCTAAGCTTAATTTCTGACTTCCTGTTTTTTTTTTTTTTCCTGTCAGAACATCGCTCTGTGTCGCCGCCAGCTCCCCTCCCTCTCTTGCTTTAAATTAGTTACTCAGGTCATGTAGCAGCACTCTATGTGTGTGAAAGTGCCCTAGCAGCATCCTGCACCGCCAGTCAAGCTGAACCCAGAAGCGCTTTTTGACACTTGTCAGCATCCTGCAACTTTACTTGTAATCTTATATTTCAGATGCCACAGGTAGCGAGGCTGCTCTACAGGAGCCACTTCAGCAAAGGATAGTTTATTTTTGTATTTTTTCAGAGTCAGTGATTCTGCTCTAAAGAGTCCCCTCTAACATCTTTTTAATGCTAGACATCCTTCTGCCTCAGCTAGCCACTTCACTGGAGCGCTTTATAAAGAAATCATTGTTGTTGTTTTTTAGTCCAACCAGCAATATCCACAGCAGGGAGGAGAAGCCTGCAAACTCCCTTACTCTATCAGCATATCCTGTTTCCAGCTTCAGTGCTATCTGTTCCTGTCTTTTCCCATCGTCCAACACTGTCAAAGAAACGACTAAGCTGAGAAGGAAAACTGATTTAACGTTTCAACAATGGCCTTTTCACACTGCACAGAGTAGAGCTTAGCATGCTGCACTGTTTTGTTACCCTCTTTAAATAAGTAATCCTTTTAACGTGGTTGGGGAGCGTGCCAAAAGCCCACTCGGTATTCACTCTGTGGTCTGGGAGAGCCCAGCAAGGTGCAGGCCTCCGGCCAGGATCTTTGCTCTTCGGTTCTCTTCAGCCATCAGCCAGGTTGGAGCAACACAAGCATGACAGTCTGGCTCCCTCATTTGTTTACCCTGCCACGGAGCAAAATAAACCTCCTTTAACTGACACGAGGCCCTTTAAATAGACAAGATCACAGTCCGTATCATTTCATACATAACTGCATTAGTACCGATCCAGTTTCACATTTACCTTTGTCAGCACAGAAAATAAGTCCTGGATATCATCCTTTCTCTGAGTGAGAGAACGTGAGAGATAAGGCTTCCCTTCACAGATAACAGCATAATGAAGGCACAGACAGCCTAATGAATCCTGAATATCATTTCTCATTGCAGCCTGATAAAGTTACTGGGCTCAAACTGCTTGTGAGAGGATGCCATTTGACTGCAGCAACGCTGTAGTTTCTCTTCACCAAAGCTGCAACCATGATACTTACTTTTTTTGTGTGCTTATCCAAACATATTACAGGAACAAAGAGGATTTTCAGTGTTTGCAGCTTTGATATAGAGGAATATGTGGAAATTGACTGAAATTACTGTTTAACAGCCAATGTTTGTTTTCTAAAGAAAAATAAATTAAGTAATAAGCTGTGCCTTGCAAAAGTATTGAACGTTTTTTTCCTAATTTTGTTACGTAATTACAAAGTTCTGTGTGATTCATTTGGTTTTTGTTGAAGACAAACACAAAGTAGTGCAAATTATAAAGGAAATTATACATGGCTTTCATATTTTTCTTTTACCTGTAAAAATCTGAAAAGGGTGATGTATTTATATTATGCCTCCCTGGATGAATGTCTGACACCATGCTTGGATTTAAATTCTCCCATTGTAGTTCTGCTGTGTGTTTTATGGTTATAGTCCTGATGGAAAAAAACAAGTCTTAAGCCTTTAACTGCCTTCTCTTTTATGATTGCTCTGTATTTAGCGTCACTGAAGTTCTAATACACACTGACCAGCTTGTCTGTACCTACAGAAGAAAAGCTTTTCTACAGCATGATGCTACTATCACGTTATTTCACTGACTGGATAATATGATCATCTAGAACGGCAGAGATTGACAACTCTGAGTGTATCTACTCTGGGTTCATTTTCCGTACTGACAAGGAAAAAAGTGAAATAAAAGTAGTTTTTACCAAACAGATGATGTTATAAAAACATTTTTCTTTTCCTCCTTATAAAAACTGTAAATTACACTCAGTGGTATTATGTTAATGATTGTTTTTTGTCTTCATCTTCTGCTTTAGGTTCAGATAACTTTTGAATCTTAAATGAAGCTACATAAAAATTAAATCCACTGTAACCTAAGTGGCATCTGCATTCAATATAGACTTCTTTAAGCCTTTTAAAACATGCGGTTGATTTCATTTTATGACAAAAACCGCCAGATGCAGCACAGAGACCTAAAGGGTGGAGCAAGCCACAGCATCTTTGGAACTATTTCTCGTAAACATGAGCTGTGATTCTCTTAAACTATAAGTAGCAGAAACGTGTCTGCATATGTACTTTGCTTTAAGATGCAGAACAGTATTAAGACCATGATGGCATTCATTCTTTGGGGGTTTTCTTGCAGGAGAAGCAAGTGCCTCCACCATGTGGGATAACAACGCCTGGGTGTATTTCTATGAAAACACCACAGAGGGAGAGCCACCGTTTCTCATCCAGGACTTCATCCATGCCCTACAGCCTGAGGCCCGCTTCATCGTCATGCTCAGGGACCCAGTGGAAAGGTTGGAAGAATTTCTATCAAACTGCCCTCGATTGGCTCTGAAATGTGTGCAATGATGCAGCTCTAAAACATACTCCTATCATAGCTGTTTAACCTGCTGTGAAAGACAGATACTTCTCTGCTTTATGGGAAACAAGAGCTCTACTGTTATGAGGGATGTGTTGGGCTTTTACTGGAGCTGCCTGTCACATAAGTTGTATTGTGACACATTTATTGTACCTGTGCAGAGCTCACTCCTGAGTACCTGACACTCATTTTAAGTTTTCAAAACAAATTAAACTAGGTCTTTACTATTTTGTTTTCTTGTTAGCATTTATTTTTCACTCCAGAGAATATAAGAGAAGGCCCTCTTTAATTATCTTTGTTAATCACTGTCTGTGTACCAGTTGTTGGTGGGAATGGATTGCGTGGATGATTGTGTGTTTATTAGAAATTAAATTGGACATCCAAGGCTAGTAAGGACAGGCGTAAAAGACAAAAAAATGCAAGAAAGGCAAAATATGCAAAAAATACTAAACGGATTCTGGTCCATTAACTATGCAGAATAAAATATGTGTCTTGACTTATTTAACAAATTGAACAAGTAATTAGTCATAAAACAATAAAAAAATAAAGAAACACCTGCTCCCACTCCACGTTGCAACATAAATAACCGAGCCAATCAAATCAGAGATCAGCAGGTTTTGAAACGTTCATAAACAGTGCATGTTGTATAAAACAGCATTAATACATTAAAGTAGTGATACGGCATCTGTTTGTGTGCCATCGGAAACCAGTTAAACCAGTTAAACTGCCAGTTTAACTGGTTCTCATATCAAGCCAGTTAAAAAAAAAAAAATATTCTGAGTGCCAGAGTGGTCACTCACTAATCAGAAAGTTACAGAATGGATGCTAGCAATTCAACAGCTCAGCATATAATAGCCTATCTGTGCAGACTCAGAGCCTTTGCATACTGTAACATGAGATTAAGTAATTTTATGAGTGGTTCATTGATCTGATTTTGTTTAATCACTTCTTTACATTTTGTAGTGCAGTATACAGAGCTACAGGATAACATAATTGTGTGTGCTATGCTATGCATTTTGCTATGGGATTGCAGTGCAAAACAAAATAGGCAATAGTCTAAAAGGTTTATTTGTACACATAGAGCGTGGAAGGTTTTACACAAAGGATGAAAAGCTTTAAGGATTAAAAGAGAACAATATTTTTATAGTCCAATCACTTTCTTTTATCATAATGAAAGCTGATTTGTGGATTCTTAGAGGGAGACCCTCATTTTATGAAAACACCAAACAGACCTCTGTAAAACATGTTTCCTTTTAATACCCTCTATTAAAACAAAGTCAGCAGTCCTTCATCTAAATTAATTAAAACAAGACTGTATAAAAATAAAGTGGTAAAAATAAAGACATTTAAAAAACAACCATCCATTATCTATACTGGCTCCCCTCTGCTGGTTGTGCGTGGGGCTTGACATTTCCATATTTACGTTGAATACTGTGATGATGTTATAAGTTGTGCATCTAGGGTATTTATTGATGTGTCACATACAATATTTTCACTTGCCATAATGTGCAGTCTCGAGTTTCAAACAACACCTCTAAACTGCTTTTTTTCTAAATGCTTTTATTTGAATAAATGGACTGTTTACCATGATGCCTTCACTAACTGGGGAAAAATGCATGATTTTTGAGTGCCTTAAAAATAGTTGTTTTTTTTAATCACCAGTTCACTGAAGCATGGAAAAAAAGATATTCTGAAGGCATTTCTCACTATGATTCACACAGTCTTGCATTGTTTACATTCTTCTGTGGTGCAAAAATAAGGATTTTTTTTATGTGCATATAAAATATGTTTTATCAAAATTTAGCAGCATTTAGATAGGATCCTCACACATCTGAAAAAAAAATGAGTTAACATTGCCTCTTTGTTTTCTTCTAGGCTTTACTCTGACTACCTTTACTTTGGAATTGCGAATAAGTCTGCGGAGGACTTCCATGAGAAGGTTTCAGAGTCTCTGCAGCTCTTTGAGGGGTGCCTTATGGAATACACAATGCGCTCTTGTGTGTACAACACCACTGTCAACAACGCAATGCCAGTGAGTGGTACCTCCTTCCTCCTTTTGTCCGGCAACCCTCCTTTAAAGTGAAATTTAGCCACCAGTTTATCAAATGGTGGGAAAGGACAAACAGAAAAGGCTTGTAAAAAGGAAAGGAGGGGGGAAATCCGCACTTCATTAGCACATGTTAAAGAGCTTCTTGAAATAAAGAAGCAAAGCTTCTCTGGCTATAACAAAACCTAGTTCGTCAAAGCTATGAACTTCCTTAAAACTCTCAGACCGAACCTTTAGAGCCAGTAATTTCAGAGCCCATGTATTAGGATCCTGGCCAGCTTTTCCCACAGTATCCTGAAGCTGACTGGGTTAGAGGAGGAGGAGGAATAGAAGAAGGGGCCTGGTCAGTCCTCTTTTGGCTCCACACTGAAACTGTCTGGTATTTAGAGGTCCTAGTCTCCGACTGCCTCCAACCAGCTTGGTGACCCTGTGGGGGCAATGCTTGTTTTCTGCAGCTGTTCTCAAAGTCTGGTCATTGATATCAGCATTATTAATGCCTGTTGACAAGAACTACAGCTGTTCTCGCTTTAGTGTCAGATTAATGAGAAAAAAAAAAGTCAACAAGAGACCTGAAATAGCCCAAAGTGAGTAGGAGGTTTTAGAAAGCTAAATTACCGGTTTTCAGGAATCAACCTATGTTAAACAAATAAAGTCCATGAATCAAACGTTCTTGCAATCTCTACATGACATTCTCCAATGGTGTGACAATAATAAAACAAAACAAAATGATAAGACAAGATAAACTAATTGTACAACTGTGCACATCAATAAACTAATATTTTGAATAATCTATATATTTATTTTCATGCTTTAGTTTTAGCCTTTTTTACAAACCTTCCATCGATTTTATTGAATTTGAGACCAGAAATAAAACTATTGCTCTAGCAACTGTCCTTTGTCATATTACCATTTTTCAATTCATAGTTTGCAAAGAGGTTACAAAATGAGAAAAAAGATTCATTTGTACAAAGGTTTCAGTCAGGGGAAAGTTGAGAAAAAAATATTATATTCATACTATGAAACAACCAAGACTGTCATCGTCTGAGGAAATACTTGACAGCAGAAACATTACAAAAACTGGATAAACAAAACTGAAACTGTCTAGGAGCAGGGTTGCAAAACAGAAGCCTTATTCTTCTAACAATTTTTCTCAATAAAATATCTATAATATATAAAATATCTATCTATATACATAAACATATATATACGCACACGCAATTTATTAAGATTTTTTTCTATAATTTGTTCTGGTGTCACTTTTTTATATCACGTGAACTTGAAATTTTAACAAGGGTGTTCAGAGTTTTTGGAGTCTCTTTATCTCTCGGGACCTGAAAACGTGATCTACAGTACAATTAAATGTCAAAACAATCTGTGGGAGACGGATTTTTACGTTTCTCACATTTTTTATTTTTTGTTATCACAATTATAACCCATCGATAACAGGGGTTATAACTTATATACCTCATGACTCCTGAAAACAAACATGTGCCCCTCCTTACATGATCATGCAATGAATTCACTTGGAAGATCAAAGAAAGCTTTGAAAAATAGCTCTACAGTTTTTTTCCCGCTTAAAGAAAAGACTGCACACAGCACCATGTTTCTCTGCAAAGGATGCAATATCAGTAAAGAACCCGATCTCATTTTACTCTCCTTGTTTTGTTCCTGACAGGTGCGATTGCAAGTTGGCCTTTATATTGTTTACCTAATTGACTGGCTAACGGTCTTCAAAAGGGAACAGATTATGGTCCTGAGACTGGAAGACCATGCCTCGAACAGGAAATACACAATGCACAATGTCTTCGATTTTCTCAACCTTGGTAAGTAGGCTTCAGTGACTTTAATAGGTCTAATGGTGGTAGCGTCTTGCTTTGAATCAGAATCAGAAAGTTTTACTGCCAAATGTATGAACAGTTTCACAACATTAGGAAACTGCTGCGGTACTTCGTGGAAACTTACAAAAAGATGTTGAAGATCCTTATCTCCTGTGGTAAATGCTGAAAATTCAGCTTTGCAAGCATTCAAACTCTAAGTGAGGTTGAGCTGTTTTGAAGAAATAGAAAAAAGGTTAAAAAACCATCATGGATGCACAAACCTTATATAGACAAACCCTCAAAAACTGGCAGCTGCAGTGAAAGGTGGTTGTACAAAATATTGACTTTGGCCTCTCTTTTACGATTTTTAATTTATAAAAAAAAAAAACGAAAACCATGCTTCCCTTCCCTTACAATTCTAATTATTATGAACTATTTTTTGATTGTCGACTGCGTAACATCCAAATGAAATTTTTGGTTGTAACCTTACAAAATGGGAACAAGCTTAAAGAGTTTAATACTTTTGCAGACAGCTATGCTTGTTCAATATCTTTGTTGCTATGTGAAGTATTTTCTTACTATCATTTGGCATTCCTTTATTACTTTTTTGGTGGAGAGAAAAGTGAAGTGACAGAGTTATTTGTGTTTTTCTACAGGGCCGTTGTCAAAGGAAATAGAATCCCAAATCACAAGAAGCCCTGCATCAAACACCAGGAGACCAGCTGACAAGAACCTGGGACCAATGCTGCCTATAACTAAAGAGATTCTGCAGGATTTTTACAAACCGTTTAATGAGAAACTGGCAAAAGTTCTGCGGAATGACTCTTTCCTCTGGGAGAATAACCCCAAACTCTGAACGGACAGCATCAATGAGAAAAAGGAAGAACGAATAGCCCCATTTTTGGGTCTTATCTCTTTTAAGTGCCCATAAAATAAATATAAGTGTTAAAATGTAAATTATTCTTAAATTATAAATGCTGATATGAATCAAAGACAGACAATAACAGCACAAGCAAGTGTGGTGGTTTTGTGTGATTGTGTATGAGTGAGGAAGAATGATAGAATATAAGTTATGCTTGGAAAGTTTCAGTTTGTTATATGTATGTCCAGATATACATATAAAGTTTCAGTTTGTTATATGTATGTCCAGATATATACAATTAAATTGTGAATTTTAAAGAATGGAACATAAGGCCATATTTTTTCTCTTTTTATTGGTTTGATGAAAACCAGAGCTGTGCATGAACACCAATGAAAAGCAAATCCAACATCAAAACACAGTTAAGTAGTGAAACAACAGCAGCCTCTTCTGTACAATCCATGTCACTACAATCAAAGCACTGCGGAAAGTAGAAGGGTTCTAATAAATGCATCCATCCGTTGTCTATTCCCACTTATCCTGCAGGTTTGGGTAAGAAGCAGAGTACTCTCTGGACAGGTTACCCGCCCATCATACACCTAAGAAGACACCACTAACCTAATGTTCTTCTTTTTGGACTGTGGTGGAAGCTAAATCCAGAGGGATGCTGAAAGACCTCATGCCAGAATTTTAACCCAGGACCTTCTGGCTATAAGTTAACTATTACCAACTATGTCATCATGCTGCTCAATTATAAAGACATTTAATATTAAATATATATTTACTGTTTTGGTTGCACTAAAAGTTTAAAAAAAAAAAAAAAAAACAGTATTTAGAATGTATGAGTCATTTTGACGAATTATACAACTTTAAAGGTGCATTCATTATTATCCAGACTCAAGTTTGTTTCACTTGCCATGATTTGAACCAATTCTAATCAACCTCAGTTAATGTACTTGTTGAGCTGTCACAGTAGATGTTTCCAGATATTTCCGTCACTGCATCTTAGTACAAATACAATGGTACACAGTCAGCACCAGAGCATCTCACTGTCAAAACTTCTCAGTCAGAAATTGAACAGAAATTCCAAGGCAATAGATATGTCATGTATCATTGTAATGACAATCGTTATCAACAGGCAAAAAATTTATGCAATAGTGACGTTAACAAGAAATTGATGTCCCTCTAAAATGCATGAGAATAAAATGAAGAAATTAGTCAACTGGTCATGAAGGGAACCAAGAATACCTCTGTGACATTAAAGGGGCAGAGGGAATTACTGACAAGTACAGGGTGTGTTGTAATGGCGCTAACGATTTCAAACTATGGCTGACCTCATGGTATGGCAGCAACATGAAATGCTTTTTATATTGATAAAACCCTCCAAGCCCAGAGTAATATTGACAATACCATAGTTTGTGGTCTCAACTGTGGACAGTTCCAAATACCAAGGTAATGGGCTGTGTTTCTCTTACAAAGTTAAAGTGAACTGCATCAAACCAAAGCATACATCCAAATTAACCAAAATGGCATCACCGGATGGAGGAATTATAAGAAGGAGCAAGCCACAACCTAGACCTGTACCCAGAATTCAAACCTGTGGGATGTTAAAATAACACCAAAGAATACTTTGTGCCAAGCAAAAAAAAAAAAAAATATTCCCATACTTGTTAGTTTAAGGGGGTTCACACTTAAAAAAAATCACAATATTTATTTTTTGTGTAAATTATATCTGTTTGTTTTTTGTGTAAAAGGAGGAAGTTATGATTGGATTACAGATCGAAAACGGTTGGGAATTATTGATCTTGGTTTGAATACCTTAATTATTAACACCTGGTATTTTAATAGAGCCGTGCAGACATTTTATATCCCCTCTTTTTATTTAAGGCAGTTTGTTCAATTTTGAGTATTTACAATGGATTAAAATATATGTCTCTAATTACGGTTTTTAACATGAATGGCAATGTTGAATAAAAAATCTATGGTTAAAATCATCATAAAAAACATCCAATTACATCCTATTACATAATTCAAAACTATTGCCTAACTGTTTAACTTGACCTTAACTTTGAGAAATAACATATATAAAAAATTTACCTAAATTTACTTGAAGTCTGACTATATCCACCAGAGGGCAGACAGTTCTAACAAGCAACTTTGAAAGAACCCCCCATTTTAAAACCATTGAATACAACTTAGATGTCAGTGATCTGTTTTCATTTTTTGTTTTGTTTTTTGGCAGTTCTAGATTGTCCCAGTTTGAATTGGAAAAGTTTGACATTTACCAGAAAACTTATAGTCGGAGCTTATTGACTTTGTGAGATCAATTTAATGTCAACGGTAAAATTAAATTAGTAATACAGTCCTTCTGTTGTGACGTTATACATCCCAGGGAGATTTTTTTCTCATTTAAATCAATAATATCTGAAGAGAAAATGCTGTAAGTGACTGAATGACATTTGCATATTCTGCTTAGAACTGGACAATTTATATGTCTGGTTTTTAAGGTTCAGTGCCAAAGAACTCCTCCAACAAACTTTCATTTCCTCGGAATTAACCATTATTAGTAAAACGTTTTGCAGCTTGGTCTGTGCTGTATCAGAATACAGTGACTGACAGCGACCTGGAAGATTAATGCCCCCCCAAAAAAACTTGGAAAGCTTCTTTTAAATGCACATTTAGTTGAACAACTCGCTTGTTCAATGCCTTTTATTTCTTCTGTGTTGAATTTTGGATTTGGAACAATAAAAATACGACTTGTATCCTTGGTAAATTATTGTTTCTTCATATGCTGAAAGTTCTCTCAATCAACCATCTCACATGGAACTAATTTATAATGGTAACAAAGACTCAATTTTTACTAGGATAAACTAAAATTCAGTCCAACGCAGACCAGAAGGAATGCAGATAATAAACCTCAGAAATAGCATGAGTGTGCACTATGGTAAGACTGTGACAGCAGATTACCATAAGTAAGGCAAACAGCGGTAATCATTTAAATGTGGCAGCAGGAGTGTTCAATGCACACATATGCTCAGCAAAAAATTGAAAGAATATTATCTTAACTGAACCCTTTTTTTAGAGGGGGGGGTGTTGATCTCTACCCATTAAAAAAAAATCTGAGAACCTATGCATTTCAAAAATTAATAACACATGAGTTCATTGAATATTTAAATTGTTTCAAATGTGCCCTTTTTTAACCACTCTTCCAAAAAATTCAGATTTGTGGAGTGCATGATATATATATATATAGTTTTTCCTTTTCCCTATACATGCATTCCTTGTTTTTACATTCAAACTTTATTTTCCTAACTTTATTTATAAAGCGCTTTTCCAAATGAACCCACAAACTCCACCCTACCCACACCCAAAATAAAATCATCATCACAACTATAGCCCCCAACTGCAACCCCCACACCAATCCAACCAGTCTCCCCCCCCCACACACACACACACATAAAAGCAACAGTAAACAAAAGAAACAAGGGGCTGAGTACAGATGAGCCAGGAAACGGCATCATGGGAGCCATCTGCATCGGCAGATCAGCAGCAGCAGCCAAGGCACTGACCCAGGGTGCCCAGAGAAGGGAGGAATAGTACTGCCACCTCCACCCAGGCACGGCCTGGAGAGCACCCAGACAGCCACAGCCGACCACTGCCCCGAGGCAGAGGGGTCCCACAGAGGAAACACTGGGAGGATGATTAAAATAAAAAGTTAAAATATTAAAACAGTAGAAAATTAGATTAAGTATTAAAATACTGATAAAATGTCAAGACTGATAGCATCCCAAATTATAAAATACAAGAGAATGATAAGATATGATCAGATATGAGTGTAAAGCAGATAAATAATCAGGTAAAAACTAAAAATTCAAATAAAACATGCAGAGTGATTAAACAGATATTAGTAAATAATAATCAGCTAAAAGCTCGGCTTAAAAAGGTAAGTCTTGAGCCTGCTCTTAAAAACATGAACCCTCTCTGCGGCCCTGAGGTCCTCTGGCAGCCTGTTGCAGAGGTGAGGGCCATAATAAAAGATGCCTCACTAAAGTCATTTTATAGTCAATAACAAAGTGCCTTATTTCATATAATCAGATAAATAAATTAAATACACAAAAGATTTATAACATTCCCTCGTCTCCTGTTTTTACTTTACCTTATGCATTTCTGACTCAGGCGGGGGCTCCCCACAGGGTGGGGGGATGGTCTCCTGTAGTTGGTAATGGTCTGCAGGCCCTTCCAAACTGCAGAAGAGTCGTTGGCAGAAAAACGCTCCTTCAGCTTTGCACTGTGGTTCCTTTTTGCTGCCTTGATCTCCTTTGTCAGCTTGTTCCTGGCCTGCTTGTACAAGTCCCGATCCCCACTCCTGTAGGCCTCCTCCTTGTCCTGGTGTAGCCGTCTCAGTTCTGCAGTGAACCATGGTTTATTGTTGTTGAACGTGCAGAAGGTTTTGGTCTGCACACACATGTCCTCACAAAAGCTGATGTAAGATGTCACAGTGTCAGTCAGTTCGTCCAGGTCTGAGGCTGCTGCTTCAAAGACGCTCCAATCAGTGCAGTCAAAGCAGGCCTGTAACTGCATCTTTGACTCATCTGTCCATCTCTTCACAGTTCTTACTACAGGCTTAGCACATTTCAGCTTCTGCTTGTAAGATGGGATGAGGAGACGGGGGGGCGAGAGGCCCTGTAGACCAGGAGTGATGTGGAGTGAGTCAGAATGTGTCCGGCATTTTTACCACATTGAGAGCGAGAACCATCCGGCATCAGTCTGCTGGAGAGCCTCCCTTAAGAAGCCTGGTGGTAACGAGGATGATAAGGAACACCTATTGCTGCCACCTGCCACACCCTAGAGAGAAGATGAGAGCACAGGAAAAACACACACAACAGTCCAAAGTCACAGGAACGTAACAAATATATATTTTTCATGATGAAGATGCATGTATCAAGGAAAAAGAAAAACAAAACATACACATTTCTTTGCAAAAATGTGTAAGGGATGTATAAGGGAGTTGAAAAACAAAATACATAGATTTCTGCTTTTGTTTTTTTATTTATGTCAGTTTTGGTCCTCCATATTTTTACACTTATGCTCAGAAATATAACTTTGTTTCAATCTGACCAAAGCAACTTCTGCCATGTGTTCTCAGAGTACTCCACATGGCTTGTAGCAAACTTATGTCCAACATATTCCCTCTATATAAAACCTGATTTCTTGAGAAAGCAACCAACATTTGTCTGTGTAGGTCTTCCAGAGTAATTATGGGCTTTTCGGTTGCTTGTCTGATTAATGCACTCCTTGATTTGCTTCTCATATTAGATGGATTTGGCCTTCATATCTTGATATGTATGCTTTTTCTTTCATTTGTAAGTGTTTATTCAGTTGATGTATACATAAAGTCTTGACATACAGGTTATACATAAAGTCTTGACATACAGGTTCAGAGTCTTAGTGGCAGTCTTTAATGGGATTCAGACTCTGCCTTTAATTGGAATTATTTACAAAAAAAGAAGATGGAAAAAGAAACCTCTATACTTTAACCTCCATCTTCCTGTAGGGCCCTTTGACTTGAAAGCTAAGCAATCTAGATGTCAGAGACATGATGATGGATCCCCTGAACCTACAAGACAGAGGCCGACCATTTCAGGTCACATTTGTGGGATTTACAACAGGATGCAGAATATGATTTGAGTAAAAAATCAAATAAAATCATGTCAGTATAGATTAACTTTCATATCGACCTTGTAGCTGAGACAGCTTCACCTTCCTTACCCCTCCACTCCCATCTCATTTCTTTTCCCTCCATCACCGCTTCCCTCATTTGACACATTTGTCAAATTAGACATTTTAATAATTTTGCACCGCAATTTGTGTCCCAGATGTTTTGCTTTTATTCTCAAAAAAGTGAAAACCGAACAAGGAACGGTTTTTAAAATGTGTTTAAACTTTCATCATTACAAAAAAGTAAGAAGAAGACAGTCCAGATTTTACCTCCATTTTTACCCACCTCTCTTTATGGAGAATTTCTTACAATAAAAAAAGAAAAAAGTTCTCAGTAAACAAGGTTATGCATCCATCATGCTGATTGCATGCCCTGATAGTTTGACAGTTGTTTTGAAAGAGGCTCAATACAGCAATGCCCTCTGCTGATGGAGACAACTAGGAATGCAAGAGTAAACAAAACTAACAAAAACAATCAAAACAATGTTTGTCCCTGCTTTGCAGGATTTCTCAGTAATTAAGAAAAATGCTGCATATAAGTAGTCAAATTATATTATTTACTTTAATAAAACAATAAGCTGCAGATACAAAGGAGAATGTCCTTTTCTGTTCCTTTCCCAAACATTTGTTGGAGAGGCCCGGTTCCTCACATCTGTTTGTGATATACAGCGTTATGCTGTTTTATCTGTTTTGGACACATGCTGTAGGAACAGAAATGATCTGTGGCAGGGGATAAGATTTTTGCCCTGTGTGTTTCTTTAAATGGTCCAAATAACTAAGCTAAGATCCTCAGATTCTTATTAGCATATTTCCAAGTCATATAAGTTTTGTCTTCTTTCAGATGTTTGCTTACTTGTCCTTTTGGCTAATCTAGCAAAAAAATCAGATGTCTGAAATTACAGTTTTATTAGTTTTTGACAATTACTAGCAGCAATGTTTATTACTTGAACCAGATGTCTTTTCAGTTTATCTTCCTCTCAATAGTCTACTTTGTTTGCCTGCTGTTTTTTTCAGATAGTTGAATGCATCCAGGGTCATTCCTCCGCATTAGCTCTCCTATCAGAGTGAAGCCAAGCATTTCAGAACAGGAACAGAATTCTAATGTGGTTACATATGTGCCTGGGCGGATTTTCTCCTCGAAGCACTTAAATTGGCAGATGTCCTTTCAGAGAACCGGAATGTAAGACTAGATGCAAGGTTGGTGTTTTATAAAAAAAAAAAGCCCTTTTAGAGCTGTTTTGCATATTTTGTTGACCTTTGTACACTAAAACGGTCCTATAGTTCCAATTTTATTTCCATGACACAAGAGAAAGGTTTCTTTTGTTGTTTTTGTTACTTCAGTCTACTGATATGACAGTGTTAATTGTCTTCCCCAATCAGAATCATGCTCCCTCTCATTTAAAAAAAAAAAATCCTGTTCCAGTGCATGCAGCTGGATTTCCACTATATGTGTCCAGTTCTAGATCTCTGAGTGACCTGAAGGACATATGAGGCCACAGGAGATAAAGAATTATATACAAGCTCTTCTCTCTGAATTGCCCTATGCACTAACTAGTCGCTTTATTAGGTACACCTTGCCAAAAGGGGACCATCCCCTTTTGCCTTCAGAACCTACATATAATTTTTGTATCTGTTATTTGAAAAAAATAATTCACTATGATGTAGCGCTACTCTCCACAAGCAGATGATTTGTTCCATCGAGTTGAACTTCGATTCAAACAAACTGCTCAAAAGAGAAGAGCACTGGATAAAACTTTTGATACAAACAAATTATTTAAAAGTTAGAAATTACAATTTCATTAATAGTTTCCCAAACCACACCATGATACCTGTTACTTATTTTGTTTCAACAATCAAAACAATGAGTTCTTCTTGTTCATTTTTTTTGTGTTATTCTATTACTTTATTATTATATTGTATTAATAATACATTCACAGAATTTTTTTTCCTTTCAAATGAATGAAAACCCCCCACAAAAAAACATGAATGAAAATTACCTTTCTTCCGAAGCTTAAAATAAATGTCAGCTTTAGCTCTCCTTTTTACCACGACATGATGACAGACGAATGATTGTGTACCTCTAAGACAGACAACACGAAGACATAAACAGAGACAGGATTCATGTCTCAAAGCTTTCCGCTTGGCATGTGTGGGGCTGTTTTAAATTGGCCATTGTGGTCCTCCACACAGTTTCCATGGACACGAGAAGTCCAGCACTAGTTATAGTCTCCTCTGATCACACAGTGATCAAACATGTTCACAGTTCAATTACGATAAGTCGAAATTTCAAAGAGCATGCCAGTGATAAATGCTTTTAACGAACAGAGCCCTGCCTGCAAATTGGAATGAACAGAAATAAAATCTTAGCTTATTAAATTTCTCCTAGTGTCAGTAACAAGTGAAACAGGGATTTGTAAAAATATAGGCTTGTTTTAAAGGACTGAGTCCTAAAGTTATTATGGTATGCTTAGTTTTAGGTCACAGTTAAATGCAGTGTACATTTTGCTTGAGTGAGGAAGTAGGTTACAAGCAGCTTTTTGTGCTAGCCCTTTACTTATTATTTATTTGTGATATGTACCTATGACATGCAAGAATGATCCTACTCTTTAAAAATAACTAAATTTCTCTCATTACAAACCAGCAAACTTTAACATCTTACAACCAAACTATAGTCATACATGAATAATAAAAATAATTTACTTGTTTTATTATTTTTTTTGCTGTTAAGTGATAAAAACAAGTAGAGAAAACAATAGAATTAGGCATAGTAGACCATAACTCTGGCCAATAAATGGCAGCAAAGAGAGTCAAATATATAGTCCTTGATTGTAGAAAAAAACAAATAAAAAAAACAACTAATATATATATATATATATATATATATATATATATATATATATTATATATATATTATATATTATATATTATATTATTTTATTTATAATATATATATATATATATATATATATATATATATTTATATATATTATATTATTTCCTTTTTTCTTTTATATATATATATTATATATATATATATAATTATATATTATATATATATATATATATATATATATATATATATATATATATGCTCTCTGAAGTATCTGGTTGTAATGTGAGAAAATGTAAGACATTCATGGACAAAGATAAGGCACTGTCATTTACTTTTGCTCGTGTTTTAGGGAAACTACATAAGTAACACTTTTGTTAGTGTACAAGGTGATCCTTAACAGCGAAGTATTACTCTTACCCCCTCTCAGATTAAGTCAGTTTTGCCTTTTCATCAATTAAAATGTGACAAAGTAGCAGCAGGAAGGTATTTGAAACTTGCCACAACCCTGTCATTGTAGCACTGGCACCCAATTAATGGGAATACAGCCCGGGATTTTAAAGGAGAGATTATTCATGAAGGCAGGGACTGTCACTTCCATACCATGGGCATTCTCTGCTTAGAAAGATGGGTATTGTCAAAACAGCCGTGCCTTTGCTTCTCTGCTTCACAGCTTGATAAAAAGCTGTTTGGTCTTCCTCTTGGAGATTAAAGAAGGTACTTTAATGCTGACGTTCTGCATGGTTCAGACAGCGTGTTTGGGAAATCCTGCAATGCTTTTAAATATGTTGTTCATGTCTTAGGTTCTATTGATATTTTCTGTAAAAGCCATGTTTTCAATAAAGCTATTATTAGAAAGTAGAGGACAAGCAGATTTTCACCAATATTATTGCAAGTGATGTCTCAATCCCAGTTTAACGTTTTTGTGTTTAGTGTTTAAAGTGAAATTAGCACAATCCGCCACAAATGAAGGGAAGACTCGCCACACAAAAGACAAAAATGGACAAAAGCATATAGACTGAAACAGTCAGTACGTTTACATGCACATTAAATCAACCTTTTTGTAGTAAGACTAAGGGTTATTCATGCATTTGAGAAGTCTAATTTCAGTTATACTTTCTCTTGCTGCATGTACACGCACTGTTTGATGGTTACTGCATGAATAACAGGTTTTCTTCCAGGACTGCTCTGTATCCGTCTTTCCATAAACTCAAAACAGTTTCCATGTCTGTGGTACATGGTACAGACACCACAGGGGTTCAGAACTGAAATGCTACGTTCACTGTTTTTTTCTTTCTTTTTTTATTTACCAAAGACAGTGTTTTTGATGTAGATTACAAGATTAAAGGATAAGTATTTTTGATCTAAGCTATGGATCTCTGCAGCCCCTCCAGAGTTATCATACTTCTCACGGCTTCTTCTCTGAGTAAAACGTTCCTTGCCCAGCCTCTCAGTTTAGATTGACTGCAACTTCTATTTTCATTATTGGACGATAGGCTAAACAGTCCTTTAGGGCAATATTTTAAAACTTAACAAACCTCTGTGGAAAACACTCAGGGACTGTACAGATTTAATTTATGACTAAATTAGGCTAAATATAAAATAAAAAAACAATATGTAGCTTTAATTTTAACTGTAACAAATGTTGAAACCAATTTGTCTTTTTTGTTTTACTTTACAACTGTGGGAAACTTAGTGTTTTTCTATCACATAAAATGCCTATAAAATACATTGATGTTTGTGGTTACAGCATGTGTCAGTGAGCGGCAGGGGCCATTTGAAGCAGAGGAAATTCTGAGCAAATCTCATCCAAGGCTGCTATTGCAATATTCAACAAAAAATCAGAAAAATCAAAAACAAAAAATCACTCTTGTATTGTTTGCCATTTATTTGCAGCCCTAATTCTAACTTAAAACATGCAAAGCTTAACCATGGCATACTCTATATAACTTGGTTAAATGACTGTGGACACTATGTCTAAGAACGTTTACTGAGTTTTTGATGCTAAGACACTTTACTCTCACCCAAAATTTACTTCTTTTAATTTCCGGAATAGGATTTTAATACTTAGGATTAAATATAAAATTCAATACAAATCAACTTAATGTTATCTTAAAGATTCAAAGGAACACTGCTCTCAGCTTGACTAGTGGTTGCTTAGGTTTCCAAAAGGGTGCGGAGTCTATAGTTTGCATTCTGGGGTATCAGCTCCAAGTTTGTCTTCAAAGGCAGCACCCTCTCATAATTTGGATGCAGTTTAAAGTTTTGGCTTGGGTGACTC
Source organism: Apricaphanius iberus (assembly GCA_028564705.1). Classification (NCBI taxonomy): domain Eukaryota; kingdom Metazoa; phylum Chordata; class Actinopteri; order Cyprinodontiformes; family Aphaniidae; genus Apricaphanius; species Apricaphanius iberus. The sequence goes on from JAPXFQ010000556.1 coordinate 2,253,338, forward strand.
TGATCCATCATGTTAGTTATGCTCTGCTGGTCCTAGACTGATGGATTATGTCTTATGATGGACTTCTAAACCATTTTTTTTATAGTTTATAGTTTTATATAGTTTGCTTCCAAGTGGAAATAATATATGTGGAAAGGCTAGACAACAAAAAGAAACAAAACTTTATTACTTCAGAAACCTCAGAGAGACAGCGTCCTGGCCCCTGGGCAACCTGGACAGAAGTTGCTTATTGATATATGTATCATTATTGTTCAAGTGTAATAAACTTTTAGAGGTTAGTATAACTACTAAAGTGTAGTAAAAATGCATAAATTTGACCAGCAAACCACTATGCAAGAGGCTACCCACCCAAAAAAAAAACAAAACAAATAAGACTTTTTGGATAGATACTTTTAGATCAGAAAGTCATAACCAGACAGCTTTCCATGTTTCTGTTTCGTCGGATCAACCTTCCTTGGCTCTGCTTGTAATGTTGTTGGCTAAGAGATTATAATCATAAAAAAATCTATTTTTTTTATTCAAATAAAACCACAGAAACAAAAGGTCTTGCACGATTTCTTCTGTACCATTTGCATTTATGCATCTATGTCTTGTGGATTTCTCTGCAAACCTGCCTTTCCTGCCACGTGTCATAACGTTTAACATGTTCAAAGGGCTGAGCTGAAGCTGTTTTGAAGCTCTGCAGAGCTGAAGGATTTTGCATGTCTTCCAACCTTTTTCATGCTGCAAAGTCTTATATTCCTCCTGGCAGCCTTTTTCTCATCCCTCCTTCCTTTCCCTCCCCATCTCAGACAGCTCAGGATGGGTGTAGCCTCTATGTGAAGTGGGTGAACGCTGAGCGCCTGCGTGGCTGGCAAAGCATTGTGCCAGCAGTACACAGTGGCTGGCAGCCTTGAGCTGTCCACCCACTTCAGATCCTGGTTCTCTGTGATTCATCTGCAGACTAAGCCCCCCCCCTATTTGCCTCTCTTCAGGCACACTCTTAGTTTCAGGTATGAATTAGGTTTCCATCCATCTTGTCAGGTCTTCCTGAACAAAGAATGTACTTTTTTTCTAATATCATCTAAATTTGTACTCATACAACAAGACTAGTTGAAGGATTTTCATCTTTTCATTAGGTCGGTAAAATTTCAGAAGCTTTAAATTAAGATGCAATATGCTTTTGCTCACTAATGTCACCAAAATAAACCAAATATGACATATAGCCTAACAACCAGTGTGGTAATAAAATAAAAAATTGTTTCATTATCATTTATTTGTTTCGTTATCATTATACTTGTCATCAAGTCATCAAGAAGACAAAAAAAATAATTAATAATTAATTGCAAGGTAGCTGTGAATTAATCACCATTGCTAAATATGACCAAAAAAACTACAATTTTCCGTATAAAAACAGGGACAAGGCTGGATGCAGTTGCTCTTTTTTTAAAAATAAATATAGGAGAAATCAATTGAATTTCTGTTTTTAAATCCACAATCCAATTCACAATGTATGTGTGGTCTCAAATGAAATATAAAAACATAATAGAGGTAGAAGTAGAACTAACCAAAATAATTGAATACATTTAACATTTGGATATCACCAGTCTGTATAAAACATCACATTAATCAAATGTAACATAGACTTACTAATCTAATGTCACAATTTACCATTTTCCCATAAGTAAACACTTAGAAGATAAAACCCTGGTTCATCACAATGGGAAATGAACGCTCTTATTGTGAGGATGTACACAGCTACTTCTCCTAATAGTTAGTACTAACTTAAGTCTTAAAACATCACTTTCACTAAATAATTTTGTATTTTTAACGCAGCTGTATCTCACTATGAAATGCACTGAAGCTGTACAATGAGCCAACATGCATAAATCAACATAAATACGGAGCATTTAAACTCTGCACCGCACACAGCAAGCTGACATCCGAAGCGGACAGAAAATTCCCACAGCTTATTATCATATCAATACAAAGCCAATACACCAATAATAATATACTCACATGTCATTTATGCCCACACAAACATGCTGTTGTACAAGAATCCGCAGTTTGGCTGGTTAAGAAATAGAGCTGATGTGTTGTGGTCTGAATTATAACTAGGGCGATATTCTGGGCATGCGTTAATTGTGTAAAAAAAAAAATTAATTCTAGGAATTAATCGACCGCGTTGGTGCGTTAATTTTGACACCCCTACTTTTAGTAGTTTTTTTTTGCAAAAAGATAGCCTTGTTTACCTTTTCTGGTGACATAGGGCATCGCTCTTGGCTGTACTCAAATGGCCTCCACAGTCACCAGATCCCAATCCAACAGAGCATGTGTGTGGTGGAACGGGAGATTCACAACATGGATGTGCAGCCGTCAAATCTGCAGCAACTGCATGATACTATCACGTCAATGAGAAAAAAATGGAGAGTGAGATCGATAGGTGGATTGGTAATGCAGCTGCAGTTATCAGTCTGCCATGGTGAAGAGAGTGCTGTGCCGAGAGGCGAAGCTCTCGATTTACTGGTCGCTATACGTTCCTACCCTCATCTATGGTCATGAACGTTGGGTGGACACAGAAATAACGAGATCACAGAAACAAGTGGGTGAAATGAGTTCAATCTGTAGGGTGTCTGGGCCCATATGGGGTGAGAAGCTCAGTCAATCGAAGGGGGCTCCGAGTACAGCTGCTCAGCTACTCCTTCACATCAAGAGGAGCAAGTTAAAGTGTTTATTTTGGTAATAAAAGACCTAATGACAAACAGTACAGACTTGTGGGGGACACGTTTGCGCAGCTGGTTGCGCAGCTCACCTCACAGCTAGAAGGTCCTTGGTTCGGGGACGCTGTGGGTGCTGAGGATGTGTTTGTTCCGCCACATCATCGGCACCCACACCATGGGTGGGGTCAGCGAAAGGGTCTTTCTGTGTGGAGTTTGCATGTTCTCCCCGTGTGAGCTACTCTCACAAAAACATGCATCAGTCCAGGGCTGTACACTGACCCTCCTGGCTGGCTGGGCACCCAAAGGGGAGGGGAGGATCTGGCTGGAATAACGTGATGTCCAGCTGGGGAAACCCCACCCCATCGGGTGAAAAGAAGGGCCTGCTCACCCTGCTTCTCTCCTGGATAGAGCCCTTGCTACCATTAAGTTTATACGTTCTCTTTGTTTGTCTTTCCCATAAAAAGTACTCTTGTCCCAGTGCTTCTGTGTTTAGCTTTGTTTCTTTCATTGATTGAGCCAGTGACTGTGATTTTTTTGGTGCCATTTACAGTACATTGTGAGCTCCCTGTTTTTAATTTCCATAGAAATCCCCATTGGCTTAGTGGTTTTGTGTGGACCTGTCTTCTTCCTGTTCTCTCAACTCCAACTGGTAATGGCAGATTGCCATTCATACTGTAAAGGGAGCGGTTCCTTTCTGTAGTCACTACTTGCTTGATCATGCTGAGGGATTCCTACAAGGTGATGTAGTTGGATTGGCTTCTATAAACAGATATGTTTTTACCAATTGCCCTTAAATTGTCTTCTGTAACTGCATTATAATTTGCATCATAATTGGATCTTAATCTAGCTGTATGTTTGGATTATAGTTGGCTGAATAAATTATGTATATTTTAATAATTTATAATTTTGATTTGTTTGTCTTCTAAAATGCCTTTTTGTGAATTAGCACTTTATAAACTAACAATGATTGAAACTTCTATGACTGCAACTGTTTGTTATAATGCTACAGCTTTTGTCATTTTAAACTTTATGCACTTGTTTCTGCTTCCCTCCTACTAACGGAGAACTGTAGTAGCTGTGTGCGTTATTTTCTCAGATGAAAAAAATATATTTTTGTTAAAGCAGCTCATGTGCAAAATAATCAGGGAGGAGCTGAAGATAGTGTCAGATCATGTTTCTGTGCCTTTTTCTCTTTTACCCACAACAATAAAATGACAAATGTCTCAGCAAGCTGGGTGTGTTTGAAATGGAGAAAGAAAAGTTTCAGTCTGAATCACCTGTTGAGCTGTCTCCGTCCTGCCTGCTTCCTCATCCGCTGCTGTCTTTGACTCTCCCTCCCTCACTGTATTTTTCCCAGACTGAGGTGTCCATGGACCCTCTGGCTCCGCTGCCTTTATTACAGACTTGGTGTGCTCTGACAACGTTCTGAACTATTTTTGGGTTGGAGGGGAGGGGGAACGACAGAATAGCCCTTGATGGGACTCAGTACGCGTTTCAGCGGCAGGCTCATCTGGAGACCATATCTTGACTTTCAAACCGGAGATAATCCCCATCCTCGGGTCATGACAGGGCAACTCCTCACCCTTCTGACCCCTCTAGCACTGCTGTTCCTAGCAGGGTTTGCAGACCTCAGCTTAGCCTCTGTTGACGAGGATGAAGATTACTACATGCAAGAGATGCTCACAAAGGAACGGTACAATCAGGTTAGATTGCTGGAGAAGCCCATTTCTTCAAGAGTTTATTCACAAGAAGACCTGAAACAGAACCCAGTGGGGAAAATGCCTAAAGGAGAGGTGGGAAATGACAAGAAGATGGATAAAATCTCTGATCCTTCAAAATCAGGTAAAATCATTTAACTTCATACTGTGTTGCATGGAAAGCCAAAGTTCTGGTGAAAACTTTTCAGCAAGTTTCTGACAAGTTTATGACATTGGCATTACCATTTTATATTGTATGTGGCCAGAGTTAAGTAGACATACTAGAGTAACCACACAACATCAGTTAAAAGACAAATGTGCTTCCAACAGGCCTTTAATAAAACAATTAATGCAAGCTTTTCTATGGGTAACCTACATATGAAATGAATACAATGAATCAACATATGCAAACTTTAAACAAAACACCTTTGTTTGAAATTCATTATCAGAGTAACACTGACTTTACATTATCAATACAATCCATTGGCAGCCTATATGATCTTCTCCTTTCAAAAGTGCATAGGATAGAGTTAAGTCTCTGTTTGCAGCAGAATCAAAATCTCTGTTGGACAGAAGGTGCTGAAGCACTTGTAATATTCACATGGCAGAAAATCTGCACCACAAATGTCACTGCAAAACGCAAAATGATTGGAGGACAGTGAGGGGTGTGATCGTTGCTGTTGTTTTAGTGAATATAGTGTTCAAACGAGGTCATGCTGACCTCATGTATCAGGTATGTGATTTTACATGTTTCAACAAGGAAACCGTCTGCAGGTGGAACTCTAGGTGGAGGATGGAAGCAGTGGAAACTTGTTGCCCCCCTCTCTTTTATTGATAAAAATAATGTTTTCTTTGCTTTCACTTCATGACACAGCAGTTGCATGTGTCATTCTAATAACAAATACCTGAAGAACTAATGTGCTACCTTCTTCTGAAGCACTATATGAGAACTGCTGGTGAAAATAAGCAATACAAATGAACCTTTACTTACTCCTTTTACTCACTTTTACAATTTACACAGTTATACATCACGCTCAATGGCCTGTTTGTGCTCGAGCAATCTAGCGCTACACACACCTTACATTATTCTGCCCAGACACATCTTCTCACTTGAACTTTTATCATAGACAGCAAGATTTACGGTGGGTCAGTGGGTTGTGTGCTGGCACTTGCTCTTGGTCTAGCAGGTGGGGAAGCGTTCTGCTTGGACTGCGGGGCAGTGTGTGCAGAGTTGAGGTTCTTCTATATGCTGCCCTCGAGTGAGGCACTGGAGGGGGAATAGTTTTGTTGACTAGTCTCTTCTTAGGAATCAACTATGAAATGTGATTTAATTGTGATAAGAATAGATTTCGGGCATAACAGCCAAATAGTGACAGACAGTTGAGGCATTTCCAATGAAGGCATGTGACGTTTATTTTCACAAACAGATGAATGTTGATTTGTTCAGAAATGTGCTCCTAACAAGTTGAATGTAACCTTGGACATGTTGTGACCAAAAATCTTCCATATCCTGTTATCAGTGTTTTACTTTCTTTAATAAAGAAAGTAAAGTTTTACTTTCTTTAATAAAGAAAGTAAAATATTTTATTTTCAATATATTTGGACCAACTTCCATTTCTCAGCAGAATATTCTGTATTTATTTGACTTGTAAAGGTAATTAGTTTTTGATTTAACTTAAGGAAATAAAGCAGTGCTATGTTTTTCACTGAATCCCTTTAGAAATTGCATGCAATTTTCAATAATGTGATAAAAGATGAAAAAGTTAATGAGGCATGAAACTGTTTGCTTGGGATTGTATAAGCATATAAAATAGTGTGTTAATGACAGTTTTCTTCTTTTCCCTTGTCATTTTCTCAGTTAAAAAACCCAGCAGAAAAACAGTAAAGAACAAGAAGAGCACACTGAAAGAATTGTACAGCATCTCAGAAGGAGTCCAAGAGTTCAACTCGTTGACAGAGGGTAAGTGAAAAACCAGATCTACGTTCTTGTTAAGGGAATTTCATGAGCTAATAAAAATCCATCTTTCCTCTAAAGAGCCAGAATCCTGTCTCCAGCTCCACAGGAACCATTAGTATGCAAAAGCAGGATTGTCTCAGAGATTAAAATTATTTTGCAAAGGTTTTGTTATCAAGGAAAACATATTTCTTCTTTGAGGAAAGGTCTAGTTATAGAAAAAATGTTTTAGAAATTGGAATTCAGCCACTCATGAATTAACATCCTCTTTGGCTAATAGGTGTAATGCTTGTTTCAATGGATTGCATTTATTTGCTACACTGAATGGAGAAGGGAACAATAAGAATAATTCTTCTTGAACAACAACAAATCCATGTGTTTATAAGAAAGCTTTTTTAAAGGAACATCCTAGATATATTTGATTGGGTTTAAACAATATGTTGAGTCAATATTTATCTATTACTTGAAATTTAGGATGCGACTGCTTATCTACTTTCCTGTAGCAGGTAGCTGTGCTGCAGTAACTCAGCTACCTTATGTATAATCAGATTAAACAAATAGAAATTCAGTTTGAGATCTTCTCAGTTATAACAGAACTAGAACTGTCTTTACAAAATATTATCAATAACCAATTGGGGTGCACTTATACTTATTGTGTGGCACATCAAAACCAAAGGTCTTAACAGAATTTAAGGAGGTTGATTATTTATTTATTTATTTTCTATTTTATTTTATTAAAATAAAACAAACAGCTGATTTAATTATGAAGTTGATTTTAATCAATGATGATGCACATATATGAGGAAGCTGTCAGATTACTTAATATGAATCGGGCCTCCTGCTGAGCACATAACAGACTTCTCGTTATATTCGTCATTGAGGCTTTGACCCGGACACAAAGCAGTATAAAACGATGTACTGACTGCCGCAATATAATTTTTTCATTTATTTAAAATTGACAGTAAAATGCAGAAAATACTATTTAAAACAAATCCAATTATTGAATATTACATTCTAGGATACAGTGGTTTTTAAAAGTAAATTTTTGAATTTTGTCAAATAACAATCACAAGCATTAATATATTATATTGGAAATATATGTAGCACACTGATAAAAGGTTGCACATAATTGTGAAGTGGAAAGGAAATAGGGTTTACAAAAAGTCCACGGTGTATATAGTAGGTGCACTTTAATACCCCTAAATAAATGCCAGGGTGACTATTTGCCTTCAAAAGTCACCTCATTAAAAACTGGGCAAACTTAAGTGAAGTTTAATTCTTAAATACATCCATCTGGGCTTTAAAAGTCTTTGAGATTTTGTAGAGAACATTAGAGAAACACTAACATGAAGGAGCACCCAAAACAAGTCAGGGATACAGCTGTTGAAGTTTTAGCAGGGTTTGGCTCTAAAGCAATATCTCAAACTTGGAACATCTAACAGAGCAACATGAAATCTGTCATCTGAAACAATGTATCTATATGGCACCACTGTAAACCTACCACGACATGGTTGCTGACAGGGAGGGTAAGGAAAGGTTTGATCAAAGAAGCATCCAACAAGTCAGTGCAAATTCTAGATGATCTGCAGTGATGCTAAGCCCAGCTCTGCAATTCAGGGTAATTTTATTGCTTTGGCCTTTATAGAAACATAGCAAGAATAAAGACATTAAATAATTTTGGTTTGGGGCTTTGCAACAAGCCATGCAGGGAAACAGCATACAATCTCTTGTCAGATGAGGCCAAAATTAAACGTTTTAGTCTACATGCAAACCGTTTTGTATGGTTAAAACATGGATGTGGCGGCATCATGCTGAACATATGCTGTTTTTCATCAGAGAATGTGAATCTGATCATAGTTGATAGGATAATGGAAGAATCTAATTAGAAGACAATCCTGGAAGAAAACCTGTCAGAGCCAAATATTTGAAACTGGAGTGTGGTACACTTTCCAGGTCAATCATTCCTAAAAAGCATGTTGAACTACAATTGAGGGGGTTTGTTTAAACATTTCAAAGTATATTAATGTGTTATAATGACTTAGTCAATGTCCGGAGCTAAATCCAATTGAAAATAAATAGCAAGACTTTTAAAGAGATGTTAACAGATGATCTTCATTTAATCTGGATTAGAGCTGTTTTGCAAAGAATTGTCCAAAATTTCACATCAAACTTCTTAGACTTTTATTCCGGCTCTGCTTTGTGTTATTCTGTTACATAAAATCCACGTAAAACATGTTAAAGTCTGTGGCTGGTACTGGACAATGTGTGAACATGTGAAAAAGTTTAACGGCTGTGAATAGTCTTGCTTTCAGAGTAAGAACATGGTTGCAAGATACATATTAATATCCTTTACTCCAGTTGGTCTCCTATAATACGTTTTGCGTATAAAATATCTATTTTTAGTCTCTTCAACTATTCTCAGAAATGTAAAACATTCAAATCTCACAATAACTCTTTGCTTAAAGGTAACTAAAGTGCTCGAACAAAACACAATAAATAATAAATAAACGAAAAGTATCAAATGAGTCTCCAGATGTTGAGAAAATAACGTGCATTCTAAATACCCTGAATAACCATGGAGTGAAACGACATGCCAAAAGCATTTTAGGAAGAGATAAATGCCAGATTTACTAAAATATTATCATATTACACGATATTGTTGAACGCAGGTGCTTTATTCCTGTGTGGGTCTCCCTGAATTGTACACAGATGTTGATAATAATTTACGGCTTTGCAGACTGGCAGGACACCATCTGCTTTCTATTAGTGTATCTGTGTAGCTACCATTCTTACTTTGGCCTTACTTGAGAGCAAAGGGTTTGCCAAATATGTTGACTGCCAACTCTATAGTATTTGTGGACAAAAGTTCAGCTGTACCAAAAGGCCAAGCACTGATTTCTACAAATGAGTTATTCTGCTTTTGCTTTCAGCTCATCAATTAACATTTACACATTGGTTTTAAACCAGGAAGTAAAATTCTCTCACATGATTGTGCTTTTTTACATGTGCTCTCTGTAGCTCTTACAAATTTCTGCGGCTTCTAGTAACATTCTATTAGTTTATTACAAACTTTCATGCATAAGATCAGTAAAAAGGGAGTCCACATCCTCCTTTTTTTCCAACACAGGGCGTTCATTTGTGAAGGCAGTCCTGGCCGTGTGACAGCGACATGTGCGGCATGTGCTGCATGTACAAACAGACCAGCGTTCAATCGGAAATTCTTCCTCTGATGTTCCATTGCTGTGCTCTGGCTTGATCTAACCCAAAAGAGCTGCCGACCCGCGGAGATTTCACACGTCAGCTTTGATTTGCCCATTTGGCCTTATTGGTTAACATCCACTGTAGTGTAAAGAGATGAGAGATTCCTACACAAAGAGCTAAATTTAGTCAGCACCATCTCAGTTTCTGCAGTCACTTAAATGCTGGAGTTTGCTCAAACAAACTGCAACTCCCTCCAGTATGAAAGGAAAACATTTTCAGGCATGTGCAGCTTCTTTTTTTTTGTTCCTCAGAAAATATTTTTTGCAGAAGTTTTTCCAGATTTTTGCAATTAACTATATTGGTGTCTGCTAATATTTCATATTGATTTTAGCCAGCATATCTTTGAAGATGCCTGCATAGCATAGTGTGGTTGTATAGCGTTTTATACTTTACACCCAATTGGCATTGTCTTAATGATTTAATTATGTAATTTGATAGCCTGACACGACAATGATGTCTGCATGGCTGATGTCTGCTTTTAAGTGAAATTGCTAAAAAGGATTACAACCTTTCAGTGTCATACCCAGTGGAAATCGGTTACAATTTGTCAGATTACAACAAAAAATGTGTTTTTGGGGATATTATGTGATAGACTAATAAACATTTGTGCAAAATTGTGCAATTTGTGAACATGTAAGTATGATTTTTCAAAATTGTTACTAATAAAAGTCTGAAAAGTGTGGTTTGACTTTGAATGCAGCTCACCTTTTAGATGTTATTGCAGTTTTTTGGTGTATGTCTCATAGCTAAAACTCAAACTAGCTGAATAACATTCATATACAGCAGTTTTTCCATGTCCTGGAGAGTCTTGGACTTTTACCAATTCATTATAGCATATGAACATACTTTGATCCAAACCATTCCATTGTAGCTCTGGCAGGATTATTAGGGGCCCTTCTGACTGGAAGATGAACATCCATCCCAGTCTCATGTCTTTCATAGCCACCAACTTTCCAGGATTAGCCTACATTTAGCTCAATCCATTTTACAATCAAGTCTGACCACTTTCTCTAGGTGAGGTGCTCTGTTAGTTTTCAGCCAAACAAAATGTTTGTATGTTGGCCAAATAGTTTGGTCTCAGTTGAAATCAGAGTGGCTCCTTTCACTTGTGCTTCCAAAGGCTTGTGACAATCTACAAACATGACTTTTAAGGCCAGATTGTGGACAGCACCACTTACAGATGTCCTGAACTGTATATCTCTGCTGCTCCTTCAGAGTTGTCTGGAGACTTCCTGCTGTCTCTCCTATTACTGTTTTCTTTGCCTTGCCTGTTAGTTTAGATGGATGGCCACATACAACATTAATTTTGTCAAAAAAAAAACCCAAAAAAAACTAATAGTCCGTCACAGAACTGATTCAGTTATGCACCAGGAGGACTTTGTTCACTATTTATGTGATTTCCATTGGCAATTTACTGAACGGCACTTTATTTAGAGTAAACAGAGTAACAGGGGCTAAAAACATCTAAAACATCTGCATTTCCCACTTTTCAGATAAAAAAAGTGTTCCTACTGTATCTGTCATTTGCCTTCCACTTTCAAATTATGCACCGCTTTCATGTGTCAACAATTTATTTCCCTACTGCTGATTTTAGTTGTGCCTGCATCCCTGATTTTGTTTCAGTATCGACAGAAGCTCCTGTCATAGTTACAGTAACTTCCTTCTGACATATAATGTTGATTTAGTCATTTCAACAATTTAATCATGTTTTCAGGTTGTGGCTTGGTGGATTTTAAATAAATGTGCATTCCAAAATAATTACGATCAACTATCATAGCGTTAAGTTGCTCATCATCATAGATGCTTGACAAGTTTTGGAGTATGCAGGAGTTTAACTATTAAAGTACCAATCTAGCTTAACACTTCGGACTTCAGTTTTTGTGGTTTAGGGTTGGATATTTTTTGGCATAAAAAGCCCCGCAGTGAGTGAATGTACTCTTCTCTTGGCCTGAAACCTTCACTAAATTAGCATTAGAAGGAAGTTGCTCGATGACAGAGTGATGTGTGCAGCTGCTTTCTGCTTGTTCACACATCTTCAGCTTGCAGTGCAGTTGTTTAAAATACTCATTACTGCTGAAATAAGCTTGCCTGGTTCCTAGTGACAGGGCTATTTTACACCCTATAATCTGATTTTTAACAGTCTAGGTGTAATACATATAATTACATGTAACATTAAAATCACAGGGAAATTTGTCTTTCCTCTTTGCCTAGAATGTCCTCCCTTGGGACTGGAGAATCTGAAGATTGATGATTTCCAGCTTCATGCTTCATCTACGAAACGCTACGGTCTTGGTGCACACAGAGGTCGTCTTAACATTCAGGTAAAATGGGAATGTAAAATGCTGCTACAGCCTAGCCAAGCTTAATGGATACGTTGGGGCATGCATGACAACCCAGGATGTCTCACTTTTCCTTTAAGATGACTTTGATGTTTTTGAAGTAATTCAAAGATAAGCATGGCTGAGGAAAGGTAATCTTTTGGTTGGAGTTCAACATCATGTTTAATCATCTAGCAAAGATATTACATCTCATAAATGACATCTTATTTCATTTTAAGAAATGGTAAAGGCAGATAATTATCAGTTTTCAAATTTTAAATTTTGCTCAGGCTTGGGGCTCAAATTTCTTGTATTAATTTACCTGTCCAATATCGAGTGAAATATACACGTTGCAGAGAAAGAAAAACATAATAAAGAAAACCCCACAAGGCATTGGAGAATGCAGGCAAAAGTTGTTTGAGTGATGACTCTAAAATCTGAGACATTAACATCAAATATTGATACATGACATGGCTGAAAGCATGAATGTGAGTTCATAAAGTGAAGATCTGAATATGTGGCGGTTTATCCAGTCAGGAGCAGAAAATAAGGCAAACCAATGTTAGTGCAGTAGCTATGGATATCTTAAGTAACCTTAACAAAAATGTACCTTTAGGAGTAGCTTTAAGGCACTTTGCTTTCTGCTTTTTTGAGTAATAATAAATTTCTGAATAGAGCACTCAACACAAATAACTGCATTGAATGAAGAAAAACAATGTTCTAACAAAAAAATGCACAACACAGAAGCATAGTGACTCTACACCAATGAAAGAAAAATCCACAAAAACAAAAAGGATTAAATCATTTTAACATATTAAAGCATATGTCATGAGTTAAGTTACTTAGTACTTGAGTTTCCTTTTTAAACAAGCACTTTTTTACTCTTGAGTAATTTCCTGCTTACCTGATTTAAAAAAATATATATAAGTTAAACCATATAGAATTCATACTGTTTTTCTTTGGAACTGCTTATATTTTAAAGTGTTTAGTTTTTAAAATATGGGATTATAGAGATAAAAAAATGGAAAAAACACAATTTGGGGAAAAAAATTATTGAATTACAACCAAAAGTCCTTCTTTGAATATGAAGTTGATAAAGCCCTTTTTTATTGTTGTAATATTGTTGGCTTCAAAAGCATAGTCCTCATCCCAAGACCTATGAAGAAGATCCACTCAAAGGACATTTTTATTTGCATTCTTAGCAAGTTGAATTACACCAAATCCAGCTGTAAAGTAATGAAATACAAAGACACGTGGTCTTAATTCAGCAATAAAACAATGTGTTTGTTGTCTGTCAGATGTGAACAGTTCAGAGGAGGACAGTGATTGTGTCAGAGAAAGCACGTTTTGAGCAGCTGTTGAAAGGATTAGTCTGAGTTTGATCAATTTCCAATCTGTGTGGTTTATTTTCACTTATGTAGCTGCAACAGTTTGTTTGGATTCCAGACACCAACATGGCGGTAATAAATAATTTCGTATCAAGAAACAGAGTTTGGAATCTGTTAGAAGGGCTCCAGATGGAACATTCCATCATGAAATTGTGCTAATTCCAACCTACAGAATGTACAACCAGCACATAAGAACGAAAACATGGAAGCAAGGATCCTTGCTGCATTCAATTAAAATGAACTGCAGATTAACCTATTTAAATAATGCAAGCTTTCACCCACCATGAACTGCTGCATCCATATGTTATATGTGCTCTGTATTTCCATCACATCTATATCATCACATCTCTCAATACATTATACCATTGCCCATTGATATTTGAGCTGTTAATTTATTTTTTTATTTTTTATTTCTGGTCATTTTGATGACCCAAAATTGAGTTTAAAATTCAGCTAATTATTTAATGAAGCATTACTTCATCCAAAGAATGTTTTGTCTTGTCTCTTGTTTGCATTGTGAATTGGGCTATTGAATTATTAATCTTATTATTAATTGCCCTAAGCAATTATTCATTAGCCAAAACATACATATTGAAGCATAGCACACATAACATATGACATTCCAGCTATTATTGATTAGTTACTCGAAGGCAGCAATAAATCAATTGGATTTTAGCCTTGATTTAAAGGAACTCAGTGTTTTAGCAGGTTTAAGGGGGTCTGGAAGTGTGTACCAGATAAAGCGAGCTTGGAAACCAAAAGCTGCTTCTCCAAGCCTGGTTCAAATTCTATAGAGGATTAGTAGCCTAGAGTTAAAGAACCTGAGTTGCTTGGGAGGTTGGTATAGTGACAACAAATCTTCAACATACCTTGTTACTAAGCCATTCAATGATGTATAGACTAGCAAAAGTATTTTGAAGCCTATTCTCTATACTACAGGGAGCCAGTGTAAGGAGTGGCTGGAGCACTGTGTTCTACTTTACTAGTTTTTGCGAGGATGAAAGCAACAGCGTTCTGGATCAGTTGCAGCTGTCTGATTGACTTTTTAGGCATACCTACAAAGTAATCATTCAAATTCAATAGAAACGCGTTAATGAGTTTTTGAGGTTCTGTTGCAATAATAATCCTTTATTTTTTTAGAAATGTTCTTCAGGTGATAGAAGTCTGACCTTGTGTTTGCCTTTATGTGACCCTAAAGGTTCAGGTTTGAGTCTATTACTACACCTAGATTTCAGACCTGATCAGTATTTTTCTAGCTAGCTGCATTAACTGAAGCTGTGTGCTGGTTTTTGATTGTTCCTCTTTAGATCCAAAGATAATCCCTTCAGTTTTGTTTATATTCAGGTGGATGAAAATTATGTCACATCCGTGTATTGCTTTGCTTAATGCATTCGGTTTTAGATGGATTCAAACTCTCTTTGTGACTTCGTAATACAAAGCTGAGTATCATCTACATAGTTATTGTAGTTAATTTTATTGGTTGTTATAATCTGGATTATCAGTACAATGGAGATATTAAATGGGAGGGGCCCCAGCATGAAGGCTTGAGGCACTCCACATGTGATCTTGACTGCTGTGATGAAAAGTTTCCTGGGGTAACAAAGAGGTTCCCATTCTTTAGATGAGACTCAAACCAGCCAAGAACTGTACCAGTGAGTCCGACCCAGCTCTCCAGCCGTTTCAATAAGACATAATAGTCAACAGTATCAAATACTGAACTGAGGTCCAAAAGTATCAACACTGTGGTTCTACCGCAGTCTGTATTTATGCAGATGCCATTGAAAACTTTGAAGAGAGCAGTCTCATTGCTGTTGTGAGCATGGACAACCAGACTGAAATACATCCATGGTTGGTCATGGTTAGGAAGCTATTTAACTGTTGCAACACATCTTTTTGACACCTGACAAGAGGGATAAATTAACTATTTGGATCAGATTAGTCCCAATGACAGGATAAACTTTGATGTTGAGGTAGAATAAGGATGAGTTTAATTTGAATATGATTTGATCAAGTTCTTTTGGTCAGGTTTTTGGAATTCAGACATTTTCTCTTTATTGGTGTTAAGTCGGGATGACATTGGTAATGGCTTTGTGGTTATGGCTATTATTGTCAAAATATTTTCAGTGAAAAAGCTATCAAATTCTTTGCTAACCCTGGTGGAATTTAGTTCAGGGACTAATGCCACATTAGTTAGTCTCTCAATTTTTGCAAATAAAGTTAGCTCGGTATTGATTTCTCAAAAGAACAAGTCCCTTACATCCTTCAAAGTTAAATTATATCTGTTCATTCTGAAGGTGAACCTGGAATTGAGTTTTCAACAATTCTCTCTCACCTCGTCGACACTCTGTTTTTCACTATGTAACAGTGATTGCTAGTTCTTAAAGACTTTTTTCTACCCAAGACTATTTTCACTTTAATTAATGCAATGGAATTAATTATTTCTGATATTTTAGAGAGAACGTTACAGCTTGTTTAATGAGTTTGTATAGGAGGATGAACGGGATGGGGGTAGGGTTGGAGGGTATATTTGTTCAAAAGTTTCAATAGAACTGTCTCTGAGAATAGTTTTTTTTTTAATGATGGTTAAGGATAACACAAAAATGGTAAGATAGCATAACAAATCAAGCACTAATTGTCCCTCAGTTATGAAAATCCATCTGCCCTGCATAAAGGTTGCAGTATCATGCTATGGGGATTAAATGCTGGAAAAACATTTACCTCTAAGCAATTGAAAATTTTTATTCTGACTAGAATTGCAATGAAAGAACCAGACAAATGTAGCATAATTCTTAAATCTGCCTAGGATTTCAACAAGGATTGGCATGAACCCACAAAAACACATTAAAAAGTAAAGGGGTGAACCTGGTAGTCTCTAAATATGAACCCAGAAAATCTCTGGCGACACTAGAAGAGTGTTGTCTTCTGACCAGAGCTAAAAGATGTATGCTATGAAAGACAGGTAAAACCTCCAAAGCAAAGAGTTATAATACACTTTGAACCATTGCCCACATTTTTAAAGGCTGACATTACTGCCAAATATGCATTCGTTCAAAATGAAAGCTCTGTTAGAGGTGAAACAAAATATTTGGTAAATTTGGTTGATTTTTCTTTATCAGTGTAACAAAACAGAATGTGAAAAACTGGAAAAGACTTAATCATTTTAACATGCGACTCATATTTATGTCATTTTTAAAAATTGTGCTCTTGTGAGGGAAAAATATGCACCTGATTAGACACTCATGTGTTTGAAAAGTTTGCAGATTACAACTTATCCTGACTTCAGGTTACGCCATACATAAATGGTATATATGATTCATCGGTGAAATACTGCTTGATATGGCATTTTGTGGCCTGCAGGCTGGCCTTTATGAAGATGACCTCTATGATGGGGCCTGGTGTGCAGGGAGAGATGATCCACTTCAGTGGTTGGAGGTGGATGCCAGGAGGCTGACAAAGTTCACCGGTGTCATCACCCAAGGCAGAAGCTCCCTATGGTCGTGAGTAGGCTTGAGATTTGCATTTGTTGCATAGCCATAGGAACTTTGACGTCCATTTTAATGCTAGATCATGATAGTTGTTTATTGATTGTAAGGTGGTGCTTATCTTTGCCAGCTTTATTTCAGTAATCAGCTCTTCTGTTCATGGTTCTGATCATGATGTTTATTGATAAATTATCTCAAATTTCTAAGGTCTTCATATAGTTAAGATACACACAGGTGGACAAATTATGACTTCTTAAGACAATAGGCCGCACCAGAATATTTTTTTGTGTGCAAATATCGAAAAAAGTAATATAGTACATCTGCATGCCACACTTGTCAGATTTTTATTGGTTAATAAAGACATTAAGTTTCCCTTCCTTCTCTTTCACAATCATGCACTACTTCATTTTGGTTTTTCACATACAGTATATCCAAATAAACTACAAGTTGATGGTTGTATATGACAAAATGTGGAGACACTCAATGGGCACTTTTGCACAACACAAACCCAAACCCAGCCAACAATCAAATATCTAATTACATATAGCATAGTTTCACCATGACTGAGAAATGAACACTGGCGGTGGAGACAGATGGCAATAATTGCTGCAGAACTCTAAATGACTCTGCATTTCTCTCTAAACCTGATGGAAAATTTGAAAGCATAAATAAATAAGGCAAAGGTTTTTAATCCTCCCCACATGGTGCTGAAGCTTCGCTTGTGAGTGCCCTTTTCACAAGTCATTTCGGATCTTCTTGCTGTAGGATTAAGGTGTTAGGGATTTGATTGAAATTGGATGCAGACTCTCTCTTTTATATATCTCAAAAGGTCACAACATTATTAAAATGGCGCAGGAAAAAAGCAAATCTGAAGCATGCAGTTTTAAGAAGGTAGTAGAGGGACATGAGAAGTTTAATTAGTTTTTGTTTTATTAATTTTTATACAAGTCTTGAGTTGCATTTACAAACTGAGGGGTATGTAAATAAACTATTACTGTAGACTTGTACAGTGACAAAAAAAATTATTTCCCCCTTTATTGATGTTTTACGCTTTTTATTGCCTTTTACAAATCAATCATGAGCAACAAATTGGCTTTTTAGAGAAATAAAATGGCAAACAAATCCTTCAAAAGTCTTCAAAATAGTGATGACTAGTTAAAATATTTAACATAGATTAGGTGATTGATTTAATATTTAGCCCCTTCAAGTTAGTATTTAGTAGATGCATCTTTGACTGCAATCACAGCACACAGTCTGTGTGAAGGGTAAAGGCACATGTCCACGATCTAACCTTTAAGGAAAAGTTATTTTTTTTCAACCTGAACTTTATTTTTAGTAATTTTTATGTTGTTTTTATTCAGCCTGAGAAATTCTGAGCTAGTTTGAGCTGTTCAGCAGTATTTACATCCACTCTTTATCAGTGTACATCTGTAGAACAGAAGTTCTTGGGGCAGTACAAATGCCGCTTGTAATAAAGTTTAATCTGCCTAAAATGCCTTAATTTTACCATGTTTATATTCCCTTTGGATTTATGAAAGCCTCCAAAGTGCTTCTTGATTCTCTGCCGGGCTGATTTGGGGGCTTAACAATAAAACAATAATAAAAAGCTGACAAATATGATGCCATAGAATACAGACTTGCAGTCCTGCGGCGGCATGCGGCACATTCGTAAGTAACTGAGTGTTTATGTTACAATCACTGGAGAAAAATTGTGAGACTCCTTGCATCCGTTGGCTTGACCTCTGTTGTATTAGTTCAGACACTGCAGGTGAATATTTATGCAAAAACTTATTTTATGTTAAATATTTTTATGATTATCATCATTTTGTAGTCAGTTTTCATTTTGACATTAAGCTTTTTGAGTAACTTTTTTGTCAAACAGACAAATTTTGTTAATCATAATTGATTTATAAGAGAAATATAAAGGATACAAATAAAAGGAGGTAAATACTTTGTACTGTAAAGGTTTATTGATCATTAACCTATGGAAATAAGACCCAAGTATGGGTAAACTCTTCATCGTTACAGTTGTGCATTGGTGTTGGAATTCCTTTTATTGACTATAATAAAATATGTTCAATCCGGTCTAATACTGCAGGAAAATTAATTGCCAGGAAATGCCTTGTCAAAGTCACTGAAGCTTCAGGCCAAAACTTCCTTTGGTGCCAAAGAGAGCACCCGGTATATGCCACACACTAGACACTGAAGTGTGCTCTTCTAGAGTGACACCTGCTGGTTTTCTAAAGTTGCACACTTGTTGGTGTGTGTGTATCTTCAGACATTGGCTGCTTTTTCACTCAGTTCTTGTTTAGCGATGAAATCTGACAATGTCAACAGTATTTGATTTTACAGATACCAGGGTTCCAATTGTGCCATTAAGGTATTTTTTAAAATGTAGGTTTCAAGACTTTCAAGTACTCTCACTTCACAAACACATATGGATGCTCTGAATAAAATAAATGCTTCCCATGTAATCAATTAATTATTCACTATAACTTTATTTATAAAGCGCTTAACAGAATAGAAATTACCCCACATATATCACCCCCCCACCACACACACTCTCACACATACACACACACACACACACACACAATAAATGTTGGGTTTTTATGTCTTGTGGGGGCATCTCATTGACATAATGCGTTCCCTAGCCCCTTAAACTAACCCTATTCATCAAAAATGAATGCCTAACCCTGACTCTTACTCTAACCATAACCTAATTGTAACCATGACACCAAAACCACACTTTGAGCCTCAAAAATGCCTTCAAACTTGTGGGGACTGGGATTTTGGTCACACACACACACACACACACACACACACATATACACTACCGTTCAAAGGTTTGGGGTCACATTGAAATGTCCTTATTTTTGAAGGAAAAGCACTGTACTTTTCAATGAAGATAACTTTAAACTAGTCTTAACTTTAAAGAAACACACGCTATACATTGCTAATGTGGTAAATGACTATTCTAGCTGCAAATGTCTGGTTTTTGGTGCAATATCTACATAGGTGTATAGAGGCCCATTTCCAGCAACTATCACTCCAGTGTTCTAATGGTACAATGTGTTTGCTCATTGGCTCAGAAGGCTAATTGATGATTAGAAAACCCTTGTGCAATCATGTTCACACATCTGAAAACAGTTTAGCTCGGTACAGAAGCTACAAAACTGACCTTCCTTTGAGCAGATTGAGTTTCTGGAGCATCACATTTGTGGGGTCAATTAAACGCTCAAAATGGCCAGAAAAAGAGAACTTTCATCTGAAACTCGACAGTCTATTCTTGTTCTTAGAAATGAAGGCTATTCCATGCGAGAAATTGCTAAGAAATTGAAGATTTCCTACAACGGTGTGTACTACTCCCTTCAGAGGACAGCACAAACAGGCTCTAACCAGAGTAGAAAAAGAAGTGGGAGGCCGCGTTGCACAACTGAGCAAGAAGATAAGTACATTAGAGTCTCTAGTTTGAGAAACAGACGCCTCACAGGTCCCCAACTGGCATCTTCATTAAATAGTACCCGCAAAACACCAGTGTCAACATCTACAGTGAAGAGGCGGCTGCGGGATTCTGGGCTTCAGGGCAGAGTGGCAAAGAAAAAGCCATATCTGAGACTGGCCAATAAAAGAAAAAGATTAAGATGGGCAAAAGAACACAGACATTGGACAGAGGAAGACTGGAAAAAAGTGCTGTGGACGGATGAATCCAAGTTTGAGGTGTTTGGATCACAAAGAAGAACGTTTGTGAGACGCAGAACAACTGAAAAGATGCTGGAAGAATGCCTGACGCCATCTGTTAAGCATGGTGGAGGTAATGTGATGGTCTGGGGTTGCTTTGGTGCTGGTAAGGTGGGAGATTTGTACAGGGTAAAAGGGATTCTGAATAAGGAAGGCTATCACTCCATTTTGCAACGCCATGCCATACCCAGTGGACAGCGCTTGATTGGAGCCAATTTCATCCTACAACAGGACAATGACCCAAAACACACCTCGAAATTGTGCAAGAACTATTTAGAGAAGAAGCAGGCAGCTGGTATTCTATCGGTAATGGAGTGGCCAGCGCAGTCACCAGATTTGAACCCCGTTGAGCTGTTGTGGGAGCAGCTTGACCGTATGGTACGCAAGAAGTGCCCATCCAACCAATCCAAATTGTGGGAGCTGCTTCTAGAAGCGTGGGGTGCAATTTCTCCAGATTACCTCAACAAATTAACAGCTAGAATGCCAAAGGTCTGCAATGCTGTAATTGCTGCAAATGGAGGATTCTTTGATGAAAGCAAAGTTTGATGTAAAAACAATCTTATTTAAATAAAAATCATTATTTCTAACCTTGTCAATGTCTTGACTCTATTTTTTATTCATTTCACAACGTATGGTGGTGAATAAGTGTGACTTTTCATGGAAAACACAAAATTGTTTGGGTGACCCCAAACTTTTGAACGGTAGTGTATACAGATTTAAAAATGATCACATTTATACACTCCTGCCCCTAATCCTACGCCCATGTGCAAGATAGACAATGAAAAGGACAATAGGCCAAGTACAGATGAGCCAGGTAAGGCACAAAAACACCATCAAAGGACCCTACCTATACAGTCATAGCTGTATAGGTAGTGCTATAGATTCAAATAAAAGGTTAAAATATATTAAAAAAATAGGGGATAAAAATGATAACACTAAGTAGTAAGTGGTAGTAGTAAAACGCTGATAGAATATAAACAAGTAAAACATGCAAAGCAATTAGACAGTAATAAATAATATTCAGTTAAAGGTAAGGCTAAAAAGGTGAGTCTTGTGCCTTCCCTTAAAAACATGAGCATTACATTATATCCACTCACAACTTGTCTGAGGCATCTTTAGCATGATTTACTGCTTCAGTGGAATTGAGGTCTAAAGGAAGAGCAGGTTACTTTAATAGTGCCCTTTAGTTCCCCCATAAGGTTGGCACTGCTTTGACTAATTTTACTCGGGACAATACTTTGTACATTTTTATGTGGTTTAGATCAGACCATTTTACTGGCCATTCAAGGAATCTGAAATCATTCTCGTTTATTGGTACTATTGGCAATGCCTTCCCCAAGATCTGCAGGAAGATGAAATTAACATCTATAAAGCTTTGCAAGCAGATGTAAGAACTAAGTGCTCTAGAATTTCCTAGTAAATGACTGGGCTTACTGTGGACTTCAGAAAACATAGTGAACCAACAATGGCAGATAGCAAGGCACCCCAAATTATTGCTAACTTTTAAATCTTTACATTGGACCTCAAACAGGGTGAATTCTTTGTCTTTCCACTTCTCCTCCAGCTCCGTTCCCTTGATTTCCGAATGAAAAGTATATTTAACATTTACCTCACAATAAGACCTTGGAAAAATGAGAAACAAATAATTCCCTTTTATCCTGCAGGCCAAGTAAAGCCTAGAGTTTTGATGATATATCTGGGTTTGGGATGTGCAAAGCAGTCGGTATTTGTATCTGTATTATGTTGAGGGGGGAAAAGCATTTGTATTTGAGTGAAATTCAAAATATGCATAATAATCTATTTTTTTCCCATTACACTTCTAATTTATGTTTTATTTAATTATCCATTATAATAATTATGGATATGCAGTATCGATTGGTGGTTTTCCTTAAATCCAGCAATGAACATGTAACAAGAAACGTCACTGAAAATAAATTTATATAACAGCCATTACGTCATCCTTGGTTAAACCAACACAGGCAGAACATGGGTCTGATGATGAATTGGTGTTGGTGGGTGGGTTGACAGACCAGGAGAGGATGCTATAAGTGCCCGTGATTATGCATTGCAGATGTTGACAGATGTTTGATATCTCTGCCTGTATAGAGCCAGGCACAGTCTTTTCTATTTGGCTGCCTATTTGTTTGTAGTTTCAGAATGAGCTTCAGAATAGCTTCAGACTATATCTTGCTGTCTGCAAAAGACAGAGTAGCTGAAATGTACCAAATAACTCTCACAAGTCCACAGATTTGTACACAACTACAAAAGCCTTGTTTTAACATTTTTAGCTGAACATTATAGTTACTTGTCAAAAGCCTGTTGTCTAAATTACAGAGCCAACAGAACTGCTTTTACAACAGAGCAAACATGTGAGCACAGAACTGCAGATGTTAATACTAATGCAGTGTAATGAAATAATCTTTCCAACAACAATTATTAAAAGTTTAAATTCCCTCTGGAACCCAGTCAAGGTACAAAAACATGTTCAACAAAAAATAGTGATGCAGTTAAGTCTTTTTCTTTTTTTTAGCTCAGGTGAGTCTCCTTCACTGCTGTGTAGAGCAGCTCCGTCAGTCACCCCTTCTGCCTCCTACTCCTCCTCTCTCCCTGACTGCTGACACTCACTAACTGGTCTCATTAGGAAACAAAGCTTTTGGACATAAGTTTTTCTTGATCCCGAATACAAATAGTTTCTAAAGTATTCACAAAAACCATTAAAAAAAAACATATTTTTGCCTTTACGAATACCGTATTCGGGTTCGGCTCCCCTGATCTGGGTCAGGAGTGTGTTCACCCCACCACACTTTTTTGGTAAAATTCTAAGTTTATAAATAAACTAATTTGGGGTTTTCAATACCTGTAAGTCACAATTGTCACAATGGACATAAATAAACACTTAGTATATCATTCTGTATAACAATCTGTAAAATATGAGTCTCACTTTTAAAATGAATTAATGAAATAAAGTAGCTGTTTGTTGATATTCTGATTTAATGCAGTGCTCCTGTGGACACCTTTGGAATTTTCTCTATACCAGAAAAGTAAAACACTTTAGTTTGTTCCATTTTAAACAATAGGGACTGTTTAGACCAGGCTAAAATACCTTCTTGTTAAGGGAACAGTTCGGGAAAACTGCTTACTTTACCTGTGTCTCTCAAAGTACAGTCTAGTAATGGCTTTCGGATACATTTTTGAATTATATAATTACTTTCTAAATGATTTATGAGCTTCAAGATATGATTAATCGATCCCTTCTACCTTTTAAAAAGCATCACGTTTTGCATCACAAATCACTGCTTATCCATTAAAAAGAACAATTTAAAAGTGGGATGATATCAAATAATTTGAGCAGTGCTTTTTTTAAATTATTTCACTGACATTTTTAAAAATGTTGTAAAAAGGAACAATAAACATTTTTTTTTTATCATAACATAAATATTAAATTGAAACATACAGTTACAGTCGTTTGGAGAGTACATTATGACTAAAAGCTTCCTAGATCATAATTCTTTTACAGCATGAATAAACTACTTCCAGACTAATTTGGTTACATTAATATTTAAAAATAGCTCCAAAAAATAACTTCATAGATTTTTTTTCTGTCAATAAATACATTGTTTTCTGAAGCTTTAAATTCAAACTAATAACACCAAAGTTGATGTTCTTATGTGTATTTAAATATCTGTTAAAAATATTGAACAGATTTATAACATATTCATACAATTAGAGATTTTTTATTTCTGCCATTTAAACATTTAGGACACATTTTCATACCCTATATTTTACAGTTTTATATTATTGAATTTATGATTTTATAATAGGAATGACTAGGGAGTACCATGGTGGAACATATTGTATTAGAACCTTCTTTAACATAAAACATCAACTGTTTTGGCTGTAGTCCCCTCACAACTCGTCTGACTTTTTTTCTGCTTTGGTGACTTCATGCTTTTACGCTCTGTGATTATAAGAGAGCTGGAAACTACAGCAAAGCTTGAGACCAAAGAAAGATTGTTTAATAAGCTATATTTTGGACTTTCCTTGAAGGGGAAGAGCTTTCTAAAGGAGCACATCACATCGAAGCCTTTTTCTGCAATTAGCTCTGTAGGGTCTGCAGCTGTCTGTGGTGACAGCTCAGGGGCTTCCTATCTGTGCAAACACTTTAATTAACAGAAGAGGGAATTCCTACTGGACGAGCTCAGTGAGGATATGCTCACATGGAAGTAGGGAAATAACTGTCAACCTATATACTGTTAACTCTGGAAAGAACACTAGCTGGCATGGGATGATTCTCATGGGCATGCTTATGGCATATTTTGTATGATTAATGTTTTAGTTTGCTATCTTCAAAAATAACTTATCTTATTTTCTTCTCTTTCATTTTTGATTTAAACTGACATCCAAGCTGTTTAACACTTCAAATGTCAAATATTGGCTTTTACTTTATAATCCTGAAATTAACCCGATGCACCACCTTTCAGTACAGGCCAGAATAATTATTATACTATTGTTTAATTTTGCTTGTAAGAAATCTGAGGTGAAGTGAGGCATGCTATTTAGAGCAATGAAATGCATTCAGAAGTCACTTACTGAGTAAATAGACTCAACTTGTTAAGTTTCTAGTGAAGGCCTCAGATGTTTGCCAAAGAACATTAGGAGGAATCCGCATCAATAAGACCTCAGCAGTTAGAAAACCTATCAAGTTATGAAGAAGCATGAAGCATTTTTGTTGTTGTTAAGCAGGTCAGACCTCAAAACTTAAAAAATATCTGATTGTGATTTTTCTAATTAAGATACCATTTTGGTGACATCTTCCTAGTTATCTCAATAAATAAATAAAGTTATCTCAATAAATAAATAAAATGTTTTTTGTCTAATACTCTCTTTATCCTGTAATGTTGACAGAAGCGACTGGGTGACTTCATACAAGGTTATGGTTAGCAATGACAGTCACACCTGGATAACCCTTAAGAATGAATCGGCGGACTTGGTGAGTAATAAAAATGACAAAACACAACAAAAACATAAGATTATTTTGACATGGCGAATGTCCACAAACTGGTAGAAACTGTAAACCTTTGCACTAATACTGTTAGTTTTGTCTATTAACAGGCTAAATATTGAGTCTTGTTTTGTGTGTCTCCAGCTTATTGGACCCAAATAGAAAAATGAGTTCCTGCCGGAAAGTAATTACAGGGGAAGATGTAAATGCCTGCTTATTTCCAAGCTTAATGAACTGTGAGGTGAAAATAAATACTAATGGTACTGTAGCAGATGGGAACTCATCCTCACTGAGTTGTTTTTCCTCCTGCTAATCAATGCTTGCTATAACTGAATGGACAGGAATATAATCTTGCCTACAGAGATTCACTTAGACTTTTTCTGTCAATCAGTTCCTGATAAACCAATTCAGACCTTTATGACTACACTCAGAGCTCTTAATATTTTTTTTTTCGTTCACTGCTGAGGCTGTAGATATAATCGGTTTGGGTAATTAAACCCCCTGTAGTAATCTTGTCTCTGCTACAACTTTCCCACCCAGCTTTAATTTGTGCCGAATGCCAAACTACTATTTTGGGCTTTCAGAATAACATAAAAGGTACTAAGAAGAACTCTATCTGTGGGTGTTAGAATTCAAAAAAGTCTTCATGGTATCCAAGTTTAAGGTTAGTGCATACTAGCATGATGATACTTAGCCAAGAACTTGGCTTTCTGTTAAGTTTATTTAATTTTTCTTTCTTTATCCAAGCAGTTTGAATTGTTGAAGAAGATAATGAGGAAAAGAAATGTCCCTCGGCCATGTTGAACTACGCTTGCTCATTTATAGTTGTTGAAAGAAGAGCATTATCCTTCGTCCTCCACACCATGACTGTTTATTTTCGCTGTGTTTGCCTTAGTAGATATTCAGCGCCAACAGAGAAAAAGAAATCCCTGTCCGGAACATCTTTCCATCACCTGTGGTCGCTCGGTACATTCGAGTTAACCCCCGCTCATGGTTTTATGGTGGCAGCATCTGTATGAGAGTGGAGATTCTAGGCTGTCCTTTGCCAGGTGACGGGTTTGTATTAATGAGACAGTCAGCCACCTTCAATGTATAATTAACAGTTATTATTTGGAGTTTAGTTTGGATGAAAATTTGAAACTGTTTATTAACTGGGACATTGTTTCTGGAAAATATTTTATTATTATTGTGTAACTCTTGAATAAATGGAGAGAGCTTTTTTGTCTAATATTGCTTTCAGAGAGTCAGGTCTGATGTGGAAACATCTCTATAAAATAGCAAGGTGGCTTTGTAGGTAATTCAGTTTGAAAACTCAAAGTGGGCAGAATCTTTTTTTTCTGTTGGTACCAATATTAACACAATAGTAACAAGATTTCCTTTAATAACGAGTAATGTCAGTAGAGTGTATGACTAATTGCTGGATAAAGAATTATCTTAAAACCTGATATTACTGAGGCAATGGCCTGAGCAAAACTGATATTGAGAGCTGCTGCAAACATAAACTCCAGTAAAAAGTTTTGATGATCCATCCATCCATCCATCCATCGATCCATTCATCCATCCATCCATCTCTACCCTGGGCTTTCCTCTAGTGGGGTGTGCCCAGAAATTCTGTAAAGAGTCACTTCCAATAGGTATCCTGATGAGATAAAAACTCCATTTCTTTCCAGAGGAAGAGAGGTTCTATTATAAGCTTCCAAAAGATGACAAAGCTCCTCATCTTATTTCTGTATAACTTTAAGCTCAGTCATCCTAAAAAAGAAGCTCATATAAGCTGCTTGTTTATGGGGTTATGTTCTTTTCATCATGATTCAACAGCTGAGGGGCAAAACGTTGACAGACCTGTAAATTGAGGGTTTTGGCTTTTTGGCCCAGCTCTATCTTCACCACCACAGACCAGAGCAATGACACCATGACAAATGAGGCTCCAATTCATATAATCCATATCCCCCTCCATCCTACCAACACTAAAACAATAAAAAAACAAAAAATAAAACAATGATGTACAAATATTTTACTTTAGCCTAAGCTCCCTCTACTTCCTGTATGGATATAGCTTTTCTAATAAGAATAATGTATCTACTTTGTTAGATTTCTAAATGTCTAACTTTTTAAATCTGATTCCAGATCCTGACAATTATTATCATAGACGCAATGAAGTCATAACAACTGATGACTTGGACTTCAGGCACCACAGCTACAAAGAGATGAGGCAGGTAAGCCATGTAAACAGACTTTACCTTGTCAAAAGGACCAAGATCTTATTTCCCATTCAGTACAGAGACCAAGAGTATAGGGCAATACAACACTGTAAGCCAAAGCCACCCAAGCTGTGTCCTTTACAAGATCAAAGAATGCAGCAGAACAAATAAACCTAGCACTCAGAGCTCCATAAAAATGCATAAAGCATCTTCAGGGTTGTATCATTACTTATTCATATAGTTGTCACAAGCAGACGCCTGTTTGTACCAAGTAGGAGGACAGCTGTATTTGTCAGTGTGCATGGTGCGCCTGAGTGGCTCTGATAGTACAAGCACAGTGAATGATAATTTTCTGTAATGCAGTTGAGAGAAGAAGCATTTTGGGCTGCTGTTTGCCTTACTAATATGAAATATTTTTCAGGAGAATGGGTTATTCATTGTCAAATAGTTGCTTTTTTCTGATTCAGCCCCATAAAATGCTACTGGAGAAATATCAAAGTGAATTAATGGACTGTCTGTCTTTGCTTTTTTGCCCCTTTACGGCTAATGTGTTCCTCTCTGTCCGGGCTCAATAGAGCTTTACAAAGAAATGAAAGCAGTGCTTTAAAAAACACCTTTTCAAAAGTGTTTTAAGCCTTGACATTTTACTTCTTCATCCAGGCATCAGTTAGGGTTAATAGTTTTGTAACAGAGCTTTCAAGCCTCACATAAAGTAGCCTGCAAGCCCCAAGGCAAAAACAGAGTGTAACACTCCTTATTCTGCCTAACAGTTGTCCTTTTCTTAGACATTCACAGTATATGTGGGAAATCTCTGTTGCTGAAGGGGGGGAAAGTAATCCCCCAATATTCTTCAAAATATTATTATTAATATCACAATGCAGCAAGTGCCCATGGCATGCACAAGCAGAGTTAAAAATGAAATTTCTCTTGGTCAGTTTCAAAATGTCTGAGCCATAAACACGTCTGTTTCATAAAGCAAGAATGTTCTGCATTGATTCAGGTAAATACTACTGTGCAGGTATATATATCAAGGGAATTCTATGCTTTATTAGATTGAGAACAGGACTTTCATCCTTGTTTTGTAATCCTTTATCCCATCGGAAAAAAACCTTACATTTGTTCAGTAATTTAGTTGCTCAGTGAAGTCAAGATTTAACCTGCACTTAATTAAAACGCCTTCACACCTGACTGGCTAACCATTTCAGCAGCAGCTGAGACCATGGTTGCACCAGCTTCATCTAATAGTTGGTTGGTCCTTTTCCTGCAGCAGTACTTTGTGCAGCCACTGACATCATTGTGGGTAAACGATAATTGTTGCTATTTTAATCTGTTCCTGTATGAGCCTGTCTTCATAATTGCTATGGCTGCCTATTCACAGCTGGCTCCAAGGAAACTAAATAAGCTCTGTGACACAGTTTTGGTGATATTGTCTTTAAAGGTTCCAATACTGTAGTATTTTTTTTTTACCAAGCACCTAATAGTTAAGTTAGTAATAACGAAAAGAAAAAACATAAAAGTCAGTTTTCACTACAAAGTGCAGCAATAAAACGAAATCTTTTCAAGGTTGTCTTACATATTATAAGGCTCGACAGCAGGCTTTTTATGATTCATCAGATAAATGTTTGTTTGAATTTATCAGATTCCTGTGCATGCAATTATACATTGACTATACATGTATCTCCCCCTAGATTTCGTCTGTTATGTTTGTCACACTTCAATATTTCCAGACATATTAAATGTAAAAACAGATCAAATAAGCCTAGATTTACACATAAAATGTTTTAAAAGGCTGGGATAATTTATTTGAGGAAAGAAGCTATCTAAACCAACCTTTGGCAGAAATAAAGGCCATCAAACTTACCCAACTCTTCTTTGAAGATCTTCTTTAATTCTGCCACACTGTATGATAGCCAAAATGGTCAGTTTACAGTCCTCAATCCTATAACAAAAGTTGGAATTAAGAAAGACCACTTTGAAACTGTTTAATTTTCTGTGACTTTAGTGGAACTGTTGGTGCAGTTTAAATCATTGTTCTGCTGCATAATCAGAGTGCACTCAGGGCATTCTTTTTCCAGATTTTGAGGTAGAGAACATGATTCATAAATCCATCCGTTTCAGCAAATTTTTAAGGTCCTGATGCAGTAAACACTTCCAATATTTTTGACTGTGATGGGTTTAAAAAAGTGTTAGTTTAGCACAACCTGTGATGGGATGCACACTTCCCTAAAAGTTCCACATTTGCCTTGTCAATCAAAATAATATTTTCCAAAACATTTAGGAGATCATTGGGATTCAGGATCATCAAAATTTATGGAAAATGTGAGATAAGACGTGTTCTAATTGGTCAACAGTGGTTTTGAGTTTGGAAATTGCATGAGTTTTCTTTGCTATGGTTACTTAGTTTGTTTCTGTAGTATTTTAAAGTATTTTTATTGACTTTAAATTACTGTTTTATCTTTAGTCTTTGGAATGCGCTGTGGTCACATCTTTTTTATGTGCCATATACAT
This sequence comes from Apricaphanius iberus, assembly GCA_028564705.1. Classification (NCBI taxonomy): domain Eukaryota; kingdom Metazoa; phylum Chordata; class Actinopteri; order Cyprinodontiformes; family Aphaniidae; genus Apricaphanius; species Apricaphanius iberus. Next base: position 2,283,589 of record JAPXFQ010000556.1, read on the forward strand.
TAACTTTGATTCATTAACTCTTACTCTCCTGAGCAGTATCTAAGCTCAACCAAGGAAGAAGAGTTTTCCAAATTTAGTGTCACGGTTTTGAAGTCTTTTTTTTTTATTTTGTCAAGGGCTAATGCTTTATGATTTACCTTCCACAGCTAATGAAGGTGGTTGATGGAATGTGCCCCAACATCACACGGATCTATAACATAGGAAAGTCCCAAAGCGGCCTCAAATTGTATGCCATAGAGATCTCTGACAACCCTGGTGAACATGAAGTTGGTGAGTGCTTTTAATGCTGAAATATGCTTCAAATTGGTAGGATGTGATCATTAGAGAAAACTACAATAAGATCATAAAGCTCACAAATCATATCTTAAGGCAAAGCAATTTCATTTGTATAGCACACTTTCAACATTGTAATTCAAGGTGCTTTAAATGATTTTGGTGGTGAAGAAACTAAAGACATGATTAAATCATAGAAAAGTAAACACAGCAATTAGGAATAAAAATGTAAAAGCATAAAAAAAATAAAACAATAGAGAAAGTGAAAAAGCAGCACTTAATCATAAAAGCATGAAAAGTAGAAACAGCAATTAAGGATAAAACATGAAAAGCATAAAGTATGAAAATCATACAAAAAAACAGAGAGCAATTAAGTGTCATAATTGTTAACTGAAAGATAGCTCTAAACAGATTAGTTTTATGTTTTGCTTTAAAGCAGCTTAGTGTTTGAGCAGCTTTGCAGTCATCAGGAAGTTTGTTCCAGATAAGGGGAGCATAGAAATTGAAAGCTGCTCCTCCGTTTTTGTTTTTAATTCTAGGGATTATTAATAAGTTAAAGTTGGAGGACCTGAATGATCTGGGAGGTCGGTATAAAGACAGCAGGTCTAAAACTTTTTTTACCAAGCCATTTAATGATTTATAAACTAGTACAGTAGGAGTATTTTGAAGTCTTTTCTGAGCTACAGGGAGCCAGTGTAAGGACCTTAGAACGAGGGGTGATGTGCTCTACTTTCCTGGTTCTACTGAGGACGGCAGCAGCAGTATTCCGGAGCATGTAGATATTGTACAGAAGGGGTCCCAGGATGTAAACCTTAAAAGAAAAAAAAATGTGTAGCCCCTTTACATACACATTTAATGCCTGGGTTGCTGTGGGCTTTGTCCAACTTTCCTTTCCTCTTTGCTCCTCTCCATCCGTTGACCAGGAGAACCAGAGTTTCGTTACACGGCAGGTGCACACGGAAATGAGGTACTGGGACGAGAGCTCCTCCTCCTGCTCATGCAGTTCATGTGTCTGGAGTATCTATCTGGTAACCAGCGGATACGTCACCTGGTTGAGGAGACCAGAATCCACCTGCTGCCATCCGTCAACCCTGATGGGTATGAGAAAGCCTTTGAAGCGGTAGGTCTGCCAGACACACATTAGTGACCTCATTTCATGAAATGTTCTGTGGTGAGAACACGGCTGTGTCAGTCTTGATTAGTGCGTCTGTTGTGAGTCAATGTGTGGTGTACGTGAACAAGTTTAAGTGATCCAATGGAATAGATGAAAAACTAGATCTGTGCTATGTTTTTAAAAATGAAACATGTTAAGTTAGTAGAAAGGAAAGTTTAAAGACCATGATGGTATTATGAGAGCAAACACATTTATCCTACAACTGATTTTGCTAATAGCCTGTACACTACTAAAGATGGATAATTAAAAAGGCTTAACCAAATTAAACCCATGAGTTTACTTTGTGTTTTTGCGCTGGAGTTTTTTCTTGTCAGAATAGTATCTATATGCCTTAATATACTGTCTTTATGAATCACATCACAAAAGTGTCTGATTAGATTGTGCTGAATGTATGTGTTAGAAAATATTAAAGATTACATTTACTGTTGTGTTATGTTGAAAGACAACTGAAAAAAAATAGTTGCTATCGTCTTGCTGTTAAAAGAAGGTTTAATGTCTGATTAACTGTTTACAGCTGTATTAGAGTTAAACATTATTATAGTGTTGAAGAATGGATATTAAATAATGTGATTTGTACTTTGTATTGGAATAAATATATTCTAAATAGTGATAAAATGTTTAGGCCATGTTTTCCAGCCCTACAATTAAATTGTTTCATTGCCAATACAGAATGTGTTGACCAGTCACAACCTTTTACTTATTGAGATGGAAATAATCATTTCTTTTTTTTCAGCAGCTGAATGCACTGTTCATAAAATAGGGTCCATTTTTGGAATCGATACAAAGCAGAAAGACATTAAAACTGTACAGACAGATTTATGTTTCTTTAATGCAATTCACCAACATTGTCACACTGCATTTTTCCCTAATACTGCGCACCCTATATTACACAATTCCAAGCCAACAAGATATGGCTGTTCACCTAGTTTCACTGGTCAGGGGAAGTGATCAGAGGGATCAGCAAAAGGCCCTCTGTGTCTCTGGAGGAGCTGAGCAGGTCCACAGGTCAGCTGGGATAATCTGTTGGTGGTACAACTATTAGTCTTCCACTCCAAAAATATGTTCTTATAAAAGACTAAAAAAGAAAAAGCAACTGTTAGAACAAAGTCATCATATGTTCAGCTTGCTCTAATGGTGCATTCAGACCGCTGGCTTTGTCAGCATCAGCAACGTCATGATTGCATGTTTAGTCTACGGTTGAGGCCGTTGGAGGAGCGTCGTGGTCTCTGTGGCCTTTGTGAGCGTCAGCTTTTCAAGCTTTTCCAGCGTTTCAAGCTTCAAAGTGGAAAACGCAAGCACCGCAGAAGTTCAGCTAGTTGAACTTTTGACTGTCTTAACGCTCTTGACGCAACACGGCAATCAATCAGAGCGTCTCACTGTAGTGACTTTGCCCTACGTCGACGCTGCCTAGCCAACCACAATCCGCGAGTGTTTAAAACATCCAGTATAGAAAGACCTGCCAACGAGCTTTGCAAGTTTCAGCTTAAAAATGTATCTGCTTTGTATATGCGTCGAACTAGTCGCTTTATGAGCGTTGCTTGACACTGACAAAGCTTGCGGTCTGAATGCACCACAAGCCACCTAGGGAAAAAAAACAAACTTTGGATGGTGGCATTCTAGTCAGATAAGACTTGAATGTAACTTGTTAGCCCATGTCCAAAAACTCTGTTGAGCATGTTGTATTTCTATGCTGTGGAAATGCTTTTCCTTAGTGGAAAAAGAGATACAGGTTGCAGGTAATTGGAAGACAAATAAAACTTAAGGCTACGTCCACACTAATTTCTCTGTTATGCTTAATGTGGAATAAGGTTATACGGGGAGTTAGACGCCTAATGTTATCCACTCAACACGAGCATTTACGCCCCATTTACGGTCCGTTTAAGGTCCCATAATTACGCAATTCAATGCCTACCTATGCATGTACTGGGCATGCGCGGCGAAGATCGAAAAGAACACACATTGATGCTTATAATCTATGTTGCTGTCGGCGCCTCCTGGATCGCCTCCTGTGTCGCCTTCTCATCCGCAAGTAGGTTAGGGTTAACTTTGCAAACGTCTGAATTTGCAAAAGAAGAAGTACCATAGCGAGACTCGTCTCCATCTTTGCTGTTGTCATTATATGCTGTCGCGTTGTTGTCGTCATTAATTTAGGACGCAGCATTTGATTGACGTTGCTGCTCTGATTTAGCCGGGTACCGGATAAGTTGCGTCCAGACGTGCTCATTTAGCCGTTGAGATAACAGTTAGATGGCTCTCTTACCCGGCTACTACTTATCCGGCAACAGACCACAAACAAAGCCGCCTTAGTGTGGACGATAGGGGGGTGTAGACTAAATACTTATACGTTTAAGGCATTATCCGGCTTAGTGGGGACGTGGCCTAAGACAGCCAGAGATACTATAGGTAGTTTAGATAAATGTATCCCCAATGGCCAGTGAAAGAATAGACTTATGCATGGGCCCAATTAAAGTCCAGACACAAATCCACAAGGGAACTTCAAAATAGCTGTTTACAGATGTTTTCTGACTCAGCGCGAGATATTTTAAATAGAATTGGGAAAAAGTTTGGCCCACAAATCTGGTAAAGACAAAGACATACAGTAAAACTGTGTGTACATGTGACCCTATAAAGTAATGACTTGAGTAGGCTAAATAGAAATGCACATCACACCTCTCAGATTTGTTGGTTTGCTTCAAATTTCTCTGTTATGCTTAATGTGGAATCCCATGAGAACACGGTTTGTGATTTTCACATAACAAAAAGTGCAACACTGTAGGGATTCTGAATACTTTTGCAGGAATTTGATAAATTCAAATTTTGTTGGCCTCATTGTAGTAAAGGTAGAGTTTATAAGCTCCAGTCTGACACACATCTTATTTCAGTCAAAACCAACTGAACAGTGTCTGATGTATGAATTATGATTTTTTTTAAGTCTGAGTTTCTATGCTACAAATAATTGAGAACAGCTTTAATGTATTTTCACTATCGCCATAACCTTTGGGATTTGATGGCATGTCTTTGTATCCCCGGATATACCCAAAGATACATTTCTTTTTTTGACCACTGTTGCTCCTAAATTAACAAATAAAATGTAACTGGTTGTGTTCAGTGCTCTTTGTGCATCTGACACTAATACTCCTTCTTCATCTGTTTTGGATTAACGTCACGCCACACATTTCATTCACTATTTTCTCCACTATGTTGTACTCCTTGACTCAGGGCTCAGAGCTCAGTGGCTGGTCTCTTGGTCGGTGGAGCAATGATGGCATAGATATTCACCACAACTTTCCTGATCTCAACTCAATTCTCTGGGAGGCTGAAGCTAAGAAGTGGATTCCTCGCAAGATCTTCAACCACCACATCCCCACCCCAGAGTGGTACCTATCCAATAATGCCTCAGTAAGTTGTGTTGATCATCTGTGTATTACATTTATTTAAACCTACTTTCCATCCAGTTTGTAGCTTATCAAAAGCAGTTTTAAAATGATATTACCTTAGTAAGTGTGATAAGTGAGGCTCTTTTAGATTCCATAATATTTTGAAGACAGGAAATATTTCCTAACAGCCAAATTCAACCTTTAGAATGTGAGAAAAATGGGTATGAGATTTATTTCAGCCAACTGTTTAGTGGTTGCATGGTGTCATAATTGATAACACTTTCCCCTTGCAAAAATAAGTTCCTAGGTCCTATATATTTAGAAATATATACATACACACACAGGGGGGAGAGAAGGGGAGGATCATCCTGAGGTGCTATTGTGTTCTTTTCCTGCCTCTTTTACTTCAGAAAACCAACACATTTCACAGTGGAGCCCATCAGCCATTTGAAAAGGGTAAAGCAGTCACAAGGGCCCATCAGCACTTGTCTATTTTAGGAGAAGGGGATGATGAGTTTGCTGTGCATGATGAAGAGGCCGTGAGCTGAAATACACAGAGTGGGCTATTAAAAGCTCACCCTCACGAGTGTTTTGACGTTAGCAGGAGCCATGGATGAGTCACACGGAGCCTCCAGAATAGCTGCTGCAGCTGCAGAGCTGGGATTCCCATCTGTGCACACAGAGAGCAGTGAATCCTATCCTTGTTTGCCCCGTTGACTGGCATCACTCACAGATAGGAATGCTGGTTTCATTACTTGAGCCCCAACAACATGGGAAATTCCTCACAGTTGAACGCAAATGCTTGTTCGGTGTAAACATTTACCTATTACAATGAATACTCTTGACATGCTTTTGTAGCGTGAATTGTGTATACAGCTTTTCTGATGTCTTTATCACCCCCCATTGGGAGCAGAGATTATTTTAGCATGAGGGAGTTAAATTAGCAATCACAATGCTTAGATGATTGTACTACTTACATTATCCATGCCTCTCGTGTGCCCCCGTTGCAGGTTGCCTTGGAGACACGAGCGCTGATAGCATGGATGGAGAAAATGCCCTTTGTGCTGGGTGGGAATCTCCAGGGAGGCGAGCTGGTGGTGACCTTCCCATATGACAGAACTCGCTCCCAGGGGGTGACCAGTGAGCAGACCCCCACCCCTGATGACCACGTCTTCTCCTGGCTGGCCTTCTCTTACGCCTCCACCCACCGCCTGATGACTGATGCTAGCCGACGGGTTTGTCACACAGAAGACTTTGCCAAGGAGGATGGAACCATCAACGGGGCGTCCTGGCACACTGCGGCCGGCAGTTAGTGTCCATATCCGTCGGCGGGTTTTGTCATTAATCCTAACACAGTGTTATGAAGGGGTTTTTTCAGCTAGACATGCAGCCTCCAAACTATTTCTTATGGAGCACACATGAAAACATCTGTAGTACTGTAACCCTATTTTTATATTCTAGCCTTCAGTTTCATCTAACAACTTAGACAAACAAAATAAACAGAACAGAGAGGGTAGAAAGCTTCTCAAATTATTTTTCTTGCTTAATAATCCCCACAGTTTTAGTCTGCATGTGAGTATTCATATACTTACTCCGTGAATATTTTCTGGCAGGTATGAATGATTTCAGCTACCTGCATACCAACTGCTTTGAGCTGTCGATGTATGTGGGTTGTGACAAATTCCCCCATGAAAGCGAGCTGCCTGAAGAGTGGGAGAACAATCGAGAGTCTCTTCTTGTTTTCATGGAGCAGGTACAGAGTCAGTTCAGACCCTATGATGTTCAATTTGTTCCTTGCATCTCTCTTAAGATACTGAATTACAAAACCTTGCCAATGTATTTATAACCCTTTGAATGCTTTTATTCTTTTACTCAGCCTCCTGTGTCAATACTTTGTCTTTTGTTTTCACGGCACCTCATTTCTTTTAGGAGTGTAAACTGAAATACACCAGTTTTGCACATATGGAGAATGAGATTTTCTCACTGTCCTCTCTCTAAACTCCTTCAATTAGTTCGAAATAATTTTCTTAATTAGATGTATTGAATTGAAGTGAATTGAATAATTTTTTATAGTCCCACGAGGGGAAATTCAATTTACAGTACAACCTGTCCAAGATCATGATAAACAAACAACAAGCAATACAAAAAGATGCAGGTCACTGAAGGGCTTGCAGTGGGGGAAAAAAGCGCTCACTTGTGTTTTGATCCTTAGTCAAGAGTGAAAAGAACAGGTAATAGAAAGAACCACACCGAAACATGTAAGCACATATTCACACATCAACAATGACACATCAGGAGGGATGGGCAGGCATGAGCCCCAGTCCACAGGTGGACTGCCACCGAAGCACGCAGTCATCCAGCATCTTGGGCGGGAGAGAGCATTTAGGAGGCAGCGAGATGGTGTGTGTGTGTGTGTGTGTGTGTGTGTACGGGGGGGAGGAGACTCTATTTACATTCCTCTCACAGGCATTTGATTGTGGACCAGTTGAAGGTCACCATTAGTGCCAAAATAATAATTGTTATGGATAGCAGGGAGTGCAAATTTTTCCTCTCTGTCCTTCAGCAGTTGCTTTATATGAATCTAATTCAACCAAATTAAAGATTAAAGTTCCGGATCCATTAATTTCCAGTTGGACCAATCAGATGACAATTTGCGAATGAGTCCCAAAGCGCCAGCCAGATCGCCTCTTGCAGCGTCTTGCCTGTACCCCAGTTCACCAAGCATTTGGGTCTGAGTTCCATCAGTCCGAATCAGTGCTTCGACTGTTCCTTCAGCCGTCCAATTGCTTCCAGAACGGTCTCCAATCTTGACCGTGTTTCACATTTCTGTTGCTCCATTTAGCGGTAGATCCAGTAACTGCCCATTTCGATCAGCAGAAACCCGATCACCATAAACCCAAATAGCCAGATGTCTTCTGCCTCGTCCTGCGAGAGTATTGGCAGACACAACGGCTGAAACTTTCACCAAGCGTCCAGCACGTAGCCCACCGGATATGTCGCCGCAGGACACCCAGGTTGCCCCTTACCGGTGCTTTGTAGAGTTGAGTAATAGCATTCAGAGACCAGCTGACCATTTCCATCTTCCGCTTGTTCAGTTTTGTTTTTGAGAAGAATGCAAAATGACACTCCAAATAGAGGCATAGGAGACAGACAGCTGTGGAATAAGACACAGGAGGAGGAGGGAGAGAAAAAAAGTGTGCGTGCTCGTTGAGAGCCAGAAGAAATATAGGCTTGGACTTTAACCGGGTCATTCTAAAACGTGATACTGTGGCCTTTTCATTCAGTTGTACCTCAAGCTGTATGTTTGGGTCATTTTCCTGCTGGAAGTTAAACCTCTGCTCCAATTTCAACTAAAAGGTTTTCTTCCAGTATTGCTCTGTATAAAGGTTTATTCATTCTCACATCAGGTCAACCACCATCCCCACAAATAATAGTTGCCAGATTAACCCACGTGAATCATGAATCCCTGGAGCGCTTCCAGAGATACCATTGGACTTTTGCTATTCCTCATTTAAGCTCTTGTTGGCCCTCCTGTCAGTTCAGGTTGAAATACATGTTCAGTTACTCCTGCAGTAATGCCACACTTTTTTCAGCTAATTAACTAAACAGTGTTGTTGTTCAAAGCTTTGGATTTTGCTGTAAAGAAAGCAAATACAAATGCGGTAAGAAAAAAAAATGTGACAAAAAGCTTTAAAGGAAATTAAAACTTTTGTAAAGGACATAGTAAAAGTCCTTGTTGTCACAATTGAATCATTATCCTTATAACTTCTGACATTTTTGTTAAAACAGAATTTTGGCTCTTATAAAAAGCATAGAATTTTGGGGCTGTTACCCTTTCACATACAATTTTATATGACATAAAAGTTGTGAGATGGCATGAATGGATTGCATTTCCAATGAAAGTCAAAGAAAGTCAAACTCCCCCAAAACTTGCAAAGATACCTACTCATTATGCTTTATTTAATCTGGAAGTAAAATCTTCAGATAGGATTCACAATCCTGTAATGACATATTTTTTTTAGTCAAATATTGATGTACATATTGAAGTACATTATGAGTACTGCACAATTTTATGTTTTTTATTTCTATTCAGTTCAATTCAGTTTATTTATTAAGCACCAATTCACAGCAGATGTCATCTCTTTACAAGAAAAGTAATTTCAATACACTTGTACAAACATTCCAATTAGTTAAACGTTTGCTATTTAAGGATTAGATGTTCAAAGGAACTCTAGCTATTAGTTAGTCTCGGGATTGATTATTAAACCTGAATGAAAGATGGTTTGCAACTCCTCCTCACCCAGTACTTCTAGGAATTTGAAACTTTAAATAATTGGTAAGAGTTGACTCATTTATACTAACATAATCCGCCTGCAGCCAGGTTTCTGTTTGACAGAACAAATAAATGTTACTATCATGTATCAAATTATTTACTAATAAAGTCTGTCTTCTTTCTAAAAATCAAAACATAATAAAATACAAACAAAAAAAAAACTAAAAATTAAACAAACATAGTAAGAATGTCTGCGGTTTGAGCTGGGCAAAGTAAACTTGTTTGATGCTTTCTGTTCACAGGTGCATCGTGGGATCAAAGGTGTAGTCAGGGACCTTCAAGGACGAGGAATAGCCAATGCCATTATCTCTGTAGAGGGCATTGGTCATGATGTTCGCACAGGTAAATGTAGTATTTTTTGAGGGGGGACACTTGAAAAAAAGTGTGATTTTATGAGGTCTCGTCTATGTGTTATTTTACATCCTTTGACATTTAAATTTCTTTTATTTGCGATTTTGAATTTAAACCAACATAAAATAATCCTCAGGTGTAACTCCTGCAGGATAATATTTCAGTGAATGGGGAAATAAAATATATAAATGAAATCAGATGATGTGCACAGTGAGAAATGTGGGTTGGAGTCTGACTCTGCTTATCGTCTTAGCCAAGTTTAACTGTTGATTAGGCATCCTCAAGGCAATTTCTTTGGAAATTTGTAGAGATTCTCCATTCATAGCTAAAGTGATTTTGTACTTAAAGCATAAAATCAAATTTTCAAGAGGATATTAAGCATCATTATTTCAGGAAATGAGAGTGAGTTACATTTTACTGTAGGAAAACTTTGCTAACCTAGAATGAAATCCACAATCATTTTATATATTTTTTTATGAAGGCTCTACGTGTTCATCAGTACTGACTTTCCCCAGCAATCCTATCGATCGATGCTGTTTTTCATTGGATTAAAGTAAAAGCAATTTTTGTGACAGGAAAGGGAATCTTGCTGCACCTGACTGATTTCTAAAATGTTTTTCACAAGTGAGAGCGGATTTAGTTTTAATTCATAATCAATCATTGTAAATATTCCATCCATTCACTGATGTTTAATAAATGTGATGGATCCCAATGGGGCTTGAAGTGATCAAAGGACAAATCCATTTTTGACTTATGAAAATGTGTTTAGTATCTGTTTATTCATTGTTGTTAGGACTTTACCTACATAATTAGAATTTTAGGCTACGTTCACAATGCAGGTGAAAGCGCATCAAATCCGACTTTTTTTCCCCTATGCGACCCATATCTGATCTTTTTGTGGCGGTCTGAACGGCACAAATCCGACTTTTTCAAATCCGACCCAGGTCACTTCAGTATGTGGTACTGAATCCGATACATATCTGATGTTTTTGAAAGCGGCTGAGGTCTGAACGGCCAAGTCGCTTTAAATCCGTCTTTTACGTCACCGACACGCTGTCTCGTGTCAGTGACGTCAATAATCAGCGCCGGACAAAACACGGAGGTAGCAGCCACTGCTCCAAACAAGGCCATTGTTAAAGCACATGCTCTCCTTTTTCTTGTGGTCATTCTTTCTCTAATTAATTTGTCAAAATTCCGTTGGTTCCGACTACGCAAGAATTGATAGACTGCCTGAAAAGCGCTTACATCTGTAGCCGCCATTTTTACTTCCGTAAACAGAGCGCGTTGTGTGTGACGTACTATAGTGACGTTTCATCTTCTTCTGCGCATGCGGGGCTCTTTGGAGCCGTGAAAAATTCACACTGGAGTAAACTTGCTGTCACATTTTATCTGTAGTGTAAATGACCATACAAAAAAAATCGGATTTGATCACAAAATCGGAATTGAGCATTAAGACCTGCAATGTGAACGTAGGCATAGATTACATATTTTAAAAGTCAGCATTCCCGCAGAGTGGGGATTTTAAAACGGGAAATTAAAAATGTGTCTGTTACCACATTCCCCAGTGTTTGATAAGTGAGAGAAAAGCATGTTGTAACCAATGTAAGTAAATATTCACTTGCATTGGTTTATGGTAAGCCAAAATTCAACAGACTACTGCCAGATCAGGGCTACTTTGGATTTTTACCAAACTGTGATCGGTGAAAATGTGATAAGTGACACAAATTATTAGGTTTGGAAAAAACCTAATGGCCTGAGCCTATTTGTTAACTGTCCACCACATTGCTGCATCCCAGACCGATAAACCAATTCTGAACTGCCACAGCTACAGCTAGCCTCAGATCGTACTTTGCAGCTAACTGCAGCCTCGCCCATTCAGGTTAATTGGCACATCATTATCCACAATGTCTTCTTCCTCCTGATTTGCCTCCATATATTTTACAAAACAATTATTCATAGATGTCACACTTTTAATAAACAGGTCTTCTTCTCATCTGTCTCTATTGCTTATAGGATCCACCTTTTTTTAAATGATCGCTTATCTTGCGACTACACTCCAACTCTCCAGTGAATATCAGTGGAACGCGAATCGCTCATTTCCACAATTACTCATTAAACATATTCTGTAACAATGTTAGAGTAAAAAAAAAAATAGTTTGATACATATTGGTTATCTCTGCCATATTTGAAACTTGAAGACCGTTATTTTCCCCCTTCAACTGCTCATGTGCCCCCATGATGCCCATTGGATTTTCCAGTCTTGTCGATGACATGGCATAGAAGATTGAATGGATTGAATTTATAGACCTTTACTTGCCATGACTAAATCTATTAAATACAGAAAACTATTTCTCATGTTTGTAATTATATTCAAGAGATTGGCTCAGAAGTATATTTAAATTTGAACTGCACAACATCATAAATGTTCATGACAATAAAAAAAAAAACATTTTCACAACTACTTTCCTTATTCCATGTTGCCTCAAAACTCTCTGTCCAGTACACGGGTGGCTATAACTGCAGTCAGACTTCATCCTGAATATTGCCATAATTAGCATGCAAAGTGTGGCTCATGACACTTGGAATGCCATAAGGCATTCTAAACAGTCATATCATACAATAACTATAGATATTTAAAAGTATCTTCCAGAACTCACGCACAGCAATCTACATTTTTTCCAACTTCAAAAGCTGACATTTTTGTTGAGGTTTTATTATTCGTTATCCTGTCAAATTGGCAGACAAATATAAAATTTCACACTTTATATTTAAATCTCCCATTTAAAGTAGGAGTAGGCGGGTATGAGATTCTTACTGTGTGATAACCTTGAGTAAAAAGTACCACAGTTTCACATTATTGGCAAACAAAATAATATAAACTGCAAAATGTACAGTCTAAAATGTATAGCTTTTGAGTGCTTGTGGGGGATAAAATACTACATTTGTGCCATTCTACACTTTGTAGAGTAAGTTTGGGTATCTTGCTGCTATAAGTCAGTTGATTAATTTGGCTATTTGTCCTGGAAATCACCAAGCTGTCATCTGCTTACTGACAAACTGACTAGCTTACTAAAAAAAAGTTTATGCTCCCTAAAACAGAAATTCTTCAGTAAATGTGATAGGTTGACCTCCTTTCATTTCTATATCAATCTTTTTGTAAAAATAAATATTTTAAAACATTTATTGTGTAACTGAAGTGAAAGTATATCACCAGCTGTCTGAAGCAATAAGTGGGGGAGGGGGAGCACTTGTATGTTCTTTATAGCCAACTTCGTGCACACTATCAGTTATAGTTGTATGAGTTTTGAACTTAAGAAGGGTGTAAATGTCAATTTATAGATTAAGTTTTGAAACCAAAAATACAAAAGTACTTACGTTTCAGCTGCTCTTTGTTTTGGTTTCTTCACAGCTGCTGATGGTGATTACTGGCGCTTATTGAACCCAGGAGAGTACAGAGTAACAGCCAGAGCTGAGGGCTACAGCCTCGTCACTAAGAAGTGTGAGGTTGGCTACGCGATAGGAGCCACCAGGTGCGACTTCACTGTTGGCCGAAGTAACTTGTTCAGAATCAGAGAGATAATGGAAAAATACAACAAGCAGCCAATCAGGTTGCCTATGAGGCTGCTTCAGGCCCAAAGGCTCAGAGAGAAACGTGTGGGAACATAACGACTGCATGAGAAAGCCTAGAGGAAAAATAAAATAAAATGCAGTGATGAGAACAGGGTGGAGTCCAGACCCAGTTTTGGACATATGTCGGGTTCCTCCAGAGTGGTCTCAGAAGAATTAGTATTTGGAGACTTAAAATAGGAATTAATATAATGTGCAGTATTTGGTCATTGTGTCCTGAAGCACTTCAAAAAATTATACCCCCATTGTTATGATGAAAATTAAAAAGGTAAGCTAAAGTAACATAAGATCTTGTTTTAATGAATTATGAATGACTAATGCAAAGTCTGTATGGATTTATCATTGTGTGCATACGAGGGCAATGAAATAAATTATAATATCATCAGAAAATTAGTTTATTTTTGTAATTAAATTTCAAAGTGAAACCACACTTTACTACCTTTTTCTGTTGTAAAAAAATATTTTATCAGGTTATGAAATGTCAAATCTTTTTTTCTCAAAAACTGAATTCTGGACTTTTATTTAACTATAAACTACAACAATTTTTTTTTAAACAAACAGTTGGACCACATCAGTTTGTGTGTAATGTACCCATATTAAACATGAAATAATTTTTGTGTGTGTTTTTAATGCGTAAACAAATAAGCTTTGATAATGATATTCTAATTTATTGAGATGCACCTCTACTTATTAACTTGTAACACAATAGTATGTGAATCATTATTAAAGCTTTATCATCTGCACTTTGAATTGTTGTTAATTTTCTCCAGTTTTTGCTGTTTAGTTTAGTTTAGTTTTTTGGGGGTCTTTTTTAAAATAAACATTTGCACAAGTTTAACTTTCCTAACTTTCTTTCTGTGTTTTTTTTCCCTTGATGTCATCATTATAAAGCAACACCAAAAACTGAGGTGGTCTATCACTTAAAGAAGACATTGACAGACTAACGGTGCATTCAGACCGCAGGCTTTGTCAGCATCAGCAACGTCAAGATTACATGTTAAGTCTATGGTGTAGGCCGTTGGAGGAGCGTCACGGTCTTTGTGGCACTTTTTGAGCTTTGTCTCCGTCAACTTTTCAAGCTTTTCCTGCGTTTCAAGCTTCAAAGTTCATAACCCTAGTAACGCAGAAGTTCAGCTAGTTGAACTTTTGACGGTCCTAAAGCTGTTGAGGCAGCACGGCAACCAATCAGAGCGACTCACTTTAGTGATGTTGTCCGATGTCGATGCTGCCTAGCCAACCCCGATCCGCGAGTGTATAAAACATCCAGCACAGAAAGGCCCGCCCATGAGCTTTGCGAGCTTCATTTTAAAAATGTATCTTCTGTGTATGTGTTGAACAAGTTGCTTTATGAGCATTGCCTGAACGCTGACAAAGCCTGCAGTCTCTGAATGTAGCATATCACCCTCAAATTATTGGTTAGTATGATGCTGATTACACAGAAGACCAGCAAATGAATTAAGCTTTATACATTCGCAGTAATAGACATTATGTCCACAAGTAATTGGTACGATTGACCTTGAATATTGCTTTATTTAAATATCCTGCTTGACTGAAAATCTCTGGGAAATAAACTCAGTTAAATGGCCATAACTTGGCTATAATGACTGCGTGTAATTTTAAAGATCATTTATGATTTCTGCAGAAGTGAAATTGCATCTTGGGAGTGTCAGGATGGAAGGACTCTAATTATTGGAGCTCTGCTAGGGCTTTTACGGATCACTGGCTTAGTCTGAACTCTCTGAGTTCTTTCTCTTTGGCCAACATTGTAATTAGAGGAAGACTCCAGTCTCCTATCTCATCTCCCAAAGTTATTGAACAAAGTTTCACACACCTGTCATAGTCTCAAAGCAGTGGACTGTGTGAGACTTGTCAGAAAGTGTTAATTTTACAACGCTCTCTGCAGCTCAGCATCAAAGTCCTGGAGTGAAACAGGAGAAATACATTTGTAAGTCAGAGAGATAAGAGTAGTCATTGCTGCTTTAAGCCATTAAACATTTATTTATTAATAGAAAATCATCAGGACATCAAGGTTTTTGATGTTATTTTAGCCAAACTGAAAACAACTGTAATCCTAGGTTCAGCTAACATAAACTCTAATGAAGGAGCTATAACATTTGTTCCAAAGGTGTAAAGCAGATATGTGTAAAAGTTTATTTATTTATTTATTTTTATGGAAAGCTCGCTCCAAAGACCTGGGGGATTTTACTGTGTTTGTAGCTTTTTAGTGAAGTCGTAAAATGGCTCTCCAACTTTAGGCTGTTTTTATTTCACTATAAATATTTGATTAGAACTGTAAGTTTGCTAAAAAATATTTTTATTGTTTTTTTTCTTCTTGGATGTAGCTAAAACCAGATCCGCCAGGTCAGAGCTTAACACAACTGGCAATGGAAAATCTGCCACAAAACCTGTGACACGTCCGTCCCATTTCGACTTTATATACAGTTTTATTCAGTATAATGCGAATGTGTTTAAAAAAAGCGAGAAGAGCTGAAGATTCCCATAATAGCTTTCATAAACACACAACTGCAGCAATAACACAGATTTGTTTTCACTCTACATGGAATAAAGAAAAGGGAAGAAACGGATGTTCAAAATCATGTTGCTGTATGAAATTTCTTTTACAATCTAAAGTATTTATTGTATAAATTGAAACATGTTCAAAAAGTTAGCTTCCCTGCCAATCATTATATTAATGTTTATTTATTCACATTTGTGTTGGACTGAGGTGACCAACTTCATTCATGTAAATGTATCACATTCGACAATTCCTTCGGAATTTATTTTTGCCTCCGAAACAGCATGCATTATCTTTCCCCAAAGAGTATCTTATGTACTATGGTACAGGAACTGGATGGGCCAAAAATACCATTAAGATTGCTTACTGGTATGTTAGGGGTTACTGTCGTGTTGAATTTAAAAGATATTTCCTCTTTGCCACAAGGCAACATGAACTATTGAAGTATATTCATGTTTTAAAACTGATCTGTGCCCCCTGGTACACAATGAACATGCCTGACTTCTTAGTGTTAGAAACATTTGTGATGCTGGAGCCCCTATGATTTGTTATTTTCTATGGCATCAATTTAAAACTTGAAAATAGTCTGCAAAAACCATGTTGCACTATCTCTCATAATCCTAGTTAGTCTGCTCTTTTGGACAACATTTTAGGTAATAACATTTTAGCCCTTTTCTAGGGCAGCCTTAGCTTCACGTAGTCATTTGACCAGCAAATTACTACATATGTGGAATGTTGGACAAACAATAACTTTCGTAAATATAAGAAATTATTTACAAAATATGTTTAAATCAACAAAGCTAGTAACACACACTGCTAATTAAAAGAGAATTAGCAAACTAACTACTAAAATAAAGAACACTGAAATGATAAGATCAATGAAATGATAAATATGCAAAGAAATCGAAACCATAGATCCTCATGTCACAGTTCTATAGGAATACGGATGCTGAAAGACCAAGGATTATATTGCCATACTGGAGGTAAAGCTAAATTAGTTTACTAATTGTGATTAGTTTAAACTAATTGGCACCATTGATTTATGTCTAAACCATTAAACAATGCAAGGGAAAATAAAACACTATTTGGATTGATTAATGTTTTGTTTAAAAAAAAAAACTTGCTGTGTTAGACATTTGTTAAATCTACAGGCTGAATGGCCTGTATGTACTCAAACAATAGCAGATGAAATCTTACATAAGGTAACAAATCACAGTGAATAAACAACCCTTAAATCTTTTTTTTTTTCCAAAACTAATCTTGCCTCTGCGCAGACAGACCTTGTTAAATGGTTAAAGTCCTCCAAGTTTCTCTGTGGTTGACAGGGAAAGGCTTCAACTTCAACCAAGTTTAGATTACCTCTGCAGAGATGACCGTGTTGTTGCAGTCCTGCAGTCGAAATGTGCACAATCCTTGTACTCAGTCATCTGTAAAATGTCTGTATGCATCCTGTGATAACTTTTAAATTGCTCACAGCTGTATACGCTGATCCAAAACACAAGATAGTTTGTTATGTCCAATGCAGAAGTTGGAGGCAGTAATGACACGTCTGAGCTCAATTCGTTTCCGTTGATTTCGTATGGATCTACATTGATGATTGTAGACAATATCTGTAAATATTGATCCCTAACCTCCTTCACAAGTTTATCCCTGTAAGGGATTCGTTCATCCTCCCTCTTTTTCTCCATGTTAGCGACTCGAATGTGCTTCGGCTTCCCCAGTAGAACTTTTGTGGGTTCCCCTAGCAATGTGAGATGCTTACACTCATTATGGTACTGGGGGTAGACAGGTCACGTGTCTGACAAAGACCGATAAAAAAGCTGTTTGTGAAGAGGATACACATAATTTTAAAGTAAGCAAGTGAAAATATTACACACAATATATATAGATTTTGAGAAAAGGGTCTGAGGCACTCAGGAGGATTAACTTTGAGAAGCTTTTTGATGCTCATCCTCATGAGTGCCTCAGACCCTTTTCTCAAAATATATGGGGATCCCTTCATTGAAGAGCACCAGACGTATTTACACTCACACCCAAGAAGCCCTCCCTGCATTTTTCTGCTTTTTTGTATCAATGTATCAAATTTGCCTACATCTCAAAAAATATTTTATAACTTTGACTGTATTTTAAGGGCTGTTTTCCTTCTGGAAGTAAAGATTTGAGCATTGTGTGACTCTTGAGAATAACCAAACCATTAAACACAAAGCACACCAAATACGAATGAATTGGTTAACTGCTTAAATTGGACAAAGTTAAAAGGAAACTCTCAGTTATTCTTTTTTCACCGAACAAACAGAATCATTTTTCTTAGCCCTAACTGACACCCAAACAGAAAACAATTAGACTGATTTAATATCAAACTAGATGCAGTTTATGCAAGTATCTGGATTCAACTTCAAGTGTATATGAAGAATTTTGGACCTACATTTTCTTAGCTGGTCATTTGTTTTAAGTTTGTGAATAATTGTATCTGTTTCAGAAAAAAAGCAAAATAAAGTTAAAGTGTATTGTCATTCATGGTTGTACTGTAATTTTTTTGTTTTTGTTTCTATTGGGTATTCAAACAAAGAGATTTATTTAAAAAACATCAAATAAATGTATCTTAATACAGCTAAACAAATAAAGAAATCAATTCACCCTGCATCATAGCATTACATTATTTTTGGCCATTAATGGAGTTTACAAGTATTCTTTCAATGCATGAAGTGCTTCAATAAACCTATTGCTTTTCTTTGCAGTAAGAGGTGTCCACTTTTCACTTCACGTGGTGGTTTATGTTTCTCCCTGGGGGGCTTGTTGTCCGAGCGTGTTGAAGCCAACCATGATTAAGCTGTATGTCAGGGTCAGCGCCACCCATCTGAGGGTAATCATTGATACCTGGAGAGGTAATCAGTGTACAGAACTTCAGCCATTTCTAGCCGAGGCAATCTCAGCGAGCTGCTGATGTTGTTCCATTACTACCTGGGCTGTGGTGTGAACAGAAAAGTGGCTTCCCAGTGATTTGGATTGATTGCAGGTGGAATCTCTTCACTTATATAAAAGTTGGATAACTCTTATTCAACCTTTGAATTTCTGCTCTTCCTACCTGACAAAAAATACACAGAAATTCAAAAAGAGTAAAAAACACTTTTATTCATCCTTTGATTCAAAAATGAGAACCAATAAAAATATTCTCCTTTTTAACAATTTATTTTATGATATTATACTTTTTTTTTTAAATGACAGGACTTTTAGGTTTTTATATATATAAATGTACATTTAATTTTACAAATTATATTTTGTCTAACCTTTTTTTCCAGCTTCAAACTAACCTCTGGATTGATAAGGTTACAGTATAAGTTGATTGACAGCTCTTGTTTGTGTTCTCAGTTCCTATGTTATTTAGAATGTGTTCATCTGATTCATTTATGTCCTGTTATGCTGGGTTTCAACTGTTTGGTGTTGTGTTTCTTCTCACCCTATATTATTTTCATATTATTACATATTGTGTTTGTTAGTCATCTGATTTTCCAATAAGTTAAACACGTTGCAGTTTCTCTCAGCTGTTTTCCATAACATAGCCAGACGCACCTGTTTACATTCAGTCATCCTTTTTGAGTTTCAAGACTCAAAGGACCCTGACGTTTTTCTTCTTGCTCCCCTGTGCAGATATACGTTAAAGACTCACTTCCTTTTGACACTACATTTCTTCAGAATGCAATTGGCTTATTGACAAACAAAAAATACAAGAAACGTAAATGTAATAGTAAATAGAAGTACATTAAAGGCCAATTAATGAAGGCATATTCATATAATAAAAAATGCTTTGTATCAGATTTACAGCCTTTTCAATTGACCTGACTGAAAATTCTGAACTACATCCTAATTATTCATTAATCTATAATCATGTTTTTGAAAGTCATGTAGTAAGAAAAGCTAGACTTTTCCAAAGTTTTGGTACAGCCACAGAGAAAGCCGGCTCTTCTCTGTTTCACAAATAGCATCTGCTCACCTAACTTCAACAGCCCTTTCAGGAGTACTTTATGCTAAAAGGTCAGAAAAAGGGGCTAAGCCAGATTTACAATAATGGCCACAGAACTGTTTGGAGAGGACGACTCTAACTCTTCCCAGAATGATAGCTTGGCAGCAAATTGTATGCCATATGTGATGTATTGTTCATTTATGAGCCTTATTGTAAAGATATGTGAAAAGCCTGAAGTGCATCTTTCTGTAGCAGCACAAACGTACATGTAACATCTAAGAAAGTTCAACCTTAACTTTGAAAACATTTAGTTGGTGAGAAAAACTGCATTGAACTGTTTTTTTTTTAAAACAGTTCAATGTTGCTGTAATTGCTGTAACAAATTTGTTTGGTTTTTTCAACCGAAACACTGGCGCCAGACTTAATAGTACTCGTGCTGTCAATACTCCCAACAGTGCCTTTGGCCAACAAGATAGCACTTAGCCCCCTGCATGATTCTTACTGGTTCCAATAAAAAAGGCAGCCGTGAGAAAAGAGCAGGTGAGGTCGAAACAGGCTTCGAATCCTCAAACCAAAGGAAACAATTTTAATTTTTCCTTCTAACAGGTGTCTCAGTAGTTGGGGCTAAAAGTAATTGGATGAAATGCAATGCTAGTATTTTTATTTTTTTGCATTTTTATACTGTAGTTAGTTGGTCTGGTAGGTTGGCTAACAATGAAGTGTGTCGCTTGTTGACTCATGTTAGCTGTAGTACAATTGTGAGAACATAGTTCACACGGTGTATTTTAAGAAGCTAGACTGAGGACTCTTATTTTTTGTTTTTGTCAGCTATGAGAAGGACATAATCTGTACTTCTACACAAGGCAAACAAGGTTTCATGCTCGGACCTTTTCCTCCCCCTGCATCCATAACTGTCCCAGAATTTTCCTCTAATCCATGAGTAGCTAAACTTTATATTGACAACAGCATGGCTTTGACCAATTACTTTCTTTTGAAAAAGTAAATCGTTTTTGTTTGGTTTTTTGTCAGAAAATGTTTTCCTTAGAGTATGGCTTCAATGGGCTAGACACTTTGGACTCTGATCAAGTTGGCTTGTCAAACACTAGTTTTACCTTTTTACTATTTTACTCTAACTTTTGTGAAACATATCTAATTTGTTGAAAAGTCAAAGAATCATTTTAGGTTCATTAGAGAACATACAAATCTTTCCAAAATGTAGACTAGATGAAAGAGAGACTGATGTGTTCGTCATATTGCTGCAAATAGATAATTCTCAGGGAATTGAGCGTTTGAAAACAGCACTAGTTGGACCTCCGTTGTTGAGTTTCTTACTCGAAGACACAGATACCGCATGCTTGTGATAATTTAGGTATGCACTGCCCCCTACTGGCCGGAAATTACACACTGTTCCTTTACATTCTAGAGCCTAGTTTATTCTTCTCAGTCACCCAGTTTGCACCCAGATGCAGACGTATTGACGGAGACGTGTTACACTTATTCTTTCCCGTTGTTGTGTCAGTGTTTCAAAGCAATTTCCCACTGGGACAGCATTGGGTGCTGAGCTTTGTGTTTTTGGTTAACTATAGTTTATTTTCCTCAGCTTGTGAACAAAATCCTCAGTGAATCCCCTAGATAGTCTTGATGCAAATTTCAATTTAACTAAATAACGGTACACGTCAAATATTGATACTACTACGGCCAATTACTTAATCATAGATGGAATCGTGTGCACTGCTCATATATACCTTAATGCCTTTGAAACGTGTAAATCCTCAGACCCCCAGACGGTTGCGGCAGATGGCCATTTATACTGAGCCAGGTTCTGCCAGAGGTTTCCTCCTATTAAAGGGGAGTTTTTCCTCTCCACTGTCGCTTCATGCTTGCTCAGTATGAGGAATTGCTGAATGGATTGCTGTGGTTGCAGGTCTGCGTCAAAGGGGCTCAACCCCATGTCACTGACTTAATGAAATCTGCTGGGAATCCTTACATAGAAAACGTTTAACTGATTGGAATGTACAGTATGTATAATTGTATTGAAATGACTTATGTTGTAAAGTGCCCTGACATTACATTTGTTGTGAATTGGTGCTATAAATAAAAGTAAATTGAGTTCAGTTAAATCAAAATACAATTGTTCTGCTGCTATCTTTCTTCTTCGAAGTCAACACTCTGTATAAAATCTATATTTTTGATTACAATATTTTAAATAAAGAAAATATAGACATGTTCTACTGTACTGGCCACAATCTTTAATTTATTTTTTTTTGCCCCACACACAGCATTTACAATCTGCAAAACATACACACATACATTTGTTCATAGTGCTTATTTTGACTAGTTAAGTGATAGACATTTTTTACAATTTGACCTGACTGAAAATATCTGAACTATACATTTTAATATTAAACAATAAAAAACTAAAAAGTTCTGCTTGCTTTGATAATGTTTGAGCTTATACAAGCAGATAGCCACAAGTTGACTGCATTGAATTATTTCATACTTATTTATGTAAAATTAATTAAAAGGATAATACTTAATTTTGTATATTGCAATTTTTTGTTTTGTTTCAAAGTGCAGATGTTACGTTCGGTAGACTTGTTCTTCATTTTTCTATAATGACTTGCTGAAACTGCTTCACCATGCTGTCAGACATGAGAACCGCACATTTAGCACAGAACTCACAGTTCCGCAACCTGAGGGGCGAGTCTTACCAATGTCATACAGTACCAGTGCACATAGATGTCAAATTGCGTGCTTACAATGCAAAATACATAGCCTATATGTTGGCAGGTTTGCAGGCATGGTTCTGGAATTACTGCTGTGGCGGAGCGCCACGGTAATGCCCATTTACGGGAAATGCTAATTACGGGAAAGTAAGCTTTGACTGAGCTGGAAAGCTTTTTACCAGTAGTGAAGCGCAGTAAATACTCTAAAAATTAATGACTATTTGTTGAGCTGAATTTGTGGTAAAAAGTTTCTTGAAATATAATCTTGTTTTAACCTTGTAATCTTATTTGATATCACCAGTAGAAATGATTAAACTACAGTAGCACCATTAAATTAGGTAAATCAAATAATATTTTTGTTTTGAATCTGCTATTTAAAAAAATAGGGATATAAATTTTGATATTCAAAAAACTATACGCACAAAGAAGTACACACCATTTGATAATTCAAGGTTCTGGGTTCTTACAAATTGTGCTTTTTAAAATTCCAGTTCTTAACCTAACATAAAGAATTAAACTGCTCCAAAAAAAATGTTTATTCAGACAACCAGAGAAATTGTTTATTCTTATTTTTTAATAAGTGTGGATTGAGAAAAAAACACAGAAAAGTACTAATATTGTTTTATTCTGTGGGCTTTATAATTTATCCTTCAGTTGTTCATTTTCATCAAAATTTATAAAAATAATTTACACTGCAATCTGTGTGGCCAAAACCTATCAGTGTTTTAATCTGTATCAGAATATCAACCCCAAACAACAAAATTGTTTATTCCCACATAAAAGCACATTATTTTCCATTTTTCTTCTTTAGAAGCTTCAAACTGCTGTTTAATAAATTTATTAAAAGTTACATAGCAACACGCTTAAAGCAGTCAAGTCAGTTAACAACTAACAGAATGAGGTATATTACACCAATATGCAAGAACATAATTCTAATTTACATTTAAAGCAGCACATTCTGTAAAACTCCAACATAATTTACAGGTACAGATATCAAAAGAGCCAAAAATACTTTTCTAAATTCCAGTCTGTCCACATATTTTATATTTACCTCCTTTACAATAAAGATAGCTGTAATACATGTGGGTACATCTGAATGCAGAGGCAGATGTAACAAAATAGACTGCAGTTATTGACTCTCTATGTACAGTGAAGGAAAAATACCCATATGCTAAAGTTAATGGAAAAATCACCACATGTTACAGGAGTTAAGGCATCACCTGTCCCACAGAGCAGTAGCGATAAATTACAATATTAGGTTTAAAACTTAAATGTGTGTGTGGTATTTAAATCACTGGTTGACAGCAGTCACTTTGGAACTTTTTCATCTTTATTTTACCAATGTAGTACAGTGTTTCACTGAACTGTGTCAAAAATATAATGGACAGGTCACCAGTCCATCGCAGGACAACATAAAGACAGACAGGACAAAAAAACATGCATAATGTAACCTTATTGTACTGTGGGTGGAGGATGGAACTGTTATATGCTCAGGGAGAAATTGTAAACTCCATGCAGAAAGTCCCCAGTCTGGGATTTGAACCAGGACTTTCTTGCTGCAAGGCAACGGTGCTACCAGCTGCTCCACTGTGCAGGTTCCCATGTCACAACCACTAACTGAAATTTTACTTATTGGGGATTTATGTGATAGACCAACCAGAGTAGTGTATAATTGTTTTGTGGCATTTTAGTTATGGAACTAAATATCCAAAAAATATGTTTGGAATTTGTTGGGCTTTGCTTAAAAAAAAAAAATGCCCACAGCATGATGTTGCAACCACTGAGTTAGACAGTGAGAAATGTGTTTTCAAGGTGATGAGTACTGTCAGTTTCCTTCCACACACTTAGGTTTTCTTCTAAAGTTTGTTCAGTTATGTTCTACTTTGTATTGGCCTGTCATATAAAATTCTATCAAAAATATGTTAAGGTTTGTGGTTAAAATTTCAGAAAGTGTGAAAAAGTTTGGTAGATAGTTATAATTATTCAAAGCACTGTACATTTAAAGTTCTGTTTCCTTTGGTAAATAAAAGAAGATATATTTCCTATTCACAATTGAAATAATAAACATTAAGGTGTACAAATAAGTCACAGGCTTAGATAGGACTTCATGACACACCCTGGAAGCTGCAATAGTGGTCGGCAGAAATAAGGAACTTAATAAATAATCACAAAATATGAGCTTATACCGTGATTTTTTATAGCTACATGATGTATTAAAGACACCCATGGTTACCTGGAATTGTTTACTAAATGCCATTTGATTGGAGAGGATACATAAACTACAAAGATAGAGATTCAGTTACACAAAATAGCTTCTCTGAAAACAAAAACAGATTTCTTGTTCACACATCTTATCACTCAAAACCAGAATTTCAGATCCTAGATTTTTAAACCCAATTATTGCGCTACCTTTAAATCTGTTTATATATATAGGGTATCAAACAGATCAGTATATGTAATGAATTACACACAACTGCAGATCCAACAAATAAAATTGTTAAAAAACTAATCTATCTATATAAATATTATTTTCCTGTCATATTATAATATTATCTAATGCATGTATGAAACACCCATTTAATTTGTACATGGTTAAATGAAGGAGTTTTGGGGGGTATAATGCCTTATTACAGTCAGCAGATCTGCTGCCTCAATTGACCCCCATTTTATAGATATACGCTGATCTTGACTGGATATAAACTTCTCCTGAAGGACTCCAAGTACCTCCAAATTTGTCTGGGTGAGTAAATTAATGTAATATTTGCTAAAACATAGGTCCAGGTTGAAAAAAAAAAAAAAAGAACTTCCCCTTCTGGCAGAAATGACTATCCAAATCCAGAGTTAATTAACTCAGTATAAACAGTCAGAAATCAACTGCAGAGTCAATGGCTTGATGCAATCAGCTGGACTTCTTTGGATAGATGATTGTTTTTATAAACTGAAATTATAAATAGCATTTGACTGAACTGCAACTGAATTAATTTGTATAACTGGATTGAATTTATCAAATTTAAATAAATATTTCTGCATATAAATTGGATTTCTTTATAAAGTGCCTTGAGATTACATCTTCTATTAATTTTGGCTATACAGATACAATACAGTAAATGAGTACATGACGATTTTTCTGTGATTACAACATTTTGGGATGCCTCTTCATGTTAAACGCCTAAATTAATCTTTTGAAAGCAAACATCTTTTGTATAAGCACTTACTTTGAAAACACAGAGAAGAACACTGGTCTTTATAGTTACCTAAGCCGACATTTATAAATTAAAGGTTAAGGCTTTACTCTTGGGCTGGAGTCTGTCTTGGTTTGAGGCAAATGTGATCTTACAATGCCTTAATAGCCAAGCCAACCCAGCTGTATAAAGCACTTTAAAAACAGCAGGCACTGACCAAAGTGCAGAACAAAAAGACTTATTAAAACAAAGAAATTCACACCCAAACCAAAAGGTCAGTGGGACTCTGGAGGAGCTGCAGAGATGAACATGTCAGATGGGAAAAAAATGTCAACAGTACAGCGATTAGCTGTGCACCCCACACATCTAGTACTTATGAAAGCGAGACAAAAAGTAATGTGGCGGGGGGGGGGGGGGGGGTTGCAAAACAAACATGTAGAAGATGGTGATCTATTTAGATGACAACAGAACAGATCATTTTTTGCCTGCAGTATCTGTGGCAGGAAAATATTTTCTCCACATCCTTTTAAACATACCATCTTAACAGTGAGAAATGGTGGTAGCATCGTTATTTTAGGGATTCCTAAGCAAACGCAGGGAAGCTGAATTGAGCTAAAAGCAAGACAATCCCTAAAAGAAGGAAACCTTTTTAGCTGCCAGAGCAACAATGCAATGAATGAGATCAATGTATATTGATGCAAGGGAGAATGGGTAAATATTTCAGTATCTAGATGTGCAAAGCTGGTAGAGTGATACCCTAAAAGACTTGCAGATAAAACTGCAGCAAAAGATTCTAGAAAGTATCGGAGCTAAATACAAATGCATGTCACACTATTTATATTAAAGAGGTGACAACACTATATATAATTTTCTTCTGATTAAGTAAAGGGATAACATCAGAAAAACTCCAGGAGTATGGATAGTTTTGCATCTGTTCAAATGTTAAACTATATTTCCAATAAGGTCCCAACAAACAGTTTAATTAATTAAATGTTTTCAGTCACTGTAAATTTCAGTTTTTCAGTCTGATTGTATGTTATTAATCTGCTTATGGCAAAAGCAAAACAAAAACATACAAACTATGATATTTCTCAAAGATGATTTCAAACTTTGCATTTTCACACTGACAGAAAAGTAAGACCATGGTGACTCACTTTACAAATATATATTTTAGAGAAAGAAACTATCATTTATCAGTTCATCTAAAGCCCAAAAAGCATGTCTAATAGAAAAAAAGTAAAGACTAATCAGCAGCTGATACTGAGGGTAGTTAGCACATTAAATCATTCTCTGTGGCTGTTCACACACTAATGCAACCTCTACTCAAAAAACCTGAACACAGCAAAATAAGCAGATAGAGCTGAAATGCATAAGATTGGGTGACTGCGCAGATACATACACCACAATGCACTTCTTGGGGGTCAAAAGTTGGGCATGAGATGGAGTGCAATATTTCTGAAAACCATAGCTCGTTAGAAATATTCTGCACCGTACGCCTTCAATAAAACTGTTGACTTGAACAGATGGAAACTTTTATTTAACTTAAAATTATGTAATTCTGAACCTGTGAAGGCCCTATAATCCTTTGTCTTTTTAATATTTTGAGTCAACAGCTTTAATAGTATGCTTTGCATCCTTTGAAAAATAATGAGCCTTAAATGATCCAGGTCTACAAAATGTATAATGGTTTGTTTTGTTTCTGTTCAAAACTTTATATTTGGCAAAATAACTAAAAGCTTCACAGTACATGCTGACAATTAAAAAAATAGAAAAATAAAAAAACAGAAGGTAAGAAACAAAAGAAAACGAAAGAACATGCAAAAAAAATCCATATTTCTTTTCTCTTGAGTTTATAGTGCCATTTTCTGCTTAGTAAAAATGTGCAATTTGCTAACTCTTCTGCTATAGGACCAGAGTAGCAACTATTAAAAAGCAAATAACAAAAAAAACAAATACCTTGTTCAGTGATAGATGATGTGGTGTACTATCTTTGTGACTGCCTTGTCCACATGTAGCCGGGGATCTAAAAAAACTCAGATATCTTTCTACAGTTTGGCCTATCATCCACACGTAAACACAGATTTTTAGCTCCAAAACCAAGTGTTTTTAAAAACTCCGGTCAAAGGGGAGAGCTGCGTTTTCTCTGTTTTCAGTATCTGCGTGTGGATGGATGAAAACTAAGTTTAAGAGCCTGCCCACACCTAGCCGGGTATCTCACAAAACTAAGATATTTTTCTACGGTTTGGCCTGTTATCCACACGTAACCGGAGATTTTCGGCACCAAAAACAAATCTTTTTAAAAACTCCGGCCAAAGTGGAGATTTGAGTTTTCTGCGTTTTCAGTATCTTCATGTGGACGGCCGAAAACGGAGTTTAAAGAACCGTAACGTCACTATCCACGACAGAAAATGCTCAAACATCACATGTGCAACCTGTGTTTAATCTCAAAAACATCATTTATGCTCTCAGGCCAATGTTGGTATCATCCATTGTTAAAGCACATTTTGTTTGTTTGCTTTTACAAGCTGTATGACTGCTGCGTGCTGAAGATAGAGGATAGAAAGTTTCTCTGATCGGAAAGGTTTTGTGAAAACTACTGCCTCCTACAGGTTTGCCACATATATGAATGTGCTGAAATACGCATTTATTTATGTGTGAATGGAGATTTTTTTCTGAATGAGCAAAATATGGAATCAACATAAGAGCAAAGGGAAAGTCAGGTTTTATTAGCATTTTATATTTTGTAAAGTATTTTGTGATGTTTTAGACTGTAAACTTTCTGGTCTTTATTTATTTCTGTTTTTTGGTTACTGTACAAGTGTTCAGTGTTTCAAAACTATTAGACTACGGTAACTAAAGTTTCGTTTATTCTTTCATTTCTTTATTAGGATTCAGGAGGTTTTGTCCAGATGTGAGAATACTTATACATGTAAACAAATTAAGCTAAACAATGACAACTACATAAACAGCAACTGGTTTCCTAATTCCTATTAAAATCCAGTTGGGCCAGGTCATTGAGAGGTTCACAAGATGTGTCAAAAAATGAAAAAAAAAACTTTGATTGCGATCTTCTCAAATATATGCAACATTAAATAAAATAAATAAATAAATAAATAAATAGTGTGAATTGTTTTCTGAATATGGAGAAGGATTCAACCTATTAAGCCCAAATTCCTGAGTAAGATTGTACTGCAGCAGTATTTATTGTAATAAATATGTCTAACTGGAATACATTTGGGGAACTTTGCAGTTCACTAAGTAAGATTTTAATTTCAGTGGTACATACTTAAATAGTGTATAAACTAGTCACTGCAACATCTTACGCAGACTTACAGCTTTTTTTCAAAATATATTTTAGAACAAATATACAACAAAGTCAATATGTAGCTAAATACCAGTGGAATGCTAATAATTGGCCAAATTTCCTGTGTGATCACAACTGTCATTCCAGATAGATGGATAATCTGCAGTTCATTGTCCTCACAGAGTTATTGGGCTGATCTGCAGCTCTGGGCGCTCCATTGTCTGTGCAGAGGTTTGCGCTTTTCAGTAGAGATTTTTTTCATCTTGCTTTTTTTATTTGCCACAGCTAATCTTAGCAGATTTGGACAAGAAACAGCTGAATTGGTTTACATCTTCATAAATGAATCAGATTCATATTTCCATCTGTGCTACCAGGTAACCTCCATCACTCTGCTGTGGGTATGCTGTTCCCTTGCCGCTCCAGTTGGCGCCCAGATGCGTTTAGGGAACTCCGTTTTAGCAGCCTGTTGAGGATGTCCGTGCATGTCTTCTTGTACTGGTGCCTCAGCAAGGAGTATACGAAGGGGTCGCAGGCTGCTTTGCTGTAAGCCAAGCACTTGGAGACAACTCCCCAGTGAGGGTCAATAGGCACTGCTGGAAATAACTCCACAATCCTGCGGGTGGAAAGACAGGGTGGGTGGTGAGAGCAGGAGGTGGAAAGGCAATTCGACATACTAGAAAAGATATGCATGCCATGAGCTTACATTGCAGGGATACATTTGCAAAATACTGTTGTAAACTAAGTTAAGAAGAAGGTTGTTTTTTTGTTTACAAATTTGCACTATTAACACAGCCAAGTGTAACAGAATCTTTCTTCTGTAATTAGGACTTTATTACTTATTCTGTCTCATAGTGAAAGTATCCAGGGCAGGAGGTCAAGATAGAGAAAACAAGCTTGTTGTTCTAGCATGCTGTTTTTGATTTGTCAGAGCTTTGTCAGATCACAGGGTGACAGACGTTAGAGAAGCAGGATATCTACAAGACATCCTGGCCTTGAGGACAGGGGCGGATTTAGGAATGAAGGAGAACAGGGGCTTAGCCAAGATGGCTGATTTGCAAAATATTATAGACACACACACACACATATATATGTATGAAAAAGAATCAATTACTATGCTTTAAATAAGCTAAACAACATTGATCAGCAATTTTAACTATTAACAACATGATAGTCACCTCAGATCACTGGTCCAGGGAATACTGCTTGAATCCAATAACACCTGACAATATAAAGTAAATGGGCTACATTGATGTAGATTCTCAGTCCTCCAGGACATGGTAGTCTTAAGAGCTTAAATGAAGGCAACTGGACTTTTTCTTCTTGTCTTGAAAACATTTCATCTCTCATCCCAGTGGCTTCTTCGGATCCAAAAGACTGGATTGGGCGAAGCCTCTCGGATGAGCGTAAGCTCTGTCCCTCGATTTTTGGCCAAACATATGTTTATTAACTACTTAAACACATTAAGGACTCAGTTTAATCCTTGTTTTTAGAAGAGCTATGCTTTTAGCCATACGTATAGACTCACTTCTTTAAGTGCATTCTTGCATGTTATGTTATATTTCTCCCAATAAGGCTACTCAGTTTTAGCTGGTATTCGCAGGCTGAAACTGAGTGATACTGAATTATATTTTAGTTTTAAAAGACTTTGACATTTTATTCTGTTTTCATTTGAAAAATAACTGATATATATCTTTTCATAGAATGCAACCTGTCACGGGTGTAAGGGTACAGACAATGTCTGGTAATATTTCAGATAGCACACAGGTGAAACTCGAAAAAATTAGAATATTGTTCAAAAGTTCATTTATTTCAATAATTTATCTTAAACGGTGCAACCAATATATAACATCAAGTTCTCTCAGCTCAACTTGCCCGATTCAATCTGCAGGTAGATCATCGACTACCCAACGGATCAGAAGCTGTACATGCGGCTAGGTAAGAACGCGTTGGACACTTGGACCATCAGCAACGGCTTTCCTCAGGGCTGTATACTTTCACCTCTGCTTTTCTCCCCATCTACGAAATGCTGCACTTCCAACAGCAGTCTGTGAGACTGATGAAGTTTGCAAATGACACCACCCTCATTGGGTTAATCCCAGACGGAGATGACTCTGCTTACAGAAGGAAGGTGGATCGGCTTGTGTCTTGGTGCACCTACAACAACCTGCAGCTCATCACCCAAAAGACATTGGAGATGATTGTGGATTTCAGGGCAGTCTCAGCCCCACCTGCCCCCCTTGCCCACATGGACCACCCCATCTCCATTGTGGATTCTTCTGCTTCCTAGATGCTACCATCACCCAGGACCTTAAGTGGGAGCTGCCCATCTCCTACCTCATTAAGAAGGCCCAGCATAGGATGTTTTTCCTGCGGCAGCTGAGGAGGCTCAAACTGCTAATGGAGATTATAGTGCAGTTTCACACAGCCATCATCAAGTCCATCATCACCTTTTCCATCACTATATGGTACATGGGGGCCACCAGCAGTGACAGACACAGATTGCAGCGCATTGTACTCAATGCTGAGACAGTGAATGACTCCAACCTCGGACCTGTCTTACTGACTTACATGACCTGTACACCATCAGGAGTTTAGGTCGTGCAAGTCAGGTTGCGGCTGACCCTCCTCACCCTGGACACAGCCTGTTTAAACCTCGGGGAGGAGGCTATGGTCTATCCAGGCCAGAAAATCCCGCCATAGGAACAGCTTATTCCCTTTAGCAATCAGACTCTTAAATAATAGTTAAATGATTCTGGAATATAACAGCCACACTACGCACCCGCTTGTTGTTTTTAACCTATTATTATTTTATTTTAAAGTATTTTATCTTACTTGATTGTTTTCATTTAATTATCTGTTACTTCTTTTTTATATATCTGTAACATTACATCAGAGACAATTCCTAGTCTGTAAAGCCGATTGACTGTCAATGGCAATAAGGTGATTCTGATATAGAATCATTACATGGAAAAGGAGATATTTCAAGCCTTGATTTATTATTATTTTGATTATTATGTCTTACAGTTTATGAAAACTCAGAAAATTAGAATATTACATCTTATCAATAAAACAAGAATTTAAATGGAGAAATGTCAGACCTCTGAAAAGTATAATCATGCATATGTACTTAGTACTTGGTTTGGGCCTTTTGCATCAATGACAGCCTCAAGCTGGTGTGGCATGGATGCCATCAGCCTGTGGTACTGCTAAGGTTTTATGGAAGACCAGGTTGCTTCAATAGCAACTTTCAGCTCTTCTGCATTGTTTGGTCTTGTGTCTTTCTCTTCATCTTTCTCTTGGCAAGTCCCATAGATTCTATATGGGATTGAGATCAGGTCAGTTTGCTGGCCAATAAAGCACTGTAACCCCATTGCCATTGAATCAGGTTTTTTTTGGCAGTGTGGACTCCTGTTGGAAAATCAATTCAGCATCTCCATGAAGCTCATCTGAAGGAAGCGTGAAGTGCTCCAAAATGTCCTGATAGATGGCTGCATTGACTTAATAAAGCACAGTGGACCAACACCAACAGATGACATGACTCCCCAACTCAACACAGCATCTTAGATTGTCTGCCTCTCCATTCTTCCTCCAGATTATTGGACCATGATGAGCTCCAGATGAGCTGCAAAATGTGGTCTCATCAGAAAACATCCATTTCAGGTTGCAGTCATCCATGCTGCTATTGCAACTTTTTCTTCCACACTTTTTCCTTCAGCATAACTTTCTATTAATGTGCTTTGATACAGTACTTTGGGAACATCCACATTAATTTGCATTTACATTATGAGGCTTTCCTCTTTAGCCTAAAATATTGAACCTTTTCACAAGATTGTAATTACAAGGGATTTAAACATAATCCTTCCAGCTCCTTCTTGTCTGCCTAAGGGTCTATCATAAAATGTCCACCATAAAAAATCCACTGTAATCCATTGTGTATGTATTATTACAATGAGACAAAATTTGAAATTTTCGGGAGTATGTGAATAGCTTTGCAATAAACTGCACCTATATTTTCAGACAGATCTAAATAGATTCATTATAAGACAAATTAGTATTTAGATCAATGGAACAAAAGACTTGATAACTTTAGCTTTAACTTTTTAGGGTTGAACAATTTGTTCTAATATTAGAACACTAAATAATCAGTAATTTACAGCAACAACAAAGAATGGAATGTTTTTCCAGTCACTAATTAATGTGACAACTAATAATTCTAACTTTATTGTCTACTTCTCAAGGAAGCAAAAATTACTCTGTGCATCAACTTCACTGACTTGAATGTTTTGTGCAGTCTCATAAAACTTTAGAAAAATGACAGATTCTAACTGACTGCACTCTGGGTGATTACTGTGCCCAACATAGAGCAGTGTCAGCACATTAATGCATAGCCGTATTGGCAGATTTGACAGATGCTTACTTCACTTCCCCCCAGAGGAGTTTAAATCAGCTGCCAGGCCAAACAAAAACTTTTGGTAGGGTGACCATGATGGCAAATCCCTATCAGGAAAGCACGGAATGAGGTTCCATCCATCCATCCATCCCTCCATCCATCCATCCATCCATCGTTGTTATCTCCTGTTTGGGTAACAGATCTGGAAAGGGAAGCCAAACATCACCCTCAGTAGTGAATTCCCCAGCTCTTTGTGGGGGTTTCTCAATGCTTTCCCTGATCCGAAGGGGTATATAGTCCCTCTAGCACCATGTTTCTCAAATTGTGGTATGGTACGCAAGTTCTCCCTAGTGGTACTTGGAGGAAAGTTCTATATATTTTTTGAAAATACAATACATTCAAAAATGTACCATTCACACATGGCTGTGGCTGGCAACAATTACTAATAAATAATCCTTTTTAGGAGTAAATAAGCCTTGCTTGTTAATTGACCTTTTGCCTAGCCCTGCCCCCCGGTGATGATGACCCCGCTGCAAATATGATGATGATTTGGTGAGTGGGCAGATACTCTGAGTGCTCTTGCGGTCTGCATGCTGTAAAAAACGTACTTGTGAACTTAGTTTTAAGTTTGATTTTAGGCGGACATTTGTTTCATTAGAGTGGACATTTCCTCCAATATTTCACCTAGAAATGCATTAATAAAACAGCTGCATTGCTGCTCGCTCCTGAAGGCGGTGGGTTTGGTTTTCAATAAATCTCCATGCATCCCAGAAAATACCTGTGAGAGCTACCAACAAATTAATCCGACAATATTAACAGTTGCTCGACACATGAGGAACTTGACACACTGAGGTTTCTTATTAATATGTTACTGTAAAGTAGGAGAGGGAGTGGGGACGTCCACAATTTTTTTATCAATTGTAGGCATCGCTCACGTTGTTTTTTCGGCTTTGGGAATTGAAAAACACATGGAAAAACACAACTCCTCCAGACAATCTCTCGGGGTATCTACGTAGTGTCCGATTTACAAACGCAGTGGGCGCAGCGCTTCACCATCTGGCTTGGAGTCAATGTTTGTCGGACCTGCTCACATAGTAACGGTTGCTCTGATTGGACAGTGGCCGTTTAGGGGGCGGGGCCAGCGAAAGGTCAATTGCCTATAGGTAAAAGGATAAGCCTCTACTGTATGTTTAGGTTGGTCATCATAGTGGTACTTGGAGAGCTCGACATTTTCTGAGGTGGTTTCCACTGTAAAAAGTTTGAGAAATACTGCTCTGGCATATTCTGGGCCTGCTCCGGAGTCTCGTTATTATGTGAGGAATTTTCAGCATGTAAAATGTATATTGAAATACTAATATGCAGTTTACAGAGAGTGAGAACATGTGCTGCATGGCTGTGTTCTTCATTTTCGGCAGAGTCCCTTTAACACAACAAATGTTCTTATTGTTTGAGCAGATGGTAAGCTTGATGAAAAGCCTGTAATAATTTAATACCAAAGCCAAGTTAATTTCATTTCAAAGAGCTTGTATTCCTTCGTACATAACCACAAGGCTTTGGGGCATGGAGTATGTTTTAGAAAGTATCAAAGCTCTGGAGAATTGTAAAATCAATGCCAGTGTGCAGAAGCTGTGCTGGAGGCAACTGATGACCAAAAACTACATGAAGACAGTTGATACCAATTTATTTTTAAATTTGTGAACCAGCTGCATCTTACTATCTTACTGACTAATGAGTTTGGAAGAATTGGAATAAAGCAAGAATTCTTGCTTCATGAGCTTGCTTATGTGCTGAAAAAACTGAGACTAAAACACTATATGGTGGAAAACTGACACCATACATAACTTGAAAAGTCATGAAACCTAAAAAATGTATGCAACCTGAAAACTTTTCTCAAAAAGGGCTGTGGATTGGGAAGACAGATAAATCTAATAAAGGGGCATTCCTGGAAGAAAACATGTTAGAGGCTGAGAAAGACGTTTGAACAAACATGGACGGAGATTTTCTTAAAAAATAGAGCCTTACCTTTATAAAGTACATGTGGATATATATATATAAACATATGTACAATGAAAAAAATGTTTTGTTGTTGTTGTACTTTATCATATTGAGTTATGGAAACACCCCAACTAAAATGCACAGTTTTCCTCCCATGATATACTTAGCATGTCAAAACCTAGTGTTTGCAGACACATATAGCAAGCTAATGTCTGTTATCCCCATCTCTTTTGATAAGTCTCTATGGCTTTTTGAAGTACCTTTCCTTGTTCAGTTAAAATGAATAAAGCTGTTTCATATATATTTAACATCTAAGCTTATACTTGATTTGTCAACATTAAGAAGTTAAATGTAAAGATTATAACTATCACAGAAAACCATCCTTCCATCCATTTTCTGAACCGCTTAGTCCTCCAGGGGTCGCGGGGGGGCTGGTGCCTATCTCCAGCTGTCAACAGGTGAGAGGCGGGGTACACCCTGGACAGGTGGCCAGTCCATCACAGGGCCACATAGAGACAGACAGGACAAACAACCATGCACGCACACACCCACACCTAAGGACAATTTAGAGTGATCAATTTTCCTGACAGTCATGTTTTTGGACTGTGGGAGGAAGCCGGAGTACCAGGAGGGAACCCACGCATGCAGGGGGAGAACATGCAAACTCCATGCAGAAAGGCCCTGGGCCAGGATACGAACCCACAACCTTCTTGCTGCAAGTGCTAACCACTGCGCCGCCATGCAATACCTCATAATACCTCATAATATTTATATAGATATATCTGTTATTAATCAGAACCCATGTATTTGTCAGTAAACATTTTAAACTCAGTTGGAGCAAACTTACACTGGTTTAATTCTGTAATAGCTAAAATAAAAAGTAAACTCTTTTGAAGCCAGATAGACAAGGAAGAACACATATTCCTCTGAGAAAAGGCTTTTCATTCAGTTTTCAGTTTTGTATGCCCTTCTAGGTGGACATGGAACAGACTTTATAATATTGTGTTCTCTCTGAAGTTAGAGGTTGGAGGGTTCTAAGACATAAAAGTCATATGAAACGCCCCCAGAAGTCAAAATTCCAACTAAAAAAGTCTGAGGCTTCTCGCTAGTCCTGATCTTAAAATCAAACACATATATGGATACAGTCATAATGTTTTTATTTGAGCTCACTCATGTTGCGTCAGTGTGTGCAAACATAAAATGTACTGTATTAATAGTAATAGCTAACCTGGTCACTGATCTAAAAAAAACATAAAATTCAGCTGACCCTTTCACGTGGATCACAAATGCAATGCAAGCAGGAGTCTTCAGCACTGGTTCTCAAGAGTGGGCCTCTTGAATATTTAAGACATTATGGTGCTTCTACACATTAAAAAGAAATCATTGGGACATCGAGAAGCCTCTGCAGAACTTAAAAGCAAACCGAAAGGTTTAATCAGCTGCTCATGGAACAGGAAAATACTTTAAAATTGCAAGACACCTGCTGCTAAGCCCTAACGTTGGGCAACACACCTATACCAGAATATTTAAGATCAATTGTAGCTGTTAACAGGAAACTCTGAGCTGTCCATAAATAAATTTACATTATCTACTGACTAGACAGTGATCATATTCGCACAGCATGAAACCCTGAGTAAAATATCATAGTGTATTGCAAAGAAAATACATCAGAGTTGACCTTTCAAATACAATTGCTTTCCACCTAGTCCCATCAAAATGTGCTTCTTGAACTTTTAGATTTAGCACCAAAAAAAACCCATCCCGCAAAAGGCACCTAGTCTTCAGTAAATGTATATATTTTTTTCCAGTTGTTTGTCAGTATGCTCAAATGTGGACAATCTTATTATACCAATTCAAAAGTTTCAGAAAGCTTCAAAATAATTCTGTATTTTTTATTCATTAGGGGTGTGCAAAGCAGCTACTATTTGTATCCTTATTTCTATTTGTTGAAGGGGGGAAAGTATTTTCGTTTGATTAGAAATAAAAACAAATGTAAACATATTTTTCTTTGCATAACACTTCTAAGTATTCTGTAATATAATAATTATGGACATGCAATATTGGTTGATATTTTTTCACAAATCTATTAATGAACATGTAACAGGGAATTGAATTAAGAAGAAAAAAACAACAGCCACTCCTTCATCCATGGTTAAACCAACAGAGGCAGAACATGGTTGTGATGATGCATTTAAGAAGTATATGGATTTCGATATGCTCGAAAAACCACCTCATCCACGCTCGAAAAACCACTTTGATAAAAAGTCAAAAACTTTTTATCAAAAAAGGCTTGTTTCCATTAGGTGAATTTATTTTCGCTACTTAAATTTGTGCAATTTCATGGGTAATGGAAACGCAGCTAGAGTAACTGAAATGTACCAAATAACTCCAAGTGCACACAATTCGACACAACTACACAAGCCCTGTTTTAACCTTTTTAACCAAATGTTAATGTTACTCTGTCAAACAGTCTATTGTCTAAATTACCAAGCTAACAGAGCTACATAAACAGAGCAAACATGAGAAGGCCCAACTGCAGATGTTAATACTAATGCAGCTTAATGGAACAATCTCCTAATCAAACTTTGGATCCCGAAAGTTAAATAATGCCTCTGGAACTCAGTTAAGTTACAAAAATCTATTCAACAAAAATAGTGATGCAGTTAAGTCTTTTTTTTTTTACTCCGCTGAGCTTTCTCTTTTGCTATGTGGAGCAGCCTGTGTCTGTCAATTTGAACTCTGGAGCAATGTTAGAATGTCATGATGTCTCATTAGTCCAACTTTAACCTGTTCCAGAGTGATGGACGAATCAGGGTAAGAAGAGAGGCAGATGAAGTGATGCAACCATCATGCCTAGTGCCTACTATACAAGCCTGTGGGGGCCGTACCATAACCTGGGGTTGCTGCAGTTGGTCGGGTCTAGGTGCAGCAACAGTAACCCCTAAATTCCACTACATGTGCTCCGCTCAGCTCCGCTCTGCCATGCACTTCGCAGAAGTTCACTGCCGTCGTTAATTTATACTGCATGCGCCCCTTCTCCTCTCTGGAAGAGCCAAGAAGTGCTCAAAGACGCAGAAATACTAAAGTCAGATCAAATCATATCATATCCTGTTCTGCTTTGTTATTTATGTAAATTGACTGCGAACATGCTCCGTCATCCGGAAAAATTCGATTCAATCCTATCTTTGCTGGAGGGCAAAACGGCGGTCGGCGCCCTGCACCGCTCGGTGGCGGTAGTGGAAATCCTCTTTTTCACAACAATGGGATCGGTTGTGCCGCGGCCTGTGAATTTAGGCGTAAGGCAAAGCAATTGTATTCGTATAGCATATTTTCAACACAAGGTGATTCAAGGTGCTTTATATGATTTTGTGGTAAAGAAACCAAACATATTAACAGTATGTGCCCCCAGAATGATGTCAGCTAATTACGTGGATATATCATACTTGCCAACCCTCCCGATTTTCCCACAATTCTCCCAAATTTCTCCCGATATTTAACGGTGTTGCATATCATGTACACTCCCTGTTTCTAATGTGAGAGGGATCGAGAATAATAAATGTGCATTTTAATTACGTGAACAGTTTCTTCATTCACATGTTTGCCAAAAGTTGCCGTTTTGAATCAAAAATAGGTCACCTACGTGATTCTTATGTCTATGAGGAAAACAATTAGTGACGCACGGCGCAGCAGCGAGCGGCAAGTTTTCAGAAATCTTTGCATTTGGTCGGGCAAAAATCAACGTTGGTGTCAAAATCAACAGACTCATTGCTTTCTTAGTTTGTGCTGCGACCAAACTAAGAAAAAATGCTTTCTCACTCTCTCCTGACACAGAGACTTCTACGAGTTTTTGGACTGATTAATAGTGAATATTCCTAACCTCTTAAACTCCTCAGTGCTGCTGAGCAGGGGCGTATCCAGGAGGATAATAAAGAGGGGCTGAAAGGGCCCAGGATGGGACTGTAGCACCAAAATAGAAGCAGAGGTGTTCTTGTAGTGGGGACCCAATCTGAGCAGTCGTCGTGTTAAAATTACAATTTAAGGATTTTTCATTTTGCTAAGGTTTATGTGGCAATGTGACATGAAAGCATATAAAAACATTGCAACCTTTTTACACAAAAAGTTTTTCATCAAAAAGTGGAGAGACTGTTTATTTTCTTAACTTACATTATTGCTGTGCCACTTTTGAAAGTCTCCCTAATTCTGAAGTCTCAAGGTTGGCAAGTATGGGATATATTGAATGAGAAGGTTATTCAATCTGTGGGGTTTTCTTCCCTGATGGCACAGGCATATTCCAAGATGGCAGTGCCAGGATTCATCTGGCTCATATTGTGAAAGAGTAGTTCTGGGAGAATGAGAAATACTTTTCACACATGGATTGGACACCATTTTGCAGAGCAGCCATTTTGCAGATGCTCTGGCTCAGTCGTCCAGGAATCACAGTTTGTCACTGTTAAATTCTCCAAAATGTTCACCAAACATATTCTACCTACTAACAGGTGGCATGATGAAGATATTAACAATATTATTCGATAAACCTGTCAGTAACATTAATGTTAACCTGTGCTGGGGTATTACATCTGTAATAAGTCTTGCTATCTGCATGACTTATATAGTTGAGTATTTAAGAAATATGTTGCCTCTAGCGTGCTAGCTGTGCTTTCATTACTTAAGAAAAGTGACAAATCTTGGTTTGTTTGTTTCCAAACGATGTGTTGCCTTTTGTAAACTTTTAACCCACCTCAATTTATTTGATAGGTTGCCTTTAGTAGTCTCTTGATTCTAGAGTATGGCGGTTGATATATATTCTTAAACAGTCTATCAACAATTTCATTGAGAGACAAGTGCAGTATCCTTCTTTCAGTATCCTGCGAACCACTAGCCAGCTAACCAGCGGTGCGCAGTAACACAGTGGCATTGTCATAATACTTCAGACTCTATATTGATAAGAGAATAATCCAGTTGCTTTGGCAATCTCTGTGGCATCTCAGTAAAATTACTTTCCATCAAACCGTAGAAACAATATGAATGATAAATGGCCTATACTTGTATAGTGCTTTATTTAATCCCTATGGACCACCAAGGTGCTTTACGTTAAATTCAGTAATTCACCTATTCATTTATGCATTCACACACTGATGATGGCAAGCTACGTCGTAGCCACAGCTGCCCTTGGGCGCACCGGCAGAGGCAAGAGGAAAGTTTTAGCAGCTCTGAAACAGTAACTCTTTAAAACCTTGGTATGTCATAATATCGATAACCACGCCAATCTTTGGGGTCAAATTACATTTTTTTTCAGACTAAAAACTGCAACTAAAATATCATAGGAAATAATCATAGGAAATATTTTTTCATTGGACACAGAGACATGAGCCTCATTTGTTTGACAAAGAGTAAGACTTGAAAAGCTTTGAAATATTATTTGGTCTTAATTTTATTATTACATGTAGTAAACAACTATTATTTGTTTCCCATTACAAAAATCTGTCTATTTGACATTTTCATGCTTTCAGCTGCATCGCTTAAGTCTTCCTTTCTCTCCTGTGGCCTTCTTTTGGATCCTTTCTTTAAGCAGTGATTGATGCCAGTGAACCATAGAAACTTGAGGGAAAAAGTGCCAATGCAGCTGCAACAACAGCCGGACAGAGACATATTACTTATCACAAGGTCAGCCACTCTCCTCTCATCTTCCAAACTCAGCCAGCATGGAGAGGAAACAAGCAGGAAGTGGGAGTGGGAGGGCTGGTGGGTGGAGGAAGGTAACCAAAAGACTCTGCAGGGCTTAGTGTGTGTTACAGCCCCCAACCCCCTTTCCAGATCCCTTTCAACACTCACCTCGTGATCACATAGGGAGCAAAGCAAAGCATGAAGGTGCCAATGAAGGTACTGATCTTCCTTGTTGCTCTCTGTCGCCGCCTCTTCTGTTCTTCCAGGCAACGCTGACGGACACTGAAAAGCATAGAAAGCCAGTATGAAATTCTTAGATGACTGCAATTACTTTTGGCTTTCTGTAGGGTGAGGGTATTGAACACAGTTAGATGAAAGCAGTGAAAAAGCTCTCATAAAACAAACTCACATTTTAAGGAAAGTGGAATCATTTGTGAAGGTGTGAGGTTTTGTTTGAGCTCAAATTCATAGTGATGCCAAATTGCTTTGGGTATAATGTAATGAAATAGAGGCCACTACTGTGACAGTGAGTGGTACAAACATGATACACGTTTTTTTAAATATATTTCCTGAATAAAAATCTAAAAATTGTGGCCTGTATTTTTTTCCAGCTCCCCTGATGCAACATATTGAAAAACCAAATTTCGCTGCTACAGCTAAAGCATCAAGTCGCTTGGGGTATTTCTCTATCAACTTTTCCCATTTTACTTGTATTTTAACTTTGACTAGGTAATTCTAACAAATGCACATGCTCTGATCTACACCATTCCACTGTACGCAGCTTTGGGTTTATGTTTAGGGTTGCTGTTGTGTTGGGAGGTAAACATATATCCTGTTTTCAAGTCTTTTGCAGATTCTTTTTTTCCTCCCACTGAATTCAGCTCCATGACATTCTGACTAGCTTTGATATGTCTGCTGAATAAATCCATCATGGAATGGCCAGTACAATTATTTACCAGTGAATATGGTGTTTTTGGGTGATATGCAATCCTATATTTTGCCCCACAAATACAATTTTTGCACATTGGCCAAATCGTTCTTGATGCTCTAAAATCATCTGACCAAGGCAACTTATTTACTATGTACTCTGTCACCCCTACATGACAAACTGCAAACTTTACTTCTTTACATAAAACAGATTTGACTAATGTTTGCTGTGTTGACACTCATCCCACCTGAGCTAAGGTTCTCTGCAACAGCTCCAGGGTTAACAGTAATGTCTGCCAAATTATGTGGACAGCCTTGTCTTGGAAGGTTTAAATTGTGTTTCCATTTTCAGATGGTGGTGCAGTGTTATGTGAGATGTTTAGAGCATTGGATAGGATTCTCCACAACTTCATCACTGGTCTTGATGATGTTGTTTCTTCACTAATGTTCTCTAACAACCATCTTAATCCCTCACCAAACAGCTTTATTTATACTCACACTAAATTACACATAAGTAAACTCTTTCAAGAGCTATGTGATTTCTGAAGGGTGGCCAATAATTTTATTTAGGGATATTGGATGTAAATGATCTTCAGACTTTTCATATCTTTATTTGTAAAATAAACTTGGAAAATTATGTATAACTTTTCTACACCATGTTATATGCAGTATGTCTATAACAATATATAATAAATAAAATACACTGAAGTTTGTTGCTGTTATTTCTTTACGTTATGGAAAATTGCACTACCATTACTTTCTTGACATTCAGTGTGAATTCAGAATTGCACGTAATGAAAAATATATATATTTTATCATGCTGTTCATATAAATCTGGGGATGGGGCAGGAGTAATTGATGGACAATAAAAACCGGTGCTGTATGAAGGACAAAAACTGACTTAAGCATTAATAAATAATTCAATTCATTGACTTTCTGCATGTGTGTGTGTGTGTGTGTGTGTGTTCGTGTCCCTTGGTCTGGCAGTTTAAGCAGATACTATGGTATCTTTGGTTTATTGCAGTGTCATTAACAGATTTTTTTATACAAAAGAGGTAAATTCACTGTCAATAAAAGAGTGACTTTACTTTGAATAAATGATGGGTGACTCCTATGTACCTCCAAAAGTAGGAAAGAGATTATTGATCTGGAATGTAGGTAATCTGTGCTATTGGCACAGAACATTGTTAATAAAGACAACAATTTTAAAAACAAAACAAATAAATAAAGAATGCTGCTTTGAAAGTTATGTTAACAGAGTTATATTTACAGAAAGTGTACTTATTTCTGCTACTTAGTGAACTAGTAAAACACACGTGGTTCAATTGTCAGATTAAAAATATATTTAGAAGATGACCTAATAAAAAAACTTTTAATTAAGCCCACATTTCTGTATTTAAAATGGTTTTATTGGTCTGATGTAATGTTCAAATTTTTAATACTGAGTTTTAATTAGCTACAAGAAGAAAATTGTCATAATGAACAGAAATAGTCTCGAAAAGACGAGTTTGTGTGTAATTCATCTATATAACGTTTTTTTACTTAGTGATTTGAGCTAATAAGATCAAACATTTAAATAACTTTCCAATTTCTTTCAGTTCTAATTTATTAAATATGACAGTAGTCTTTTTTTCCATTGGGAACACAAGGATGTGGAATGTTGTAGGGAAAAAAGGTGGATGTGAGTTTAATTAGAGTTGGGCATCAAATGAAAGAGCTTAGAGTCTCATACAAGCTTGGGACTGCTCTAGGGCCAGCGACATTACA
This sequence comes from Apricaphanius iberus, assembly GCA_028564705.1. NCBI lineage: Eukaryota > Metazoa > Chordata > Actinopteri > Cyprinodontiformes > Aphaniidae > Apricaphanius > Apricaphanius iberus. The sequence goes on from JAPXFQ010000556.1 coordinate 2,327,155, forward strand.
CTATGGCAAATGACCCTCATGCCCACCCTGGGAAGCATCACTGTTTAGAATCTGAGAAAGCAGACGGAACATTTTGTACTTTGATCAACTGATAAATTCACACAACAAACTACAAAGGTGAAATAAAATCCTCAGACAACCCAAGGAGCTCACCTAGGGTGTATGTCCACAAGCAGCACCAAAGTTTGCATCGTTATAACGTCGATCCTCTTGCAGTGAAACCGGGCCACTTTAAGAACTTTGAGGTATGTAAAACATAGCACTATAAAAGACAGGAGAAATGTGAAGGAGTGGAAAAACACGGTGAATACAACAAACTGGGTCCTGCTGTTTGCTCGCGAGTTGGACAGAGTGCAGGACGCATACAGTCGGTGGTAGCCCACCCAGGAGAGGCAGGCGGCCACGGTGGAGAAGGACATGGAGTGCGCCCACGTGTAGCCAAGCACTAACGCTGCGTCCTTGTGGCGCATCTTAGAGTGATACCTCAGCGGGAACACCACCGCGATCCACCTGTCGATGCTGAGAGCGGCCATGCTCAGCATGGAGTTGGTGGACAGAAAGGTCTCCAGGAACCCCGCGATCTGGCAGAAACCGTCTCCCCCCGGCTGAACCCTGCTTATGACTCCCACCAGAGTGAGCGGCATGTTGGCCACGGTCAGCAACAGGTTGCAGAAGGTTAGGTTAAGGTTGAACAGACCGGGCACCTGTCTGCGGATCTCTGGATTGTAGAGAAAGCAAATCAGCACCAGGATGTTGGACAGCAACGACACTATAATGATCACAACTACCAACACGGAGAGAATCACCTCCGCAGTGTCCATCCTGTGGGCCCCCAAAACTCACTTCTCAACACTTTTAGCGCGCATATCCAAATCCTGTTTGCACCTTAAAAACTGTATTAATACACAAGAGGAAAAAGCAAAGATCCATCTTTCCATGCATCCTCAGATTTATCCAGTCTTGGAGATGCCTCCTTTTTTCCTTTCCTCTACCCTACATTGTTATGAAGTCGCAGATGATCAGAAGGATTCCAGCATGTGTAAAGTAATTCTCAGGATTAGAAACTACAAGTCCTCCCTTTATTCCTCTAAGCTGCGTCTCATGCCAGAGCTGCTCTGTTCTAGTAGCCGCTGCGCCCTGCAGTGGAGGGTTTGTCATCCTGTGATGCCTCGCTCTCCAGGCATCACCCCTCTGTGCACACAGCACAACACTATACTGTATGTGTGGACCGCTTTGTGTCTCCCTGATTTCCTCTGGGTAATAGAAAATCTACAGGAAAAGTAGTTTAATCGTGTTTAAACTCATTTTCTGTGGGAAGAAAAAAACTAAATAAATTATTTAAATTGTTAGTTAAATATCTTGATTGGTGACTAATTAAATAACATTTGAGCCTCAAACATTAGCTAGATAAATAACAAAATTTATATTTTTTGTTCATTTCTAAAGCACATAATCAATTAAACTAAATGTGAAAATAACAACAGTTTGGATTCTTTTATGTTAAAATCATTTTTGTTTTTGTTGCTAAATTTGTTCCTGCAGCCATTAGACTGTTCAACAGAGAGATCCAACATGTTTCCTAAATTATTTTATTCTTATTTATATTTATTTTACTTATTTTTTATTTTATTTTTCTCCCCCAATCTAAGATATATTTGTAAATATATGAGTATTGGACAAATTTAATTTCCCCTTGTTGGGGGGGGGATAAAAAAAGCATCCATCCATCCATCTATCTATCTATCTATCTATCTATCTATCTATCTATCTATCTATCTATCTATCTATAAACAGATATTTGAGTACACTGTCTAAAAGATACACCTTTTATCTCGGCTTCTGATATGAAATAAGGCGAGGCTTTCATGTTTGCCATGTAGGCGTACAAATAGCAAAAATAGTTCTGTCAACCAAATTCCATAGTAATGAAAGATTACGATTGTTAAGATGATTTGGAGGTATGCCCTGAAGTCTCATCAAACTCAAAGGTAAATATTTTAACAGAATGACCATTCTTATATTCGGTTACAAGTGGATGCTTGCAAGATGTAGAAAACCATTCGAAATTTGAAGGGGGGTGGTTTCGTCATGTTTAAAGGTTTTCTTGCTGCCGGAAAGAGAGAAAGAAAACTATATGGAAATATTAAAGCAACATTTTAAGACACTAGCCAGAAAGTTAAAGCTTGTGCTCCACATGTAATTTTAATGGACATTACCTAAACCCACATCTTAGTCCCATACAAATACCTTCTTTTTTTTAAACAGGGAGATCATGGGTTTATTGCCTCCAACCCATGCCTCCATGCCCCTTAAACAAGTTTTGTGTTTTATCATGTCATGGGGGGGTTTGGTTTTGTCATAAACTAACTCAAAGTAGTGCATGATGCGATGGTAGAACAGACAACCACCAGGTTTACAAAAATTCTTCCTAAATTGAAGTCCGAAAAGCTTTCCATGCACTTTATTCAGCCCCACATGGTCAAGCATTTTGGTAAAGCTGCATGTATTTTTGGATATGTCTCCAGGGGCTATCCACTTTCTAAAGATATTGGGGAAGAAGATGTCTTGACAGTTTTGGAGGTTGACAGATGATGGACTGAACAGACCTTTATCCAATGTTCTAACTTTTGTCACATCACAACCACAAATATCTATCTTACATGTAGTTTTCTGTTGTTTTTGTTTGTTTGTTTTTCTAATAAACCAGCTCAAAGTAGTGCTTAATGCTGTGGTAGAAAAGAAATGTTCTAAGCTTATGATATTGTTTTTTTTTTAACCCAAGCCTGCTTTAAACTGTTCCACAGCTTTATCCCTGACATATTTCTAGGTTCTCTCAATGATTCTGGCTGTGCACTAACGTTGTTTATTAACCTTATTTACTTTAAGGGATTTTTAAAAGCATGCATCCCTTTCATTCCATTTCACAACTACATGCTACTCTGTGTTGGTCAGTCAAATAAAATGTAAGAAAAACAGTTCAAGAGGCCTTGTATTTACTGAAAGTAAGATATTAATTACTCATAGCAATATAATAGAACCTCATCTCAGAAATCACAGGTTTTGTGTATTTTTTTCCCTTTTGACCATATTCTCATAAATATCTAATACGAATATCATAAAACACACTCAACTCATTCAAATTGCCCAGTATCCTTACATAAGGAAATATGTCTGAATGGTCACTAAATTTTGAAGAAAAAATCTTCACAAGAACTAGTGGTCTTTCAATCATTTAATCAGAACTCATGCTGAATCAAATTGATTGTTGTAACACTCATGTGTTCATGTCCGTGTAGCTTAAACTAGTTTATGTCTTTTCCACTTGCTCATCATCATCATCACATCTTCTTTTCTCATTAAATCCGCCTCATCAGACTGATAAGGAGCAGCATCTTCCTTTTTCCTCAGAAGATGGATGACGCCCCCACACTATGCTGCTGCTCTGGACCTGCAAGCATGGAGAATCCGTCCTGAAGCATGGGACTCATCAGAGTGTGAGGCTGCTGCTGCTGAGGCACGTGAGTTATACCACATTAGATAGAAATGAATAAGGTGCTGGCAGAGACTGATAAGAGGGACAGAAATGTGGGTCAAGAAGAGTTATTGTTACTGCAACAAGCACAAACACATGTGGCATTTTTTAAGTAAGAATGTGAAACCCTGTAGTGTAGTGCACTATGTCAAAGCTGGAAGCTGAAGACCTTCAAAGCTGGCTGCTTGTTTTTGAAACCGTTCCTGGGTAGTTCATTGGTTTCAACATAAACTGAGATTTTTTTAACAGTAGAGAAGTGTAGCTTATTTAGATGTTAGATGTTATTTAGATGTGAGATGTCTAAGGAAAACTATCTTGATGATTATTTATTTATTTTTGGAAAATGAAAAAAAAGCTCAAATTCAAGGCTGGAAAAACTTAACAGCTAAAGTTTTGTGAAGAAAAATTCTGATGGCAGAGCAGACTGAGCATGTTTTATCTGCAATAAATCTTCACACAATTTTGTGGCAAATACCCTGGATCATAGCATCAGTAATAGCATAGTTCTGCTTATGTTCCAGAAGTGGAGCAAGCAGAGCCCTTCCCAACATGTGCTATTCAAATGGATACATTTGCACGATATGCTATTATGTACTTTCAGCTTCAGACTACTTCCTCTACAATTCCCCAAGAAGCAGTCTCAATGAAAAGCAGCTATTCTTAAGTTCAGTTCAACCGTTATATGCTGTTCCTATTGAACACATGTTGATGTAATATGACTGTTGTGCCTATCAGTGTTTATCATTGTATGCTGTTGCTAATGATCAATGATAAAATATGGTTTCCCATAGATATGACCATTAAGCTTTAGACTTGATGCTAATCTGACATTACTTTAAATTGTAAGCAGTGTTAGTTTTGTTGGCAACAACTGTAACACCAGAAAGCTAATAAGAAAAAAAAAAATATGGAGCAATTTTAACCTCCAAGTTTTTTATTAGCATATCACTTGTGAAGCCCATTAAAACATTATGTTTTACAGGTGCACACTGGGGATATTCAGAAGTGAGAAAATGTACTAATCAGAGTTGGATTAGAGGTTATAGTCAATACTGTTTTAGAAAGTAGGAGAATAATTTGCTATATATAGTTTTTTTTCAAGAAGAGCAATATAATCATGATATAATCATGATACAGGTTTTTGTTTTTTACATTTTCGTTTAAATACCATAAATTATCTTGTCTTTACTCAAAGTTATCAAAGCGTGACAATCTCACTCTAAGCCCTTGTCTAGACTGAGTGTGGAACCATTTACTGTTTAAATGCATTCAGCATGCTATGGGTATATCAGTCTCTGGAGAAAGCCTCAGTCAGGCTCTGTCATGCTTGTCAGGCCTTATCAACAGAGAGTCACCGGTTGATCTCAGGCACAAGTGCACCTATTTGTAGGCGTTTCGTTAATTATTCTTTTCATGATTAAATGTCAGCTCCACAGACACTAGAACCAGTGATCAGTCTCTATAGCTCAAAGGATAATGAGTGATGGATTATGTAATGTGCATTGGTGCGAAAACACGGCTTGTGATGAACTGTTTTTATTATTAAAAAAAAAAAAGATTTTTGCCAAACACACAAACACATCAAGCATTTTACCACATTAAATAGAAGTGAATTCAAATAGCATTTGAATATGGATATGGATCTAGGTTTATAAAATAAAAAGCATTGCCTTTCATCTTAGCTGAAAGCTATATTCTGTATATTCTGTCCATTCAGATGGTGGTGACATTTTCGCTTTAGGAAACAAGAATACAACTGAATGCAGCAATAGCATTCTTTCTTTTCTGCAAACCAATAGAAGGAGTATAAAAATATAACATTTATGAAAAATGCTGGATATTTGTTAAATAATCATTAGGATGTTCTCTGTTATGCGCTTTGGACCCAGAAGCAGCATTTAGTTCTTATGCAAACTCAGGGAATAAATGGGCTGACTGGTAATTGAAAACAAAATTGAAAAATGCAAATGAGCACTATGTTTTAGTGCACTATACATTCTTAAAAAAATACTTGCCTATAATAATGTTATAAAAGTATTAGGCAAGAGGGGTAACTATTCATACCAAAACACAAGGCAGCTAAAGAAGAGATTGTCTGTTGCTTCACAGGGTATTCAGGTTTTGTGATTAAGATAGTAACTCTGCTTAAGAGTACAAACATTGTGAAGCATTGTATGTTCAAGTATGAGTCATCAATTTTACAGATTCAGACAAATATTAGTACAACACTTGAACAGAAATTATATAACTATGCAGTATTTCCCACAATGTGCAATGCTATTACAGGCTTTACATGCCTGGACATAGTTTTAGTAGTGGACACAGTTTTCATTATCTCTGTTATCATCCTGTTTCATATATTTTTACTCATATGTCATATTAGGTTTTGTTTGTTTGATTTTCAGTTATTTTGTGTTCCAGTATATTCTGTTGTTTCAGTTACATTGTGATTAGTCAATTTTTATTAAATTTTTTTTTTTCCAGATAACCCTCTTTCCTCATACCCTGTTTTGATTAAATCTTGTTCAGAAAGCCTACCCTTTCATGCTCCATGTTTTCACCATCAGTTTGGATTCCAGTGCTGCACTTTTGTTCCTCATTGAGTTTTGGTTTATTTATTTTGTAGACCACTGCTTCCCATATGACTGCCTGCCACCTTCCTACATTTTGGTCCTCACCCAGATCAACACAAAATTTGCCTTTTTGGGGCATGGCATGACTTCCACTGACATCCCACCTCACTGCCAGGCTTGGATCAACATGTCTCACTCTCTTTAAAGAGGGGGCTAGACAATTACTTTTTTCATTTCAGCATGAGTCAGGCTGCAGCCACACTCACAATCTAAGCTGTGACTCCAGGCATCCATGCAGTTAACAGCCACCATCTTCCCTAGGGCATCCATCATTTTGAAAACTGAGAACTTCTTTACAGCTCCAGCAGACTCATCTTCATTCACCATAAAGAAACCTTTTCCAATAATCCCTTTTCACGACATTCCTTATTCACAATGCTTCTCATATCTATTGCTGCGACCCCATCTGCATTCCTCAGCATCATCCCCATGGCTGCCAATCCCATCACCACTTGCATCGAATCCAGCAGAGCAGTCTGCTATCTTTCATCCCATCAACCATTATAAGGATTATTTAGGTCTGCCTCTCCCACCTGCAGAACCTAGAACTCTGTTGTCTCCGGAGTAGTAAACGTCATCATAATAATCATCAGAATTGACAAAATCCGTGTCTCCTCACCATTTTTTATAGGTTGTATATAAATTTTTTTTATAAAAAGCTATATTAAAAAAACAACAACAAAAAAACATCCCAGGGGCTTCTAGAGGGATGCAGAATGAAAGTAAAACATTTCCATAATAAAATTATATTTGAATTGAAATATGATAAAAATGTATATTTAGTCAGGCACGACAATTAAGTTATGTTTACATCTACCAGCCAGTAGTGGCTGCTGGTTGACAGATACGGTCTCTATGATCCAACTATATGTTCTACGCAGCTCGGCTGGCACTAGGAAGAATTGAAGAGTCAGCAAGTCAAGCCTAACGGTGTGTCCATACCAAAAGCGTCAAAACGCGCCACATGCCCCCAGCTGGATGCTTGAACATTCGCACCTTGAAGCGTGTACATCGCGAACTGGTCGCGCTTCAAATATTGTATTTTCACACGCGAACTGGCCTTCAGCGGAGCTGGGGCTACAGTGCAGCTGGCGGTGGATTATGGACCGAGCTGATGGAGGACAGAGTGGATTACGTGTTCGGCCTGGTCCCCAGTAGAGCTGGGACCGCTGCACTGGGGGTTTGGTGAGCTACCGATACGTAATGCGGGAGCTGCTACCAGGAAACCAGGTGAGTAGGCTGTTTCAAGGCTCAGTTCTAGGCCGAGAGGTGCATTCCTGTCTAAATAGTTTTTTTTTTTCTGTCTCCGTATTGAAAACTGCTTGTGTCGTGTAGCTCGGGTTGATTAGCCACGGTGTTTATCAGTATTTCCTCCATGTCCTGCTGAGGCTGTGACTCCATGACAGTCACAGAATCACTGACACTCTATCCCCTGATTGGTTGTCGTGGCGCGATGTGACGCTGGAGTTCAGATTTTTCCAACTCAAGCGATAGACGGCATGAGCGCGAATGCACAAAATGCACCACATAAAATGCAGCGCGAATTTTCCATCGCATCTGTAGCGCGAATTGTTCGCGCAAATCAGGCAGAAAAGCTTTTTCGTGACGCAAATCTGCTTTTGAAGTGTCGCGGGACACCAAGTCGCGCTTCATTGCACTCCTCCATTGATTTTACATGTAAACCTGAAGCTCTAGTCGCTCCTATTGCGTTTGGTCTGGACACACAGTAAGCTTAAGCTGCTTCAGAGCCTCAGAGATACTGTTATCTGTCTCAAGAGAGGAGTGACCGCAGAAGAACAGAAATTAGAGTAGTTTTAGGTGAAGCCTACACTAGATGGACCCACATAAAACATTTCCATAGCGTCAAACACACGCAGAAACAGAAGTTTCCTCAGTAACCAAACTCACTTGCTAACTTTGTTAACATTAGCTGTCAGTTAAACTCCTCTAAATACATTCCTCACTGGAAAAGGTTCCGGTTGGTCACTGGGCATATCAGCAGCGAACCAGGCAACCCAACTGCTGGAAGGATTTTTTTATTGTTGTAACTACAACCTAGATAAGCTAGATTTCGCTATCATGCTCATGTTCCATATCTAACCTTTAATTTAGGATCCTTCCTAATCAACGTCTTTACCTCTTCATAGCCTGTTTGACCCACCTCTGCAACCTCCAATGTATCCTTAAGGACTCTAGGGAGACTTACCTCACAGAGTCTCTGTATTTTCCAGAGGTTCAGCTTTGACTTACTCAGGCATGGACAGCTGTTGGTTCTAGTTGTCTGACCGGTGATCATTGCTCAGATCTTCCTCACTGAGGTCTGCTGCCACCTAACAATTAATTGGAACTTCTTTGCCAGCAGACAGAGTGGTCTCATCACTATCCTCCAGAGTCTCTTCACCCACCAGTCCAGCTTTCCAGGATTCTTCTGAGTCCCCCTTCCATAGGCCTACTCCTCATTTGATCTTGCACCTACCAAGTCGTATGTTAAAGCATGTGGATATGTTTTCTTAGCATACATATTTATAATTTCTATATATTGCAACTACTTTCTAACAAAAAGACATAATTACATCGATGTAATAAAATTGTCATTAAAATCCTAACTTAAAATTTATAGGTTTTCCAACTAAATATTTTGTTTACACATGAAAGAGATGTGCCAATGCAGAAAGCAAATTTACACCATCACCTTCATTTTTTTCCAAAGTACGGTATTGTCAATACTAATTAAATGTGTAACAATTGTTATCCTTTTGTTTTACATAAATAGCATCAAACGTTTGCCAGTTTTAGAAGGCGTTTTCAATGGGGAATATTTAATGTTTTTGGTAGTCAGGAGAAGATGTAACATCTGTCATTCTTTGAGGATAATGTCTGCTGTCAGAAAATTTACTGAAAGCAGGACTTGACTGTGAGAGACTGTAGAATGACAAGGAGCCTGCGGCACACCTCCTTTATGCTGCAACAGTGGGGATTTGAATTTGCTGCCAGTTCCGATTCTACACTCGACTTCCCTTCAACGGGCAAGCTGTCCTAAAATCTAAACATAGGTATACAGTTCTGCTTTTATGTCCTCCTGGCTCTTTAACTGGGCTATATCATGCAAAATCAACTTTTTGAAATGTTTAACCATATGGTAATGCAATTTCTCATAAAAAAAACACCAGAGTGGTTTTTAGCTTAATTCACGCATGTCTGAATAATCCTCCTGAATTCTGCTCTCTGAGCAGCTGCCCCTCCCTTTTCTAGAAATCAACTGAGTGTTCAACTAGTGACATCACTAGTTGAAAGTTGAGTGCTAGAGGTGTCTGCAGGCAGAGCGGCTTACCCCTTTTATATTTTCAAACACACCCTCCTCCTTCTCACACCTAATGGCTGCTTTGGTTTTTGGCATCTTAAAACACTTGTTTTTGTTTCATTTTTTTACTTTCTCTGGGAAAACACCCATTTAGCTGCATGGATTACATTCCTAAAAAACAGCAGCTGGATCAAAGAACAGAGATGCCTAATGGACAGAGAAGGAAGTGTCTACATGCTAATGCGGTTTGCTATTTATCAAGCAGCTTATGTGATCTTATAACAGCATTGTGTGGCTAATTAATTGATCTGCAGCATCTTAGAATGTTCAGTAAAAAGGTGCAAACAACACCCATGGCTTTTTTAGATACAGGGCTGGAAAGATCTGCTAACTAGACTCAGCTATGTTGCTTTCGGCTCCATCTAAAGCCTGGAGATTTAGCAATTGAAATAGGCTTTATTGACTCCGTATTTTACAAAAAATAATAAAATAAACCAAATGTCTGACCCCTTACTATAACAGAATTCATTGTGGTACTCTGTGCTTTTCAAATTATTCGTGAGAATGCTGTTTGTGATGAAGCTTAGCACTATTTGTTTCAGTTTGATCTGCTCCCGGCTGTGCAGCTCGGCGGAGCAGAGTGTAGTGTTAGGTGCAGGAGGCGGGTTTATAGAGAAACGAGCTTGTTCACTTTGTGGTCTAACATTAACTACAGGATACAAGTTGAATTTCAGGACAAATTAATACTTTATAACACCACCATCATACTATTATATTTTAATAGTATGATATATTTTATCATATATATGTCTATCCCAGAAGTTGAAAGCTGTAAAATAGCATGATACAGCCCCTTTAATGCTCTTACCTGTATTCTAATGTGAAAGTAAAGCGTATCTTAATGCATTGCTACAGTGCTTTGCAAAAGTATTGAAACCCTTTGAATTTATTTACTATGGCTGGTTACTATGGCGGCCTAAAAGGATTAACGAAATGCAAAAGCCACAACACAACAAAATGCTGGTCACAGACATGGGTGTTGAAGTAAAATGCTCAAAAGAATGGGCAAAAATGTATGTCTCTGTGTGAAAGGTGCTGAAGACAAACCCTGAGAAAAACATGATTCCATTGTCTCTTGTAAAACTATTGTGTGTTTCCCTTTTACTAGGAATTAGTGAGATACTTCGTATATCCTCCCTAAATCCATCTATAATAATAATTTGTGATGTGACAAAATGTCAAAAAGTTCAGGGGTAAAAATAGTCATGCAAGTTGCATTGAGAGTAATTTATTTCAGGAAAGCTTTCTAAAATGTGCTTCAGGTTTGTCCGAACACACAGTATTGAGTTTATTAAGTATGCATTCCAAACTATATTCACTGTTAGCACAGCTGTAATGCAGCCTATAAAGATCTCAGTGGGGAAGACAGGAGGGACACTCGTTTAGACAAGAAGCTTTATATGAAAAGAGTGAAATGTCAGCCTGTAAGAAAGAAGAAGTGAAGGTGTTGACACTGCTAACAATAATGCTGAGAGGCTGGCTTCCTGCTCCTCCCTGCTTAGTCATCATAACTGTAATCATGCTGAGCTTCTGTAGCTTCCATGTATCTGACTCTGAATTATAGCACTTAGAAACAGTGCAGCATTCCAAAGCAGTGGGAGATCATTGTGTAATTATAATTATATTTTACTAATTGGAATTTAAATGATTTATTTTTCCACTATCAAAAAACAAAACGATTAATGAGACCAACCAATGGAGCTTGGAAAGACTCTAGTTGGACTTTTTTGACGCATCTCCCATTACTTGCTTTCATCAGACAGGCCTTAATTAGTGTATGGCTGAGTCAATGAAAGATCAGGACAGTTTCTGGCTTGATGACGCTGTTAGTATCCATTTGAAGATGAAAGGCTCTAAACACCACCTTCAGATGTGTCTTTGTGTGTGATCACATCCTGTGATCGACCCTGTCTGAACAAAACACGGTTGCTTTCTCACAACAGCGTTATGCTTTGAAGATCAACCCTATTATCACTGGTATAATGTGGCTTTCTTCCTGCTGATAAATATGTTATCTCAGACACACAGAACGGTGTTTCCTATGATTAAATGTCCGCACACAAGCTATGCTTCTGTAGTTGTTTCCGCTTTCACTCTTCTTTTTACTGCCACTCCGGAAAATATCAGTGTACTTCCAGCATGCAGCTTACTCAAACTGCCTAAATTCTTTACAGATATTTTTCATAATAAATTACAAAGAAATTCAATTATGTGGAAAGAAATAAAACCTAGAAAACCACTCGGAGAGAGCAGGCATATGCAAGGCAGCTCCAAAGCAGCTCAGTTTATAAGTATTATTATTATTTTTTCTGCCACTGAACTAATTGCATATATAAAATGATTGAGGTGTTGGTGCTTTAGGTTGATCAAAGTGTCTTGGAGCTTTTAGTTTTTGCAGTACAACTTCCTGTCCCTCCAGGGTATAAAGATTTGACAGAGGCTTTTTTGTCTTAGTCCCTGTTCAAAATTGGAACACGATAAGGGAGGTAAACAAATCTCAAAAGTGGAGGAGAACTGAAGGAAATCGTAGTATTTTCTGGTCACCAAGTTTCCATTACAATATTTTTTGTCCCCTCATAATAAACATAAACTTAAAGAGTGTGCTAAAAATGGCTTTGGTTTAACTGAAACCATGTTCTTCAGTCAAATGAGAGGAAGTGTGGGCATCTTGGCAGAAAACATACAAAAAGTTGTGGAAAAGCACCTTGTTTACACTTAAAAGTATGATGGAGGACCTGTGATGCTTTGGGCCTGGTTTTGTTTCAAACACCCCCTTTTAATTGTAATATGCACAAATAACAGAAAGCATGCTTTAGTTCTATTGTTTTAAATTGACGTTTTTAAACCCCTTTACATCAAATGACAGATTGGAATAGATTATATAACAATGTGTTTTAAAAATTATACTATATTATATTATAGTGTTATAACTTGATAGCAAATATTAGAATATATTTTGGGTAGATTTAAAATCCGCTTCTATTCCACAATTTTTATTTGTAACATTATCGTCTGATCATCACATAAAACTCAAATGTAAAAAAGCCTCTCTGATAAGAGGCTTTACCCCTGTTCTCCATCTGTATGCTGAGGCTTAGCAGTGCACCATCCAAACACAATCGAAGACTGGTCTTGTTGCATTAGCTGGAGCAGTGTTGAGGAAGCCAAGCACCAAATCTATGCTCGCCATCAGTAGTTCATAATCAGCACTAAACAGACTACACACTTTTTTAATTTCAGCTGTAAAGTGCTGGCAGTGCATGTCTAAGGCTGCAAATGGGGTGATTTCTACCAGAAACTTTGCATTTGGAGAACATTTTAATGTAGGTGCTTACATGTTGCTTCAAGCTGCTATTGTTTGTGTTTGGAAAATATCTCATTGAGCTGTTAAAATGGCTTTAGATGAAAACGTTTCCAGATTTTGAAGTTGTTGTTTTTTTCTTTTTAGATTTATAGCCACATGTACAACTGTTGGACCAAACAAAAAGAGGTGGAATGAGTTAAAATTTGGCTAACAATAAAAAAGGAAAAAGTGCAGTGTTATTCAAGACATAAGATGTATTCAACTCTTAGTATCTCAAATCCGAAGCTCTATCATAATTTTATTTTACAGATGAAATCCTTGTGAGATTCATAGTTGCTTGACAAGCCTTTGTTTCACTGAATTATGGAAACGAACATCAGTTGATATATATTGATGATGGAATCCTGAATTAAGCTTCATCTGCAGAATGGCCAGGTTCAGCCTTGAGGAGATCTATCATTCAGGGGGGACCTCACAGTAGCTGCCCCTATGGTTCGAGCATCTAATCAGGATACCTCCTAGATGCCTCTCTTTTGAGGCTTTCCAGCATGTCCCACAGTGAAGAGATATCTGGGCAGACCCAAGATATACTACAGAGACTCTCTGTCCCTTCTGCCCAGGAACCACATTGGGATATTCAAGAACGAGATGGAAAATGTGTTGCTGGGTCTGGGTTTCCTTTCTATTCTTGTTATCCTTGCAGCCTGATAAAAAAAAATCTAAGTAAAAATTATCTTGTTACTCTTATTAAGCTAAAAAAATTGATAATCCTAGCTGTCCTGAAATAGGAGAGGTTCAGTCATATTTATTGTCAAACAGACAAAATAATAGGTTTCTTTTTAAATAGGGTATGTAAATATCTAGTTTAAGCCGTATAAAATTTCATTTTTACCAGTATTTATTGGCCCTGATGTGTTTTGTGTGTACCTTTTAATTATTTTTCTTAAATCTCGTGCCGTAATGGGTTGGATGCTGCTTTTGTTTGTTTTTGTGAGAAAAACACAAAAACTCTTGAGTAAATTAAACATGAATTAAAACTGTGTAAGGGTTTGCAAAAGCATAGAATATTCAGTTTTTAGTTTGCAGTTATGTTTGCAGTTATGTGGAAGAAACAGAATAGATGTACTGTAGCAAGAGCTGTGGTCAGCTGCTGCTCATCTGAAAATGTTTTGCCGATATGCACAAAGCTTTGTGTGGCAGTGTACATCACCCTGAACGTCATGCTCAAAAGCGGACAAGAGCTGATGATCTAAACTCATAAACCTTAAATTGTGCTTGTGTGTTTTCTTTTCCTCAAACAACTTCTTTGGTTAGAAAGGGCATTTTACTAATTCACTGGGCTAATTTACAGAAAGGATCAATCCACCAATTTAATTTGATTTCACAGTAATTCAGTAACTCCTCTAAAACTTAAACCACTGCTTAATTCACCTCTGAGAGAAAAACCTCTAATTATAAATGCTGAAGATTAATTATTCCTTTATTACCAGACTGACTCAGCTAGCACAGACAGATTCCCACTGAAGATGAGAGCAGATTTTTGTGTGAGGAAATTGATTTATTGAGAATAATTACATGTAAAAGAGAGGGTATTTAGGATTTGTGCCCCTTGCAACATTTAAGGCCTCCTTTTTGATTTGTGTTTCTCCTCTGAAGCTACAGCTCTCTGATTCTGACTTGATGGTTTGTGACACATATGATAGCTTACATATGGAAACCTGATCTGCTCCTTGAAGCACAAGCATCTTCTGTGCGTCTAAAGGAACGTGAAGGATGCTGGTCATAATTACTCAGATGCATGATGAAGTTAAACTATATATAGGAACCTCCTTTACATGTTTCTGATTCTCTTGAACAGGACCGATAAAAAACAAAAAGATGTGATTCTCCTTCTTTATTCAGGTGGGCGGCTTATGTAAAATAAGAATATGTGTTGAAGTTAATTTGAGTTCAGTACTTAAAAGATACACTCCTGCCCACTAGTGAAATACAGCAGTATTACATATAAACGCAGACCGTCTTAAAACTACCGAATTCAATCAAATTAAACTTGTAGCTCCTCCTAGTGGCAAAGGTAAATCAGTGCTCTTTTTTTTTGAGCATCAGAATAATTTAATTCTCTGCTGTTTTGATGGATGGCTTTGTAAATTGCCTGTCCAGCTTGTCATAAATATCTGAAATATTTGACAGGTTTAAAAATAAGCAAAAGGTGACCTCAGAAATTGCTGTATCAGTCGGGAGATGCTTTGATGAGCTGAAATATTGCATTTTGGTAAGTTTTATTTATCAGTAAATTGATCAAAATAAGTAGGTAATTCTAAAGAGAGTAAAACTGCTCTAAATAAAGTTAAAAGGATAACTGAAAGATGAGTTAATGTCAGAGGTCGGCATAAGGATCCAGGAATAAAAATTTGATGCAGTGCTTTGGGAACATCGTTTTTCTCCTGCAGCTGCGATGAAGCCACTTCACCGCTTGTTGAGATTAATAGCCAGCACACATTGGGTGGGCACCCTGGGAGCCGCAACCTCCATAATGGCTCTATTCTCTGAATTAATGACGCCTATGGGCCACATAGAAAAATAAGTGAGTTTAATTATGAGGGACAAGCAGAGAAAGAGAGAAGCAGGGAAACATTGAGTGTCATCATGGGCAGCTCATCAGAGCTAATTCCTCCTGCTGGACTTCACCTCAGGGACTGAGTTGTTGAAAGCAAGTGAATTCATGTAGATATAGGTGCATCTCAATATATCAGAATATAATTGAAACCATGTATAGATTTATTGCACAAACAGTGATACATTTAAAGTGTTTATAAATGTTACTTTAGATTATTTTGGCAAACTTTAAATATTTGAATTGCATTTGCCTTTGTCATCTCAGTTGGGTAATTAGATTTGCATTGTATGCAATTTAATCTCAGTATAATAATCTCACATTATCTAACCACCGGTTAGATATCTGTTGGTACTTTTCCAATAAAATGTCTGTTTAATGAGACGTTCGTCTGTGTTTGTGCTGTCATTGTTCTGTTCCTTCAGAGAGGGGAGATGTCTGTGTCTGAAATGGGAGAGGAGTCCTAGATAGCACCGCTGGTCGGTGGGTGGATACAAGCCTCACATCGGATCAACCCCAAAATGTAATCCGTTTTACCTGGTCTCACTTCCAGAAAATGTAATTAAAATCCATCCATAATTTTTTGAGTCATCTTGCTAACAGAGAGATGGGCACAAAAATTTTACCTCCCGACGGAGGTCAGCAAACGATGTAGCCTAATAAGGAATAAGAAACAATCCTGACAGTTCTTGAATAAAGGACATTATCTGAGATGCAACCAAAAGAAGACCTATGGTAACTCTCAAGGAGCTGCAGAGATCCACAGCTCAGGGTTTAAAATATATCAACACGCATTAGTTATACACTCCACTAATCTGGTCTTTAATGAGACACTGGAAAGATGAAAGTGTTATTTGAGTCTGTAGGTTTAGTCTGTGGTGGCTTTAAAACAACATCAGTTCCACAGGTGATCCACTGGAGGGCAAAGCAGAGGCACCAGTTTCAGTTCTAGCTCCTCTGGGAGGAGATTTTCAGGAGTGCTGTTGGACACCTGCAGCTCATCAGAGGATCAGCAGGAGGATAGAGGGAACCGGAAGCCATTCACTCAGTACCCTTTGTGGTACTGGCTTCAAGTCCTCCTGAGCTCCAGATCCCTTGTCTTCAGTCTAATACCTCCTTTCAAGGATTACCTGGTTAATATCTATGACTGGTTCCTTCTTCTTCCTGCTGTAAACCAATCCACTCATCTTGATCGCCATCCATAGGCCTACTCACCTTTTCTGTTTAACTCCTGAACTCACTTTTCTTCACCATTATTCCTCATAATGCGTCTTGTCTGTCCTCCAACACATTACTGTCCTCAGTTCACCTCTGGTTTGGCCATCCCCCTACCCTGGTTATCCTCCAACTCCATTCACTCTTCCCTGGCATCTTCACTTCATCATCTCTGTAAACATTTATCGTTTCAAAATCTCCAGATCTATTTTTTCTGTCTATCATCTTGTCATTTCAGTGCTCCAGCCCCTGGTCCCCAGCAGCTCTCAGATCCACAATCATTCAATTTAATTCAAAATTCAATTCATTAAACCTTCACAAACATTGTTCTGGATGAGAGTTTTGTGAACGTGAGTCAAACAGAAGTCTAAAACCATGCCAAAAAAACTTTTATTTAAAGAGACGCAAGAGGAGTTAAGTGAAAAATCAGTGTTCAAAGGCTCTCCATCATGTCTGAAGAAGCTTGGGCTTTTTTTTTTTAAAGAATGGAAAAAAACTTTCTTTTTTTTTAGATGTGGAAAATTGCTATGGTCATACCCAAAAAATACTTTTTATTGTTTTTTGCTGTACAAACCAAATGCAATCTTTAACAATTAAGCTCTATTTTGTGTCGGTCTATAAAATCCCTGTTAAACATTTTATAGTTTGGGGATGCAGTTCAACAAATATTTGCAAGAACTTCAAGGGAAGTGAACACGTTTTCCCCGCAGATAAATAGCCCCTGAATTTCTTTTGCTTTTGCTTTGGCTCCAACAGAGGGCGAGTAGAGACAGCCAGACCACTGACCATCAATTTTGCTTGAAACAGGAGAAGTACCTCTTAAAGGGAGTCACTTGCAATCAGAAAGCCTCCATTTAATTACAACACACAGGAAATTACCGAGTGAATGGGTCAGGTGCTGATAAGAGGCAGAGCCCCGGCAATTATAGCTCCTGAAACCCGAGGAGACCCCGATCTCAAAGCTGAATTATCACAAAAGGCCACGTCTGGAAGCCTGACAATCTGATTGTACTGTCATCTATATTCATAATTAATATATTTATCGAATTAATCGCTGAAAAGAGCCCCGGCCTCCTGAACAGAAGGCAGATTCATTCGCCGCTGGCTCGACTTACCTCTAATAACGGTGTTGTCAGTGCAATACGCCCAGAGTCGACCGATCCTCCAAGACGTCATGACAGACAAATTGCTCATGTGTGTGGAAATGATATGAGAAATGTTAGGAGTAAAAGAAGGACGAAATGTCCTTGTATGGTGACATCCACAGCTGTAGTTTATTTCAGACTGTGAGACATTTGCTGCTTGGTGACATGAAAGTAGATGTTGTTATTGCTCTGGTTTAACAAATCACAAAGCAAAGAGGTGCTTTGTTTCTGCTTCATATTACCAAGAAGAAAATTCATCATTTGAAGTTGTACAAAAAGTAATACTGTTGATTGTAGTGCAATGGGACTCTGATGTTTGTGCTTTTTCTGCAAGATAGTTCAAACTGAGTTAAACTGGGAGGAGAGGTTCTGTGGGCATTACATTTACAAGTCTTGCCACAGCTTCAAATATTGATTTAAGACGAGACTTTGACTGCATAAATGCGTAAATATGCTCTGGTCTAAACCATCCCATTGTAGCTCTAGTTGTTGTCTTGCTGAAAGGTGAATTATAGTTAAATTGAAAAGATTTTTCTTGTAAAGTGCCTTGAGATCACATCTGTTGTGAACTGGCACTATATAAATAAAATGAATCGAACTGAACCTCCACCACAGTTTCAAGTCTTTTGCAGCCTCCTACAGGTTTTCTTCCAGGATTGACCTTTAATTAGCTTCATCTATCTTCTCATTAGCTGGGGATACGAAGCATCTCGCAGCAGATCTAAAGAATAAACAAACTAAGCCACTGCTAGGGCCCTCACACTATCAGGGGCCTATCATAAATATCAGTTTACTGTGATTGGAAATACTATTAAAAATAACCTGATAGCTTTAACTTGGCTAAATTGTTAGATTTTAAACTTTTAAAACTTTAAATTTAAGACTTAAAGGAGTTGGTAAGTTGACTTTTTAAAAGTAAAAATAATAATCTTCAATGGTGACTGCTGTGATGACATAGTTAAAACTGGATGCTATGAGTTCAATGTTTTCTTTATGCTTTAGTTCGATTCACAAACACATCTCTATCCGATTGTTTTTAAGTTCAACCATTTAAATTTGGCCCCTTCTGCAATGATTCCAACAAATATGTGTTAAACACTGTTAGTGGTGGAGATATAATTAACAAGAAGAGGGACCCCAAGTCAAATTCTGCTTGAGGCCCCACACAACCTGAGGCTAGCCGTTCCCCATACCATGATTCTGCTACCACCATGTTTCTGGAATTATAGGTTGATTCTCTAACTAATGCTTTCCTTGTCTGGCCTGTCACTTAAGATGGATGCCCGTCTATTATTAGGTTTGCATTAGTACCATTATCTGATCATTTCCAGATTAACCTGCGTTACTTGGTCTTTATGATGTTTGTTCACAAATTTGGACCAATTAGAACTAATTAAATAAATGCAAAAATAAAATTGATTAAATACATTACACAATTGATTTTGTTTAGGGACATTAAAATAAAGGCAAGATCACATTTTCAGCTTTTGACATCAAAATTATCATTTTCTCTGTCTGTGTTTGTTACATAAAATCCCAATTAAATACATCGTAGTTTGTTGTTTTATCATAGCAAGGTATGATTAAAATAAGTGTGACATGATGAACTAAGATACTTTAACAACATATGTATTGTTATTTCTGTAACTGTCATTTATAGATTTGGAAGTTAACTTGAGGTGAAAAGAATAAATTGTTTTCATCTCTGTACAATAATGTCCCTAAATGTTTTGTGTCTTGTTTTGTTATCCCTGTTGTTGAGAATAAGGCGTTTTTGCATGGTAGATCATCCCTCCATCATGTTGATAATTAAGGGCTCTGTTCTGTTAAAACCAATCACAAATTGGACACGTGGTATTCAGGATATCCATCCAATGCCTAAAAAGGTACTGGTTGAGAATAAAAGGTCCCTAATTTTCCCCATTTTCCCATCTACACCTCTGAAAAGCTTATAATGGACTGTAATAAGTGATCAACTGTGCAATCATTTAAAATGACTATAGATCTACTATTGCATAATATGACATAATATCTCATGAAGTACATTTTTGACATGTGGTTTAGCAACAATAAAGTGTTTTAACTGCAACTGTAATAAAAAACGAAATATTTTGTAATAAATACAATTCAAAGCAACGATGTTTAGTTTTGAATATTACAATTATCCATCAGTCCATCTTCCATACCTGCTCATCCCTGCTGGTTAACAGGAGAGCTACTGTACACCCTGGACAGGTCAACCAATCCATCACAGGGCAACACAGAAACACATGGGACAGAAAATCATTAAACGCTCACCTAGGACAATGTAGAGAGATCAGTTAACCTAATAGTCATGTATCTCGACATGGGAAGGAAGCCAGAGTAAAGAGGGATAATATGCAAAGTCCAGGCCAGGATTTCAATTCAAGATCTTCTTGTTGCAATTGGAAAAAGTGCAACTGCACCACTAATTAAAAAAATTTGTGTTGCTTTTTTTTATATTAGAAATGTAAAATACAGAATAAATAGAGTTGTAAAGCTTTTACTAAGAATTATGTGTAATTACTCAAACACAGCTTGAAGGAAAAGTGCAAGCAGTTTCCCTTCACTGCTGTCTTGTTTACTCTGTGATAATATTTTTTTAACATGTTGTACTCTGCAGTACTTGTACTGCTTGTTTTTATGTTTTCGATCCTTGGCTAGTCTCGCTGCTCCTTCCACACTCAGAGTCTAGTTGCTGTTTCAAACTGATTGGAGCCTCTCCTTCGTGCACGCAGCTGCACAAAGCAGGTGGGAAAGGCTTTTCAGCTGGACCTTGCTTACATCAAGGGCTCTCTTTGTAATTGCCAGCAATTACAATATGTGGCACGTGATGCTCTGCACTGTTTTCAAACATGAGGAAAGGGCAACAAGGTCTACCCTCACATCCAGCTGTAATTGAACAATTAAACTTTAGCATACTAATTACCTCTTCATTTGGCAGAACTCATTATGGAGGCAAGCTAGACACAAAAAATGACTTTCTGGGGTCAAACTCATAGTTTCTATGGATGTAATACTAGCTCAGTTTTGTCGAATGACAGGAAATGTTGATTATCTGTTTTGTAGTTCTGTATGTGGAACAAACTGTAGTGCATGCGTATCTTTTAGCTGCTACATTCTCATATTATTAGAAAACCTTCAATATAGGTGTAATATTTCCTTAAGCTTGTCCTGCTGCAAATCTAGTTTATAAATCTGATCAGTTTGGAAATCACCCTGTTTGATTGAGGCAGTCAGCCTCTTGATATCATTCAGTAGAAATGTGGTAATTTGCTTGGAAAATAAATTGACTTTTGAGGGAGAAAATGGAGAATCTCTCATATTAATAATTCAGCGGAAATGAGCAGAAATAAGTGAGGCGAGCATTAGTGATGTCATTCAGACATTACTTCTGTAAATGAGATGTGTGATTTGAAATATCATCAGCTTTGGGAGACAAAAAAAAAATCTTCCTTTTCTTCTTTACTTGTGTCATTAATTCACATCATCCCCCACAATCATTGTTCCTGCTGGTAAAAGTCATGTTTGAATTTGGTTGAAATGTTTTAACATTATAAGTCATTCATATCTGTTTAAAATATTCCCATTCTACCGTTAAAACACATTTTAAATCATAGGCATCTGTTTACAGCTGCTTGTGGCAATAAAAAAGGCAAAATCCTTTATTCAAAATAATATTTTAGGGTTTTAAACTCTCTACGCTCTAAGGTACAAATGAAAAACAACCACAAAAAAAATTCATTCTTGACATGTGCTTGTGTAATGAGGTGCTGCTGCAGCAAGGGTATGGCTAATAGTCCTTTGGGACACGTTTTAGTCTATATACTATGAAATTATTACAAGTTAGAACACAGACCTTTAATCATGACTGAGGCTGTCTTTACTTTTACAGAAAACCTTTTAACAATTTTCAATTTTGCAATTCGCAGTTATCTTTCTTATTTCCTTAGCTGCTACTTGACACTGCTGCAGAGGGAGGTGTTACAAGAATCAATCTTTTCTGCAGTAGAAATTTTCACACAAAAATGTCAGGTTCAATAAATGTTACAGAAAATTAGGTTCTGGGAAAAAAAAAAAGAAGAAAATTCTGTTCCTCATTGTCAAAACGTGCATTTAAGATATGTACTTAAGGGATAGAGCCCCCTATTGATGAGAAACAGGTATGTTAATGCTTTTTTGTGACTTATGAAATTAAATACATATCTAACTTACTTAACTGGTATGTTCTCTTCTCAATTCTATTTTTATGAGAGTCAAAAAGAAATGGGCCTTAATGTCCCTTTGTAATATAGAGAAATATGAAGCTCTTGAGTACAAATCAAAACTTTCTATAAACTCTGATCAAGTTTATAAAGTCAAGCATAAATGAAAAAAAATAATTAAATTATGTTAATGTCATACGAATTGTTAGAGGTTCACAAATTGTACCACCAATGATTTTATTATCATTTTGTTTGTCATTATTATGTTATTGAAAGCATGTCAATACCTTTTTTTTTAGATATAAAAACATTATAGAAAGATGAAAGCTATTAAAGGGGGTAGGATTACACAAGTTTTTCTTCTTCCTACTCCCTGTCAGGTAATTGGAACTATTTTCTTTTTGTAACGAAATTGTATCTGTTTTGTGTATAAGTATTTCAGACTGGAATTTGTATGTTATTATGTGGCTATGTATATTGCCTGAAATAAATAAATAAATAAATAAATAAATAAATAAATAAATAAATAAATAAATAAAAATTGTCAGTCTCTGAATTATTCAACTTCCTTGTATGTGGGCAGTAAACTTTAATGTCCCCATAAAATCAAACACTGTCTAATTACACTTGATAATGTCCCTCGGGCATTTTATGAATTCGCCAGGCAAATTAGGTGAAAATTGGTTCAACTCAGGTAATGGACAAAATGCTTCAGGGGCCACTGGAAGAATGCAGTGGGCATTAAAAGAGACTGATATTTAATCCATCAGAAGACTAAAAATTATTACCTGTGTTTTGCAAAGGTCTACATAAGAAAATGACATTTCTGTGAACATGAAGATGTGAAAAAAAGTTGGTGGAAGACATAAAATGA
Organism: Apricaphanius iberus; assembly: GCA_028564705.1. Classification (NCBI taxonomy): domain Eukaryota; kingdom Metazoa; phylum Chordata; class Actinopteri; order Cyprinodontiformes; family Aphaniidae; genus Apricaphanius; species Apricaphanius iberus. Next base: position 2,350,059 of record JAPXFQ010000556.1, read on the forward strand.
CATCACACATTCCTCCTGCAGGCAGCCAGTGATAAGAGAGATGATGAATTTGATATCAATGCCAACAGAAAAGCCAAACCATTGGAGCATGGCCCGCATCTCATATGTGTCATTTACAAGTTCAAACACAAGATGATTATATGTGTTGATATATCAAGGGAAGAGATGAAAATGATTGGAACTATATCATGAGGTGATTCTACAAAGTATTAAACTGCACAAAGGGTCTTTTGTCCTAGAATTCCTACGGCAGTTCAGCCACTATCGTCTCTGCTTTAATTTAATATCTATTTATTTCACTCTATTGTATGGGTTTTATTGAGGTTGTGCCTGTTTTATCGGCTAAATCTAAACCAGAAGTGAAGGTCAGGAAAGGCAGAGTGCCTCTATTTATTGGCTTCCATTGAGCCAATATGAGCTGATTTGGCTATCTGGTTTTGATATTAAGCTCTTTCACAGCATTTTCTGCTCTCCGGATATTGTTTATCATCACATTGAGATTTTCTTGGTGTATTTACCACTGAATTAAATATTCTTCATCATTTTTGTAATATCCTCTTTGCAGGCTCAAGCAGGATGTGCCAGCATGTGTTCTATCTATGAGAATTAGATTAAAAAAACAAACCAAAGCTGGATTTCTCTGTTCTAACACAAGTTAGAGCAAGTAAAATATTTGATTTGTAAAAAACTTTCTCACATTACTTAACACTAGCGTTTTGTATTTTATCCCTTGTGCTGCACACCTTTATGTTAATCTGAAAAACATAATTTATCTCTTTCTGTTTTACTCTTTTTAACCTTCCATTTATGGTCTCATTAGTGCAAAGATAAATGTTATGGCACTACAAAGGTGTTATTTTAGTGGCAGAGTTGAAGTCAGATCCTGTTGATTTCAGGTGAAGAGCTTTGCATGTTTAATTAGAACTTTGAGATTTGCATATGCCTGTAGGGCTCATGCACTGATGTAAGTACTTCTGTCTCAGGTTACTTTATTTCACAATAATGCTATGGTAATCTTGCAATTACATCCATATCGTAAAAAAAATCATATACAGATTAAAATCTGTTTTTTAAACAGATCTGGGGGAAGTATGTGCTTTAATTCATCTTCCACTTTTGTCAGTAAAACACTTTCCATATACAGTATTTAAGAGTTTTGCAAAAACATAACTAAATTAAAATAAAAAAAAGTCTATAAAGTGAGGGGTGCATGTGTAAAGTTTTAGAAATATATATGCAGATGTTGGGTGTGTCTACCTACTTGCCATATTAGCTTTGCCCATTTTTTCTTTTTTGTAAAATCAATCAAGTTATATCAAATTTTAAAAAAAGAACCTTACTGAACATTATTGTATTTGGGTCTGTATTATGACTTAACTGCACATTCAGGGTCATTGTTCTGAACCTCTGCAACAGATTGAAACATTTCACGTTCTCTAACAACTTTCTTTCAACAACTCCCTATAATTAGCCCCACACAGCTTCCTTTCAACTTCGAACAAGTTCACTGTTCTCACTAAACAGGGGCATCCCTCAGCATGATGCTGCCACCACCAGGATTTACTTCATTGTGTCTGGTAAAATGTTCTTTATAGAACAGCTATATCTATGCTTGTGGGCGATGTTTACTAATTATGGGGACTGGATTTTATCTATAGGTTTTGAAGGGGGTAAACACCATTGACCACCAAACTTAGATTTTTTTTTTTTTTAAACAATAGGAAACAATGTATCATTCAAGTAGGCCCCCTAAGTGGCAATTACTTACTCTGCCCACTAAAAAGGGAGAACATATCCAGAGAACATTCGCTGGACGTTTTATGGCAACCTCTAAAGAAAATTGCAACGTTGTTATGTAAATAATGAACATAAGGAAAATAAATTGCTTCAACTTTCTTATTTTTCAAACTGCATGCAGAGGTTTGAATCATTTGAAGGATATTTTAATGCTCGCATAGAAGAAAACGTTTATCATGACATACAACTCTTCTAAATTTTACAAACCCAGTAGGCTACCAGAGCACACACGTATTGTAAATATTTTCAAAAAGGGCAGGAATAGATGCTGCTTATAATGCAGACTACTTTCTATGGCAACAATATTATTTTGTAAATTTCTAATTTGAGGATTGCTATTTTGATAAGGATAAATGTATTTTTTTTCTGTCTAAAATATGACAGATCTATGTAAACATGTTTTGATTATATGTTTCAATGATCTGCCATACTTCTATAAACCCATTAGCTAGCTGAGTCCTGCAATATGCTGTTGGATTATGCGGTGTTGACGTCACGTCGTGGTAGAAACATGACTCTGCTGGTGGCGCACGTGGTCTGTTGTTTACTTCTTCCAGGAACGTTTTGGTCCAGCTGGAGGGGAGGAGGGGCCGCTGGAATTGTGTAACAGTTTTCCTAGATAAAATTACTCAGCATTTAGAAGAACATAGATTGAGCATAAGAGGCCCGGAAAGATGTCAGACTGAAAACCTGTCCTCTTGCAAAGCTGTGCATTCCATAAAAAGAGCCGAAAAGTAAGTACAGTTTGTTTCCTAGACAGCTTGCCTGGCCTCGCGTGCGTTCTTTGTCCTAATCCTCTCTGCTTTCCAAGCCCATACATCCAAGTGCCGTCAACTAAACTGAAAAAGTTGTGTGTTATGACATCACTTTTCCACTGAGCTTTTTTATTAGCAGCAAACGTTATTTACCTGCTATAAACTCTATGTTTCCATAAATACTACATATAAAGGTTGACATGCAAAAGAACAAAAACAAACAGTTTTATGAAGTTTAAATTAATTTTAAGTATATAGTGGTAAATAACTGCACATCCACAATGTAAAGGTATTCACATGGTTGTATTTTTTTTTTTTACCAATAAAAGTCTGAAAAAAAGATTGTCTGTATGCATTCAGTCCCCTGTACTCCCCAAATACAATCCTCTGTAATTAATTGTCTTTAGAGGTCATACTAATGTAAAAATCGGAATAGGAATAGGAAGCCAGCTATTCTGTGAAGACCTAAGAGGTTTCTTTGAAAACATCAGAAAAAACCAAAAACAAAATCATCATGAAAACAAAGGAACACAGCAGACAGGTAAAGGATAAGGTTGTTGGGAATTTTAGAGTATGGTCTGGTTATACGATGATATCAAGAACATCTCACAGAACACTGTTCAATCTATCCTCTGAAAATGGAAACACATATGTCACAACTGCTAAACCCCTTCCCCTTTGGAAGAGTTGCAAGGAGAAGCTATCATTATTGCACAGTCATTTGTCAGAAGCAATGTGAGGGACACCGCAAATGTGAAGAATGGAGGGAGACTGAATACATATACACACACCACACTTTTCAGATTTTTATTTAAAAGAATACATTAATCCTTTATCTTCCCTTTCACCTTGCACTTTGTGTTGGTCTAACACATAAGATCCTAATGTTTAATATTGATGTTTGTGGTTATAATCTAGCTAAGAGTAAAGGCATGGAAAAACTTCACAAGTTCATCTAAATAATCATATTTTAACTTGTATATCAAGAAAAAATACTATGGTATTGAGATGTTTCTAAAGTATGTTTTCTACCTTTTTTTGACATAAACTAGAATGCTTCAGTTTGGAAGCCTCTTCACCCACTTTCATCTTCCCCACATAGCTTCAGGAAGTGCTCAAGAACAAAGTTTAAAGCAGCCTCCAAGCCTGCCTGACTTTTTACAACATGTCATGTAAGTATGTTATGGGACTCAGTATTGATTTTACAAAACAAGATACAGACGTGGACAAAATTGTTGGTACCCTTCATTAAATAAAAGAAAAACTCATAATGGTCACAGAAATAACTTTAATCTGACAAAAGTAATAATAAATAAAAATTATATAAATGTTGACCAATGAAAGTCAGACATTGCTTTTCATCCATGCTTCAACGGAATTATTTAAAAAATAAATGCATGAAACAGGCCTGGACAAAAATGATGGTACCCACAACTTAATATTTGGTTGCACAACCTTTTGAGGCAATCACTGCAATCAAATGGTTCCTGTAACTGTCAATGAGACTTCTGCACCTCTCAGCAGGTATTTTGGCCCACTCCTCATGAGCAAACTGTTCTAGTTGTTTCCGGTTTGAAGGGCGCCTTTTCCAGACAGCACGTTTCAGCTCCTTCCAAAGATGCTCAATAGGATTGAGATCAGGGCTCATAGAAGGCCAGTGTTTTCCTCTTAGCCCTTCTTGGGTGTTTTTAGCTGTGTGTTTTGGGTCATTTTCCTGTTGTAAGACCCGTGACCTGCGACTGAGACCATGCTTTCTGACACTGGCCAGCACATTTCTCTCTAGAATCCCCTGATAGTCTTGAGATTTCATTGTACCCTGCACAGATTAAAGACACCCTGTGTCAGATGCAGCAAATCAGCCCCAGAACATAACCGAGCCTCCCCCATGTTTCACAGTAGGGACCGTGTTCTTTTCTAGATATGCTTCATTTTTCCGTCTGTGAACATAGAGCTGATGTGCCTTGGCAAAAAGTTAAATTTTTGTCTCATCTGTCCACAAGACATTCTCCCAGAAGCTTTGTGGCTCGTCAGCATGTAGTTTGGCATACTCCAGTCTGTTTTTTTTAATGATTTGTCCTCTGGCTCAGACAGCAAAGGATGTTCCGATCTGACACTGATGTTCTTTGAGCATAAAGTTCAGCTTGGATCTATTTTGAAGTCTTTCTAGGCTCTTTTGTTACCATTTGGATTATCCGTCTCTTTGATCTGTCATCAATTTTCCTCCTGCAGCCACGTCCAGGGAGGTTGGCTACAGTCCCATGGATCGTACATTACTGAATGACATGTGCAGCTGTAGTCACAGAAACATCTAGCTGCTTGGAGATGGTCTTATAGCCTTTACAGTTAACATGCTTGTCTATGATTTTCTTTCTCATCTCCTGAGACAACTCTTTCCTTACTCTTTCCTCACCACGTCACCAAACAACACAGTGACTACCTGGAGTCCTATATATAGGCCCACTGAGTGATTACAGGATTGTAGACACCTAGGATGCTGATTAGTGGACATACCTTGGATTAACATGTCCCTTTGGTCACATTATTTTCATTCTTTTCTAGGGGTACCATCATTTTTGTCCAGGCCTGTTTCATGCATTTATTTTTTAAATAATTCTGTTGAAGCATGGATGAAAAGCAATGTCTGACTTTCATTGGTCAACATTTATATAATTTTTATTTATTATTACTTTTGTCAGATTAAAGTTATTTCTGTGACCATTGTGAGTTTTTTCTTTTATTTAATGAAGGGTACCAACAATTTTGTCCACGTCTGTAAATCTATTTTTTAGATATGTTGTGAAGTTCTGGTTTACAGGTTTTACATATTAAACGTGCCTTGACTAAATGAAATTAATCTTTACAAGCCAGAAAGCAACAATACTCTTATCAACAATAAAATAACTCCCTTCATACTAAGAACGGATAATTCCTAGAAAATGCCCTTACTATTTGTTTGAATATAGTTACAGACTGTGGCTAACCTTAAATCATAGCTGTTATTCTCATCAATCAGCTCATGCACAATCCTGCTATAGCTTTGCAAAACAATGAGGCCCTTCATCTTCTTCAAGGACTTCCACAGGGCATGACTTGTATTCACTTTAACCTGTCTAAATTGATAGCATCATATGAATTATTGAATCCAGAGCTGGGGCTAAAGCCAGCAACCCTCCGATTACGAGACAAACTCCTAACTCCTGAGCCAAAGATGTCCACAGTCACATTTTGCAGCTTATTCTGCTCCATTAACAGCAAGAAAAATAAACGAACAAATTTACCATTAAAGTGTACATTGAAGGATCCAATTAAATGCTTTTGTGCTCTTCTGCAGGAAACTCACCGGGCTGAGGAAGGAAGATGTGTACTGCAATCTTCGTGTTCCTGAGCAGCTACAGTCAGCCAAAGATGACATCAACGTGGTTCTCCTGACAGGTTAGAAAGCATTTGAATGCGGTACGGGGTTTGATTCCTTTGGATTCCTTTTGGATCGTTGTTGGATGTGTTCTCCCCCTTCTTTCATTTCCCATTTCATGACTTATTAAAGGGAATAAAGGCTAATAGTGCCACAATAATATCTTAAAAACAAACAATAGACATTCATTTATGTTTAACTTCTTTTTTAGGTCACGGAATCTACTGCATGGACGTAAAGCCCTGGAGTGGGACAGTGTGTGCTCACAACCAAAACTGGCATGTGCAAGTGAAAGACCGAGACCTAAACTTTACCAATACTCACATTGAGCAGATTGAAGATCCTCTCAAAGCTGTCACGGTAAACAGACTATTAGTAGAAGGTTGCTTCAAACAAAAAGAGCTTGTCTAGCATACTTAAGCTCAACGTCCAATTAATTATCCAAATCACTGAATTCATACAAACTGCTGCGAGGTTAAGAGACTCTGTGTCACTGTAACAATTTATATGGAAATTTCACATGCAGCAGCAGGGCTACCTAAACTTCACAAGTGGGCACTCTTATAATTGCGTTCTCAGACTGAGGGGGCGGGACAGGGGGGTTGAAAGCAGGCAGGTGCCTAAACACAGCTGTGACCTGACATGGCTGAGTCTGTTAGGAGTCACTCATTTCCATTTCTATAGATGCTTCAGTGTGACAGGAAGCTTGATTAGAAGACTATTCTGGCAAATACAAGCTGCACTGTTGAAATTGTTCATTCTGCAGATACACTTGAGGTTACATCACATCCTTTGTCTCTAGGGGTCACTGGTTTCTAGCCTTTGTTTTCCCCTGAAAGGCTCCAACTTGTAATTATAACATAGGTCATGTATATGTGCCCAAAACATTTAGTCCCTAAAATTTATTTGATATCTTTTTTAGATCATATTCTTTTCATCCAAAATTATGAAGGATTCAACAGGTATGTAGTAAAGTAGAAAAACATAAATCTGTATAACAACGTGTTGAATGACAATCCAAAACTGGCCACCTTCTCCAGGCCATTTTATTTTCAGATGCTGAATAAATGTAAAGCCAAGCAACGTTATCTCAGACCTCATAGCGGGGATATTTTTTTGATTACGATTCTTAAGAGTTAGAATCAATTATCAAGATCCCATTTGATCTGATTAAATCTGATCCAGTTGGATATAGATATGGGTCAGTGCTATTAAAAACGTTTTTTAGGTGTTCTCTTAATTATCTGCCTAATTCAGTGACTTACCATGGGGTGAGTAACATTTAACATTTCACAGAGGGAAACTGTATTAACCACAAGACTTAAAATGGCCATCTGGAGTTTTCCCTCCTATTTTAGCTATAAAAAAGGCAAACTATTCTAAAAACTATTCTGGATTGAATATCAGCTTAATTGGATTCTCTACAATTAAATATGAATTGGACATGTTCGACAAAAAAAAAAAAGTCAAATAGTAAAATACTTTGTTAAATTTTATTTTGGATCCATGGTGGTTCAGCTTTTTAGCCAGATCTTCCTGCATCACATCTCCAGTATATAAGCATGGGGTGCTTATGTATACTATTTTGATTTTGATTCCCATTTCCTACCTATAAAACCATACTTTTAGTTTTCTTCTGTGATAGTTTAACGATAGCTCAGTATGTTAAAGGTAAGCATTTCAAAACTAACAAGGAGCTTAATCCTTCCACATGTTTAGCTACAAAGTGTTACCTCAGTAAGATATGATAAAGGAGAAACAGAAAAAACCCCACATAATTCAGATTGTCATAGTGATATTGATGAATTAACAGTCGAAAGAGAAAATAACACATTTATTTTTTTTCTGTTTAACTGTCTCTTCTAGCGGAAAACAGCTCAATTATGCAGTCACTTGAAGAGGAGCGCAGTGCCTTTATGCAGCAGTCATTTCTTCCCCAGGGTCATCTTTCTCTCCCCAGACTGTGAGCTGAGTGAGGAGCTGATGAAGAGAAGGGAGCTGGTTTCTTACGGCCAGATAGATTCGTTCTTCAGAACTTTCAAAGAGGGCTATATGGGCTGGATATCTGATGTTTTGACCCCCTCCTGGCTCTCAGGTGAGTGGGTCTAAAGGCTTTAAAAAATTACATTAAGGCTCAAAGTTTGAGCAAAAATCCTATTGGGCTGTAAAGTATGTAGAGCCGAACTTTCAAATAAATATGTTTTTTTGTGTTTTTTTTAGTACGAAGTTTAAATCTTTAAATGAATGTACAGAATATGACCGGTTCAAGTCGTTTTATGTTTTTGTTCAGGTCATCTATCTTACAGGCAGATGGAGTTGGTGCGAGGCATCCTCGGGAAAATGGGAACGTGGGATCTAGTGCTTTTGCATGGTGGTGAGCAGCTGAAAGGAGACTATCAGGGCTGCCAGTACATCGCGCTGGACCGTCAGGATACTGAGACATTGGAGTTTTCCAGAGTTAAAACCCTGTCTGCTGAGTCATTGTGGGCTCTGCTGGGCCACGTTCCTCAGGTGAGCCCAACATCCTGACTCTGTTGAGTCTACATGCTATACAGTGATGTAAAATGAACCAGCAGGGGGCAGTGTTACTTTGTGGCTGTATAATTCAACTCTTTGTTGTTATACCTGCCTTTTGGTGTGAAAAGCACTGCCTGGGAATGCATTTCTAGTAATGACACCAGTTTAAAATGTAATTTGAACACACTAGTCAATTATTATTTCAAAATATGAAAAAATATCATAAGACAGAAGGATTTATTGTATTTTTTGCAATAAAGAAATTTAGTAAAGAAGAAGACAACGATAATTTTAAAGCTCTTGAAGTAAAATGTACAATTTAAAAAAAATGTCATTGCTGGATAAGTAATTTCTTAAAACAGAAAAAGCTGCTTCTAGAACAAATTACAAATCATAATCGATGGAAGAGAGCGATAACGATTCTAGGTTCCTTTTTTGCAGCAGCTAGTCCCAACTTTTCAAGCCATGCATTCCTATACCCCTCTGTAGTGATGACTTTGAGGTTAAAATTGCTTCTAATAGAAAAAAAATATTGCATCTCACTCATTGCTATAACTTTAGAACCAGATCAGTCTGTTTTACTTCGTTGAACTCTAAGTAATAAATTATCTTAGTTTCATTTACGTTTTCAACAGTGATCTTAGACCTCATCCCAAATAAATTATTTGTGGATATTAGTTGAATATTTGGATATACCTTATTATAAATAGACTTGAACAGGACTTTTGAACTGAATCTGAATTAGACTGTGTGATTTGGATTCTATTGGAATAACCTGGGTTGAATTGAAGGGTGCCAGTATTCTAAATTATTGGATCTTAGTTTAAACTGTTTGTGCTGTTAAGTGGTTTGAGGTTAGATCTGGTGTAAATTGATTCTCTGCAAATTAGATAAACTTAATCAAATTTTGTTTTGAAAAACAGTTTATCCTGATTGATTTTAATTAATTTGGGTTACCTCTCCATGTGTTGATTACTGCCTATTCAGTTTTAAAGGGGTAATTAATTTTGGCTGCCTGAAAGTTGTTCATGAAACAGGAATCAGGGATTATTGAATGCACCAAAAGATACAACTTTGAAATTATAACAGATTCTTCAGTGACTTTGTTTTGCATCGTTCCGTATTTCAAATTTGTTTGAAAATAAAGCCATTAAATATTGTAGAAACAAATAACCTATTTGGAAAGATTGTCACTATAACAGTGAATGTATTTACAAGTTTTGTTTTTAAATCACAGACCGAGAAGAAAGACTTAAAAAGATCAAACATTAATTTCTAGTCAAGAAATTCTTCATACTAGGCCATTTCTTAACCAAAAATGTAAAAAACAATTTCCACAAAATGGTCACACAACAGATAAAAATTCAGATTTTCTCGTTTTATCTTTCAAGTATTTAAAAAATTGATGACATTGTTTTTAAGAATATATTTAAATATTTTTAAATAGAATAAATTATCTCAGTTTTTCAGTAAAACTATTTAAATGATTCACTCCACTAACTTATACGATAATGATTTGCACTGGCTCCTACTGAAGATTTTTCAAACAAAGTTATTTGTAAACATTCTTGGACACTAAAAATACTTGTTAAAGTTTATAAATTATATTTTTCTACAATTTGATATATCATAACATTTATTATGTCCTGCACTTTTAATGTTGCATGATTAATTTCCCCAAAAAGTGCATTTCTTGAGTTTCTTTAGAAGTGTTATGGCTATTTTTTGAAGAATAAATAAATGACTTAGTATTTGCTAATACAATTTTTAGAGTGTAATGCCATTTAGAGATGGAGAGTTGTATAAGGAAGTGTAAAGACACATCAGAGTATGTAACTAATCTAGAGATATATCTTTAATGCAACTGCCACAAACAATTTTTATTTAATTTATGCAACTTTGAGTATTGTCTGTTGCTGATGTCTTCAAAATTCACAGCTATCATCAATAAGAGAAACAACATTGGTCCCAGTGTTGAACTCTGAGGAACACCATATTAAACAAGTAGTGATTGTTAATCAGTATGCAGGAATGTAGTTACATTTCCTTACAGTTTTTCTTTTTATTTACACACTGAAAAACCTTTTTTTTTACTTGGGACTGCTCACAAAAAATTGTGTTTGCTTCTCATACATCACTTTCACTTGTCAGTTAATTTGCTGAGAAGGTTGACATTACTTCTGCAACACCAGGGAGCGTGACCTGTGGTCCTCATCCATTACAGATTCACAACCCTCTGCACCCAAACACTGAGTCGAGGCCTCCCATACAACTCCAGGCTTCAGTTTGTACCCAGCCCCCACCTCCAAAACCCAAAACCTAGAGTATGCACTCTCCCTATTCGCCTCCAGCTGCTGTGTATTTGATACACGACCTAGCAGTCATTAGACAGAGTCGAACAGACTCCTTTCTAGCCTAAAGGGACACACACAGCAAAAGAAATGTATGGTGTCCCAAGAGATATTTCCATACTGCAAATGTGTTACAAATCCTGACATATCCTGCTAAATGTTTTTATTTGCTGCACATGGCTACATATATTTTAATAAATATGTCATCAGAAACATTTAAATACCTGAGCGGATTTTATCTACAGGACCTTTTCGGTTTGAAGACTGTGCTATCCACTGTCTGCAAGAAGACAAACTCTTTACCCGTCCACATCTGCTGCAAAGGGGAAGCTTGAGGGGATGCAGGGAAACCTAATATCTCCCCTGGGCATATTTTCAAGGCTCAGAAATAATGCATGCTTTTGATTTGTTACTTGTAAACACACAGGCTGAAAAGCCTGTGGTATGACCTTACGGTTTTACTCAGGCATCTGTTTGTTCTGTTAAAAGTGGCATCAGATCGCGTGTGTTTTACCCATGAGCTCGGGTAATTGCTCCATAGTGAATGGGAGGTCTACATGCTCCAAAGTGAAGAATGATAGAGTGGAGTGGCTGTAATTTATTAATTACGGTCTATATTCTTAGACCACGGTTCTGGCTTCATTCAATTTGTATGGATTGAGGAGTAATTACAGTGTGTGTGTGACTGTGTGTTAAGGAGGGAGAGTAAGAGGTGAAAGTCTGTTCATGTCAGGATTCAAAGTGCAGGTTTTTTGTATTCATCATATGGGTCACCCTGTCTGGTTATTTTGCTTTATAATGAAGCCGGGCATGTGTGCTAGTTTCTTTTAAAGGAGTTCCAAAAAGTTTAGAATTGCACGCAGCCATGTCAAAAGGTTGAAAAGTCACAGTTAATGTCTATGCTGACATAACAGCTGTACAACTAAGTATGTCTCTGTTGCTGGAGCTACATCTCGTCACCCCAACGGGCCACAGATTTCACACAATTGCAGCTTGTTAATTCAACTCCACCCTGACATTCCTCTCCGTTTGGCCGTCTCTCAGGCTGCACGTGTCACAGACTTGTAATGGACAGCCTTGTGCGTGTCGAGCTTTGCGCAAATGAAAAGGCTGAGAGGAGGGGGGGACATCAACTGCTTTGTGGTGGTAATGAACGATGGCAAACAGTAAAAAGGCCCCGGAGCAGGTCATTTACAAAGCCTGACAATTCTGCTGCCGAACTAGATCTTATCAACAGCGACTGTAGCCATTTGCTTTTTTTATGTTGATTTCAAGTTATTCATAAAGACATAAAAAAATATAAGTATTGTTGGGACTAGCTGTCTTTTCATGTATTTATTTCACAATATTGGGCTCATGAAAACACTTTTCTTTTTTACTGAAAAAAACAAGGTTTCTAAGTAATAAGGAACAGTTTAAAAGGTAAATATGATGCACATAAGCTATACCCTATATCTAAAAAGCTAAACGACCAACAAAATATTGTACCACATCGTTGACCTCTGAAGTTGAAACTCTTGAAAAACATTGACGCAACATTATCAGGTTCTTGGTAGATCTGTAGTATTTGCTAGTTTTTATACTCAATTACCAGACTGCTGTTTGTGAGCATACTCATAAGTCTTAATAAATTGTTTATAAAAGGAATGTTACTGCTATAAACATGCATTTTCTTTGCAATTTTAAAAAGAAAGTCAGTTCATCCATTTTGATGTATTTGTTAAAGTTTCTCTTAAAAGTTTTACGATAGTCCTTTCCATAAATCTGATAGCAATTTGCTCAACAGCTTTTACAAATGAAATGAAAACTGTTTCCAAAATAAAACACCAGGATATTCTAATTTCTGTAATTCCTGGGTTGCTCTTGAAAAGAAATTGGAAATGATTTCCTCAGTAATGTGTGTGTGTGTTTGTGTGTGTAGTATGCTGCAGTATCACAAGTGTCTGTGATTAACTAGTAAAGACATGGAGCACTTATACAGTGGGAGGCACTGATGAAAGCTGCGATGTGATTAAACTTGGTAGTTTTTTTGTTTTTTTTCACTCAAGTACTGAGAAGTAATGAAAAGTCGAATGGAGAAAATCTGCTTGTGTCCATTTGAAGTTGACTCCATTCGTTTCCTCTAAATTTATCCACTTGTTTGATATATAAGTCATGTTGGAGGGGACTTCAAGCACTCTTTTGTTCATTTAAATATCCACTGTGAAGGTGCATGTTTTACGTCTTCCTACTTAACTCATGGAGTTCCAGTTAATTTATGTTGTTTAAATAAAGCTTTAAGGCATCAATATTCATTCAAAAGTTGGTCTCAAGTTGGAATAAAAATGTAAATTTTATTACAGCACTAATAAAAATAAATGACCAAAGTTTGATGATGTGATAGGGTACATAATTATTTAAAGAAAAACATCTCCCAAATCACTCAGGGAAGTTAAATATGCTTTACATCAGCTTAATCAAGGTTGAAAACAAAAACTGGCTTTAAAAACTATAAACTATCCAAACTTTAAAAATTCTAAATTGTACTCCACCCTCATTAATGTTTTCACTGAAGCAGCCATGTAAGAAAATTGAGGACCCTTTTATTCTTCATTCAGCCAACATTTATTTTCTCAGAATCTTAGTAAAGGATGACCATTAACAACCAATTTTAAATATTTTGATTTGAGCTTTGGGGAAGTTGTTTTAACATAACATTGCACTCTTATAGGAAATATTATAAAATAATAACTGTCAGAAGATCACTGAAACACATAGAAACTGTTTTTTCACTTGAGTATCAGGAAAAAAAATTATTTTTCCAAAATAACGGTAAAAATAAAACTCTTAGTACGGTATTAAAAACTAACCCAGCTAAAAAAAAAACATTTTATTCAAGCTTCCATTAGCACAGCTAGCTGTTTCATGAAGTTAGAAAAGTAGCAGTTTAAGGTCAGTTGCGTTTCAAATGTCCAAAATCATACTATAACAATCACATAAAATTTAGTTAATTTAGTCAAATAGCTAAGCAGGCTATTCAGATTCATTTACACTATTTTTCAATGATCATTGGAATGATCATCATTAGAGCAATGAAATTTTGCCACTCAGTTCTCTGAGTCCCAATAAAAATATATAAAAATGTGCATTTACATGCAACGAGAGAGGGTTGAATTATTGCCTTTGTCCGGCTGAAATTGGACTTTTGAAATGCATGTATACACCTTTGTTTAACTTAAGTCGAACCGAACTGGAGTTTGAGAAAGCAGACCAAGATACCCAGATAATCTGATTGGAGAATCAAATTTGTCTCTTACGCCCATCATCAAGCTTTTAGAAGCCTTGGCACTCCCAATTCAGGAAGTAATGAGACCATGGAAGTGGGAAGGATAACAACAGAACAAGCAGCAGCAACGAGTGTAACAGAATCAAACAGTGCAGTCCTTATAAAATGAACTATGCTGCAGCGTTGCTGTCCATTTCTTCACTCATTTTGCATTTCCTGCTTTTACTCTGTCTACTTCACTGACTTCAGCATTTGTTTACTATCTGTGTGACTCTAGTGCAAGGGGAGAATGTCAGCACTAACTTGTGAATGTTACCATCTAGTGTTACATGGTCGAACGCACTTCATTAATTAATTAAATATTTCTGAGTTAAATGTAAACTGCTCTCACAACTCAACTCTGAGTAGCCATAAATCTGATTTCTGCTAAAACCTGGATTTAGATGTGCATCTGAACGTACAAAATGATGTCCATAATCTTCTTCTCATCCTTCTCCTCATGAATTGTGTGTAGAGAAAAAACAAAAATGTTGTAAGCTGCAATCCTTCTATGAAGAAGTACATGAATAGAAGCGTGGATAGTTAAAACCTAATCTTCATTTTTCTGTTGTTTAATTCAAGTCAGCATTAGCATGGAGACTTACTGCAGGAAGTAAGAAAAGTGGCAGTTTAAAACCCATGTTTCAAAAGTTGTGGGGTTTTTCATTATTGTTACAATGACAAGCCAATATAGCAATGTCTTATGACAATCCACGAAAAGTCAAGGTATTTTAATTTTACAAATATACAACAAACTTTATATTTAAATTTTACAATGCTAAAAAACATACATTTACCCTGCAATCAGAATTCACATTCAGTTCAATTTGTACATCACCTGCCTAAGATATAATGGAAGCAGGATTTCTCTTTTAAAGTTTTTTTTATATATTTCACAAAATAACGTCTTTAAATTAACTAACATAAACAAAAGGTTGCTTATGATAAACCACAACAAAGAAGACATTAGCTAAAAATTAAATCTGGTCTTTTTAGTCTGTCCTGGTCGTTTGCATGACCCTCTTACAAGTGTTTTTAATTGCTGAGACATCCAGAAACCCATGTGGTGGGTAATAAATGGTTCAAGGGGTTTTCTGCAGCTGTACAGAATTCAGAGTAAAGCCCACTAAAGAACAAATGTATAGGAAAACCCTCAGATGAAAAACACAAACAGTCACACTTTGAGCACTAGTCACATTTGGCATCCCTAAGTCATGTAGATAGAAGGCTACATTTGTTGTAATTGTGAACTTTACTGAATCCCACCTTACGGCAAAATAGCAAAACAAATTCATAGCTTATTGTGACTATTTTTTAAATGGTGAACTATTTGTAACATGAGTTTGATTGCTTCTTAATCTTTGTCTGGCCAGCTACTTTAAAGAAATGTACCTGAATGCCTCAGAAGCAACCAAATCCCATCAACCTCTACATAGAGACCTTCCTTAGCTCCATAATCACACTCAACTTTGTATGATGTAATTATTTGAATGTTGGTTAAAATTAAGCTCTACATCAGGTTCTGTGGCTAAATTGAGCTCAGCACTTCAGCTTGCTGCATTTACTTGGCATTTTCACATGAAAAGCATTTTCTCTAGTCAAGTGTTTGTGATGCCAAAGATGTTGGTTTCACATTTGCCACCATGCTACAAGTATTCATAGCATAGAAAGGCTGTTTAAAGGTAAAACAATAGCATCCATCCAGAAAGAGGTAAATGTTTAATTTGATGTTTAGAATAATCGTTCACTACTATGTTCAAATGTGTTACCAAATGGAGTGGAGGTTCTCTGGCTGGAACTTTTTCTCTGTCATCGTCAAAGATCTTAATTCTATCTCCCAGACCTCAGTTATTTGTTTTGTGGATTCCGGATATTACAGTGATCTCCCACAGAACAGAACTCTTAGATATGATCAATAGGGATTCATGAATAATGAAGAGGACTGAGTGGAGCAGAGGCACTTAATTACAGCTTCAAAAGCCATTCTCGTTAATTGAGGTGAATAAAGGTGGTGAAGTGGACTGCGTAGAGCCATTAGAGGTTTTTTTCCTTCTTTCTTTTTGTAATTACAGCAAAAGGAGCAACCTTACGAATATCAAGAAAAGACCAGCTGAGGTCATGATTTTCTCAGACAGATGCATTTTGGTATTTGTGATTAAATAAAAAAGTTTAATTTGGATGCTAATTCATTTCTCCTGACCACCTGTGAGCAGTCTGTTGTACTTTTAATGTAAATGGCAGTACGCTGCATGTTCAAACAACCTCTGTGGGCTGTAATTGACAGCCCTGCCATCTGTTATGGTTATGTGAAATTATGGATAAACTAGTTAACAGACACTTTGGCCCATTGTCTGCTGTTTTGATAATCACCCTTAATAACAGTCGGCATCAATATGGTCTTAAAACCCGATTTGAGAGTTAATGGAGTCAGATGGGGACAGTCGGTGTGTGCTCTGGGGCTAATTTTGTTAGAGATGTTCGTAAAGACCAAATTAAATCAGTCGTAGATTGGACCCTCTCAAGTCAGCCAGACTACCAGACCCATTGAGGAGAAAAGGAGGGGATTCATATTTTAACCTCTCAGAAAATGCACTTATGTGGATGGAAATAAAGTCATAGCAGGGTGACTGGATGCAAATGGTTATTGGAGAGAGTCTAATGGCTTCCTGTTAGTTGAAGCAGTCTGTTTTGGAAAAAGACATTCAGAATTCAAAGTGCATTTTTTTCACATTTATTGCTTTAGATAAACATAATTTTCATCTTAAATGGTCATGTCACCAAAACAAAGTTTAATCATTTTAATGGAACGTCTGAACCATGTGAAAGTTTAATATATTTAATGGTAGGATATTTTATATATTTTATAAAGGAAATAGTGCAGAGATACTGCGGAAGTGGTTATAAAATTTACTTGTGGTTTATTTTTAATGTGAAAATTCATACTCATTGTGGTTTTAGTAATCTGGATTAGAATCAAATTTAATTTCGAAGCAATTGTATACCAACGATCCACTAAACATTCTTCTGAGTAGATTTGAAAATTGATTCTATTCTCTCAGTTCTACAATTCATGGTTTTATAACCCTTTCCATCATGACAGATGTCAGTGACTTTTTTGTTATATGTTTTTGAATCTGTTTAAATTGGGGCATGATTCAGGACTTTAAAATCGTTTAGCCTATCTGACATTTTTAGACGGGTTCTATTTAAGTAAGTTCTTTATTCAACACGTCTGCAGTAATCGGGTCTAAATCTGACGTTTGAAATTCAATTAAGCTTTTCATAAAGGTGGTTAATCTATGATTTTAACAGGGTGATGATTACATTTGTTTATAGGGTGAGGTTTGTTGGGTTACAATTTATTTGCCAGATTTGAAAATAAAATTTCATGATCTGGAACATTTTAGGTCAAGAAAAACAAAAAAATAAAAACAGAATAAATGTGCAAGTTTTTCATGGTATAGCATCAAACGACAAACCAGTTTTGGTCCTTTTACATCATATAATAGGCCGTCAACAAAGACATTTGGTGTGTCAGAGGTGTGTCGCTCTGTGTTACCTCTCCATTTGCGTCTGGGGAGACACGGCGCAGAACAAAGAGCCCGTCGTCTGAAGCCGGTATGGCGTTACGCTCACTGAGAGTTCACCTGAAACACTGCACCCATCGCTCCAGGTAACGGGCCCTTCTGACTGATACCCCACCGGGATTCCTTGACTTTATCAGAGGAAGAATCTGAACTTTGTGAATGGCAATACACATAGGCAGTGACACATCCTTACACAGTTACAAGGTTCCTCTCATTAATCACATTAATCAAACTTGTCAGACCCCAATATTTAAACATAGATAAGGTCTGTGATGCGTAGTCACAAGAAAAATCCATTTTATGTGTATGTTATATTACTTAACCAGGTTTACACCAAACATGCTTTTAATATGTGCAATACACCTGCTGGAAGTTAAAGGATAAAGAAGCCAGTGGAGATCAGTTTCAGCAGAATGAACCTTCTAGCTTTGTGAAGACTATTGGTGGATGGTACATAAGGAGTTTATCTGAAACACGAGGAGTGATGTCATTCAAATAACTCCAACCTCTCTGATAAACAGAGCGGCAGCTCAGAGTAGACACTGATAGGTGAGCTCTCAGCCCCTTCTGTTCCACCCAGCCTTTGCCCCGAGGGTGCTGTCCTCAGCATAAAGTGTTACAGACGCCCACAGTCACACAAACACTCAGGCCTGTTAGAGCTTGAAATAGTAGTTATGGTGTACTTCAGAACGGTTTTCAAGGAAAGGTGAGATATAATTTTATTAGCTATTGATCTGTTCATGCTGGCTTGTTGGAGATTGTAAAGCGGTGACAAACTGTAATTCCATCTCTGAGCAGCTTTGTCTGGCTAGAAAACTCATTTCAGTCTTAGTCTGAAAGTTAAATTACCTATATACAGTCTGTGAATGCTCTAAGTAGTCAAATTATCATTAGCTGATTTAAATACAATGTCCAATTTTCTGCTATGTCAGCAATTTCAAGCATTCAGCATGCTGAGATGAGTGAATTCTCATTTGTGCCATGTTTTAAATAAAATCTAAGATTCCTAAAGAAAGAAAAAAACAATAATTACACAGAAATTATTGTGAGAGAGACATGTTAAAAATCGACATTGCACTTCTGTTCAGCTCTGTTTCCCTTAAAGGTTGTATCTGAAACTATCTATCTATCTATCTATCTATCTATCTATCTATCTATCTATCTATCTATCTATCTATCTATCTATCTATCTATCTATCTATCTATCTATCTATCTTTCTTTCTTTCTTTCTTTCTTTCTTTCTTTGCCTGTGCAAATCGTAGCCTCAGATTCCTGTTCTTAGCTGGCAGGAGTGGCACCCATTGTGGTCTTCTGCTGCTGTAGCCCATCTACCTCAAGGTTCAACATGTTGTGCTTTCAGAAATGCTCTTCTGCATACCTTGGTTATAACGAGTGGTTATTTGAGTTACTGTTTTCTTTCCATCAGCTCAAACCAGTCTGACCATTCTCCTCTGACCTCTGGGATCAACAAGGCATTTTCACCCACATAACTGCTGCTCACTGGATATTTTCCCTTTTTCTGACCATTCTCTGTACGCCCTACAGACTGTTGTGCGTGGAAATCCCAGTAGATCAGCAGATTTTGAAGTATTCAGACCAGCCTGTCTGGCACCAACAACCATGTCAAGTTCAAAGTCACTTAAATCACCTTTCTTCCCCATTCCGTTGCTCAGTTTGAACTGCACCAGATCGTCTTTACCATGTCTACCTACTTATATCCATTGAGCTGCCACCATTTGATTGGCTGATTAGAAATTTGCAATAACGAGCAGTTGGACAGGTGTGCCTAATAAGGGCCCAGTGAATGTATATACAGTACAGACCAAAAGTTTGGACACACCTTCTCATTCATTGGTTTTCTTTATTTTCATGACTATTTACATTGTAGATTATCACTGAAGGCATCAAAACTATGAATGAACACATATGGACTTATGTAGTACTTTGACAAAAAATGTGAAATAACCTGGCCTCCAAAGTCACCGGACCTGAACCCAATCGAGATGATTTGGGTGAGCTGAACTGCAGAGTGAAGGCAAAATGGCCAACAAGTACTAGGCATCTCTGGGAAATGCTTCAAGACGGTTGGAAAACCATTTCGGGTGACTACCTCTTGAAGCTCAAGAGAATGCAAAGCAGTTATCGGAGCAAAGGGTGGCTACTTTGAGGAATCTAAAATATAACTCATGTATTCAGTTATTTCACCCTTTTTGTTTAAGTATGTACAGTAATTACATATGTCATGTGTCATTCATAGCTTTGATTTCCCTAATTGAGAATCTACAATGTAGTCATGAAATAAAGAAAACGCATCGAATGAGAAGGTGTGTCCAAACTTTTGGTTTGTACTGTATTCGTCTCTAGATGTGAGGAAAGGTGGCTCTACAACGGATTTACTGAAGGGGCTGAGTAAAAATGATCGCAAGACTTTTATTGTAACATAATCATTACATTTTGTTGTTACTGAAAAAAATTATTTAAAAAAAATCATTCACTAAAGTAAGTGAAACACATCATATAAATTATTTACAGTGTTGTTTTAAAGCAATGGTGTCAAAAGGCAGTCCTAAAAGGCCGGTATCCTTCCTTTTTTAAGTTTTTTTCCTGGTTAAACACACCTAAATCAGATCACTGTTCATTAGCAAGCTTCTCCAGAACTTTGACACGCTGTCCATGGACCATTTGATTTAGCTGTGTTGTAGCAGGGACACATCTAAAACTGTCAGGACTCTGGCCCTTGATAACTGGAGTTGGAAGACCATGTTTTAGAAGGTATTTCTGTCAACTGCGATGATTTTCCATCTACAGCTAATGAAAACAAAATTTAAGATTAGCATTTTACATCAGATAAATAAAAAATAGTACATAAATGTGGGCTTAATGAAAAGCATGTTTAATGCCTGCTTAAAAGTGGTTTTATTTAAAAAAGCATTTTTTATCATAGATCCATCTTAGGAATACATATTCTAATTTATTCAATATGACTGTATGCTGTAAAAGTCATGTACGTTTTCTATTACCCTCATAATTATGTACAACTTTGTGTTAGTGTATCACATGAAAATCCTTTAAAAAATGTTGAATATTTTTTTGTTGGGCACTGTCTGTTAGCTTTTCTTTTATGGCTCATTTGTCTCATAAATCAGACACAGTTTCGTCTTTTACCTCAGACTTTAAGGGTAACATGTTGTACCAGTTCCTAAATCTAGTAAATTATAATAAATGGGAAACCATAGCAATGATTTTATGTCAAAGGTGGCAGGAGTCTTCAACTACTGACTTCATGTCATATATTGATCCCCTGCAATCTGCAGTACAACCTCTAAAATATGTTTTCTCATCTTGTTCAGGATGAAAGATAAAGAAGCTACATTGTCTGAACCCCTGCAGCATCACAGAGGATAGAAGCACCTAGCTTTCTGTGCCTAAAATTAGTTAATTGCTGATTGGGGATGATTACACTTGGCTGTAAATTGTTAGAATAATTCCACTTTGACGTTCTTGTCTTGGTTTGTACATTTCTGAGCCACCAGCTGTCACAAAGCTACTTTTTCATGCATCCCAAATTAATAGACACTCACTGACTCTGAAGTGGCCTGATGCTATTGTAACATAAGCCATGTGGCATCCGTCCAAGGCTGCAATATAAGACACAATTGTTTAGGCTTTTTTTTTTCTTTTCCTTCTATCTGTCTACCCTTTTTTAATGCACACTAATAAGCAAGTAAATGGTAGAAAGATGTGTGTGTGAAATCGTGGCGGCCTTTGTTGCAGATAATTAGGTTAGCAGCGAGACCGTGCAGGTGCTGAGGGTGTGCTGTGTGCTTGTGGTGTGTTATCGACTTGCTCATAGGCTGTCAGGGGTGTCGCACTTCCCATCAGCCCCAGAGCTCAGAAACCTCTTCACTATTAAAATGATCACTTTCAATAGCAGACAAAAGAAAGAGGGAACATATCTAGTGCAGGGTATTTTCCCCACCTCTAATGCTTATCTGCCTTTTGATGTCGCCGTAATAAAAGGCCCATTGGGCTACCACAATGACCTGCAAAATGGACAAGGGCCGATATACTAGGCTCTGACTGTCGCTAGCATTAACTAAAAGGCCTAGACATTATGGAGAGCCTGGGATGAAAGTACATGGAAAAAAAAATAATTGAAAAATTGCCTAATGCTAAAGTGAAAGAAAATGGAACTGTGAAAAGGCACTGTAATATTCTGTTATCCCCAGTAAATGCAGCCAAACAAGAGATGCAGCGTGGCATTCTTTTTGAAATGGATGTGGTTCAATTACCTGCATGTCTAAATCTAGTTAAGGCCTTCATTGTCAGGCTTGAAACATAACAGGCAGTTTTGATGTTGTGTTAAAGCGTATTATGCCCTACAACCTACAGAAAATAACGGGAGGGATGACTCCATTCAAGATGCGGAGGGGAATTAAAGCTTATACCGAGAACAAGGTTAATTTAATATTTATTCTGTTCCGTACTCCTGTTTGGATCTCTGTTCTGACTTAGAGGCTCAGTGTTTAAATCAGCTGATGGGAAAGGTTACAGTTTAATATTTTATTTAATTTTAAATAGCCATTGTTCTTTCCTCGTATAAAACGCTAGCTGTAGAAATGGACTAATTCATTGGCATTTCTAGTAAAGATATCTAAAACCAATTAAAATGAATTAGTCTTTTAGTGCAGCAGCATAATTTAACTCCAATTTTAAGTAGATTAATTTATTGGGAGCTATAAAGAATTTTTTTTTTTTTTAAAACAATCATCAGTAGCACAATTATTTGCACTCCTGGTGTTATTGCTTTGTATAAACCCCTTTCTACCAGTAGAACAGCATTGCTCTGTGTTTTGAGAAAATTGGAGCATGCAGAGAGCGAGATCAATTTTCATTGTACAATCTCACAAGGTAGTCCGGATTCCTAGGTTCTCTTTTTTCCCCGCTTTTCTTTAGCTCATTCCACTGGGATTCGTCAGATTCAGGCTGATAAGGCAATGCAAAAGGGTCATATGTTTTTGGCCATTATCCTGCTGAAAATCACCCATTTCCATGTTACAAACAAGAGTCAATGATAGTTTTATTTATAATCATATGATTTTATATTGCTGTGCGCTCTAAGAGGATCTGAGGACCTTTGGAAGAGAAATGAGCCCACAGTATCATACAGCCACCAGTATATTTAAGAGGGCCTGAGGTGCTTTTAAATTTGATTTTTCACCAGACATACTTGAGGTGGTGGGCTGGGAAATTATTAGGGATGTTCAATATTGGCTTTTTACAGCTATGCTACATAACAATATAGTTTAAACATTAATTCCTGATACTGATTTAAACCTATATTACTGATAGACTTCTACCTAAACGTTCAAGGTTGGTGCAGAAATGCAAAAGCCAGAGGACATATTGTGAGTTCTGCCAAATAAACAAAATCTCTAAAACTATACTTCTGATATGTCATACTTTGACATTTTGAGTGAGTGAAATAGCTGAAGAGTGTGATGTTTAAAACATATTTACATTCCTGCAGTTTATAATTAAAAAGTTTAAAAAATGTATACCCAAATTAAATTTAAAGCTGTGTGGGAATCATTTGTTAAGGCATGGCTGGGGTCTTAAAGGAAAAACTCTGAAGTTTTCCCTATAACAGTCAGAATATATCTAATTCTATTACTATCAAGTAATATGATGATAAAAAAACTGACATTTTATGTCCGCCTGCTTATCTTTAAAAGTGGCTTTTAATATGTATATCTATATATACATTAAACGGGTGTCCACAAAAGGGCATATTTGAGTGTGCAACTTTCCACCTGTGGGACATAGGAATGCTATGTAAAGTAAGGTATGAAAGTCTTTTTATTAAAAAAGTTAAAGCTAATACCATTGATTTCCTAGATTCTGTAGGATTCAAATGCCAATATCTCCCAAAAATATCAGACATCACTAGAAATGATCATATTGTTACATGTCATTTGGGGTTAAAAAAAAAAATTATTGTCTCAAGAAATGTGATAACAATAATTTCTAAGTAAAAACAATTGTGAATCCCCAGTCTTTTTGATACATATGAGACCATGAATAAGTACTAATTAATTTTTTTAATTCCATATAATCTAGTTGTTGAGTTATTGCAGCACTTAATGTAACTAGTATAGGCTACTAATGATTATGGGTATGTTTTTTTTTTATTTATTTTTTAAAAAATGTATTGTGCTTGTGAAGCTCTGACTTTACGCAGTAATAGATACATTATCATTTTATTGCTGTCACAATAATTACCAGAAATTGTATTAATATAATTTTAAAGGGTCATTGCCTATCCCTACGGTAATGTTATTGATGGAAAAAGTCAATTTTGGCTTTATAACCATTTCTTCAATAAAAAACAACAACACACATCTACCTTACTTGAATGGCGTGTCCTGTTGTATTTCTTGTTCTAAAGAGTTGCTAAAGGAAGAAAAATATTGAAATCACAGAAAAACAGTAAGCTCCACTACTAATAAACATTTTAGACCCTTTGATCAACCTGAAAAAGTAATAATTACCAATAGCTTTATCAACTTCATCCTACAGACCAAGCAGCTAAGCAACACAATGGTGAAAAATTCCATAGAAATTCCCATTAACCTTTTTTTTATTATTCATCATGGTAATTTGTGTTTAGAATTCTTGCTTTCTAACCTTTGTTTTCTAAATTCAAGATTTGTTTTTTGGTTTCTACTCTTCAGGTAACAGTTAAAATGTACAAACGATGCCCTCACAGCTGGCTGGGAAAATCCCTGAATGCCACCGTCATCATCCCTTCAAACACCTTCGTGGTCTTCAGAGTCAATGGCGAGGATGTTGATGCCAAAATCCCAGCGAACACTATTCACAGCATCACACTTAGCAAATGATACATTGAGGATGATCAAAGAATTAATGGAAGCTGTCTAAATGCATAATGTGCATGTTCAAACGTTACGTGGTTTTATGAATGAATGTTTCTCTAGGCAGATGTGGCACTTTGTTGTATGTTTGTAACATATTCCAAATCTTTGAGTGAATGTCCTTTGAAAAAGATCCCATTTACCATTTTTCTGCCTAATTCTGAGAGTGAACATTATGTTGATGAGATTTTTTGACAATTAGATTAACTTTGTCATGTTTTGAATTTCCAGTGCTGGACCCCACTTTGCAAGAGCTGGTAATTAATCATTATGCCTGCTGTCTGGGTCACATCAGTCTGAGCAGTGAGCGTTTAATGTGCTAATCGTGGTTGTTAAAGAGGGTGGCCTCTGGTTCATTGAGGACCCAGAGTGTTACTGTTTCAGTTGGTTTTATAGGAAGTTATTTACAGTGTTTAGAGAGATTTATTGATATATTAATGTGCTCCGCTGCTCAGAGGAGAATCTATGTTATTCAGAGGTGTAAGAGCACATTCACCCAACCACACTTTTATTTTGCGGGCAAGGGAGTGGGCAAAATAATGTAGTGATATTAAAATATGCAGGCCTTAAACTAATACACTAAAATGAGCTTTCTGTGGTGATGGGATCTCTTACCTGGCATATTTACCTGAAGCATCACTATACTCTTTTTGGTTGTTTTATCTAAGGAACTGTTTGGAAAGCAACACCAGTTTTTTGCATCGATTTAGTCTAGGCCTGGGCCAGTTGCAAGTATTGAGGTGAATCAAGGTTTTACAGTTTTTGTAGTTATAAAAAGGCTAAAATGTTCCCTCATTGTTTCTTTAATTTAAAATTATTTTAATGAGAAAGTAATGAAGTGACAGCAACTTTTGCCAGCTGTTTATAGCATAGAGTAATGTCTTGCTAAGCCTCGCTCTGGTTGCTACATGCTGCCAGTCAGCTAGCTGAAACACTGCTACCACCCTCACTGTTGTGTTGCAAAATGACAATTTGGCAGTTCAGGATTTTTTCAAATCTCAAACAGTAAAGGCATGTAACTAAAGGAGTGCTAACCACAAATGTTATTTTATCTATCTGTTAAGCTCAAAAATATTCCATTGGAAGTTGTAGCATTAACCTCTAATTTTGCTAACATGTGTCTTTTGACTGAAATTATTTTTTTGGAATGAACCATCCAGTCAAGTTCCCAGATTGAACTACACAGTGAATCTGTGGAGATAGATAAAGATTAGGGTGATGGCAGGAAGATTTGACAATCTCCTGGCATAAAATGTAATGTCAGATATTCCAGTAAAACCATGCAACAATCTTGTTAGCAATGACCATGTTAATAATGTGTTGAAATAGAGACAAAAATTTGTTTTTATAAAAAAAAAAAAATCTACAAAGCCATTAGATCATGTTATGTTTTATGCTATAAAACTAAAGTTTATTATACTGTTAGAATCTCATTCTGACCCATGCCTAATTCAGGCAGATCTTTTAAAGATATCAGTGTTACTGGACTGCAGTAGTAGTTTGGATTACTTTTTTATATTCCTAAAGTAAAGCCAGGTATAATCCAAAGAATTTTCTAAAATATATTAACAGAAATGAGTAAAATAATGCCAAAAAAATAAGCATAATAAGCAGTGACTTGGTGCAAGATGTATTTTAAGTATATCTTTTATTTGAATGTCTTTCCGTCTTCAAACTTCAAGCACTTCCAGGGAAAAGTCGTGTGCATGGATTGTCACTGCTGATCAGTTTAATTTATATAATGTGTGTTTTTAAGGCATTCTATGTTTTCCGTTTGTGGTGTAATAAAGGTTTTTGATTGTTTAGTATTGGCTATTGGCTCTCTTTTTTGGGGGTCCATGTGACTGCCGTCGAGGTTCATTCTGTTGTACTGAAATTTGAAAATGTTTAATTCAGTTTGGGCTTTATGTTTCATGCAAAATTTAAGGATTTAGCCAGTCAAATTTAAGATATGTGGCTGGCCGTAGGCCTTTCTTCAGGGCAAAAAATAAAATGCAAAACCCAACAAAAGCTTCAGTAAGTAAAAAAATAGAAGATTTTTAACTCTTTCGTAAGCTTAGTTCAGAAACAAATTGTTTTGTAATTAATTGAAATGAATAGTTGGTTTTTGGGATGGGACTGATTTGTCACCCTGGTCACCAGTCCAGCACAGGGCAACATGGAGACTCACACTCCCACTTAAGGACAGTTTAGAGATACCAGTTAACCTAACATTCATGTTTATGGACTACAGGAGAATGTTGAAGTACCTGGAAATAACCCACAACTTGCACATGAAGAACATGCCAACTCCATCCAAAAAGAGCCCAGGTCAGGATTCAAACCTACACCCTTCTTGCCTGCAAGGCCCAGCCTCTCAATTTATCTTCTGCATATGAGAGTGAGGTATGTTCTTAAGCCTACCAAAACCAAGGGTCCAGTGATCACTCTGGCAAAGCTGCAGAGATCCACAACTCATGACGAAAAATCTGTTGACATAGGAAAACTATTAAAACTCCATAATTCAGGCCTTTATTCAAGACAAGTGGAGAGTCCCTTTTAAAATTTGCCAGGCCAACTGAGAGGGATGCAGTATTCGCTAGAAGGTGCTCTGCTCAAATGGAGCCAAAATTAAACTTTCATGTCCTCAGTGAAACAAGGTGGTGGCAGCATGATGATTTAACAGGGTAGCTTGTTAGCATTCACTGGAACATGAATGGAATTAAATACAGGACAAATCTAAAATAAGAACTGCTCGAAGCTTCTAAAGACTTGAGATTGGGTTGGAGTTTCACCTTCTAGCAGGACAACAAATGTAAGCATACACCCAGAGATGCAATAAATGCTCAAGGCCCAGTTTGATTAGGCTTGTCCTGTTTTGCAAAGATAAATTGCAAAACATAAAATAAAATCAGTCTCTAAATGTAAAGGTGGTGGAGAACCAAAAGTAAATGCAGCAAAAAGTAGTTTAAGTATTGACTGACGAGGGCTGGATACACAATGACTGTGGGCCACATTTATCTTTTTTTTTGGGAATACATTTTCAAAACCATCATTGTCTTTCTGAATCATAATTAGAAACTACTTTATTTACTCTGTCATATAAAATCCAATTAAAATATATTAAAGTTTGTTACATGTCAAAACACTTTGTCAAGGCACTGTAGTACATAAATGCATCCAGAAATATTATCATTCAGTACGAGCTATGATAGATGTGCATTAGTGAAACTACCTGTGTACACAATCATTTGTCACAACTGGACCCTAATGTTTCTTCAAAACCGTATTAGGGAGACTGAGGGTATCAATCAACAGCTCACTCTTTGAAAGCATGCAGCATGTCTCCAGTGTGGTTAAAAAAATGGGGATTAAGGATTGATGACTGGCCATGGGGACAAAGAAAACGCTGTTGCGCTACGCAGCGGTGACTGGGAGGGGAAGCTGAGCGGAAATGGACATGGGGATCAGACTAGAACAGAGTGTGACAAGGTAACAAGGTAAACTGATCCAGCCTGCACTCCCTACTGAAACTGAGTCAATGCGGGTCTATATTAATCCAGAAACCCTCTTTGGATATCAGGTTTGAGAAAAATTTCTGGTTAAATAACATTTTAAGTAAATGTGCTGAAGTCACTTCCACTAAGTTGGAAATACATTCCAGAGGAGTTCTCTGACCACCTCTTGTTGTGAACCAAGCGTTATTTAATCAAGGGGAAAAAGCAGAACTCTGAACTCTGGCCTTTGATCGTGTCCCTAGAGGTTTTTCAGGTCAGGTGACTCGTCTAACCCTCTGCTGGATAACTCCTAAATGACACCTGTTAATAAAATCCCACAGTCGGAGTTTCAGTGCAATTTGCTGCACCATTTTTCCTCTTCTTATACATACAGTGCTGTCAACTTCCAGCACACATCTAATTCAACAGTTTGACCTCAATTTTCAAATGCACAACACTGTGTGTGACATTATGCCTAAGCTAAAAAAAGCTCAAAGGTTGCAGACAGAATTATGTGGAGGTTTTGATTTTACAACTTAGTTAATTGAGGAGGCAAGAGAGATAAAATGATGCTGCATAAAAGATGTAATTGATAGAATAACTCTGAAAACGCAACACATAGTTACCTGCATCAATGTTTTAAAAGGTTTTTAAAAAAATTATTTTAAAATTCCTACGCTTTAACCAGATGCCAGAAAAAGTGTTTAAAATTACTGGGGTTTTCTCCAGCAGTATGGTATGACGTAATTCAGCACTGCCCCTAACCCACCTGCTGCTTTCCCACAGGGCATTTAGCCTGTCTATTGGGGTAGCTGTAAATAACATTTTTATTTGAAGGGACAGGACTTTCTTCTTTGTCACCACTTGGTGATGTTTTATTGTGATGTAAAATTGGCTTTACTGTGGACAGTGGCTCTGGTGTTTCAACATCTTCCTTTGTGGTTCCTGGCTATATCAATTTCCTGGAGGGAGAAAATTTGGGTCAGATGGATGGCATAGGGTGTTCCAAAAAGAAAAACAATCCTAAACACACATCAAATCTCGTTAGGAGACGAGTAAATCAAGATTATGGAAAGGCCTTCTCAAAACGTCGATCTCAACCCAGCTTAAAATATATGTGCTATACTTAGAATGCAGATCTTTCACGGGAAACCAACTAATTTGAAAAAAAAGCTACCAATTCTGCTAAGTACTACTGTCAAATCTGTCGATTGAGATATACTTAAATGAGGGTATATGCCAATGTTAGAGTTATTATTTTGGCGCAGATCGAAGAAAATGTGATACATTCAAACATGCACCAAATGATTGTTTAAAATTAATCATTGAGAATTTATTACCCCTCCCCCGTGAAAACAAATATGGGGCACTTAAAAGCCAGTGGTGGACGTATGCACACTTTTCACCTATGCTACATAGAATATTACTGTTTGAATGCACGATACAAATTGGATATTAGTTGAGCTTTGAAGATTGATGATATTTTGTAACTACACTAAAAGGAATTCTGTAAAGGGCTCCACACAGCCTTGGACCAACTCTAGAGGTAACATACAGCATATAGCAGCTGAACCGCAAAATAAAATAGCTGTTAAGCAGCTGCATTTAACCCATTAGCACCTGATGATACATATGGCTATAGCTGTTCCCACTTTCAGAGGATGCCTCAACTCTTAATGGCTTAATACAAAACTCATGTGTGAGAGGGTTAAGAGAGCCTGTAAGAATAATGGACCAATGAAACACAGTCAAAAACCTCTGAATGCATTTTACAACAGGATAAAAGTGTAATTGGAACAAAAATACAACTGCAAGCTACATTTTGCAGGCTTTTATACAACC
This sequence comes from Apricaphanius iberus, assembly GCA_028564705.1. Classification (NCBI taxonomy): domain Eukaryota; kingdom Metazoa; phylum Chordata; class Actinopteri; order Cyprinodontiformes; family Aphaniidae; genus Apricaphanius; species Apricaphanius iberus. Next base: position 2,380,036 of record JAPXFQ010000556.1, read on the forward strand.
ACTCGAGAGTGATGATGAAAGGAAGGACAAGCCATCCCTTTTTATGCCCACCGACCTCTGTTCTGTATCTGCAAAGCTTACCAAGTGTGAAAAGCAGGAGAATTCATCAAAGATTAAATGTTTATTTTGCTTGTTTGTTTGTTTTACTTCTTACATATCTTTAAAGATAAATAGGATTATATTACATATTATTTTTTATACATGAAAACATAAAAAGAAAGGATACTGTATTTTAACAAAATAAACAAAGACATGGGCACATAAGGCACCTAGAGGTAAGAGGTCTGCAGAAATTAGCCAGGTTTTGAAACAACCCCTCAAAGGCACTGCACTTTAAAGAACAACAAAGGACGCACAGGAGTGAATGAAGCGAAGCTTTCTTGCCAATTAGTGCTGCGAATGATGGGGCTCTCTGTGCTTCACACAAACCAATGTCTTTTCTCTTCTGTCCCCAGGCTATTGAGAGGGGATACATTAGCCAGGAGGGATGGATGTATGGTGGATGGTGGAGAGGGAGTGGAGCAGAGTTCGGAGTAATACAGCTCACTTCACGCCTGGTGTTTTAGCCCTCTCTTATGATTTCACTTCCAGTCCTCTCACGCAGCCTGTTTTTTACCTTGTTGGTTGCTGTTACCCTTTGAAAAGAAAAAAAAAACAATATGAAAGAAAATCAAACTATTCAGTTTTATTTCGCATTTGTTTCATTGCTAATTTCTCATTGAGCAGTTTCACATCTACAGCAGCATGAAAAAGTTTAGATAACTGAACCTCTCCACCTTTTGTCATGTTACAATATCAAACCTCAATTTATCAGGATTTTATGTGGAAAAACTAACACAAAGTTGAATATAATTCTGAATTAGAATGAAAATGTTTATTGAAATATTTTTTTATAAATAAAAATCTGCTAAATGTGGTGTTTATTTATAATCATCCCTCTTCACCCTGATGCCCCTACATAAAGTCTAGTGAAGCCAATTATCCAGCGTGCCATTGTTTGTAATTTAATCTCAGTAGAAACCTATGTGTTCTGTGAAGGCCTCAGATGAACATTCGAGAACAAACAGCAACATGAAGAGTAAAGCATAGACAAAACAAGCCAGAATTAAATCTTCAGAGAAGATCAAAGCTGGGTTATATTATTCAATAATATCCCAAGTTCATATCATCACATCTCCATGAAACAGTATAAACATCACATGGAGAAATGTTCGGTCTATTGTCTGAAAATGGTAAATATTAAACAGCTGCAAACCTAAGACATAGTAGTCCTAAACCAGGGGTCTCAAGCTTTGGTAATCAGGAGCCACTGTTCTGCAGCTTTGAGATGCATCCCTTCTCCTACAGATCTGAATCAAATGAATTACTCTTTTTCAGATCTCAGCAAACATAATGGCACGATGTAGAATCAATACAGCCATTAGGTGAGCTGGTGCAGGGATGCTTCTGAAGTTGGAGCATAGGAGTTCTTGAGGACTGAAGTCTGAGATCATTCACCTAAACTGATGGACTGAGCAAGGATATAATTTGTCAGAAAAACATTTAAGAAGCCTTTGGTAACTCTATAGGAGCTGCAGATCTTCGCAACTCAGGTTGGAAAATCTTTGGAGAAGACAACTAATAATAAATCACTTCTTAAATCTTGCCTGGGTAAGTGGAAAGTCATAAGAGGTCTTGTTTGCTGTGGGCATACTTTTTATTGCAGGAACCGGAAAGAACTGAAAGGAAAAAAGATTAAGCTAAATACTAGAGGTGGAGCCGAACCTGAATAAAATCTTCGGAAATGTACAAATAACGTGTATTTTAGGAATAATTATTTTGAACAAATACTTAAAAAAATATTTGTATTAGGGAGCAAGAAAAACATGATATCAATAAGCTGCATCTCCTCATTAGATCGTAGTGTATGCCCCCAGATGAGTGAGTAAGTGACATTCAGGAGTCAGGGTAAAAGAGCCTTACTGACACAGCTGCTCCACACAGCAATGAAGAAGGGATGAAGAAGCGAAAAAAAGACTTAACTGCATGACTATTGTTGTTAAACATTTTTTTTTACCTTAATTGAGTTTTGGAGACAGTTTCCAACTTTTGGGACATGGAGTTTGATCGGGAAATTATTCCATTGTGCTGCATTAGTATTAACATCAGCAGTCGGTTGCTCTCATGTTCGATCTGTTTATGTAGCTCTGTTAGCTTGGTAATTTAGACAATAGGCTGTTAACAGAGTAACATTAATGTTCGGTTAAAAAGGTTAAAACAAAGCTTGTGTAGTTGTGTCGAACTCTGTGCACCTGTGGGAGTAATTAGGTATGTTTCAGTCACTCTTTTGCTGACAGCCTAGGCTATATGGTAGTTGAGTTTAGCTTAGCTTCCCATTACTCATTAACTTAGGTTAAACTCCTCACATGGCAACCAAAAAGAAAAGAGTGTGCCTGATGCTGAGCCATCTCTTGGTTCTCCGCCTACCACAAAACCTTGCTCAAGTTCTGTGTGGAAGCATTTTACAGTGAGTCCTGCAGATCTAACCAATGTGATATGTAATGTGTGCAAAAGTCAAATCCGCAGAGGCAGAGATATCAAACATCTGCTATGCATAATCACGGACACTTAAAGCTTCCTCTCCCGGTACTGTCTATCACTTCCTCAAGCATTAATCCTCCCACCAGCACCAATTTATCATTACAACCATGTTCTGACAATCCCTCCACAAGCACCAAATCATCATCAAAGCCATGTTGGTTTCTTTTCAATGACGTTCTTTTTACATGTTCCTTACTGGATGATGGAGAAAAAAACAACCAATATTACACATCCATAATTATTATAATGGGTAATTCAATTAAACATAAATTAAAGGTGTAATGCTGAAAAACATATATTTGTATGCCCATTTTGAATTGTACTCGAATACAAATACCTTTCCCCCCATCATCAAATACAGATACAAATACTGACTAATTTGCACACACCTACCGAATACAGACCCAAACAAAACTTATTTTAGGATGCAAAAACCTTAAGATTTGGAAGCTCATTTCCCTCTACATACAGCCAAAGCTACAACAAATTAATTTTCAAAATAAAAGCATAGAATTATTGTGTCATTTAAAAACGTTTTTGGAAAATATGTAAATAAATTAAATGTAAGATTTAAGCATTCTATGACTATCTTAACAACATCGTTGCTCATGTTCCTTTTAGAGATATCATAAATCATATTAAAATGGGCTAAATACAAGAGCACACCACACTCATCAGTTTGATTTGTACAAAATTTGAAAACGTATCATTTTCCTTCTAATTCATAATCGTGCTCACCTTTGTGTTGGTCTATTAAAAAATCCCAATAAAATACATTACAGTTTGTGGTTCTATAACTAATAAATGTATAATAGCTACTGAAAGCTTTTGTAAACGAAGTAACACCTGTGTAACACCTAAATAAGCTTTTTGTAATCTGTCAAAGTGATGAATGTATGTATAAAGAAGATGAGGGACAGAGGTCATTCAGGTCATTTCTGGAAATGTTTGTGTGATACCTTCTAGAAGAGGGGTCTGCAACCTGTGGCTCTGGAGTCACAAGTGGCTCTTTAGACATTCTGCAATGGCTCTCATGAACTCTTGCTATTAAACCAAATAATGTTTTCTAGCAGGTTTTTGGGTTTTTTTTATTTAAAAATTGCTTTGAATTTCCATGACAGAATGACACTAAAAGTAACAATACTCACATATGCAATATTTAATATATACACATTGCTTAAATATCAAAACTCATAGAAGATGAATCCATTCACTTTTTGCTTCTTTGTAATGTTTACCTTTCTTTTGGACCTGGAAACAGAAATAAAATTGTGGCATTTTATGAATGACAACACATTTTACTTTACTAGAAACTTTCAGTTAGTAAATGTTACTGGACCTTTTTCTAAAGGTCCAGTAACATTTGCAGCTCTAAATTAGTTTTATTTGGCTTGCTTGAGAGCAAAACGGCTCTTTGGATGGTAAAGGTTGGAGACTGAGACTGAAGGATAAAATGCATACAAAATATATATTCCAACCAACAAGATTTTATGTACTAATGAGAATATTTGAGCTACATTTAGTGTTTCAAAAGAAGTTTATTCTTTCTGTAAGCGTTTATTGTTTGGTTGTGGTTTGTGAAACCATTAAAAAATATGGATAGTACATCCCAAGACAGGAGACTGAAAAACTGTTATCTCAATTCAAACAGAAATCAGATTGCATCTCTCTTTGTAAGTTGTCTGTTTCTATGAAGCTCCCTGTGTTATTTAATGGCTTCATGGCCACAGGGCAAGGGTTACAGTTTGTCCTTTCCTGCAATTAGCATTCACGGTTAGCTTAGCAGAACTAATGCACCACAGTCTTTGAGGCTCAGGTTTCCCCTGTGCCCCTGAGTGACTGCAGGCAAGATTTAACTGACTGCTTGTATCCATTTCAAGCTGCTTTTATAGATCTTACTTCCGAAATCCCCAGAAGAATACAGTGTCAAGTCTGCTATTATCAGTGTAGGTGTCACAGTTTTTCTCTTTTGTAAAAATAAAAAAAAAAGATTATGAATTTTATTAGCTAAAAATGCTTTTGGTTATTTAGTTACATAGCTGTTGACACAAGTATCTCAGAGGATGTCAGACAGAGTTGCATATCCAGATCAATATGGCACAATTATGTCTGCATTTATCACTCATACATGTCTCATGACATCATTAATTGATTAGTTTTGTGCCTTGTCCACTGACATTTAAGCAATTAGGTCAAAACCAAGTGATACTATGGATGTATTTCATAAACAGGAACATTCACACCAGAACTGTTCATATAAAGTATAATTTGAGGGAAATTTTGATGTATTTTTAGGTGTATCAGCTAAAAATTAAAATTTTATGTCGTCTTTAATTGATATTGATTTATTTATGAGTATTACTTACCAAATTACAAAAGACATCCATGAATGTATTTCCCAGATACAGATTCATACATAGAGTCATTTAGGGTTAGTTATTTTGCAGCTCCAAATCCCATTCCAATTTGAATATGTATCTTTAAAATGAATACCTTCAGCACCATGTGGAGCCATTGAGGGAATTGTCATCTTACAGATTTTGTATTTAGTTTTAAACTCATATTCAAATATAAAAATTTCAACAATTAAAAGATAATATAAAATGACTATAAAAATCAAAATATTGCCAACAAATTGTTTTTAAGAAAAAACTACATAAAAGTGTTAACAAAAGGAGCAGGAAGAAGCTTTGGCTCATTCAGTCCCCCCTCTGAGTTATACAGATTATTTAGTATATATAAATATATATGCTTTTGCTATTTTTTCCAGACTTAAATGTTTTGGTTAATTAACCACATTTTACTATCAGACCAAGACAAATGAAGGCGGTTTGAAATCATGATTCTATTTAAAACGTGAAAAAAAGCTATCTAAGCAAATACGGCTTAATGTGGGGGGTAGGGGGGGGGGTTGCCCACTCAACCTAATAACTGGTTGTGCCACACTAAGTGGTACCACTGTAGAGTCAAGAGATTGCTTAAAGAGAACCTGTCTGACAACATGAAGTAGGCTACAAGACATTAAAAAGCGATCAAGTGTTTGCAGGAAGTTTTTTTACATCCGTGTGGAGAAATGTTGGCCTAACAAAGACAGATAAACAACATTTTTAAATAATTTAAATGAAAATTGATATTACTCTTACTTAAAACAATGTTTTTTGCTAACACAATAACATGTTTGGAGTTCTCCTTTCAGCAATTTCCTGTTCTTTATTATGGAAGTGGAATAATGGTTTTTCCTTTTTTTCTGAATTTACTACTCACAAAATCTATGTTATTGAATATGAAGTACATTTGTCATTTCCTAAGTGCATTCTGTCTGAGTGATCAGTGTTTGCCCTGCATTATGGAGGCAAATCAATGTCACAAAAAGTAGGTATTTTCATAAATAGCTTTTGATTATTGGACATTATTAACGTTTCTGAATTCGGTAAAGTGAAACAGTGTTTTGCCCTATCGACTCAATCGCAGATTAGGCAAAGTAATGCGAATGCAGGAGATCAATCCACTCATCTAATAATGCTTCTATGTGCGCTGCAGCAGCAGCACATTGAGAAGTTTGGTCGTAATTCATCATCGTACACACATTATTTTATTATTGATGGCTGTTGCCCCGGGCAGGTCCATTTGTTTTTTTCTATTTCAGTTTTGTGCCAGGCGGCAGAACGCTGGATCGGGCAGCCCTGCCAGCAGCATTACACGCACCACTCTCCCATTCAGATATTGATCATCATTTCTCTCGATAATCCAGCACCTGACACATTTTACAACATTATGTGGAACAGGTCAAAGGACAGAATTAATGAAACAGCATGATGGATGTTGTTTTTCACAGCATCAAGATCTGGATTTGTAAGTGTATAATGCAACTGTAGAGCTCATTAAGAGTTAAGCAATGAGGTGGTCCAAAATCACAATAATGGTGGATTTAGTTGTGAGATATCTATTTCTATTAATTTAGTGTTTTCAGATTTTGTCAAATTACAACCATGAACCATATAAAAAAAAGAAATGTATGTTATAGATCTTTTAAAATGGGAACGGAAGGTTGAATGGCAGGAAGTGTGGATAAAAAAACTTCAAAAGGATATTTAAGCGAAGCCTATTAAGGAGTTGAGGGGCATCAGAGCTTCATTTCATTTGGTAATCAAGGTCACATACTCTGCTGAAATAATGGAGAGAAAAATATAAACTTAAATCCAAATTTGTGTTTATCTGTGAACATCCTTTCGGGCCAATAAGCAGCAGTCTAGTCCCTTTCCTCCCTAACAGAATAGAAGCTTCTGATCTTTCTGCTTCCGGCTCAGGATTAGTTTAAAGCAAGCAAAGTCCATGTTCTGGATATGTCTTTACGGGAGATTTACATAATGCACCACAAAGATAACTTTTTCCTTCCACTCAACATTCCAAAATATACTTGGAGATGTCATTCTGAACAGACAGCTTTTTAGGCAATTGCCTTTTGTGACTAGCCTTCCATGAGTACAGGGTCAATGGCAATATGCTTGACAGCGGTCTTGTCTGTTGTATTTCCTACATAATGATAATATTTATGTATTTACAGGTGCACTGAATCTATACACCATAAAATGTTCACTCTTTGAATTGAATTTCCAAAACAAATAAACTTTTCAACAATTTCCTAATCTGTTCACCACCTGCTTGTTTTTCAATTTCTGCCCTTTTTTCTTCTAGTTGCTTTATCAGAACAGATATGCACGACAATTTGTCAATGTCATTAACTCCTGTGGTGTTGTTTCAGTGTAAAGCACATTTCCCGTTTAAAATAAATCACAGAACACTGCTTATAAAGAACCAAATCTGGGTTTCAGAGGTATGGAAAGGTTTGGAGAAATACCCATTCCTTACATGTCATTTATCAGTTGATAAATTTTCTTCACAATACCTCAGAGTAAAAATGAAACCTAGAATCCTAAATATATTTCCAAGACTCTTGCCAAACTAAGTGATTTACTGCAGTCCAGCTCCCGGGTGAGCACACCCTTCACTAGTCAACCAGTGCTGCCTGTCTGACGGGCCTGGACAGAGATGGATGGCTGTTAGTGTGACACCTAGCAGTAGGTTACATGGCCTTGAGCTTTATCGTCTAATTAGGCTCTAATGTAACTACAATGCTCTTGAGAAGATGTTGTCTTGCCCACCAAGGCTCTTTAAAATCCTCCCTGGGGCAGGGAACAGCTTGGAGTGAGGTCCTGTGGCAGACCACAGCCATGTCCAAGTGAAAGGGTCAGGTTTCCTGATTCTCTGCTTCAATGTACTGGAAACATTAAGCAGTTGGTGTATATATATATATATATATATATATATATATATATATAAAAGGATTTCCAATTTGGAAAACATCTGTTAAACACAAAGTAAAGCTTTTCATATTGTTTTTTTGATTGCAAATGTCAGAGCAAAATGAACACATCTCAAATACTTATACAAAATAGTTGACCTATTGATTAAAAAAAAAAAAAAAAGGAGTAGAGCATAAAATCTCACGACACATCCTGACCGAATAAAAATAATAATCAAGAATAGATGAAAAATGAAGTCATTAGCCTCAAGAATTTCCAAATACATCTCAGGTCCCCATTTGCTTCAGTCAAGGTCAGTGTTCATGATTCAGCAATTAGAAAAATGTCCAAAAAACACCCCATTTAGATGGGACAAAAGTGGAATAATTTGGAAGGTGGATGCTTCGTTAGATCTTGTGTTAAACCAACACAGCATTTAGGAAAAAGGACATAAATATGGCAACAGCAGTCTGATGGTTGAGAGCTGCTTCAGGATCTGAAGAATTCGCAATAACTGATAACCAGGATTTTTATCTTTTAAAGGCTGCCAAAATGTGTCTGTTCAGATGGTTTACAAATTTCTAAAATATTTTCAGAAAATTTAGAAATGTTAACCACTTTATCTATGAAGCAATAAAATATATTTTAAAAATTGTAAGAAGTTTATATAATTATACAATTGCCCTGTTAGCTTTGGAAACTGTGAAAAAAAATAATGATGCAAAATACAATATTACACCTCTACCTCTTATTATGAACAAATTAATTGTTCGCATTCTGTCAACTGTCTGGAGTAATGAAATTAAAGAAAGAATGTCAATATTTCCTGATGCATCACGTGATTTCCGATAACTTACAGCAGGTCATGGTATCATCGCCTTCGTATTAGAAACCGGTCTTGAGGGATAAGGTGTCTGACTGAAGGTCATCGGTGCCCTCTTGAGTGAACATAAGAGCTCTTTGTGGTCAGGTTAAATGCACCTGACAAGCCATTGCAGCGGAGTGACCCTTTTTAATTGTCATGTAACGGTTTCATGTAGAGCCAAACTGTCTGCAACACTTCAGCTGCTGGAAACCAGAGCTCAGCCACACAAACCACACAGTGGTGTGGTTATCTGGACAGCTGCCACATACAGAAAAAAATTAGAGGTCCATTTAGTAAAAGCCTTGGAGACAAATACTGGCAATTAATACATCATAAAAATGCTTCAATAATTAAATCCAGAGTGCCCTGTAAAAGTATTAACCCTGTTTAAACATACTATTATCAAGTAAGGCTTTGATTTTTTTATTTATTGGAGGTAGAAAACATGGCTTTTTCTAAATATTTGTTCAATGAAAAATCTCTAAACTGTGGTGTGATTGTATTTTTTAAATTAACTTCAGGGTACATCTCTATCATTTTTACACATCTGGGGACATTTGGCCCTGTTCCTTAAAAGAAAAAAAGTAACTTCAGTCAGACTGGACAGAAAGCATCTAGTTTTTAGTTTGGCCACAGGTTCTGAAATGATTTCAGGTCTGAATTTTGTCTAGGCTACTTCAACACATGAAAAAGGGTCCATCTTTGCTGTTCCAGCTGAAGGAAAACCTCCCTACAGCATGATGCTGCCGCCACTGCGCTTCAGAGTCCAAGGTGTTCTACCCAGTAGTTTTGAATGGAGGCCAAAAAAAATAATTTCACAGAAGCACCATCTTATAAAATGCTGTACACCCTGTGTGGCTTGTTGTAAGCGTTATTTTATAGTTTATATGATGGTTTTCTTTCCACTCTTAAAGGCCGAATTTTGTGGGTACATGGCGAACAGTTTTCCTTTGGAGTCAGGCTTAAATCACACAATGGTTGACTATTTAACTTCATTCGGTGATTTCAGAATCCAAACGGTTGCACCGCATGGCATATGGGGGCATGAGAGTGAAGGGGTTGAATACATCTGAATGCACATCAGGCGTTTTAGACAAAGATATAAGAAGAATGTATCAACTCAACATCAAAATTATGCAAACTTTATGTTGGTCCTTCACATAAAGTTCCAGAAAAAAAAAATTAAGGTTTGTGGTTGTAACAAGTAAGAATTACAGCTATTTTTTCAAGCTGAACACATACATTTTAAAATAAAATCTAAATTACTTTTATTTGCTAAAGTAGATGTAAATTGGAAAAAAACTCCCAACAGGTTTGACATGCACTCCCAAAACTCAACTTCACAATTCAGTGGCAGCCAAAGATGACAGGAAACCAAATAATTCACTTTAGCCTCAATAACAAACTGCCAGATCATCCTGCAGTGGGTGCAATTATGGTTCAAAATGAAAGCCATTTCATATTAAGCTATAATCAGATGTTAAAGGCAGGCCTAGTTCAGACAGTCGCAGAAATTGGTTTTAAGATTTTCCAAACCAAACTAATCATTTACAGAAACCCGAAGTAGCCGACTGAGCAACTCCAAAGCAAGGACGGAAATGTCTGCCATGTGCCCATGTATAAATACATTTGGATAAGGTCAGTCAAATTCTTTAAATTAAATGTAAAGCCTTCTTGTTAGAGAAGGCTTTACAATGATCTCTGGATGCCTTCTGATTTAGAGTAAACAGAACATCACTACATCAGGTGAGTCTGTTTAGTGGTTGTCTACCAAAATTTAGCTTGGACCTCAAAGCTGTGATGTCTATCAGTACAGATCAGTGTCTAGGAGCAAGTGTAGCCCCCAGCACAACCAGTGGATCATCACTTTGTCTCAACACATCATCAGAAGTAAAACTACTGTGACACATTCCTGGCATGTCTCATGTTCTCCTACAGGTATGCAACAAACGGCGGAGAACAGATCGAGTTAATGCTCAAAGTTTATGAAAAGGTTTTATTTGCCATTAAATGTCAACTTCAACCATCAATCAGTATTAAAACATGGAGCCCAGGACAGTGACGACGTGACGTTAAAATATGAACTTAAAACAGAGTTGAATAAGGTCAAAACAGTTTAAATCAGCTTGGCTGAAGAAAATACAAGACAACACAGGAAACGAAGAAATATTTACCATTTAATTTATAGCTAACAGAACATCACAAGTAAAAAGTTGTTTGGTAAAGTAGAAAGAATTGACAGGTAACATTAGTAAATAGGAAGCAAGTAGAAACCCAACATGGTAAAGGAGTCACGCGCAATGAGAACCAGTACACTTCAGTTCTAGGTTGACCTGTAAACAAAACAAAAAAAACACACAACAAAAAGCAATTAACATGGAAAATTATATAGTCAGAACAGAAAAATAATTAAGTTCTTGCAAAGTATTTCTAGCCATTGAACTTTACCATTTTGTAATGCTAAAGTTAGTGGCGGGCATTTATCATCATGAAGATACATTTCTTTACCGTAGATATTGCCATTTTAAAGTTTGTTGTTTTTCATTTAATGGGAAAGAAACCTGTTGAACTTGAAGCATTTTTAATTCAAATATGTACAATATTAAATTCATAATTAAGTAACAATAGGAAATTAGAGAATTCTGAACTTAATTTTCAGAACATTTAGCCTTTATTTGATTTAAAATATCTTTATGTTCTGAGAATTTTGCAAAATAAATGTTCTCTTAATGGCATTCCAAACATTTTGGAAGTTTTCCTTCTGCAGCAATGTATCTAGAAAGTGATAATGTTCATAAGCAGTCATTTTGACATATATATATATTTTTTTAATCGCAATACGTATCGTTACCACACATGCTTTATATCACAATGTAGATTTGTGGCCATATCGCCCCAGCCCAGGTTTGAAAATGACGAAAACTAAGATTTTTACGATAAAACAGTTTGTTACATGAGAGCATCAACACATTCCTAAATATAATTAAATAATCTGTGTGTGCTGGTCAGTGATAAAAAGAACAAAACAAAAAACACTACTTCGACAGGGCTTTCACTCTTTGCTTCTGCAGACTACAACATGGTTAGCTTTCGCGCATTTTCCAAATTACACAAACAAAATGACCGATAGGGGTGCCTGATTTGATTCTTAAAAATATATTTTCTAAACATTTACAGCACGATTATTTCCTGTGTGCCCCGCCTTCACTGAAAGCAAATATTTAGGCCGTCTGAAAGGATTTATCACTGGTAATGACCATCCTTAGCTCCTTTTTAATAAAATATTTTTATAGAAATCTGCAAGTATATGAAAGCAATCTTTCTTTTATAAGCCAAACACGAATATCCGGCATAGCTGAACGTTCAAAATATATGCGGGGTTCAATAACGTAGGACTTCTAAAACTTTTGACCAAAAAAAACACACTGAAAATAACAACCTAAGTCATTAACGTCTGTTTATTGGTGGTTGGTAAGCAACGTTTGGTGCATACCAACTATGCCAACGTTATTTTCTACGAAGTACTAGTTAAAAAAAACCTAAAACTATATTAGGGCTGCACGATATAGAAAAAGAGCATATCGATAAAGGAATAGTCATATTGTCAAGTCATATTGATCGATATCAATTAAAAAATTTTTTTTAATTATTGTATATTAAGTGCCTCCCAAGTCATTTTGTTATTCGTCAAATAATTTTAACTAAGAATTTAAGTAATTAATCTTCAAACATTTTTTTTTTATCATAAGCAAGTTTGTAAGACACAGTAACAAATTAAGAGACCCGAATAACAGTAAATACAAATAAAAGCAATGTTATTAACCATTACAATATATATTAGTTATTAGAGGTGTGTATTGACAAGAATCTGTCGATACAATATGTATCACGATACATAGGCAATGATACAATATATCATGATACGATAAGTAATACTACATATTGCGATTTTCATAACTGAATTAAACTGCAGAAAACCTGTCACAGCATCCTAAACACTCCAATCAGTTTCATCCATGACACATCCAGTTTTCTCACTAGTTCCAGTGTATCCACTGGAAGGATGTAAAAAAGCCACCAATTACCAGTCCTACTTTCAGGTTTCATTGAAATTCTGAAATAAAAAAAATAAAAAAAATGATTCTTTGCTCTTGAGTATCGATACAATATTGTGACATAACATATATTGGCATATCAATAGTTTCTTACATCCCTATTAATTATGGTAGTAATTTAAATCAAAAGCTTATCTTGATGATTTTTAATCCTTTAAACATTTAATAAAACTTTATATTAATAATAATGGCTGAAACTTTTGGTTTAGTTTGTCAATAAAGTTTATTCAATTTAAGTTCAGCTGTTGGCTAAAGCTAACCAGCTACTCACCAGAGTGTAGAGAGCCAACACAGACAGGTCTATCCAACCCTGTCGTGTTTTTCTAAGCATTTTTCGCTTCTGAGAACCGGGAGCAGAACAGAGGGGACATTTTAAAAGCCACAGGTGTTGTTAGCACCTGGAGAAGTTTCCTGTGTTTCTCTGTAACAGATTTGCAGCGAGTCCGTAGAGGAGAGTCCTGCTTAAGACAGCTGATCGTAGTTTTATTATTGCTACGTTTTAGTGCGTCGAGGACCAGTTCAAAACAGAACGCAACCTCCAGAACAACTTTCTGCACTGCTCCCTTGGTGTGACATCTGACCGTGGCGAAGTTACGGCGATGGTTCGCTTAGGGACTAGCAATACATTCTGTTTCAGCTCAAATCATTACATGATTTTTGTGTGGTTTGAAAGGAAAGAGGGTGGCTGACAGTGCTGTGTGGTTTAGCGTTAATTACTCTTTAATTATTAAGTACCTGAAAGCTGAAGGTAATTAGTTCCAACATAGGCTGTAATGAAAAAATGAGGGGAAACGTTTTTTTTCTATCTAACTTTTTTACTGTACCCTTTTTTTCTATCGCAGCACACATCTATCGATCAATATGTACTGATTTGAAATTATCATCCAGCCCTAAGCTATAATCTATTAATTTTGTCTTAAAATATCTGAGCTTTTTTTCAGAACTAGAAATTCTGTTTAAAGAGGTCTTGGATGGCCAGTTATGGCAATTTGATATCTTTTAAATTTTGTACCAGTTACCTTCTCTTAACAATATACTTCAAGCAAAATAATATCACGTTCCACAATCTCTACTTGAAGACAAGGTTTTAAGAGATTGTTAAACACATTTTGTGTTGAGGCTACAACCTTTGTCTGCTCTACAAAACCAGCAACCTCTATAGCACCGGTGCTATAAACTGAAAAACAACGTACAGCCCTGTTCGTTACATTCATGGCGCTTTTCATCACAGAGACTTGGCAGATTGAGCTGTGTATAACAAGCACCAGTGATGCGCAAAAGCCACACCGCCACTAATGTGATTGTCATGTTCCATGCTGTAACCAATTAATAGAATCTAGCAAAGAGAGATTTGGTTATAGTTAGAAAATATGCTGGCTGATGTGCAGCTTGATAACTTAACATATTGTAGCTAATAGAGGATAAGAGTTTATCCGGAAATTCACAAATCCACCCCCATATTTATTAAGACAAAAAACAATTAGAATTGAGAATTGCTTCTCAATCAAATCGTCACCCCAAGAATCCGAATCGAATTGTGAAATGTTGTAAGATTCACATCCCTAATGACCAAGTGGTTCCACATGCTCCTTTTCTGTAACTTGCTAAGACTACAACTGCTATGGCGGGGACTTCATTGAAATTGCGGTTTGTTGAAAGTTGAAATAGACCTTGGGAAACACCCTGGAAAACAAAGCACCTCCGAGACGCTCCAAACTCACAAGGGAATGGCGCTAATGATTCATAAAATTGGTGAAATTAAGGAGTTTTTTGGCAGATAATGCCTTACCCAGAAGCTGCACTTTGGTTACAACTCCCATTTTTGCGATATACGCTGATTGCTAATGGATCTAAACATTTCCTGAAGGACCTCAAGTAGCAACAAACTTGTCTAGGTGAGTAAATGAACGTAATGCATCCTATAAAAAGGTCCAGGTTGAAAAAAAACAAACATCCACTTTAATGTTGGTTTCTGAGGGGTTCATGACTAACTATCACTCTAACAGATCATCTCACCTCAAAGCTGGAAATTGAACTTTTGAAGAACTAAACCTGCGTATGCGTACCAGTCTCCTGCTAGTGTTGGTGTTTCTGAATAAAATATTTTAATTCCCCTAAATGCAGCTAGAAGCTGACTAGAGCATTTATTAATAAAATAATGAAATTGATTGAATTTTTAGGCAGGTTTTGACTCATCAGGTCCTTTTGTATATTTGCAAGAACCGCGGGTATTCCAAATTGGAAAGCTGAAGCTCTCTTCTGTCTTTCAGCTGTCGGATATTGAAAAGTGGACAAAGAGATACAGATCACCATGTGCTGCAGCTGAACATGCTCCCTGCAAACATTACTGTTCTTAGACTGGGGGTGGTGTAAACTGCCACAGTGTGCATCACTTTGAAAAAATAAATAAATAACATAAAGGACTATTTGGAAAACTCACTTGGGCTTCGTCTCAGCATCTGTGACCTGACGAATAAAGATGGCGTCCTCTGGGTGGCTGATGTCTCCTTTCTCATGCATGTAGGAGGAGGCAATAGCGAGCATGGTGCCATCGTTGCTGAAAGCCAGCGAAGCAATGCTGGTCGGGTAGCGGTGGAACTGACACAGGCGCTTTTTGTTGAATGGATCCCAGATGTTCACAAAGCCGTCTGAGCCACCTGGCAAGAGCAAAAGACTCAAGGTTAAACAGAGCTTTTCATAAAGAAATTATTTTAAAAACACTACAATGGAAGAAAAACAGTTCCCTGTAGGTTATAATAGAGCTGTGTTGAAATAATCGGAAATTCGAAATTCGATTCTGAATCGATTCTTATAGAAATCAAATCAATTCACAAGTTCAAAAATCGATTTTATTTTTTAAAATAGTTTGCCCTTTTTAAAGATGAAATGGGAAGGAACAGTCAAGATGGCCATTTTAAGTTTTGTGTCTGACAGGGTTAATACAGTTTTCCATGGTGACCTGTTACTCACCCAGTGTTAAGTCATTGAATTTCTGGCATATAATTAAGATAACAGTAAAAAAAGAAAGAAGCTTTTAATAGCACTGACCTATATCAATATTGAATTGGATCAGATTTAATCGAATCGATTCCAACACTTGAGAATCGGAATCGAATAGATTCTTGAAATATGAATCGATACCCAGCCCTAGGTTATAATAAAAAGGTAAGACTGAGACCAATTTAGATTTCAGACTGACAAAATCAAAAAAAATAAGGTTTTATTTTGTTAATTTAGGGGTCCAATATGTAACTCCACTGCTTTTACAATTATAGGTCATCTATATAGCGGCTTGTAAATGCGCTAATGTTGGAAATTCATTGTACCTGTAGCAAAGGTGTTGTGAACACTGTGAAATGAAATAGCATTGACAGGGTAGACGTGTTCGATTCCCTCCTCCTTTAGCCGGTGGCACTTGAAGGCATATTTCTTCTTCTGAACCTCCTGGCTCGGATCCAGGTACTCCACAGCTACACGGCCTTCGATTGAACTCAACACGTAGCCCTGAAGACGAAAAAAAAAAGACTATAATCAAGCTCAATTTTAATAAGACATCTATATTCAGAGCATTAGATTATATTAAGAGTAGATAATTGAAATTTGATACATCTTGGAGTTTTTATTTGTTCTGCACAACGTGTACCTGTTTGTTGGGGAAGGCTCTAATGCAGCGAGTCTGATACTTAAGGCTGGACTCTCTTCTTTGCTGTACGTAGCCCATATTCCTCAAATCCCACACCAAGACTCGTCTCCCGGCTGTGCCAACAATCAGCCTGTCTCCAGCCACTGAGAGGGTGTAAACCTTCACAAAACAGATGGGTTTAAAAGCAATGAGATCAAACAAAATAGTTTTATGGTAATAAACCGACAAAGAACCGTTTTAATGCGTTTTGCTACCTTGTCAGGCTGAGTAAAGGTGCCAGCATTGCAGGGTGTCCGCGGGTCCCACAGTCGGACTGATCTGTCCCAGCTGCCCGTCACCATGACATTAACCTCTGGGCAATACTCCACACAACGAATGGGGGCATCATGTGTTCCAACTATTTTATCTGTACAAAGAATAAAACTAAATACATTAAATGCTTGGTAAATACAAAGGCAAGACGAAATCAGCAGGTGAACACAATCAGCCAAATGTACTATTTCCTGATTGGTGCTACAAAAAAGAAATTTAATTGACTGAAATCAGTATTGGCAGGTCAGATTTTTACAGAAAGTATCAGAGTAGTAAAGATTTTATGGTTATAAGAAAAGGCTTAACTTAAGTGAAGTTAAAGGAGTAGCCTACCTTGGTCCGTGTTCAAATCATGAGTCTTTAACTGAGCATCTAAACCTCCACTCCAAGAATGTGTCGGGTCCTACAAACAAGATTTGACATTATCTATTTGCCGGCTTTGGTAAAAAACGTTACAGCATTAAGTCAAAACAACCTACATAGAAAGCACAATCCAGAACAGGAGCTGTGTGCTGGTACTTCATCCTCATAGTGTTTCCTCCAACATCATAGAGACGGACTGTACAGTCCCAAGAGGAAACCAGGAGGAACTGGGCAGTGCTGGGGCTGAACTTCACAGCAGAGATGCTGTCCTCTGGTCCCTGGTTTAGCTTGTATTCGTTACAGCCCGTCATCTGTTGGAGAAAAAAAATAAGGTCTTCATGTAAATCTACGCTTTACAGCTATACATCTTTGGAGATCAATGGCTAATTGCAATCACTCATGTTAGTTAAAACAATAATCAAAATTAGTTTAACAGCCAGAAATATATAAAAAACAAAATCCCTTTCAAAGCTTTCTTTAGCAATATCCTGATATTTACCCTTTTGCCGTTCTATAAATTGTTTCCAGCATACAGGTCCGGAAGCGAGATTTAAAACCAAACAGCATAGCAAACGTTTTGCAAAGTATAGAAAATGTAATCAATGAGACTATCAGACACATTAAAGTCAGATTTACACATTTTTCTTAATTTTGAAAGGCTATTTTTAAGATCAGAAAGGTTTTATTGCCAAATGTTGAGCAGATTTACAACATCAGGAAATTTCTGCGGTACTTTGCGCAAACATTCATAAGACAAACACCTCTAAGTATGCATCTGAATATACAAATGTGGCAGATACCTTTACACGTTAGAGCAACTTTACAAAAAATAAAGCCTGGAGGAAATGTAGTAAGCATAGATGGACTGATGAAGGACAAATGGATGAATGGACAGATTAACAGTATCAATGACATAGAGAATGAAGTCAGAAACTCCGAAACTCAAAGCAAGATTAGAGTTAAGAAAATGGACAAAAGAGTGTGGTCGAAATCAAGAGCAAGTTTATTTGCGAGAGTAAAGGTTCAAGATGCTGACTTTCCAAATCTTCAAAACACAATATTTACTGCAAAAATTGGGCATAAAAAAATAAATTTTGAAATAGTTCTGAACCTCTGGAACATCTATTTTCTATTGACCTGGGAATAAAGTCATAGCATTTCTGGGACAGCTAGCTTCAGTAACCACACCGAGCCCTGTTTAGCTAGCGTTAGCAAGAGGTTACAAACTCCATTATTAGATTTTTCACCTTACTTACCGCTTCAGCTTCGTGTTGTACAGACGCGGCCGAGTAATATTTCCCACCGGACCAAGTTATATTTCTTAGAACGAAATAAAACTTCAGATATACACGTAGAAAGTGCCAGAAAGTAAAGCGGTTGCGTGTAGCTAGCTTGCGTATTAGCACAGGCAACGCTACCAACACACCGATTGGCTGACGTAAAGATTCAAATTCGCGCCTGTGAGTTTATTGGTTCGTTTTAAAGCTATGACTGTTTCCGTTGTATTCTCGCAAACCACGTGACACGGGTCTTCTCTTTTTTTTTCTCCCGTCTGGTTTGTGAAAACATAGAAATAAAGATGCGCGCTATCTGTGTAGCAAAATCCTGGTGTGTAGTAGTTTTCAGGTCTTTAAAGAAGGTGGACCCAATACATTAGTCAATAAATTATTTTATTTTAATGAAGCCTGTTAGTGTGTAAATGCAATAGCCTGTCCATTCCTTAATTTATTACATTAATTGATATGTTTGTTAACGGAGCCTACCTACACATAAGAATTTAACCAATGGTCATCGTTTAGTCACCATACTTCTTCATTCATGAGTAGAACGATGGGGCTGATGACACTATAAATATAAACTTAGCCAATGTTAATACCTGTCATTATTTTACAGTCTATGGTCATAACAGTCCATTAGATTATTATTATTTTTAAATAAGAGCTCAAAAAGCAAAAAAGTCAGTGGGATTTACTTGATGTAGTGCTACTATAAGCAAAATAAGGTGATGATCAATGTTATTTCATGCTTTCAAACAATATGGAATGTGTGCATACTGTTTTTCTTAGGAGGAACTCAAAAATCTTATTTTTATTTCCAAGACATTTCACCACAATATTAACAGTTGGGGAAATTTTAATGTTGGAGAAAGAATTATATCAAGCTAAGCATATATCTAGCTTTAGCTTGCTTAGCAGGAAAGTCAAATTTATAAGCAAGCTGAGCTTTTTACTATATGAGGAACTCATCCCCAATAAATGGCATATCTGTGCTTGTCAGAGAAAAAGTTCGTAGCCACGACAACGGTACCAAGTACGTATGACGTAAATAGTTTTTACAACAGAGAAAAGCTCACGAATTAACCTAATGAATAATAGTTAATTAGTTTAGAAAATGTATGGATGGATAGTTTATATTCCAAATATTTGTTGACCAGCTCCACTAACTACCCTTAGCTATCTCTTTCAAATTCAGTGGGACCTATTCCATCTTGAATTTGAATGCTCTTGCAAAGGCTTAAATGTCATGACTCACTCCGGTCATCAAAGCTTTGTTTGCTAGCAGTCCCTACAACAGGCTCAGGAAAATGCAGGCTTCTGTCAATAACCAAGCACTACCAGGACATGGGGGATCCTTGTCTATCTTTATCTTTAACCTTTGAAAAACAAACATCTTCAGAGAGCATCTCCTACCCTAGCATTTACCCTGTACTTCCCTACTTCTTCTCCATTTTTGTGCTCTTCCAACGAGGTCTGATATCTACACTGTGAACCTGTCACCTCTCACAGAACTTAACAAGTGATCTTCTGCATCTTTCTAAGTAGTTTATTGTTGTGTTTCATATTGATTGTATTTTCATGTCATGTTAAACATTTAGGCTGTCATTTAACTTTTACATTTAAACTTGCATAATAATTTTTGCCAAAAATTCAACCAAATTAAGTCTCCAAATTCCTGCAATGTTATATTTTAAATTCTACAGCTTGCTTTATCAGTGCATCATACCATACTACCACTACTACTACTACTACTACTACTACTACTACTACCACTACTACTACTACTAATAATAATAATAATAAAGCTATATTTTCAAATTACTACTGTGGTTCTCATAGCCTAGAAATCCAGACAAACCATAGCAGTAGCGAATGATTTTGCTCTGCGGGTTGGTCTGCAGGTTGGTCCAGCTGCAATCCATTTTAGCCTCAGCAGGTCTACCATTGGCTTGGCTAAGTGTAGGCCAGTCCAATCACAGTGCTCTATGTCTGTTCAAAGATATTAGGCAAGCTTACCATTATTACAACAGGCAGATATTGGAGATGTACTTAGGGGCTATGTCCTGTTTTTGTCACCTCTGATTGGCTAGCCTGATTGATGTAGTACTGGTATTAATATTTGAGGACCATTACCTACCCTTAACCTGATTCATTTTCTAATCCTAATATTCAAGGAGCAGTGCCTAACCCCAATTTGATTTAGTTATCGAATATAACATTTAAGACCATTACCCAATCATAATCAAGGCGGGACCTTGCCCCAGCAGGTACATTTCGAAGATATTTCGAGAGCTATATTGTTTTTTCCTTATGATGACGGCAGAGCTGGAGTTAACAACAAAGATGGCGGTGGCTCAGGAACGCCACTGGTTTGAAATGGCTTTTGCATCCACTTAAGTCCTTCATTCGTTTCAATGGTGTATGGTGGACTGCCGTGATTGGTGTCGCTATGAAGTGCAGAGACATTTTTAAAAGCAACCGTAGATTCCTCCCCTGACTGAGCCCTGTCCATGGGTCATATTGGTGTGTTGTATTTACTTCAGAATTCAGAAATCAGAGCAGGATTTGATGTCACAACCTATTAAACAGTGTTCCAGTTAACATAGTCGGATAAGTCAAGATTCCAATATGGCAAAGCCCAAGTAGCCATCATTATTGGTACCTCTTATAAACTGCTATAAGCTGTATTTTCCATATGCAAACATCTCTTTTATGTTAAGATTTGTGCTTGCAGTGCAGGGACTACATGTAACATGAACATGTTACTACATGTTTAGATTTTAGATACTCTCCTATGACTGTTTCTTGTATAATAAATATGTTTCCACCACAACTTACTGTTGCTGATGCAATGAGCGGCAATATTGAAAGTCAAAGTCGTAGCAAGAAAATATCTCCCACTTTCCAAGTGGGAATTCCAACTTCTCTGGGCATTCCAGTTGATGATTACAAATGGAACGCATCACAAATATTTATAAAGGGTAGCTTGCAAGGTTATGGATCCCTTCTCCAGAATTTAGGCATGCTGATAAAACCCAAAAGAAGCTACAAAATGAATAATTTTGTTAAATTCAAACCAATTTTCAAATTTTACTTACTCAGCTCAATTAGTTACATTTCTAAACAATTAGTTTGAGATCATTTTGTTCATCTAACATGATCCATATGGTAAAAAGAAACAAAACAAAGAATTACTTTGTGATTAGGGTTTAGAATATTGTGGAAATAGTAACTAACTTTTTAAATCTAATCTAAAAAGTTAGCATGTAATCAGATTCTCTGACAACAAAAAATGAAAGACGTGTTGTCTTCTGGGAAACAACTTGGCTGCTAGCAAATTTGACCTTAAAGCTGTTGCTGCTAAACCAGTTAAAAAGCTAGACACAAGCCTATGCTCCTTCTCTAGCAGAAACATTCTCAAATAGAAGTCTAATTACAGTTCTAAACATTTAGAACATTTTTGAAGTTGTCATATTCATTAATAAACCCCCTGTCAGCATGTTCCTATTCCATTTCACTGAAAATAATTTGATTTGAATGATTGGATATTTTCAGCTAAAATCAAATTTAAATCTTTAGTTTAAGATTTACCAAACTGAAGTGCTGATTTAACGTTTCATGAATTTTAATTGCTAACTTTTGATACCCCACAAAATTACGTTTTACAGTGTATATAACAGGTTTTGCAGTGGTTTTCATTTAACGTCCTCTACATTTAGGCATTTTCTGTTGCTTCCATGAAGGTTTAAATATAGAAGGCTATTACAAAAAAAGAAAAATAGGTTACATTTTTTTGAATAAAATGAAATTCTGGTACCAAGCCTCTGGTAACATTAAACATTTATGTAACCATAATGCATTATTATCTCCATAAAGATTAATTAAGAAAGAACATAATTGCCAATTGAAATGATGGCTCAAACTTAAGCGTTTCACTTATAGGTAAGAAGTAAGTAAAAACCAAAGTGCTTTTCAGTAGGTTTTCAACTGCTTAAATAGCTATGCGTAAAATTACGCTACAATTTTAATCTCCGTTGCAAAAGCTCAACCCTTAATAAAACTAAACAGTGATTAAAATGTTTCATTTATTTCACAAGGACAGATGAGCAACCTTCTTTTGAATTATCCTTTACTGAGCTTAAGACTATATGATGTATACAGAATTTTGATATCAGGAAAAAACATAAATTGAGGTCATTTTTGTCTCTTTCATAGCTTTTAAACTACGGACGTCGTAAAAACAAAAACAAAAACAACAAATGAATTATTTTTTTTACAGATTTCAGGTAGCTATGAGAATCACACGATTGTCTTCACTATAACAAACGAAACAAAACGAAAACATTAGTGTTTCGCTGTTTTAAAACTGAGCCTGATGTAAAAAATAAAGGCTGGGAGACCAACAGTATTGCACGATTTTAAGATAGTAAAATATTCCCACTTTTTTTTTTACACAAACACTGACTCATTTTTTTTTTTTGAAAAACAGACAGATGACCCTGTTTTAAAAGAAGCTTACCCTCCATCAAATAGCCTGACATTAAAATATACGCATAATTTTTTTTGAGAATCAACAAGAGTAATTTATTTGCAGTATTTTTGGTCTTATAATAATAATAATAATAATAATAATAATAATAATAATAATAATAATAATATACAAAATGTACAAAATTACATTTTCTCTTTGAAACTGCCTTAATTTAGAAACCCAGTCATTCTTAAACCGGTCTCATTAGCGGCGTGGGATGGGAATAGTACATGTGATGGGGGAAAGCAAGCAGTGACTGGCCGGCCGGTGAGTTCGTGCCGGGGCTGCCGCTCGCGTCCGAGGCCCCGCTCTCGTGGTAAAGTATCGGCACCCGCACGATCCTCTGCGCCGCCGCGTGGTTCATGTTTGCCGCTTCCAGCTCGGCGGCAAGCTGCCTCTTCCACTTGTTCCTTCGGTTCTGGAACCAGATCTTCACCTGCGTCTCCGTGAGGTGCAGCGACGCGGCCAGGCCGGCACGCTCCGAGCTGCTCAAGTAGCGCTTGATGTCGAAGGTGGACTCCAGTTGGAAGACCTGGCTCCTGGAGAACACAGTGCGCGTCTTTTTCTTCCGACAAGGTTTCTTGTCGGAGTCCAGCTCGTCCGGTTTTCTCCTCCAGTCCTCTTCTTGGTCGGTTTCCTTTTTGGACTCATCGGCGTCGCTCTCGTCCAGAGTCACGTCGTCGTCGGCGCTCTCCTCTTTGGCATCTTGGTCGCTTTTTTGGTGATCCGGTGAGCGCCTGTCTTCTTCCCTCTGGTTAATTTTTTCCGAACCTGCCAAGAGAAATATTATCATTTACATTTAAACATGTGCATACCTTTTCTCCACATTAAAACGTGGGACGAATTAGTTTGATTTTATGGGAAATTATAAGGAATAGACGGTATTACTTATTTATGCATTGAAACATGAATTTAATTAGGCTATTTTGAATTTAAAGGAAATAGACTTTCAGAAAATAAAACTCTTAACTTATTGGAAAACAATATTTACCTGTCGCAGTCCTAAAATGCGCTCCGAGCGTGTATGGGTACCACCAGGCGGACGCTCTCTCCAAATACTGAGCTGACAGTCCAAACCTCTGCCCGGACAGCTCAAACTTAGGCAGTGACAGGTCGCTGAGCCTGGAGAAAAAGCTGCCTTCGAACACCCCCTTGGAAGACCCGAGCGGGGGTGTTGGCTTCGGGGGCTTTTCTTCGATGTTGAGCAGATTCTTTATGGAGAACGGTGAATCCTTTGCGGCTTGGCGAGTCTCCTGTGTGTCAGATTCTGCCATTACCGCTTATTGTCCGATATGGATGACCATTAACAAAGTTAGGGAGGTAGATAAATAATTTAAACGTTGATATCACGTTTTAAAATAACTAAAATAAACTAAAAAAGAGGTAAAAGAAAAGGAAGTTGCGTCCCGGTCTCTCCAGAGGATGATTTGGAGTGAAAAGGCGGAGGGATCACTGCGTCAAACTCGCGCTGTATTGTTATGACTGAGAATGGAAATGCCATCTGACTTAAAGCGCGCTCGGCCTCTGCTATTGGGCAGGTACAATAGCAAATGAGATTTGAGATGGAAACGCGATGGGGGCTGTGACGGGAACAGAATCCAAACACAAGAAGGCCGCGCAAGCGTTTTGGCTCCGGGCTCAATAGTAACGCATCCACTTATCATCCAATTAGATTAAAGAGGAAAATCTCTCTGGGTTTTGGTGCGGGCATGGGGTGCTGTGCACGAACCAAAATCACCTGCTAGTAAATAGAACAAATGTAGTTAACACGGAGGTTTGGTTCATAATGCAAATGGCGCGTTCACACATTTACGCACATTATCATCTGACTTAAAAAGAATATATAAAGGGCTTCACTAGACAATACATCAAACATCATTTAAATATAGTTACTCAGCGGAGCCAGAAGAAGATGTCCGGACGAGAAACAGTTTTTCTTTTTTCACACACGCATTAGACAGGTAAATTACAATATATTTCTATATTTCCCAGTAAATTAACTGTATTTACAACCGATCTTCACTTCTGGAGCAGCGAATGTCTTTATACTTTTTTTGTGCTTTTTTACATTAAAACTAAAATATTTTCCTCACTTCTGTTCTATATAATCTGTTTACAACATATTACTATATATATAAAAATAAATAAAACACTGTAAATTAAGCTGCAGGAAACAGTAATACAAACAAATCAATACTCCAGCTGAGGCTAATGTTCTTGAGTTTAGTGGAGTCTTGTTTGTTGGCTAAACAAACAATAAAAAAAAATCTAAGAAACCTTATTGCTGTGGTTAATTGTGCTCAACTGTACGAGTGTTTTTAAAACTATGATAAAAAAAAACCAGTAAGAATATAATGGTTCCGAATGAGTTACGGATGTTTTAACATTTTAACAATGTATTTTTGGGAGAAGATCTCATGCAAAATTCCAAAGTGCTCCCATCTGTTTATTCGATCCACTGAATCCAGGCACAAGTTTGAAAGTAACCATGTTATATCAAATAATATATTTGATAAAACATAGTCAGCTACTTGTTACAATAAGCATGGCAATATATGAGTCTGAAAACCTATACAGAAGATCGTTACTGAAACTTTTAAAACAGAAACACCAACCAATCTTTCCTAATTTTTGCAGCTTTTTTAAAATTAATAAGGATTTAGTTAGCCATCGTCAGATTTCAGTTTAGACTTTGACTAGGTCAGTCGAAAATCATCGTTTTGGTTGTTTTTGAACCATTCAGAAGATTTTGTTGTGCATTGGATCACTGTGCTGCTCCAAAAATGTGTTTGAATTTAAGGTCACTAATTGATATCCAGAGATTTTCCTTTAAGAGTTTCTGTTACAGAACAGAATTATTGGGTCCATCAATTATGGCTAGTTTCTAGCTCCTGAAGAGGAAAATAACCCCCAGGCCATCACACCAGCACCACCATGTTGGACTCTAGATATGATGCTCTCTTTTTAAAAGTGAGTTTTATGTCAGATGTAACAGGATGAAATCTTCCAGAAAGTTCAGTTTTTGCCTCTTTAATACACATAATGTTTTCCCAAAACCATTGAGAAATGTCAAGACGTTTTTGGCAAATGTGACGCAGGCATTTTTGTTGTTAAGTCAGGCCTTCAGTGCTTTAGATGTGATTGTAGGATCTTCCATACCTGTATTGGTGTACTTTTCCTAGGCTGGTCCACTACTGATCTCTAATTTTCCCATTAGTAGATGATGATTCTCTCTGTTGTCTGCTTGAGTTTCAAAGCATTGGAAATCAAATTATAACTATTTTCAGACTCATTGGTATTTGGTTTCCTATTGTTGCTTTTTGAGATGTTTGCTTGTTGTTAGAGAAACTACTAAAAGTGTTTACAGGTCAAACATTAGCCCTGGATGTGGATAGTGATATTAAACCAAAAATACAATTTACCTTTAATAAATGTCATAATCATATGAAAACTGCTTTTTTTGCTTTATATTTTGTGACATTTTACTGGGTGGATATTTGATTACCCTGTGTTTTTACGGTCATTGTACATTTTAACATTAAAAAGTACAAAAAAATGAAGACATTAAATAATTACTGACTTCATTTGCCTAAGTGGGATCTGCTCTGATGCAGACTGTGGTCCATCTGTTCCACCTTCAGTGGAGAAATATGTGCAGTTTACCTGGACCAGATCTCATTGGCTTCCATGTAACCTTATTATACAGGAAACGCTGCAGGCAAATTGCAAATCGAACGGAATCCATCCTGATAAAGCCTTTTCAGATCAGCTTTGCACTAAAAACCCTAACAGGTGACCAAATGCGGATGACAACGGTAATGTTCCTGTCAAATATAAAAGCTCATGAATAGAGCCAATACAATAGGGCTGAATTTCATTTCCTAGGGCTATCCCATCCCAATAGGATATTTCCCTGTTTATCCTTCTATCCCTTGGTGCCAAACTCAGAGGTTAAAAAGTTCCCCAGAGAAATGGGACATTCCCTTGAGAACTGATCATTAATAATTTCTTACCTGCAAATACATTTGCTCAAAGATGCACAGCGTGTTTCTTCATTACTGCATTATGAAAATTAACCGAGTCAAAAAATAATCTATTTGAATGTCTAATGTCTAATCTATTTTTAACATATTTAAATTTTGATATAATATTGTCAGTATGCTCACAAAAAATAGAATATGTCATATTTCACTGCATCTTAGTGAATTAAAATACAATCTAATTCACACCAAAACTCCTCCTGTAAACATACTGAAAATATGTTGTCAAAATATGTTCTGAATCACTATTATCAAAAGCCAAAATAGAGTTTTTCAAAAAGCTTAAATATACAAGGATTTTTATTGCAGAAAAGTCTCTAGGCCCGTTTCCGCTAGATACGTTGTGGGACATTTCCGGGATGAGGGATGTTGAAAGGGAAAATACATTGACTTGGTCCTCTCAGCCATTGTGTCTCCATAAAATAAAAAAAAGAAAGAAAAAAAAAGTCACTGATTGGCAACAAAAGGGACTCATAGCAGTAGACAATAATAAGAAATCGACGATGGGAGATGGTAGTTTTGTTTCTGTGTGCCAGGTTGTTTCACCAGCAAATAATATTTTAACAAAAGGCGGTTGTTTGGGGACATGTGATTATGTAGTTCCCACTGACTTACAGTCTATCTGCATGAGTTAACCACAGTTCTCACCCAACAATTCTACCGGGCCATTTACAGGTACATTAACCAAGGCTGGTACTTGTTTGGTTCCTGAAATGACCCGGAAAGTGGTCCTTTTGAGGCGGCCTGGTGAAATGGAGACACACGCATACCGTGAAGTTCTGGTGAAATTACTTATTACAAGTATAAATGCACTCTATACTTGTCTGGGGCTCCTTTTGCATGAAATGTTGCATCAGTGGGATGTGGCATGGAGACAATTAGCCTGAGAGTATAAATATGTTAAGGAAGTCCAGGTCTCTTCAATAGTAGCCCTGGATTATTTGTCCCTCCACTTTTTTAACAGACTCTTGGACCTTCATTTGCAAACAAAATGCACATTTTACTTTAATCTGAAAATAGGACCTTGAATTAATGAGCAACAGTCCAATTTTATTCACCCTTAAGCGTAGTTCATGCTTGTCATTCAGCAAGTTTGCACCCACAAGGACATGTACTGGCGGGTCTGCCTACCCTTCCAATGACCTTTCAGGTTGACGACTTTTTATTTACTTCAGCTTGCAAATGATATTCAACTGAAAGAGCAATAGCTGTCAGAGAGCAAGTTGTGATTGAGCTGGAAACTCTCTGGTTAGCACCAGCGTACATTAACGATTTGCTATCGCTATTAGATTGGGTAATGGGCCAATTAAAATATACTGGCTGAGAAAATATGAATTTTTTTGTGTGTAAACAACCTCTTTTAAAATCAATTTCCATGTATCTTTACCCTACATTCACAGTTGGGATGTTCTGAAAGGGTTGCTTACAATGAGAGAAAACAGCAGAAATGGGATTTATGCTGGTGAGATTAATTTAGAGGCTTTCTGCTTCGATTTATGTCACTAAAGGAGATAGAGGATATCTTTTTTCTTTGGCATAGCAGAATTCATGCATTCGTAGTTTTGTCTACAATTTATTTGAATTCTTACTGTTAAAAAAGTGGTAAAAGCAAATCTGTAAAACACATGATCTGCATTTATCATCTAAACCAAACAAGCAGCAGATGAAGAGAATTAATCAACCAAATTGAATTTGCTCAACCTGCATGCGCACGGCCTGTCCTTTTAACTCGTCGAGCGCTCTCCAACGCGAAAGGACAACACAGTGTTTTGTGAAAAGCTACTTGAATCCTTGCATAATTAGAGGTCTCATAGCTGTGATGAAGATGGGGGTGGAGAAAAGAGGTTAGCTGAGCTGCATTTAGGGAGGCACAGCAAAAAGCGGTTGTGTGTTTTCAGAAGATCATGTTCATTAAACAGATAACTGAGAATGGATCAGAGGGGGAAGCGACTAATCAGTGATGCAAATGGAGGCCAAATTTGATAAGAGAATTTTCAACACAACTCAGGAGCAGCTTTTTGTTTTCCATTCAAGCAAGAGTGTTTGTAAAGCACCAACATTATCTTGGGATTAATTGGATAGCCAGTACAGTTGGAAAGCTGAAGATGAATATATTTATTATATCATATCTAGAACTATACTGCAAATCAAATTATTTGTTCAGATTGGTTTCTTTAAACAGATTTTTCAAATTTACTACTATTGAATAGTGGATAAAAACACAATTAGAAAACACTGTCTGAATGGAAAATGAAACAAACAAACAAACAAAAATGTAAAAACTCTTTAATCTGCAAAGTTCTGTCCAAATTTGCAGACTGAGATCAGGAGGTTGAATATGAAAGACTTTAAAATGCAAGTTTCCAGAAATGCTCATTCTGCAGATGTGTTTGAGATCAACCAGATAGCATAGTGTCTTTGAACAACAACTTTAAAATCTTTCCAGGGCAAGAAGAGTTCGGGTTGAGGTGCAGGGTCCTGCCACACATAGTTTTGTATGTATTGGGTAAACATTGTACAGGTTTGTTTTATCTAACCAGAATATCTTTTACATAGTCCCTATGGGACTTCTTGTGGCTTTGTACTAACTTTTTACCCTTCAGTAAATGCCACATTTGTGGTGTACAGAACAAATAGTTGTACGATATGATAGGAGAACTGTGCTGTGGATCTCTGCAGCTCCTCTAGAGAAATCAGAATCCGAAAGGTTTTCTTGCCAAGTGTTGAGCAGATTTACAATATTCGGAAATTGCTGTGGTACTTTGTGCAAACATAAACGGTTCAAGCTGCTGGATAAACTGGTTAATGTATAGATTAGCGCAGGTTTAAGGGCAAAAGTTAGATAGGTGCAAAAACACAACACAGGATTATGTGATTGAAACAGAGCAGGTGGTGGGAACAGTCTTAGGGCTATTATTGTTCATGACTGCTACAGCAGAGGGGAAGAAAGTGTTCTTTTGGCGAGAGGTTCTGGTCTGCATGGAGTGACCATGGGCCTGATAGCTGTTTCCCTCATTAATGTTCTCCTGGCTCATCAGTTTAGTTGATTTATCGTGGTGTGTGAGATGTTCAACGTATGGAATATTGTTTTAAAACCTAACCCATTCCTTAAACTTCTCCCCAAATGACAAATTGGAAAAAAGTTCAAGGGAAATGTATTCCTTTACAAGACACTGTATCTATGAAATTATAACTAGCAGAGGAATATAACCCAGGATGATCAGATTATAGCTTGACAACAGAAAGGCTGTTCCTTAAATCTGAGCGTCAACATTTGGCATCAGCATCGCAAATCTTAAGCGTTTACCCCGATCAGTTTGTTCTTTTTGTCACACATGGCATTCTAGTAAGGAGCACATCATTCTTTCTTAGTGTTTGCATGTGGGCCTGTGCTCCTCGGAAACAGCCCGTGGATTTTAAACAATGAAGCTTATTTTGCGCAGTTGAAGGCAGGCTGCGGAAATTTAATTAGCCTTAGCTACAAAATGATCAGTGAGTGAATTATGCAAGGCAGGCTCTTTTCATCTGAAGCACCCGTATAATTAAGCTGATATAAAATATCATTAGAGGTGACAGGCTGTTAAAAGACACAGTAATTGACTGAACTCTCATTGAGTAGCTGCCTCCGCAAAAAAAGAGTGCTGCAGTTGTTTGGGGAAGTGCTGCCATCTAGCGTGACAGTTTGGCATTACCCTTTCAACTAAACTGCGATTCAACTTTTTTTGGATTTTCCCATGACTCAAATTAGGGGATTTCAGCTAATTTTACTTGCATCAATTCAAAAGTTCACCTTGTAGTAAATATTTCAAGGTGGCTATACTTTAATGAAAGTATAATTAATTAATTTGGAAACCTGCAAAACAATACTGTGTCGTAAAGTTGGATCGATGAAATAATATGATGTATGGGTTAGTTAATGGATGGACACACAAATAAGTAAAAGAAAGATCAATAAAAATGGACAAAAAAGATAGTTGAATGAAAAAAACGTGAAAATGTTATAATTGAGCTGACTTATTCCTTATTACATAAAAGAAACATGATGCATACAGTACAGGTCAGAAGTTTGGACACACATTCTCATTGGGTTTTCTTTATGGTCATGACTACTTACATTGTAGATTCTCACTGAAGGCATCAAAACTATGAATGAATACATTTGGAATTACGTAGTACTTTTACAAAAAATTGCGAAATAACCTAACCTCCAAAGTCACCGGACCGGAACCCAATCAAGGTGATTTGGGGTGAGCAGAACCGCAGAGTGAAGGCAAAAGGGCCAACAAATACTAAGCATCTCTAGGAACTCCTTCAAGACTGTTGGAAAACCATTTAGGGTGACTAACTCTTGAAGCTCAAGAGAATGCAAAGCAGTAATAAGTGCAAAGGGTGGCTACTACTATGAGGAATCTAAAATATAACACATATATTCAATTATTTCACCCTTTTTGTACATACAGTAATTCCACACATTGTGTTCATTCATAGTTTTGATGCCCTTAATTAAGAATCTATAATGTAGTCTCGAAAATAAAGAAAACGCACTGAATGAGGTGTGTCCAAACTTTTGGCCTGTACTGCAGATAATGGAAAAAAGAAAATATGTATGGAGAGAGAGATAGACAATATATAGCTGGATGCATGGATGAAAATATAAGTTTCCCCTTTTGAACTGAATTACTAAAACAAATACATTTTACATGGACAGATGAAAGGATACGCAGGTATAGACATGGGATTAAAAAACAACAACTTTCCCACTCCTGGTTTAACCCCGTTCAACAGTAAAGATGATACAGAGCTACGGCACTATGCACATTTAATAGACAGATCATGTTTTATTATTTTTTACAGAAGTTTTTATTGTGTAAAATAAGTTGACAGTATTTTGCAGCAATGTAATGGAGACGAACAGCTGAACTGTTAACAACCAGACTGTTAAAGACAAAGTCCTCTGAAGGCACTGCAACATTTGAAGAATGTCTTGATCAAACTCAGACATTCAATCCCATATCAAAAACCTTGGGGGTTTTATGCTTTCCAAACTGATCTCCAGATATCAGCAAATGTGGGATACATGACATAGTGAAGGCGTAAAAGGTTCTTAAAAGTTCCTCCTTTCTACAATGATTTGTGGACATAAAAATTGTATACAGAAAATTATTCGTAAAATAAAAACAATATCTCAACTTGAGATCCAAAAATAGTTGATTCAGAATCAGTACTGTTAGTTAGCTACTTTATGAGACTTTAAGTTGCAGCAAATCCTTCTTAGAAGAGCTCCACAATAACACAGTTCAATAGGGCTGAATCTACTGAAGTCATCACAGAAATTACAACAGCATGGAGTGTAACAGCAACACGCAATCGATCTGCCTGTGGCTTGATAGTTTCAGATGTCGTACTCCTTATCAATGAACTTGGCCATAGTAGACAGCTGGACGTTTGTTGTACCCTCATAGATGGTTCCTACACAGAGAAAAAAAAGAGTACAAATTACTTTTCATTACTCGATTGCACAAAACAGCCATGTACTTCGTCAGCCCCTACCCTAGTAAGAGTTATACGTGTTCTAGTTCCATTATTTTAAACAGACAACCCTCTAAAAGCTTTGCAAAGTAAACCATAAATATTCTAAAAATACTGAAAATCTAAAAGTGAAAGTATATCAAGCAAGTGATTATAAAGTATTTGACATAAACGGTAGGTATTTACTACCCAACTTGTTTTACACTCTGGGTAAGATTTTGTTGGGATTTGATTCTTTGCAATATTTTCAATAATAAAAAATAAAAGAATCTGTGAAAATGATTTGAGTAAAATAAAATATCATTTTGATCTGATGGTGTTTAAGAAGCCTTGTTTTACTGGTCCATCAGTGACTGTGTGTTGTTGTTGTTATGACACTGTGAGGGGTATTGGTGGGGGTGAGGGATTCCGGTTACAGCTGCTCCAGTCCCACCTCCCTCTGGTCCAATCAAAAACACTCAAACTTTCTGAGGCAGTTAGCAGTGTCCTTAACACAATGCAGCTTTTTCTACAGTTTAATACAGACCACTTAAAATGTTTTAATTCCTCTTGAACTTGTTCTGATTTTTTTCCAACCATAAACTGTCTATTTTCTTGGCTGTGTTTGTGATAGACCAACAAGTCTAGTGAAGTGCATAGCTGTGAAAAGGAAGAAAAAAATAATACAGGGTTCATCATATAAAAGTTTAAAAAGTGTCTCACTTTGATATTAACCCCTACAGCATGTATTAAGGAGTATTTTTATAGGCTGAAATTATGTACCACTCTCCTCCTACTTTTCAGTTATGTGCTTCTTTGGCTTGGTCTATCACATAAAATCAACTCAATTTTAGTGAAGCGGTAAAACATCTTGAAAAGGCTCACCAATTTTACAGTCTCTGTAGTATTTCTCTATGGGGTAGTCCTTAGTGAAGCCGACGCCCCCCATCCATTCAATGCATTTTGATGTAGTTAGACTTGCAACCTGTTTAAAATTAAACAAACACAAACATAAAAAAAACTTCCCTCAAGCTGAAAACCTAGAGGTAAAGTGAAAGCAAAACATTGCTATGGAATATTTTTTTAAAGACTAAAGGAACAAATTATTTTGTAGTTCTAACAGCAATGCTAAAAAGATTTTCATTCATATTTGAGAAGACTACCTCATGTCCAGTGATGCCGGTAACGCATTACTATGTAGCGCGTTACTCCTAATATGACCACTTTTTTAGTAAGGACTAATCTAACGCGTTTGTTTTTTCATACAGGTAATCAGATTAAAGTTACTTGTTCAAGCCACTGTGAGTTACTATTTTTGTCATTTTCTTCAGCAAAAAGATATATTTGGTACATGGCGGCAAAAGCATTAAGAAAACAAGTATCAATAGCTGTAAATATGGTCCTACCTTCAACTGCTGCCGAAACAGCTGATCATCTCCTTTGCGGGTGCCATGTTTGTTTTGGCCTGAATCTGAGTTCTGTACTCTGTAGGTTTATTGGCCTCTGCCCCCTAGTGGAACTCCCCAGTAGTACATGTAGTGAGAGAGCAAGTATGTCCCCAAGACACAGCTTATTCCTTCATAGTTGCTGGTGTCAATGTGAGGTTAAAAAACAAGTATATTTCCGTTCTTACTGTTAAAATGCACTTCCAATAAAGTGATTATATGTAAAAGTGGTTATTGTGTTTATGTTGAGGCAGTGGGGAGTGTTATTGGGAGCTGCAGAAAGTAACTAACAAAGTAACTTGATATCTAACTTAGTTACTTTTAAAATAAGGTAATAAGTAAAGTAACTAAGTTACTTTTGGAAGGAGTAATCACTAGTCAGTAATCATATTACTTTTTCAAAGTAACTGTGGCAACACTGCTCATGTCCAAGCTAAAAACTGAGTTGCATTGCTTTAATGAGTATTCTTATCTGTTTTTTCATTACTAGGAAATTAAAATATTGAAGTAATCAACTTTTAGTAATGGAAAAAATATCAGCATAAGCAGAAATCAAAATGGGCACGTCAGGATTTTCTAAAGCTTGGTTATCTTGATTGACCATAAAACCGCAATCGGTGCTCCCCTAGAAATTGCAGATGAGAAATTTTACAAAAAATATCACAAAAGGAACCTTATAAATCGAAAATGTGTTTGCGAATAGTTTCAAAGAATTTAATAGAAACGATGAAATTACTGAAATGGTTTCAAGCAATCGAAAAGCACACCTCGGCTGTGAAGTATTTGGCCATGCAGGCCTCTTTGATGAAAGGTCTGCCGGCTTCCTTCAGACGGGCAGCATTGTACGTCAGCAGACGCGCCGCTTCAATCTGTGTGGCTACGTGGGCTATCTGATGCTGCATGCCCTGGGATACAAAGCAGTGACAGCTGTCATTAAACAATACATTGCTTTCAAGAAGTGGTTTGTACATGGACAGAAGAAGGGCAACCAGGCAATTCAAGGTGTTTTTTATTAATTGGGGTAAAAAACATTAAAAAAGAAGCAATAAAACGTAAAGAAAACAGAGGTACATGAAACGACAAGAAAACAAAAAACACATCAGAAACATAAGGGACATTAAAACATACTACTGTTATGACATTCCAGCTATTATTAATCAACTGATCAAAGGCGGCTCTAAACAAATTGGGTTTTAGCTTTGATTTAAAGGAACCCAGTATTTCAGCAGCTTTGCTGTGGTCTGGAAGTTTGTTCCAGAGAAGAAGAGCATAAAAACTAAAACCTGTTTGGTTCCAATTCTAGGGAGGATAAGTAGACTGGAATTAGCGGACCCAAGGGGAATCGCCTTAAGATCCTACATACCTGAAAGTCAAAGATCCGCTTTCCAAACTGGACTCTCTGTCTTGTGTAAGGAATAGTATGGTCAAAGCAACCTTGAGCCAGTCCAACCATCTGCAGGCCAGGGTAGGGAAAGTAAGCACACCCCTAAGTTACACTGAAAGCATTTTATCAAAAACCATTAACCACAAAAAAAAAGGCTTTACTGTATACCTGTGCAGCAATTCCAATCCTGCCTTCGTTCAACATTCCAATTGCGTACTTGTATCCATGACCAAGCTCTCCTAAAATATTTTTCTCGGGTACCTACAGCAGAAAATGGAAAGTTTGTAAAGAAAGCCAAACACTTGGCTTACATCAGCCCAGTGGAGCTTAGAGTGTTTGGTTCCACCTTGACGTTGTCCAAGTTAAGTGGACAGGTTGAGGAGGCACGGAGACCAAGCTTGTTCTCCTTCTTGCAGATCTCGAGCCCCGGAGTGTCCCGGTCCACGATGAAGCAGGTAATCCCTCTGTATCCCTGCAAAACAACAACAAAACATGTTAAACTGATGTTTACCACAAGACACAAAAATCTGTTGCCCTGTGGTATGTTACTAGTTTAAGTAATTCTCCAAACAAGTAATTGGGGAATGCAGTTTAGAAGCTTTATTGTTTCTCACAGCTGAAGGATCCACATTGGCCATCACCAGGAAAACCCCGGCTTGTTCTGCATTGCTGATCCACATCTTGGATCCGTTGATTACGTAATAGTCCTTGTGTTTTTCAGCTCGTGTCTTCAGAGCAAAGGCATCGCTCCCCGATTCTGCTTCAGAGAGGCAGAAGCTTCCAATCTGTCAAAAGTCACAAGATGCAAACCATCACAGTAAATGTACCGCAATGCGCTAAATATACCAATGCAATCTTTTCAGTCAACTTGAGGTTAAAGGAAAGGTTTCTCTTCTTGCCATGTGCACCATAATATTGATATAGACTATTGCACCACCCACACATATTCAGGAAGTCTCAGACCATGTCTGAAAATATACAATATTCCATTCAGAGTCAAACGAAAAATTGGGACAAAATCTGGGGTTAGTTGATATATATTTTCTAATATTTAGCTCTGTTATTGCCCCAGTGAAAACAAAGGGCCTTTTTTTTTCTTCTCTCTTCCCCCTTTTACCATGTTTCTGTATGCTGAATTCATGCTTGGATCAAACAAGAACATAATGTGACGTGTAAAATCTAAGTAGAACTGAATAAATCCAGTGGCTTTGGAAATCACAAAATTACTATATCTGTGTGTCGTTTCATCTTAGGCCCGGTTTACACGGAAGGATTTAAAAATTGTCGGAAGGGATTCGGACCGCACACACAGCGATAAAAAAAAATAATCACGTAAATTCCTGCTGTGCTCCTACCATGTGCGGTGTGTGTGGAGAGACACCACACAGAAGCCGATGTTACTCACACACACCGCTCAGTCTGAGCTGCGCCTGTGCGCAATTGCGCACTGCTGACACGGGCTTCCCCACATAAAACCTGTGCTGCACACACACACAAAAATCCTAACTGAATTGAAAGTAAAATAAAGAAATAATTCATCCTGTACTATTTTGCAGTCTGAGTGAATAAGCATGTTCTTCAATATACACTTCCAGCGGTCCTGCTGCTCCGCTCCAACTTGAAAAACACACTCTCCCGTACCCCTTGTGGTTATTTCAATATCAATATGACCGAGACCCGCATACTGACACAACATAGTAATAACTATATAGCTGTTGGGTTTTTTCCTGCTGAGTTTTGGTTTGTGTTAAAATGTGAGACGTCCTATTTTACAGATAATCACACTGGAGCAAAATACGCATCAAATCTGGCATTTCTGTCAATATGAGTTTTGTTGACATTGAATAGCACAATTACGATTTTTATGTATTTATTATAATACTAACTCAGAAACATGTTCAACGGTTTAAAAAGCGTCTGCAATCTGAACGCTCATGTCGCATTTCATCCAACTGAGCGGCCGGAGCAGAATCTACTGAATATGTTCCTTCTTTCTTCACACTTTTAATAACTTTCAGAATTTTACAAAACGTTTTATTATGTTCATGATTTTGTCAGCTCGGCATGAAGAATATATTCACAAATAATGCACGTTGAGATGTGTACAGGTTTTTTGGGATAAAGGAATGGACACAAAAGAAGCAGGGGCTCTACTTGCTGAGACATGGAGGTGAATTTGTATATTCTTTCTATCTAAATGCATTTGTGGACTGCGGTCAAGTAAGCCGACACTTTGAAATAATAATAAACGCTTCATCTCTGCCTGTAAGGTCGCTTTCTGATTGGCTACACGTCACTTTCAGCAGGCTGCATGCTCGTTTGTGCTCGGAACACGCCACACACGCTGTGATATCGGGCCAAGACAATCCAACATGTCGGATATCCCCGATTTGCGATTAGAGCGGCCCCAACATCCTTGAAAGTGGACCCGATTACTCTTAACACATCACACATGGCAGGAATATGTGTTAGGATTATTTTAAGAGCCACCCCGATTATTGCGGGTTGTCGGAAGAGGAAAAATAGGCAATACTGGCATAAATATCCTTCCCTGTGAACCAGGCCTTAATATAAATACAACTGTTCTATGATGGCTTAATGTCAATATGTGGATAACAATTAAAACCCGCATTTCTTCACATCGTGATG
The DNA here is from genome assembly GCA_028564705.1 of Apricaphanius iberus. Classification (NCBI taxonomy): domain Eukaryota; kingdom Metazoa; phylum Chordata; class Actinopteri; order Cyprinodontiformes; family Aphaniidae; genus Apricaphanius; species Apricaphanius iberus. The sequence goes on from JAPXFQ010000556.1 coordinate 2,418,051, forward strand.
AACTGTGTCACAGACTGGTTTTGAGAAAGCTTTTTTTTTTACCCCCGCATCAATGTCTCTTAGAAATTTGAGATCCTAATGCAGTACAGAAACAATAATCGCCATTCAATCAAAGATGATACCACATTTTTTGTATAAAGGTATTTTACTTTATTTTACTCTAATTTGTTTAATGATACAGTGCATTCTATTTCACCTATCACAGTATTTGAATCTTCCATCTCTTGAAGGTAAAACTAACTTCCTTTTTTTTTTACTTCTGAAGCCCCTGTAGAAAAAGAAATTGTATATTTATGACGGTTTGTTCAACGCTAGCATAATACATGCCTCACCAAATCAGTTGATAGTCGGCTGAGGTACTTGTCTTTCTGATCCGTGGTCCCGAGTTTCATAAACAGGGTGTTAATGAGTGTGTTTTGGATGTCACAGAGCACAGCCACAGAGGGATCCACCTTCGCCAGCTCTTCAATCACCAGGATGGAGGAGAAGAATGAGGAGCCAGTGCCGCCATATTCTGGGTCGATTTCCACTCCCATCAGCTGTAGAGTAAAAGGACGTCAAAATACAAATGCTAACAGGAACTTAAATTTAAGTTGTTTCTTAATGCAAAGTTAAAATAGAACTGAAAAGTACATTTTGTAATTCAACCTAATAATTAAACCGAAATGTATTAATTACATGCATAAGCATACATTTAAAGTATTTAAAGGTTGTATGTGGAACATTTTCATAAAAAGGTACATTTAGAAAAAATATACATTCAAGGAGATTTTAAAAGGGTACAGAATAAAAGTACACAATTTCCCTAAAACATTTTTTTTAAATTAAAATATAATAAAACGTAAATTTAAAACAGGCACAATATTGACATTATGTTTACATCTACCCGCTAGTAGCCGCGGGTTGACAGATACTGTCTCTATGATCCAACTATATAGTCGGCGCAGCTCAGCTGTAACTGGGAAGAATGGTGTAGTCAGCAAGGCCGCTTCACAGCCCCGGAAATATCGTTATCCGTCTCAGGAGAGGAGTGACAGCAGAAGAACCGAAAATAGAGTAGTTTTAAGTAAAGCCTACACTAGATGGACCCACATAAAACATTTCCACAGCATCAAATACACGCGGAAGCGACAACTTTCCTCCTGGATCGGTAAGCTAGCTCATGTTCTAACTTTGCTAACTTTATCTGCAAGTTAAACTCTTCTAAAAATCATTCTTCACTGGACAAAATTCAGGTTTTTCACAGCGAACAAGGCAAACCAACAGCTGGAATGTTTTTATTGTTGTAACTACAACCTAGATAAACTAGATGTTCCATATCCAACCTTTAATTATGTTAATTTTAAAGATTGTGGCTTAGAGCTAATACAAGCCACAAAATTCACTTTCTTGATTTTATATTACATGAAACTAGGGATGCAATGATACCACTGTTTTTTTAAACCGATACAATACCAAGGGGTCGGAGTACTTGCCAATACAGAGTAACAATGCCGATACTTCTACCACACACAAAAAAATGCAATGAATTGGAAGACAGGTTTTATTTTCTTCTCTGCTTTTTACAACAAATGATGGTGATTTAGATAAAAACAAATACAATATTTGTAAAAATCACAGCAAAACTAAAGTGTCAAATGAAAAAAAAAGTTCTGTACAATTGTTGCAGTTTCTACCTTTTTAAGTAAGTTTTTTCATTTTCCACAAACTCCACTCTCAAACATGTAAGTGTTTGTCACTCTATCATGCAACTGTAACATGCAATTGTTGGAATTTAATGTGAGTTTAAACTATTTTTATGATGTCCTCAGCTTCCCAAATGTTTTAAGCCAGCTGCATGGTATGGCAGAGTGGCTAAAGTTTTGATAAAGTTTGCATCCCTTGGCAAGCAAAGCGAGGTATGTTACCATGAAAGGTCATTCCTAAAGAAACTGGCTGTACAAAATGTACACTGCATATCACCAGAAAAGTCATGCTACCCACAGCAAAGCCCGGCAGTGGTAACATCAAGCTTGGCCATGTTTTTCTTTACTGGAACTGATGTTTAGCTTTACTTTTCAACAAGTTGACGTTTCTGCATTATTATTTTTGTACTGCTCTCATATAACTTTGAGATCCAATACATACCCCCTGCTCAAATAGGGATCTGATGACTTCTTCATCCATGGCAGAATGTTCATCCATCCTTGCCACAAACGGGGCGATGCGTTCTTGCGCATATTTCCTCACTATTAAAGAGCAAAAAAAGAGGTTCATCTTAGAAGGTTCTGTCTCTGGCTCTCTGCATTAGCAACATGAACCCAGCTTTGTAGCTCACCTGCGTCCCTCATCATGCTTTCCTCCTCTGAATATGTCTGAAGGGGAGGGAATGACACCACCCCACTTGCTTGGTTTGAAGCCATGGCTGGGGCATAGGTGGTCCTGCTCCTCATTCCAGGCTGAAAAGCCCCCCATGATGGTCGAGAGATCTGTTTGAGGGACTGGCAGCCAACAGGAGATGAAACAATGTTTTCACATCGAGGTATCCATTACAAAATTAATCAAAGTTGCAAACAATCAGTTGTTTGTGCTATTAAACAAGTTAGTTGGTGCTTTAGCAAACGTTAGCATCTACTGGATGATAACTAGTTGGGTTAAAAAAGTAGACAATTAAGAACAGAACGAGTGGACAGGGACTGTTTTTCCCGTTTTACAAGACAGCAACACGAGAGAAACTGACGCCACAACACGTAGCCTCACCTTTGAGAAAGCCCTGACCAACGGAGTAGCCATGGTTTGTTATGAAACTGCGTCTGCAAGCTGGTGCCTTCATGAAAATCTGTAATCTCCCTTCATCACAGAGCGCTCACGTCTACTTCATCAGATGTCTAGCTTTAGGCTTTGTACTAATCACACCGTATTACACATCGACGTAACATTAATATGTAATGTAAACGTTTTACATTTCAGATGTTCCTTAATCTAAATGACTTTTTTTTTCTGATTGCAATGAAGGCAGCATTTCCGTTCCACCCCATAGATAGATAATGATAGAAGCCGCATTTGTTGCGCCATTGAAGCCATACGTTATTTGTCTGCCATGTTTTTAGTGGCATATTTTTGCACAAACCAAAGAAACGGTTTTAAAGCAGAGTTCTCCTAAATAAATAAAAAAAAATTAAAATAAAAGTTGATGGTTACTTAATTTACTGTTGATCCCTTTATATACAATAACACATACTCAAATTTAGTGCCCATAATAGAAGCCAAAATACACGTCAAGCAAATATCTACTGTATGTACATATTATTTAGCTATAACGACTTAAGTTTTTATTTACTTTGACAGCCTGTTTGTATTTATTCACATAATTATTTTCGTTTTTATTGCACAATGCAACACTCTTCAATGCATTATCTTCAGTAACAGCAAAGGCATTCAAATCAAAATGTTACTGTGAAATATTGTTTCTGTTGCCTAAAAGATTCTTAAACATTTAGCAAATTAGTATAATCTCTAGACCCATGATTCTCAAACTGTGGTACGTGTACCACCAGTGGTACTCACGCTTTCCCTAGTGGTACTTGAAGGAAAGTTCTAAATATTTTTAAAAAATAAAATTAATTCAAAAATGTATAATTCACTCAGAGAGGCTGTGACTGGGAACAATTACCAATAAACAATCCTTATTAGGAGGAAATAAGCTTCCTTTGTTAATTGTCTGTAGTTAAAAGGCTAAGCCTGCTCTACTGTATGTTTAGGTGGTCATGATGGTCGTACTTGGAGAGCTCAAAATTTTCTCAGGTGGTACCCACTGTAAAAAGTTTGAGAAATACTGCTCTAGACTATCACAGAGCAACAGTCTTCAGTGAGACCACTCTTTATGCTTTGAGTATACCTGGATGATATGAGTTAGAACCCCATTTAATTTCCCATTGGAATAAATACTGTGTTTTTTTTATGGAAATTATAAAATTATTGTAATATATATATATATATATATATATATATATATATATATATATATATATATATATATTTTAGCCTTAATGAGTTGACTGTTTGGAACAAGACCTGACTAAGAATAGTTTTGAATCCCGGAGAGGCATAATTTCTTTAACTTTATTCACTTTTATTAACTTTAGTATCCAGTCCCAAAGGAATTTGTTTATACAGCATTAGAGCCAAATGTATTACATTTGAACGCCACTCGCAATATGGCGGCGATGTTGACGTACGATATATCTACGGTAACGGCTATCTAGCAATAAATCATGAGCTTCATTTTCCTGTGTGGAGCATTTGGAAGCTGAATGTGAAATGGGAACCCATACAAAAATGGTTTCAAACTTTAATTTTATTGAATAACTTCAGATAGATTAACAAGAACATGTTGGTTATGCTGTTAACAGATAGCTACTGATAAAAATAGAGCAGCTGCGACACGAATCTCAGTATCTTCTGATGCTGTTTCGGGTTAAACAGAAAAAAAAATGGAGGAGATAAAGACAGAGCCTGTGGATTTCGTGAAAGACTTTCAAGAATACCTAACCCAACAAACTCAGCATGTCAACATGATTTCGGGCTCTGTCTGTGGAGAAAAGGAGACAACGGAGCAATTTCATGCCGGTGGGAACAAGTACAATGCTAAAGTGATACTATATGCGTTAGATAAACATATATCCTAATGGCGAAGTCATATATATCTGTGTGTGTTTGTAGTTTCCCCAAGATGTGAGCCCAGTGTCCTGGAGCCTCCTTCTGTGGACGTCAGCCTGCCTGTGGAGGACGGATCAGATGTTCAAGTGGAGGGTCTGGAGAGAACCTGCGACGGGAAATACAAGTGCAGCTACTGCAGCTATGCTAACAAGGGCATGGCTCGTTTAGTAGAGCACATCCGCATCCACACAGGTCAGACCTCCTATTGCATTTCAACACAGTTGATCAAACTTACAGTTTAGCCTTGCATTTTTATTTTTAAGAAAAAAAAGAAAAAAAACAATTTATATTTGCATTAATGTCACGGGATACATACACAAAAACATGTATTTGGTAAACCAATTTTTTATTAGCAACATTTTATATTCAGTATCCTAGATTGACTTATTTTTTGCCTGACAGTGCCATAGGGTTATATCTAAAATGTCTCTCTTCACTTTAAAAAGGTTCTCATGGCCTTTATAATACAAATAGGCCCACAGCATCATATATCCCCCAGTATACTACTTAGTGACCATGAGGCCCTTTTCCATCTATTAATATCAGTGTCATGTTTCCAAATAGGGTTTAAAAAAACGTATGATGGTAGAATGAAAAATAGGTTTTTCCGGCTCTGACTCCACAGCAACAACAGTTGAAACCAGAAGTTTATACATACCAAGTAAAACAAAAACACATAGGCCTATTTTTCCCCACAGTTTGAGGATAAATCAGACCAAAAGTTCTCCCTTTTCAGGCCAGTTAGAATTACCAACATATTTTTATTTTGCTAAATGTCAAAAGAAAAGCATATTTTAGAAATGTATTTATTAATGTCTTCAGAATCTGAATATTTGTTATTATTAAGCATTGTTATTACCGCTGTTTGGCAGTATGTCTGGTAATAAAACTGGAAATATTTCTTCATACAGGTGAAAAACCTCACCGCTGCCAGCTGTGCCCGTTTGCATCTGCATACGAGCGCCACTTGGAGGCACACATGCGTTCCCACACAGGAGAGAAGCCCTACAAGTGTGACCTCTGCGCCTTCCGATGTAGTGACCGCAGCAACCTGTCACACCACCGCCGCCGCCGCCACAAGCTCCTGCCCACCATGGCGGTCCGTTCCCCCTTCTCCAACAAGCGGATGCTGTGCTCTTTGCAGAAGAGGACAGGCTCTCTGGGCTTTGGCCGGCGGCTTCTGATCAACCTTAACCCTCCATCCGTCGTCATACCCAGGCCTGACTATTTTAACGAATTTTCACACAAAATCCACCAGCTGAACGGCAGCGAATACAAAACACCTCCTAAGGTGGATGACAATGACAGCCGGAGCAGGAGTGCAAATGGTTTTAGAAACTCGCTGGATCAGCTCTCTGCTCTTGCAGGTCAGTTTACCGACCCTCACCCTGAGTCTCAAAGTCCTGTGCGCCCTGACAGGCAGTCCTTAACGGACGAAAAACCGATCCTCATGGAACAGGTTGCAGTGTGCTCTAACGGCGTGCAGACCTCTCCACCTAAAGAAGAATGTCCCACCTCAGGTCACAAAAGCTGTAGTCCTGTGTCTGGCTGTGGCACGGAGACTAACTTCAACGCTTTCAGTGGAAGTGTTAGCAACAGCCAGGTGAGCACACCAACGCCTACTGCCATTGGTCCAAACGAAGAAGACCAGAACCTCTTACACAGATGCCAGCATTGTGATATTCACTTTTCTGATAACATAATCTATACCATTCACATGGGCTGCCACGGCTATGAACATCCATTCCAATGCAACATCTGCGGTCATATGTGCATGGACAAATACAATTTTGCATGCCATTTTGCCCGTGGACAACATAAGAAGTAATATAATCACTCAGGCATCTGATTACATCGGACAAAATACAGTGCCTTCCTGAGCTATTCATAGCCTTTGAGTAACTTGAAAACGACATACCTCAGTGTGTTGCATTCTTTTTTTTTATCTGATAGACCAACACAATGTGGTGCATCGGTTTAAAGTGGAATGAAGATGAAACATGACTTCAACCCCGTGTTTAATTGAATACAAAAAACCTGAGTGCAGCCAGTTACCTTTTGTGGACACATCACTCTTCTTTCTGTTATCCGACAAATGGGCACAGCTGCAAAACCGACATGGCTTTCCATCTAAACTGACAGGCAGATTAGATCTGGAGGAGTTGCACACATCCACCGCTCAGGTTGAAAGGATGGCTATTATAATGTTCAACACAACCATCCCGTGGTAGAATTGGAGGGAGCATTATGCTGTTTAAATGCTTTTCAGCAGGGACAGAGAAAACCACTCAGTTAATAGGAAGATGGATAGAGCGAAATACTAGAAGAAAACTTGCTATAGGTTGCAAATTACTTGAGATTAGAGCAAAGGTTCCTGCAGGATTAGCCTAAACACACAGCCAGAGCTACAATGGAATAGTTTATATCAAAGCATATTTCTGTTAGAATGACCCAGTCAAAGTCCATAACTCCAGCTGGGAATCTGGGAATAGAATTAAAACCGGATGTTCACAGATCTTTTTTTAATCCGGTCTGATTGAGCTTCACCTGTTTTGCAAAGAATAATGGACAAATATGTCGGTATCTGGATGTGCAAAACTCTAGACATATACTCCAACTATAAATGACCTGGAGCAGTAAGTGCAGCAACAGGCGGTTCTTAAAGTAAAGACTCGGGTCAGTGAATGGAAAGGAACACACATTTCAGATTTTTATTTTTAAAAGTCGAAAAACATTTTTCTTTCTCCTTCACATTTATGTACTACTTTGTGTTGATGCATGACATAAAAAAAACAAATTATGTACTTTTAAGTTTGCAGTTGTAATTCGACAAAATGTGAAAAGGTTCAACGAATATGGATGTATTTACAAGGCACTTTGGGATGTTAAAGCAAAGCTAATTTGTTCAGTGGTAGGCTAACTGTGAAATGTTCCTGCTCTTATATATGAGCTGTTAGGGAAATGGTAATTCTTAAACGTAAAGAATTTGTGGAGCTGGCTTAGAGACTAGAGATCTGTAACATTACATCACTCAGGAGACATATCAAAAAACTTTTCAAACGGTCTTCACTGTAAGAAATAGAAGAAAGGTCTTTTAAGAACTAAGAAATAACTACCTGGCTTTTTCAGATACCAACAGTATATAAAAAATCTCACTCAAGCAGAATAACACAATATATTCTGCAACATCATATCAATAAACTTTCCTTATTAGGCCCAAGCTGTTATTCGCTGCGAAGGCTTATTGTATCTGCTCTGTTTCTGATTGTTCTTTCCGCAAAATTAACACTAGCAAACCCCACAGGAAGTCAGCCACTTTGGATCAAAGATGCCATTTTGTGCTATTTACACACTTTGAATTTGAACATCTCCTCATAGAGCTTTGTACTTACGGACTTCCAAATGCGTCAGAATAGTCTAAAGGCATTGGAGATCAAAAGTTGTTCAAAGGTTTTTGCTGTCTGGTTTCTGCTGTCTCACAAGATACAAACTCTCAACAAATTCATGGGCAAATTTGTTCATTTAACCTGCACCCTGAGAACAGGAAGTGTAATGTTTTACTTGGAAAGGGACAGATTTTAAACCCCTGACCTAATCAAAACTAAACTGGGTCCAGAGACAGAAGACAAATTGGGGTAACTTGTTGTCCAGTACTGAGTTTTCAAAAGAGGGTTGGGCTGTGGCGGCATAGGAAGTCTGTCACGCCACGGCCATACTTTTGCCTCTAATTTCCAGAAACATCTGATTCGGACCACATTCAGCATGATGAAGTAATAGGCCAACCATTGGTGGGCGTGGCCTAATTACTCCAAAGCACTGCCTAGAAGCATTAAAACAATAACGCCCAAGCCATGCTTTATCTGAGGATTATGAAATTTGGTACACATATGTAGTGTCAGGACCTACAATAAAGTCTGGAGCCATGGTCCTGACCACACAGGAAGTTGGCAATTTTGGATCAAAGCCACCATTTTGTGCCATTTACACACGTCGTATTTGAAGGAACTCTTCCTAAAGCCTTTGACTTACACAGCTCAAAATGTGTCAGAATGGAATGAGGGCATTGAGGATCAAAAGTTGTTAAAAACTTTTTGCTATGTCGAAGCATGTGGGCATGGCCAAACATTAAAGTTTGGCTTCTTACCATAAAAGTAGATTTAATAACTTCCACTCACAAGGTTCTCAGCTGTACCAAACGTTTTGCGCGTCATCACATCCCAGAACTCAACACGTTCACACATCCATGTCATCTAAACCCCACGCCCTGAGAACAGGAAGCATAATATATTACTTAAAAAGGTCCATATTTAACTCCTTTTACCTAATCAACTGGTAGCTCTGAACAGTCACTGAAAACAAGTTGGTGTTACTTGATTTCCAGAAGAGAGTGGTTTAGAAAAAGGGTGTCTCTGGCAGCAGGGCAAAGCCTCATTTTACGCTACGGAAATTTCTTTGGCTCTAATTTACACAAGTCCCATCTGATCTGTCCAAATTTTAAAATGATGGTAATTAGTCCAACCCCTAATGGCATGTTCACACCGCAAGCTTTGTGAGCGTTTGACACTAACAAAGCGACTAGTTTGACGCCTATTCATTTTTAGGCTGAAGCTTGCAAAGCGTGTGGGCAAGCCTTTCTCTGCTGGATCCTTTAAACACCAGCGGATTGTGGTTGGCTAGACAATGTCACTACAGTGAGACTCTCTGATTGGTTGATGCACTGCGTCAAAAGCGTTAAGAGCGTCAAAAGCTCAGCAAGGTGTACTTCTGCGATACTGGCTTTTGCCGCTTTGAAACGTGATACGCAGGAAAGGTTTCAAAAATTGACACGGCTAACGCACACAAAGCATTGCAAAGCTCTGATTCCCCGCAACCATAGACTTTACATGTAATATTGATGCTGACGTTTGGGGCGGTGTGAATGGACCATAACACATATGAATGCAAATATTTGATGGGTGTGGCCTAATTCATGCACAACACCCCTTAGAAGTATTAAAACAATCAGCCACAATCAATGCTTTCAAATACGATTGTGGAATTTAGTACATTGTTGTGGTTTCTGAAGACCAAAAAAAAAAAAAAAAAGTGTGAAGCCAGGGTCAATTCCCCACAGGAATTTGGACATTTTGTGCCTTTTGAACGCTTTGTCTTGCAGATTGGATCAGCAGAGTCAGTGGAAGCGTTGAGTTGACATTAAGTCAGTGGTGTGCGATACCCACAAAGTGGGAGTGGCGTTAGGCTGTGAGGGCCTTTCGAGGCTACTGGCAGATTTAACTTATTTTATTATTGACCAACTGTAAACAAAATACATTTTCTAGTGTCAGCATGGACTGAAATGTCTCACTGATTTTATTTTTTGTTGAATAAAGGTATATAACCGCTCAGTTTGAAATACAGCAATGTTTGTTACATCGACTCTGTGTGTGTTTGGTTGCGACTGCTACGTCTATTCTGAATGTGTCTCATCATGTTCAGCATCTTGTTGTGTTTTATCATTTTAGTTTTTTAAGAGGTTTTATCATTTTGATTTTACCCGCAACAGCCCTGGAAGCTACTGTGCATGAGTCCTAAACAGTATTTACATGTTTACACAACTTTTTACACACACTGCCAGCATGTTGTGTACAACAACTTTATGTGTAAAAAAGCTTTTAACTAAGTTAATATTTTATTGCAGTTTAATACTATCACATGAAAAAAATGAGAAAAATCTGATTTACTTTTTTGCCTCTGGTTGAGGTAAAAAAAATATTTTTTCTGAAATAATTTAAGGTAACCACAGATAGCACACAAAGTCCCAGTAAAATAAATGCAAGTGAAGCATTTTTATTGTGTCAGTGCATTGCTTAATTTCCGTATGTTATAAATATGAGACGCAGCCACTAGAGAGCAGAATGATAAAAGAAGAGACATTTGAAGCTCACGATTAGAGAACTCCACAATGGAGAGTAACAGTTGAATGCTGCCTACATGCCAACCTACCCATTTTAACAAAAACATATTGATCTTTCCAACAACACCCTGGACCCTGTTTTCTTAGAATGGTAGAAAGAAAGTCCGACGTTATTGTTTGGGTATCAATTTCTTCAGTACACTGATTGCTTCTTGGCCTTATCTCCAATCTAAATACCTTAACCTGCTCCAGAGATTAGATTTCCTGAATTATTTTGAATACATGGAAAACCTCATCAAGCAAACTGTTAAGTATAGTGAAGAAACAGTGATGGTGTGGCCCTGATTTGCCTCTGAATCCTCTGGGGACCTTGTAAGAGTGCATGCACCATAAGCCTTTTTAAAATACCAGAACCTTTAATGTAAAAAATATGGACTCATAAGTTACTTTTTTAGCAGGATAGTGATCCAAAAACATAATCAAATCAAGACAATTGTTCATCTGATACAAATTTAAACATTTGCTGCAATAAGAAATGAATGAAAAAAGTGTGATGGGCATCAGATCTACTGCATACCTTTACTAATAAGGAAGCCACATTCAGACTTTATTAACTTCTCGACTTTTTTACTCTAATATTTAGATATTATCCTCATGTAATTTTAAGGTACTGGACCTTCTGTGATTTGGAGACACTTAAACGAAAACTTCTGGTAATGTACATTTGTTTCAACTTGACCTAACTGAAGCGTTATTAATTGGGCTAATTTTGCATAAGATCATGCGGGACAGAAAAGGGAAAATTTGGCTAGTCCTTTCTTGCAGAAATTATAAATATTTAGAGGACGTTTTAAAAAGAAAGAGCCCTTTTAAAATAAATACAATACTTCTGTATGATTCAATGATCTTAACAGCAAATAAGCAACAAATTATATATTTAATTTAAATAAATAAAGGCATTACAAATTATAAGCTCTTTGAAATTATCTTGGAAAAGAAAATCACATTGTTTTATAGTTGCTTATAAACTGTGATAGAATTTTATTCTTTTTGCCATCAAAAATACTCTCCACTGGTCTCTTCACCACCTGCTCCACATTGATGTCCTCCTCTTGAAGGAAACGCAGCTCCTGCGAAAGCAGGAACTGTTTTCGCAGGTCGTGAAGGAATGTTGCTTTGCATTCGTTCAGCTGAGCAGCAAGAACCTTCATATGCTCAGGAGGGACTTGATTCTCTACAAAACAGAGGCAGCAAAGGTCAACATTATGAATGCATGTTGGAAATGTGATTTGGGAAAAGTCCCCGCTGACCTCTGGCAGCCTTCATAGCCTCAGATATCAGCCGCCGACAGGCCTGATCAGCCTGGTGGACCACGCTCATGGCACATTTGAGACGATCAGCTTCCTGCACCATCAGTAAAATACATTCGTGAGAAGCTATTCACATCTCTGGCTTTCAGATTACAGCGTTTTTTTTCAAATTTGAGAAACTACTACACACCTTTTGTTCGGTGTAATCTTCAGCTGGACTCAATGGATTGTTTAGAGCCATAGAGATCAACTCCGTGACTCTCTGGCTAATAAAAGGTCGCACAGGAAGATAAAACCAGAAAAAGCTTCATTGACTACCTTAAACGTAACTAAAAAGTCCAAAAACAGTTGATTTTGCTCCCTCACATGTCGGACTTTGAGACATCAATTGTCGAGCTGAGTGAAATGCTTTGGGATTCCCATGGGTTCCTTTGTGGATTTGGAGATTCCAAACGCTTCTCCATCTCCATGATCACTTTGACAGGAACGTTTCGAGGCCTGCTTCGGTTTCTCTTGATGCAGGTCTCCAAATCACACTGCAGATACACCTGGCAGAAACCCAGTGAAACTGCAAACACGATCGACATGTTTAAAAACCCCACCTCAAAGACCTTGTGATGCTCAGAAGCATAATCTTAAAAAAAAAAAAAAGACCTTACGCCTTTTTGCAAGCTGGTACACTTCGTATCTCATGCTTGGGTAGTAGAAGTTGTCATCCAAAAGAAAGAGCAACGGCGTCCCATCAGTGTTTAACTCTTCTGGCTGCAGCAGAGCTCGAACACACGATTGCCACGCGGATCCGCTGATGGCAGGGCCACTTGGCAATTCTATCAGGTCTTCAGGCCGCTCCAAGAACTGCTGGATGCACTGCAACACTGCTTGTCTGTGGGACTTCCAATTAGTGTGCTAGAAAGAAACAATAAATGTCATGATCATCTATGAAAATCGGCGTATAAGAGAATTTGAATTCTTATTGATGTAAGACAATCTATATACACTAATATATCACAACATGTTATGTCATGATATTGCATCGATAGTCAAAAGCAAAGTATCTATTTCTTTAATTTTTAAGACTAAAATTGAACTATTAATAAAAAAAAATTGTAGTAAAATTCAAAGTAAGACCAGTTGGTGGCTGTTCCAGTTGATCAACTAGATCTAGTAATATAATTGGATGTGTTATGGATGTTACAGGTTGGAGTGCTCAGAAAGCTGAGACTACAGTTAAATTCAGTTTTTAAAATCAAAATATGTAGTCTTCCTCATGGTATTGCCATACATTGTATCGTCCCCTTTGTATTGTGGTACATATCGTGTCGCCAGATTCTTGCATATACACATCCCGAAATTTGAACATGTGTTCTGATGAGGCTGGTGTGCCAGATTAAAAGTAACTTTTCAAAATAACCTTTAAGCACATTTTTCATCAGTCCCACATTTCCTTATCAAAAAGTTTTTTTTCCATTGCTCTGATTTAATATTTAGATATTAGATGTCATGGTTTTACTAGCTGTAAGTGGAAAATCATAATTAAAAGAAATAAAGACTTGAAAATATCAATCTCTGGGAAAGTAGATATGTGCAGTGTTATTGTTTTAATTAATAATTGAAATAAAGAAATCTTGTGATGAAACTGTAATGTGTTGAAATGCTCAAGCCAAGTTTTAATCTTTGCAACATCTAAAGATACTAGGCCTACCATGTCTTTCAGTTCGAACCCACCTCCTCCACTTCAGTATAATAAGCCTCTTCGGGGATCAGCTCATCGTAAGACACCACCGCAGCTCTCCAGCCGTGCTCCGCCGCGGCACCGAGAATCCTGCGGGTCAGGGTTGATTTACCAGCGCCAGGCAGCCCACAGAGGACGCAAAGACAGACAGGAGCACTTATGACCCTCTGGGGCGCAGCTGCAGCCATGGGATCCAGCTGCAAGTTTCGGTCTCAAGCCCCACCACTCTTAGTCATCTTTCAGTTCACAAACGTTTACTCCCATGGCCTAACTTCTAAACGTAATATTGGATTCGTTCAAGTAATAAACTACATTTATAAATCGTTAAACAAATCCTATGTTATTATTCTTATTTTCCGCAGTCTCACCCGGAAGTGATCGTCAGAGTACCGTTTACGCATGCGCCGAGGAAACCTCCTGCACCACATAAGACAATGTCAAAACATTTAGATCTTGTGAGTTTTCTCTACTTTGTCAGTTTTTCAAAAGTAATTCAAGAGGTATAGGATTCAAGGTGGCGGAGTGAGCAGCGTCTTTTCTGCAGGCTCCATGAGATTGTTTGTTATGGGGTGCCGTTTGCAAAGTCAAATATTACCAAGAAAAATTTCGGTTATTTAGTGTTTCATAAGAGAAAAAAAAAGTGTTGTGTTTTTAAATGTATTTTCACCTTGATATTGATCTATTTATAAATGTTACATGCACCAACTAAATATTTATATAGCAAGCTAAACATTTAATTAAAACTTAAATGTTTATTTTGCAAAGTATTTATTTTCAAAACTATATGTTTAATTTGCAAACTAAATATTTCGTTTAAAAATTAAATATTTAGGTCTGACCAAAATATTTATTTTCCAAACTCAATATTTAGTTAGAAAACTAAATGTTTAGATCAAAACTAAATATTTAGCTAGCAAGTCAAATATTTAGCTTCAAAAGAAATATTTATTTTGAAGCTAAATATCTAACTTTCAAACTAAATGTTCAATTTAGAAACTATATTTAGTTAACAAGCTAAATATTTAGTTTGTAAAATAAATAGTTTGTTAAATAAATTTTTAGTTTGGAAAATAAACATTTAACTTTAAATTAAATATTTAGCTTGCTATCTAAGTATTTAATTTGTGAATGTAACATTTATAAATACATGAATAACAAGGTGAAAATGTACGTTTGAAAAATGAACCCCATTTTTTTTCTCCTATGAAATGCTAAATAACCAATAATATTGCTGTTAATATTTGACTGTGCAACTTTATAAACGGCACCCCACAGTTTTTGTCCTGTTTATGTGAAAATCTTTGCAGTAACCCTATATTTTCAAACTTAAAGACCTCAAGGAACCCAGCCTTTCAGCAAGTTTCATCCCAATTTTTTTCATTTGCTTCAATATTGTGATTACAATTGAGCACGACTATAGCTCATTGGCTTTGAGAGAAGCGACCTGGTAGCTGCTCAAACTAGCACTAAAGAAGGTAAAATTAATGGGCAGGAGACTAGTCAACTGAAGACGACATGACTGCCAGAGGTGAATACTGTAATCATCAGTCTATAGGGTCAGGTCCTGCCTTCCTTGTCTCTGATTGGATAGAAGTTCTCTTGTTTGATTGGTTATTTCTTTTGGGGGTTAGTTCCACCTTTTTTTTTGCCACTTAATGGCTAGAAAGCCTCTCCAATGACTGTAAAATGTCATTGCAAAATGTTGGAGAACACTATTAGGTGGTTTATTTAGGTCATTTTTTAATTAGACCAACAGAAGAAAACAAGTCAACATAACACTGTGATAAGTGTGTGCTGTCATATTTAGATTTCAAGTTTACAGTTCCGATTGATAATGTGCTCAGGCTCTTTAACCACCACATAAGTTTGTTGGCTCGCTGGTAAAATAGCAGATTTTGGACTAGGAACCATGGGTTGTCATTGTTATCGTATATTTACTGTTATTAGGGTAAAATGCTCAATATACAGCAATATTGATTTTAGGTTATATCACCGGTCCCATTATTGACTGTAAAAAGGATCCTGAAGGACATTGGATAATGGTGGTGGCAGAAATTTGTGGTTCAAATGATATCCTGCTATACTTATATGGCTATAATATCTGAGCTCATAACATAAAACGTTAAACTATTTTATGTGAAAAACTGCAACAAGGGAACCTCAATTATTCGACTGACAAAATTGTTATGAGAGGAGATTTCAATGTTTTCCCTGACTTGTTCCTGGACTGCCTTCCATTTCGGACAACTTGCCACATGTATGGAGATAATATTCTCAATTTAATTATGACATATAGTCTTTGTGATTATTGGAGATTAAAAAATCCTATTGCAACTAAATTTTAATGGTTTAATCCTTCCAAGATTGGTCAGTGTTCCATGATAGATTATTGGTTAATATCAAATAATTTGAGTAATATGCTTTCTAAGTGTGAAATTTCACTATCGTCTTTAACTAATCATTGCGTGATTTCCCTGGTTATCTCAATAAGAAAGGACCGGGAAACACTGTATGGAAATTTACACAACTGGAAAAGGACTTGAGGTATTTTACAGAGGGTGAATGTAAGATTGAAAAGTTAGATAAATCAATAAAACAAATGCCTAAAGGTAAATCACAGGGAAATCATGGGTTAACAGTAGAATTCTGCAGCTTTTTCTGGGAGGATATCAAAGTAATAGTTTATAAAGCCTTTCTGGAATGTATCAATACAACGACTCTCTCCCCTACAATAAAATATGGTCTCATCACATTAATCCCAAAACCAAATAAAGATAAACTGCTCTTAGAGAACCGGAGACCTATAACACTCCGATGCCAAGACTATAAATTACTGGTGCATGTTTATGCAAACCGTCTAAATAACTGTCTACTTCAAATAGTAGGTGAATATCAATCAGCTTTTATAAAGGGAAGAAATTTACATAATCATATTTGCTTGATTCTTGATATGCTTAAATATCATGAGTTAATTGAGTCTGAAAGTCTGGTGCTATTTTTAAATTTTATAAAGCTTTTGATACTGTGGAGCACCCTTTTCTTTTAGAAACAGACATCACTTAGATTTTCCGGATAAATTAAAAGGTGTATTAAAAAGGTTGATTAAAAGTAAAAATAATCTGCCACCATTTTTATCTGATATGATTGATATGTTTATTCTCATAGGGAAGTATTGTGTACATTGTAGTAAATGGAAAAAACACATTACCCTCTTTCAATAGATTTTTTAAATTACTTTAAATACCACTTCTCGTCACTTAAGCATTTGGGATCAAACTGCGCTGCTAAGATGTATGATGATACTTCCGTCTTTTTGCAATTGCAATGAATGACCCCTGTAATATCCTGTGCTATATTTTGTGTGCTGCATAATTATTTTAGTAATGTAATTATTTTGACCCCCCCTTCTCATTATTATTGTTGTTGGACTGACTTTAACCCTCTGAATTTTATATTTTGTTCAAATTGCTAATAATGTAAAAAAAAAGTGATTCAAGACAAGTCAAATGCCTAAGAAGATGTTGAAACAGAGGTGGGACAGAGTCATTGCTTTGCAAGTCTCAAGTCAAGTCTCAAGTCTTCAAGTCATTTTGAGTCATTAAAAAAAAACCATAATCTACAAAGCAATTAAATTTTCAATATAAATCATAAACAATGTGTTCTTTTAAACACTTTTTTTACTTGAATACCTGATTAAACAAGTGGAAGAGAACTTAGATGATTTAGAAAAAAGATTTTACTGAACTCGAACCTCCATGTTGTACATGTAGTTTAATCTACTTTAACTAATAAAAATAATCTTTCTTTGAACTATAATTTCAAAGATTCACTGCTAAGGATTTAAGAGATTTTACAAAAGAGTATGGGTGATGTAATTTTCAAGATGATATTTAGAGTTATAAGAGTCACAGGTATTTACTTAAAGAGCTATTCACCCCTAGAGTCTTACTCGACCTACATTTCCAGTTTGAAAATGCGGCAAAAGGAGGTGTTACCTACTGTATAGAGCAGACAGGTTAGGATGGCTACCTGTTTTTTAAATCTAGCAATCCGACACAGATGCATACACAGAAACAGTTTCCACTTGTTAAGACAAGATCAGTGCTACGGGATGAGTGAAATGACATAAAACTGCACAACTGTGAAATAATAGATGTTTTAAACTATAATTATTGGGTAGAATATGAAGTTTTTTCAAGAAAAAAGTTTCGAGTCTGAGTCAAGTCCCAAGTCATTGGTGTGGAAGTCCAAGTCTTTTAACATGTTTTTCAAGTCAAGTCTCAAGTCGCAAAATTAATGACTTGAGTCTGACTCAAGTCCACATCCCTGGTTAACAATGTAAAATGTCTGACACCATTCTTTTCAGCTGAAAAAATTACCATCTGGGATTACTCTTTCTCCTGTTTGTTTTGTTCATTAAGTAACGATACACTTCATATTTTAAATAGCAGTTACAACTGGTGACATGAAGACCTTTTTCGTTCAAACTTAAATGCATATTACAGATTATAATTATCTCACAAAAGTGGTCTTGATTTTTTTTTTTAGATTTTGTCACCCTACTACGGGCATCAATTAATTGTGTATCATTTTTACACTGGGAGTGCTTATTAGCATCTCAAAAGTTCAAATAAGAACTGAACTATGAGCCCAAATCCCAGAAAAATTGAAAAGGAGGCTTCATGGGTGCAGAGCAGGACCAAAAGAGCAGAGAGATAATGAATAACTTCAAACTATCTCTTTCATCTATCATAATGGAAAAGGATCATATCCCCAACTTAAACATCTGACTGACTTTCTAACCAGACCAGATTTAGAGAAGAGTGGCAAAAGCAAATGAATAAGAATAATGAGCAGTGCTTGTCACCAGCTGATTGTGCAGCTATGATATTCTTATTGTGAAATATCATCCCTGGTGCCAGGATATTAAGCTGTTAGTATACCATAACAGTCATAGAGCAACAGTCTGAGGTCTCATCACATTCATTGCTAGACTGACTGCTACTGGAGATCAATCGTGACTCTTTACAGATACTTGGATGATAGGAGTCACAACATTTTTCGACCATATGACCATATAAAAAAAACAACCCTTTATTTTCATGTTTGCTTAAATGTCTAGTCTGTATGCTCTTTAAAAAATAATTTCTCAGAAAATCATCATTGTATTTGATTAAATACAGTACATTTGCTTTTTATCTACTATGTAGCTGAAAAGATCAAATGCACAACAGAGCTTAGTTTATGTGCAAAAACTGAGGCAGCTATCTCGGCATTATGTTGTATAAGCTTGCATATTATTATCTGAAAAACACATTAGATGAGCTATTCATAATAAAGACAAATGCTCACGTCATAAGCTTTGGAATAAAAATCCACTTCAGATGAAAGAAAATTATTCTTGGCACCGAGTTACGTCCACCTATTGTCTGAGGCTTTTGGAAAACCTCACCTTACCTCCGACAGAAAAGGTGAAAGCTGGTGATGTAACAGAACTTCCTGAGTGAAAACAATACCAAGGTCTATGTGTCTCAAGATTTGAACTTCAAACATCTGAGGCACTTTTTGAAGATATTTGTTCAGATGAAAGGCAACTCCAGCTGAGGATTCAGAGGGTGATCATTACATAAAGGACAAAATAAAACAAACAGAACTGTGTCCACACGTAGATCGTAACTGTTCTCTATCTTCAGGAAGCCACTTGTAATATTGTGCAATATTATGCAGCATAGCAGGCTACAAGTCAATGAGGCTACTGAATGTGCAACATGAGCATGGCAATTCGGGTCTTCCATGTTTTACACAGTGACCTCCAGTGCTGTTCAGTTACAGAATTGAAAGATCCACTGCCTGGTGGTGGCTGGGCCCTCCATTAATCTCTGGCTTGTGCCCAGTGATGGAGAAGCTGGGAAGTCCCCCCACTCTGGAGAGAACGATCAGGGTGTCGACTGACACGCCCCCAAACTCAAAGGCAAATGTCCCATAGAAGAGCATGATGATCATGCAGTAGACCCACTCAAAGATGGCGGAGGTGTGTTGCAGTGAGAAGCTTTCCTGACAGAAGAAAACTCCACCTGGTGATGGGAGGTTAAGGGGAACAATACAATGGCAATTGGCCCCCCAAGTTCTGATGGACAGTGTGTCATCTCAACCCAGTAACGCAAGCAAATACACTGAGTTTTGTTGATTGGCTGATCCAGGGCCAGTTACAAATCTCAAACTTTCATATGAATTTCTCTCTGACCCTGTTTTGAGCTTACTTTAGATGCATTTGTGATCTGAGCTAAAGCTGGCACTGCATGGCTGCATCGGTTTAAGTTACAGTCAGCAGTGGGGGTAATTTCATGCTTAATTTTTCCTACATTTTGTGAAAATATTGACTGTAAGGCTTAGACTTAGGGCAACATAGTAAGGCGTTAAAGATTTTCTCTCAGTGCACTTTGAATCACGGCACAATGAAGCAAACAAATTAGGAATATGTGGTTAAAGGACAGGGGTGCAACTACCTACTTTCTGAGGGGTATGCAGACTCATCACCCCTCCCCCACTTTTTAATCTTTTTCATTTAAAAAAGTTCCACGAAATTCTGAAACAGTTAACAGGCCAACATTTATTAGGCAAAAAAATAACTTGCATACTGACAAAGGAATGGTGATGACTGTCCATATGCTGTAAAAACCATACTTATTTACCATTAATATTTATTATTTACTACTGTATACACTTATCATACATACTTACTGCCTATTGCACTTCTGGTTAGATACTAAACTGCATTTCGTTGATCTGTACATGTACACGTGTAATGACAATAAAGTTGAATCTAATCTAATATGATCTAATGACAAGGTCAATCAGAAAAAAAAAGTCAAGTAAAATGTACCAGCAGTGGCAGCCAATGATAATCAATATAGTATCTGTAGTGAACACTTGATAACTGTTATTGCATTTAACAATGTTACCACTAAATATTTACATGCCGTGCCTTTGCACTCGCCCATTTTTCAAGAATGGCGTCATATGAGACAGACCGTGCCACACTGTTCTCAATGGAGATCACTGCTAACTGGGTCAAGCGGTCATTGGTCATACTTGAACGGAGATGCGTTTTAATTGACTTCAGCTTACTGAAGGATCTCTCTGCAGATGCGACCGTCAGAGGCATAGTTAAGAAAACTCTAAGGGCGACTTTCAAATTTGGGAATACCAAATCTACATTCTCCTGTATGAGGAAATGTATCATCCCAAGAGCCTTGCATCTGACATACTTTACCTGCTGTCTTTCAACCACTTCCCTCACGCGCGCTCCCAGCCTCCTCCCTTAAAGCGCACCTTCACGTGTGCTCTGGAGAGGGGCTCCAGCGCGAGCGTGTGCTGGCGGAGCCCTCTCGTGACCATGATAGTCAGTAACTTCCCTATTTTATTGATGATCATATAAATTATTTACACATACACAAAAGCTGTTATATACAGAAACTGCATTCTTGAAATACCCCCCCCCCCCAACTCCTCCCGGTGCTGCGCCCCTATGCGCCGCATATAGTGCATACCCACTTTTTGCGCCACTGTTATAGGACTAAAGCTTTACTTCTAAATATTAACATTTTAATTAGGTGGACTTTCGAGCTGTCAAACTTCAACATGGGAAGTTTAATTTTTTTCTAGTGATAAATTTTTTCTAGTTTTTCTAGTAATAAATCCAAGATTCAATTTTACTCTCATGTAAAGCAGCTTGTTCTCCTTCATAGGGATATGTTAAATAATGTTGATTATTTCTGAACTATCAATCTGTGAGTAAGAAAGGTCAGGAACCTCAGAAATTAAATTTTGCAAGTAAGCAATGCAAACAGTGGCTTCAGTGTCATTCATAGGTCAATACTGATCTTTCCAAGATGGAAACTTAACAGTTCAGTATGTTGTTTCAGACCCAAGAACATATCTGAGTTTAAAAGTTGTAACAACTTATCAAATTATGTCTCTAGCGTTTAAGCTTCCTGCTTTAGTGTACCGTCATTGCCGAAGACTGCATTTTGTTTTCTACAAATTAAACTAATAAGTAAATACATTTTTATATGGCACTTTTTACAAATAAAAACCATAAAAAGGGCTTCCCAGTAAAATGTACAATATGTAAAACACAAAAACATACAAAAAGTGACCAATAATACTAAATAAAAGGAGACAAAACAATAAAAGGAGAAAAATTCTGGATAGTAAGACCGTTACATGGATTTGTGGATGCTGTGAAGACGAACTGAATAAAATGTAAGGGTCAATGAAAGGTAAGCATCTTAAAAGTATTACTTGTACTCTGTTTTGCCCTGAACACCAACCCTTCCACACCGAGAAGATTGAAACATTGGATAGAAATTCATTTTACACAAAGGATACTGAGCACCAGGGTGATCAGGGCAAGCAGAGCCATCCCCGCTCGTAAGTGACCCATCCAGTACTCCTCCTGGGTTTTGGCCAGTCGGTAGGTTAGAACCGCTTGGAGACACACAAACAGCATGCTGGTTGGGAACGCCACTCCAGCTCCTACATAATGAAGGACTTTGGCAAAATCCACCTGGAATAAATCCACAGACAAACCTAAACTACTTTCTACAAACACTGACAAAAACCTCACTTTACTAAAATACTCATAAACAGTGATAGTCACTAAAGTATTGTGTGGTGTATAAAAGGTTCACACATTTTTCTTATAGCAAAAAGACATGGATAGATATCAGACTTTTCCAAATTGGGTAAAGGCTCTGGTATACCCACGGATGCATACGTCTAAATCACTACTGTACAAACCTTTTGCCAAGTTTGTCAAACTTGTCAAGTCAATGGTATTAATACCACAAAAATATTTTTTTATAAGAACAACACTAAACCATTCATTCAATAAAATATAGGAGTCATTGTTTTGTATGAATTGGATAACCCACTGAAATAGGGTTTTGTAGGTTTATCTTGTTTAATTAATTAAATCTATTTAAAAAAAAATCCATCTGGGATCATTAAAATATTTTTGTGTTGAAGTAAATGAAAAAGTCTTTTGTAAGCCAATATATTTGGGGCAAAGTGTTTTCTGTTTCCTTTTAATTAGATTTAGTTATTTTGTGCTTATTCTCAGAAACAGATTGCTATTTGGGTCACTTTCTTTTATAATACTTGCTACTTATAACAAAATTTGATACATGTATTCATAATTTGAGATTCTGGTGCAACCAACTCTGTTTTTGAGTAAAAGTCACTGATATATATATATATATACAATATATATATATATATATATATATATATATATATATATATATATATAAAATTATAAAAATATATAAAAATTTTAAACTAACCATGCCTTTGATGCAAACCACCTGCATCAACCGCTTGAACGGTTCACCTGGCCAGATGTGTACCTCCTCACATTGCATCTGGAGGCTAAAAGGAATTAGTCCAGGGGCTGCATATGGCCTCAAAGCTGCACTCTGAACACCCATTTGATCTAAATGTATGAATTTCAAAGAATAACCACAAGATCCCCAATGTATATAAATGAAGAGAGACATGTATGACCCCTCAATAAATCTACCTGTCTTATATGCTACACTCCTTAGAGAGTTAGTTTTAAGATTTCACCACACCAAGGGTGTTTCAGACTGAACAAACAGAACATGAAAGAAGATTTACTTTGGAAGGTCTACAGAGAATGGACAATAGAGAACACTAGATGGGCTCAGCGGTCAGCACACAGCGGAGTATTCATGGAAACATGACGGGAAAGAGTTATTGATCCCAGCAGCATTTAGTGACAGCTTTTGAGACATTAAATTTGAGCTTGTTTTACTGTTAAATCTGCTGCCCACATGCTACCTATATTTGCTGGACACATGAGCAAAGTTTGCTATTATTCTTTGGTTTGATAAAAAATGGATCAGAGAGGCAGAAATCACAAATTATATTTTACTTCAACATCAGCATCTGCATGTAAATAGGGAAAATACCATTTTCCATTGTTAAATCAATAAGGCATGAACTTAGACATCATGTTGCTATGAATATATATTCTAATTACAGATTAAAGAGCATATTGTATATTGTTCTGATTAGACTTGAAATTGTTGCACAAAAGATCTACCATAAATATCAAACAAACCAACAGAACAAAAGCCGGAAGTGGTGTGAATAACTAACAGTTAGATTACAGTCTGACTGGAAGTTATGTAACTCTATAGATGTTTTAAAAGTCTTAAAATAAATGTATCTTTTATAAGTTTTTCCTCACAGCCACTCTTCACAGTGGGAAGGACAAAGAACATGCAATTCTAGTAAGGTAGATGTCTTTTGAGTAGCTACTTTATCTTTAACCTATCCATGAATGGATTATGATAACCTCACAAAAGTCATCTTCAGACAAAATAAATAATTTGTTTTTTTAAACAAGTATTTTTTCAAATAGTTTTTTTATATCCAGTTAGGTGGACAAATATAGAATTTGAATTTTGTACAGTGGTTTTAAAATCTCTACACGCCTGGACAAACGACAGGTTTATTGGTAAATAAATGAGTCTGATAAATTAATTCAAAACTTGTTCTACCTTTATTGAATCCCATTTGTTAGCCCCCTCTGCCTCTCAAAGGTTCTCAAAAATGTATTGGTTTGTGAGGAAATCTCTTGTCCAAAGCAGATTACAGGGGACTCACCAGATTTATCTCCAAATTTAGTTCTGGTCTCTAGTTAAGTCATTTATTCATAAACATTCATTTTCTTCTGGTGAAGCCATTCTGTTGCTGATTATTTGAATAGATCCGTGATGTTGCTGAAAAATAAAACACATTTTCAGCTTTTCAGCAAACACCCAAACATCTTGGCTAGGAACTGACCAGTATTTAGAGCTGTTTATAATTTTATTTAAGGCTTGACAAAAGGCTAGTTTTATCTAAAGAAAATAACCCAAGATCATTATGCTGTCATCACAATGTTTCAGTGTGGGTATGGTGATCTTTTGGTGATGTGCTCTTTTGTTTGTGCAAAACGGTTTGGATTTGCTGCAAAAAAAATCAAGCTTAGTTTAATCAGACCATAAGAAATTCTTCCATGAAGTTTAGGGTGATTTTAGGCACACCAGGATGGTTTCTTTGCACAAAAAGCTTCATTCAACCCTTCTTCTCAGTCCAGAATTATGGATAATTTATAGTTATCACAAAATCAGAAGTAGCCAAGAAAGTTATGCAGGTTATTGGTAGTTCTTCATTAAATGGTACCCTGACTGTATGTGCATAAAATTTAAATAACACTTGTTCAGAGAGATAATTTTAAACTCTCTAACCAGTTAAATCTTATAAATATATAAAAAATACTGTGAGCAGACTTCCTCGAGCCTTCAAAATTCAGAATGGATCACCTAACCTAAGCATACATTTAATTTACATTTGGTAAATGATTGTAAGCACAGAGGACACCGATAGGAAAGGTGAACCTAAAACTCACAGTCATTGTGCTTCTCTGCTAATGGTCCAGGAATAAACCCGACCTCACATGTAGTAGATTACCTGAAAGTTTCCCACCATGATGAGACCAGCAGCACAGATCCACCCAGTGGAGAGGCTAGCCATGTTCAGAACACAGTTCTGGTGTTTCTCAATCACCTGAGCGTAACGCAGCAGGGTGATCAGCGTCACTGAAAAGACAGTCAAACACAGAAAAAGAGAAATTATACACAACATTGTTGTATGGTCATATCTTGTTTTTCCTAGACACCTGGCCTTCTTTTCTTATTTTACAGAAGTATAGTGGGGAAGTTCAGCCTTCGTTAAATCTAATATTTAAAATGGTAAATGCAAGCCTATCATTACATGGCCTGCCACCTAAACTCACCTGCTCACAGAAGCACTAATCCGAGAAGCAGGGAAGAGGCCTAGGCTAACACTGGAGGAGCTGCACGGATGCACAGCTGATTATATAGTATATAAAAGCCACAATTAAATATGGTGGCAATAGGTGGTATCTTCAACTCTCCCAGAAACCAATAGTGTTCAAAATCAGATGTTTACATTTACTAAGATTACTTCCTTGAACCAGTTAGAGAAAACCCAAATTATATCAAACGTGTTTCTTCGAGTTGTCTGAAAATACCACACACATCTGTTTAAATTATTATTTTCAAGCATAAAGACAGTGGGAAAGTCCAGCCATCAAACTTTTCAGAAGGAATATTGGTTCTATGTTCCGATATGAAAGTCTGTTGGTAGAAAATTTGAAAGAATAAAAAACTTTATGAAGGTGTTGTCTGAGACTTATAAAAAAAACACCAACATCTACAGTGAAACTAAATGTGTTACATGAACTGAAAGGTCACTCTCAGAAGGATGCCACTGCTCAAAAAGGAAAAAAAGAAAAAAAAAAGAAAAAGAAGCCAAGTAACAGTATGCAAAAGCACTGAGGGAACAACAAAAAAAAACTACATTTTTCGAGACAAGTCCTGTGATATAAAGAGACTAAATTATAGTGTTTGCCTTTGCCCATATCAACACAGTTTCAGTTGGAGGAAAAAGGAAAAAGCTCACTGGACTAAGAACATTGTCTTAACAGATAAGCATGTCATGTTGTGCTTATGAGGACCCAAATGCAGACAGATAAGATGTAATGAAGTAGTGACAAAAAGAACAAACTCTATAGGAAGAGAAAGCTCGGGGAAGATGACGGGAAGAGAATCTGAGACAGAAAGAGGACTGTTTACATATTGAGGAGGGAATAAGGAATAACTGAGAGAAACCTGAAAACTAATTGGTGAAAAGGAGATGCAGGTGAGAAAGTGAGCAGGGAGATAAGAGACGAGTTGTTGCTGAGCAGGGAAGCAGAATGGCAACAAGGAAAACAGAGAAAAAAATGAATAAGCATAACACAGAAGAGAACACCACACAGAAATAATCTAAATGGATAAGGAAAGACTAACACATAGGGATAACTAAGAATGAAGAAATCTAAGGAAATAAATAATAAAAAAAATTTAAAAACACAAGCGAAATTCAAGCTGAAGGCACTAATGGATGTAAACACTAAGTAAAAAGTAAACTCAAATCAGACAACAAATATTCCTAATGGGAAAAAATGGAACAATCAAAGAGGAATAAAGTCAAAATGATTAAAACTAAATCAATAACCAAACTAAACACAATAAAACTAAAACAGACAGCTCAGGATCAGGACAAAATATGCGAGCTGACAATATCATGCTTTGTGTGTTTTTTTACTTTTTTTATTGCACAAGGCATCAAGGCATCTAAAAAAAAGGGATCAAAAGGAAAACAACATTATGTGAACATACTGAAATTTCAAGACATCAGCTGAGAAAGTTAAAGCTTGGGCACAAATGACAAACAATGAACCCTACATATGGACAACTTAGTCACATGGTGGCTCAAGGAAAGAAAACAGAGATGCACCGATCCACTTTTTTTGTTTTAAATACGATACAGATATATGAGGTTCATAATATGCTGATACCGATCCGATACTGATACATATTGAATATTGTGGACTAAACATATTTATAAGATGGTATCCAAGATGGGAAGGGCTGTTTCTGTTGTAAGAAGGTTTGCGGCTTTCATGTCACTAAAATTAGTTAAACTTGTGTTACAATCTTTAGTATTGTCAGTTCTGGATTACTGTCCAGTAATTTGGTCTAATACATCACAAGATAACATGAGAAAGCTGCAAATTGTACAAAATAGAACAGCAAGAATAGCTTTGCATTGTGGCCATAAAACAAACATCATAGCCATGCATAACTGTTTGGGCTGGCTATTGGTGAAGAAAAGATTATTGTATTCACTGCTGGTTTTCTTTAAAAACATTTTAATGACGAAAGAACCATCAGTTTTATATATAAGCTTATATTTCAGTTCTGATAGACATGGCTATGTAACCAGACAAGTTACCAGTGTGTGACACAAATTGTACTGGCATGTTGTAAATATCACTATGGATCCCAGGAAGAATAGCTTTGGCTTTGCTAGAGCTAATTGGGATCTAAATAAATCAAATCAAATCAAATACATAAACTGTGTGCCGTGAAGAAAAGGCACTACAGATGTAACTATACCACTTTTTTCAAACCAATGTGATACCAATACTTGGATCTGAGTACTTGCTGATACCGAGTACCAATGCTGATACTTCTACCACACACAAAAATGCAAGAAATTGGAAGACAGGTTTTTATTTTCTTCTCTGCTTGTTACAACAAATGATGCTAAATTAGAAAGAAAAAATAATAATAAAAAATGTCAGCAATGATAAAATTTCAAGTGAAAGAGAAACAGTTTCTGTGAAATTATTGCACTATCCACATTTTAAGTATTGGTTGATGGTATTGGTTAACTTTAACCAGTATTGGTATCGGTATATCCCTAAAAGGAAAGTCAATGTTTTGACTTTGGCCATTACCAAGCCCTGATTTCAGTCCTGTAAATGTTGTAAGCAGAGCGGAAAAAGGTGTGGAAAACAGGAAAAACTGATTCTGTAACACCAGTTTTGTCAGGAGAAATTAGATTCTCAAAAAACTATTCTGATAGGCTTCTGGAAGGAAACCCAAAACATTGGACAGAAGGCACACAGTTACCATTTTGTAATATTTAGTCATGAGGGCAAACGTTCCTCATATGATAACAAATAGAACAATTAAAACTACATCAAATAAATTCTAATGAAGAACGAACTCCCACTCTCATTGTACTTCCGGGTTCTGAACTGGTTGCAGTTCCACTCTGGTTACATGTGAGGGCGCTCTCATGACGAGTGAATGAATGAATGGAGGTCTATGGAGCAACACCCCTAAAAATCCACTTTTCTCAGATCATAATTTTTTTGTCCGGTAATTTGAATATTTTTTCGAAACTAGATGCAAAGTAATTACATTTTGCAGAGTGTTTGATTTTTTAAGAGTCACTTATTTGCTTAAGAAAAGTCCTTTAAGATGTCACTGATGTCATACACATCGTGGGACCAGAGATACTGCTTTACGGAAATCCTTGTTTCATTTCCTTCACACTACATACATAACCATAGGAAGACACCAGTGCTAGCAACAACTAAAAAAGGTGTTAGGTTGAAAAAAAAAACGTAGGCGAAAAAGTCGGCCCTAACATTCTGGTACCGCTTTGGATCAGTCCTTCACTGACCAATCAGCGGTCATTAGCAAAATGCTAGCGAGTTATGGGCAACAACAACTCAACCTGTAAGAAGACGAACAGGCATACATACTTGTTCATTCAACTTTCCTTCTAGAGCACATGTTGAACTTGCAAAACCTAAAATCAGATCTTAGACTTGCACTCATGGCGATTGCCCCATGTGGAATTTTGTTACAATGGGACTGATAGCAGAGTGGTGAGGCTTTCCTAAAACGGCTTTGACTACATGTATCATGTAGCCTATAAAGGTGCCTCTGTACGGACCACAGCTGCCAGTGAATAGCTAAGATTGGCATGTACTTACTTACTTAATATGCATCAATACTCACAGTTAACCATCTTAGCACCACCACAGAGACTAATATGTACAGTCTTTTTTATTTATTCTTTGGGGAGTGCAGCCAATAAGCATAAAAAAAAAAAAATAAATGCTGCTTCTGGATTGGCTGCAATGAAACACTTGTGATTATGTATTTTAGCTTCCCAAACCACATTTTATTCTTAGTATTTTTTGATATGCTCCTCCTATTTAAGATCTGTGAAACGGCACATTCCCCAGAAATAACTTGAAAGTCACATTCCATATTGATCAGTGAATACTGAACCGCAACTAGGCGGGAGTTCACTGTATATTACAGACATATACAGTATATATATATATATATATATATATATATATATATAGATATATATATATATATATATATATATATATATATATATATACTGTTTATCATGTGAAAAAATGTATTTCATATATTTGGGAAACCCATCTGGAAGGGTTTTGCAAAAGTGCTTCAAATCTTTCTACACGTGTTGTGAATGTGAAATATTTTCCCATGCTTTTAAGAATTGCTGAATTTAACTAGAATTTTTTTTACAAGTTCTTTTACTTGTCGTCACAACAACATGGAACCAACATATTTTGGCCACATGATAAAATGTATTTAAGGTGATCAGATGAGAAAAAACATGAGAGCCTTTTGTGTTGATTTGAGTAAACGCTGTTTTTAGTCATGTCACAAGCTTCTGCCTCTCTTTGATGACAGAACCATACTGAGTGCCTCTGTAAGGCCCAAGACAAACAGTTTGTGTGGAGCATTTTCCAAAAACTCCTGTATCCTTTTAGCCAACTTTTCCTCTTCCCTGTAGGCCTCCCTTTAAAAAAATATATCAAACCAACATACACAGAGCCCAATGGGTCCTGAACTCAGAGAGGACCACCCAAAATAGATGGTTTAAAGAAGTTTTGGCACAGAGTGGAATGGAAAAGCTACCCCTTTTGTCCTGAGAGAGAATCTTTGTGGTTCATGTGGGGCATAAAAAAATTGCTTTTCAAGGAACTGAGTACATTTTTCCACCTTCAGATTGTGGACTGAGATTTGGATCTAGCGTTGGATGCTGGGGAGAGAAGAGGAGCCTGGAGTTGCTGCAGCTGGGAAAACAAGCTTGAACTGTTTGATGCGTATAATCTCTGTACTCATGTAAAAGTGTCCCTGTTAAGATACTTGCCCATGAAGGCTCCTGTGCTGCATATGAGGCTGAAGAAGCAGCTCTCAGGTGGCAGAGTTCCACATTTACTGCAATAGAAAAAGAAGAGTGGCAGTAGGTTAATGTACAAGTTCAGATAGATTCAGATTCAATCAAATTAAGCAGCACTCTTATACATAGTCCTGGATTTAACCCTTTAGTGGCCCAGTTTTGTACATCTGCTGTTAAAAGGCCGTGGCCATCATTTCTACTGTTTTTAAAAGTTCATGTTTAATTGCCTAATGAAAAAATAGGCCTTTCTGTTGCATGATTTTTCCTAAAATGATGTAAATTTTCATTAAAAAATGTACTTTATATTTGGTGTTAGAGTGATAAAAGAAATTTACGGTAATCGTTTCTACCTATTTCAGCCACAGGCGATCATTTTGACTACAGGGAGTTTTGCGCTGTTCTAATTTGATTTTCCTGGGCAAGATGAAAATTTATCGTCATGGCAGGAATATTGTCAGTCGGCTGTTTGTCAAAGAACATCTTCAGTGGTGTTTGGTCTCGCTACAACTTCTTGTGGTCTATTCAGTTTTTTTTCTTTTTATGTGTCAAATTTGAAAGCAGAGAGAAAATGACAGAGGTCTAAAAATATGTGATGGTAGAAAACCCTTCAGAAAGATTAATGACCATGGACACTGATGATACTGGTGGACAATATGGCCCAAAGAATGCGTCTGATGGCAACAACAGTTGCTGGATAAATGAAAGTTCGTCATCAGAGAGTAAGTGGAGATTCTGAGGAAAAGGAGATGCTTGAGGTCTTCTGATAGTCACTCAAATGCTGAATGACAGCTGAAATGTCAGGTGAGCTTTATTTGTGATGAACTAACTCAGGTGTTTTTTATCGTACTTAGGTTGGTTAATTAGGCACTTTCATAAGACACACCATGGTGACATATTAGATAAATATTCCCAGCATGGTGTGTCTTATGAATGCACTATAGTGGCATGGCGATGCAGGAATATTGTGGCATTTGTACCAACAAGCTTGATATTACCTGCCCTAGCTGGCAACAGTTTTTAAACAACTTATTATGTAATTACTAGTTGTAGTGGAAGAAGATGAATCATTTTTGGTGATTAGTATTTATTAGTGAAAGCAGCTGGGATATATTCACAAATGCTGGAAAATCATGGACCTTTTACCTACACTGATGCAGCATGTCATCTTATTTTGTCTAGCTGGAGCTTATATAACAAACACTCACATAGGCCACAAGCAGAAGCAGATACAGGAGTGGCTGAGACACTGTGTTACAGGGAAAGACCGTTGGCTCTGTGCCATTGAAATAAATGTTAAAACTCAAATGGAGACTGAATCATCCTTATCCTTATCTACATCGCTATGGAATTCTCCCGTATCAGTAGTAAACTTGCATGGTAATTATAGGAGGTTTAAATTCAACAGTCAAAATGACCACTTGTGGTCATTCTAGTAGTTACAGAATAGTGGCCATTGTATTGTTAAGTGGTAACTTAGCTTGACTTTAACAACATTTTGAGATCTTCATCAGCAGTACTATGAGATGTATGAACAAACCAAATCCTTACAGCAGCCTGATTCTACTTATGGCTAAAAAAAACAACAACAAAAAGACAACTGAAAACATGTCCAACATAAAGTCCTTGTTTATCACTCTGCAGGGGTGGCGGGTCATTGTTTACATTGGGTGATGAAAATTCTACTATTCACAACATAAGCTCCATTTCTTGTGGAGGTGAAAATATCCCTATAATCCTTACTCAGGCAGGTTTAGCCTCAATGTTGAGATTCATTTCGGTTGGAACCGAAAATAATATCCTACCAAATGGTGTTCCAGTTGTAAGTAAGAAAACCAGGGGAATTTGCAACTCGCTGACCTAAATGACCAGGCTAGCTACCTTAAACTAAAAACTAAAAATAAGCCAACAAAATTAATTGATCAGCCTTTTTAGATTTTGTATTTCAAGGCTGCCATAGCTAGTCCACACCATTAAAAATGTTGAGTGTGATGATACTTAATCGATAAATTTTTCTGGGGGATGCTGCATGGTAGCACAGTTGGGTGTCAGCTCTTCCTTGTCTACGTGTTTGATCAGTGTTGCTAAACCTCTTGTCTTCTCTGGTTTCCTAGAGACTCCTAGTTTTAGGCCTTATTTACACAGAGACGAAACAGATATAGATTCAAAAATGGAGCCAAAACACTTTCTGTCCACACAGCTGCTGAAGCTGCTGTAGTACCTATGATGGGCCCATTGGTAGCACTGTGACACTGCCAGAAAAATAAATAAATAAATAAATAAATAAACAGAAAAGAACACTGAGCAAGCTCAGTAAACCCAGTGGCAAACAGTAAATTTAGTTTTAAATAAGAGCTTTATTCAAAAGTATGTGTCCATGGTTCTTTTGGATTGCTGGTGAATGGTGATAGAGAAAGGACAATAAATCATATTCTAGAATCTATAATAAGGTGCGTTAGATGCAAGTTACATATAGGAATGGGGCGGTGACATCATCTTCTCAGACAAAATGCTGGAGAACTCATAAACATGGAGACCAAGCCAGCGTTTTGAGATTTCTTTAATTTCAGACCTTCAAACATGATAGTTGAGGGTATCCTGACACGCAGGTCCTTGTTGGATGAGACACCTATTTTTTTTCAATTTTCCTTTTGATGTGCTATCTGTCACTTTTAAAATAAACCTATACCATTAAAATGATACTGTTCTGAGACTTTTCATTTCTTTGTCATTGGACAAATTTACAAAATCAGGGCGGGGTCAAATAATTATTTCCCCCACTGTATGAAGGAACTCAGCAAGCTGAAAATGACAGAGAAAGGATAGATAGTTAAAAGTCGGGCATTCGTCTTGTAATTGCAAGGCAGCCCCTGCTCTGACGGTCTCAGTTGTTGAGTCCTTGGGCAAGACACTTCCCCCGTTGCCTACTGGTGTTGGCCAGATGGCCTGGTGGTACCAGTGTCTGGCAGCCTCGCCTCTGTCAGTGTGCCCCAGGGCAGCTGTGGCTACAGCGTAGCTCGCCATCATCAGTGTGTGAATGGTTGGATGACTGAATGTAGTGTAAAGCGCTTTGGGGTCCGTAGGGACCAAGTAAAGCACTATACAAATAGAGGCCATTTACCATTTAACCCTGCCTTATCATTTATTTCTTGTCAGATTAAATAAAAGTCATTCTAATTGCCATCCATCCATTTCCTAAACTGCTTACGCTCAAAGGGTTGCGGGGGGGGGGTGGGGGTGGGGGGTGGCGGGTTGGGGGGGGGGTCGGTTGGTGCCCATCTCCAGCTGTCAACGGGCAAGGGGCAGGATACACCCTAGCCAGGGTGTCAGTCCATTGCAGGGCAAAACAGAGACACACACACTCAGACCTAAGGACAATAGAGAGATCAATTAACCTGACAGTCATGTTTTAGGACTGTGGGAGGAAGCCAGAGTACCCGGAAGGAAACCACGCATGCACGGGTTTGCCATATAAACGTGCAGTTACTCCATCCCCTGTTTTTCTTTTTAGCTCTGCATTAAAAGTAAAGAATTTTTTTATTAAATATTTCCATTAACTTTCATTTTGAGGGATTACAAGCAGACTTAAAATGACTCACAGCAGAGAACAGCCATATCTGATGACATGCCCGATTATACATAGTATTTTATTTTGTTTGAAAGATGCTGAGAGCTTAGAGTTTTCTCAGTTTGTGTCCCTGTTGTGCTCTCCTTGCACATTTTTAAAATGCACATCATAGCAGGGATTAGCAAAACTATGACCTTTGCATGTGAATACACATCCAACAGAGCTGAACTCTTTACGTAAGAAGCCTAACACCACTGACCTGATAAGTGGTATGTTGTCCACGGTGCAGCACAGTTCTGGTCCTCTTTGTGATGGGAGCTGTTCTCCACAGGACTCATTATACAACCTGCAAAGACACACATCAATGTAGTTTCCTAAGTTTGCAGATACAGTATGGTTCTGTGCTAAAGATATTTTATAATCCTTATTTGTTGGAGTAGTGTAATTTCAATTCGAGCACTGGACTTGTTCAGATCATACAAATCATGTTAATGATAAATCTTACTCACACACCTGTTAGTTATTGAAAAGTTTGGTGCTTGAGCCAGTTTATTTTACTGTATATCCCACTTGGTGAACGTTTTAGACAGCATGGGAAAAAATGTCAAAACAAACTTAGTGGAACCTCAGTAACTCAGTTCAATCGGATGGGCTCCTAGAGATAGACATCTTTATAAAATTACCCTTGAATTGGATTCTAATTAGAATATAATTTTATTTATTTTTGTTATTTTTATTGTTTAAATCTCAGAGAGACTTTAAAAGTAAAATAAATGTTAATTTTTTCAGATGTGTTTAAGTAATTAATTGTTAGGTGTACCAGTAATGGTGCCACTAGGGATTTTGTTAAAAAGATTTCCTCAAAATGAAAGATGGATTTTTCAACCTTTTACAGTAAGAGAAAAATGCACTAAAGGATACATCTATTTTTAGTTTTTTACACATTGTTGCCAGGGATGTCTTTCAGATAAAGCACCACCAAAAGTAAGAAGATAATTATTCCAATCTCCAGTTATATTTTCACTTCGAACGTTCAGTATGAAACATATGATGATGCAAAACCAGTGAAAGAAAAATATGTTGGAACACTGTTAATGGTTAAAAGATGGAACTGAACTCATGACATCACAGCTCTCATTTTGTGCAAAAGACAGTAGAAAATTAACCAAATATATATTTTTATTGGTGCTGTTTTGTTAATCTTCATTTAACTGCACAGTTTCATGACATAAAGAGTAGTTCTCAAGGATTTCTCAATTCCTTTGGGTATAAACAACAAAAGAAGCTAGACATTTCACTAATGTTTATTAAATAAAAAGACATAATAAAGAAATTTTTTGGGGGTTTGCAAACATGTTTAAATCTTTGTTATTGTTTAAATATTATTAATTTACTTTTAGTTTTATAATTTACTGTTATCGAAGGAGGTACAACCTCCTAATTTAATATTAATTTACCATTTCGTAGTCATTTACAAGTCTGATATCTTATTCATTAATAACTATTTACAAAGTATGACTTATGCTTTATAAGTATCTGTTATAATAAGTGTTACCATTTCTGAATACAGACTTTTAATGAAATCATGTTACTGTAATTAAGTAATGAATCATTTTAAGTATAAAAAAAACATTTATGCCAGTTGGGCTTACAAATGTGTGAGTGTTTTTATATTCTACATGTAATATATTCTTTAGATTCTCATGAAGTTGGCAGCAATTTGATTGAATGTATTTTGTTTTTTTCTATAATTTCCATCAGTTTAAATATTGGGTTGTTGGTTAATATAAATCACAAACTACTGTCTGGGGTCATGTATGAATGAACCTAATATCACTATTTTGGACCTTTTTCTATTTGAGCTCCTTGCTCTTGGTAGCTTTTAATTTGGGCTCTAAACTGTGATCACCATTACTGCTGATAAGATACTGACTGCTCATATCTAAAACACAAAACCCCATGTTACAAAAAACCCAGAGCTCATCAAAACAACCTTCCTCTACAAACTCTGCGTCACAGACTTGTACACCATCTGGATGTTCTGCCAAGCATATACATTTCATTTTAGTCTAATGGAAAAATAGAAATGAAGAAACTGAACACTACCCAGTAACAGTTAAGATTGTAATTCTAAAACATAGAGAGACATATCACCTGAATCAATGTTTAGGCTTCACATACCACAAAAGTCCCTCAGTTTAAGCTCCTTCATTTTCACGTAGCATCATATGTTTACTTTTTTTTAATCTATGCTAAACTTAAGTTTACAGAATCCTAACATCTCACTCCCTGTTTTCACCCACATACATAAACCTTTTCAGAAAAAACTCTGCCCATTTCATCAGCATTTGGCTGTAAACAGCATTTCAGCATTCCACCCCGGAGACAGGACGTATTGGTGTGTGTTTAGAACAGACTGCTAAGGAAATAAACATGTCTAGAGTGAAATATCTACATTTACATACTCATCTTCTCAGTTTTTAAAGCCAATATCCAGCCTGCAAGCCATCCATATACATTTCTATTTACACAAGCAGAAAAAGCTTTAAAGCAAAGCTGCTTCACCATAACGTCTGAAACATGGTACTTTCAAAGGGTTTTTCTCATTGCTACACAGACAAAGTGAGAGCAACTCTAACTAAATGTTAAATGGCATATAATGTGTAGCTTCAAGGCAAAGAGAATAAGTATAGTTATTATTATTATAATTATCATTATAATTCATGATATACATTAGTAAACTGTGTCTTTTACCAGTTGTGCACAGGGCAGACATGCTGGTTGTAGAGGGCCATTGCATATCTGTAGAAAAAAAAAGAGATCATTTTACATTTTTAAAAACTAGAATATGAGAGTAAAAAGATGTTTCAGTTAGCAAAGTCGGCTTTCGGATCTTGTCATTATTTAGTTCTGTACTGTATGTCTCTATGCTTCGTTGTGTTTAATAGCAGATCCAGCTCTACATAGTTGGAGTTAGACAAAACGTCCTGAGGCAACTTGATACCCAGCACTGTAACAGCAGAGAGAGGAAAGTATTTCTAGGTTCTTATGGTATCTTTACCAGTTTCTAAGATGAAAGTGAAATTTAAATGTTTTTTAAAGATTAAATGGACTCGCAAATATTCTAGAAACTGACAGAACTGTGTCCCATGACTCTAAGCGTGAAGTCTTTGAGCAATATAATTTGTTTTTGCCTCAGCCTTTTTGATTACAAACCGCTACGCTGTTTATTTAAAGTACTAATTTGGAAATTAGAGTGTGATAAAATTTCTGTACTTGCTTTACTTTCCTTACCAAAAATAGTGCCTGCAAATAAGTCTGAATATACTCACACAACCCATATTCCTGTGATGGTGAAGAGTGGTAGGCATACAGGAAAGATCACCCACACAGACATATTGACCGCCAGCACTTAGTCACACCTGTAGGACCAAACAGGGTGTGAAACCACTTTGACTTTCAGGAGAAAAAAAACTGTCATCCCAGTTTGGATCTTCTAAAACAACCAACCAGGATACACTTATGATAGTAAAGTGCAAAAACCTACTTTGAGGATAACCATATTCGTTAAATCATGTAAGAAACAATAAATATTGCAATATTTAAGGCAGACATAATCGGACGAAGTTGGGAGGAGGTTTCTGTTAATGGAGATCCTAATATGTCAATGGAAACATTTCTATCATTGCAAATGGAGCTGCATAGCACTATTTCTAGATAAAACAAAATACATTTCTGTGACAGACTTAAAGAGCAACACAGAAATAATACTTTTTTTATGCAAACAGCTATATACTATATTGAAGAATTTCTAAGCAAAAATAATCATTTATAAATTAAATAAATAGGCATTTATGTCATGAAGTGTAAAATAAGTGGTATTGGAGGGTTTGATGAAAATGATTCAGATGTATGACAAGTGTTGTCTCTGATTTACCCTTAGAATATCTGTGGGGTACCAAAAGTCTCTGTGCTATGAAATTTCCTTTTTGTTTATACATAAATTATATTGCTGAGACTTTTAAAGAAATGGCTTTACTTACGTAAAAATAAAAGTAAATCATAGTTATCATGTAGAGCTTGGATAAATGATTAACCAAATATTACATCCAGGTAATACAAATCAACATGTAAGTTAAGGAAGACTGTGTTTCAATTTATGCTGTGCAGCTCAGCTTTATGACAAATATCACCTGCAATGTTCAGTAATAAGCAAAATAGGTCAAATAATACATTCTCATTTACATTAAAGAATTATTGTTTTTTTTTTAAAGGTGTGTAAAATAAACTTTGTCTGCATTTCGAATGAATTTTGTTAATGCTACTGAACATGATGTCAGCTTGTTCACATTTGCTCTTTAAATGTTAATAACTTAATAAATAATCTATCATATCTTACACTTTTTATACTTACTATAAATAAACTCTCTTGAATTGTTTTTTTTCAGCCAAACAGTGAAATCCAATGACTTTCAAACTCTTTATGCTACTTTACAGATTAAATGACTGAGGCTGAAGCTGAAGAATGCAACAATCAAGCAAGAGAAGATAAGACAAAAAAAAAGATTAGTGCAGCATTCTATCGGTGCGGTTCAAAACTCACCCTCTTACTGACTAGTCTTCAGTGGTGATAATGATGTTTAATAACTCTTAATGCGTAGCCAGTTGTATGTCTTAGCACAAAAACAAGGCTTATCAAGCAGGCTCACATGAATTTTTGGCAGTAGAGTGAAAAACTCCTAATAATGTTACTGAAACTTTTACCACCATACATAAGTTTTGTAGCAGCTTTAGTCTATTGCTGCAAGAAGAAGTCATTTCTCCATGCTCATTCCATAGTCTCTCTATTATAATTTGGTTTGGTCCCTTTTTCTCAAATATTTTAGGGACTCACTGCACACCAAAGGAAGGAATGGGAGGTAAAGCAAAACAGTAACCATCAGTGAAAAAGCAGGCAAAACTAAATAAAAACATTTAAAGAGTCATATTGATTCAGTTTACAAGAAAGTCTTCTTCATTCATATCCAGAAATTGGGACTTTGTTTAAATTACATTTCAAGAATCTTAAAATTATGTGAAACTGATTCAAAATGCATAATTTTACTAGTCTTATCTGGATGCACTGATGTCTAGCATTTGAAAAACTGGATTTTATGCCTACGCAGTTATGCATGTACAGCTCTTACCTTTTATTTTTTATTCATAGGTTCAGTCTTTGTGTTTCATTTCAGTCCTTCTTCACTGCAGGAAAGTGTCGTTTGTGCAGTTTCATTGTCCAGATCTCAAACTGCCACAGGTTTGTCACCTTATCGGAATCAGACACAACTCATTTTGACTCAACCAGTGTGTTGGGATCTGAGGAAGAGAGCAGTTGAACTGTGGTACTTTTAACTCCTCCCAGGTCAGCTCTCTCCCCCTGAATGCAAGGAATGTTATCACTGGACATATTGACTCTCATTTACATTTTATTTGTGTAAGGAAAATGGTCAGTTTTATCCTCTGTTCCACTTTAAAGTGGATCGAATAGACACCAGGATCATCCAAAGCTTCAGCACACTTTGTCCTCTGTGTAATTCCCTGAAAAAGATTTCAAAATGAGAATCTGCAGAATCTGTCTGTCTTTTTTGTTTTCGTCTTCATTAAAGAGATCAAAATGCTTTCAGAAAAAATGCATATGCAGGTTTCTTTGCAACTCCATATTTTTTACAAAAATAAATTACAGTAAGTACAAAATAAAATCCACAAGATTTAAACAAAGTTAAAACAATTTGACATTGATCCTTGTCTTTCTGGGTGAGTTGTGCTGTTCTTCCTCCAAGGCCTGAAATGTAAATAACCAAGGCAGCCACATATGAAACACTGCAACAGTGTATAGATAAAAATATTTAAAAAAATGAAGAAAACTACAAAATTTAGTGAAGCCACAAGAGGGCACCAACTCTTTATTAAAGAATCAAAGGGTTTTATTGTTGAAGCATGTTTTCTAAAATAAAATGTCAGAATTCAAATGATCAATTTGGTTTGGAAGGAAAGCTAAAAGATGAAATAAGACATCCTATTTTTTAGGTTAGTGTAGTTTTCATTTTTAAATGCGATTTTTTTGGATCAAAAATAATGACTATTTAGTGGCTGCATGTTCAATGTATTTTGTTGCATTGTAAAATACATACTAAAATCCTTGTGAATCCATACTTTCACAGGTTTACAGGGGACTTTTTTGAAACTTACTGGAAGCTTCACAATTATATATAATTCTATTAATTTACAGGATAGTTTTTTTGGAATTTACAGAATACTTTTCTGGATTTGTTAGACTATTTTTTGAATATGGCTAGCTTTTCTGTGTAAATTCCCTGAAGTTGCTAGATACTTCAACAGAATTTATGGATTATTTTTCCTAAAATCTACAGAACACTTTTTTCACGGTTAACTTTTCAAGATTTATACATCCTTTTTTTGTGATGTATAGGTTATGTTACTGTAATTTACATATTACTTTCTTGGAATTCTTACTTTAGGTAACTTTAACAGGATTTTGTAACCCTCTCAGAACTCATAACCTACATCATTTTTACAGAAACAAAAAGGACATTTCGTGAATTTTCAAGTTACTTTTAGAGATTTACATGTCACTTTATCATTTATTGGCTTCTTTACTAGAACTTTAGGTTATTATTCCAAAACATATAAATTACTTTTCTATAACTTACTGATTGCTATTATAGAAATTATAATTAACAGATTCCTTTCCTGCAAACTGCAAACTTAGCACGACAGCTGAGACAGACTTTTGTCCTCCATCAACCCATGGCCTCTCTGCAGTCGGTCTCTCAGTCAGGACAGTTTGCATTCTGCTCGGGGGCATCTGATAAGTGTCCAAATTATACTGTCCTTTTATAAATCAGAAATTCAACTGGATATAATTTTACTGTACAATGCTGCTATCATGTCGTCATTACTACAGTAATTAATCTTGCAAGTTTACAATACTTCCATATAAAAGAGACTAATGTATTCAAAAACTATATTTCAAGTGTGAGCACACGCTAACACTTACTTGAAGCACTTAAAAAAATAATTAAGATGTATTGGGTTCACAGTTGTCATTAATAACAGAGGACCAGCTTCACAAGAAATAAAACTTGGCTGCGTAGAGCAATTTGAGATTTGTAGAACAATTACAATCTGAGGTGGGCAAATACTGTCCAGCTTAGAATCGTTATACTGACAGAGTCCTAACAGCGAAGACTGAATCTGAATCAAATGGTGCTTCAACAAGAGAAATTTGTTCGGACGAAATTAAAAAACAAAACAAATGACAATGAAGATGGGTGTTTTGCACTCAGAAACCCTTTATTTCTTTAAACTAAAATTCCTTTTACAGAGATTTCTTTTTTCAAAAGAGAAAATATAACTCAATGCAAAAACAAACAGCATTCTCAAAGTACAGTACAATAAAGTTTTTCTTGTTTTTTTTTTTATAAAATGGAATACTTGTTTTGCATCACTTAAAAGATGGTTTTGGATTTTCCTCCAGGGACAACCGAAACAATTACAGTGAAATAGACTAGACAAACTAGAAGTTTGTTTCATATTCAAAAAATTGCTTATTGATGATTCCCTTGTTTTTTTCCTCACACACAAAGCTCAGGAATTTCTTCAGTGCTGAAGTTTGAAGGCAAAATGTGAAACATCAGTTCGGGTTTTGGGTTAAGAGAAAAGTATAAAACGCTGCGCAGTTCCAAACAGAAAACAAAATCAGATCACCCTGCTACAGCTTGTCGGTGCTGGTATTATGTATTTGGTTTTACTACACTTACTTTAAGTGCATAGGTGGCTTTCATTCTACTTTACTTTCGATCATGCAGATATTAGTTCTGAACAAGCTAAAGCAAAAGTTTAACAGTTAAATCTTAAAATCCTCATTCCCTTACAATCCCTTTTAGGTAAGAAGAATGAAGTAGAAATCAATAAACTATCAGACTCTATTAACATTTAACAGTAACAGATAGAAAATGTATGCACCTGCCATCAATATGATATATATATTTTTAAGGTTTTAAACACCTTCCAAAGTGAAAATATCAAAGAATGCAGTGTATCATCGTACGTGCTTATTTGTGCTACGGGTGTATTGTAAAATCAAAAGCATCGGCATG
This sequence comes from Apricaphanius iberus, assembly GCA_028564705.1. NCBI lineage: Eukaryota > Metazoa > Chordata > Actinopteri > Cyprinodontiformes > Aphaniidae > Apricaphanius > Apricaphanius iberus. Next base: position 2,460,139 of record JAPXFQ010000556.1, read on the forward strand.
GTTTCTATCTGTTCATCAGACCTTACCCCCGACTTTTTTAAAATGCGGAATCAACACCAAAAAAAAACATTACTGGAAAAACCTTTAAACAGTGTTTTAAAAGAAAAGGCCAAAATCATTGTGTCCTTTGAATTTGACCTGATATTTCAGCATCTTAGGTCCAGTTTATTTTTGATAAAGTGCACCTTGAGTCTCAAATTACTTCTAGAGCCAGAAAATAGTGGTTACATCTCAACACTCTCTGAAGCAAGCAAGTGAAGTCAGTAGGTGGCGTAAATATGTGGAAAATATCTACAGGGAACGCCGTCTAATCAATAAAATTATATATATATATAAATGTGTCAATGATCACAAAAAAATGCAACAAAAAAAGGAAGAAAGCTTACATTTTTTTGCAGTTTCAAATGTGCAAGTATTGACTTATTTTCTTTTTTAACTGCAAAGAAATGCTACAAGCAATGCCAATATGAAATCTCTGGCTGCTAGACATCGACACAGTGCTAGTCTTAATAGATAAAGTTTACAATTTCCTCTCAATCATCAAGCTGTCGGTGAAATAAAAGTCTGTGCAATGAGTTTGCATCTTTATAAAACCCTTTTTATGTTTGGTTTTTTTGCACGTTATAACATTTTATGAAAATCAGTTTTGAAGGTTCCTAAAAGCTTACTAAGTACAAATTGATACCAAGTGCAAACACGGCAGAAGGAAAGTATAGTGACAAATATCCGTGTTGGTGTGAATATTTCACTTCACTAAATTGGGAAACCATTAGTTATTTTGGTCACGAATACAGAATTGTAAACAAAAGACACTCATAACTAGTGCTTAGTAGAATCTTATTAAAACAAATCTGATGAACTTTTGTCCTCCATCAACCCATGGCCTCTCTGCAGTCGGTCTCTCAGTCAGGACAGTTTGCATTCTGCTCGGGGGCATCTGATAAGTGTCCAAATTATACTGTCCTTTTATAAATGGTGTGAATATTTCAAATTGATACCAAGTGCAAACACGGCAGAAGGAAAGTATAGTGATAAATATCTGTGTTGGTGTGAATATTTCACTTCACTAAATTGGGAAACCATTAGTTATTTTGGTCACGAATACAGAATTGTAAACAAAAGACACTCATAACTAGTGCTTATTAGAATCTTATTAAAACAAATCTGATGAACTTTGCTTCAAATATATACAAGTAAAATAATTTAGACTGTGGACGGGTAAATGAGAACTGGATGGAATGGTTAGAACAACTCTAAACACCCACAGGTTTAACTAATAAGAAGATACTGAGGTTCTTAGCCAACAAGCTTGTATCAATTAAATAGTTAAAACATTTGGTTTAAGAACATAAAATTGGTAAATACTTTTATTCCCTATCTCACAGTTTTTTTAAGCTATAATAAGGTCATTTTTATTACAAAGTATGACCACAAGCAATTGCTGAACACACTTAACAAATATTTGGCCCTTATATGTTCATAGCAGATGTCGGTGGAAAGTCAACGTTTTAAATTAAGCCCTACCACAATGCCCGTTTATCTCCTTTGATCTTTCATCATACTGTACTCTTGTGAGTTCATATCAGAATGAGCTGCATTTATCTCCTGCTCCTGTCTACTTTTAATGATAAATATATCCCTGCTTTACCAGGCAGAGCCTGATAAAAGTCAGAAAAAAACAGTAAACAGTAAGCTACTTCTGTGATGTTAATTTGCCTTGGATCCCTTGTCTGTTGATGGGTCTTTAAGGTAGGTGTTGTAAAAGAAGGAAGCAAACAGCACCAAATAGCTGAGGTACATAAGTGTGCCCCACATAATATTGTCCATGTTGGAGGGACAGTGCACGTCATTCATCCAGTGATAGACCAAGCCCAGCACGGTCAGGCCCATCACCATCTGCAGGATCTGGACAGTAGTGATTAACATGGCGCACGGCCGGGGCACCCGCAATCCAGCCGCCCGGGCGGCATAGTACGTGTACATGATCGAGTGAACCACGTAGTTCATGGTCATAAACCAGCCGCCGCCGGCCACCAGGTCCTTGTAGGAGAACCAGGAGTAGAGGAGAACGGTGATGTGGTGGTACCAGTGCAGGAAGATGAGGCGCTGTTTTCGCAGGATGATGAAAACTGTGTCTCCTGGGTGAAACGGGAAGAGAAAATAAATGTTTTTATCTATTAAAGCATTCCGAAAAAATTTAATTAACAAAAAAACCTAATGAATACCATAATAAATTAAATTAAATGAAAATGACAGTTTAACTCTAGTATCAAAGGATTTAATCTGTAATATTTTCTCTGTGAAGTGCTTTTCTCCTTTTTCCATGAATAATTTCTACTTTATATTTCACTTTTAATTACCAGTACATCCATTATGAAAACAAACTTCAAATAAACGTTACATTTTGTATTTCTTTTTTTACACTTTTCTTTTTCTTTATTCACAAAGTTATTTAAAAAAAAATATTAATGACATAGCTACACAATGGAAAGTTTGATTTTTCACCCTATGCTTTAGGTAAGAACTATTAGCACTTTCAGCAAAGCAGCTAGCACAACATACAGAAAGACATCTAAAAGCAAAAATATTTTTAAACCGCTTTCATGAAATTGAAAGGACTGTTTTTCCTCAGTTATTAAATTGATAACTTTAAAGTAACTTAATATCCGCGTAACATAAATGGAGAGTTTGCGAGACTAAACAAGCCTTTAGCGCCATTTGAATCCTTACTACTATTGGCTAGCTTAATTTACTAATAGAACACAGTACAGTGTAAAAAGATTTGCTTCAATTTAATATTCAAAATTATTTTTCAATGGACGTAAAACAAGGCCTCAGTTCACAGAATCCCTGAATTCAAAAATCATATTTGTAGCATCATTTTACGCAGATTACTCCCTATGGAAAAGTAAGATACGTCATTAGCTATGGAATGGGACTTAGAATCGGTAGTACCGCTAGTGCTAATTGTTAGCTGGATTTACAAATTAGTCAACTGTGGATTTAGTTTTATTCTAACTCAATAAGTAACAACTTTACTTTTTGCAGATCAGTTACTATTAAAGACAGAATAACAGAATCATTCAGTCAAAAAAGGATTCTTTTTTTGAAATGTTACAGTACCTATTAGCACTGACAGCTGCCTTAATTTATGCAAATAATTATAGACTGAAAGTAGTCAAATGCAACACTCTTACTGTGACTTAAATAAAATGTATTTTAAATAAATTTGCTTAGTTTAATAAAAAAAAATAAAAAAATTAATCAGCCCTGCAAGCCGTTAGCACCATGAACATTGTTCTTGGAAATAGCTAGCTTACAAAAGGGGACTAAAGTGTAAGCCAAATTTATTTTACACACATACTGTAAGTAGGAGGGGAAAAAAATGGCATGTGTGTCCTTTGTAATGAGATGTATTTTTATCACAATATCATGTGTAATTTTCTGTTTAACAAAAGATCCAGTGCACTTTTACTGCAAATGGACCAATTTTAGTTTTGTCTAAAGTGTATAAAATAGTTTTGAAAAAAGCAGTGAATTTAGTGACAAAAAAGCTAAGCAAGTAGGCATGTGCTGATATTTTCAAATTTTTTAGTGATTGGAGATCGGCTATATTAGCTGACGAGTCCCCAAGATTATTATAACGAAAACTAGAAGTGAAAAAACATTTTCATTTACTGAAAAAAACAAATGAAAAGAAATTGTAATGTGTATTCACTAAACTAACCAAACGAACTGAATTTAATGAGTAAATGTGCTTAGGTTTTGTTTCTGTGTCTCATGCATTAGTACAACGTCTAGAAATATTGGTCTACGTCCCTCCGTGCTCTATTGGGCGTTTTCACCTGAAATAGATGTCATGGGCCGTGCCTTTGGTTGCACAAATCGTTTTGATAAAAACAACAGAATGGGAAAGTTAACATTTCAAGGCAAATAAAAGGCGTCTTTGGATTGCAAGCTATCAGAAGAAGCGATGGAACAATGATTCAACAGTCTGCAGCAAAAACTTCACAACCGGTGAGCTATGACTAACAAACAAGCTAAGATTGCTCCCATTGATCCCATGACAGTGGAAGGGCAGCATTGAAAATAAGAAAACTATCATTACAGCACAATAGTAAGGGACATTTTTTCTTTAACGTCCAGTTCTCGTCACTAGTTTGTAAAAAGGAATTTGGGTTAACTAGCACCTAATATCTAAAGTATTTTCATCTTTATTTTTTTCAGCTTGCCGTTTTTGTTGTATTATTTTTTTCTTAATCTATTCATACAACTCTTTGAGTATATAAACATAACTTGGCTTTTTACAATTCCAATCCCTTTTATAAAGAAACATCCTGCCGCTCTGACCAGTGGGAAAGCGACTTTGTCCTTCCAGGTTGCAGCTGAGGAAACATTCTTCATTTTAACCCTGCACTAAAAAAAATGTTCACTGCCAGAACATCTAGCTTCCTATTTATACAACTTTAAGAATAATCTGACCCATAGATTATCTTTGCAGAGGATCCGAGCTGGGTCGCTATGAGCATTATGAGTTTCTCCATTCAGGGACAGTAAAGCTTTATTCTATTCTATTCTACTGTGTTGTATTATGTTATATTGTACTGCTCCCTGAACCCCTGATGAAGCCAGACAAAAGTTTTTTTTATTTTTAATTTGTTTATGCCATCAAACAGAAAAAAATGATTACTTCTTTTCAGTTTTCCGATTGTTGGCTCCTCAGGGTTGGAGTACGAAAAAAAATCTCCAAACAGAATTTCAGTTTCATTATGTTGCTGTCCTACAGTCATCTGCCACTTTCTTAGGTAGACCATTTTACTTGCTTGTTTAAGGCAAGTACCGAATCAGCCAGTCACACGCCAGCAAGTGAAGATGACTTGTTGTAGTTCAAACTGAGTAAAGGAATGGGGAAGAATGAAATGTATTAAAAATGTAAAAAATAAAAATAAAAATTCAACTAATCCTAATCCAGCTGTAAAAAAGACACTTTCATAGAAGCAGAGAAAATCTCACCTAGCTCGGGGGCCTTGCTAATAGCAAAAGCATAGGACCAGAACTTGGTGATGGGCGCATTATAGAAACTGTTGTCACACACTGACTGTTTGAAGCCACTCTCTGCGAGAACATGCAGCAGGTAAGTTCCAGTCCTGACGGCTCCTATAATACTGTATTGTGAAGAAAGACAATATTTTTAAAATGACATTTTAAACTATAAATGACTACATTATAAACTTTGATGACACATAAACCTCCAAATTACTCATGTGGATGACTAAAAGCTTTTAGTTCACCGCAGACCCGAATTGGACTGACCTGAATGCGGCGAGGCTGAGCGACCACAGCACCAAAGGTCGCCGTAAGTTCAGTTTCGGCCTTTCCCTCATGAAGTGTTGACCTCCGAACACGAATGCGGCATACAGGCCACAAAATATAAAGGACTTCCTCCTGGAGAGAAGAAACTGGCAGTGAGCTGGCGCGCACTGTAACACTAAAACTTACAGGGATGCAACAGCCTCTTAGCATTTGACTAAAATGGGTTAGCCGGTGACAACCAGATTTAACAGTCAATAGGCTGATATTTTTCTCTCCATTCAGTCAATGGACCTAAAGAAGAGCTAAACTGTCATAATTTTATCTGTTCATCCACAGTAGGAGCAAATTCAAGCGGTTTGTAAAAAAAAAAAAAAAATATGTAAATCTTGTCTTTTTATGCATTTAGACCTTTAAAATTGATGAACATGGTGAGTCCCCTAAACTGAAAATTCAGTCAAGGAAAGTCTTTATCAAATAAGTAGCAGAGAAGCCCAACTCTGAAAGAGCTGCAGCGGTTTACAGCTCAGGTGGAAGAATATCACAGATGGTCTATATTTGGTTCCATTATCTGATAGATATAACTACGGTAAACATAAGGACATTTGGAAGAAAATCGGTTCAATACTCCAAAAGACAGGAGGGGCGGGGAGGGGGTTACCTCCCAACAGGACGATGACTCTAAAACAAACAACCAGAGTTACATCAGTCATGCGTTAGACTGGCCCAGTCAAAGTCCAGACATAAAACCAATGCACATGGCTTTGACTTTATGTTCATAGACTCTCATAATAAGTTGGAGGTATTCTGAAAGAAACAATAGGCAAAAATCTCTAGCTGTGCAAAGCAGAGATATATGGCCAGCATTTTTTTTTCCCCCCCGCTTTATCATAACATTAATTTAACTTAGTTATTCAGAACATCATGGTGACGTTAGCAGGATGTGTCTGATAGGAGGACAGGAGCTCTGAACCCAGGGAAACAGGCATTCACCTCATCCACGGTTCAACATTCAAATGTGTGAGGGAAGCTTTAACAATCAGTGTAATTTTTACCAGTAATAATTTCCAAAGAGCTTCAGAGAATCGACAATCTGCGCTTTTTAGTGCTTTTTCCTGGTTCACCAACATACTGGCATATTAAATCCCTATAAATACATTGGTGTTCGTAGTTTGAAATGGACTAGATGTGAAAAGGATCAAAGGGTGTTTTTGCAAGGTGCTGAATGGTATCAGTTATATTTACTTATACACATAAAGCTCAAATAACCAATTTATTACGACATCTAGCACTATGTTGTATAAGTGGGGCAGTCATACCCAATTTCAAAGTCCAGGCTATTAATAAGCTTTCTTCATTTTTTTTGTGTATTACATAATATGTAAAAAAAAAAGTAGACTTTTTCAATGAGTTACAGCAAGAACATATACCAGCAAGAAATTAGTAAAACGGTCATTTATAAAAAATTAATAAATAAAAAAAATCAGATGTAAGAAAGCTATTTCACATCCACTAATGTCTAGATTATAAATGTAACCAAACTGTTGTCTACAATCACCTGTAAAGGAAACGAGACATTAACTACTGGCTTTCGGATGAGCAGTTGGGGTTTACATGCAAACTTAAAAAAAGAGCCATTTTTTAAATACTGTAACATATCAATATGAGCCTGAACCAAAAAGGACAAAAGTCAAAGACACTGAGTGAGTTTAAATGTGTAATAAAATGGTTTGTTTAATTTAGGTAATCAAGCTAATTTTAACATTGAGGTGCGAAAGAGACCGCCAACACATGATATTTTATGTTATTTTATTAAGAGTCAGCATATATAGATTTGTTTATAACAGATGATCAATCCAGATTGGGTGCATTCATATTAGGCTGTTAGAGAATTTAAAATTAAATTGCAATAACAGCTAATTTTAACATAGGATGAAATTATTTTATGTTTAAGATGATTTTTTTGTTACTTTTAAAGTGATATTCTGCCAATCAGCTACTTCATAGTTATTTACTGCAGCTTCACAAAGTATAAATGTACAAAATACAAAAGCAGAAAATTACTTTTTCGCACTAGCTGAAAAATGTAGGGGGTAAAAAAACCCAAACCTTTTGTGTGCAAAATCTTTTCAATCTTGTCACTATCTTATGGATCATCTACCACACAAATGCAACCAAACCTGTAAAACTGAAGGGTTTAGTAACCTAATTCGTCCAACACCAAATTTCACCCCGACTTCTAAAATAACTTTTGCAATCATTCTATTAAAATCTTGGAAATTCAATTCAGTTTATTTAAATGGCGCCAATTCACAACAGATGTCATCTCAGGGCACTTTACGAGAAGATTAATTTCAGTTCAATCATACATTCCAATTAGTTTAAACGTTTTCTACTTAAGGAATCCCAGAAGATTGCATCAAGTCACTGACTGTCAGTTCTGCCCTATTTATGCAGACTCAACCACAGCAATACGCCATACTAAGCAAGCATGTAGCGACAGTGGAGAGGAAACCCCTCTTCAACAGGGAGAAACCTCCAGCAGAACCTGGCTCAGTACAAGCAGCCATCTGCCACGACCATCTGGGGGTTCGAGAAGTCCGAGCAGAGACACAGAAAGAACAAAAAGAAGTGCTGTTAGGGTACTTTCTAAATTAAAGTAAAAACTTGATAACAGGAGCTTCATCCTAGTGTATGCCCCCTCTCCCAACAAGGCTTTGAAACTAAGCAGGAAGCCCGACCAAGTATCGTTTGAGAAAAACATTGAGAAAAAACAAAGCTAATAGTAAAAATAACAGCAAATAATAAAAGTGGAGAGTAGTAGAAGAGAAAAGTAGCAGAGTGAGGAAAAGTGCTCCATCTATCCTCCAACAGTCTAAGCCTAGAGCAGCATTTCGATTCAATCATCATTTCATCATCGATTCATCAATCATTTTGCATTGAACGGAGCAGTGGAGAGTAGGGTTGTCAAAATAAAGAGATACTTTATACGATATAATACTTTATACGATATAATCAAAACTAGAAAAAAGTATTGGTCAAAGATCTTCATTAGTAACAAAAACCGGTATAAACGTCCCGTCTCGTTTTCCTAAGTCGTCACACTTCTTCCAGCAGCACAGCTCCAATAACAGAGACCCTCAGCTCTTACCCTGCCAGCAGTCGCTCATCTGATAAAATATTTTTTTCTTTTTCTTCAAAGCTGGAAATTACCAGAAATTTGAAACTCTGGTAACACGGTGAGTAAATCAAGCAAAAATACATGTAACCTTTTTTAGCAAACAAGGCAACCACAAAAGGAATGTTAGTTAGTTTTACACACAAAAAATGCCAAAAGCCCCCAGTAGGCAGATTCATTTGTATCAGCATCAAATAAACAGCTAAATGGCAGCATACGGTGATAATGACAATAAAGATATGCTGTATTGTCTAGCATTTATTGGTTTTGCCCTAATTAAAAATGTTAAAACATTGTTGTATTGTAATTAATTACATTTTTAGCTCTTAGCTAGAAAGAACCCTGCATCTTAGAAAAAAATGTTGCAAAGTGTCGAAAATGGGATAATTTTTCTTAGAATCTTGACTGAACAACCTTTCTTAAAATTAAGCTGCCCCGGCATCTAGCCTGCAGACAGGGAACAAACCGATAAAGACGACTGCCTTTGTGTTGTTCAGGTGATACGCAGATGCTGATCATGTGGAATGCTGCACAACCAAAAAATATAAAAGGATGTCGCACCCAGATAAGTGAGAAGGAAGAAGGTTAGCTGCACCTTGTGCAAGAATTCACCACACACCATTTTATTTTTTACATGTGGTCACAGTACAACCACAAAATCCGTTGGATTTTATATAATTCTGAAGGGGATAACAAGATATGGTTTTAAGACTTTCTATTAACAAAGTGTACTCTGTATTTTTTGTTTTTATGTATGTTTAGGGCATCTGTTTAGCTGCAAAGTAAACCTCCGTCTCAGTCTCAGGTCTACAGGTTCCTGTTTTCCTGGATTACCCTGTATTCAACTCCACCCATCTTCCCATCAAGTCTTATTAACTGCCTTTCTCTTCCTAAAAACATCCCCATAGCATGATGCCGCTACCACCATATTTTAAAGTGGTAATGGTGCATTCAGTGAAATTTGCAGTGTTAACTTTCTGCCACTGGTAGCTCTTTTTATACATTTTGATCTCCGTGGTTCTTTTGGTAGCAGCAATTCATATCACACAGGGTCTACTGTTTTTGTTTGTGTAGGTACACACACACATATACAGTATATATATATATATATGTGTGTGTGTGTGTGTGTGTGTGTGAAAAAGTTAAAAGTATGAAGAGAAACACTGCATCTTTGAAGCCCTTGTGAAAAGGAAGTGCTTCCAATTAAAATGGACCACCTTAACTATTAACCTATACAATGCTACCGGTTTAAAATGTCACTGCGTAACAGCAGGAAACAACCCCAGTGTTTCATCTTACTAACTATACTTCTAAATCCACTCACCAGTTCTCCTGCATCCATTCCAGAGCTCGAGTTTCATCGAAACGTCGCTCAAAATCAAAAAGGCTCAGTTCGCTCTCGTTCATTTTCTTCCGCAGTGGATTTTTCTGGATAATTTTATAGTGGGAAGTGGGGAATTAATAAATTCACCAGATCTAGAGGTAACTAAAACTCGCAAGGCGATTGCAGCAGATTTATCCAGCCTCAAAAGAAGCCCTGAACAAGAGTAGAGGATGCGGAGTACTCGGATGTTGTAGCGTTCCGCTGTCACTTCTCTCAAACGCAGTTAAAGAAGACTTAACATTTCCGGTGCAGACTTTCACAATAAAATACTTTCGAGACTTCACAAGACAACTGTTTTAAAAAAAAACTAAAATTCAGAAACAGAAGATACTAACTAACTAAATAAATAAATAAATAAATAAAAGCAAAAAGTAATAGCGAATCTATATGTATCTTTTTTATTAAACACTTGGAAAAGAGGAAAAGTGGTACGAATCAGCACTTAGTCTTCACTCTATCTCCACATAACATCCAGCGCAATAGATTACTTTCAGATATCATCTAATTGGTAACTAGAGCCCACTTGTGTGTAATTTGAGCTGGGCATAAATTAAGGCTTCGATGGATTGTTAGAAGCCATTTAATCAATTATGTCCAACATATCTCAGGAGGACTTGAAGATACTCCCCTTGTCATCAGAATAGTTTTTAGATTTGCACTCTAGAGATCTGGTCCAATTTGCAGCAACCTGTGAAAGAAGTCATCAATACAAAACACACACACACACTCACACACACACACACACACACACACACACACACACACACACACACACACACACACACACACACACACACACGTGCATGTTGGGTTTCTATGTCTTGTGGGGACTTCTCATTGACATAATGTTTTCCGTAGCGCCTTACCCTAACCTTAACCATCAAAAATTAATGCCTAACCCTGACCCTTACCCCAACCTAACCATAACCTAAGTGTAACCCTGACACTAAAACCAAATTTTAAGCCTCAAAAATTGCTTCAAACTTGTGGGGACCGGGATTTTGGTCCCCACAAGGGAGGTCGGTCCCCACTTGGATAGTAAACTTCCAATTTTTGGTCCCCACAAAGATAATAATACCAGTCCACATTTGGTCCACACACACGCACACAAACACACATATATATATGTATATATATTTATAATGGAAGAGTTTCCCCTGCTGTAATTGGGGAAAAGTTTGTAACAGTTTGGCATAATCATATTACAGGAAAATGGCCCAGCCAAAGTTTAGAGCAAAACTTTACAGATTACTCGAGGCAAGACTGATGTTCACAAAATAAATAATTTCACAAACATCAATCTGGCTGAGCTATTGTGCAAATAAGAACAAGAAAAAAAAACTGACTACTGGCTGACTTGACTTTTATTCTGAATGTTTAAGCGCTCATTTCCTGAGCTCGCTAAAATGGCATGATTTGTAATTGAAAAGAGGAAGTATATTTACAGAGCTGTCACTTCCTCCAAATCTTTTTTTTGTTCGTTTTGAATGAATGAATTTTAAATGTAAGTTTGAAATAGAACAATAATAAAATGATTGAAATGTTTGTTTCCGCATTTTTAATGCAACTTTTGATAACACGCATTTTAGTTGTTAATTTTTCCCTTATCCTTTATGATTTTAAATAGGAAATTAATAATTTGCCTTCCGAGTGATGTTTAGCAAAAATTACAGTTTTATTCATGATATCTTAAATAAAGGGCTGCACGGTCGCAGTGGTTAGCACTGTTGCCCTGCAGCAAGAAGGTCGTGGGTTCGTATACCGGCCCAGGGCCTTTCTGCATGGAGTTTGCATGTTCTCCCCGTGCATGCGTGGGTTCCCTCTGGGTACTCCGGCTTCCTCCCACAGTCCAAAAACATGAGTGTCAGGTTAATTGATCACTCTAAATTGTGTGGGTGTGTGCGTGCATGGTTGTTTGTCCTGTGTGACCCTGTGATGGACTGGCGACCTGTCCAGGGTGTACCCCACCTCTCGCCCGTTGACAGCTGGAGATAGGCACCAGCCCCCCTGCAACCCCTTGAGGAATAAGCGGTTCAGAAAATGGATGGATATATTAAATAAATATTAAGGCTACTGTTCTCAAAGAAACTATATATATTTATTCATAAATGTCTTAATAACTTGTACAAATACAGTTTCATATTATTTAGATTTTGGATATGACAGGTTTTCCCAAATTATTGTTTTTTTAAGCCATTTTTTGTGCATGGGGCTGGTTTCAGTCTTCATTCTTTACATCTACAAACAGCAATCCCTGACTTCACACACATGCTCATCTTATCTTTATCGTCTGCTTTATAGTCCAATCCTCTTATCTGTTCTCAAACTGAACTAGAATGCTCACTAGAATGCTCTTTGATTTTGCGCAGAAGGGCTCTTACAAAATAACCACAGCAGCTCCAGTTTCATAACATGAGCTAAATCTTTGTATCTGAAACATTTTAAGGAGTGGAGCAAGAGTAAGGTGGTTAGACCAGTTCAGAGAGGTTTGATAAAGTTGCCCTATGGTAATTAAGATTTACAATTCTGATCTAAAAGATTCCTCATTTGCCATCTTGAACTCTTAGAACAGTCAAAAATCAATATATGTAGATTTACTATAGATATGACTACGGTGCCTATAAAAGTATTCAACCCTTTGGATTTTTTTACCCCAACTGCTTTTACAGAGCAATCATGATCAACAAAATGTGGCATGTAAAAAAAAAAAACTTTATTAACAAAGGGAATTAAGTGAATTCCAGGGGATATTCAGGGGGGCTTTTATTTGTACCCATCCTCAGACACTTTCGTCAGATGTTTTGTCTTTGTGCTGTAGGCTAATGGTAGCCAGGAATATTGATTAACTAGTGAATAGACCTTGCAGACACAGGTGTCTTTAGATTACAATCACTTGAGATACTGTCACTGCACTTGGGTGATCTACATTCTATTCATTGTGAGACACCTAGCACCAACTGGCTGGGTTGTTGACGTACAAGAGTAACTTTAAAGGCAGTGAACATTTGTGCTCTCACTTATTTTATGTTGCATATTTTATTTGTCATTATTCTGTAGAATTATTATTATTTTATATATAGTCTGGCCATGACCCATAATCAAACTAATTCCTTGGGGTGGACTCCACGGTTGTCTTTCAAACTGTGTCAGTACTCAGTTGGACAACAATGTGACGTATTCATAATGATGGAAATCAGTAAACTGGGCAGTCCGTCATACACCATCCCAGAAAAAGATGAAGAACTGCGAAGACATAGCATGCAAAAACTACATAAATTCTATAATTTTTTTGTAAAAACATGAGAATATCTGGTGTACTGACAACAGACCGTTCCTGAGCCGCCACCATCAGCTGTTTTGCTCCGCAGCTCTGCCATCATCGTAAAAAAAAAAAAAAAGACGTTAAACAAGCTCTGTCATAAAGGTGCTAAGCCCACCTATTGTCTCTCTAAGAAATATAGCGTTGGATGGTTAGCCTGGCCCACATTTTAGCTAAGCCAATAGTAGACCTGCTGAGGCTACTATAGGGAGCCTATAAGTGTCCTCCCCTTCCAGTTGGCCCATGGGTCCTCTGGCCGAAAAAAAAGAGAAAAGAATGAAAGTCAACAGATTAATAAAAGTTATTTCACTAATGATGAATGTTTCGAGTATGTCATTGGATTGGTGATGCATTTACTTGTAAAAATTCATGATTAAAATGACTACAAATCAGAAGACGCATATATCACGTCATGGAGCTAGCACTAACTAGCAATTGAAATCCTCACTGAGACCTTGTAGAGCTTCTCCCATATGCTGGCTCTACCTCAACAAATTATTTCTCCCCCAGCATAGCTGCCATTTTCCACATGGCCAGAATTATTGTAGTTTTCTCCACGTTTAATGCTCATTCCTTCATCCCGGAACATGGATGCGAATCTCGCTAAATTCACAGACAATTTTTTTTCTTTATCTTCGGTTGTAGTCCAGAACGTTTTTTCAAACAAAACCTAAAGTGACTTTTGCCATCTGTCATTGCCATTTGTAGTTTCTCTACATTCAAATGTTTTTTTTTAAATTCACGGACATGTTAATTACCTGGCAAATTTCAAATGGGATCAGAAAATAACTTATCATTCAATGACTCTCATCCTTTTTTCTTGACAATATGAGACCCATGGACTGTATGTATAGGGGCGTAGCTTACCCTGTCTGCCCATACAGTGTGGCTGTAAAGCAAAAATCTTGCTAATGCTATGGTTTGTCTCGATTTCTAGGCTAGTGGATTCATGGAATTTCAGACATTTCTATTCCAGACATTTCACTGACCAAAACTGATTCAGAAAGTAGAAACAATATTTTACCCAGCATACATTTTTACCATCAGATTTTGAAAGAGATATTTGAAAAGCAACTAATTCTTTTCTAAAACATTAACATTAGCATAAAAAGCAGATCCCATAACTCTAAGTGGCTTTCTGATGCAATGTGAAAAAAGCTTCCCTAAACTCGCCCTGTTTTCGTTTGGTAGTGAGCACCGGATGACATCACAACGGACAACTGTTGTCTCAGACGGAGAGATGAATTCGAGACTGTCTAAGAAACACAGCACCATCACAGAAGTTCTTGTCGTGGAATTTTCTTATCTATCCCTTTATAAAAGGACAAGAAAAGAGTCATTCAGTCTTTTGAGAATTTATTTAAGTTTTTAACAAGGAGGATCAGTGAATGCAAAAGTAATTGTGCAATGAGCTGTCCTAGCCAACCCTGGAAGAAATAAACCTTTTATATGGCAGGATTACCATACTCTGTCACACTGCAAATCCCCTCCCTGTCCGTCTTCAACAGGCGTCTGCTCTTCAATTTCAGTTCCCTGTCTTGTAAAAAAAAAAAAAGTTTTTACATCTGTAGTTTTTAAATTTTATTTGTTTAGGACACTTTGAACAACAAGGTAATTCAAGGTGCTTTACATCATTCAGTAGTAAAGATTAAACAGTACATTTAAATAATTGCATTAAAAGTAAAAACAGTAATTAAGAATAAAGCATGAAAAGCATTAAAAAAGCATAATATACAACATTGGAGAAAGTAAAACAACAAAACAGCAATTAAGCTTCATAATCATTTACTTAAAGGCAGCGCTAAGCAGATGAATATTAAGCTTTGAGTCAAAGCAGCATGTTTGGTTCGAAGTCTGATGATTAGCAGACTAGAATTGGAGGATCTCAGTGGTCTGGATGGTTGGTATAGTTACAACAGAACTTCAACATACTGGGGTGTTGGGCCATTTCATGATTTATAAACTATTGGGAGTATTTTGAAGTCTATCCTCTCAGCTACATGGAGCCAGTGTACAAACCCTAGAACAGGGGTCATGTGTTCTACTTTTGTGGTTCTAGTAAGGACGCAAGCACCAGCATTCAGCTGTAGCTGTCTGATTGTCTTATAGGCAGACCTGTAAGGAAGCTGTTAAATCTTTATTTAACTTATAATAGTCCATAAATTCACAAATTTTTTCTCAAAGTAGCTTTAGTTTCTTGTTAGTTTTTTATTGCTTTAATTAATCATTTAGATTAATAGGGTGATTTCTAAGAAGTAATCATATATTTCACTTGTGACTTGGTTCTGGAAATATATATTTACACTTTGGAAATAAACACATTTCTGTATAGAGGGACACTACTCACTGCTCTTCTGCGCTTGCCGTCCGCAGAAAGAGAAGCATGTCATGTTGTGCTACTGGTTGCACAAATCACAGATAAAATCACAGGGCGGCTGTGGCTCAGTGGTACAGTTGTCAGCCTGTGATCCGGAAATCTAAGGTTAAAGGACTGATGACGCAAGGAGACCTAAAAAAACTAATCCATGCATTTATCTCTAGCCTCCTTGATTACTGTAACAGTATCTACACAGGTCTACCTAAAAAAGCAATCAGACAGCTGCAACTGACCCACAACTCCCGCTGCTTCTGTTCTCACTAGAACTGGGAAAGTAGAATACACCACCAGTTCTAAAGTCCTTACACTGGGTCCCTCTAGCTCAGAGAGTAGACTTCAAAGTTCTTTTATTAGTCTATAAATCATTGAATGAGTTACACCAGAGTATATTGGAGATCTGCTATCGTGGTACAAACCATCCAGACCACTCAGGTCCTCCACCTCTAGTCTACTGATCGTCCCTAGAACCAGAATTAAACATGGAGAAGCAGCTTTCAGTTGCTATGCTGCTCACATCTGGAACAAACAACCTGACAAATGCAAAGCTGCAGAGTCACTGAACTCTTTTTAAAAAATAAATTAAAACGTATCTATTTAGACTCGCTTATGAGTAACTGATATGACTTTTGCTTCTATTCTTTTAATTAGTTTATTGCTTTTTGTCAATCATTATATGTTTTCTGTTTTAAATTTTCATAATTTTACATACATTTTCTTTGATAGATTTTTTTAATCCTCCAATTACAAAATGTTCTCTGTTTTGTTAATGTTTTTGCTAGATGTTTTAATTGATTCTTGTGTTTCATCAGTTTTTATTATTTTTATAATTTCACATAGTTTTTCTTTTATACATTTTCTTTTATGCTTTCTTTTAGTGACTCTCTGTTTTAATTTTCAAACTTTGTCATGTAATTTGTTTCCTTACGACTGAATCATCTAAAGCACCTTGAATTGCCTTGTATTGAAAGTGTGCCATATAAATAAGATTGCCTTGCCTTGCCTAGGGTTTGATTCCAGCTTCCACCTGATATATGCTGCTTGCTACATGTAGGCAGCATATGGCATGCTTGGGTCCTTGGGCAAGACACCTCACCTTGATCACAGGGGATGCCAGTGTTGAGCAGCCTCACCTCTGTCAGTGTGCCCCAGGACACTGAACAGAGAATCCATATTGTGCCATCAAACATCAAACAGATTAATAAACTACATGTATTAATTATGAACATTTCGCCTGCTGTGGCCTGAATGTTGGTCGTGGAGCTGAACTGCATTCACACTTATATTGACTGAGTCCACATTCTGTTGCCACACTGGAGACTTAAATTACAAGCAACACTTCTGTCAAAGTTTTGAAATCAGGGAAAATTTCTCTAAAATATCAGAATGAGACTCTTTGAATGACAGCTTTTCAGATTGCTTCAGCGGGAGGAAATCCCTGCCTACGGTCCTTCTGCATCAGTAGTTAGGTTAAGCTATAGCAATCTGTCATCGCTGCTATTTGATGAGCTCCTTAACTCCGTAACTCTTTAACATGCTGTCAGCTCCCGGATAGTGGGATGGATAGGGTTCAGTTTCCAGCTCTGAGATCTGATGACCTCATGGGAATCTTTTCTTGAT
Organism: Apricaphanius iberus; assembly: GCA_028564705.1. Classification (NCBI taxonomy): domain Eukaryota; kingdom Metazoa; phylum Chordata; class Actinopteri; order Cyprinodontiformes; family Aphaniidae; genus Apricaphanius; species Apricaphanius iberus. Next base: position 2,477,324 of record JAPXFQ010000556.1, read on the forward strand.
TGATTAGTTACAAAAACTCTGTGCATAAAGTTGAAAATATCTGCGCCTGTCCACCAAGTGGTCAGGGGTGGGAATTGCAAATTGTCAAAACGACCGATGGCCTTCAGATTTTTGAAACGCTGTTTAAAAGAACTTGAAAAAAACAGTCATATCTGAAAAATATTTGGTTAACGCCCGACCTTGGCTAACAATACTAGCTAACACAGCTAACCAGCACTGCAATTGCAAGATAACCACAAATAGCAGTAACAGCAGGAGCCAGAGATATGTAAAAGGCTGGCGTCTCTTTATGCAGCTAGGTTGTGTGTACATCCAGTGTGTTGATAAACAAATAATCCCTCTATAGTATGTAATAAAATCATCTGATTGAATTGAGTTAATTTATTCACATTATTTCTTTATATTTCTTGAGACTAACTTTTTCAACCCAAGTCTACACGGTCGTTTGTGTCCAAACAGGTGCTGCTTGTTTAACTCAATGCAGCAGCTTGAATGGCAGTTTAATTAAGGTAGATTAAAATGTAATCTCCCTCTAGTGACAGAATGAATAAAATGAGTCAGACAGAATAAGATAGAAGATGACCGAAAAAAATACAAAAGATTCAAATTAGTGAAAGCCTTTTAGAGGATGTCATTTGCCTCTGCTCTATACATAATTTTCTCATTTGACAACAGGTGGCAACAAAGATAAATTCTGACTATGTATTCTTGTTTGCCTGCCCAGCATCGCTTCCTCTCTTTTCTCTCTCTGCCAGTTATCTGTCAGCTCTATAAATAAAGATGTGTGATAACATTAATTTGCATTTGATCTTACTTTAAAATACAGTTCAGATTACAAAAACAGTTTCAGAACAAATCCTTCTTTGTAACACCAGTGGTGCAAAAGTTTGATTCAAAATCATGATACTTGCTTGTATATGTACATAAGTTACAAACAGTAACTGTAGATGTAAAATCTATATGTCCATATGATAAAGTAGCTTTCTCCTCCAAGTGGTTTACTGCATTTACTGTCTTTTTTTCTTTCCAAACATGTCTTTTTCTCTGCATCTCTTATCACTTTTGCTCAAATAACATTTCAAACCACTTGGTTTACTACTTCTACTCTAATGATGCTCAACCTGCTGGAGACAATTTTGATCACTCATCTGGACAATGAAAAAGACAAGAAAGAAAACCTTAAAGAGGTTCAGAAAGACACACTTCCGAAGTGTAGTGTAGTGTTAATTTCTTTTCATAACTGGAGAATGGTAAATATTGTTAAAAATTAGGATTGATCCTTCTTCTGTTTTTTTACATTTTCTTTTAACTTCCAAATATGCTCTATTTTCCCATAAACATGTTTATTCTCCAAACAGATTGAACACGGTCCTTTGCTAAATTTTATTTTAGAGCCCACATCTAGTTTAGCGCCCAGCAGAACACTACTGATTTCTGTTTTATCTTGTGTTTGATTACTGTTTTACATTAACATTTGTTGTCTGTGTGAGGGGAAGAGAAATCAGTTTACAGTACAACCTGTCCACCCAGGTCACTGAAGGGCTTGCAGCCACAGAATGGCGCTCCCATGTATCGTGACTCAGCCCGCTGTTTTTTAAGTGTGTGTGTGTGTGGCTGATCGGTTGGGTTAGGAGAGGGTGTAGTTGAGATGATGATTTTATTTTTGGTTTTTGAAGGGGGTTGTGGGGTCATTTTAAATCTGTAAAGCACTTTGAGAAACTGTATTTGAAAAGCACTTTATAAATAAAGTTTTGATTTGATTCGATTTCATCTCTGTATCTCTTATAACTTTTGCTCAAATAACATTTTAAAGCTGTAGAAAATGTTGCCTTTTCTCCCAACAACATTATACTTTTATTTTTCTGATCTTTTTCCAAGGAATTTAGAAGTGTGACAGTGTGATGTCCTGTCACTATGCCTCAGACAGATATTGGCCCTGGCCACTTGGCCACCAGCAAATCTCTTTGGCTAACAGGTTAGTGCACATGACTCTTACCTAGAAGTCAACTAATCAAATCCCTTGGCCCTGGCTGTCATGCCAAAGGAGAATAAATTGAAGAAACAAAGTAATTTTTATTTTACCCTTTTTGTCTTTATTTTTTTGTACCTTCGTCCTGTAGAGAGGACAAAGCTCCATTACACATCTCAGAAAACTTTTTGTTGTTGGTATTCATCCCACTAATCCTTCTGCTTTCTTTCACTTCTGCTTTTTGTCCCAAAACGCTTTCATTTAAAATGGTGTTCCCTTCTGCAGTGGAATAATCGCAGATCTCAGTACGACAAAGAGGATTTGGAGATGAATCATAGATAAAGTGATGGACAGCAGGTGAAGGATTAAGTTTATACATGCAAAATGTTCTACATCTAGGTAAGAAAAACAAATAAGAGCTACAATAATAATCTTCAACACACCAAATACAAACTCACAGGACACTATAGTGTCATGTGGAAGAGAAATGTACATGCAATGATGATACAATTCATATAGATCAACATTATAGACTGGAGATGTACAAATTACAAGGGTGTTACCAGCATGATGAGCAAACCTGAGGATGGAGCTATAGTTATCAGGAACAAGGATGGTCATCATGTAAGTAAGGGTAATCAAATGTCAATTTTTGGGCTGATTTCAAAGTCTGGATTGATTTCAGTAAAAATTACATTTTTACTTTCTTCAGCAGCATTAATGCATCTCCTGAGATCTGATTATTGTTTTTACGCTTAGCAATGGCAAGCTGTTGTCTGCTCTACAGAATTCAGGCTCAGGATTTTATATGTTCGGCACAGATGGAAAAAGCCTCTCAGATGGAGAACAATGCGCCGAGTCACATGAAACAGGAGCCCACCTGTTTCACGGGTCTGTCACTTAAACTCACTGTGAGGCTGCATTGCTTGTGTAGGTTTCTTGTTTTGGTCCATGTCAAGGATAGAAGAGAAGAGAGAGAAGAGAAGAAAAAAACTAAAGAGTAGAGAGAAGTCATGGATATTCTTTTTTTTTTTTTTGGTGGTAAGGGGGTTAAGGAGCAGATCTACAAAGTGAAGTTATGAGAATCAATCAGATCCTAAACAAGCAGATGTTGTGTAAGGGTTGGAGCCAGAAGGAGAGTCCAGAGTTAGAGAAAAATAAAAATTTTGGTCATTTTTTTCTCTTTTTCCATTTTTATGCTTGTTGCAGTTCATTATTTTTTGTTTTGTTTAGAACAGTTCCATTTAGAGGTTTGGGATAGAGCCTGGGGTGGGTGGTTGGATATACACAGCCCATAAGCGAAAGGCTCAGATGATGCCGTATTGGGCCAGCTCGTGCAGCTCCAGGTGATTGAAGGCCTCCCAGGGGCAGATGACGGTGATATCTGTGGACAGAAGTGAAAAGGTGAAGCTGATTAGGCATGTACCTGCTGAAATATGGTGCATTTTAAACCTTACTGTAAACTCACCTGTGCCCAAGCCCTCCATGCCAGGAATGTCATCTCCAAAGCTGAAAAAACATCAGAGATCACTCACTGATACATGCATTCATTTTTTTATGAGATCTGAAGGAGAAAGAGTTTAATCGAGACAAACCCTTGAATTCCTTTTTTTGGAGGCTTGCTTTTGAACTGACGGGTCTGCCTCTGCTTGAACTTGGGCGGGCCCTTGCGTGGTGTGGCGGGGCCTCCGGTTACACGGGTGGCTGACTTGATTTCAGCTTTGGGTGGCTCAAGATTCATATTGAGCTCTCTGAAAGGATCAGCACGGGCAAGTTGCTGGTTTTCTCAGAGGTGAGTTGTGAGGAAATCTGCAGAAGAAAAACTCATGTTAACAAGTTAAGCAAATAAGAGGGTCACCTGCCATTGTTACCTGGCTCTGAATCTAGACTGATTTGATGCTAGATTTACCGTCACCTCTGTCTGACATTATCTGCTCTAATCCTCTTACAGATCTGGCGTTTTTATGTAACTCAAAGTCCAACAGGTCCTACGCTACAGCCTGTCCAGCAAAGACGACCCAATTTCCTATAATCCGTGGCTCAGGATAAGAAGTTCTAACCCTCTCCATTTCAGGATGGTCACACTTGTGTAATCTTGTTAAAACAAGGACGGCTGGGAGGAATTGCTGAGCTGTGCACAGAGAGTCTAAACAATCAATCTGCTCGGAGTATTACAATGACTGACCGGTGTGGGTCTTTATGTCTAATGTTGTTGGAGTTCAGTTTTTAAAAAAGGTGGATGATTTACACTTCATTCCATTATAGTAAAGTTTACATTCTATAAAAAATAACATTTTTATGGTTTTACTTGTGCATTTATACAATATCTTAACATTTTTAATGTTTTATTCGTGGGAGCTAAAAGGTTATTGCCTCCACTAGATCAACAAAATCTGATCTTTACATTTCTTTAGGACAATTTTATTTAACACCAGGTGCTGCACGTTATTTTTATAATATAAGAAAAAAAAAATAACTTAGCTATGGCATTTTTGCTGAGCTGTAAATTGTAATTAAAATGATATGTTGGATATGCAAACAACGTAGCTAGGGTATCAAAATCATGTAGTATAAAAAAAGTATATTTACACAACGGTTTGTGATATTTTCTGAAAAGGACTACATTTGAATAAATATTCAACATTTAAGATCTTTTTGCAACTTATAAATCAGCAGTGTCATTTTTAAATTACATAGGTTCTTATCTGCAGAAGAACAAAATTTTGTCTTGTACCTACCCTAATAATACTATGATAAAGCATCCATCTTATAAGTTTAATTTATTTCATTTGTGCAGCACAAGTTCGAAAGAAATTCCCCTGAAAATCGTTACAATAAAACAAGGTTGTTTATATCCAACCATAAACAAAAATGCAATAAAAATAGTCCAAGAAAAATCTAAAATATTAACAGCTTAAATTGAAATTAACTACATGCCAATTCAAACCTAATAAAGACCGAACAGTCACATTCAGTTTATATCAGCTGGTAAACGGAATTGATATTTTCTTAAAGTCTAAGCAATTCATGAATTATCTGCAGATTAAAATAAGATAACTTATTTCCATTTATTTTTTTAGAACATCTTCAATTTCCTCTTCTGTAATAAATTCACCGGATTTCCATTGTACTCACCAGCTTATTGGTCGAAGCACAGCCAGACGAGTGGATGAGAGGGCAGCACTGCTCAGTCTAGCAGATGAGTGGACTTCTATGCTAGGCTCGCTGTGAGGGCCAGTTTGAACCTCAGGGCCACTTATACCCTGAGTGCTGCAGAGGATTACAAAGGCGCCTCCTCCAAAATCATTATGACAACAGATTGATTGTTTTGGTTTGGGGCAAAAATTTATTTTCAGGGTTCAGATGAGTGCATTTTGGACCGATGTATTAGAATTTTCATGTCACTTCGTACTTCAAATCCAGAACGACATAAAGTGAAACTTCTATACCCAAAGCTATAATTTATACTTTAAAGGATATTTGTCAACCATTTACAATATTAACTGTCTCAAATCTTCTCCAAACCCAAACAAGCTATAGTAACCTTAGAGTCTCTGGATTATAACTACCATTTCCATAGCACAAATTGTAAACTTCAAATTATTAAATGTGTTTTGATGGTGTTTTCAGCTTTCAAGATTCTGTACAATAGTTAGGAAATGTGACAAATCTGCAAGTTCCAGAAATGTCTTCAGAAGTCTCTAGAAATTTCACGTCAGCACAAGGAGGGTAATTAAACCACTGACCGAAGACAGAAAGGATACAGGACACGATAACACATATCAGATTATGTTTATGCAGATTATTGATGCAACACGAAGATTCCTGAAGACACCAGGCTCTTGCCTTGCTCTGTGTTATGCAATATCTTATACGTCTCTTTTCCACTAGGGTCAGCTCAGCTGAGTTGGGTCAGCCCAGATCAGAACAGCCTAGTTGTATTGCCATTGCTATCTCAGGAATGTGGCAGTTGGCGAGGACATGGCTGGGCTCAGGGTAGCAAAGTTCCAGAAAAAATCTATCATCACTTACCATGTTTAGACATTACAGATGCAGATGCTATAGCTGGTATCTAGCCCACTCTCTTTCTCTCCCATTGCTCGCTTGCCTTTCACCATAAATGTCATCCATTTCTTCAAAGCACTTCCTTTGCTTGCAATCTGCCCCACACAGCCCGTTCCGGTCCTTCACAGACTGATATTTGCATTTTGATTTCCTTAGTTTCTCCCAGCAATGTTTTGAACTTGCTGGAAGCCATACGTCGGCATTCCCGTGACATCACTTCAGACTTAGAATGCCAGGTCAATCAGTGGCTACCACTACGTAGGTAGGAGTGAGAGAGGTTTACCGGACCATCCTGTCCATATAGGTGGGTACGTTAGATCGCCTCGGCCCACTTCTGACTGAGGTAGTCTAAAAAAAGGGGTCAGCTCAGCCTGGCACAGACAAAAGTAGTGGAAAAGAGCAAAATACAGGCAGACTCGCCCCAGTCCAAGCCAACCCATGTGAAAAAGGGGAATTAGTGGACACTAAGAAACTTTCATATATCCATACTGTCTATCCTGTCCATGGTTGTAAGAAGCCTGTTGCCTATCTCCAGCAGTAAACCAGGGTACACCCTGGACAGGTTGCCAGTCCACACAGGACAAACAACCATGCAAGCACACAATCATACCTAAAAGACCAATTGACCTAAAAGTCTCGTTTTTAGACTGTGCACTGACAGAAATACGGGTACAGAATAAGTACATTACTGTGCCTCAAGGTACGAAAAAAGAAATTAAGACAGTCTAAGGACGAATATTGGACCTCAGGCTCTGTACCTTTTTCATTGTCTGAACGGTACATATGTGTTCCTCAGTACTAAAAAGTACATTTTTGTACCATTTCTGGGATAGAGTACAATTTCTGGAGATGATAGTTTTCACTAAAAAACACATCGATTAGCAAAGTTAGATTTATGAACATGGAGTTCATAGTTTTATTGTTAACACATTTTTAAATGTTATTGGTAAATCTTTTTTTTAGTCGAACAAACATATAAATAAATAAATAGGTGACTATTGGCTACATTGTGGTCAGGTGCTGTGTCAGTCATGTCAAGTCAATAATGACTGTCAAGGTAGCACTGATCAAAGTTAAAGACTACAGGGGTACAAATAGGTACCAAAGTTAAGGGTACAAAATAGTACCCTTGAAGGTACCGCCCCAGTGACAAGACATTGTACCTCTAAAAGTACAATTCTGCAATTAGTGTGTGGGAGGAAGCCAGAGGGAACTCCCACTTGCACAAGGAGAACATAAACTCCATCCAGAACAACCCTAGGCTGAGATTTGAACCCTTGACCTATTGCTGCAAGGCAACAGTGCTACCAAATACACTACTGTGTAGCCCACTAAGAAAGTTTTCCCCACCAAACTAGTTTTATTGCAACTTAAAAGCCGGTATCTCATTTCGGGAAAAAAGGTCCTTCCAGTCCAAGTTCATTCCCTAAAATAGACAGAAAGAGAAGTCACATTTACAGAGATATCTATTTCTAAAAGAAAAAAGAACAAACACTTTATTACTACAGTTTTAAAATTTTATATAACTGGCAGTATTACATTTTGTAACCTCAAGTACAAACATAAAGTACCATTTACTCAAAGGAAGCTTGATCGAAGTAAAAGAAAATAAAAATATCAAAATATATATCTTCAAATGACATTCTAAAAAGGTTGTCAGCTGTATCAGTCACACCAGAGAACAAAACGAAAAAAAAAAAAGATAAACTGCTGAATCTGGACTTGTTTTCAATTGTGTACACGCTAGCATGAGAAAAGCAGCTGCTTGCAGCTAAAGGAAGTTAGTGTGCTGGATTTGCAGAGGTGGGTAGTAGAATTATTCACATTTACTTAGTTAGCCTACATTAGTAACTTTTTGGAAAAAACTACTTGTAAACTTAGTTTACTACACTGTACTTTTTACTTTAACTTTAGTAATAATATTATGAAATGGTACTACTCTTAATTTCTGGATGCTCTACCAACTTTGAGTGAATTTACAAAATGAAGAACAAACAAAGCCGTTTTATCCAAATTTTACTCTTGATCAGGTCATTTTTAGATTGCTACTTTATACTTTTACTTCAGTAAAAATATGTTGAAGTAATGCTACTCTTACTCAAGTACAACTTTTGGGTACTCTACCACTGTTGATTTGTGTTCAGTTGTGATAGAATTTCCAGATTTATTGTCTAACAGTTAAAGAGGAAGGCTTGCTAAAGTAGGAAATAAAGGAAATTCAATTCAGTTCAAAGATACTTTATTAATCCCCAAGGGGAAATTCAGTTTGCAGTACAACCTGTCCAAGATCATTACAAACAACAAACAAAACAAACACATCCAGGTCACTGAAGGGCTTGCAGCCGCAAGAGCAGCGCTCCCATGTATGCAGACAGAGAGATATACATGTAAAATACAGAGCAAAATTTCTCTCTACCCTTCAGTCTGTCAGCGGTTTCTTTTATGGTCTAATTCAACCAAATTAAAGTTCAGATTACTCCATTAACTTCCAGTTGCACCAATTCGCACTGACAGTTTCTCCAAGTCTGACGACAATTCACGTGTGAGTCCCAAAGCGCCAGCTAGATCACCTCTTGCAGCATCTAGCCTGTGCTTGAGCTCACCAAGCGTGAGGTTCTGAGTGGAAGTCTAAGTTTTAGACTGCCACCAATTCCAACCTAGAACAATTTACTTCTGTAGCCGAATAAATTAATGGAAGACATTATACTTTGCAGTTTGTTTTAGACATGCTCTTTTAGTGGCTAAATGCATCAAATGCTGAAAAACATGTTGTCTTCTTGCAATGTTATCACTGAGGACAACTGACTGAAACATGGTGTAGGTGATTGTTACGTCATTACCAGATCCGATTTCTGACTTGAGTCAGTTTGTGAGTGTCTATGTTTGTTTGTCCTATGTGTCTATATTATATATTTTATCTATATATTTTGTCTATTTGTTGCCCTGAGATGGATTGGCGAAATGTTCAGGGTATCCCCTCCCTTTTGCTCAATGACTGCTGGAGATAGGCACCAACCCCCTAGTGACCGTGCAAGGATAAGAGGGTACAGACAGTGAACGGATGAATGAATGATTCTTTGTTTTGCAGTGAATTTTTTTTCCTTGCCTTCTGGCGGTCCGTCCAGAGATTTGAGGCCTAAACTAATCCCTCAATAGGATGATCAGAAGGGAACATGTTCCTAACTCTCTTTTTGTACAGTTGAATGAACTGTGTGAACATAAAAGTTGACCAAATTTAATTCAGTTTATTTAAAGTGTGCCAATTCACGTCATGTCATCTAAAAGGCACTTTACAAGAAAAGTGATTTCAATATAATGATATATATGTTCCAATGAATCCTTCTGTACATTACTCAAATCAGTTAAAAATGGTTCTATATAAGAAAACCCTGATTACATAAAGTCATTTCTTTGCAGCATTCACTCCTCCTAGACAAACATGTAACAAGCTTAGACAGTCGCTTGTGTTGTGTCATTGACTTTACAGAAATCCCTCAAACTGAACAATCAAAGAGCGACTGTGGAGAGGTAAAACTCCCCTTTAACAGGAAGAAACCTCCAGCAGACCCAAGCTCAGTAAGAGCGCTACTCTGCAGCGACCAACTGGAGGTTTGGGAAGACAGAGCAGAAACACAAAAAGAACAGAACCGACCTAAGAGTACATTCAATGTTAAAGAAAATAAAAAGTTGATAACATGACAGTTTGGAGCTGCCGCGATTGGGTAAGAAGTATTATGCTATTTCCTTTTGTCTCTGTTTTACTTCATAGAGCTATTTTGTGTTTGGACTCTCTTGAATTGATCTAGTTTTCCTGTGAGGCCTTTCTGAATTATTCAAACACATGTTGAAACAGACATTTTCTGTTGGTGTACTATGTGTTGGGAAGTCATTGTGCTCAGCACAGCTTTTCTCATTTCAGTACGGGGTCAATAGTTTAGATAGATTAGCTTCATGGCTACTCCTCTTATACTCCATCTCTGCCTAAAGCAACCACGCTCTTGATTGTGACGTGTCAGATGTTTAGTTACTCCTCTGCCTCCTTTTGTGATATTGGTATGCCTAATAAATGATGTATTTGTTTTTTAGTGATATGTCGAGGGTATAGGATTTGGAGGGCCACTGTGGAGCCAACAAGAGCAGAACAAACTAACAGTCCTCCTATAGAACCTGCACAGCCAGGACCTCAGGCTGGCTGGGTGATGATCAAAGAAACCACAGTCCCAGAGCCCAGCCCACCTCTCACCACCACCCCGTCCCTTTTTCTAACAGTTTTTTCTGCTCAGCGACACACCTGCTGACAAGCCGACTCTGGTACTTAGTAGCTCCTCAGAAGTGTGATACATACACCAGCAAACATGGTCAAATGCTTGTTTGACAGTGTGGGGGGCTTGTCACTGCCTCCATTAGATCATGTGCTCTGGCTACTTGGCTACCATGGCATCCCTTTGGCTAAACTGTTAGCGCACATGACTCTCAGCCCTTGGCCTGTGCCTTGCCACATTTTGCTAGGGACCAAAATGGGCAACACCCAATCTTACCTTAAAGTGCTGGCTAAGGTTAAGGATAAATACAGTAAGATTATTATTCACTCTGGTGTTAATAATACCTGGTTATGTCAATTAAAGGGCACTAAAATGAGTGTTGGTTCGGAGTTTAAGTTTGCCAAAAAAATGTCTGACTTTTTTTTTTTTGTCCCCTGCCCAATCTGGCCAGTGATGACACTTTTAGCCGCATACAACATTCAACAACTTTTGTCTAGATTGTGTTCTGAAAACGATATAGTCTACACTGGTAACTGGTGAACATTTTGGAGAAAGAACTGATCTGATCTGAAGAGATGGCATCCATCCCACTTTAGTGGCAGCAGCTCTTCTTTCTTAGCCTTGAAATCTAGACAAACCATAGCAGTAGCAAAGGATTTTGCTTTGCAAGTTGCCCTAGATATGGTGCATTGTACCCTAGGCTCCGTAAAGTTTAGACCGGGCAAATCACAGAACTCTATCTTTGTAGAAAGACGTTTGGGTCGGCTTAGCAAGATTACGGCAGGGCTTTTTTTTCACAGTGACGGCACAGCTACAATGGAGCAAAATAACAAAGATTTACTAACCCTCCAAAACACTGACAACCCAGCGTCCAGACCAGGAACCAGGGTCATAGTTTAACTCACCTCTCTACAGTTTCTGTACTTTTACCCACCCCTTATCCCATTGAGACAGTGTCTTGCACATCTCCAAGATCGAATGGATTAAAAGTTAACCTAACAAGAGCAAATCATTAAGATCTCATAAAGATGAGACTTTGACTGAAAACAAAAACAATTAAATGTGGTTTATTGAACATAAGTTCTCTCTTTTCAGAGACTTTATAATGATTTGACTTATGATAATCAAATTGAATTGTTTTGTCTCACAGAAACCTGACTGCAACAAGAGGATGTCAGCATAAATGAATCAATTCCTTCCAATTATTTTGATTTTCACATTTCTCAAAGTATTGGGTGAGGAGCAACCATTTTCCTTGAGATTTATTAAATATTCCAAAACCAATTCAAAGCTAAATTCTTTTAAACATCTTACCCTTAGTTTTTTTCATCCAAGCTGCAAAGCTCTAAAACCATTTTTGTTTTTAATGTTTTGTATCATCCACTTGGTTCCTACTCAATAACCATGAACACAATATACAGCCTTCTGCGTCATTTACTCCTTAACCTGACAAAACCCACTTTATTAAACAGAACATATACAAATTATAATCATATTTTAAAGTTAAAACAAAATCAGCAGACTATAACGTAATTTACGCAGACGGTTATGGCTATAATAAATCCGAAAAATAATAAATAATATTGGAAAATTGTTGGATCTAGTCTGGGTTATAGCTTTTAATTATTTTATTTATTGTGCTACAGTAAAGTTTGGCGTCTGTTTTGTTTTTTTATTTGATTTTTTTTACGCATTGTGTAATGTTTTTATAAATTACCTTGCCTGAACAGGATCCAGTCCGAGGTTCAAACCATTCAAACTCCAAGCCTCACTGAGAATGTTGCATCTCGAATTTTTCAGTCATAAAAAAAAAAAAAAAACTGTCAATAAAAACAATTAGCATTTAAAGTTAGCAACCACTACACAGTGATGGTTTTGGCTTTGAATCCGAACTTAAACAAATACTTCCTTGTTTGTCTCTCCATGTAACCATCTTAAACTTAGCCAAACCCAAATCTCTCTTGTTGCATGGTTGGACGACCAAATTTATGGAACACAAGTATATTTTTTGTCTAAGATTTTTATCAAACAGTTCATACTTTAACCTAAAACACAAATTAACCCAAGTTTCTGATTAATCGAAATAAAGCATAACTATGCAGATTTATGTCAACTAATTAACCTAGAATGCCATGACGCAAAGTGAAACCGAAGCCTTGGCATCAGCGGTAATCTGTTTTAACTCTGAGTCATCGACTTCTGTGTATGATCACAAAAATCCGATGCATAACCCAGATCAGGGCATGCAAGGCTGGAGCTTTCGCATTCAGTGCTGCATTATTAACACTGTGCATCTGTCTTGTGTTACTAGACGAATGCTGACTCAGAGCGCGAGATCAGGGTCACCATCACCTTGGTGAACTGGACCTGATCGGGAATGCTTGGTTGCTGCATTGCAGTGTCTGGCAGACGTCAGTAATGACATGTGGTTTCGTCACTCCTCTAAACCCTATTAGCATCAGAGAAACATCAACGTCTAGGATAATAAGTAGGCTATTAAAAGTTAAAGTCAGTGACACAGAAACTTTCTTTTAAGCTTTATTAGCTAATACGTTTTAAAAATTGAACTTTACAAAAAAAGCAGGGAACGTTGACTTTGTGAACAAAAACTCTGTACAACATTGAAATTCATTTAAGCCAATTAAATTAAATTAGTCAGAGAAGGCCACGCATTGTGTTTAGGACTCCCTCTAGCGGCCTGTTTGGTTTTATTGTGAACAATCAGAAAGGCTGTTAAATTCAGTATTAACAAATATTTAATACAGAACGTATTGAACGTATGAGTACAGGGATATGAATCTAATGTAATACATATTTTGTGTTTCTGGCAAAGAACAATGATACATTTTCATTTAAGAAATTCTTCTGTTTTTTGTGTCTCTGCTGTTTTCCTAAACTCCCAGCCAGTTGTCGCAGATGGCCACTTATACTTAGCCAGGTTCTGCTGGAGGTTTCTATTAAAGTGGAGTGATTCCTTTCCAGTGTGGCAACAAACATGATCAGTATGAGGGATTACTGTGAAGTCAACAACACAGCATAGATGACTGTCTACTGCACATGTGTCAAGCTCAAGGCCTGCGGGCCAAATCTGGCCCCCCATATTCATTATGTGGCCCTCTAAACTCTAGAGGACCCTAAATTTATGTTCCCTAAATACAGTTTTATTAGTAAAATCAAATCAGTGTTCATTAAAGGGCCTATAACACGCAAAATCAAGTTTTTGGAGTTTTCATCCATCTGGTATTGCAATTGTATCATTAAAAAAAACCACCAGTGGTTTTTGGCTTAATTCACACATTTCTGAGTACTCCTGAATCTTGCTCTCTAAGCAGCTGCACCTCCCTCTCCTAGAAAAACGACTGAGTGTTCAACTAGTGACATTGAAAAGAAGGGAGTGATAGAGGTGTTTGCACTGCGCCTGCAGGCAGAGCGGCTTACCTCTGGTAGAGTTCCAGACACACCCTCCTCCTTCTCACAGATAATGGCTGCTTCGGTTTTTGGCAGCTTAAAACACTTTTTTTGTTGGATTTTTTACTTTCTGCTTAGAAAATGACACTTTGAGCTTAAAATATTGAATCTTTTAACTATATAAAAATTTTCAGAGATTGAAGGGGGAATTTTAATTAGCTGTAAACCATAATCATCACGATTACAACAAAAAAATGTTTTGAAATACCACGTGTTACATTTAATGAGTCTATATATTAGTTTCACCTTTTAAGTTGTATTACTGAAATTAATAAACTTTTGCAAAATATAAAAAATATATATATTTTACCAATATTTTTTGTTTGACTTTTTGGACTATTTCTCTGTGCCCACAAGGAGAATCAGTGGAATTCTTTCAATTAAAATGAATAAAAGAATAAACGTTATTCAAAAAAAGTCTCTGAAAACATTATTGCACATTTTTAAACTAAATGTCACACTAGTGATTATCTACTGGAACCAGACTGTGACTGGACTACATAAAACAGATATATTTTCCACAGTAATATCTTTGCACTATTTAAATACACACAATGCGGCAGCTAATATCCAAACATTTTAAAGTAATTTTCTTGTCAAACTATGTGCCTCTACATAAGATAAACAACACCAGAACACAAATTAAATATTCGGCTTTCATGAAACCCATAAAATGACCACAACAGGTCAAATGAGACCACATGAGGTAGGTGGGAGCCACCATCTAATACTTCAAAGTAAAACATCATGCCTTTTTCAGCAGCTTAACCTCCATCTTAAGATATGCTTTGAGATTCTCATCAAGAACGTTCTCCTCTATGGCAGCGAGTGCTTTTTCTCCTCCATCGTGATAATAAGACAGGAGCTGCTCAGCATGTTCGATCCAAACGCAGTTATGGCAGCCACTCATGCAGCAATGGGTGGGAGCAGGTGGGGGTCCCTGCTCAGGGGACCAGGAAGAAGAGGAGTGTTTGTTTTGCTCTGAAGTGGAGCTCTCAGTCACTGCAGGAGGGGCAGATTCTGGTCCAGCTGAGACTGAGCCATAGATACCGCTGTGAAGACAATGTCTTGGTGAATGTAGAGGACAGAGACCAAAGCGTTGAGCTCTTATGTGCAACAACGAAAGAAGGAAGACCTGGAAAACACAATATTGCTTTAATTATTCCACAAGTTGTATTATTTATTAATTATTATTAATTTAATTATTTAAGATCTAGGAAACTCCTGGACTTTTTGTAATTACATTGAAATCTCTCTATATGACTGGACTGATACTTATTATATATAGAAACATTTGTGAGACCACCAGATTCTGTGACCAATTGTTAATCATCATTCATGAAAAAAAGACAGCCGAAACTTTTTAGGTGACAGTGTGTGCATAAATAAGTTATACAATTCACTGTTTTATAGTGTAAAGGTGGCATGAGGACTGTGCCTTAGGGGTCATCAGTTCTAACAGTTTAAGTTCATAATATATTATGTGACCCTTCCTTAGCATATGTAAAACAAAGTTCACATCATATCGGATTTTGATAAAGGCATTAATGATTATTACAAATTGGCAGTACATTAGTACATTAGTACATGATGAATCAGCGAAACAGCGCCCCTCGGAGTCACAGAATCAGATAGTCGAGGGAAATGGTGTAACTAACACCTGTATTTTTCGTCTTTTAAAAGAGGTAAGTGAAAGTTTATGTTAGGAAGTTTCAGACAGTCTTTTGAGGTAAAAGTTTTTGCAATAAGAAGGTTTTAAAAACTGTTTCCCTGGAAAACGTAGATCTAATGTAGCTGTTAATTAGAAAATAATTGCTAATTATTTACAATATAATTTCCACAGGTTGAGTACCTACACATAACATAAAACCCCTTATTTAAAGCTAGAGCTGAATAAACCTTAATTACTAAAGTGTTGCTCCTCCTGTGGTATAATGTATTATCAGTTATGAAAGCATTGACAAAAACCTCTAGTTTATTTATGTTAAAATACATTTTTTTAGGGATAATGCGTCTGTCAGTGAGAATTATTTTAAAGGATTAAACCAGAAGGCCATCTCTAGCTATCATTATAAAGAAAATAGGAGCAGATATTTCTTTTAAACATCACTAAAAGTGGTTCCAACACAAATGAAGCAAGTGTTAGCTTAGCATACAACCTTCTGTAAAGACACCGACGAGATCCCGGATTTTAGTCCAAAACAGAACATCTTCACCGGTTGGCAGCTGACTCGGTTACGCGTCCTTTGCTTTCATTTCCTTTAACTAACGTTTTCAATTAATCTTAACGCTTTTATGATTGAAAAATGTAACTATTTGGAACCTTAAATAACACTAGCGTCACTTTTATTTTGAACTTTCACCCCTCATGATTCGTTGGAAACAGAGCGTTTGATTGGTCAACACAAAATAATTCAACCAATCAAATTCTAGTCTTTTACTCTTTGAACCAATGGATAACGTGAATCAGTCAGTAGGTGGGCTCAAAGTAAAGAACGACGTTTTACATATCCAGCCGCTAGATGGGATCATTTCCACATCTCAACATAGAATTGTGCTTGCGTAAATGTCAAATAGTAACAAACATATCAAAATCAGCAACTCAAATGTATTCTTCAGTTGTTTTTTATACAGCTTGACCATTATGAAAATCGCTGTCCTTTATGTGCAGTGCTCTTTCGATCCATTGTTCACCTTATCCTCATTATTATTGTCTACAATACTGCTAAATAAACACAAGACACATTTTCCATTTAAGCCATCATCCATCCTCTGCTGTTTTTTGTGTTTGTTTCGTTTTTCCTTGAAGGCTTGTGATGAAGGAAAATGCAGCTTTACAACTCTTAAGTGAATGGAAACAGCAGGCATAAAAACATATAGTAGGCCTATGTGACCTAAATTAGCAGCAGGTCTGTCCAAAGTTATTAAGAGCCAATTTTTCAAAGCCCCAAAGAGCCAGATCTGTTCAGTATTCTTCTTCTAATGTGGCCCAATTTAATAGTTCTTCATTGCCAACTCCTAGGATAATTTCGTACCTATGTCCTCGCATCTCTTCCAACAAAATATTTGATGAATAGGATGATAGTGTAACAGGCTAACTTGTTTACAGCAAATACATGTATGCATTTTAGATATGAATATGTTTTATTTTCACCTGTTCTTTCACTGCTGAAACCAGACAATTACATATACTGCGTAAAAAGAGAGAATGTATCTTTCTAATATTATATCTTGTATTATATTTATCTAACATTATAATCATGTTGTTGTACAATGTGCGTATTAGCCCCAGAATAAAAACAAAAGACATTAAGAAGACTGAAACTGCTAAGAGAGAATCACTTTGGACAATGAAGTGAATCTTGTACCAGCATGGACTGAAAAGCCACATGAGTTTAGGTCATTTCCCCAAAATAACCAGCTTCAAATTTGGAAATTCACTCAGTGACAAAGATTTTGGTTATTGTGGATGCGTCCTGTGGTCTTGAGAAATATGAATCAAACTGTTTTGTCATAGTGACCATTATGTTTGGTGAATAAAATGAGAAAATCATCCCAGCTGGTAAATTTGGAGGTGAAAACACGTTTTTTTTTTTTTTGAGGGGGGGGGGTTGTTTTGTTGCAGGAGGAACTGGTACACTTTACAAATTAGACGTCATCATAAAAAAAAAAAAATACCATGTCAAAGTACTGAAGAAAAATCTCGGGACATCAGCCAGGATATTAAAGCTTTGGGTAAGTATCCTAAACTGCCACCAAATTAGGTACACAACCAAGGCTCCCTACAAACTTGATTCAGTTAAACCTGTTCTGTCTGGAGAAATGGGTGAAAACTGACATGCATTTGTAAAAAGAGATGAAAATAGTGAACTAACAGGTGTTAAATAATCTTTATTTTTATATTAAGTAGACAGGAGTGCAAAGTGGATATGTGTCTCTTTACACAGAGTATGTAAATACAGTGGGGTAAAAAAGTATTTAGTCAGCCACCAATTGTGCAAGTTCCTCCACCTAAGATTAGAGAAAGAAAAAGAGTTTATTTGAAAATTAATTAATTATTTGGTCAATAACAAAATTTCGTCTCAATACTTTGATGCATACCCTTTGTTGGTCAAATGTTTTCTGCAAGACTTCATAAAGTTTTCACACACCGTTGCTGTTATTTTGGCCCATTCCTCTGTGCAGATCTCTAGAGCAGTGATGTTTTGGGGATGTTACTAGGTAACACAGACTTTCAACTCCCTCCAAAGATTGTCTGTGGGGTTGAGATCTAAATAAAATGAATTGGATTGGATCTGGAGACTGGCTTGGAACTAGAGACAGGCGAAATGTCTGGCACTGCAGGATTTGAGTATCTGGTAACATAGTGAGTTACTGAGATTAGTCTTTTTTTACTTTGGTCCCAGCTCTCTGCAGGTCGTTCACTAAGTCCCCCTATGTGATTCTGGGATTTTTGCTCACTGTACTTGTGATCATTTTGACCCCAAGGGGTGAGAACTTGAAGATAACATTTACATCTTTTCAAGGCTGTCTGGTTTAAATAGTATACCTTCCAAACTCTTCAGACCAGCTAGCCCTAGCTGTGGGATTCCTTTGAGTAATCAAGTATGAGATTGTTGTTTTGAAATAAAGGTGTTTATTGAAAAAAATTTGGATCCCTAGCTAAACATTCTAGACTAATCCATTAAATTACAGTTCCATGCATTATAAAGAATCAAATATAACAATAAAATAATATGCGTTGATTAAAAAATAGTCTTAGTTTAGTGAGTTTTCATTAAAACACATTGCTACAGTACTATATTTGCATTAGTCCCTTGGGAAATGCTGACCAATCGCTGAGCTCACAGAGCCTAGATGATCCCGCCCTAATCAACTTATGGTGCTACCTCAGGTTTAAAAAGAATTATGCAATGAGGCAAAATGATTGACAGCTTCTAAAACTTTTACTGTCGACAGGGTAAGTTGTCTTAATATTAACCATTCAGGGAATCAAATATAAATGTAGAACATTGGTATCTGACAATGGCCATATTATGTTTACACTTTACGCCATATGCAGTGTACTTAGTTATTTCGTTTAAGCTGTGTGTTTAAAACGTGCTGTTTGTTTCTGATGTATACAGACATATCTATTGAAGAAACAGTAAAACTTACAAATAAACTGAATTTCAATAATATTTATATGGCCCATCCATTTTTTAAGGCCACCTGAAAAGGAATTTCTAGCTAAGCTACTTATTTACAGTAATGTTGGCAGAAACTTCTGAAAGATCAGAGACCCTTTTCAATCACTGACTCAAGCTTAAGGGAGTTGTGTCTGACAAAGTACCACTGAAACTGGTTTGGTCAGTAAACAAACTAAAAGTGAAGCTTCGTCTGATGTGGTAGTTCTCTGTTGATGATGCCAACCCCATCAAGTGTTTGAGCCAGTCAGTGAAACATGTTGAGGTGAGTGTGTGTTTGTGCTTTTAGCTGACTTCCCCACAGACCACAGTGTTTGTGTCCATGGTGACGAGCTGTGTTATCTCCCCTGTGATTTCATCCAGAGGACATGCAGACAGAAGCTCACACAACGCTTTGTGTCTCAGAGCCAACCGTAACAGAGGAAAAACAATCAGACTTCAGAGTGTAGCTGTGCAAACAGGTTTAACAGACACAGTTACTACAATAAGTTTGTAAAACAGTCCCTTCTACAATAGTCTGCATTAAAAGCAAGCAACTGAGGGTTCATATTTCAACACACAAATATATCAAACCAATTATAGCATGTATGCTATTTATAAATAGACATTAATAAAGATACATTACAGGCAGACACTGGATCCTAACACATTTATTGATTCGTGGGAATTTGAACAAATCTTACAGATGACACAGCACACACAATAAACACTATTTACATTTCAGAAATATATTTTCATTTGGTTTTTGATTGTAAAAATGTTTTTCTAATGTATGAATTTAGGGATATGTGCAGATTAACACAAATGGAATAAAAAAAAATGATTGTAAAACTGTAATGATGTTTAAGAAATGCGTTCCGAAGTTAAAATTTTTTGCAGCGCATCTTGAATCTTCACAAGGGATGTCTACAGCCTTTGTTAAAAACTGTTAAAAGCAGTTTTTGATTTCGCCCTTATAGTCAAATCCCCAGGGTGACACTAGCAGAGGGGAGCACAAGCGTAATATATATGAAGAAAATCATGTATTTACATGTCATTTACATCCTTAACGTTTGATTTGCTTTTTTACTTGTGCAGGAACCCGTCTATGTTAGGTACCCTAACCTGTTGCTATTTTTAGCTATATGCTTAACCAGAAGGATTAAAGAAGTTATTTGTTCACAAACTGAGCTGTAGTAGTTGTTGGGGGGGGGGGCAGTGTAGGAAGATGTTAACTCAAGGCATCATGTATGTAAGAACCTTCTCTGCAAAGCTCTGTAGGTTCTTGGAAGTGATAAGTAATTTGTGAAGATACCAGCTTCTCTGTGCCACAAAAGTGATTTGCATGACAGCAATCATTAGATTGACTATTGTTCAAAACAATAGGACATTCACAGACATTCAGTGAGGATCTAAAATGGAGAAATATTGTTATACAATCTGGTAAATTTTTTTTGGAGAAATGTATAATAGCCTAGAGACTCTGAGGTCATCACTTTAAAGACGTCAAGATATTAATATGTGTCATCATGTTACCAAAGTGTGGAAGAAGATCCAAACTGCCACCCTCAGATGAATAACATAAGTTACAAGAGCAAAAAGCAAATCTGAACCTGCCAGGCCCCAAACCTGCCATACACTAGAAACACCAGTGTCACTACGCACAGTGAAGACAATTGTACCTCACTATAGAAAGTAAGGTTACCAACCAAGAAAGAAGAGCACCTTGAAGTTGACTGAGATTTGTAGCTGCCCACCTGGACAAGCCAAATGGCACCTGGAGAAAGTTTTAAAGTCAGATGAGACAAATATTGAGCTGTTTGCACACCGTGACAAGAAACATGTTCGTTGGAGTCAAGGTGGGGTGGTCAAAACCAAGGAATGCTGAACCTACCGTCAAGCACAGTGGTGGTAGAATCATACAGCTGGGCTATATTGTTGTTCTTTAACTTAACCTTAAATCAAGAAAAACATGGTTGAAATCCAGAAACAACCCAATATTTAAAAATGACAGAGATCCCAAACTCACATGAATGCGTCCGGAACTCTCAGTAGGATTCATGCAGGAAGTTTCATCAATATGGCTCTGCTTGTTGGAGTGAGCTCACTACAGACCTGGCCACATTTTTATTTAATCAATTCACATTCTGATGTGAATGTAAGAAAATTCTTGTACCATTTAGATCATGTCACTGGTGTTCCTTTAGCTGTATAAAGCTAGAAGTGTTGCATCTCAAATGAAACATTCAAATTAAGCAAAAGCAGCATCTGTCTCAGTTTGTGCAGCTCAGGCTGGTTTTAAAAACTTCCAGAGACATGCTTTAGTCCTCAAGTATCCTTCAAGGTCTTCCTGACAAACTCACAGCACTAGCTTTGTCCCGAGCTCACAAAGACTGCACTGTATGCTATCAGAGCACTTTTATAAATGATTGACAGCAGGTTGGATGTTAATTCATAGCAATCCCCAGAAAAAGTTTGTTTTTCAGAGAAAAATGCTGAATAACCAAAGTGTATGGCAAGCCATTTTAATATTGACACAATACGATACTTTCAGAAACCACTACTGTTTGCAAGATTTTACAAAGTTTAGTCAACTATTTTGGTTTTAAAATACATCTGCAACCAGATATTTATATACATTACAAAAAGGAACTCTTTATCACATAATAATTTTATTCTCACTGTCTGACAAATAAATCTTTCCTGTTTTTGTTTGTCAGTATTACCAATAATATTTCTATTTGCTAATGGAAGACCTTCATATGACCTTTTTTTTAAACTTTCTTCATTCTCAAGAGTTTCCCTATCTTAATCTTAGTAATGTGTTGTGTAGCCTTCTACAAGGTTCTCACAACAGTTTACTAAAATTTGGACTGTAGTGGTGTAACTCAGTAAGGTTTAGCCACCTTTCATTGCACACACCTTTTTGGCACTACCCACCCATTTTCTGTTGGGTCTTTTTGACTCCCCACTTCAAAACATTAACTTTGTTATCCGTAAGTTGCTTTTTACCCCGTTAACACACTTGGAGGGGTTGTGCATCAACGGTTTAAGCAAAACACCCCACAACAGGATGCTTCTACCATCATACTTCACAGACTTGCAAGCCTCAATCTAACAATTCAATTTTATTTTCTCCAGACCAAAGGACATCGCTCCAAAAATCTTGATCTTTTCCCCCCATTTACAATGCTTCTTTTGGAAGCAGAACTGTTTTTTTTCTGATTTGCCTTACAGCTCTTGCCGGTGCAGGAATCGCTTCACTGTGTATATTTACGCTCTCTTACCAGCTTAGACCATCATCTTCCAAAAATCTTTTGCTTTAGTTCTCGTCATTTCAGTTCTAAATACTTTCATATCTGAATCACAGACCCCATCTCCTACTGAAACGGTATATTGTCCGAGATTCACATTTGTAAATATTGCTAGAATAGCTTATTGTGGCCCTTTCAGGCTTCTGGTTATTAAAAACAAAGAAGAAAAATGAAAGAAAAATACAGATTTTTAGATATTGATGATTCTCTTCCATATGTCTTGCCTGATGTCCTTTTAGTTTTTCTGTGATGTCTGTGAAGAATGGAGCAAGTTTCAGCTGCTACCTTAAAATACATCTACAGTTGTGGTCCGATCTGTTACTAAAACAACAAGAAGGTACTACACCAAACCTACAAGCTTCCCATCATTTGATGACACCTCACTCCCAACACTCTCCCTGTCCGAACAGACTCATCAAATTTTGTAATGACTCTCACAGCTCAACTAAAGCTTTTCCCCCAGAGGACGAGTTGATAACAACAAACAAGGCAGAGTCACAGAGGAAACATCCAATTAACCCTGAACAGTGGAAAGGTGCTTTGCAGGGAGCAACAGCAGCCAGGAAACACAAGAGGAAAATTGATGTGCATTGTGATAAAGCAGCTTATATGAAAATGAGGTCTGGGCTGTAGGGATCTGCTCCTGGTGATCTTTTACTTCTCTTCTGGTTTAGAATTTTTTTTTTGTTAATAAGTGGAAACATCATTCCTGTCATAACTAGTACCTGTCACAACTAAAATAAAACAAGCAAGAACTATGGGGGAGGAATTTACAAGTATTTGCATTTCCTGCTGCTGGATAAATTCCAGGCTTTAAAAATAGCTTTAAAATATATTAAAAAAAGAAGAAACGAGAAGCAGATGTTTGTTGCGTTCATTTCTAAAAGGGATATTGTCATTTTGTTTATGTTTGCAAGATGCGTGATGACACCAATGTTTTTTCCTCTCTTATGTTCCAACAACTAAGGAAAACCTGCTGGTAAACCAAATGAAAAGTTATTCCTCTGCCACATTTTGCATGAACTTGACCATTCAGAATGACCTCGCAACCACAGTGTTGGTGACTGCACTGCGTGTTTACCCTGCTGGTAAATCATTCTCCACGTTGCTAATGAGGTCAAATGAAGGTATGCAATGGTTGAGAAACAGCAAATAAAGGAAACTGAATGCATCGTGTGTTTCACTCTGACGGGCTTCAGGTTGGTTGACCAATCAGAGGCCTTCAACCAACCAACCGGAAGCCAGAAACACCTTAATGTTTTTGTAGAGAGGCACCATTACAACGTAAAGGTGTCAATGAACAGTAATCAACGCTTTAACTTAAATATTCATGCAGCTTATGACTATAAAATTGTGTGTCTGGAGAAAAGCCTGCAGTGCTAGATGATGTGGTATTTTTGGGCTCCTCTTTGGCTGAATGGTGGCTGCTGTTTTGACTTCTGAACCACAGTCCTGCTGCCAATATTACTATGCGGAGTTCAGCGGTCGGTCCTGAGAAGAAGAAAAAGTGCAGCAGTGGAACAAACATTTACTCAAGTCTTAAAACACATATTTACATTCTACAAACACAGCAAAAAAATGACTGGAATACTGTAAAGGGAGTTTTATCACATTTAGTGTAAAATCTTCACAGTTAGATCAACTTTAGAAGTATTTACTATGCCTTGAAAAACTATTCATGGTGGATTGAACCTTTTTCACATTTTACAACACTGCTACCACAAGGTTGAATGTACTTAATCGCCATTTTGTGTTAGTGCATGCGATTAAAGTAGAAGAAAATGGATACAAATTGTTTCATAAATAAAACTCTAAAAAGCACAGCGATTTTACACCATAGGTCAACAATCTGTAGCACCTCCCTTTGGACTTTGACTAGGTCACTCTTAAATTTAGGATGTGTTTTAATCTAACCCATCCCGTTACCCACTTGAAAGTTCTTAGTAAACTTTAAAAGTTTTTTTTCCATGATTTTTCGTACTTAGCTCCATCCATCTCACATATAGTGAGATGGATGAAGAAAAGCATCCCCACAGTATGAAGAAAAGCATCCCCACAGTATTACAGTATGCTGCCACCGCCATGTTTCATTGTGGGGATGGTTTGTGCATGGTGTGAGTTTTCTACCATGCACAACTATCATCTAATCTGGGCACCTTCATCCACATCTCGTGTCCCCTTTATGGCACCTGATAAGCTACAAATGGTAAATGGTAAAAACACTTTCCTCTCACCCATCAGGAGAAAAACAAATTGTGGAATGCACAACTAATAGTTATTCTGTTGAGAGATTATCCTTCCTTAGCTGTGGGCATTTACAGCTCCTTCAGAGGTACCCTGACCCTCTTAAATAGTTCACTAATTAATGGACCTTAGGTAGAAAGCCATGTCTTTCCAAGTTAGTCATTTTGCCATTCCCTTTCTTTTTTGAATGGATTGAGCAGAGTTCAACGTCTGAAGTTTTACATATTGCTATATATCCTAATGCTGCATCAAAGCTCTCCACAATCTTATGCCTGACTTGTCTGCTTTGTCCCTTGATCTAGAGCAATTTGTTGCACTTGATTTTGTCTATGAATACATACAGTTTACTGCTACGATACAAAAACGTAAGTATAATTTCCCTTCCACTTCAGAGTAGGCACACACTGCTGTATGTTACTGAATACTTTGAGGTTGTGTTTCTTTTAACGAGACACTCTTGTATGTCCATATACCTGTCTCATTTCTTTGTTTTTACAGTAAAAACTAAATTCAGACCTGTTTTTGGGGAAGTGAACAATTTGATAGACTAAACAAAAGATTTTAAAACTCCCAGCAACTCTGGTAAAACATGCACATGGGGCTTGGTGTTTGAACTGGTTACGTATTTTCTTATATGCAAACGAGTAGTTATTGTACATATTTTTCTCATTGCTGGATAAGTAAACACATTGTGTATGGATATAAAAGTAGCTGCAGCTTCTCGTCTCATGTTTCATCTGTTTATTTCCAGGTCTCAGCCACATACTGTGTTTGTGTTACCCTAAGTGATTGGACAAGCTGCTCGGCATGATATCAGCAGGATGCAGGCTTCAGCTCCAAGCATCAATTAGCTCACAGTGAGATATCTCTCACACTACCAGGCAATGCTGTTATGGGAACCTCATGTATTCCTTTCATCCTCCCATAGTATCAGATGCCACTGTGTTAAATTAAGGTTTTTATGCTGTGGGTTTATAGCAAAGAACAGAGGTTTGACTAAGCTTTAAATTGTATTTCTGACCCATTTTAAAGAAAATATTACAATTGGAAAATTCATTTTTAATATAAAAAATACATGAAAAATTGTCATAAACTTGTATAATCTTGTTAGGCAGCCAAAACTTTACATGCAATTATCTAATCTCAATACCATCCAATGATCTAACTCATTTAAGTGTAAATGTAGTTTATTTAACTAGCCAACTATATTTTCTAATAGAGTGCCTTATTTTATTACATTTTTACAGAGAATTCATAAACAGCATTCCTTCTATCTAATTATTTATTTATAATAATTCTACTTTTCAGCATTGGTAAAATGTATTTTAAATATCAATAGGTCCAAATATGTTAGAAAAATAAACCATATTCATGGATTTTCATAATTTTGATTGACTAAATTAATGTATAATTTTTCTAATGAATACTAGGCATGTTACACTATACCGCCACATTAATCTAATCCCACTCACAAACATAGATTAGTCGGTGGGCAGTTTGGGCTAAAGTGCCTAGCCTTTGGCAAGGCATCGACATGTAGCAGGAGGAAGCTTGAATCAAACCCACAACTTCTGGTCTGCAATACTACTACTATTGAGCTACCCCTCACAACTGTGAGAATATGCATAAGTAAGGTCCTAGGGATGGAACAATACCACTTTTTTCGAACCAATACAACACCGATATTGCATCTTAGTACTTGCCGATACTGAGTACCAATAGACTAGATTTTTTTTTAAAAACTGTTTGTGTATAGTTATTTGGCTGTTTTTATGTAAAATGTCTGCCTTCAAATCATGTTAACTGGTTGTTCCTGAAATTTGAATGATCTTTATTTTACTTTAAACTAAAAAGTCTGAAGCTGGTTAACATTTGAAATTCTCAGATCAGTTCTATTAAAATCAAATACAGGCGCATCAGATCAGGTGAGCATGATGAGAACACGATTGCTCTGTGTTTTCAAGGAGATTTTCTGTGTGCAAGTTTATCTTTAATGTAAATGGACTGAACTTATATAGCGCTTTTCTAGTCTTACTGACCACTCAAAGCGCTTTACATTGAAGCCGCATTCACCCAATCACACTCGCATTCATACACCGACACCCAACATGGCTTGGTAGGACAATGTAGAATTTGGGGGTTAAGTGCCTTGCCCAGGGGCACATCGACATGTGACTGGAGGTAGCTGGAATCGAACCTACGACCCTCCGATTGCAAGCCAACTACTCTACCACTGAGCCACAGTCGCCCCTATAATGTACCTGTGTACGGTAATGTGAGATGTGCAAGGGGTACATGTCAGCAGGGTACTATTGCCGCCACGGTGTGTCCATTCAATGTCTCATGGTGACATGCATGGCGAGGGGAGATTATTGTGCCATTCATGCTGCCAGGCTTGATTATAATATTATGGCAACACCGGACTTGAAAAGTCATGAACAGTGTTGGGCATCTCACATTAAAAAAGTAATTAGTATAGTTACAAATTACTTTTAGTAACTCAGTTACTAAACTGTACAAGTAATTAGTTACTCAGCAAAGTAACTGTGGTGTTATTTCTATAACACAGGTACGTTATAAGGTAAAATATTTTCATAACCCAATAACGAATAATAATACGCCATATAGACAGTATTTTAGAACATTTGGTATTTGAACTTGACTCAATCAAATTAAAGCTGTATGCAGAAAAAATATAAATACAAAAAGTACATATTAGAAATATATAATCACACAATTTTCATTAAAGTGGAAATCTAAGACAGACAGCTGTGGGTAAAAAAAACCTGAAGGAAAATCTGCCCATTAAGTTGTGCAAATCTATCTGTAATATTGTACAGTAAACAGAGCAACAACTGGTTGAAGTAAGACATTTTAGGAATTATTTTATATTACTTGGCCACATGACCTGGAAGCTATTGAAGGAAAACCTGAAATATTACAGTAAAATTAGTAATATAAAATATTCTATGCAATCAAATGTAAAATGAATTGTTGTGTCTGGTTCTTTAGATGTAGAAGACATTTCAAGATCGATTTGGTATCACCTGCGGTCACATGAACTGGAAGCTATAATGAAGAAAAATATCAATATTTTACTGTAACATATTAATAAGAAATATTGATGTATCATGTTTCGCAGGTGTTGAGCAACAATTTATTGATATTTTGGGCTGTAGCCGCTTTATTAGCGTAGTTCTGGGTGAGACGTTGGAGAGAGTGCCCGCTTTAATGAAACAAATGTCCTAACATCCAACTTAAAACTAAGTTCACAACTAAGTTTCTTATAGCATGCAGACAGCAAGAGCACTCAGAGTATGTGCCCACTCACCAAATCATAATCATATTTGGCGTCATCGTCACTGACACCTGCACTCTCTCTACAGCTGCAGTGTGACTGACAGAAAGCCTGACGCCGCTGCACTTCATTCAACTAGTGTAGTAATGTGCCACTGTACAACCCCAGTAACGGTAACGGCGTTGTAACAATAGGAAAAGCAATTATACTTCAACGCCGTTACTCCCAACTGGTCATGAATTAGCCTACCCAAGGCTTTTTAATGGCACCTCCACTTTGTGGGAAAGTGATCACTTTGTTTTTTGAAACAGGCTTAAAAAGCATCCCACTTCTAAAACATAGAGTTGGAAGTGTCACGATTAGGGGATACTTTCTGGCCAGATAGCCATCATATGAACCATGAAATCTATCTCATTGAAAAAATATATATATCATCAGTAAACACAATAAAACAGGACCCTGACATATGGCAATGAACCAAACAAGTAACTAGTATAATTTTTATTTATTTTTAGAATTAAGAAATTGAGGGTGAAGGTGAAGGTCCAGATGTCGATCCCAATGAGATACTGTTTGGTGACCTGAAAACAAACATCTCACTGCTGAAAGTAAGGCAGGGGAAAACATTCCTCAGGCTGATGTCAGGACTAGTTGATGGCTACTGGAAGCATTTCAAGACCCCATTCAACCTAATATGGACACAATAATTATCAAGGGGTAGGCTATCCTTTATTTCCCTCTGCTAGAAATGATTTTATGTTTATATATTTTACTTAATAAAGGAAAACAAAAAAGATTTTTATTGCTGTTTAAAATCCATCACTTTATTTTCCAGAGATAGAATACAAGTAAGATTAGACATTAAAATATAGACAGTTCCTAATAAAGAAGTGAATATTTATTAGGGCATTCAATTTTTCCACATGACTTTATGTAATTATAGTAATTTAATTACTGTCTATTTTCAAAATTATTAATTATCTTTGTTTAAGCATACAGGTGCTTCCTTGGTTTGTTACTAAGCCAGACGTTAACAGTCTTTGCATTATTGTTAGCCAAAACAAATGTGATGTGTCTAAGATTTCGTGACAGAAAGCTGTAGTGAACAACTAACCTGAAGCAACATCAGACTCAAGGTAAATAATAGACACTCATTCAGTCCTGAAATGTCATGATTTCTTGATTGGTTGAAATTATTTGAAAGAAAATTAAACACACAGTACCACTTTAAATAGATTAACAATATGCACCCATTCAATACTTCCATACAGCACGTAACTAATGATACACGCACAAACATACCGCATTTACAGTAATTAAAGTCTAGAAGCTTAGTTCTTTTATCTAATGGCACCAAAATGTACTACTATAATCAAACCTAATAGTCCACAACCATTATTCATAAACATTTGCAATTGATTTCTTAATTTTGGCTAGTGGGGAACAATTCAATGATTAAGTGAAGTGTGAATATAGAGTATATAGAATCCAAAAAATTCTTGCACTATCAGCACCGTTTTTGTGCATCTGTGTGTTTGCAGCTGACAGCTGAACGTTCATTGTCAGCAAATAGTGTCTGTTGGAAAAAGTCTTTGTTCTGAAGCAAAGCTTCATCCCTGGGATTTCTCGTCTGAATTAAGCGCTTTACTGTCTGACAGCCGGTGGTCCAGAGTGCAGACAGTCAGTCAACAGGGCACTTATTTGACCTGCATCAGTGGGGAGATCTAACTTTCACCTCCATATACTGGGCCAATGACGTTCCTCTTAGAGCCAGCTTAGGGAACCAGGAATAACAACAAACATACAGTCAGCCAGTGCAAATGAGATGACTAGGGACAAAGCTATAGCAGGTGTTGAGGAATGATCACCACTGGGCCGTCCTTTGCAAACCTTGAACCTTAAAAGACAGAAAGAGATGTTAGAACTGCTGCATAACATACAATATAATATGATTGTACGATCTTTGGCTATTTATTTATAACAAGACATAAAACATGACTGAAAATGTCCAGCATTCTCTGTGGTCAAAGCATGTAGTCCAACCTTTTTAGATTAATGGGAAGGATGTCACCTGGTAGACAAGTTGCTTTTTACTTTAGCTTTAATTTCCATAAGTAAATTCTATTTACTGATCACTGATTAAAAATGAACAATTTAAAAAGTATTATTATCTTATAAGATAACATGTTTCAAATATCTATTTGGGTGGTTAATATATGTCGTATTTTAGCATTAACAGCAAAATATATAGTGAACTCATAGGGCATGCTGCCGCTGAGCTCCTCCGATAGGGAGCTTCTCTGGCAAAGAGAAATCATCTCTCTTATCTGCCGTCCAACAGAGGTAAACAGAGGGTTTATGGAGCTCAGCGGCCAAAAGCTGTATCAGTTCGAGCTGTTGGCTCACGCTGCCTGAAGCCAGAGCTGTTGCAGAGGGAGACAGGATTGGTCCAGTGTCAAATTAGTTTATTTTCACTTATCAGTACTGTCTACCAACAACAGATTTGGTAGATTTAATCAAAATCAAGTGGCCTATGTCAATGGAAATGGGTTTTTAAATAAAGTCTAGTCAAAATAATACAAAGTTTAATAAAACGTTTAATGAAAATATACTTAATAGGATTTTTACAATAATAATTCACTAAAATACTTAACTACCAAGATTAGTTATACAAATATGCAAAGGTCAAGTACATAGGTAGAGAATGGTTTGGTTATTCGTACGAAATGGCATCTAAAACATTGAGGGTACAATCTGGTGAAGAGGGGAAGTAAGTCTTATAAAGTATGATGTTATCACTTTCTGCTGCCTTTGTTTTGTTGGTTATTCTGCCATAAAAAGTTGCATTGTTGGTTTAATAACCAAACTTTTCTCTAATACCTGCTACATGCTTCCAAGCTCTTGTTTGGTAGCAAATAACACATGCAAGAAGCTGCCAAAAAATAGCATAAATGACAAGTGGATATATTCTTATTATTGACATATTGGCTTTGAGTTGATATGATTAAGTTCATAAGTTGTCAGTGGGAATTTTCCTACCACACACTCCAGATGTCGGCTCGGCCACTGAAATTATTCAGTCAAAGTATTGTTTTGGGACTTAAATTAATGCTAACTCATGAGCGGAAGTTGCTGTGCAAGCTATTCACAATAAGAGCATTCGTTTCCTGATGTTAACATTGATAGTTTTATCTGCTGAGTGTTTACTTATGGGAAAATGGTAAATTATGACATTTGATTACTAAGTCTATATTACATTTGATTTATGTAATGTTTAACAAAGACTGTTGATATCCAAACATTAAGTTTATTCATATATTTGGGTTAGCTCTACCTTAGTTGTATTTATTTTTCATAGGAGACAACACATACATTCATCTCCCTCCTCACATGTACATCATCAAAACCTGTATAAGCAGTGGTGTGGAAATAATAAAGAACAAAATGAATAAAATTTAACAGCCTTTTCTCCGCCATATCTTTTCATACTCTGAATGGGCTTATGTGAAGCTCTGGCAGGTACTCCCAGGGAGAACATAGAGATCTCACCCTGAATCAGTACCTCGATAGACAGCTTGTTTCCTCCATTACAGTAGCATTCTGTGTTGTAGGGATACTGTGGAAGCCTTTGACTGAAGACACTCTTGTTGTAGGATAGTCCCATAAAGAGGATGATAAGGCCAGCTTTACATACACAAAATTTTAACCAGTTAGTTTGCCTTAGCAACTGGTAGAAAGATAAATAGGTTACAAGGGACACATGTGAAAGTGACTGCGGAGTTCAACCCAAAAAGTCCATTGATCTCTCCTTTATTTCATTAAATAAAAGAGCAGTGGATCTGTCCTTTTACACTGAAAATTTAATTTTTTTTAGTCAGATTTAGGAATGTTAATTAATCGTGATTAAATGTCTTGTTAAATGAATGAGAACAGCTTAATCAGACTTTAGGACATAGAGACTTCTTTTTTTATTAGCATTATGAAAAAACTGATAATGAGCAATCAAAACTCCTTCTTTTACCATCGTTACTTCTTGTATTTGATCAAGACAAGAAGAAAATGCGTGGAGGGCTACACAGAGCAGGTATGAGACACAAGGCCATGAAAGAAGAGACGGCTCAAAGTAAGAAAAAAATTCCAGACAATGAAGTGATTCATGGTCAAACTGCAGAAGAAGTTGCCATGGACACCGCAGGAGCTGAGAGAGTGACATGCTCAGAAACTGAGAAAAGGAAAGCATCTGGAGGGCAGAAAGAGATAATGAGAACTGTGAAGAAAAGGAGAAGTGTCAGACGAGGAACGAGGGGTGTGACCTACGCTTGGCTGTGCGCGGGTGTTGTTCCCAGGCTCTGCGTCTGTTCGGGGTGTGCTGCTCCCACTGTTGGCTGCAGAGCCTAAGGAGGCTCTAGGAATGATAATGTCAAAGGACTGCTCCCGTTGTTGCTGTATGAGCCATAAAAAAATTTAATCAAGGCGTTAAGGCAACAACTTCTGTGAAGCCTCACATCCTAAATCAAGCTACCCTTCCCAACTCAATGACAAAAATGCTTTGCTTTTGAGCATCAGTTAATTCAATTATTAAGACCATCCTGCCTGATAGAACATTTCACCAGTATCACTTAAACATATTAACATTTAAAATATATTAAAAAACACATTTTGTCATTAGGACATGTGTTAGTGGTCACTGAAATAACGTCTGAGTGCTCACTCATTATTGTTTTTCCATTTTTAAAATTTCTTTAATAAATGCATGGATTCAGCAGTAGTCTTAAATCAGTAACTTTAGTGGAAAACTTCTGTTCTTTTTCAAAGTAGCTTTTTACAACATGATATTTAGCTATTCAAATCTATGAAGTAGATTCTGTTCATATAATTATGTGGATATGTTTTTAATAATAGTGCTACCTAAAATACCCTTGCCTCATAATGTCATTTGAAGTATAATTTTGTTATCTCTAACCAACTTAATTTTTCTCAATTATTGTATTTTACTTTGTTCTAAATAGTTGGATAAGAGTTACAGGGCAGCTGTAGCTGAACAAGTCTGTCAGTGTGGTCTCGATATTACCCACATTATTTTTTTTCCTGTAACTTTACCACAAAAGGATTTAACTAAAATGGTCAAAGGTCACTGATTTCCATATTTGTTTGCCTACAGCGGGTAAAGAGTGCGTTCTGGTTGGTGTTTTACAGTAGTCGCCACAACTCGGATGAAATATTCAAATGTGACTCTCTAGCATTTAATACTCACATTTCCACCTGTTTTGGTGATCAGAGCCAGCTCAGTGGGTTGGTAGACTGAAGCACGCATTTGACCAGTGTAGTTACTGTATGGAGACACAGGTTTGTTTCCTGCAAAAATAAAAACAAGGAAATTAATAATTTAGCTTTTTGTGAAATCCCTCACAGTTGCTGCTTTGTCACACCTTATCGTTTCAAACGTCAAACAATTCTGTCTCTGTTGAAACCGTCGCCTCCCCCTATTTTCTGTGGGAAGAGTGCAAACACAGGGTGTGATGTATCTGGTGGGAATCGGATGCAGAGAGCTGATGTGGTAGAGACTCATTAACATCAACGTGTCGATATTTGGCTTGAACAAAAAAAAAATCTAAAACCTTTAGTATCGGTTGCATTTTTCATGCAAGATGCTGACGTGTTACTGATGTTATTGGATGGTTAACAGAGAGACAGAATGTGTGAGGAGTTAATCATTACGGTGCTGCTCAGTTCTCAGTATCACCTAAAGCAGGGGGGGGGGACCTTGGCCCTCATCCTGCAAGGTTTCCATACTTCCCTGCGCAAACTAACCTGTCTATAATGAACCAGAAATTGTGCAAAACTTCATTGGCTGTTCATTTGATCCATTTGATCCATTGATCCATGGATCCATTTGATTTGAGTCAGGTGTGTCGAAGCAGGGTTCCCCACCCCTGAACTAAAGTAACTAATAGTCAAAGTAAAGATGAAGACATTGGAATTTTAAAGAATAATGTATTATCATGTTTTTGTTCCAACTAAACAACTAAACTTTCCTTCCTGCTTCTCAAGAGTGCAGACGTGTTTTCAGCTTGCTCTTGCTGCTTCCCTCTTTAGTCAATTTTTAATCAATTTCTAATAATTTTTAATCATTCTTTTTTTGACACGTATTGGATATGAGTTTATTC
Organism: Apricaphanius iberus; assembly: GCA_028564705.1. Classification (NCBI taxonomy): domain Eukaryota; kingdom Metazoa; phylum Chordata; class Actinopteri; order Cyprinodontiformes; family Aphaniidae; genus Apricaphanius; species Apricaphanius iberus. Next base: position 2,511,276 of record JAPXFQ010000556.1, read on the forward strand.
TCTTCTGTTAAGTAAACCAAGGCTTTTTAATTACTTTTATGCCTTTTTTACAACTCATCTGACGAGCCAGCGGCAACAGTCTTATCAATATGGCTGCGGGAGTAACACAAACATTGCCTTGTGAAAACTGTCAGATATATCAAGAAAGAAATACGCTTTCTCCTGGACAAAATTTGTGCCTTGGAGACAGAGAAAGGGCTTCATGAAACGCTCCCAATGGTATCCGGTAAGAAGACTAGAAAAACTGATACTTGCAACCTAAAGCTAGATGATACCATAACTTTCCCAAAACTTAACAGACAACTTGGTACTAAACAAAAGAAAAAACAACATGCTGGTAAGAATGGACATGGAATAAAGTTAACAAACAGATATTTACCTCTCTCAGAAGCTGAGAATAATGAGCAAATAGAATCAGAGAGAAATAGAGAACAAGAAGTCAAAACAAAGATGGAGAGAAAAAGTATGCAAAGTGCCAAGGATAGAGATTTCCTGGTGCTTGGAGAGGGAGCCATATCTAATATAAACATGGACAAAATTTCTACAAGCAGCTATCCCAGTGCCACAGTTTCTGACATCACAGATTTTCTAAACAAGGAAATTACAAATAACCCTGTGATTAAACAAATGGTAATACATGTTGGTGCAGTGTAAATAAGAAATAAACAGTCTGAAATCTTGAAAGAAAACTTTAATAAACTTTTTGAGAGACTTGATTGTCTGGACAAAGAGGGAATACAATTTTTTATCAGTGGACCTATCCCAAACATTGATCGGAGGATAAACAAATTCTCACGGCTGTTTCAATTGAATACATGGCTGTCCAAAGTATGTGAGTCAAGATGACTGCAGTTTATAGAGAACTTTAATCTGTTCTGGCAACACAATGATCTGTCTAAAGCAAATGGCCCACATTTGAGCAGAGGTGGAGTACGACGACTGACAGATAACCTCCTCCATGTTCTACGGAATCAGGGAAGGCCAAAGCTGCAGGAGAGGGCAGAGAGGAGCGAGATAAGAGCTCCAGGCTCGCCAGCAAAGACTTGGCCTGCATCCCCGACAAAAGATTCAGTTGGAGATATGTCATCAGCATCTACAGCATCGAGAGCAAAGGATTCAGCCACAGCACCACCATCTGCGCCAAAAGTAATGGACCCAGCACCAGCTGCATTACCTGCCCCTGCATGACAGGGAAAAAACACACCAGTAAGCACCACCTGTATTTTTGGGGAAAAACTCAGCACTGTCTGCATCAACAGGACATGATTCAGCCACAGTAGCAGCACCACCTGCATCTGAATCGCCAGGGAAAAACTGATTGCACCACCTGCATCAACATTAAATAATTCAATCACAGGACCACTCTCATCTATCCCACCACCGTCCTGGAATCCAACTGCTACATCTACACCTTTTCAGGATCATTTTCAGGATCATTCGTGTCTCTAGAGCAGGGATCCCCACCTCCAGGCCTCGAGGGCCAGTATCCTGCAGGTTTTAGTTCTCTCCCTGGTTCAACACACCAGAATCAAAAAATGACTCATTAGCAGGCCTCTCCAGGACTTTGCAATGCTGAGGAGGAAGTTAGAGAATTTGAATCAGCTGTGTTGGAGCAGAGACACCTCTAAAACTGGTAGGACATCGGCCCTTGAGGCCTGGACTTAAGGATCCCTGCTCTAGAGTAACCTATGAGATTTCCCAACCACTTTGAAAACTTGGTACAATATGGGATTAAAATGGTTCCCCTCACTCCAGTCATGTCAAAATCAAAGCCCTTGTCCCCAAAGAAGTGTCATGCCCCACTCCAGCCTTTTTCACCAAACAAGGTCTCCCCAGCTCGGCCCCCACCACCAGTGCCCACAGCTGTTACCTCCAGCAGCGTCACTGCTACTGTCTAGGATGTTAAGGGCCTCTGCGTTGCTAGCATGCATAGCAAACTCAAAACCAACCAGAGGTCCAGAGAGGGAGTGTGCTCTTCTAAAACAATCAGTACTGTCAAACCACGTAGATTAGATAACAGAGGGACAGTCAGACTGAGTAATCAAAGACATTTAATCCATATCCCTTGCAAAAAGATTCCATCTACTCAAACACAGATACATCTCAAACATGCTGTTCTCAATGTCAGATCATTAAAAAACAAGTCATTTTTAGTAAATAGTTTAATTTCCTCTTATAATCTGAATTTTATGTTTTAAACTGAAATGTGGCTCAAAAAAAAAACCCACTGGCAATGCAGTTTTGATTGAGTGTAGTCCATCTCACTTCAATTTTGTGTCTGAAACATGCCAAAAGACTAGAGATTAAACAATCTTCCATACTTTATATGACAATTTACAAACCACAGAACCGTTTTATCGAAGATTTTACTGAATTTCTTACATTTATTTGCACGGAATTTGATTTTTTAGTAAGTTCAGGTGATTTTAATGTGCATGTGGATTAGAGGGTGACAGTTTTTCGGGATTCCCACGGGTCACAAGATTCCTGCAGTATTCCCGCAGGACGGGAGTCAATTTCACTGTTGGTAACGTGATCGGGACGGGACAGGAAATAATCCAAAGGGATCGGACGGGAAACCAGAAATTATATATTTATTTATTTTTTTTACATTTATCTTGTCAGATATTAGGGAATTAGCTTTAAAAAATGTGCCTATTTGTGTGGTTATTAACTCCGCTGCAAAATGCAATTCCATCGGGTCTACTACACTGCACGCACCTAAACTGAAACTGCTACATTGTTGCAACACCACCTGGATAGACTGGTAAGCATATGATATCCCACTGAAAATGCGTGTATCTTAATAGTTTGGTAGTCAGACGAATCGAATCCATTCATGACGTGGTAAAGTGGCCACCCGTAAGACGGGAGTCTTTCTCTCTGGATTTTTTTGGGACAAGATATTTTTGGGGGGGCTGTCACATGATCGGGACGTGATGGGAGTATTTTTTTGGGATCGGGACGGGAGCTACAATTGATTCCCTTGTCACCCTCTGATGTGGATGTAACCAATGATAGGCATGCCAAAGAACTTAGTGCTGTCCTTGAAATGTTTGGTTTAACTCAACACGTGAGTGATGCGACTCACAACAAAGGCCACACTTTAGATCTAGTCATTACAAAAGGTGTTAATACCGTATATCAAATGTCAATGTTGTTGATGTTGCTTTATCTGATCATTTTTGTGTCTTCTTTGACCTATCTGTTGTACCCAAACCAGTAGTTGGGCATGGAGTTATTCAAAGAAGACACATAAATGATACAACAAGGACACAGTTTATGGAATTGATCAGATTTGAAAACCCGAGAAAACCCATGTTCAAATGTTGATAATCTATTGGATTCTTACACTTCAATGGTTGTAAATGTTTTGGATACTATTGCTCCTATTAAGGTTAAAATGGTTAACACTAAGCAAAAGGCACCTTGGAGAAATTAAGTTTCGGTCAGGGCACAAAAAAGGGAGTGCTGGAAAGCCGAATGGAAATGGCGCAAGTCAAAGCTCCAGGTTCATTATGAGGTTTACAAAGAAGTGATTTGTGTGTTTAACCAGATTTTACGTGGCGCAAGGGATAAGTATTTCTCTGCAATAATCGCAAACTGCAGAAACAATTCTCGTGTTCTGTTTGCCACAGTGAACAGATTAACTAATCCTCAAGTGTCACTGCCCTTAGAACTAATATCTGCATCTAAGTGCAATGAGTTTGCAATATTTTTTTTAAAATGTCATCATTACCACAAAACAAATACTAAAACTGTTTCCAGATAAACACCTTGAGCTTACACATTTTACACCTGTCAGTGACAAAACAATCGAAAAGGTTATCTCTGGTCTGAGTTCATGTACATGCTGCCTTGATGAATTACCCACTCGGTCTGTGCTGACTAGCTTGTTACCACAACTTGGTCAGTTAGTTAACATCTCACTTGAGACTGGAACATTCCCACATGCCTTAAAAACTGCGGTCAGGGGTCAATTTTAGGACCACTTTTATTCAACTTGTACATGCTTCCATTGGGTCAGGTAATTAACAGCAATAATGTGTCTTACCATAACTACGCAGATGACACTCAGATCTACGTGTCACTGACGGCAGGTGAACATGGGCCCATTGATACAGTCTGTCACTGTATTGAACAGATCAGCTTGTGGATGCAAAACAAATTTCTCCAGTTAAACTCAGACAAAACTGAGATAATTGTTTTTGGCCCACAGACACAAAGAGAAAGTGTTATCAGTCATATTGAGTCTCTTTGTCTTCAACCAAAAAATCAGGTTAGAAATCTATGGGTAATCATGGACTCTGACCTGAACTTAAACAGCCACATCAAAGCAATGACATCAACAGCTTTTTACCATCTGAAAAACATTGCCAAGATCAGAGGAATAGTATTGAAACCAGACTTAGAGAGACTTATCCATGCATTTGTCTCCAGCAGGTTAGACTACTGTAACGGCCTGCTCACTGGCCTCTCTAAACGAGCTGTTAGACAGCTGCAGTACATCCAGAACGCTGCTGCTCGAGTCCTGACAAGAACCAGGAAATACAACCATATCAGTCCAGTGCTCCGGTCTCTGCACTGGCTTCCTGTCGCTCAGAGAATAGAATGTAAATCAGCTCTGCTTGTGTACAAGTCTTTTCATGGTTTGGCACCAAAGTACATCTCTGACATGTTAGAGACATATGAACCATCTCGGGCCCTGAGAACTTCAGGGAGGGGTCTCCTGGTGGTTCCCAGAGTCAACAATAAACACGGTGAGGCTGCATTTCAGTTTCAGGCAGCTAAAATATGGAGCAGTCTTCATGAGGATGTGAGACAAGCCTCGACTCTAACAATGTTTAAATCCAGGCTTAAAACAGTTCTTTTCACCCGTGCATATGACAATTGAAATTATTTTATTTGCACTCTTGCTTTTTATTCTAATTAATTATTTGTTAAGTTGATTTTTTTTTTTTTCTTAATTTATGCTTCTGTGAAGCACTTTGAATTGCCTTGTGTATGAATTGTGCTCTACAAATAAACTTGCCTTGCCTTGCCTTTATAGTTTCAACACTGAAATTTAGCCATTGCGGAGGTTTAAAGTCAGTCTAATTAGAATCCATAGATGATCCTGGTTTTCTCTGACTGTGTAGAGCACAGAGCAACTCAGCCTGGTTGCTCCCACACTGTTGATGTGCACTGCTGGTCAGCTGGCTGAAAGAAGTGCCTATACTTTTCTCTTGTCTATAAAAAAGGACAGTTAATATATTTGTTAAAATGTCTTGTGACACAAGATAAAGACAGACTTGGTTTGAAAAAAGGCCCCCTACTCATCACTCTTATCATGTTAAAAGAGCAGCATCCCTGTCAGCTGCAGAATTGCTTCCTGAGCAGATAGCTCAACTAATGTCACAGATCAGAATATTTTGTACAATGCATAGGTGCTTTAAAAAGTTTTTGTCTTTCTAAAGGTTTACATAAGTCTATGTATAAAAGTCCAAGTCGCAGTAAATTATATTGTAGATACAATCAAAACTGCCATAATCCCTACAAAAGTAGGAAAAACTGGTGTTGGAAAGTAACAAGATATTAGGTATATACTGTGGATATTAGAGCTAAAATTATTTTATATTTGTTACTTAACGCAGTTGAAATCAAAGTATCATCCAGACAGAAAACAAAAATGTGTAAATATGATACATCCCAAATATCCAACAGTTTATGAGTCACTCTGTCTTTTAATATATATTGAGTAGCTTTTCAAATGCGTGAGAAATGTGTAATATCTTTGCAAAAGGGAATAAAATGAAATATAAATACAAAACCATCTTGTTTCATATTTTAATCCCATACTGACATTTAAAATGTAAATGGAAAAAGTGTCAGTTTACCTAAATGATCTGAATGTTTCTCTGCAATGCTGCAGAGAAGCAGTAGCATATCACATTCCGTGGGGTCATCATGCAGACAGGAGACAAACCTCTCAGGATATTTTCTGTTTGCAATAGAGTTTCATAACACACAGGTCGCTAAGTGAAATCTGATAAGTATGTGGACAGAATGCTCTAATGGCAGATTTGATGACGTTGTCAAGGGAGGAGACGGTGGGTTTTGTGATTCATTATGTTATTATACTTTACCTCCTTTCACCATCCCTCCTTTCAGTGTGTTCAAGAATAGCAACATTTACAATCTATCAGCTGGGTAGGTATTTGCTTTAGATGACTCCACTGAACATCGTCCAAACAAATGAAAATGAGGTATCATGCATAAGTTACATAATCACATACATCATGTAAGACAAGTACTTAACACTTTTCATTAAGGTTTTGCTTGTATTATTGTGTTATTCGTGGACTGAAAGATAAAAGTAGTAGTCATCTAAGTTGTAAATAGCTTAAAGCTATGTCTGCTGAAAATCCAACACATTTTCTACCCTACGCCATCCCCACAGTGGAACATGGTGGTATCCTGCTGTGGGGATCCTTTTCTTCAGCTGGGGACAGGGAAATTGGTTCGATTCAAAAAAGAAAGAGATCGATGGATTTACGGGTAAATAAAGAAAGAAACATGAAACATGTAGAGAGTAAAATAATCTCTTCCCAACAGAACAATGATAATAAACATAGAGCCAGAGCTAGAATAGTGGTTCAGATGAAAGCATATTCAAGTCTTATATTTGCCTCGTCAGAGTTTTAACTAAAGTCTAATCGAGAACCTGTAGCAAAACTTACAAAAAGGTCTTCACAGACTTTCTTTATCAAACGTGACTGAATCAAAGTTATTTTCCAAAGAACAATGGGAAAAAATATAATTTTAAAGATGAGCAAAGCTGGTGGTGTCATAACCCAAAATGCTTGATGCTATCTGCAGCAACCAGTGGTTCTACAAAGTATTAACTCAAGGGGGTGAATACAAATGTACACCACGCTTTTCATGTTTTTATTTGTGAAAAAAAATAACCCTACATTTTTCATTAAATACACAGCATATTTATAATACCACAGAATATATAAAATACACAGCATATTTTATTTTTAAGTATTCAGTCTTTAGGCCAAGTTATTTTATTCCCCATTTGATCTTTTTCAGATATTTGGAGGTCTTTTCAATAGGCACAGTTTGATATGAAAGAGAAAATGTTTGATCAACCATCCCTCATCCCCTTTATTGTGTACTTTTAGTAGAATTTAGTGAGCTTTATGCCATTTCTTTTTCAGTCATAAGACAGTAGCAGAACTTAGCCTGTCTATGTTTTCATTCCATAGATTTTTTGCAAATTTTTGGGATATTTGGGATTCTGGATTCAAGCGTGCTTGCTATAGTTCGATTGGTGGAAAGTAACTAACAATAACTATTGACCCTGAGAAAATAGAAAACAGTGCAGAGAGAAAACCCTTGAGAAAATTTTTTAGACTGACTACATACCTTGGCCTGGCTCATCCATGGAGAATGCCTTATTTTCCATGAACATCTTCTGAGAGTTGTGCTCCTTCAGGATTGTCTCATACCCGACTCCCCCGCTGGCGTACGCGTTCTCTCCGTAGTCTTCCTCCATCTCGTCATCGCTATTCAAACAGCAAATCTGAGGAATGGTGTAGAAGATAACGAACACCCAAGCATTTGCCACCAAGGCAATGGCCAGGGTTGGGTCATCCCATGTTGGACCTCCAGTCCGCTCATTCCCATACACGTACATGACAATCCAGGGCACCCAAATGCCCACAGAGATCAGGCTTATCACCAAAATGAGACCACCTTCCTTTTTCCACTCTGTGTATTTGCCCGCCATAATGGGCAGACTTGCCACGACAGTAGCTAGGATGAGGACCATCACATAGATCAGCGCCATGACAAAGTCTTGGTTGGCAATGTTGCAAGAAGTCGCCGTGGCCCTGATGGGTTCAGTCGTTGCATTGAGAGGAAGTTGTGGGTGGCGAACGACTGTGATGATGAGCCACTCCGTGTTGATGACAACCTCCACCAGCCACAACCCAAGCGCTCCCAGCCAGAGGACCCAGGCTTGGGGCCCGGCATTCCTCCTGACCAGGATGTTCAGCCTGACACACTGCATTAGGAGACAGGCGAAGCACCCACCAAACAGCACCCCAAAGAGAAACCTCCGAGAGGAGCAGGTGGAGAAGTCCTTCCCCACAATGAAGGCAAATGTCAGGCAGAAGAGTCCAGCGGTGCAGAACAGGAAACTGGCATGAATAGCCACAGAGTTTTTATGGTTTGGGTTTTTGATGAAAGGCAGGCTAGCCAGAAGTGAAATGAAGAGCACGAAGGAGAAGACGATGCCAGCTGCCGCTAAGGCCTCCAACACGATGCCCCAGGCAGCGTTGAGGTCACACAGGTTGTAATAGAGGGAGTCCAGGTTGGGGCCGCAGCCATTAGGAGTCAAATTAGCAGCCATAGAGCCAAAATCACGTTGTCAATGGACTGTACCTGTTTAGACAGAGAGACAGGAGTTGACTGAGAAAGATCAGATCTGGGCTAATATAAAGTCAGACTCATAATGTGTCATCACAGATATCTCAGAAACACTGTGGTCTACACCCAGTCCTGCAAATATTCCACCCGTATGAGTCAAAAATCCCTTATAGACGTACAATGCTGGAATGCTTGATTTGAAAATGCGTAATCAGAAAAAAACTAAACTTATTTTCAAAACTCGCTTTAGAAACCATAGAAACCAGAGGGCAACGGGGAGTTTCTCCTAACCCCAAGGTTAATCAGTAACAGGTTCTACTGATACCATGTGCAGTCTAAATCAAACAAGTTATTAGTATTCCGATGAAATCATAACATAATTCTAGAATCCTTTTAAACACCCACATAAAGAGGGATGTTTGCTTAGTGAAAGAAAAGCCAAGTTTTTTATCCTTCTGCTGACTGTTCCTGTTTGTCATCGTCCGATCCAATTGCACTGAACTCAGACCAGATCGATACAGTTGTGGTGGCAGATGTCCCGTCTTTCAGTCACACGAAAGATGCTTCTAGAACAAAGACCCTTTTTCCCTAATTCTTCTGTTGATGTCAGTTAAACTGATAAAAAACGTAGGGGGGACGGAGGGGTTATAAAGTATATAAGTGGTAAACTTTACATAGTTTGTGGTATTTATCAACATAATAAAAATTTGCAGTGAAACGTTTTGTTTTTTTGCTAATACATCTGTCACTGCATACAGTTAGAGGCCCTGAATCATAGATATAATCTGTGTTATTTCTAACTATATATATAACAATTTCCTATGCCTGGTCCCAAAGTGGCTCTGCTGTTAACTACAGAAAACTTAAGGATCAAAGGTTTTATGGTATTTCTGAATGTTCAAGTTGGAAAACCTGAGGTGTAGTTCCATGACTTCACAAAAAAAAAAAATTGTATTTAAAAATCTCACATACCACTCCTTTCATCAGCGCAATGATATTCAGAAAGATTAGATAAAGTAACTTAGTAGAGACGAAGCTCTGGGAAAGCTAAAACTGGGATACCCTAAGGAGCAAAATGTATCAAAAGAATACAATACAAATACAAATTAAACTAAACCGATTAACTAAACATCTATCAGCTTAAAGTTTAAACATGTGAATGAATCACATTAGCAGTAAGATTTGAAATAATTTTGATGATTTTGTATTCAATAATTGTACAAAAGTGATAAGATATAATACAGTGATCAAATTTTGGTTTAAGTTTACAGAAACAAACTTTCATTACTCAATTAATGAAAATATGATATCAAAATAGACAGTGTGTAAAGGATGAATGAGGCTGATGAAGTCAGACAGAGCGTTATTGCTTCTTAGGGTGAGTCATTGGGTGTACTCACTTGTTTTTCAGTTTTGATTCATCTTTCAATAATAAGTAATTACAGTGTGAAAATGTTTTCTGGTTTAATTACCCAAGGCTGGATTTAAATAACTAAATAAAGGAAAAATATGGCCTTATACATATAACTCTAGAATAAAAACACAATATACTCGCTTTTTTTCTATGACTGCATGATGAATAACTGAAGATTTTAGTTTGTTAAGCCACCAAATTATGACCTGGGAGGCAGAAAAAAAGGCTTCTAAATCTAAGCGATGAACCAGTGACCGATCGATGGGCTGCAGCTATTATTTAAAGAGCAACAACTATTTCACCGACCATGTAAACAAAACACATAATTTGCAATAATAATAATAAATTTTCTATTATTAATTTACCTTATATATTGTGACATTCAATTATTTTTAATGCATGGAACTGTACTTTAATTGATTAGTCTAGGCTATTGAACTAGGGATGGTAATAATTAGGGATTAAAAAAAATCAATATATATATTATTATATATATTTTTTTTTGTATTTGAAAACTGGATGTTATGGATGAAAAAGATTTGAGTGTTTAGAATGCTGGGACAGTATTTCTAAAGTTAAATTTAGTTTTAAAAATCAAAATATATAATCTTCCTCATGGTATCATGATACCGCGATATATTGTATCATCCCCTTTATATTGGAATACATATCGCATCACCAGATTCTTGCCAATACACATCCCTTGTAATATTTTCAATAAAAGCGTACGTTTACCACCTACACTCTTAGACTTGGTTACACAAAACAATCTCACAGATAGCTTAAGCTTGTCTGGAGAGTTCATAACATGCCTTATGATATGATGAAGTTAAGGTAAAATGTCCAGGTTTATTTTGTTTAATTTCATAGCTTTAAGTGACACTTCGAAGAAAAAAACATAATAATGAATATAATTTGAAAGAAAGTAATTAGTTAAGGTGAGCCCATACGCCCCCATAGCCACGCCCCTGTTTATAATCATATCAAATCCTGTTTGTTCTGCTTAAACATAAACAAAACATTAACTTAAAAACTGTAAAGTTGGACTTTTAAAAGCCCAGTATTTTGTATTCTTTTTTTCTGTTCTTTGTTTTTGTGGGGTGTACCTTACTTTTAGCGAATCAGAATTTTGAGAATAAATCTTAAAGAACAGGACCTAAACCAGCGGCAGGCGCACCAACAATGAAAGGAATTATACCAAATGCCTAATTTTGGATATAAAGCATAGCCTAATGGGCTGTATATGTATATAGGCTATCTGAAGAACATTGGGCACCTTTTGTAGTAATAAAAAAAAAACTGTTAATAGATGAATGTAAGGAAATTGATTAAAACTTGTACAAGATAATACGTTAATATCTTTTTTCAATTATCCCTCCAATGTTGAGTAGCCTAAACGTAAACACTTTTTACTTTCTAGACATCGCGATCCCTTTTACGGAGTAAGTTGGTCAAACACTACACAATATTTCTAAAAACGCGGAGAAATATAAGCATACAACTCTAACTCAACATTGTTATTTCTGTAGAAAAGCTTTATGAAAAACAAACCTGAATATGCGTTTAGACTTACCTGGATGTTGTCAGTTGTTTTTTTTTTGTTTTTTTACCTAGAGCGGACCGTTCAGCTCCACCTGAAACAAACGCGCCACACAGTTGGATTAAACTCCTCCGCTGGAAAAAGAAGTCCGGACTGGCGGACTGACACACGCACACACAGCACGGACTCCGCGGATAAATTTGAATCCACCCCTGCTCATGTAGAACGGTCTTTATAGGCAACCGATATTTCCAAACTCCAGCAGGAGTACCTGTGTTGATACCTATTATTTTGCTCACGCAATAATTGAATTATTTCAATACGTTTAGCAAAATTTGTACTAAAGTATAAAATCATACATATCTAAATTAAATTGAAAAGCCTCTTTTTCTAAACAAAATTACAATTTTGACATCCTTTCTGACAACTGACCCCAACATTAACAATTTCTGTTGCTGCTATACACAAAATAATAATATTCAGTGCAATGCAGTTTATTTATATTGCAAAGTCACAGGAAATGTAATCTCAAAGCACATTGGGGCCTACTAGTTCAATCAGTTTCCTCCAGAGAAAATAATTATATCATTCAATACAACACAATCATACAAAGAGATTGAAATTTGATCAAATGCATTTTAATCTAATTGTTTTAATACAATGCAGTCAAATTCATCTGGCAATGACAATTGTTAAAATGTTTATCCATGAAAGCCCAGTTGATTGCGTCAAGCCACCGATTTTGCATACAGACCCTCTACCAGGTAGAGTGATTGATGAAAATGGAAAGGAACACTCTTTCTTTTAACAGAAAGAAATGTACAGCGGAACCAGAACCACCATCAGTTTGAGCAAGCGTATGGCAGTGCTGCCTCAAAGGAAAAGGGTCTTGGGTTAAAATTACAGTCAAAATCTAAGTGCAGCTTCAATGTTTTCCCTAATTTGTAAATTCTAAAAACACAGGTTTAGTCAAGTGAAAATTCGGAGTGTTTGAAAAAAACTATTTTACACTAAAAACTAGGGATGTTCGATATTGGCTTTTTTACCGATATACCGATATAGCCTAACTCATAATTTCCGATACCAATATAAACCGATATCGATATGTGGGGAACCTCCCTCATAAAAAACAAAAACTACAAAACCCTCATAGGTAACTACAATGAAATATCTTGTATCATGCATACTTGAGCTTTAAAAATTTAGAAAATAAGTACTAGAATTTTAGTTAGGCAATTGAAAAAGGTGCCATTTTGATTTTGTCTTCAAAAGTAGCTGGGACATATTCTCACACAGAGAATACTGTGAATACTGTGAATACTGACAAAGGCCCACCACTCAGGACAAATTTCTAATTTTAGAAAATGTAACCATCATTATACCTTAATAGAAGTAAGGTAAAGTGGAAACAACTGAAACAAGAATAAAAAATTAAAAAAACAGCAAAAATTTAAGCAAGGCCAATAATTAGCCTACCTATTGATATATTGAAAATTGTCTCAAACAAATGATATCTGAAAAACTAAACCTCAAATCTGTCATATTTTTACATTCTGAGAGAAAAAAGAAGTAGCTGAAGGGTTTGATATTTAATATGTGTATGGTGTGAAAAACTCATCTCATTAAAAAAACTCATCTTATTAAAACCGATACCGATAATTTCCGATATTACATTTTAATGCCAATATCAGCCGATAATATCGGACATCCCTACTAGAAACACTTAATTCTACTTTTAGACAGTATATTATTTTATTTCAAAATGTAGACTTAGCTTTGTTAACTCAAAAGCTTTAGATTCAGATATCCAATATGATAATAGTTCTACAGTTTTTATTAGTTATAAAGTAGTTATTTTTTTATTTAAATACATCAGTGTGAGTTGGCTCTCAGCAAGGAGTATTGCGCTCATTCAACAGGAATCATTTTCCATTCTGCACCAAATGTTTCATGTTAATTCAATCCATTTTGAAAATACCATGATGAAGTGAGAACATTCAATCAGGAAAGAATCTAAGTCAAGCTCACTAAAAAAAATCAACATGAGTTAGTTTATCCAGTTTATTCTTTATTGCATATACTTTATGTCAACAAAATAGCTCACAGAACGATTGGATTATCTTATTGAGGTTTACAGAGACGGGCTGCACGGTGGCGCAGTGGTTAGCGCTGTTGCCTTGCAGCAAGAAGGTCGTGGGTTCGTATCCCGGCCCAGGGTCTTTCTGCATGGAGTTTGCATGTTCTCCCCGTGTATGCGTGGGTTCTCTCCGGGTACTCCGGCTTCCTCCCACAGTCCAAAAACATGCATGAATTGATCACTCTAAATTGTCCCTAGGAATGAATGTGAGTGTGTTGTCTGTCTCTCTGTGTTGGCCCTGCAACAGACTGGCGTCCTGTTCAGAGTGTACCCTGCCTAAGGCCTGATAATTGCTGGGATTATCTCCAGCTGCCCCATGACCCTGAATTGGATAAGCGGTTAAGAAGATGGATGGATGGGTTTACAGAGACACCTAAAGGTGGAAGTAGGATATGGCGAATTGGAAAATAGAAAAATTATGGCCAACAGAAAGATTTTAGAAATATTTAAAATGTGAAACATTGTTAATATTATTTTGAAAAATCTGAATATCACACATTTATAAAAAAATATGTTGGGTTTTTTTCAAAGCACATGAAAGATCACACTTGTCACCATTATAAAGTCGTATCAGTGTCCATTCTGCAAAAAATATCTGATCAGCTCAGCATTGCACTGTAAAATTTTGTGATTACAAAACAAGTACAATTTCTGAAATGTTTTATCACTGAATAGTGTTAAATAATTTGATTTGTGTATTTATTGTTTGACTTTCACTCCAGCAAAAAAAAAGAAAAAAAAAGTTAACGTGTTAATCGTCATTATGAGTAACATTATCATCTGACAGTTTCCAGAGGATCTGATATTCAAAGCCGGAGACCAATGGATGCCTCATGGACACATTAAAAAGCACAAGCGCTTAACAGCACCAAAGTACATCTCTGAAATTTTAGACACATATGACCCTGAGAACTTCAGGAAGGGGTCTCCTGGTGGTTCCCAGGGTCAACAATTAACACGGGGAGGCTGCATTTCAGTTTCAAACAGCTAAAATATGGAGCAGTCTTCAGATTAAATCACATCAACTCTTATGTATCTAAACCACTAGGGGGCAGCAAATAATGCATTAAAGCTGAACCAAATTCAGTGGTAAAATCACGCTAAACCGAATATCAGTAAGCAGCTCTGAAATTTATTAAAGGTGACTTTGAATTTCTTAATGAATCCGTATACTTGGCTGCAAAGAAAAATTCCCCAGTGGGTAATGAAGTGATATTGATCATACGGATACTTTTAAATTTACTGCATTTAAAACAGTTTTATTTAAAATCATGCTACAGTGAAAAAGCTGGAAAGATTGAAAGGAACATAAAAATAGATCAATACATTCGAAAGAAATTAAATTGAATAAATTACATTTTGAATCTTTTTTTCCTGAAAAAGTAAAATCTATTAAACAATAGTCTAATAGCTGCACATTCATTCAGCACAAATTGGGATAACAAATCTTTGTGCATCTTATCAGAAAAACAAAAAAGAACCACATAATAACAAAACTTAGATGTGATGTAAGCAAACAGAGTTGAAATATACATACAGAAGTGTAGGTACTAACAACAGTGATATTGTTTTAAAAACAATGCTAAAATTTATAGTTAAAATCGTTTTCAATCATCAATAAAATAAAAAAGCCATATTTTTAAATATGAAATTATTTAAAGTATTTTACCATGATGCTCAGGTTATAAAGATATTAGCATTCTGACTGCCTAATGAATGAAGCTGTTGCACAATTAGTTTTCTTCTCTTTTATTAACAATTAATCTTGCTAAAGAAAAGTAAAAATGTATCCTTCAGACTAAAAGAAGAAGGCTTGATTGTACTCCTTTAAACAGTACTAATCTAATGTGGTAAACAGGTTTCCTGAAGACAGCTTTTACGTGCTCATCGCACCTTTATAAGTGCGTTCGTTACAGTCAGTTATTAAAGGAACAGTCCGTGCAGAAACTCACACTTGTTGCTCAAGAGCTGATTTTTGCTGCTTCATTTGCCCCAAGCAGGGAGGCTGATCTTTGCAGAGTATGAACAGTTCTTCCATTTGGCCCTTATAGATATGAAGTAAGGCTTTTAGCTTTCCATTCCCCATAAGTCCTCCACCTGGCCTTGGAACCTGTTATCTGGGCTGAATTTCTGTCATCTCTTCCCTCCCCTCAGTCGCTCAATTGACTTTTTCCAGATATTCATCAGGGAACATCTGAGCTCCACTGTATCTCATTTTTGAGTTCATCCTATACATCATCTTTAAGGCTTCTTTCATATTCACTTAAGTGATCTCAATTCAAATCTCCGGAGAGACATTAAAGGTGAAGTATTGTTCTTTTTGGAGCTCAGGATCAAGCAGCTGTATTTTAAATGGAACTGGTTCACTATTAATAAAACTTTAGATATTTGAAATATCCACCTACTGTGAACTGCGTGAATGTAATATTATTATTATTATTATTATTATTATTATTATTATCATCATTATTGTTATTTCATTGAAGAAGCAAAATCTGTCTGAAAACTTTAGAAAAACCCTCTTTGGAGAAAAGGTGCTAAGGTCTGGTGTTAAGAAATATCTGTTAAAAAAATGTAACTCACAGGGGACGTGGTAATTGCTAACTCTGCTGTCAATATTTTATGAATATTCTTCTCTGCAAAATCCCTGTATTTCACCCAGAGTCCTCTCCTATTTTCTGCTCTCTTTAGCACATCCTTCCAGTTTGTTGTAGGATGTAGTTCATGGTACTGAGATGGCCATCAAAAAAGGTTGATTCAGTTTAAGTTTTTTTAAATTTCATGATGAGCAGATTAACAAGGTTTCTGAGTACTACAGAAGTGAAACAGCTTAATCTTAGTTTCATTCGACCAAAGAACAAAGTTCCAGTAAATTAAAGAGTATTTAAAACTAAAATGACTTTTTTCTGTTGTGCCTCCGAAGCAAACTGTTCGTATGAATATCATGTCTAATGGTTGCTGTGGAGACTTGGAGACCCCCAAGATGCAAATTATCACTTGCAGTGAGCTTTGCTGGTTCTTCTTACCTCCACTAACATCATCGTCTTTACACGATTAATTTTCAGGGTACAGTGCGTCTGTAAGCATACTTGGGTGAGCTTCCTTTGAGTACCGATTAGTCTGAGCTTCCTGTTTCTCTTGTGTGAGTGAATTTGTCACTCTCTGAAGTGTTTCATTGGATGCTTTGTGATAGGAAGAGGGGCTGAATAGGAGCTGAGTCAGGGGATGTCAGTAGCTGTTTGAACAGGCACAAAGAACAGGTGGCAGGCAGGCACACGGACGTGTTGCCGTGGGGGTTTATCAACTGCATGAAGTCCTCACCTTCCACCTGAACTCTCTGCTGCCTGACACTATCAGCAGCAGCTCTGATTTAACAAATCAAAGCCTGCTCCGACACCTCAGTGACCGAGTATATTGGTTCATTCATCTCTCCAACCCCTGCTGTTCCTTTGAGCATCAAATCTCTGTCATCACCTTCCCTCTATGCACTCTCCACTGTTATCGCTGGACTGTAGACGATGGCTTCAAAGAAAAGGGTCACATCATCATCATCATCTGTGCACAAAGTCTTACAACTGAGCATAGGCCACATGAGCCCGACTTCAGGAATGAACACAACATCTCTTACTGTTACTGTAAACACAATGATTGAGCTGATGGTTTATGCTGCAAATTGATTTAGAGTGTATACAGAGAATAGAAAAAAGATACACTTCTTTGGAGCGTTAGCTTTGATTATCACAATTCAATTTGGTAAATTTAAATAATGTCACAACATTTATACCCATTCAAAGTTGAATCATTTTTTTGGCCAGCGCACAAGTTTAACAGCTGTGTAAAGTCTTCTCCAATATGCTTTGAAGATTAATCAGAAACCACAAAAACAATATCTCATCTTCCCGAATCGTTGTTTCTTACAGTCTGAGTCTGAATCCTGGATTTAGGATCAGAGTAATATTCATATGCCACCTAGGCAAAACAAACTTTTTTTTCCAGATAGTCAGCCTTATTGTCTGGGCGGATGATGTTTCTCCGGCATTGGAGGCGCCTGGTAGTCATAGTGGTAGCATATCTATATTGTGTTCACTGTCATGGACTGGTGCTCAGAGAATTTGAACTTGGACTCATCATGCTGGGATAAGTGATGCCATTAACAAGTTACTTAGTGGCGCGTTACTCCTATGACCACTTTTCAGTAACGTCTAATCTAATGCGTTACTATTTCCATACCAACAAAAAGATATATTTGGTATATATATATATATATATATGGACGTGCTTACCGGTGTGAACATGGTATAAGGCACAGTTTTTTTCTTCATAGTTGCTGATGTCAACCTGAGGTTAAAAAGCAAGTATATTTTTGACACTTGCACTTCCAATAAGTTGAGCTTTGGCAAAACTGGTTATTCTTTCCATGCTGAGGCAGTGGGGAGTGTTATTGGCAGCTGCTGAAAGTAACTAATAAAGTAAGTTGTTATCTAATATACTTACTTTTAAAATAAAGTAATCAGTAAAGTTACTAGGTTACTTTTGGAAGGAGTAATCAGTAGTCAGTAATCAGATTATTATTTCAAAGTAACTGTTGAAACGTTGGCTGAGATCATGCCAAGGCTATACCTTCCTATACCATCTGGCACAAAGCTGGCAGTACTGCTCCCAACAAAAATAATGTCTGCGGTTTTACTCACATAAAGATCAGTATGCCTATGTCTTTCTCAGTGGAACACGACTTCCAACTTCTAGGTGTGAAGCACACTCACCTGCAAACCGGGCATAAAAAGCGGCTGATTTGAGACCTAGGGAAATTGTGTAAATCAAAAGCTGCAAATTAACTGTGTGACATATGTGTGTTCTGTTAATCTATTTTGTGACAAGGAGTGTTGAAAAAAAGGAGAAACAAATGGAGGAGGATGGAAAACTGCCAAGCAGAAGATCATAGTGTAAAATTAATTCACCATACCAGCCAATTCCACTTTTCCAATTCTTTGTCATCAGTTTACATATTAGTAAAACACACAAATGTTGAATTTTGTGAGTATGATTCCTTCTGAATGTGCAAAGAGCTCATCCCCTGGTTAAAATTATTACACGGCATGGGATATAGATCTGTGCAAAGAACTCTGTATAGAAAACTACCTAAGTTGCCCACTTACACAAGTGAATAATATCCTTTGTCATGTTCGTTCCTCTGCTGCTAGGCTGATACATCGGTGTGCAGAAACGTCCCATAAATATAAACTTCTTAGTGCCAATGTGATATTTGCAGCCTTAGCAGTGAGGGAGGATAGCCAGGAAAATAGTGTGAAATAACTTCACAAGAAGAAACCCAAAAATAAGATTGTGACTGCTAAATAAACAGTTTTCTGTATCATCAGGAATTTCAAGGTGAAAGGTTCAGTTGCAACAAAGAAGTTTGTAGGATTTCCAGGAGTGCCCAACAGGTTCTAGGCCATTCTCCTACAAAAGAGGACCCTACACACTGTTCCACCAAACTAGTGCGAGGGCATTTGATTGGACAGTAAGGTGAAGACTAACATTCATCAAAGGCAACACAGGAAATACAACACAGGAAATACAAGTATGGAAGTAAAGACTAGTGCAAAGCTACTTTCTTTGATGAATCCTCCCTGAGATTGTTTGGGACAAGAGAATAATGAGATATAGCATGTCAATCAAATGAGTAAAGACAATTTCAACCTCAAAAAAGACTAATTGGATCCTGGTTTTATGTGTTTGCTAAGGACATTTATAATGTGTCAGACTGTAAAGTATGTTTGCCATTCAAAAAAATTTCAAAGCTAACTTCAAATACATTTTTTATGTCAGATGATATTACATAAAAAAAACACACAAAACATTTACTTACGTACTGCATGAAGAATAAAAAAACATACAATACTTCACCTTATGAAATAGGTGTGGCATTAAACCTTAAATCATACATAGTTTCAGGTAGTATGTTTAATTACAGTTTTTTGTAACTGATGCATTGTGCATCAGGCTTAACTGATTCAGTGCTTTGTCACAAGTGGAAACGTACTAGCTGGCTATGTGTGCAGATGATCATGCATGCATGAGAAAGTGTATTGTGTTCTCTGTGTGTTTTGTGCACATGTTCACAGGTTATCCACGGTTTGCTTCGGCAGAGCTGTAATCTAGTTGGCTGGTGTCGCAACAGACTGAGGACTTGTTTAAAGAACAGGGTCTTCACTCCTGCCTCATGTACAGCTTTTGATTTCATTTCACAGAAAATGTACTCATGATTCAAAAAGCAGCAGATTTTGTTCCTGAGAGCGTGCTGCCATGTACAATTTCTTTGCTCGACTGGCTTAAATCTGTGGATTCTTACAAATGAACCGATCAAATTTCAAACTTCCATAACAAAAGCAGGGACACAGCAGACTCATTTTTTAAACTTAGTGGCAAGCATGTGATTTATTCTGTTATTTTCCTCCTCTTGATGTCTGAGTGTAGCAGTTTGGGAGGAAAAAATCTTAGATTTCTACCATGTATGGAGAAGGAAAAATACCCATTTTTATTTTGTCAAATTCCTTGTAGGAAAAATATAAATAAGCAGTCGTCTTGTTTGATTTACTGGGACAAACAACACCAGGTCAGGGAAGATAAAAACCATGAGAGTTCATGAGGCTGCTGTCCGCAGTCGTCCCTGGAACGCAGCGCTGCTCCCTTGGGTTTGAAGTGGACCGGGCCTGTGGGATGACGGGTGTTTTGAATTAATGAAGGGGAAACATCGGATCAGGAGGGCTTTCTGTTCCTGCGAGGTGACAAAGGGGTTGAGTCCCGCTGTGAGCGCTTGTTGTTCCCACTGTACAAAGAGGAGATGGAAGCGTTGTTTGGGGCCTGCTGTTGGGGTAGAGCCCGGCAAGGGTGCAGCGACTCGCCTCTGAGCAGCATGATGTCCCGCACAACGCTGCGGAAAGGCCTGCTGACGAAGCAGTACAGGAAAAAGTTGACAGCTGTGTTGAGCATTGCCAGCATATTGGATAGATCATAGGCCAGGTGGACACGCCAGTCCCGGTGAACTGAGGACACATAGAGGTGGTAGATGACTACAACAGTTCGAGGAGCCCACAGAACTGAGAAAATAGCAGTGAGGGCCAGTAGCATGGCCGTTGTTTTTCCTAGACGGCGTGGAGGCCCACGCTCCTCCTGGCAGGGCTGCTGCTTCTGCCTTATCCTCAGCGTACGGATTATTAAAGAGTTCAGCACCAGGAAAATACTGCAGGGGAGAAAGTATATGATGGTCACATGCGTCCATATGAGGACGGCATCCACTGAGGTGGGAGGGTGGCTGTCCCTCCACACATCCGACCACCAGAAGAAAGGCACACCCGAGGCGAGCGACAACACCAGCACCACCGCAATGATCTTCCTTGCCCGTGCCGGGTAGCTGATCTGACGGTGGAGCAGGGGGTGGCACAACGCCACGTACCGGTCCACAGTTAAGGGTACGGTAGACCAGATGGAGGCGTGGTTGGCAGCAAACTCTGCAGCACTGACCACGTGCAGCAGGACCGTAGGGACGTCGCGGTGGAAAACAGCTGTCTCCAGCAGGAAACCGACGAAGATGATGAAAAGCTGGGAAAGGATGTCTGAGCCTGTCACTGCTAAGAGGTAGTAGTAGAGAGATTTCTTGGTGCGGGACGCCAGTCTGGACAAGGCAACCGCTGTGAGGATGTTTACTGAAATACCAAACAAATAAAGACAGAAGCAGGAATGTCATGATTAAAAACTACAGTCCTCAAGACCAGATGTCCTGCACTGTTTAGCTATTTTTTTTCCAAAGGTAATTCAGGTTTTGCATTCTTTCAGTGTATATCAAAAATTGGGGTCATTGCAACATTAAATGGGTCTGATTACATGATTTTTATATTTCACAGAGACAGGTGCGCAAGGTGCCACAAAACTATTGGGGAATACAGATAGAATTCACAGCTCCACTCAGTGAAAACATTTTACTTGGTATAAACTTGAATGAAATTCATAATTTTATCTATTAAATTAGGCCTTACAACCAGTTTAGATGTTCTATTTTTCAGTGACATAATTTTATATGAAGCTACTTATTTTGTGCACTTATGTTTCAATATATTTTTATGTCTGTAATTGTTTTTTTTTAAATTTAAGGCACATTTAAGCTAACAGATGGTTCCCTATGATGATGGTATAAATGTTCTTACCTTTGAGAACCACTGTTAAACTGAACTCAGAAATGATCTAATTGTGATTATACCTCTGCTTGTTTTTAGAACTACTGTAAATCTTCTTTAAATCAATTCCAAATTGTTGCTTTTTAGAAAGAAACTAAGCAAAGCAGTGAAATAATGTGCCTGTCATATTATTACAATAGGCTGGTAAACACTATCCAGAAAAAAAATCTAACAATGGTTGGCTTTATTAATTTATTTACATATTTAGCTACTACAAATTGGTTCTATTCCATAAAAAGAACCATCAACAAGTGACTGAAGTATAATATCTAAATGACCCATTAGCACCAGTAATGTGCCACTAATTTATTTTTAAATTGATTTCTCCTGTCTAGTTCTGCCCTCATGACACATGACCTGGGAATTAGTAGAACAGCCTACCTGGTACTCCAACACAAAGCAGAACACTGTAGTAAATGACGGGAATAAAGCCAAGGACACATTTGGATCTCTGCAGCTCCTCAGGTTTCAGGCCCAGCTCCTCGTAGCTGGACTCTGTCACATTGGGCCAGTCGATCATGGCCTTTTTGCTTCCTCTGAAGAAAAAACATGCACAAACATAAGCCAATGAAAACTGTGTCTAAAAAAACAACAGAAACACCAGACAATAGAAATACAGATTATAGATTATCTGGGAAGTCTTTGTAATGGAAACTACTTGAAAACTACTTTTGAAGGCCTACTTTGAGTATGAATCATCCATAATTGCTGTTGCATGAAAAAATAACACCTGCTGTCATGTTAGAGTTTGTAAAATATCAAAGAGTGACTGATTCATTAGCCTGTATGAAAAGACACTAAAAAGCATCAAAGTTTCATTCTAGCTGTCTCTGCATGAATTCTTTATGCTGTTGAAGTTAATTGTTTATAGTTATAGTAATTTTCTTTATTGTTTGTTACTCAAAAGTATCCTTGGGAGTCTTAAAAGGCACTTATAGATAAAATATAATTTTTCTGTTATAATTATTATTGTTGCTGTTACACTTTAAAGTCACAAAGGAAGCCTTCGAAACTGCTAGTGATGTCACTTTGATATGCTGACTTTCTTATGTAATTTTATTTGTATAGCACACTTTCAACAGCAAGTTTATTCAAGGTGCCTTACATGAAAGTAAAAAGCAATGAAGCATTTAACCTTGATTTAAACGAACTCCATGATTCAGCAGCCTTGCTGTCGCCTGGAAGTTTGTTCCAGATTAGAAGAGGATAAAAATTGAAAGCTGCTTCACCATGCATAGTTCTAATTCTAGGGATACTGAGTAGACTAGAATTAGAGGACCTGAGTGGTTTGGTCAGTTGGTATATCGACAACAGATCTTCAAGATATTTTAGAGCTAAATCTTTCAATTATTTATAAACAAGTATTTTGAAGTATTTCCCTGAGCTACATGGAGCCGATGTAAGGACTTTAGAACCGGGGTGATGTGTTCTACTTTTCTGGCTCTAGTGAGGATGCAAGCAACAACGTTCTGGATCAGCGGGAGCTGTCTGATTGACTTTTTAGGTAGACCTGTGAGGACACTGTAGCAGTAATTAATTCAACTCAGATAGATGGATGAAGGAGTTTTTCGCGGTCCTGTTACAACATAAAGTCTTTAACCCTAGAAAAGTTTTTCAGTTGATAGAAGGCTGACCTTGTGATTGTGTTTATGTGACCCTGAGGGTTCAGGTCTAAATCCATTACTATACCTAGATTTCAGGTTTCATCAGTAGTTTCTAGCTTTATTACGTAGGTGTACTTGGATGCAAGACATGGCAGGCTCTAGTGACTGACTTATGAAAAGTTGAGGTACTTTAAAGAGGGACCTTTTCTGAATCAATTATAACATGATGGTCTTGTACTGTTAGGCTGCAACAGTTTTGATTATAGAAAAAAAATCTGATTTAATAGTGGCTTTCATAGCAAAAATCTTCCAAATTTTAGCTAGTTTTATTTATTTACAGTGCCTTGCTGAAGTATTAACATCCATTAAACCTTTTTTTTTATTTTGTAGCATTGCAACCATAAATACACTGTAAAACCAAAAGTACAATGAGCTCAAAAGTTTTATAATCATTGAAATCAAAAGTAGCAACAAAGTCAAGCCAGCTTAAAATGGAGGAGGAGTCACTAACTGATAAGGGTTGTTGGCAACCATGACTAAGGTGGTAGGAGCTTGTCTGATAACCAGTGGGTTGCCAGTTGAAATCCCCACTATTATTGTGTTGGTTCTGTGCCCTTTGGCAAGGCACATCTTCTGCTAAATCTGCTGTGATGCTTGGCAGTGCAGACAGAATGGCACCTTCACTTTGTTACTCTGACCCATGGCAGCTGTGGCGACAAAACTCACTTTCAGCATCAGTGAGTTTATTACTGAATATGGTATAAAACCCTTTATTTTCTTTTGACAGGAAATGTGCTATGCAAATGCAGGCAATAGATTTTAGTGTTCAATAGATCAATTCAGGGTTTACACAACTTATTATTCGAGTTGGTGAAATAATGTATGTAAGTTACTTAAGTTATAAATTGGACGTAGTTAAATGCTTTGATTGTATTCAGGCCAAATTTTTTAACTTATGGGCAACTTATAGTTTTTAAGTAAGTTTACTTAAAAATTATTATGTAATCGGTTTCCTCATAACTTTTGAGTTCGCTGAACTTATTCGGGTTTACAGTGTAATCTTTGTTGGGATTTTATTTCATAGACAGAATGTGAAATTTTTCATGGTCTTGAACATTTTTAACAAAAGTAAAACATTAACCATTTTTATAGGTGAATGAATCTATTTAGTTGTTTACACACAAGAAATCTGAATTCATGGGTTAAATGAATTGTGCTTATCTCCAGTGGTCACTGGGCAACACGCAGAGTAAACCATGGACCGATCGCTTGTCCACCACAGAGCAACACAAAAAACACATCGGACAAGCAACCATGCATGAACACAGTCAGGACATGAGTTTGGACTGTGAGAGGAAGATGGAGCACCTAGATAGAACCAAGGCTCTCATTAGACATCGAAACATCAATAAAAAATAATTTTAAATCTAAATCTGCCAGGGCAAGATTGAATAATCTTGGTGTTAACCGTAGGAAGTGTAGTCAATAATTAATTACAGTGGAAGCGTTCTTTCGTTTCCTTACCATGATTTTAATTCAGAAAACTACAAAAGAATGTTTTCCCTATTTGCTTTTTTATCAAATTAAAACATTTTGATAATGGGTACATCAAATATTCACTTTAAAAGAGGTTATACATATAGAATAAACATTAAAGGAGCATTTAACAGACAAATATATTGGTTTCTGCAGCAGTCGTTTAGAGAATGAACATTGAAGCATTGAAGATCAATTTTTTTATGTGTAGATTAAATGTTGCTTTGTGCAGGTGTAAGATGTCAGAGAAACAATGTTTGCACAACCAAACAGTCTCACAAAAAACAGTCAATGCACTCATTCAATTAAACTGCAGGTTCACAACAACAGATGGGGCAGACTCATTGACCCTATTAACCCCCCTTTTCTTAATGTACTGCTATCTTCCTAGTTTGACCTTTTCACCTCTATGTTGTTCAGCCTTTTTTCATCTGCCAATCCAGGACCTGCTCTCCTAATTTTCTTTACTTTATTTGTACCAAATTTGGATTGGATTGTCTCTCTGAGCCATGTGTAGATACACAACCAATATAAAAAGCACTTTAAAGTCAACTCATTAAAGAAAGCTTCTCCCTGATGTGAGCAGAACAATTACCACCAAGCAGTTTGTCGTGTTTAATTACCACCGTGAAGGCTGTTTGTGTGATGAGACCATGGACAAGCTCTGAATGACTATAACACATTTAGAGCCTATAGCAGTTTTTTGCTAATAAAACTGAATAACATTGATTAACTTTTTCGATGGCTGCTTTATTTCACATTTGCAGCAGCAGAAGGGCCTGAACCAAACTGCAGTTAATAAGATTAATGCTTTCACTCATGGCATAAAACAGGAAAGTCTGCGGGAGGAAAGCCAGGAGCATATGCCGGTGTTTGGCACATAATAGGCTCTTTAGTGCGCAACTAACCAGCTGCAAAGGACACAGGCTGCTGCAAAGCCTCAGAAACTTTTTACGGTGCAGTCAATTTCCAGTCAGTGAGGTGCATGGATTACGATGTTTGTGTCTGAGATGATGCTCAGATGCTCTCATGGGAATCTTTTCTTTAACTGCTTACCTTTACTGTGTGTAAAGTCGAAAATATCTGTGCATTTGCACCAACTGGTAAAATGCAAATAATAACTGCAGACTTTGAGGGATATATTTCGGGATGACCCGTTTCCTGTTTCAACACAACTTGCACAACTGCACAAAGCAACAACCATAAAGACAAGGACAAGCCAGTTTCGTGTGGAAGTACTTGACAGAACTGCACCGTATCCCAACCTCAACCTGGAACAAGATGTTCTGGATGAATTAGAGCTGAGACATTGAACCAGGTCTTCTCAGCCTACATCAGTGTCAAACCTCACAAATGAGTTTCTGGAAGAATGGTCAAAAATCCCGGTTAACGGACTAACTAAACTTTGTAGAAAATACTTCCTGGAAGACTTGAGCCTGTTGTAGCTACAGTAAGCTATTTTCTTATAAAATGGGATGTCATTAAAGTTTATGTGTGTGTTAAAGCAATTATCTCAAGGCAGTAGATGATGTCACATGCTCACAGCAGGAACAGGTTTTGTTACACAGACCTTATTGTGATGATACTGTTTTAACATTACAGTATCAGACAATCACAGGATTTCAATGCACTCTATTAAGCCTGAATTTAGACATTTGTGAATGACAGATTTTAGCCAGGTACTGTTCACAACTTTATGGCAAATTTGAAAGCTGAAGCAAACTGATATATCATCAGTTGCATTTATCCATGCTATAAAATAAAAATTTTAGGATACAAGGGTGACATTATTGTTTCAAAAAGGAAGACAAAAATAAGATTTGGTTATTTGTAGGAGCTTTTCTCCAGCAATAATTATGTTTACTCTATTTCTAAGAGGCTTATTTTGAAGGAAATGCAGGACATCTGCAGCATCTGGAAGGTCAGGAGAATAGGACAAAGACACTGAGACTTTTATGTAACATATGTCTGACCACAAGCCCCAGAACATGACTTTCAGTGACTGTTTCATCAAGACTGAACTTTCACATAGACTTAAATCCGGGACCATAAATAGCTGCCATTTTCCTGAACTTTTGGAGGAAACCAGAGCTTAGAGTCTTTCCACTTTCTTGCTTTTTTAGGCAGTTTGTTTATCGATAAAGACCTTCTCGCATTTCACTTTTTTTATCTAATAGTGTTCAGAGAGCTGAGATAAGATTTCCTGTTCCGTATTAATAGGTGCACACAGCTCCCACAGGAGGTGGAGTGTGCTTTTGCAGGAATACATCGTTCCTGCAGTGTGTAACGTTTTACACAAGTCGCCACAGTAATATGTAAGGCTGCAGTCCTACAACAGCGAGCAACCTCCACAGTCCTGCATGACATATCGGATTTTTTCACTGAGTTTACTGATGCTAATTGGTCTTCTTCTGTTATCCAAACCGTAAAAACAAAAGTTTTGGAGTTTTAAATATCTATATGACCAAATGGTTCCATAGAGCCTATCTGCAGTAGAAGTTGACAGAATTTCTATTTGTATCCTTTTATTATTATTTTATTCATCCATTGTCTTGCAAATTAATGTGTGCTGCTTACATTTTTCCACACTTTGTCACATTACAACCCAAAGCTACAAAGTTATTGTCTTAATGTTTATGCAATCATAATTATGTGCTTGTAATTGGGAAATGGATGGAAAATGATACACAACCCTCAAAATATATCCATTAGATCCTGCTGCAGGTATTTTACATTATGTTTCTTGCGATTTGCACATTTTTTTCTTCCTTTTTGCATAAAATAGCACAAGCTCTGCCAGATTGGAGGGAGAGTGTCTGGTAATATAAATTTACGCAAAGTCTTTTTTCAGGGTGGTGCAAAATGCTATTTTCTGCCACAAATGGCGATGGCATGCTGATAATGTTTTGGTCTCATGGGCTCAGAGCACCTTCCTGTGCACATTTGCTATTTCCCCTATAATATTTTTAGTTAATTTAATGGAAATGGCACAAATTAACAAGTAATTTTGTCTCAGGTACTAGAAAAACAAACTGATCCAATATTTTGAAAAATATATATTCAGTCAATCCAACGTTAAAGACAGATTCAAGGTCATTTACATATATTCTGATTGGATCCTGGATATAAAACATTGCCGGTGAAGTTTAATTTATTATGTAAATTCTTAAAATATTCTCTCTAAATAATCTTAGTTGATTGCATTGACTCATTGACTTTACAGCAACCCCTCCTCCTGAACAAACATGCAACAGCAGTGGGCAATGTATTGCATGGAGTTATTAACTTGTAGAATTCCTACAGCAGAACCAGACTCTGTGTGAGCACCCATCAGAAGTGACAAAATGTTGGCTTGAGAAAAACTTAGAAGCACTGGACCAGGATTACTTTTCAAGAAAAGCAAACGTAAAGTGTTAATGGCAGCAGTACCTCTTTAGTGGTTTCGTTTAGGAGGGAATTTAAATTCAGTTCAAATTCAAAAATACCTTATTGATCCCATAGGGGAAATAAGGAAGGGAACAGAGCCTCTCAAAGGTGCTGCCACCATGAGCAACGCAATGTTAGAATATTGGAACCACAGCTAAACACATAAGCTCCAAGCCAGTAGTAAAATCTATGTAAAAACATATTGTGGGTGGCAGCAATAGCCCCTTCAGGTGTTTTACACTGAAGAGACACAGGGTTAGGGCAGAAAGAAAGAGCTAAATGTCTAACCTGTACAGAAAGAATATGGTTAGTGGCAGCAGTAGGTCAGCTCTCTCCACAAAGGTAATACTTTGCTGTCTTACAGGATGATGACTGTAAGTGAATATTAGAGAAAGGTAGCAGAATATAATTGAGGAAAATATGTAAGTACTTCTTCCAGCATCCTGAGCCCATATATAGAAACATACATTTAATGCTCTCCTTATTTGCCAGTTGATTGTGTCACTTCTAAAGGCAATTGATTGCACTATAGATTTAATTTAGGGGGAAGAGTAAAGGGCTGTAAACATAAATTCACATGACACCTGTCTGATTTGTTCTATTGAAAACAATGTATATTTTTCCCGCCACTTAACAAAAAATGCAGTTATTTCTGTTAATAACATAAAATCCCACGAAAATACAGTAAAGCCAATGGTTGCGGCATAGAAAATATAAAAAGCTCAAATCCCCCCAAAATCTTACACATTCATTTTTATCCATCGACCAAAATGGTTCCGTCACTCATCACAAAAATATGTTTTGGAACATTTACATCTGATCATGAGCAACTGCAGCAGCAGTGTTTATGAATAAAACATTGTGTCTACAGTTTGAGCTTAATTTGAACATCATTTTTGGGCTTAAAAATAAGCCAAACGTTCAGAGTGTGAAGACACCTGATCTGTTTCTTCACGTGCCTCAACTTCGTAACAGCAGTGAGAAAGATGATCGCTGTGAATGAGAAGGTTGTGAGGCTGCTGGCTAAACGGGTGACAAAAGACCTGCAAACTCCCCTGATGATCGATAAACCTGCAGACCATCCAAAAAGAGTTCTACATTCTCCTTTATCTCACATAGTTCTAGAAGCAGAGATCAACCCTTCTCACTCCAGATGTGTTTTATTGTATCATCCTTCAGGCAGCTTCAGATGTGTTGCACAGAGGAATCAAAACAACTCAAAGTCTCAACAGAATCATCTCAACCTCTCAAATGTCAGAACAAAATGGCTACAACAGATCAGTGGGATGCTTCTAACTAAAGGAAAGAAAAGTTTTCCTTATAGATGCAGTTAAATGCTGCAGGACGCAGCTCTGCAGGGGGCTCGGAGCCCAGGACAGTGAACCAAACTCTAGCTGCATGCCTCTCAATTATTCATCACCTGAAACAACAGTGCATTCAGACATTTTGTGCTCACAACATAATTGCACAGCATTTTTTTACATGACAACTGGACTCATATCTTTAAGCATTTGGAGAAACCAAAATAATTATTTTTGGATATATAATGGGGAGGAGAAGAAATCCTGCGAAAATGAGCCGCCGAAAGATGACAGTGGAAAGAAATTTCTGTACAGATCGGTTTCAAGAGTTGGAGGCCAAAATCCTACTCTGTGAAGAAGAGTTAATTCAGAAGTACTTTCTGACACCATAAATGATTATGAATGTTTTTCAGGAAAAATTGTGGTGAGAAAATAACAAGAAAGCAGTTCTAAAGTCAATTTTAAAAGCCGAGAATATTCAGTCCTGCTTTCCTGAAAAACCCAAACTTTCTCCAGATCCAGAAAATAGTTTATCTGTAAACGTTTTGATTGCACTCACAAATAATTATTTTACACATTTATTACATACACTTGCGTGTAAACTCAAGTGTAAAGCTAAAAACTCCCAAACTTTGATCTTACCCTCAGATCCAGTTTTCAGGGTGTTTCTCTCTTTCTGGATCACAGGCAGTCCTCCTCAGCACTGCTCCCCCCAAACGCTCCTACAGAGTCCCTGCTGGATGACCAGTGAAGAGACAAGGAGGAAGATGAGAAGGAGGAGCAGATGAGTCCAGGCAGACGGTACATCGCTTCAACAACTGAACTGAGGGAGAGGGGAGAAAAGAGGCAGAGGAGGAGTGAAAACAAAGTGAGAGGGGGAGGAGGAGACTGATGTGTGAAGAAGGAGGGAACATATCAGATGAAGTGGAGAAAAACGAAGAGACTGCATATGAAGTGGTAATTTTTCATGCCCAGGGGTCTAACTGGGATTTAGTCTGAAGGGTTTTCATGCTGGAAAAGTGACAAAATGAACTAAAAGCGTTCAGACTAACTCTGCAGCCAAATTCCAAATTATGTGCCAACCTAATACAGCTGAGCAACATCACTGAGAAAATCTGGAGGTCTGACCGATGGTAATTTGAGATGTTTGTGCAATTCCTTTAGGTAGAGTTTTTTTTCTTTCTTAAATTCAGGTTAATCATAATTATCAGGAAGAAAGTAAAGAAAAAAATAAGTTAACCTTTTTTTCTCACTCATGATTTCCTTTTATATCAACCATGCTGTAGGTCCCATGATGACATGTTGGGTTTATGGCAGATTTCTCATAGTTTCACCCCTTATCGACTGACTGTTAAACTGTTGCAATATTTTTTCTGACTGTCTCAGATAACTTTTTCAATCTTACCAAGGTGTTGATTATCAATTTCAACAGTCAGGAGGAGCACACAAAACTAAAGTTTAGAGGTGTAAACAGAGCAAAACTGCAACAGACTGGCGTCCTGTTCAGAGTGTACCCTGCCTAACGCCTGATAATTGCTGGGATAGGCTCCAGCTGCCCCGTGACCCTGAATTGGATAAGCGGTTAAGAAGATGGATGGATGGATGGATGGATGGAACAGAGCAAAACTCCACCAAAATTACGCCTGTGTTATGCATATTACATTTTACAGAAAAGTTTAAGTTTCTCTTCAGTTTTTCTTTTTTCTTTTCAGCATTGTCAAAATTGATCATATCCACATTTGTTTCTCACATGGCTAAATCTGTTCTTTTTATTGTTTAAATTCAATTGAATAAAAATACTTTAACTCCATATGGTAACATTTTAATACAATTTTATATTAAAAGTTATACACTTTTTCGGTGTTTGTCTAATATTTTACTTCTTTGTAAATTACTTAATGTATAAATACAATTGTATCATTTATCTTTCATCTTATTTCAATTATAACAGAACATTTATTGTTATTCAAGTGCACTTTTTTTTAGCTATTCTGTTAAAATAGACCTGCACTTGTATGTAAAAGTAGAATTCTTAGGCAATAGCATTGCTCTATACAACCTCATACCCCAAAGATTAGTTTTAAAATGTTTATTAATGAACAGGGAACAGGAGTGGGTGGCTGATACACCAGGGATGGTTCCGGATGTCAGTGAGGGCTCCAGATGGCTTGGCTGGATTGGAAGGAAACTGATTAGCAGCAATTCTGGAGTGATTGGTCTTGATGGATTTGCAGAGGACAAAATATATTACTTGGAAGTTGGTTCTGGATTGCTTGGAGGAGGTAAGCAGGGGACAGTGAACTGTGGTTGGCTGGGGATGGTGTGTCTTGATGGTAAAATTATCCGGTGTGTCTTCTACGCAGATTATAGCATTGGCTGGTGGAAAGACAGGTGACCTACGATGGCAATTGAGGTGGTGAATATGGGGTTTTCCGGGGAGGAGCGGCGGGGAGGCTGAGCAGAAAGAAACCAAGGCGGTGAGGAATTAGAGAATGATCTGGGTGAATCCAAACTGAACAGTGAGGTGTCAGAGTGACGGTGAAGGAATCGATGCTGAAAGCGGAAGGTGTGTTGGAGTGGAATCTACCAAGAAGACAAACAGGTAAGCATCTTTTTTCTAAAAAAATAGATTTCAACTTTTTTCAGCAAACAGCACCCTCCCCTCTTTTGATCAGTATTGTTAATGAATGCTATTTGGAAGCACCTGGAGCTGCACCTGTCAGTCACACTCTTAGAGAGAGGTAGGAAGAACAGAGACACCCAGAACACAACCACTGGGTGTTTCTCAATGCCTGGGTAGGCAGGCGCCTTGCTTACGAGGACACTGTCCTTCCTTGGTCAAAAAAACGGTTTGGAACAGACTTGCCTTACGTGACCGTGGCTGCTGACTTACGTGCTCTGTTTACGTCCCGCCCATCGTAGTAGCATTGTAGCGTAGTAATATTACTTCAACCATGGAACTGGAAATGTATAATGAGAGTTTTACTTTTTTTTGTATATGTCAGTTAAATCAAATGTGCAAACGAATTAGTACTTGGTAGCCACCGAAGCTGCAACTACTAAGCAATGAACCGACCATATATAACTGCTTTGGATCTAAAAAATAATAATAATAAAAATTAAACAAACATTTTAGATATAAGCCCAATGGTTACATTTAAAATAGAAATTTACCCCCGAAGTAGCTGCTGCCGGCTCCTTCCGCGTTGTATTCTGTGAAATTTTTGACCGAGAGAAGGCATCAAGGCACATCTGATGTATCCTTGGTTAGTTAGCTTAACGGCTA
Organism: Apricaphanius iberus; assembly: GCA_028564705.1. NCBI lineage: Eukaryota > Metazoa > Chordata > Actinopteri > Cyprinodontiformes > Aphaniidae > Apricaphanius > Apricaphanius iberus. The sequence goes on from JAPXFQ010000556.1 coordinate 2,544,172, forward strand.
ACAAACTGAGGACAGATTCCTCTGTAGCACATGAACATTGGAACACGCCTTGGCGGTCCCTGATGAGGTATCTCTTAGGCAACCGGGGCGGGACCAAGGTATCAAGGCGAGGTTCCTGGGCATTAAGAAACACCCACTGTCTCCTTACAGAGAGAATGGAAATCTTATCTTCTCATTTTTTTAGGATCATGAAATTTCCCTGGAGCAGAGCATCTTACACAGCTTTTAGTATCAATATAACCTTCTCAACATCAAGGTCCTCTCCATGTCCTCTCTGCTGTCATATGCACTGGAGGCAGAGAGATTTCTATCTGTAGCCACTGTAGCATCCTGTCCTTCTCCATCTTTATTTAAATGTTAATTTATTAAATCAGTCAATGAATCTGTTTTGTTCCTGACATAGAAGTGATTAGTTAAAGGAGCCACACAAATCTCAAAGTACAAAATGAAATGTCACATGCTAACCTTTAGAAATCTCTATTTAGTTAGTGAGTAAAAATAGCACCTTAGCATACAGACATAGAAAGGACAGGCTACTAAAAAAATGTTAAATACACAATAAAGTAAGTTAATTAATGAAGTGACATTCAAATTTCCTTGGGTGTATGAGAAAGAGCAGAGCAATTGATCACTTTTACCATAAGTAGCTTCAGGTTATTCAGCTGCTTCGAGCCATTGATGTTTTAATTAGGATTTTTGACACCTTGTTGTATCAGTTGTAGCTATTTATAACTTGTGATTCAATAGAAGTTCCTCCTGCTTATCACCCTGTTTGATTTTACTTATGTACACTTATTAAAAAAAAAACTTTTATGGATTTACCTTTCTCTAAATAAATGATTCCAAAAGAAAAATAGTTAACTATGCAACACCTTAACTAAGTTTATTATAAACTGGAGTGTTATTCCATCATGGCTTCTACTGGTATGTTTTTGTCACCAGCAAAATATTAAGAAATACATTAATAGGTAACATGATGTTTTATTCCATAGCATAGGTGCAGCTCACCATCACGTCGCACAACCTAAACACCACATACTTTGCATACAGCAAATTATGTTGCCAGCTAGAACTACAATCACATCCAGTGATGGTATTTAAATATGGAACAGAAATATTATAATCATGAAGAAAAAAGTATAATTTTGGCATCTATGTGCTGATAATACTTGAGTCAGTTGGAATTTCTGGTTGAAATTCATATCATCTTTACAGAATCAGATTTTACTTTTATCATGACGTCACCTGAAGTCACCTTTGACAACTTTCCGAGAAAGAAAAAATATTTTGGTAAAGCTATTTTGAGCCTTTTTAGGGTAAAGAAATAAGACATGATGGAGTGATGAGCACATGGTTTCCTGTCCTGTGTCAGGGGACATAAACCAAGCAGGAGACAGCTCCTTCAGCTCAGGTTTATATTTCATCAGAAGTTGGATCACATTAAAAACACCATGTTAAGTCGCTAATGTTGACTGTTAAGGGGAATCCTGTGGTTTTGCAAATATTTCAGCTGAAGAGCTAAGCTTAACATGGATGAAGCTAAACAAGGGAGCTTGAATCAGATGATAAGCACAGTTTGCACATAATAAAGATAAAATGAATCTTTGGTGTTTGCATTTTCTCTCTTTGCTTGCATGGGTTCCCTTTTGTGCTCCGGCTTCCACCCACAATCCAAACAAATGACTGTTAGGTTAATAAATCCCTCTAAATTGCTGTTTATGAATTTGTGCATGAAGGCTTGTATGTCCAGTATGTCTTGTATTGTGCTGCGATGGACTTGTGACCTGTCCTGGGTGTACCCTACCTCTTGTCCAATGACTGCTGGAGATACGTATCAGCCAACCCACAACCCTGCATAGGATAAACGGCATTGATGATGGATGGATGGATGGATGTTGTCATTTGTTGTTTTATAACATATCTTCGAGGACAATTCTGTAAGAAAGTGACTTCTGTGTGAAACCAGGAATCCTGTCTAAATTAATGCTATTTTTATTGAGAAGATGCAATGAGACTTTCTGTTATTAGGTGTGAGAATAACTTTGACTGCAAAAACATAAAGTTTTCTTCCAGGTAAATTACATTTTATTTTTCTAATTCTCATGGGGCTTTTAACTTTGAAGCTTTGTAAGGCTCTGCAATAAATCAGAGGCAGTCTGAGCTTTAACGGTGTGTTCAGACCGCACACTTTGTTTGCGTCAAGCAGCGCTACAAACCCATTTAGTTTGACGTATATACATTTTTAAGCGGAATCTTGCAAAGCACGTGGGCGGGCCTTTCTCTGCTGGATGTTTTAAACACTACTGGATCGTGATTGGCTAGACATCGTTGACATCAGGCAAAATCACTACAGTGAGACCAGCCCAAGCTCCAGAACCATATTGTGAGGGGGGCATGTGATGACTGGGGGGGGGGGGGGGGGGGGGGTGGGGGGGTGGGGGGGGGGGGGGGCTTTGGTTGATTGGTGTGTCCCAAAGATCTGCACATACATGTGCTTACTGTACTTAATCTGTATGGTCTACTATGACTTGGACAAGCACACATTTCAGTTAATATACACGTGAAAACCAGTTTTAAAACCAACAGCAATCACAATATCACACCAAAAATCATTACCACTCTGACAGCCAATGGGGGGGCAAGGAGGTATGGACAGGGGGGCATTGCCCCCCTAATTGACCCTCTGACGCCGGGCATGAGTGAGACGCTCTGAATGGTTGGCGCATTGCATCAAGTGCATCAAGTTGGTCAAAACTTATGTGTTGCTTTCATTTGCTACATTGCCACTTGAAATGCAAGTAACAATTTAAAAGTTGAGGGAGGCAACGCACACAAAGCACTGCAGAGACTGACGGACCTCTGACGGACTCAACCATAGACTTTACATGTAATCTTGCCGCAACTGATGCTGCCGTTTCAGCCGGTGTGAATGCACCATAAGTCTCTTTTGCCTGGGTTTGATATACTTTTTATTTTTTTTAATAAAATATTAGGGTGAAGTAAAAAAAGATGTTTTAGTTTTTAAATAAACAGATAGATAGTGGGCAAAACAAGTATTTTATACACTGCTGAAGTTTTCCCACTTACAAAGCATGAATAGGTCTGTAATTTGTATCAAAGGTACTCTTCAACTATGAGGGACAGAATCAAAATCAAACATGCAGAAAATCACAGTAGTTTATTTTTAAATAATTAATTTCCATTTTATTGCATGGCATAAGTATTTGGTCGCCTATCAACCACAACCACATTTAGGCTCCCACAGACCTGATAATTATTCTTTAAGAAGCCCTCCTGTTCTCCACTCATTACCTGTATTGACAACACCTGTTTGAACTCTTTACCTGTATAAAATACACCTGTCCAGACTCTCAAACAAACTCCAACCTCTCCACCATGGCCAAGACCAGAGAGCTGCGCAAGGACATCAGGGATAAAATTGTAGACTAGCACAAGGCTGGGATGGGCTACAGGACAATAGGTAAGTGGCTTGGTCAGAAGACACCAACTGCTGGTGCAATATTTGGAAAATGGAAGAAGTTCAAGATGACCGTCAATCTCCCTCGGTCTGGAATGCCTTGCATGATCTCTTCTCATGATCATGAGGACAGTGAGGACTGAGCCCAGAACTACAAGGCAGGACCTGATCAATGACCTGAATACAGCTGGGACCACAGACTCAAAGAAAAACATCGGTAACACATTCCGCCGTCCTAGATTAATCCTGCAGTGAACGCAAGATCCCCCTTGTTCACGTCAGCACATGTCAATGCCCTACCTAAGTTTGCTAATGACCATCTGGATGATCCAGAGGAGGAATTGGAGAAGGTCATGTGGTGTGATGAGACAAAAGTGAAACTTTTTGGTCTAAACTCCACTCCAGTGTTTGGAGAAAGAAGAAGGATGAGTGCAACACCAAGAACACCATCCCAACTATAAAGCAAGGAGGTGGAAACATCATTCTTTTGGGATGCTTTTCTGCAAAGGGAATAGGAGGACTGCATCGTATTCAAGGGAGGTTGGATGGGGCCATGTATCATGAGATCTTGGCCAACAGTCTCCTTCCCTCAGTAAGAGCATTGAAAATGGGTAATTCCTGGGTCTTCCGGCATGACAATGACCCGAAATACACAGCCAGGGCAACTAAGGAGTGGCTCCGTTGGAAGCATCTTAAGGTCCTGGAGTCGCCTAACCAGTCTCCAGACCTAAATCCAATAGAATTTTTTTTTGAGAAAGAAAGCTGAAAGTCCGTGTTCCCCAGTGACAGCCCCGAAACCTGAATGTTCTGGAGAAGATCTGAATGGAGTGGGCCAAAATCCCTGCAGCAGTGTGTGCAAACTGGGCTAAGAACTACAGAAAACATCTGATCTGTTTAATTGCAAACCATTACTGAGTTATGTTTGTCTGATGTAATGTAATAAAATGGAAATTGATTATCTAAAAATAATCCACTGTGATTTTATGCATTTTTGTTTTCGATTCTGTCCCTCACAGTTGAGGAATACCTTTGATACAAATTACAGACCTCTACATGCTTTCTAAGTGGGAAAACTTCAAAACTAAGCAGTGTATCAAATACTTGTTCTCCCCATTGTAGCACAAATGATTTCGGTAAACCAAAGCAAGACAGAAGTAGAATTAAAGTCAATAGACATACCCTAAAATTTGTAGATAAATATCTGTAATAACTTAAATTTAGCCCCATTTGGATGTTTCTTTTTTTTATATTTCAAAAAAGCAAGATATATAAACTGAATATATAAATTGTGTGGTCCAACAGAGTCAATTCGATATACATTAACATTTAAGATTAGATTAGATTTAGAATTTTATATTAATGTTTTGGCTGCATATTATGTACAAAACCTAACAAAGACATGAGTTACAATAAGAAGATACAATGAGGTAAATGAGTTCATATTAGAAATGCAACACGCACAAGAATAAAAACATGTTATTTACCCTGTAATTGGGACACAGCAGTGGGAACTTAATGTCCTATGGGATTGACAGCCTGCAGTGGCAGCTTTCTAATTTCTCTCACGTATTCTTTGCTGCATTTGAAACTAACATAATTACATGAGAGGAAATCAGCACCATCAGTGGATCTGGGAGCCTACTTGTTGTTTTGAGCAAGACAAATGTCATCTTAATTTAACTAAACCCTTTAAGGAAGCACGTCTCAGGACGGCAAATTGTTGACGATAGCACAGCTCCAAAGCAAACAGAGCGCAAAACAAGCAGATCCGGTGACCTAATTCATCCAAAGTGTGTTGAGAAAGCATTTAAAAACCTGATCCCTACGTGTGCTCGCTTTGACCCAACATGGCTGACCCTCACCAAGCAGCTGCATATCATTGTGAGTTTATCTGACATACAGTATTAAAGCCCTGACCTTGCCCTGCAGCAGGGGTCAGTAGAGCCAATAATGAAGCGTGTAGCTGATGATAATTCACAGACACGAATCTTTACCAATCAGACATGGTGGGGGGAAGAAGAAAAATATATACATGTTCCTCTCCTTTTATAGGCAGGAACAACAATAGAAATCAGACATCTTATTACTGATCCCAGACATATCTTTTTTCCTTCATAATGTAATTAAAATGTGGGACTAATGATCGTTAATTTTCCTTCTGGTTCTTTTCAAAGTTGAAGATCATCTTAAGTTTAACACCTCATACTTGCTTTACATAACAGCAGAGTAGAAATATCAGACCTGGACTGTTGCCAAGCATACAATTCTAACCTCAACATCTGCAAAGCCTGATGCGAACTGCAGGAAGGGTGTTTTCAGGATTTCATTAATAGTTCATTTTACACCACACAAAGCAGTTTGCACCTTCCTTTGATTGCTGAGAAGCCTATAAGAAATTTTCTATCTGTCAGTTTTTAGAAAAATATACAAAAAACATTTTTGTTTCCCTTTCACGTGATTTTTTTGAGATAACATTTACATCGTCTTTTAGAGGGGCTTGCCTCAGTTCTTTAAAAAAAAAGTATTTTTTAATTTTATATCTATACCTGCCAGGGATCTGAATAATTTTGAGCTTTTTCAGAGCACATATTTCACAACCAATTCATTTAATTATTTATTTTCCTTTCTGACATAATCTTTTCCAGTTGTTGGTTTAACAGAAGAACCAAAATTATTCATATTTTCTAAATGCCAGAAAAACAAGTGTTGAGTAGTAATTAGTGGCTATGAATCAAATTGGACTGTAAAGGTAGCCAGATGTGAAGAAATAACTTCAGGTAAAACATATTTCATTAAATGACTCCGTCTCTCCTCACAGGCATCAATCATCTTTTGTACACTTATTCATTTGTGATCGATTCAGGTAGGATAAACAGGCCCCAGAGTGTGTGTCCTAATTAGAAAAGTAGAATCAGGTATTTTAAAATAGGAGTACAGCCCAATGGACTGAACTCATTCAGTAATCCGGATCTGATCTGCTTTACGTTTCCTTTGCCACACTGCCAAATTCCAGCTTCTGCTTCAGTCATTATGTTAACCAGTGCTTTTTGGTTCTCGTCGTCTTCTTTCTTCAAGTCTTATTTTTCCCTATGTTAATCCTAAACTCTGTTTTTCCAGTAAATTGTCGTGTTCCAAGTGCAGTCCCAGATCTCAACTTTTATGCTTCATTTCACTGCAACATCCAAACCACTCAGCCGCAAGCTCAGCTCTCAGTTCCTTTGATCGCTTAAAACACAAATGAAATTTCATCTATACAAATAACTTTGAAAAACTTGAAAGAAAACAAGTCCCAATATACAGTATATATCTTGTCTATTTGGGTGAAAAAGCTATCAAAGTTTGAAGAAATCTTTAAACAAGTCCCAAAAAGCCAGAACTGTTGAAAAAAATCACTTTAAAAGATAAAAATAAAAAACAGGGGGGGGGGGGGTTCCTTTTTTTTCCCCTTTACAAGTTTGTTTTTTTTAATCTATGAATTTGCAACTACATTTCTTTCATTTTTCTGACTAATGGGTTATTAACTAACCATGATCTATGGCACACTAATGCTTTGATAAACCCTTAAATTATAAACCCTTTTCAGCACAAGATCCTAGGGAGAGCTTAAGTACCACTAGTGGTACATGTAGGACAGTTTGAGAATCATGGCTGCACATAGTAAATCATCAGGAAGCTTGGCTCAAGGTTTTAAGATTCATGACATCAGTTTCACCTCCCTGTATTCTTTTTGCAGCTAATTTATTTTCAGCCCTTACCGGCATTAAGCTGTGAAAGAGATGCAGCTGTTAGAGATAAAAAAAAAACAAAAAAAAAACAGTGCTTAAAGTGGCAGCTGAGCGAGTTGAAGTGATGCTGAAGCCGAGTTTGTCTCGCAGGTCACCCTGAGTCTGGACGTCTGCCATAGCCTCATCTCGTCCATCTCCTCAAACCGTCCCTGCGTGCAGTCATCCCGTAACAAGACACTTGTTCTGTAACCTGAGCAGCTTTCCAGACAAACAAATTATCTCCAGTCAGACACTTACTTTGGTTGCCTTGTGTTTGGCTAACTAATTGCACAGAAAATGCTGTTTGCTTTTCTGTTGATTTGTGTATATACTAGCAATGATATAACAGTTTTTACGGATTTGATTATTGAGAAAAAATAATCTTAGTTTTTGTTTTTTTATTTGAGCCCCTGATCACCACTCAGAATCAATCAAAGGATTGATCGGTGAATCTCTATATAATGCAGTCCTGTGAAAAACTATTTCCCCCCCTTTCAGATTTTATCTGTTTGGTTTTTTGCTACACTTACATGTGTCAGCAGATGCTGACAGGCTGTACAATAATCAATTCCACCCTATATGAATAAAGTTATTTCTCCCTAAACATAAGTAGTTTTGCCCTGGGAGGTAATCACTGCCACCGAGCATGTCTTGATATCATGTTTGGGTCTGGCTAATAAAAGTAAAAACTCCTTTCAAAAAATGTTGGTTAATCACAGTTAATGTATGATTTAAAAAAGATAAATTTCTTTTTTCACTCTGGACCAGTTTGGTTTGGGTAGAGTTTTCTCCTTTTATGGAAACTCCATTTTGTTTTGACTCAGGTTGTTTTTGATATTAAGAAATTTAAGTTGACAAGAAAACCAAACACAAAAGAAAATCTGTAAGGGGGCTAAGTACTTTGTTACACTTTCTGATGCTGTTCATAATTTTTGTAAAGACTATATGATCATAGCTTTCTTACTTAAGTTAGTTTTTGATTTAAAAAAAGATGTCATGTATTTTTTTTAAATCATACTAGAGCAGTGACTCCATCTAATTCCCACATTAATTCATTAATTTAATTTAGCAGTTTAATTTACTGTAAAGCAAACACGACCTCAGTGTTAACATTACGACAAGAGTCCATGTAATTACATACAGATTTAGAGAATGTGTACAAAATGATTAATCTCAGGAAATTAATTTAATAATGTCATTGGACTGTACAGTAACAGCAGGAAGATTAATATGTAATGATAATATGTGATTAATATGGTGTAAAAAATAATAGCCTCTGTAGTTACACTTTCTTAATCAACCTATTTACTTATTTATAAAGCACTTTAAATGAATTTATGACGAAAGTCAAAACAAGGTGATGTAGAATCAAGACAAAAGAAGATATTAAAATCTAAAAAATAAAAACAATAAACAAACATTTCTATATAAAACTCAAGCAAATAAAATACAATGTTCTTACATTTGAATTATATGTGCCAGGCTACAATTGGATGATATCAAAAACATAATGACTTTCATATAATCTCGACCTAGAGCCTGCACCAAATCACAGAAAAGGTTAAATGGACATTTATGATATTGTATAGCTGGTTGGCTACGGCTTCTCAGGAGAGGTTATCAGGTATGACTCCGATAGACTTCCCTGGGGTTCCTATACCAAACTCAGAGCTTGATGATCTTTAATCCTCTAAGATATAAAAGACGAGAAAAGAAAGCTGTGTGTTTACTGGGGCTTGTTTCACTCACAGAATGTACAGAGGACATTCTATATGATAGAAACTGTGGAGGGTAGCGTCACAGAGTGCGAAAACTCAGGTAGCAGTATAAGCTTGCTCATATCCATAAATGCAACGATTAGCTCTCACCACTGGGACAAAAATGGTAAAATGGACTGTGCTTTTATAATGCTTTATCTAATCTAGAGGACTAGATAGAATTCAGCAGATAAGTGCTTATTGCCACTCCCTTTTTCACCTAAAACCAGTGGATCACAATTCCATGGCGACTTCTTTCTACCCGAGACAATTTTAACTTTAGAAGGAGCCATGGAATCAATGAGGTCTAAAATTTTTGAGAGAAAGAAAGAAAACTACCACTTTGTTTAATTAGTTTCTGTTCGAGGATGAGGGAGATTGGACTGAGATGAGAAAGTAAGTTTTGACTGAAAAAACCCCAAGAAACACTTTGGTGCTTTCAAAGAAAAAAAAATGAAACAGTCAGATAATGATATATCAATTACTGAATATGTTTGAAAGATATTTAACCCTTTAATGATAATGAAGTCCATAGTGTGTCCTTGATTGTATGTTGGTTGTTTCACACCTCGGGTCAGCCCAAAGCTCTGAAGAGTATCACTTGTTTTTTCCTATCAATCTTGGGGGTTGTCAGGATGAATGTTGAAACCCCCCACAAAGATTAACTGGTCATATTCGATACATATTACAAAAAAAGGTTGCTGAAATGATTACAGAAATTAGCTCTAAGTTTTGGTGGTTTATGTTAAGTTCAAAATAAAGCTTTTTGGAAGGGTCCTTTATCTGAAGCATAGTCCACAAAGAACGCTAATCTCAAAAGCCAGGGTTACTTTGACAGTCCTGGCTCAGTTTCCCAGAATTTGCTTCCACAAATGAGACTAACCTGAAACCCTGCTCATTCACTATAGCATAATATGCTCTTAAACAAGCCTGCTCTGTGTCAGGATTGATGTAAGGCTTATTTTAGCTCGATGAATATGATTGGACGATCCATGTGATGTCACATTCCAGGGCTGGTATTTTGCTAATTATGCAAGCAATGTCGGTGTTATCTTTTAAAATGTAGTTGTAATTAGATTTCACCTTTACTATTTTGAAGAACATTACTGCATTTAATCATTCCTTGCTGCGATAAATATTTTGTTCCGCCCATGTTACTCCAGACACCAAGCATTATTAATAATTATAAATAAATAAATCAACATGTCCAATCTAAATGTTGTAGAATAGCCTTGAAGCACCTTGCAACTAGTAACAAAATATACATGTAAAACGACATACTGTATTATTTATGTGGCTGGTGTTATTGGTTATGATGTAATTGTGATTCTCATAGGCTACATTAAAAAGTCTTTCTCAGACGTGGAGAAGAATGCGAATCTTTCCTTTCCTTCCATTCTCACTTATCTAGCATCTATTGACAGAGCCTTTGATATAGAATTGATGCACATGAGCCTGGCTTGTCAAGCCTCCCTTGAATTTGCGGGGATCGATCTTTGTTTGTGGAACCGAAGAAGCCTGGCGTGAACTTTTAGGCTAATTCAAACGAGTATATTTCAAATTAACCTCTTTTTATTTAACCTTGCTTTATAGAATACACCCCTGGAGAGCTACATACTCAACAGAGTCGAATGTACCCAGAAATACCATTTAAAGATTATTGAGTTATGAAAGATTGTGGCTACACCTCCACCTCATCTGTGTTTCCTGCTCTCACTTAGGACATTTTTATTTGATGGAGTTGACTCTATCGATGCAGATGTTTCATTATTAGTCTAACCAGGTTTTCGATAGAAATAGAGCGTGTAAATTGCACACAGTGAGGAAATCATTAATTAGAAACAACTTCCCTTACAAAACCATAATGTTCAATTATGCTAATTTAGGAGGTTTGGTAATGGGTGACATATCCTTCTGAAAGGTAATCAATTTAAGATTTGGTTGAATATGGTAGTGTTTGGTTTTAGTTTTATAGTTTTTACTGGTTATATGTGGCCTGACACATTCTGGTGGGTGATAGATCTATAGAGTTAATGTTCGGTTCCCTTTTTTAAAGAACAACATAAATTCTTCATACATTTTGTAAAGTTGATTAAGTTCTAGAAAGATTTAGCTTTCATCTGCATAGTTTGAATACAATATTCCCTATTATATCATTCACTTAAGCATAAAGCTTCTAGATGATTTTGATCCCGAATTATTGTAAATCAGTTTTGGGTGTGCTAGTGCTAAACTCAAATATATGCACTAGTGAAAATGCTAAGCTTTTATTAAAAAAAAACCAAGATAAATAATTTCTAAACACTTTTATTATGAAATATATCTTTTGTAATTCAACTGAAAAACCTATTAGAGAAACACAAAAAAGTTGGCTCACCCCTAACATAAATATACACTACCGTTCAAAAGTTTGGGGTCACCCAAACAATTTTGTGTTTTCCATGAAAAGTCACACTTATTCACCACCATACGTTGTGAAATGAATAAAAAATAGAGTCAAGACATTGACAAGGTTAGAAATAATGATTTTTATTTGAAATAAGATTGTTTTTACATCAAACTTTGCTTTCATCAAAGAATCCTCCATTTGCAGCAATTACAGCATTGCAGACCTTTGGCATTCTAGCTGTTAATTTGTTGAGGTAATCTGGAGAAATTGCACCCCACGCTTCTAGAAGCAGCTCCCACAATTTGGATTGGTTGGATGGGCACTTCTTGCGTACCATACGGTCAAGCTGCTCCCACAACAGCTCAACGGGGTTCAAATCTGGTGACTGCGCTGGCCACTCCATTACCGATAGAATACCAGCTGCCTGCTTCTTCTCTAAATAGTTCTTGCACAATTTCGAGGTGTGTTTTGGGTCATTGTCCTGTTGTAGGATGAAATTGGCTCCAATCAAGCGCTGTCCACTGGGTATGGCATGGCTTTGCAAAATGGAGTGATAGCCTTCCTTATTCAGAATCCCTTTTACCCTGTACAAATCTCCCACCTTACCAGCACCAAAGCAAACCCAGACCATCACATTACCTCCACCATGCTTAACAGATGGCGTCAGGCATTCTTCCAGCATCTTTTCAGTTGTTCTGCGTCTCACAAACGTTCTTCTTTGTGATCCAAACACCTCAAACTTGGATTCATCCGTCCACAGCACTTTTTTCCAGTCTTCCTCTGTCCAATGTCTGTGTTCTTTTGCCCATCTTAATCTTTTTCTTTTATTGGCCAGTCTCAGATATGGCTTTTTCTTTGCCACTCTGCCCTGAAGCCCAGAATCCCGCAGCCGCCTCTTCACTGTAGATGTTGACACTGGTGTTTTGCGGGTACTATTTAATGAAGATGCCAGTTGGGGACCTGTGAGGCGTCTGTTTCTCAAACTAGAGACTCTAATGTACTTATCTTCTTGCTCAGTTGTGCAACGCGGCCTCCCACTTCTTTTTCTACTCTGGTTGTAGAGCCTGTTTGTGCTGTCCTCTGAAGGGAGTAGTACACACCGTTGTAGGAAATCTTCAATTTCTTAGCAATTTCTCGCATGGAATAGCCTTCATTTCTAAGAACAAGAATAGACTGTCGAGTTTCAGATGAAAGTTCTCTTTTTCTGGCCATTTTGAGCGTTTAATTGACCCCACAAATGTGATGCTCCAGAAACTCAATCTGCTCAAAGGAAGGTCAGTTTTGTAGCTTCTGTACCGAGCTAAACTGTTTTCAGATGTGTGAACATGATTGCACAAGGGTTTTCTAATCATCAATTAGCCTTCTGAGCCAATGAGCAAACACATTGTACCATTAGAACACTGGAGTGATAGTTGCTGGAAATGGGCCTCTATACACCTATGTAGATATTGCACCAAAAACCAGACATTTGCAGCTAGAATAGTCATTTACCACATTAGCAATGTATAGCGTGTTTCTTTAAAGTTAAGACTAGTTTAAAGTTATCTTCATTGAAAAGTACAGTGCTTTTCCTTAAAAAATAAGGACATTTCAATGTGACCCCAAACTTTTGAACGGTAGTGTATATAAAGTTAAAGAGTAAATCATCTGAAAAAAAAATGCTTTTCTTTACAATAAATTTAAAAAGCGCACGTATGGAAAACTGACAATAAACCATTGTAATGATAAAGGAATGTGGACCAAAACAGGAACTTCTGAAAGAGGAGAAAGAGTGCTGAGAGATAAAAAAAGCAGAAAGCAGAAGCAGAGATAGCATGACACAGATCCATGCTTTAAACATTTATTGATTTTGTGGTGATCTAAATTTTCTCCTGTTTTTTGTTGTTGTTGTTTTTTTTGACTAATTCACTCCACTCAAAGACTTCATTCTGATTACAAACCATCGATTAAAAAGAACTGGAAAGTAATTATTTCACAGTATTAAATTATGCAATTAGGTGTCATTGTCGTTGTCTGCCAGTTGCAGTTATACCACCCTCTAGTGGAAGCAATATGTACATACAATTTTACAGAATGTCAGTATGGAAATTGTTTGTGCACGCTGGCCCTGACTCTCCTCAAGTTAAATTTAAAAAATGTTAAATCCTGCGGACCCCAGTAACCGAATGGGTCTTTATTTTTGAGTCAATATTTTTACCTGAATCAATGACAACAACAACATAAGTTTACCTGTTTGGATCAGTGAAAAAAACTGCTCTCTTACATCTCATCATTTTATATGTAATACATACTCTGAAACCATATGCAACTTGTCTCAATGATGTCTATAGTGGTGGGTGTTCAAACAAAGGTTTTGGATGTAAAGTAATTTAACAGAATGTGACTCCTGTGACTTTTTGATCTGATCCTCCAGCTTTATATTTGATTTTTTGTTTTACTTGATAAACCTACATATTTAACCACTAGTTAAAAGCAGAGCTAATATGGCGGTCATAATAAAAAAAGTGAAACATTATTTTAAAAGCAAGAAAAAATGTGGTTTATGGTTGAAGCTGATAACATGAACTCAACAAATTTGACCCACAGTTAAGGGGTTAACATGAACAAACACAAGAAATTAGCCAAAGAGTGCTTCTGTGGGCAGAGACTGCTTGTTTCATGTTGAAAGGTATTGAGTTGAATGAAAATGACATTGAGACAATATTGATTGTATATGTCTATGTCCTTCCTAATGAAGCGTTTTGTAGCCTGGAGCTGGGAATAAATTACATTTGACAGTGTCAAGCTGATCAGCGGAACTGGGTGAACACACTGACACACATAACTCCATGAAGAACGAGCCTCCATTTTAAAGTTACCAGATTACAGTGAGAGTCAACACTTGGAGTAAAAAATATTCAAAGAGAAAATTGAGGAAACAAAAAAATGAATCTTGACAGTTATGAATTAAAATCCGTGATAGACCTCTTTTTTCCTCCTTTTTTGGTTTGTCATTTCATTTGTCAAATAAGGACTAATAGTATGTCACAAAACTGAGAATGTCACAGTTTCTTCAAAAGCCACATACCTCCATTTCCGCAATGTGCTTTTTTAGAATAAGGCTTTCACAGCTCATCCTCAATTACTACTAAACACTACTTAGAGCCTGATTTTTCAAAGGTTTGTGCTTGTTAAAATGGATGCAATCTGCACAATGCATGCAGCACCAACCGGGCGCAGAGAGCATTGCGCCTGTTAAACTTGCGTAAGTTGCATTAAGCGCATATGCCCTTTATGAATATGCATTATGGGAGCTTTTGTCAGAAGGTGCAAAATATTAAGAATACAACATGCAAATAAGTGGGTGTTCAAAGCGCAGTTTAATGGATCAAACATGAAAATCTCTGCGCCATCTGTATTAGCACCTGTTATTACAATCTCTAATGGGCCTTTTCTTTTTTTCATCATGAATCCACAGTGCCTGTCCTCCTCTTTCTGTCTGTGGTGCAGCGCATGGGGCAGGCATGAGGCACAACAGAGCATGCAAACTTCTCTATTAAATACTGCTCTTTGTGCCTGTTATGAATTGTCATTGCAATCTTAGTAGATCGCCCCCAAATGAAGGAATCCAACTGATGCAGATTTTTTGCAACACATGCAGTTTTCTATTCTTTATTTGGAATTTTGATGAATCAGCCCTTTAACATTTAACCCCTGCAAGTAAAACCGATGCGATTCATCCAACTTTGAGTTTACCTCACGGTTATTTGTTTTTACGTCTTCTTAATAATGTTGCTTCTTTTTATCCTGCTGAACTGCAGAACTCATATGTTGTGTCTGGTTGCCTCAGATCAGTGAACCGGATGCTTGTGGCTCCAAAAGACATTAGTGCTGAAATGACTTAACAGAATGGAGATGGAGCTTTTTCTTTTGGTGCACATAAACACTGTAATAGTCTGTACGTCTTTTACTCCTTGGCCTTCAACCCAAGTTGAGATGCTAATTTTGTTTTACTTTAAAAGATTTTCTCTCTGTTGTATTATTACACCTTCCATTTTCTGACCTGCAAATGCCTTTTATTTTGTGTGACATTATGCAGTAATGCTGCGCTCACACCGCCCCATATCAGTGTCAGTTGCGGCCAGATTACATGTAAAGTCTATGGTCGAGTACATCAGAGGTCCGTCAAAGTCTCTGCAGTGCGTTTTGTACGTTGGCTCCGTTGGCTCCGTCAACTTCACTTGCGTTTCATACGGCAATGCAGCAACGCAGAAGTTCAGCGAGCTGAACTTTTGACAGACCCAACGCAGTTAACGCAGTGCGGCAACTAATTAGAGTTTCTCACTGTAGTGATGTCACTATACACGTATCTGGAATGAAGCGCAGGTCCAGTGAAAACATTTTCAACAAAGTCAGATTTCAAAAATCTGAAATAACACTTACTGAAGACAGATGGACAGGCGCTCCTAAAGAGGAACAGAGCACCTGTAGTTGGTGTCCTGGTAGGAGATTTGAGCTCCAATGCGGCCCAGAAGGACATGAAATTGGGCGCGGGACAGATGGTAGTAGCGCTGAAAGCGAACCTCATCCATAAGCAGCTCCTGGAACAAATGGTTAAACTTCCCAAACTTAGAACGCATCTGAAGAAAGAGTGCTAATGCACTCGATGTTGACGATGTCTAGCTTTATCTAGCAAATAAAGCCAAGCCACTCTCTCGTTACGATCCGCCATAGTTCAGAACGTCCGGCAACAGGGCAAGCCCCGCTGATGCGCTCCTTTTTGCTCAGAAGCCAGCTTTGGAAGCCAAAAAGTACATATGTCAAACTTCATTCATTGAGTCCCTTGCCTGCCGCAGACAAACCGTGTGGTGTGAATGCAGCGTAAGTTGATCAAGTCTTACTATTTTTTTAAAGTCCTTAAAGGTATGGTTGAGGATCCTTTTCTTCCAGCTGGATCATCTACACTACTGATCCTCCTAATTGTCAATCATTGTGAGTGTGCGGCTGCGCATGCACACTCTCAGGTGTTTATGTGTAGCGCGCCACTCCTTTATTTCATTCTATGTCACAGATCTCACCTGGTCTTTTGAAAATGGCTATGAGTCGCATGAGAAAACGTGTCTTTGAGGTGTATGAGGAGAAGAGAAATGCCTCAGAAGAGAGAAACAAGGCCAGAGTGTTTAGGAGATTCTTTCCAATGATGATGTGCACTAAAAGCCAAGGTTGGGCTCCCGGTTGTTGCCTCTGTTGCCAAGTTTCGACATGACAAGTAGGCAAATAACATTATATCATATTATATTATATTATATTTTTGACATTTTCCGTTTATCTGACAGCTGATGTTTGGACCCAACTGCTGGAAAAGAAAATGAATGAGGTGTTGCAGATACTCATTCAAAGTGCAGACTAGATTGAAATGCTTTTGTAGGATAGCCTATAAGAGAGCAACATGGAAACAGTTGTCTGGTAAGAATACTGGGCCAAAAATATCTGCATAATTTCAGAGGCTGATAATGTCAGAAAAATATTGACTCCCCAGAGTTATTGCTGTTAAAGAGAGTTGTTCAAACTGTTGAATCAGTTAAACTCCTTTTTTCTCCCTTTTAGATTAAAACTTTGCGGGGCCCATCAAACTCTTTAGATAAAACGATCGATGCCATCCAACCAGTATGGATGAGGATAGGAAAATCAGTCAAACTGATGATCATGGCATCAATTCCAGCATGGTTCCACCCACTAATCAATTGTTGTAGCAAGGTCTGTTCAGATCTTCATACAGCCAGGATCCAGGAATCAGAAGTCCAATTGCAGTGAGAGCAGACAAGACAGAGGATGGGTAAACCGGCTGATCTCATATATGCTGGGATGTTGCTTCTGACCATTTGGCTGCAAATGGAGGCAGCTTCTGCAGGTAAGCCACAACCAAAAAAACACCCTCACCAGGGATTAACTTCAGAGACTAGATAATATTGCAAAGGAGGGTTTAATAGCATGAATGAAACAAACAGTAGTGGTGATAGGAAAGGAAGAGTAGGAAAAGAAGGGATTTATCTATCTCTGAGTGAAAGTAGAATAATTGGACTTTGGGACTTTAAAATCAAACATACATTAATGTAATGGTAATTAAGTTAAATGTATTTAGAAAAAAATATGTTTGGGGAATGATCTACAAGGAGACCCAAATAACTATCTCTGACTTCTGTGATTTTTGGACTCTATTTATAAAAATAAAAAAAAATATTTCTGTGGTCTGACTCACCAGAACCTCACAGCCAGTGGATGAGTTTACAATATGTTGTGTCGGCATGAGTCTTGAGGAAGTAAGTGTCAAGCATTTATGAGAATCAGAAAGAGGAATCAGTTTTTCTTACACAAATCAATGTTCAAATCTCTGTAGTTACTGAAACAGCCAGTCCAGCAGAGGAAAGGCTGCAGGAGGTGGTGTGCTTTGACAAAGATTTAATTAAACATGACCCACAATCCTTCATTATGCACACAGCAAGTGCAGCTGGGCTGATCAATGCCATGGATTTTCATGATACTGCCCCATTATCTGCCCCAATAAATAGTCACAGATGCAACTTGTTTGCAAGCTCTGAATGTAAGCTGTATTCGGGGTGTGACATGTACTAACTTCTCCAGTTCCTCCGTATTTTTTCTTCCCTCTCTGGACGCAGGCCTGCTGAAACCTGACCTTGCCCAGGAAGGAGGCAGTGATGGCGACACCATCAGCCACTCCCAAACCCTGCTGCAGCGCCTGGAGACCCTGCTGGTTCAGGGGAACGGAAGTGATGTTTCTCTTCGTGTGGAGACGCCCAATGCCGACGAGGTGAAGGTGATCCAAGTTCACTCCCTGGTGCTCTCCCTGCAGAGCCCAGTGTTCGAGGGGATGTTGCTGAGACGTAACAGCAGCACTATGGTGCTGAGAGAGAGCTCCGACTGTGCTGCTGTGTTTGACAAGTTCATCAGGTGAGGCTGGAGGTATAAGTCCCACTATTAAAGTCTGACCAAGTTATCTTGCCACCTAGAGGGTTGTATATCTTAGAAAACAACAACAAAATACTATCAGGTTTGCAGAAAATTGATAAACCGGGGAAATTGTTAAGCTGGTCATTGAGAACTTCTGTAGAGACTGTAATCAATATTATCAATACAGATATAAAGCATTCTATTTTACATTTGCCAATGAGGTTCTTGAATACCGGGAAACTTTTTTTTTTTACTTGCTGAAAAAAATATTTTTTAATTTGATGAAAACTGACATTCTTGGATATAGTTACCTAGAATACTACTTCACACATGCTCAACATTACTTTGTGCACGACATACCAACAACACTTTTTGCTAGTTCTTTTAATAAACCTGACATTATTCCCAACTGTCTCTGGTCAAATTTTATGTTAGATAAGGTAATGCTAATCACTGTCAAACAACAAGAAAAACAGTAAAAGTATTAAATTATTATCAAAACAGTATCCTTTTTTCTTCAACCAGGTATCTGTATTGTGGAGAGATTTCTCTACGTCTCGATCAGGCCACACCTCTGCAAAAGCTGGCCACCAAGTACCAAGTGCAAAGTCTGAAGCAGGGTGTCACCCACTACATGACCCAGAATCTGGCCAGGGAGTCCCCTTCGGGTCACGTGGCAGGGTGGTACGAATATGCCTTGCAGGCAGAGGACGTTGTTCTAAGGGATAGCTGTCTGCAGTACCTTGCCTGGAACCTATCATCGGTTTTGCAGAGTGAGGAGTGGGTGACCATCAGCAGTCAGCTGCTCATGACGCTGCTTCAGCGCTCTGACCTTGTCCTGCAGAGTGAGATGGAGCTCTTTGCAGCTCTGGAGGCCTGGATTATCCAGAACGAGCCCGATGGTTTAACAGCTGAAAATGCATTAAGAGCTGTGCGTTACGCCATGATGCCCCCAAAGGAGCTGTTCCGACTGCAGACCCAATCTACAGTCCTGGCTCGCTATCAGGAGTCAATCAGAGATCTGCTCTACATGTCCTACCAGTTTCACTCCGCCTCGCCACTGCAGATGGCAAAATACTTTGATGTGAACTGTAGCCTCTTCGTGCCAAGAAACTATCTCTCTACATTGTGGGGTTCACCTTGGATAATCAACAATCCGACCCGCGACGACCGCAGCACCAGCTTCCAAACCCAACTGGGGCCCAGCAGCCACGACGCAAGCAAGCGAGTTACCTGGAACGCCTTGTTCTCACCCCGCTGGTTGCCCCTAAGCATGAGGCCGATGTACACAGAGAGTGGCGCCATGCAACCGACACGTGTGGAAGGAGGGCGCCCTCGCATCATCATCACTCCAGCAACATCCAGTGCAGACTTTGCCGGAGTGAACTTCCAAAAGACGGTCCTTGTGATGGCTCAGCAGCATGGTAGGCTGGTCGTGAAGCATGTCTACAACTTTCACCAGAGCACAGAGGAAAATGGGGACTTCTTGGCTGAAGCCAATCTGTACCGCCGCACGTCTGATTACCTCATCGACAGCTCCCTCTTCCTCCATGTTGTGGTGAAACCACTTTACCAAACCCTGATAACCATCAAGAACTGAGTCCAACAACTTGACCAATCCAGCCCTCACTCATATCTGAATCCTAGCTGGGTCTCTTGTTTGTCTTTTCACATACTGTAGAAGTATTGTTTTCATTGGGCAACTAATATTTTTGGTGTTCCTGTCTGCTAGCAAGGTTCTAAAGAGAAATAATAAGTACATGTGTTGTGACTTGGTGCTATTCTCAGTTATTTTGCTGTCAAAAAAAATCACATCAACAAATCCATAGTAACTGCTTAAAAGCCTTAAAAAAACTAGATTAAGTGTTAATTTTTTTTCACTTCTTTGTTTTGAATTATTGACAGTAAGAAGAACAAAGAACATTTAGCAGGTTTGTTTCAGCTAAATATTTTTTATGGTGTCACTCATACTGCCTGAGCTTTCACTCAGTTAGCACTAATCAAATGATTTTTTTCTTCAAATATATTTTATTTAAAGCTGATTCTGATTCTGATTAATATACATTTTTAAAGGTTGAATAAAATCTATTACGTTTTAACATACGCCTGAATAAATTCTTAAGCCCTGCAAAAAGGATTTGCTTTTTACGATAATGGATCATAATCAGGTCGTAAGTTCCACTGCATGTCCTAAAACCACCCTCTTGATCAATAAATCATTATTAAATAATTTCTTACTGAGCTCCAAATCCTTATCCTAAAAGTAGAGTTTTGTATTTTCTTTTTCTTTTCTATCTTTGTGTAATTTACCCTCCTGTGCATCAAAAGTAGATGTCTTAACACTTGAGCACTTAGTGTATTAGGGTTATTGTTGCTTATACATGAATTCATGTTACTTATTAATAGTCTTCTACAGTTTTGTGTCTTTGTGGGTTGCAAAAATACAGTGCTTTGCAAAATTATTCCCACCTACTGGGTTAATAAACTTATGCATAACTGCGAAGACAATGAAAATGAATAATTTGTTTTTAAGAATGAGAATCAAAAACATGTGGCATGCACTTTATTCATTCAAATTTACTTAATACTCATACAAATGCTTTAAAAATGCATCGTCAATGAAGTATATATTTGTGCAATTTAATCTTAGTATAATTACAACCTTTCTTTGAAGGACTGAGAGGTTTTCTGGGTAAGATTGAAGCACAAACACCATCATGAAGACTAAGGAACACAGAAGGACTAGGAGAATGTAGTGGAGAAGTTTAAAGCAGTCATGTTTTAAAGCTACATCCCTAGCTTTGAACATCTCAGTGAGTTATTTTTAAGCCAGCATTGGAAAATGGACAAAGTATGGCAAAACTGCAAACCCAACTAGACATGGCCCTACACTGACTGATCAAGGAGAAGATTCATCAGAAAAATGCTGTTTTCTGATTAATCCTTTTCAACAGAGTTACTTTGTAACTCTGGAGGAGCTGCAGTAATCATATGCGCCAGAGGGAGAGTCCATCACAGAGACAGACAGGACAAACAACCATGCACACAATTTAGAGAGACCAATTAATCTGACAATCATGTTTTTGGACTGTGGGAGGAATCTGGAGTACCTGGAGGGATCCTACACATGCACTGGGAGAACATGCAAGCTCCATGCAGAAAGACTACTGGGATACGAACACACATCCTTCTTGCTGCAAGGCAACAGTGCTCCAGACACTGAGAGAGAGAGAGAGAGAGAGATTTTTCGCCAGCAAAGCAAATACTTACCCTCGTGATGTCACTGACTGCCCATATATTGTAAAGGGCCGTGTTTTTAATGCAGGTTCACACACGTGTTAAAAGAAAGAAGAAAAATAAACAATAATAATACCTATAAACATCAAACGTATTAATTCAGATTAGTAAAAAGTAAATTTTACTCATTCGGTTTTGACGACAAAAAAGAGAAGCAGTGCTCGAGAAAAAGAGAAATATAACAATATGCTGCAACACTGATATATAGATAAAAGTATTACTATCAGTGTGCTATTTTGTTTTTTCAGACAAAAAAGTATGTGGAAAAGTTTTTATTTGATTAGATCCCCCTCCTCCCTACGCGCCATGTTAATCCTCCCCGCTTTAAAGTGCGCTTGCAAAGCAAATCCTTCACTCCATGACATCATTGCCCAAATATGGTACGGCGGAAGGATTTTGATATTGGGCGCTCTATCTGTAGCAACAATTTCTTTCTTATATTTGTTCTCGTCAACACATGTTTATATAGGTTACTGATGATGAATATAGGCTAAATCTAATACAGTATATATTATGTAATTTAAAATTATGATTTACTATTATTATATTTATTACTTTTTATAGCCTACATATATTATTCATATTTCTATAGTCGCATATTGTGAAAATGAAAATATAAACACCTAATTTGTCTTAATTCCTTAGATGATTTGGGTTTTTGTTTTAAGCATTTCTCTATTTATCTGCTTTTGATTAGCAGTAAAAAAAAAAAAAAAAAAAAAAAAAAAAACTTTTTTTAATTAGATTTTTTTGTATTTTAAAACAAAACGCCAATATAACCCTTTACCATACCATTATCAGTGTTTTTTGTTGGCTTTTTTTTATTCAAGCTGCTTATGCTGTTAATGAACTGGATTTGACGAATTTTCAAATGAAGGGACGTATTTAGTGAGAGCCTCGCGTCGCTTAATCGTCGCTACTCCATTTCCCACAATCCTCCGCGCTCCAAGCAGGAAGAACGTTGTCTCGCAGGGGCTCACTCTGATCCAAGTTAGGAGCTTTCAGCTGCCAGCCTTGGCCCATCATGTAAGTGCTGCGTAGAATTCTTTGCAGCGCATTTGCAAAATTACCCGTTTTTCCGACGCCTGCGCGGGCTGTGCATCCATACCCGCGCCCCGTGCACGGACACGCACGGCTCGGACCCAAGAAGGCTCCAAGTGCATGAAGATTGAGGCTTGTATTTTGCATCTTTGTTGCAAAGCAAGCCGCCGAAGCTCCAGTACGAGGGCGATGGAGGGAGGGAGCGAGAAAGAAGGCAAAGTCTTTTGTGCTTCCCCTCCCCCTCATCAAAGCAGAGGGGAAATGCCTCCGCCAAAGGGAGGTAAGAACATGAACCGATCTGTGCATAACTAGCCACATGCAATCACAGCTGCACGTTTGAAACGTGCACGGCTGCAGCCCGTGCACGGCCGCTGCATTTTAAAGTTACAATGCTTAGGAGGGTCAGTTGCATTTCCTGTTTGAGATCTTCCCCTTTGCACAGTTCCTGGTAAGACGATGCTGTGTGTTCTCATACTGACGCTAATAGCAGCGCACAACCTGGGGATGTTGGGCACTAGTCACGAGAAAGACAAGGACACTTGAACTCTTTATAATCAACTCCGCACGAGTTGATGCACGCTCCTCAAGGTAAATCCTAAGTGCCATGACACGTCCAGGGCCAAAAATGTGCAGCTTTGGTGCAGGAGAGCGGTACATGCTGCAGCTGTCAGTGCTTAGATCTGTCTCTGCTTCTTAGAGACAAAATAACCAAAAAAATCTATAAATAGAAAGCGAGCTTTAAGGAGGTGGAAAGCTGAAGAGCTGCATATTCTTTTAAAAGTCTGTAGGGAAAGAGCGTCAGCGGCTGCTTTTGTGCAGGAAACTGGATTTGAGTGAAACACCTGGACATCTACTGATGTGCAGCTTGCTCATCACACTTTGACCTCAAGTTCAGGCAGTAAGCAGCAACTATTGGGCCCTGTAGCCGCCAAGCTGCTCAGGTTTTTCAGTGCAGGCAGTTTGCAACTCTTGGGGGGAAACAGATGCAGTAAATGAAGCTTGTTTTTTTTTCTCTTCTTCCCCTCTCTGTGTTTTCCCAGAAGTCCAAAGTGAGGCTGGTTTATTGCACAACATGCAGTGCACACACAGACCACACACTCCAACAGCAACAGGCGGGGGGGGGTGTTGTACAGGTAGAAGGAGAGAAAGTCCTGGATGGTCAGGGCCTGTTTAGCAGCTACAGTCAAGTGTCCACCCACATACACAGAGTAACTTGTCTTGTTGCAGCCTGCTCATCCTGTGATGAATAATGCACACGTTTTATTTATGTTCTGTACATGAATGAGTCGGTCAGGGGCTTTCCTGAGTGCAGAAGTGGGTTTCAGTTGTCACTCGCTGACGTCGTTTGGTGCATGAAGCCACTGTCATGCAGCCGCCTAATCTTTCATTTCAGATTTCGTGTGCAGATTTCTGAGAACAAAATGGTGCTGAAAATTGCTTCCACTGGTCACCTTTAGGCCAAACAGCTGCAGATGTGAGACATTAACAGTCCTCAACAATGAAAAGAGTTGGTTTGAGCAAAACATAGCGAAAGATTTGTTGTCTACAGCTCCTCCAGTATGAGGAATTTCTTGCTTCTCTCCTTTTAGTAACGTTAGATGCTTCCAGCTCCTCAAATTTAGAATATTCTTAGCATTTCAGCAGAAATAGTTTAACTGAGCTATTATTGCTTTGCAAGTTGTCATCAGATTCTGATTCTATCAGTATGCAAAGTCATGGTCAGACATTCAGATAAAAGATCAACATTTGCTGAGAAATCAATTTCTTGGAACATTTTTTTTTTCATTTTGAAGTCTTTATTTCTTTATCTGGTAAACATGAGGAGCGAAATACAGTGAATATTATTGTAGAAAAGACAGAGATTTTGCCTTGCATTTGTAGGTATTTTATCGTTTGCAAAACAGAGAAAAACTACAATCAGGCCTCCTGTCACACCAAAAATTAGCAGGTCATACCTTACACTTTACCCTTCACTGAACGCCTTATTAAAAAGATGGTGTCAAAGATGCAACATATATAGAAGACTGCATCAAAACAAAGACTGAGAAAGAGCAATTATCAACTCATTATCCAGAGCTGTGCAGCATTCAATTTTAAAACTATCTCAATATTGCACTCTTGGAAAGCAATAAATATGAGGCAATTATTTAGAGACCTTCATTTCATTGTCTGTTCTATTCTATTTGGTGATGGTTTTGGTTTAAACAGCAGAAAATGTTATGCAAAGGGATTAAGACGTTCATTCTAGTTCAGTACATAACACTTAATTTTTTTACAATTATTGGAATCTGCGGAGCTTTACATGTTACACAAGTCCAATATATTCCAACATATACATAATCACATTAGTCCAATGATACAGACAGATGGAAATCAATCACTTACTGTCCATTTTGATCCTAGCTGTAATGGTGCGGTCACCAGTAGCTCCCTTAGTGGCTTTACCTTGAAAAGATATGCAGTCAACTATAATCAGGACCAAATACACATTCATGTTGGCTATTGGCACCATGTTGCATGATTTTTTTTTTCTTTCCTATATTTATATTGGGTTACTTAATATTTGGGGTTTATCAATGCATTTGATACTAGGCTACTCATGCATCCTTCTCACTTTTCTCCATGTTTAGGTTTAGACTTTAAACTATCCTGCCATTTCCAGTTCAAGGTTACAGGGTTCCTACACAGTCCTAAAAAGTTTGGAATTTGCTTTTAAGACTTTCTGGGTCTACATTTAAATGGAAAAAATAAAATTGACAATGGAAATATTTTTATTTTGTTACTTTCAGTTCTCTATTAGATGCTAATTTATAGATGCTTAATAAATATACCTTAGATTTTACATTGATTTGTATTTAAAATTAAATTTCACCAATTTGTAGTCTTTTTTTTGACTTAGTAAATTTACATGCTGTAAAAGAAAGCTGAACTATTGCTTTCCGCTGGATTCACACTGGCTGCGTAAGCACCGCAAAGCCATGCGCTCATGACAATTGCCCGCTATCCGCCGCCCCCCAGTTTACAGTAGACTCGTATATGTCCGCGACGGTCAACAAGCGCTTCTGCTCAGCTGTTGATTATTTAAAGCTATTTTTTTTTCATGGGTAAGTAAATAACCTCATAAAATAATTACGCCATGTTTCTATTACCAGGAAGACAGACAAAACACCACCCCTCACCCAGCCCACTTTGTGTTTGTGTGGTAGTATATTTTCATCTTTATAGTCTGCTTAGATAAACATGTATGATCACATTTGTCAATTGTGGCATTTTATTTTGAGAAATCGCTTTTGTTTTGAAAATTGACTGGATTTTCTTGGCGTCACTTCCTGCCAGAACTGAAGCAGAACAATTCTGGTGAAAAATAGACCAGACACAGGGCAAACCAGCCGCAGAGGTGCGCTGTGCTTTGTGTTTCGTGTGAACTACACCATAGGTTGAATGGAAGCTGTCTTTATTCCGCAACAGTTCTGCAGCCAGTGTGAACCAGGCCTTAGTCTGGTTAACGTTGGACTTTTGAAATGGACGTGTACACCTTAGTCTGATTGAAGGCGAATGAACTGGATTTCACATAATCTGGGACTAACCCATTCAGATTATGCAGTTAGAAAAGCCAGTGTTGCTGCATGTAACTCCAACATCTCCTCGGTCGAGGGAAGCTTGAATAACAACACCAATAGATAACATCACTACAGTAACAAGATTTCAACACAGTCAAACAGTACATCACTTCTGAAATATATTGTCCTGCAATATGGTTGCCGTACATTTCTTCACATTGTGCATATCCTGCTTTTACACTGGTGCCAGTATTTTTTTACTATCTGTGTGACTCTTTAGTCCATCTTGAAGATTGCCAGAACAAAAGGGTGCATGTCGCTGCCTAGCATCGCAGAGTCAAACACATTTCATTCAATAATTAGATTTTCTGAGTGACATGTAAACTAGGATAAAAACTCCCTTTCTGGTAAAGCTATTAGTCCAATGATTGTCAAAATTGGATTTAGATATGCATGTTAACGTACTCATTAACACCTTCAAATTAAAAAGAGCTATTTCTCTACTTTTCTTGACTCTTGACAGGTTTGAAATCAGTGTGAACGAAAACTGTGGTTTTAAAGTGGTTCTGGTTAAAATATCAAGTCAGTCACTAAAACTACTAATTTCTAAAGGTACAATGGTTGCCAACAGTGTTGTAAAAATATGAAGAAAATTTTTTTGTTTTTGTTTAATGTAGAATATTCCAGTTAAATTACAGCTGGTTTATGGTCCAAATACCAAGAAATGTGAAGAAATACATCTGTCTAGGATTGTTGGTATTATTCCTACAGTAATTAAGATAGTTTCTTATAAGCTACCAGCTAGATGGCTCACAGATAAAAAAATCTCTCTGCTTCAGCTTTACATACAGTTGCTTGGTTCTGCTTTTGTAATCTTCCATTTGTTACTCCCTGAATGATAAAGAAGCAGCAGGCTCTCTTGTAAATTCAAGGCTTTCTGAGTTGTTAGGTAGCCAACATATAGTTTTAGATCCACATAAGGGAAATAGGCACATCAAATGAAAGTCCCCATGGCTGAATGGCTGATTTGTGCTCAGCAGGTTTATGAGTCACCAGATGGCTCACCTGTGTGACAGCGTTAC
The DNA here is from genome assembly GCA_028564705.1 of Apricaphanius iberus. Lineage (NCBI taxonomy): Eukaryota > Metazoa > Chordata > Actinopteri > Cyprinodontiformes > Aphaniidae > Apricaphanius > Apricaphanius iberus. Next base: position 2,571,488 of record JAPXFQ010000556.1, read on the forward strand.
CACTTTTTTCCCCAGCAGTTTTAGACTTAATGAAGGGGTAACATGTCTTTTTAAGCTTTCTCCTTATGTTTATGTTCATCAATCATGGAGACTAACTTAGGATTCAGTGGTATCATTTGACCGTCTCATCTCATCTGTCATAGAAGGCAAATAAAGCTACCTGTTTTTTTTTTTTAAGAAAAGAGCAGTGAAATGGGCAGCTTGAGTAGCAGACTTAAAAGTAATACTACCTTAGAAAAACTGAGCTCACAAACCTGTAGCCTTTCATATAACCTTTCCTGGGATTGCTGCTTATTGCAGATCTATTCACATTCCTTGGATTATTTTCAAGTTTTGTCACTTAGCAAAAACAAACCTCTCTGTATTTTATTGGCTTTCAGTGTAAGGTAGTGAATCAGTATAAAGTAGAAACTAATTGTAAATGTGAGGGAAAACACATTCATGATTTTCAAAAGTTTTTTAAGATTAAAGATAACAGAAAATCTACCGGTATTCAGCGCTTTGTAGGAAATGCTTTGTAAAACAAATTTTTGCTTCAGTTAAACCTGAATATTTCATTTAGAGACTGGTATTTTTTTGTAATGTATCAATTTTTTAAGTCCTGACACGGATTCTTAATTTTAGGTATAACCTTGACTGGACCTTTGTAGCTTGTGAATATGCGTTGGTCCGTAACCAAACAGCCTCACCTAGCTCTTTAGTCACTCTAAAGAGGCTATTAATATTGTTTCCCAACCTTGATATAGCTACATACTAATGTTTTTAAATGGGAAAGTGAGATCTAAAATGACATTAATAGAACAAGAACAAGAAGTCTTTCTCTGTTTACTGTGCTTAAAAATAGCTATTCAAGAAAAATTATTATTTTTTCTTTGTGAAAGTGTTGCAAAGTTTGATATTTTAAAATTATGGTTAATATAATAAATGTGTATATCCAAAATGAAAGTTTTTATAAGCTATTTCATATTCAGTTCAGCCCAAAAGTATTTAGAACCCTGACAGTTTTAGTAAAAAAAAATAAAAAAATTGGTTAATTTGGGGAAAAAGTCGGTTTTATGCATATTATTAAAGCATAGCTGGTTGAGAATGAAGAAATCTTCTCAATAATCAATGAAAAACTATTTCTTCTATTTCTTAGTATTTCAGAATTTAAACCCTTTTTTTCTGACCGTGTTTCTTTTAAATACTTGAGGATTTTACTATAGTGCAGTGGGTAGAACAATTGTCTTGCAGCAAGAAGGTTGTGGGTTCGTATCCTAGGATCTTTTGCATGTGCATTCCCGTGGATGTGTGGGCTCCCTACGGGCATTCCGGCTTCCTCCCACAGTCCAAAAACATGACTCTCAGGTTAGTTGATCTCTCTAAATTGTCTTTAGACGTGAGTGTGTGCGTGCATGGTTGTTTGTCCTGTCTGTCTCTGTGTTGTCTCTGGCGACCTGTCCAGGGTGTATCTTGCCTCTCGACCGTTGACAGCTGGAGATGGGCACTATTCCCCCCAACTTATCCCTTAAGGATGAGTGGTTTAGAAAATGGATGGAAGGACTGATGAGCTCCAAGCTAACCTAATCTTAAATTCCCTCCACAAATTGTGGGACTCTGGTTCAAAATGATAAGAGTACTTCCACTCATAAAAAAAAACATGTTGGCAAAAATTAAATGTAAATAAATGTTAACTAAATCTGCCAGTGGTGTGAATGATCTAAGGTTTATCTGTATATTTTCAGATTTCATAAAAAAAAAAAACAGTTTTTAAATCCATTTACTACTTACCTTCCCCAATTATCCATCACTTAGTGAGTGATTATTTAGGCTGGTCTACTAAATAAAAAAAGTTCAAGTTTGACTTTTTGGTGCATCTGTGATGTATGTATTTCTCATTGAAAACTCTTATAAGAGCGGTCACTGAATGCGAGAAGCTTTGGATGCGCTCTGTATTGCCTTTAACTACAAAGATGTGACTCCTAATAGAGTAATAATAACTGGGTCTTCAGAGGAACAAATCCGGTGCAAAACAACAGATTTTCACTGTGACAATTATGTTGTGAAACATTTTATTTTGGATTGATTTAACAAAACTCATTTGGCCATGTAACAGTGAAAATGCCCTACTTTAGATATACCTTTAGATATACCTGTTAAACATTAGGTAAAAACTGCGTTGTATTGCCTCGTAACTGTGTTATCTCAAGCTCTATCCAGAGCAGCTGCACCTTCCTACAGCCCCAGTCTTGCACAGTCAACCTTATAGGCTGGCAATTTCTGCTGTTTTCACCAAACTGCTGGTTTGATGGCTGTTGATGATGACCGTTGTTTAGGGCACAGTAGATCAAACTAGAAAATTTCAGGAAATTTAGAGAAGGGACGGCCACGGTGTGCATGCTGAACAGTTAGCATGCTAATGCTAACTAGCATGCTAATGCTAGCTAACATGTTGGCATTACTATAAACCCATTCAGTACCAAAATATCTTGAAAAAGCTAAAATTAGCTAAAATGCTAACAACAGCTAGCATGCTAATGCTAACTAGCATGCTAATGCTAGCTAACATGTTGGCATTACTATAAACCCATTCAGTACCAAAATATAGTCAAAAAGCTAAAATTAGCTAAAATGCTAACAACAGCTAGCATGCTAATGCTAACTAGCATGCTAATGCTAGCTAACATGTTGGCATTACTATAAACCCATTCAGTACAAAAATATAGTCAAAAAGCTAAAATTAGCTAAAATGCTAACAACAGCTAGCATGCTAATGCTAACTAGCATGCTAATGCTAGCTAACGTGTTGGCATTACTATTAATAGGATTAGTATGAAAATATACTGAAAAAGCTGAAATCAACTAAAATGCATACAAGTGCAATGTAGTACTGTGTATAACATAGGGATTTTGGTTCCAGCTTTCAAACAAGAAAAAAAAAAATTTTTTGATCCCCCTTGGATTCGAACCCACTACCTCTTGCATTGTATTCCTGTTCCTTAACAGTTACTCTACAACATCAGTTACATAGCATGGAGTTTGAGGCACTATGATCTGTTGTCCCGTCTCCAAATTCAGCTTTCAGCAAAGAAAAATGATTTGCTGCTCGGCCCTGGATTTGAACCCAGTACCTCTGGCATGCAAACCCTCTTCCTTAACCATTACGCCATCACAGACACACCTATAACATTGAGTTTTAGGCCATATGATCTGTTGTCTCCTCTCCATGTTCAGAGTGTTAAACAGCTGCGAACGAACCTTTCCCATTCGAAAACTATAGCAGCTATCAGGAAAATTATTGGAGTGTTAGCGATATTTATCCTTTGTGTTCAATTATTTCAAAGCACAACTCTCTATCTTATTCACAGATGAAATGGTAAAGGCAGACAGTGGGACTGAGAAAGACAGAGACATGGTCAGAAAGACAGACAGATGGACTGACACATGGACTTGTTTGTAGTACTTCTCTCTATAGTACTGTATAGCATAATCTGTGTTTAAGTGGGGTTTAATAGGCCTTCAATGTGTATATACTGTGGAATGAACTTTAGTGAACTCTGATCAAAGGTGCTCCGTTTCCCCAGCAACAAGTGTGAGTGAAAATTGCAGCAGGTGCAAACACTTAAGATGATTAAGAGCTTAGATTTAGACTTTTTCATGAAAAAGTGCGCCGAACAAATCGTTCCCATTCGAAAACCGTACAAGGTATCGGAAAAAATTCTTGAAGTATGAGCGAGATGTATCATTTCTCTTCGTTCATGCCAAAGCAGAAGTCTCTATCTTATTCACAGTCCGAGAGGGAGCGAGAGAAAAATGACTAAGAACATCTCTCTGGCTGAGATAATCCTGACCAGCCACAATGATAAATTATAGGAGAAAAGCCCTAAAACTGGGTTCCACTTTGAGCGATCTAGAGCTCGCTGAGAGAAAACCGTGCGACATAGGGAAATTTTGAAATGATCCTGAGAATCACAAAGGGTGGCTCTATTTCATGACCGAAAATCATGTCCTAGTGCGAACTAGTTGGAGGGCCGTGACGTCGAGTTAATTTTTATGAGGACGCTTCCAAAAGTTCAATTCATCCACACTCTGCTTAACGATCTGCTCACACTCTAAAATGTCCAGATTTGAGGCAAACTTTGGGTCGAACAAAGTCAAATTGTGACAAAACCGTAACACTATCGCCATGCGGAACTTCATGCCTGAACACAGCACGGACGTGGCTACCAATCTGGATTTTCGAATGGTGTTGCTAAGTATTGTATGCTACAAAGTTAAATCTTCAAAAATAGGTTGGAATTTTCATGATATTTGGCCGTTTTTCCATTCATTCCCTATGGGGATTTTGGGCATTTCTTGTTTTTGCGCTTGTTTTCGCTTATTACGTCGCCATGGTAACTCCAATCGCCACTAAAATATAGCTAACATCACGTCCGATCGAGCCGGTCGTTTTGATGTATATATTGTGGGGGTGCACGCTACGGTACGACCCGCATTAACGGTGGCGGAAGAATAATAAATAATAACTATAAAATTTCAGGAAATTTAGAGAAGGGACGGCCACGGTGTGCATGCTAATGCTAACTAGCATGCTAATGCTAATGTTAGCTAACATGTTGGCATTACTATAAACCCATTCAGTACCAAAATATAGTCAAAAAGCTCAAATTAGCTAAAATTCTAACAAGAGCTAGCATGCTAATGCTAACTAGCATGCTAATGCTAGCTAACATGTTGGCAATACTATAAACCCATTCAGTACCAAAATATAGTCAAAAAGCTAAAATTAGCTAAAATGCTAACAACAGCTAGCATGCTAATGCTAACTAGCATGCTAATGCTAGCTAACATGTTGGCATTACTATAATCTCATTCAGTACAAAAATATAGTCAAAAAGCTAAAATTAGCTAAAATGCTAGCAACAGCTAGCATGGTAATGCTAACTAGCATGCTAATGCTAGCTAAGATGTTGGCATTAGTATTAATAGGATTAGTATGAAAATATACTGAAAAAGCTGAAATCAACTAAAATGCATACAAGTGCAATGTAGTACTGTGTACAACATAGGGATTTTGGTTCCAGCTTTCAAACAAGAAAAAAAAATTTTTGCTCCCCTTGGGATTTGAACCCACTACCTCTTGCATTGTATTCCTGTTCGTTAACAGTTACACTACAACATCAGTTATATAGCATTGAGTTTTAGGCCATATGATCTGTTGTCTCGCCTCCCAGTTAAGCTTTCAGCAAAGAAAAATTATTTGCTGCTCGCTCCTGGATTTGAACCCAGTTCCTCTGGGATGCAAACCCTCTTCCTTAACCACTACGCCATCACAGACATGCATATAACATTGAGTTTTAGGCCATATGATCTGTTGTCTCCTCTCCATGTTCAGAGTGTTAGACAGCTGCGAACGAACCTTTCCCATTCGAAACCTATAGCAGCTATCAGGAAAATTATTGGAGTGTTAGCGAATTTTATCCTTTGTGTTCAATTATTTCAAAGCACAACTCTCTATCTTATTCACAGATGAAATGGTATAGGCAGACAGGGGGACTGAGACAGGCTGAGTAAGACAGACAGACATGGTCAGAAGGACAAAGACAGATGGACTGACACATGGACCCTTTTGTAGTATCTCTCTCTATAGAACACAGCATTAACTGTGTGTGAGTGGGCTTTAACAGGGCTTCAATGTATATACTGAGGGTTGACCTTTGGTGACCTCTTATCACAGGTGCAACACATGTTGATTCATAGACAGACACAGAGATTAGTCTGATCTAATGGTCAGTTTCACTATGCCTGGCAGGAACATACATAGAAATGAATGTGGGTTCTGAAGCAGTATGGGATATGGAGTTGTTCTGGAAGCCACACATGCTGAATCATAGACAGACACACAGAGAGAGATGTAAAGAAAGGAATGCAGATGAAACGGTAGAGACAGACAGGGGGACTGAGACAGACTGAAAAAGAAAGACAGACAAGGAGGCCATATAATCTGTTGTCTCGTCTCCCAGTTCAGCTTTCAGCAAAGAAAAATTATTTACTGCTCGCTCCGGGATTTGAACCCAGTACCTCTGGGATGCAAACCTTCTTCCTTAACCACTACGCCATCCGAACATACATATAACATTGACTTTTAGGCCATATGTTCTGTTGTCTCCTCTCCATGTTCAGAGTGTTAAACAGCTGCGAACGAACCTTTTCCATTCGAAAACTATAGCAGCTATCAGGAAAATTATTGGAGTGTTAGCGATATTTATCCTTTGTGTTCAATTATTTCAAAGCACAACTCTCTACCTTATTCACAGATGAAATGGTACAGGCAGACAGGGGGACTGAGAAAGACAGAGACATGGTCAGAAAGACAAAGACAGATGGACTGACACATGGACTTGTTTGTAGTACTTCTCTCTATAGTACTGCATAGCATAACCTGTGTTTAAGTGGGGTTAAACACAGGTTTAAATGTATATAGACTGTGGAATGAACTTTAGTGAACTCTGATCAAAGGTGCTCCGTTTTTCCCAGCAACAAGTGTGAGTGAAAACTGCAGCAGCTGCAGACACTTTAGAATGATTAACAGCTTAGATTTAGACTTTTTCATTCAAAAGTGCGCCGAACAAATCGTTCCCATTCGAAAACCGTACAAGGTATCGGAAAAATTCTTGAAGTGTGAGGGAGATATATCATTTCTCTTCGTTCATGCCAAAGCAGAAGTCTCTACCTTATTCACAGTCCGAGAGGGAGCGAGAGAAAAATGACTAAGAACATCTCTCTGGCTGAGATAATCCTGACCAGCCACAATGATAAACTATAGGCGAAAAGCCCTAAAACTTGGTTCCACTTTGAGCGATCTAGAGCTCGCTGAGAGAAAACCGTGCGACATAGGAAAATTTTGAAATGATCCTGAGAATCACAAAGGGCGGCTCTATTTCATGACCGAAAATCATGTCACTAGTGCGAAATATGTGGCCGTGACGTCGAGTTAAATTTTGATGAGGACCTTCCAAAAGTTCATCACTCCACACTCTGCTTAACGAGCTGCTCCACTCTAAAAATGTCGATTTTTGGCAAACTTTGGGTCGAACAAAGTCAAATTGTGACAAAACCGTAACAGCTATCGACATGCGGTCTTCAATGCTCAACACAGCACGGACGTGGCTACAATGAGAATTTTTAATGGATTTTTTAGGTTATTGTATGGTGACACAGTAAATGCTCGAAATTAGTGGTTTTTCATGTTTTTTGACTCATTTTTCCATTCATTTCCTATGGGGCTTTTTGGGCGTGGTTTTTCGCTAATTACGTCGCCATGGTAACTCCAATCGCCAATAAAAGTAATAGCACACATCTCGGGATCGAGCCGGTCGTTTTTATGTATATATTGTGGGGGTACACGCTGCGGTACGACCCGCATTAACGGAGACGGAAGAAAAATAAATAAGAAGAATAAGAGTCCGTTTAGGAGTGAAGAATAATAAGGGACTGCCCATGCAATTGCATGGAGGCAGTGCAATACATTGCTTTGCAATGGATTTGCACTGCCTCCATGCATTGCATTGGGCCGTCCCTTAATAAGAGTCCGGTTAGAAGTGAATAGTAATAAGGGACTGCCCATGCAATTGCATGGAGGCAGTGCAATACATTGCTTTGCAATGGATTTGCACTGCCTCCATGCATTGCATTGGGCCGTCCCTTAATGATTAACCACATCCGGACAATAAATAATAGTTATTGAAGCATAGAAGTGCTGATAACAAAAAGGTGTTCCTGTGACTCTGTGTGTGGCTGAAAGGGAAGGGACATAAATAAATTCAGATGTTGTTGGGGTTCAGATTGTTGTTGCTGAGATAAGGTTGAGGATCAGGGGAGGTGGAGTGTTGCACCTTAGCAGGCCAAAAAAGTGCAAGTTAAGATATGCAAATGAAGTGATGAATGTTCCTCATCATGTAGCTGCTAAGTTCATACCTGAACGGAGGAAGGTTTGTATGTGATGATGATGCTTAATGTTGGTTTTCCTCCGTCCAATTCAAAACTGTAAAATTGTTTGGAGCATAAATTTTAATTCCTAATCCAGTAACTGACATATTTTTAAAATAAAAAGTGGGATCACTGGTTTCTGACTTCATTCCATCAATTCACCCAACCATACGTCTATCATTGCAGCCATCCATGCAGCCGTTCCTCTCCTCTCCTCTCCTCTCCTCTCCTCTCCTCTCCTCTCCTCTCCTCTCCTCTCCTATCGTCTCGTCTCCTTATTCACAGAAACTCTCTCCAGCTCCTCCTGGTTGATCCTAATGTGTTGCCAGGCAAGAAGTGATATATGGCCTCTCCAATGAGTTCTAGGGCTGCCCTGGATATCTTCTCAGTACATACCTATCAGTACACATGGAAAAGCTCCACAGGGGGCAATCCAGGAGGCATTTTGATTAGCTTCCTAAATTATTTCAGCAGACTTTCTTTTTATTAGGGATTAGAGGCTTTTTTTACTCCGAACCAGATAATGGTTATCATTACGATAAACTTGATTACTCTAAAAGAATCAGTTTTTTACTGCTTTTATCCAGATTTCTGTTCTTTATATTTAGATCTTTATGTTGTGGCCATACGTGCATTCAAGTGTAGATCATCAAGTATGTCGAGGTTTTTTTCTTTCATTCTTCACAATGACATACTGATCATTATTGTAGATACCTTTGATATATCTATCCATTTCTTTATTCATTCGGCTGTTCTGCATATCTGAGGGGAAAAATACAGACTTCTATGCTCCTCCGCCTGGATTAAAACTTGCAATCAGTAGTTTTTTTGATTTAAAATCTCTTGTTCCTCCAATTAGTACCTTGTAATAGCCAAAAAACAGTAACACAATGAAAAAAATAAAAGGACTTTTTTGTTTTTCTGTAGGAATAGTGGGTGTTCTTTATATTTACTTTCAGTGGGTTGTTTAAAAGCAGGCAGTAAGATTATTATCGTAAGCTGATAATATGTTTTGATGGTTCAAAATTAAAAATGTACAGATAGGTTTAGTAGAGCTGGGGACACACCACCCGGCTTTCCTTGTCTTGACAGCGTTTCAAAAGAGGTGTTCACACTAGTGCTCAAATTCAAATTTTAAGAGTAGGAGCAACTATCGTGCAGTTCCACTACTTTCATTAATTGCCTGAAGCCCTCGATTTAGACAGCAGAATACAGGTACATATTCTTGCAAATGAGGCTAACGTTATCGCTAATGTCCATCTTCACACCTACTGGACATGCGTGAATTCAGTGACACGGCAGTGGGTGGGGTTGAAGTTCATCGGCAAGAAATATATTAACCCTTTTACACCTAAGCCTCAAAATGGCCGTCTGGAATTTTTTTTAACCTAAAATGTTAAATTGATCTTTGGACGTACGAATTCGTCACAAGGAATTGTTATGAGAATCAATATAGTCATAATAGGGGGTTGGGACTTGCATTTGATGTTTTATGTAGGTTCTGGAATGGCTTTCAATGTTGGCTTTATTCTAAAAATTGTACAATTTCTATCTTAACAATATTAAATTATTAGGCTGGACTATGCAAATAAACATTAAGAATATATGAGGAATATTTTTAATTCATATGTCAATTAAGTCTAATTACATTAATGGTCAAGATTCAAATTGTCTGGTTTATTTCAATAAAACCCTTCGTTATTTACTAAATTTTTTTCTTATATAGATGAGTATATCTCTATTGTTTTTGAATCTCTTCGTAGAGTTATTTAGACGATAGTTATTATGTCTCAAATTGTTGTGCATTTTTTTTCATAATGTTGTATAGTCAGATATAAAGCTTTTGATAAAAAGTCGGCTCCCAGCTGATACCGTCCCCAGCCTGTCTATTTCAAGCATTTACAGTTGGGCCGGTGATCAGTCTCCACTACCCGACTGCACACCAAATGCACTTAAAAAAAATCAAACCTGATTGTTTGACTGTGACTGAGGTTGGGTTTGGTCAGTTACCCTCACACACTTGCAGACTCCAGTCTACACCCCATCTCAGACCGTCAGATTTCTTTTGCTGACTAATCCTGCCGACTGACCAAAACTACTCCAGACTGACACAGACTTTCCTCAACCTGGAATTCGGGGGGAAATCCGGCAGAGATTCATGCAGTGAGGCCCCAACTTGATCTCAAAGTAGTTATAATAAACAGCAAAAAATCAATCTTTGCTCCAGAAAAGAGTGAAGGTAAACTAGACACAAACAAAAGCATTTGTCGATTTCGAGCAGCTGTCTGAATAAGTGCGTAAGCCATAATTTTAGGCTGCAGCGAAGTGACTCAGTCTGTAGTGTTTTTTATGTGAAGGCCGGTTTGTTGATCATCATGAAATGAAGACACTCAGTGTTCCTCACTCTTGCATTAAACAATAAATAAAATATCCATTATTGTTTTTGTAAAAGGTGAGCTGAATAAAATGTGACTTTTTAAAAACTACAATCAGGGTTAGATCTGGTAGCTGTAAAGAGACATGGAAGAGCAAAATATGACTGAGCTTTGGCCAGGTCAAGGTCTCTTTTACTAGTTCAGGTGGTTAAATAAAATTTACAATATCTGCAGGAAAACAACAATATATTTCAAACTAAAAGTATCACAAAATTTGTTTCCAGCTGCTACCTTTGTTAGTGTACTAATCATATTAGTTTCATGCTTTTAGTTTTATGGTTCTAAGTACCAAGCTAAATACGTCTAAATTTGTGGTGCAGCACATGGTCTGTTCATGAAGCCACAGCGTTGGGGGCAAAGCATCTCTTTTAAACTTCTACACAAAGCAATGAAAAGATAGGGTTTGTGAAAATTCACTTTCTCAAGCAACTCAATATATACTATATAATATAGATATACTTTCTATATATATTTACTTTGTGTATACTATCAATATATACTTTCTATCAAAAGCTACTTTTGCATGGTGGTGATATTGGTGATGCACAGTAAACAGCTTACGTAGTAGGGCTGTAAGGAAATATCGATATCTCAATATATCACAATATTTTCTATCACAATATTGAAACAGTATTCCGATTGTTTTTATTTTTTATGTGTGTTTTTTAAAGAATTTGAATACAATTTTGTCATAAAATTAAAAGGATGACTGCTACTTGGTGACTGTTTTCACCTTCTTCATTCCAGTGGATCGACTAGATGCAGTAATAAAACTGCATGTGTTCTGTATGGAACAAGATGGAAGGAGTGTTTAGAATGCTGTGACAGTTTTTCTACAGTTGAATTCAATTTTAAAATTACAATATATAGTCTTCCTCATGGCATTGCAAAATACCGTATCGCTCCCTTTGTATCGTGATACATATCTTATCACCAGATTCCTGCCAATACACATCCCTAAAATGTATCTGAGTTTTGATTCTATCAAAGAACCAAGATGGTTTTAGGTTCCTTGACAAAATATCAAAAGGATTTGCAGTTGTCTTTTACTCAAGCTTTTAAGTTTCTCTTAAGCAACCAGTTTGAATTTGGAAATCAAGTCCCTGCAACCCTTTCAGATGTTCTTTCTGGTAATCAGCATAACCTTTTGTGTCAGTCATTTTGATCTGACTGCACAGGAACTGTAGCATGAGCCAATGACGACAGGATTCCCAAAAGAGCATCTAGCAGCTGTAACCTAAAGGAGCTGCCATCTTTGGAAGTGCGGAGTATCTCACAAATTGCCAGAGTCGGAGGGGGGCGAACGGCTGAGGCGGTGGCTGGAGTTATTTTCAAATCCTGCTCTGCCAATAGCCTCCCTCCCCTCTGTGTTCCTGTCTTTTTCCTTTCCCTACTTGTGTCTGTGTTTGCTGTTTACTGTCTCCCTCCCTCCGCGATTGATCCTGCTTCCTCTTGCTCTGTGGAATTCCATTGAGAAGCTTTGGGATTGTTTGAATTCCAGCTGGGGTGCATGTGTGGGTTAGCAGCTGGCACCGTGCGTCCCCAGTCATCTAGGCTCATTATCCAGCCAGGACACTGTCTGCTTTTACAGTTCGAGTCTTTCTGCCTGAACTCTGCCTCTGTTTCTGCAGCACAAATACCAATGCAAACCTTTATTGTCAGTGCCAGCTTCCGTCTTCAGCAAACAAACTGACATGCATGCAAGACGAGGCCGTTGCATGCATGTGTGCTTGATGGGCGTGGCAGAAACTTTGGGTATTGTCTTCTTTAGCTGTTCCCTTCACGCAGTTGCTTCTTGAGAAAAGGATAGGTGCATTCTTTGCAACAAAGCTGGCTACTCACCTTCCTCATTTGTTCTGGTTTCATTGGGAACAAGGAGTGTCCCTGCAAAGACATCTCCTGTGGCCTCCCACTGGCATTTCCCTGCATACTTGCACTCATGTGCTGGAAATTACTTGGAATTATGTGTACTGCTGCTTTTAACTAACCCACATGGCCTGCAACGGCTTACTTACTTTGATACTGAGTGTAGCGGGATGACCAAGAACAAGGAAAGAATTGTGCATACCAATTATGCACTATAATCCGAAGAAAGGCTGAATGGGGGCTATTTTAATTTGAAATACTGTGCATAGATGGGTTTATATATTCTTAATTCTACCACAAACCAGACATTTATGTGTTTATGCCAGGTACATTTTAGAATTACTTTAAAATATGGTTAATTCAATAAGTATTCCATGCTTTATTCAAGCTGCAGAATGTAATGTTTGACAGTTCAGAATCTTTCCTAATGTTTAATCAGAGTAAGTGTTTCATAGCAACTTGAGCAATGCACCTTTGCTTTAAGCAATTTGGTTGGTGCAGGAATAGCATATGCACATGTAATAAAAGAACATCTATGGAAAATCCTTTTTTTTCTTCAAATATCTATTATATGCCAATGGCCGCTGGCTGCTCTGCTTTTTGACCGCATGCCATGGAGGCCGCCATTGGTCCTCCCTTGCTGTAGTACCTTCATTTGGCCGCTAGGCCCCCATTGAAAAGCATTGGACTTTAGACACGTTAAAAACAACTTTAATGCCTGGTGCCCATTTTTTTAAAAACTTTCTATGGCTACATATTCTTCCTGAGATAATGCTGGGCTCATAAAAAGCCTGGGCACCAGGCTGGTTTTCGTAAGATAATTTTTTGAAATCTTGCATAATTAATGAGGGGGCCGAGCCAAGTTTAGCATCAGAGCTAACGACGCGGGAGCAGAATGGGCGTGATTACGACCGAACTACACGCCAATACACGCCCCGCGAGGGCAGAGTCTACAGTGAAGAGTCTACAGCCGCCCCTATGTCCTTTTTAGGAACATGCTTCGTCAGAGCTGGGGAGGAGGAGTCTGTGAATCCGCCATGAATTCCCCCATGAAAGTGTGTCATTCTGGTAAACGGGGAGGAGTGAGGAGGCGCTGTCTATTCTTTTTTACAGTCTATGTTATATGCATTGTTATTCACTTAACCAGACAATGAAAACTCAACCAATATTCATCAGATTTTTATGCATTTGAACCTGTTTTTTGTCTTAAGATTATCAATGATTAGACTTTTAATACTCTGCAAAGTTAAAGACAGTACCAACTCAGAACTTAAACAGTTTGAATTATCACTTGTTTATTGAATTTGCTGCTCTGTGGGGCTTCCCTGCACTGACTCTCTGGATGTTGAGTAGCTGTATAAACCTTACTTCTCTTTGTTGAGATGTTTAATTATTGTGATGTTATGGAAAACCTCTTTGTGATTACTACTGAAATAGTGTAGAGATTCTACAACCTACCTCCAAATGATATAGCCCAGAAACAGTGTTTTTTGTTGTTGTTTTTCCCACTTTTTCTTTTCTAACTTACATTTTTTCTTTGCTCATTCAAACTTAAGCTCCCTACTTGGACATTTATAGGACGGTGATGTTTTGTAACAATAATATTAGTCCCTGTGAAGCACATAGGTTGGTAGGGATTTGCTGTTATTTGTATAAAATAAAGCAAGGCAAGGCAATTTTATTTGTATAGCACACTTTCAACACAAAGCAATTCAAGGTGCTTTACATGATTACAGAAATGTGAAAATGAAAACATAGAAAGCAATAAAGGAAAGATTTACCACTAAGGATATTTGTAATACAAACTCAAGACATTGATTCAACTAGGGTCGGATCATACTCAGTTTCACATAGCTGATTTTTCCTCAAGTCAAATTCTGGTGTATAATATCGTGGTCTGTCATAGTAGTGAATCTCATGTTGTATAATTTAATTTTTGACATTTTTTTTCCCAATGACTTTTATGATTTTTTTACCTCTTCAACCTTTTTTGTCAAGAAGGGAAATGTGTATATTTTTTATATAAGGTAGTGTAACAAGACCTAAGTGATACTAGGTTCCTGTAGCAACACCCTGTAGATTTAGCATCATTACTGAGTGAAGAAGAAATAAAATTAGCTATTTTAGCTATAAAATTTAAAAATTACATTTGAAAAGGAGCTCAGAAGTGGTAACAAATCATTTTAAAGGGGAGTGTAGATATGTCCAGGTATGTCTGCAAATCGGGCTGAGAGTGACTAAAACAAAGATAAACATACCGTAGCTCATAAGCCTAAATGTAGTGCAGAAAATTTTTCAGTTCTTCTTTTTCACCTTTTAACATCTGTGTGGTGTTGAGCATGCTGAATTTGGAAATTGTGTCAGTGTGTTAGACATTTCAGAGGTGAAAATATATTCAGAATTTTTCATAATATTTTAAGAATATTCAGGCACACATCAGGTTTGTTGATTATTGGCCTGCAAACATATTAACCTTAATCTTAACATCCACCTTAAGGTGGCGTACTTAGAGGAAGGAAGCAGGGAAAAGCGTTTTTGTCATGTGACATTTTAGATCATCATCTCTTCAAATAACATATTCTCTACAGCGCCCATTCCACTCTGCTTCTGCTCATCCTTTATGTGTGAGCTGATGTCTTCATCGCACTAGTCATTTCGGAAAAATTTGATGATGTGGTTTTAGCTTTATTAATTTACATGTTGTTGCGTTTGATAATGGACGATATCTGAATTATAATTAATTTTTAACTATTTGTAAAGATCTCAATTTTTATAATAACTCATTGAGAATTAAATAAGTTGCACTTTTAAACACATTTTGAAATTTAAACTCAAATTAATCATTTTTTATTCAAACTTGAACTGAAATACACAGTTGACCAACTGCACAGCTCTATCATTACATAATTTCTATTGGACTATAAAGTGTACAGAAGAATAATTTTACACAGGTGTAAGGTCATTGTTCAAGCAGGTGTTATGTTGACATAGTGAAGCTGTCATTCATCTGGGCTCTATAGATCGGGAACATCTGGTCATTGCATTAACATTACTCAACAGCAGGCATTACTACAAAGAAAATAATATCATTACACAGCAGAAATTGCAGCAAAAGTAGTCGAGCAGGAAGTATATATTTCCTAATGAAGTAGAAACATGTAAACTAAATAAAAAAAAGGACACCATTCCAAAGCCTGTGTTCTAATGTGTAGAGGTATGGCGGTTTAATATTTTAACAGTACTAAAAATGGCAAAACAATAAAGCTGGAAAATACCTTTTTTTCTTCTTTTTTTAACGAAGTGTAATATAATGCTCTTATGTAAAACAAAATAGGATTTTTTAAAACATTTTGTGTTTTATTCTTACTTAAAATGTCTAAAATCCCATAGAGACATATCACATCAGATCTACATTAGGAAAACATCATCATCAATAGTGTTGTTTGCACAGATGAGTCTACAGCTAAATTATTAGGACACCAGAACAGAGGAAATACAGGGTGTAAACCAAATACGAATATCCAGGAAAAGCTCCTTATACCAAGTGTGTGGCTTAGAAGTGGATGTGTCGTGGTTTGCAGGACCTGGGCAGCTGTTATAGCATTTGGTATGAATTCTACCATGCATCAGAATAAATTTGAGGACTGAAAAAAAAAATCAAATTCAAGCTGAAGCAGAATTGGTATCTAAAAAATTACATTGACCTTAAACCTACCAGTAAATCTAACCAGGGCTGGATGGAAATTTGAAATGGAATTTCCTTGGCCTAGACAAAGCCCAAGTTCTTTCCTCATTGGGATCCTTTGTGTTTGCCTGAAATGGGCACACAAGAAACCCCTCAAACATATCATGGCTAAAAGTAAAAAGTGGAGCAAAACTTCCTCCGACCAATGTCGGAGACTGATAGATGGCTACACCAAGCATGTGACCAAGGTTACTTCAACCCAAAGGTTTACTTACGTTTTCATCAGCTAGGAAACACATTTGTTAAGTCCATAGTAAATGAGCTCAAATTCTAGTTTGTAAGTGAAAATATAACAAATGTTTTTACTAGAGGAAAAAGGAAATCAAGACAAGTATGTGAGCTGCATATTTCCTGTACTATTTATAATTTTTCTCACTCTGCTTTAGGGTTACATTAGAAGAGGCTCAGTGTGTTGCTGCACAATTTTTGATTATAATAGACAGTTTTAGGATGTTTTTGCTTTGGGTTTGGTGGTACCTTTCTTCTCACATGTAGTGGATGTAGGTTTAGGACCTGCCATGGCTGCATATTTTTGACATCAGTTTAAAAAAGTCTACAGCCACCCAAGTGTCTGCTGCTGCTGCTGACATATCCGGACTAATTTGTTGAGACAAAAGTTTAAAATTAAAAGGGCACAGCAGTAGTTTGCTTTGTTTGGAGCTCATTTTAAACAGTTGCAATAGCATTGTGCCATGTCACAGATTTAAGCATGTATGGGCTTTTCTATTTGCCAGGTTTCCAGTTATTGTGACATCTTGTCTTTTACTGTAAGTCGAGGCTGAATTTGTCTTCCATCATTGCTTCACATATTCTGAAACACACCAGAGCTGCTGCTTATTCCTTCCAGCCACAGGCATTACATAATCCTCTGCCCCTCCGACCCCCACCACCTCTTCTCGCTTGCTTTTCTACACCTCGGCGCTCCTCCTGTCATTTCTGCTCACATAGCTGCAGTCTTAACGAAAGCTCCACAAGCTTCAGTTGTTAGCATAGACATGTCATTGCACACTTTGCATATGTATCTGAACCTACAGGGGTGGATGTTTGCTTTGGGAAACCTTTGCATTGTCAGTGTTTTTCTGTGGTTTTGCATGGTGATATCTATGAAGAGGTCTGAAGAAAGCCTCTGTTCTTTAGCTGTGAGGGACATGCTGTTTCTTGCCTGATGATCTGAGTTTAGCAGAAACATTTCTGAGTCCATTTCGTAAAGAAGGAAAACCTCTACACATGATCACACATGTTTTCTTTTGGTAATGCATTGTTTTAGTTTCAGTGATGTGAAAAATTCTCGTTGATTCATACAACAGTGTTGATTCTTCTTCCCTTAATTGTGGAAGTTGTCAGACTTCTGCTGCAATATTTTTCTTCATGTAGCAAGTGCTTTTACCTTGTTTTGTACTGCTTCGAATTTAATTTGATGATGAAACAATTTAATTGTAGTGACTTAGCTAATTAGCCCTTAAAGCTCATATTTAGTTAATCATTTACATTATTATGGGGCAGGATCATTTCCTTGGTTTATATTTGAATCTTCAACAATAACGCC
Organism: Apricaphanius iberus; assembly: GCA_028564705.1. NCBI lineage: Eukaryota > Metazoa > Chordata > Actinopteri > Cyprinodontiformes > Aphaniidae > Apricaphanius > Apricaphanius iberus. Next base: position 2,589,048 of record JAPXFQ010000556.1, read on the forward strand.
TTGAAGCCTGACAAGTTTATTTTCGACTTTTGTTAATAAACGGCAAACAGAAGCTGCTGCTTAACTGTAAATGGTCCGTGACATGTCAACTTTCTCTGTTTATTTTGCTCTCTGTATCACGTTAACAGCAGGAACTGTGTAAACTCAGAGACTGGATGGGTACATATGTGTTAGTGTCTATAAATATGTACAGGACAGGCTATTTTTATTTATATAGGTAGTCGTTTAGATTTGTGTCGATAGACTCGAAAAGCAAATGGTGGTTAGTGAAAGTATTCATACCTCCAGAACATGCAATTTTATTTTTTAAGGTGGTTAGTTTAAAGTGGAATGTAAAGCATCTATTTTTTCTTGGTTTGTACGAGTAAATAAAAATCTGGAAAGTCTGGTTTGCAATTTTATTAAGCTTTTTTTGGACTGTTCAGTATTTCTGGGCCATTCTAACTGGTGATCATACTTTCTTCAATCTTCTGATCAACTAAAACCAGCTTCTCTGACCCTGCCAAAGAAAAGTCCCCCCCCCCCCAGCATGATGCTGCCACTACCATATTTCATTGTGAATGTGGAGTGTCTTGGGTGATAGTATTTTGCATGTACGTAGGTTCAGTTTTGATCTTCATCTGCATTGCTTTGTCTCTTACATACTTATACCTCAGGCTTATATATACATAGCTTATATCTCAGCGATTTTTCAGTTTAGTGTAGAATTTGTTGGTGTAGATTATATTAATTCCAAGGTAATGTGGATGCCTGATGCAGGTGTTGACTTTCCACCTGTTTTCCTGTTTCCAGTGTGAGCTGGCATGGAGTTGCTGGTTTCCAGTTGCTATTGTTGTCTGTGTAAATGCATGTAGGAGGGGCTCAAAGTGACATTTTGCAACAACACTACTTTGCAAAATGGAGACCAGGAGGCTGTCAGCATGAGGCCCCCAGTGGAGGACTACATAGCACAGCAGCGTCACACCCTGACCCGTTGGATAAAACCAAGAGATAACACTGTGTGTGTGTGTGTGTTTTGCAAACCTTCAGGAAAGCACTCTGAAGGACAGGTTCATCCACTGCTTCTTGTGTTTGCATTTTCCCTCAAGACAACAATGTGAGAAATTCCAGTTATTCCTCTGGATCTGCTCCATGCTCTGTATTAAGACACGCCTTCACTGTTGCTTTAAATAGTGTGGAACAACATCAGTTGCTTAGAGGATCAAAGAAATTTCCAAACTTTATTGAGATAAATAAAACACAGTGAAAGATTCAGTTCTATGCAAGACTTGCTTATCAGCCTCCAATGGCTTAAACTAGTAAAAAAAAAATCTGCAAAAATCTGCAATATTCTCTCTTCTTCATGACTGTTTACTTTAAGAAATCACCATTTCCTCGTGCTGGTTGGAGGATGCAAAGATATTTTTTTTTCTTTTTATATGATAATTTCAAAACCAAGTATAACAGAAACCTCAACAATATTAGACAATCCTGTCAAATAGCAACCATCAGTGTAAATTTTGACCAGGCACACCACCTGTTTGCTGTAGCCAACTTTTTTCTTTTAATACATCACTATCACAAAAAATATATATATAACGTAATCACGCAAGAGGCTGTTTCAGTTCACAAATATGTGTATTCTGAAAGTTGAAGCCTGAGCAAATATTTAAATTAGGTTTCAGCTGAAGAAACTGCGCTAATTTCAGAAAGGATGAAATGGATCTGGGGGAAAAAACAGATCCAACAGTAGCAAATGACATGTAGTAATAACTCAATATCTCAAAAGTACAGCAACAGAGAAGAAAGTTGGCTACACAAACTTTCAGTTGATGGGTTTACATAAAAGCCACCTGGATAGGGTCTAAAAAAATTAAATCAAAATATACAGAAATAGAAGATTAAGCAGTCATTATTTTAAAAATATAGATAAAAATAGCTGTGTTTTTAATAATGGTTTAACAGTTAGCTTTTGATGCAGCATCAGCTTTAGCTGTCTAGCAGACTGCTAATATAGTTTTAGCTGTATTATTGTTTTTTTATTTTAATGTATAAATTGCTTTGTAAAATCTTTCTAGCTGTTTGGTTAACTTTTAATGGGACTTTAACTGTAGTGTTTTTAACTGATTTTTTGTTGTGTAGTTGGTTTGTCAATGATACAATGAATGTATAATTTGGCTCTGTTGCGATGTTCGCACTGTTATATCAGATTTTTAAGAGTTTTAGGGTTGTATTTAGATTTACCTCCTCTAGTTATTTTAGTCTTTAGTATTTTAGAATAGTTCAAGAAAGAGGTGATCAAAGTCTGTCCCAGTGACCAATCGTGGTTCTACACAACTGTAGAATGGAGTTAGTGTGACCTGAAAGCACAGGCAGTTGATGCAGATTGAGACTTTTTCATCTTTAGGGGGATATTTTTACTGACAAAATCTTATGAAAAAAAATGGTAGGCACAATATTCATCTTAATTTTGTAGTTACTAAAATTACTAACATCTGGCATTTTGTTGTTGCTGAACTTTACTAAAAAAAACAAAAAAGTAAGAAAGTGTTGTACCTGTGTGTATATTGTATTAGTTGGGGTGTTTATTTTTATTTTAAGTTTATTTTGTCTGAACCCTGCAATTTAATATAATATATCCACATTTATGAAATAAATTGTTAGCATGGGTCCAACAAGAGATCCTTTTCATTGCACCTTGGAGAGCTTAATCCAACGATAAGTAAAAACTGAATGGGTTGAACTTCTGCGACCCAGTCTGAGGAGGTTCAGGCCAGACACAGCTTGCAAACTTGCAGTCCAATGATTTACAGAAAGCAGTTATGGTTAACAAAGCATACTGCCATCAAGCTGTCAGTGCAGCAGCTTCATTTGAGGCGAAAACACCTGGGCTGCCAGTCTTCCACTTCCTCATACTTCTTACATTTATTCTGGATCTGGAGCCAGACACTGTATTTAACCGTGAGTACTAATGGTGATTTTAAGGATACATTTTAGATTGGGTGTAAGAGATGTTCAGATGAATCAGTTCATAATTTAAGGGACTTAGTAGGGGATAGTGTCATTTCTTTTAAGAAAATTGAGATTGTTGTAAGCATCAAAACCTAAGGATTTTTACATCTGAAGTTTAAAAATTTTGGCTATTTGTTTCTTTAGGAACTACTTGTCAATCTTTTGAACTTAGTCTTTATAATTAGCTCGTCAGCCTTTGTTCTCTGTTGTGATAAAAAAAAAAAAGACTTAACAGAACAGAAAGTTGAGCAGGACAATCAGCTGCTATGTTAAGAAGCTAAGTATGCTTTCATCTTGTGGTATGCTCTGTTGCCAGTGAAACCATCCTCCGGAGTCTCTTTAGGCTGTGCTCCTTCCTCTCACACACTCCACGATTACACAAGTTTGCCAAAGCTAGTGCACAGAAAGTTACAGAAAGGTTGCAACAGATATTGAATTTAGCATTTTAAGAGAAATGTGTCAGTTTGTGGCTGCACAATGGCATAGTTTGTTGCACTGCTTGCCTTGCAGCAAGAAGGTCCTGGGTTTGAATCCCGCGCTAGGGTCTTTCTGCATGGAGTTTGCATATTTTCCCCGTGCATACATGGGGTACTCTGGCTTCCTCCCAATGTCCAAAAACATGACCCTTTAGGTTAACTGGTCTTTCTAATTTGCTCTTAACTATAATACTGTGTGTGCATGGTTGTCTGTCCTGTGGTTCCCTGTGTTGCCCTGCGATGGACTCGCGATCCGTCCGGGGTATACGCTTGATGATTGCTGAGATAGGTACCAGCGCCCCCACGATCTTGCATAGGATTGAAAGTATAGATAATGAATGGAGGGATGTCATTTTATGGTTCCAGCATACTTATGGCTTTTATCTTGAGTACTGTTTGAAATCTGAACCATCATACAACTGAGGATGGCCCTTTTGAAAGCCAGTGGAATTTGATGTATATTTTTTTTTGATATGTAAGATAAGTTGATAATCAAGCTGCAAAGATTTGATAATAAAAGTAAGAAAAGACAGTTGTAGCAGTCTAGGGAAATGCATTGATAGCCCTTTTTTAAACAAATAGTTATATTTTGGTTTTATTCTGTAAAAAAATCATGTTTGGTCTAGTTTAAAAATGGAAAAAATAATAATTTCAATTTACTGATAATTTTTTGACAAAGATTTTACTTTGATGGTCAATACATTTCTGTTTTAGGTATTCTTTGCAAGCTAAATCTTTGTAAAGCCCAGAAGCACAAAGATATGTGCATTAGGGCTTCGTAAAAATATCGATTCATCAATGCATTGCAAATTTTTGTTTCTCAATTCAATATCGATTATTCAAATCCTATGAATTGATTCAGTCCACCGCCCAGTGGCGGCACTGTGGGCAACACTCCAATGAGAATGTTCAGTGTTATGCAATACATGTACAATATTTTCCAGTTTGTTCTGCTAAATAAACCATGAAAGGAAACATGACAGAAAACATGCTGGGGTCAATTTGCTCTTAAACATTGGTACTTCTGGACACATCATTTCAAAATATATTCACATACTTAACTGTGTATTTATTTATTATTGAATCAATATTTAAGCTAATAAATCAATATAAAATTGAATCAAAATCAAATCGAAGCCTCAAGAATCGAAATCAAACCGAATTGTGAAATTTCTAACAATACCCAGCCCTAATTTTCATGCTATGTAAATATTATAAAGTATCAATATCATTGACTTGTACAAACTCAACCAACATAACAAGACTTGGTGTTCAACAAATTCCGCTTTTTTCACTTTTGTACCCACACATATTTATTTTTTATTATGCCAGCTAAATGGCAAGATAGGAAACAATGTGACTGTAGCTTAATCTAGAAAGCCAAAGAGCCTGGAAAAGGCTGTTTGGCGAACGCACAAACTCCTGTCCCCCCTCTACTTGGTTTAAACTCTGAACCTTCTTCAATCCTAACAACCGCTTACCCATTCAGTAATGTGAGACCTGTTAAATAAATAAGTATTCACGGCATTGTTAACTGTAATAACTAAGTAAATTCACTTTTTACAATTTAGTTTTATTTGGAGGTATACAAGCAAAGGGCATACATTTTTCAGTAAATTAAATTACTTAAATTTTAAGCAGAGTTAATACATGTTCAAAGATTCCTAGAATATTGTAAAACAATACTTTTATCCCAACAAAATAAAAGGACAGACCGCAAGTGTCTACTCAGATTCACATTTTCAATCCTGGTTTATAGTTGTTTGTTAATGGTCTCTTTGACAGGACACCATTGCATGCCTTGATATTGGTTGTATTTTTCAGGTGTTTTTTTTCCCCTGCAGTAACTCACATTGTTTGATTAGCTTTGCAGAGATTGAAAACATGAGTTTCTATACACTTGCATAACAGTTACAGAAATGCATGTCATTACATATCTGTTAGGTGATGTTAATATTATATCTGGTTACATGAAGCTGTTACATGAACACTTTTTCATGAATAGAGGAGCTTGTAAATCCCCAGACTGCAAAAAGGCATTACACACATCAGTCAGTGAAAAATATCTTAAATGTTTGCAGTCTCAGTTGCAGCTATTTTCTATTGTTTGTCAGCATGTTTTTGATCAGTATCTCTAGGACTGATGCCATTGATAAAACAACATTAAAAGAGGTACTTCATGCTTTCAGAATTTAACTTAACCGAAAGTGTTGGGTGTATCAAGGCTAGAACCAATTTAAAGAAAAAGAGCAATTTGTGAGTTCAAACTGCAAGTCTGAAAATACGCAGGAATTTTTTTTCACATTTTAGAGAAACTAACTATTAACAGTGCAATTCTTTTTCTAACACTGTTCATGCTTGTTTGCAGGTAAGAAGAAGAAGCCAGTGTTGACGCTCTCCAAAGAGGTGTTTGAGCAGCCCACACCTGCTGCAGTGTAAGGCACTTTACCTTCAGCATGCACCCATAAATCTAGCAGTTTATTGATCTTCACTTCCTGCTCAGCACATACCTGATCTTATGTGAACCCAGTCACACTGCTGAACATGGGAAATACAAATCCACAGAACAGGAAGAAACCACGTTCCAGCAAAATCAGCAGTCAGAATTCTGCTCTAGACTTGTTTTCGATCACAGATTTTTACATTTCAAATTACTTATTTTTTGTTATATAAATGTCTATATAAAAATATTGAAACTTGCAGATGCCAACAGTTAGATATTATTTCTTCAACTTTTGTCACCTTTAGATTTAAAGACTTTTACATTTTAGTTATTTATTTGCTTTATTTTATTTTAGTCTTTTTATTTATTCATTTGCACGTTTTAGATTTTTCTATATTTCTTTTTGCTGTTGTTAGTTAATGTATATCAAGAAATATACAGTTTTTATTTTATTGCATATTCATATCTTTTTTGAAGCTCTAAATCTGCATAAAAACACTTTTTTTTTCCTTTTCACTAAATCTTTTTAAGATTACATTCTCTTTTCATGGGGTTAGTTTAAATGATTATGGTACTTTTTAAATATAATATTACCAAATACTGGAATATTCAGTTTCATCGCCTATGATGTATAAAGTCAATTGTGGCAGCATAAATGTCATCGAAGTGATAATAACTGAGTGAAGCCATATAATGGGGGTTAAAACATGGTTCATAAAGTCAACAGAAAACTTTACATTAGCATGTTAAACGTTTATTTTTGGTCCGTATTTTATTGGTTGGAAGGTTTTTTTCATCTGCTTGCCGTTTTTCATCTTTGATGGTCTTTTGCAGCATTAATAAGTCCAGTTTAACCAGTTTATATGTAACAACATTTCCTTTTGTGTTTTTCAGACCCCCCAGAGACTTGGATTCTAAAGCTTGTGTAACAATTGGAGAAAGGGTAATTTTGTTTTTTTCACTTGTTCCACCTTTTCTGACCCCATTCAAGCTTTTATGTGGGCTGTAACATTTCACTGTGGACTTTTATTCCTTCTCTTGGTGTATTTACTGTTTATCCACTCCGGTTTGCTCAGAGCAGTCTCTGTTAGCTGTAAAGAACGCTCTGGTGGACATTACAGCTGTCTCAAACACTTTTGATTGTGGGGAGACAGGAATGCGTTTTAATGCCCATCATGCTATAAAAATATTCATTTTCAACTTGACTAATAATAGGAATTTTCCGTTGGCAGAAAGGCTTGTTTTTTTTACCCTCTCACCTAAAATTAGAAAAAATATCGTCCTTTTCTCCTTATATATTATCGAAAACCGAAAGCCAACTGGCAGCTTTGCAGACATGAAACAGATTCCTTCTGAAAAGTTTTCCCCCCTCTGACACTGTTCTCTTTGCTGTTTGGACCAGAAATGTGAGGTGAAAGCAGACGATCTGGAGCAGATCTGTGAGCTCGGTCGAGGAGCGTATGGTGTGGTGGACAAGATGAGGCATGTGCCCAGTGGTCTGATCATGGCTGTTAAAGTGAGTAAATCATAGGGCGTGTCACTGTCACTCACAACATCATATATAGCCCGACTTTATCAGTCTGCCTTTTTCCTCTTACCTTCTATACCCACTACTTTAAATATGTTAGTTTATCTCATTGTTTATCATTGGTCAGTTAGTAATTATTAATGATTGAAAACTGTTTAACATGTGCATCCTTCCTGCAGAGGGCGCTCTGAGCTTACTGCATACAAGTCAATGTTTTTATACAAATGTTAAAGGAATGTTTTAATTAATGTAGGTTTGTGACAGGTAGTTATTAAGAGACAATCTTTTGCAGTCAGTGGAATGTAGTCTATATCTCAGCTTGGAACAGAATTTTGGCCCCTTGCCCAGCATTACCTACCCGTTCGTCATTAGTGTGCCCACTTCTGTAAAAAACCAAACACCTTGTACCAACTGTCAGGCACGGTGGTGGTGGACTAATGATTTGAGCTTGGATTGTAGCCACAGAACATGAACATGCTGTAATCCATGAGTATACCACAATATCTGTGTGCAAAATGTTTCTAGTTGGAAATTTGAGCTCATATGTTTGATTGCTGAAGCTTTGACCGATCAGGGTCATCAGCAGGTCAAAGATTCCAAATACAGAAGAAGACTTACAATAGAAAGATTGAGTAAAACAGAATCAGGGTATTGTGAGAGCTGGGCACCAAGAGATGTCTGTAGACCTGAATGAGCTAATACAAAGAGTGGGTCAAAGTTTTTCCTCAACAATGTGACAAATTGATAAAGTCAAACAAAACTGCGGCTAAAGGTGGCTCCCAAAACAAGAGTGTTGCTCACGATTTGACTTTATTAGATTCTGGCTTAATCTTATTGGCAAATAAAATAAAAACAACTACGGTTAGCCTTGTCTATATCATTCAAAGTGTATTGATTCTTTTTATTTCCTGCTATTCCCTTCCAGCGGATTCGGGCTACCGTTAACACTCAGGAGCAGAAGAGGCTGCTGATGGACCTGGACATCTCCATGAGGACAGTGGACTGTTTTTACACAGTCACCTTCTATGGAGCGCTGTTCAGAGAAGTATGCTATTATTTATGGACCTTAAGAGGCAATGCTTCAATGGTTACAGTAAAGCATCTATAAGGAGAAATGAGGAAAAAAGCAAGCCCTGTTTGAGGTTTGATGTATACCATCTACTTGTTTGTACAGTTTTGATACATTTTGAAATGCTACAATGATTACGAAGATTGCCAACTTTTTGGAGCAAATGAGAAAAATAGAAATTTCAAGAATAAAATTGAAAATGTGAGTTCGGTCAAATATTTTAAAAGTTAGTTTCAATTTATAAAATCAAAAAAACTGGATAACAAGCAAAAATAGTATAATAATTGCAATACTGTCAGTTATTTAAGAGATAGTGACAGTACTCAATATGTTATGGACAAATTGATAACACTAACTATTACATTACTAAAAAGACAAGAAGAGGAGGAATATCTTAAACAGGATTATACACTATGTGTATGCATGAACTATAAATGTTTTGTTGTTGTTCAACTTTTTACAGCCTAATAAAGAGACAAGTAAAGTGAAGTAACCAGTTCATTAGAGTAAATGTATTTAAATACAGGCGGTTAACATAATTTCTGGAAAATTTACAGGAAATGTCCCCGGTTTGGGTTCCTGCATAAAAAAATGGCTGTGTGGGTAGATGCAAAAAAATCACGAGTGGATTGAAACCACTGCCATCCGGGGATAACTCTGCGTGTTAACTATTCTACCATAGCAGCAACTTGCTATGCCTAAACAGCCAGGATGGATCATAAAGCGGACAGAACACCCCACACGGTCACACAGTTAACTAAACCAAGGGAACAAATTACGAATCCGTGCCCACGGTTTAATAAACCAAGGGAATGGATCGGTAATTAGTAATTAATGTTGAGCTCCGTACGTTCTGCCGACAATGAGGATGTCCCTCAGCGTTAGGAGAGTCTCAAAACTCAACACTTAGAATTCTCTCACAAATACAGAGAGTTTCACAAATGAGAAGCGGTCCTTAAATGCACATTCAGTGATCCATACGATCTGTCAGCTTATATTTGAAGCTTCTCTCAAAATTATATTTGTGAAACAGCTCGTGTGCATTTCCGAATGAGCATGTGCATTTGTGAAAAACCCTGCATAAGTGTGTACTCAATGAGACTGATCTGGCCTCATATTAGTGTGACAAACCTGTGTTTTAATTTGATTTTTTTTAATAATAGGTTAACACAGGCTAATGCAAATTAATGCAGAAATTACGATAAAAAATATGAAAACAAAAAAAGTAAGAATAAGTTACTATGCAGTGAGGGCTAATTGGCATGCAATGCACTTTACAAGTAAAACTCAGACTATAGTCATGCATTTCTATTCTGTCACATTTAATCTATGGCAGCAGTCATTTAATTTCACCTAGATCCTAACCCCTGATTTCCACTGCATGTGCTCTGCTCCGCCTCACACACCGCAGCAAAAACGCTTCCTTTGTAGTCAATGAGAGCGTTTCCACTGTCGCCACCTAGCAGCACCAGCCACCGTTTCGCCGTTCGGCTAAAGTAGGATCGATTCTATTTTTGCTGGATGCCGGAGCCAATCTGGAGTCAATCTACACAATTCACACAGCATTGACAGGGTGCTGGAAAAGCACAACATCCGTGTTTTTTTTCTTCAAAATTGATCAATAAAGACAGGCAATTGCACATTAATGCACTAAAATAAGACACAAATATAGCTTCTTTAAAATCAATGTACCCCATGTCACCCCATGTCGAACACAGTATGTGGTGTTATCTTGACACAGAATAACAAAGATAAATATTTAAACTGTTGGTTTCTGTTCATCTTCCATGGAATGAATGGTTAATGGTCTGACTTTTTGTATTTTGCATTTATTACTGGCTTTTATAGTGAGATCTCGCAATTCCCACGCAAGCTTCTATAAGCACCTCTGGGCTTCAGAGCAGAGTGGATGTAGAACGCATGCAGTAGAAATTAGGGAAGGGAGCAAACGGCTGAGGAGTGCGAGGTGGAGGGGAGCGCAGGGAGTGGAAATTAGGGGTTAGAACCTGAAAAGCTCAATAAAATGACAGTAGGACAGAAAATAAATGTATTTGAATGGATAATCTTTATTAGAAAAGAAGATTTTTATAGTAAGATAATGGCTATGTAAGCTGTGTTTCTGCATCCATAGATGATGTACAACAGATGTAAACTTTATTTTACTCCTGACTAACATTCTGGTGACTAAAACCTCTTCTGAGAATTTTTCGGAAGCACAAAATTTCCTCCATCAATGAATGGATGATCATGATTTCCTCTTGGGGGTGGATTTTCAAGCTTCCTGTCTGATGAAAATCCGCCTGGCTGCTTTGTGTCTTGATCTCCTTCCAAATCCTCCCCCCATCTGTTGCCAGGGTGACGTCTGGATCTGCATGGAGTTGATGGACACTTCCTTGGACAAGTTCTACAAGCAGGTGATTGAGAAGGGCTTGACCATTCCTGAGGACATCCTTGGAAAAATTGCAGTCTCTGTAGGTTACTTTCATGATGACATCATATGAAGACATTTCAATTATTTGCTGGGTAACTCTAATTTGTTTAATAACCATCTCTGTTATTACAGATAGTAAAGGCCCTCGAGCATCTGCACAGCAATCTGCAAGTCATCCACAGAGGTAAGTGCCTGAGTGGAAACCCATTTTACTCTCAGAGACGCTGTCTATATCCAGCCCACTGCTTCCTTCCTTCAGATTATTTCCAGATCCAATTAAAGGATTATAACAGTTTCATTATGACTAGATACACAGAAAAGTTCTGAAATGTACATCTTTCTCTGGCGAAAAACTCTTAACAGGCTGGTTTCCTGTCTTTGTGCTCATCAATTGCAAACTTTCCAATGCAATGTCTCTCACACAGACAAAAGCAAATCTTATAGAAGTGTTTCGTACTTACCTTTGTAAATTGATTACTTTCAAACTAAAGTTGCCACCCAACAATAAATTGAAATAAATAGATTTGATCTCTGGAGTTCATCCCTATTCCAATTTGATACATTTTGCCTCCTGCCTTTCTTTCGATTCATTCTTTTCTCTTCCTTTTCTCTTTTCTCCTACGTTCTTTGCTCCTTGCTTCATTGAGTTCTTCCTTTCTTTATTCCTTGTGCCCTTACTCTTTACTTTGCTGGATGATTAGCTGACGTATTAGCATGTTTTGCTAGTCCACAAACTGCTGCCAGAACAGATGTTCTAGCTTCTTAGCTTGCCAACTTTAGTTAAAAAAAATCTTATTTTCTCTACAAAGAGTGGCAGCATTACACTGACAGTTTCTCAGACTGTCTTGTAAACAGAAATAATCAGGAAGGAGAGCCTGTAGCGTATCAGAACAATGAGGGAGGGTATAAGAGCATCGGCATTCATACAATTTGTTCACTTGTAGGAAACCTCTGAAAGAGCTGCAAATAATCTGTAGAACTGCTTAACCGTAATAGATTTCTCGGATCATGATATTAGTTGCGATGAATCCACATTTGCCTGACATATACCTTGACGGCTCCTGCTATTACTACTACCTTCTGTCACCTTTAGCATCTTTGCTGCTATCATCCATGTCAGACCTGGGTTTCATGGATGGCAGCCACCATCCAACATGAATATCTTATTAGTATGCAGTTACTGAATTTTTTGTCCCTCTGACTACATTAGCCAACAAATTGTGTGTTCCAAACGTTCATTTATGATACTAACATTTTGCATATGATATAGCAAGTAGAATATATATTTTCTTTGATTTATTTAGCAAACCAGAAGAATAAGTCGGTTCTCATTCAAAAACCAGCCAGTTTTTTTACTGATAAAACAAAAAACGCTGTTTTTTCTTTTGTCTCTGCAGATGTGAAGCCCTCTAATGTGCTCATCAACACTCAGGGCCAAGTGAAGATGTGCGATTTCGGCATCAGCGGCTACTTGGTGGACTCTGTGGCTAAAACCATGGACGCCGGCTGCAAACCCTACATGGCAGTAAGCTGCATCTTTTTTCTATTCATGAAATAATCAACTTTCTCTTTATTTTGTTATGGAAATGTATGTGGCCAATGTTACTATGGTGATCTCATCTTTTCACTGACATTTAAAGCCAACCAATAATGCTGTCCTTTTGTGTAGCTTTAGCTAACTTTTAGCAAAAAAATAGAATTGACAGGATTAAAACTGCTTTTGCAGAATGAGACCAGAATACTAATCCGCTTGAGGACTATTTTACATTAAAAATAGGTATAATTTCTTAGAAGTGGGGTAGTTAGTTGCTTTTTTTTTAAGACCAGAATTTTAGTCTTTTTGTATAAAATTTGCGAATGTTTCATCTCTTCACCCCTCAGCCTGAGAGGATCAACCCAGAGACAAACCAGAAAGGATACAATGTCAAATCAGACATCTGGAGTTTAGGAATCACAATGGTAAGGCAAGCTCTCACTTACATTATGTACATTTATTTCTTTTTTTCTTCTTCTTTTTAGTTTGTTTATCTCAACTTAACTAAATACTTTAAGTGATTCTGAAGAGTTTCTTTAAAGAGGAAAGTAAATAGTAAAAAGGTAAAGTGCGATGAAGACTTTCTAAGATATGTGCATTTTTGCATGGAAGACTTTATATCCATTAGATCTGCTGTTAGAGAGGCATTGAATGATGTTTTTTAAAATGAAAACTGCCTTGGAAAACTGGAACTATGTTGGGATTGTAGTACCCTCCACACTTATATTCGGTCCAATATGTACTGAAAATAAAGGAAATATTAAATAAATATTGTAATTTGAGTATCTTTTATTTATTAACTAGGGAATAATGGCCACATTTTCACCAAATCCTTGGTCTTTCACTTATTGATAAGTAGGGCTGCAGAATTTCAGTAATTCCCAAAGGTGCAAACATTTTCTTAGGGGTTTACAGGAATTTATGAGAATTTACAACTACTTATAGGAATAAACTAGGAATTTGAAATATTGAAGATTAGCCTTTAACAGATATTTTGATTATAACTAAGGGATATAAACTCCAACATAATTCTGATTAACACCAACAGATTTAATGCAGGTTAGTATCTTTGCCATGCCTCCAAATTGCAATATGCTTTGTTCCATCATATGCACCAATGACCAAACCCTGGACCTGGACTACTGCGGCTACATCATTATGTAATAAGTTAAATATGTAATAAGTTAAATATATTTTAAGTGTGGTATTATTGTTTAACTTGCAAATATCTACCCATGACAAAATGTTTATAATGTGCCGTGTTCAATGTTTCAATTATCTTTCAAATTTTGCTGCAGATGATGTGGTTTCTCATGTCATCTGAGACATATAGTATTTTTTTTACTTAATGTTAATTGTTTACGTAATTAAAAGGGTGCAGTTTTGCTATTTTCTTTTTGACAGATATATTAGTTTTTACTGAAATGCTTTCATGTGACATGTTTGATGTAGCAATCTATGAAGATATAACTGCTACATTATTTTACCATCCACTGTGAGCTTCTGCTACTTTTCTTGGAAAAGTTTGCACGGCTTCGTGTTGAAGTCTGATATCAATATTCCAGAAAAAAATAACCTGCAGATTGTTGTTGGGTTTTTGTGGGACATTCAAATATATCGGCAACCATTTTTAACACTGACACTGTCACTTATTTTGATCTTTTCATAATAAGAGAAATATTACCAACAATATTGTCTGTTTGCTCACATCCACAGCTCTGCATAAATGTTTGCCTAATCCTCACGTTCACTTTAAGTGTATTAAACGAGTTTGTGTGTGTGCTCAGATCGAGCTTGCCATCCTGCGCTTCCCGTACGACTCGTGGGGAACGCCCTTTCAGCAGCTGAAGCAGGTGGTGGAAGAACCTTCGCCCCAGCTTCCTGCCGACCAGTTCTCTCCTGACTTTGTGGATTTCACCTCTCAGTGGTACGTCTTTATGTTGCGAGTTCCTAAACCCCAGAACAAAATGAATACAAATGAAACAGGAAATAATTGCTTATAGTGTAATTTCTGATAGAATTTTGTACATTATTGTTACCTAAAGATTTAACAATATCTCTGCTGTAAGTTACTTAATTGCATCTAATAAGCTTGGAACAACTGTTTAGAGAACCTAATAGACTTAATAGTTGTACTTCTTCTATTTAAATTGTTTCACTAAAAGAGATATCAGAACATGTTACAGCTGCCAGAGCCAAGGAAAAATCTGCAAAACACTGGAAAATTTGGAATCTCTCCTTAGCTTAAAGTGATGTCAGAATTGCTTGTCAGGAAAACACATCTGAAAACATCCATATAAATGACACAGCTTTATGATTGCAAGATGGTTATCCTTCTCTTGGAGCCTGGCTGTTGACAAATTAAAAACAGGGAGCCAAAAAAATAAACTGAGCTCCTGGACTTGGGCTTTACCAGCAATTAGCGTGTCAAGTAGCTTTGTGCCTGGGTTTTTATGCTTCCCAAGCTGCATTTTCTTTTGTTTATTTTAGAGATCCTCTACAAAATAATTGTTTAAAAAAACATGGGTAAATTTTCCACAAATAGGTGAATCTCTGAATAGTGAACCAGGAATATGTGGAGGTCCATTACCTTATGTGGCTCCGAGCTGGTTCGTCGCTGAGTACTTTCTTTAGCACAGTTAGTACTGTTCTAAATTAATAATGTATTTAAAAAATCTGATTTGATATTATATTGAGGCCACACATTTCTGCTATTTTCTCTCTGCCAATCAGAGAAGAGAGAAGTATTCCCCTGACTGAGCCAGTCTGATAGCAGCCATTCAAATGCCAACGCATCAGTGCTGAGGTCTGATTTGGATCTGTCTCTGTGTCCACCGGATGTTCATTTTTAAACTTGTTTCCTCCTTTTTTAGTTGCTAAGTTACAGATGCAGGTGTTATTGTAGCTGAATGAGCAATAGATGGATTCCTTTTATTATAGAGAAAGGTGTGAAAAGGCTGGCTTTTGCCTATTTTGGAAAGTAATAAAATCAGTAAGTTTTCTTGATGTTGAATTTGTTTTCATTAGGATCAAATCAGGATATGTGAGAAATGTTAACTTTTCACCTTAAGTTAATAATTTGGAATAAATGATCATATATTTCCTGTCAGCTTAAAATCTGCGTGATAATTTCTTTCCTCATTTTGAGGAGCTGAAGAAGAAGAAGGATTTGGTGATTAAATATTTTTGAAGTATAATAAATATACTTCAAAAACCAAAAGTATCAATATATTGACATGCATTTTTCTTATTAATATTTTTTTTAATGCCTGTGTAGCACTTGATGGGTCTGTGCTTTTATTTGAAGAGAAATCTTTTTGCCGCTGTTGTTATCAGCATCAGATTCACTACCGCATCTGCTGTTACTTCTATTTAAACACGCAGAATAACCATTGTGCAGCATTCTGGTTTACTCACTGCATCTTACAACCATCAATCTGAGTATTTCTATATCTGCAGCTCTCTTTCGGTGAATCTTTTCTCTATGAGAAAACATTTTAGTTTCTTCTCTGCTGCCCATTAACCTCTATTGACAGGTAACTTTTTTTTTTCACTCATCTATCAACGGCAAAGAACTGTTTAGGTTTAGTTTCCTCTAAGTTGTAAGGTGCAACCATTAGGTTATCCTCAGTACATCATAAGAGAAAATTAGAAAATTAGGACTTTTCCTTTGATAATGAAATCTATCTGGAGTTTAGAAGACGTTTATAGTTACATTTTAGTTATTCTAATTAGAATAATCCCAAAGAGGGTAACCCTTAAAATTTCCCTTTTTTCTATAAAACATGGCTGTTCAGTGTGATGCATCAAATAATATTAATGCAAAGTTGAGTAGAAGGAAACTGTGTGCTAGTAAAGGGTGCACAAACAGCAGAGATAACTGCAGCCACTTTTTAAACTTGATAAAGAAAAAAAAACTTTTTGAAGACATCTATCTATATTATGTCAAGAAGGGACATCCCACCCCTGTGTGAGAGACTATTATTTTTTACTACAGAAAGAAAGAGAGCTGTTGTTTAGGATATGCAATTGGATTTAGCTATGGTGTGTTTACTGATACGGAAAAATAGTTACTTTTTTGGGGTTTTTGTTTAAACCGACTGGTCAGAGGTTATCAAGTAAAAAACCTCACACATTTTACAATTCACAGAAAACAGGTAATCGTAATAACTACAGCTGTAGGCGTAACTATTTTGTGTTATCCTGTCAGACTCTCCACCCTCACAGAAATTACGGAATACAAATTAATTGTGGGACATTTTTCTTCGCTGGGAAACATAATCTGAAACATAACATAGCTGGATGATACTATTAAGTTAAATAAGTTCCCTCACTGATCACGGCAGACAGGCTGTTTGCTATCCATCAGCTGAAGAGGGTTTCCTCTTTATTTGTCATTTCCTATAAATCAAAACTATGTTGACTATTTAAAGGAAACTTGGCAGCTTTGCTTTTTTTAGGAGAAGCTTTCCACAACCTGTTTTTTGTTGTTTATTTTGTGTGTTTTTAACTTGGAGCAATAACTTCTAACGTTGGATCTTCACCCAAAAATGTACAAAATAATTCCGACAGAAGACGGCGTCAGTGAACCTATTTTCACCTTAATCATTTTCATAGACTAACATGATACATAATTGACCATCAAGAAGGCTTCCACAGATGTGTCTTTATGTATTTTGTGTGGCTAATATTTAAACTCACTATTGCTGCCCATGTTCTCCAATGATCTGCAAGAAATGTACATTTTAGTTTATCTAGTTATTTCCAGTATTATTAAATGTTTTGCTTTATAAAAGAGCAGCAGGTATGTTAGGCATGTATAGCAGGTTTTTACCCTGTAGATGTGGATCTCTGTTTTATTTCCTGACTCCTGCCCTCTGTAGAACCCAGACCGTCATGGTTCGCTCTGGATGTGAGAACTACTTCAGGATTATCCATAACCAGTCCGTTGGTGTTCTGAGTCCAAAATGGCATAAACTATTTGTGATAGAGTCCAGCTCTCCCTGCAGAATGGACGTTTCTTCTAACTCTTCTACTACTTTGAACTGAACTCTGGGCAAGTGGTTTCCCAGCAAAATCAAGTCAGCTGAGATTTACTGGCAGAAACAAGCGGCTGTTCATGTTTCATCTGTTATCGTAGTACTTGGCTCAAATCACTCTTACTTGTTTCCTGTGAAACTGCATGTAAAAGTCTACAGAAACAAATTGTTGCAATTTCTTATATAGTAACTATTTGTTTTGCTGTTGTTTTTTTCCCCCTTTTCCCACAGCTTAAAGAAAAATTCCAAAGAGCGGCCAACATACACAGAACTCATGGTGATTTCTCGCTTTTACTTTCACCTTCTCCCATTAATTTTTAGAGTTTTATTAGTGTTTATTTTCTATTTGTAATGGATTATTTACACACTATTCATTTATGTATGTAGCAAAAATTCACAACATTCCATCTCAATTCACTTTACAGGAAAAGTAATTTCCATTAAATTATACATACATTCCAAATGGGAATGTATTGGCAGGAATCTGGCGATACAACGTATCATGATACAAAGGGGACAATGCAATATATTTCAATTTATCCTCATACTATGAATAAGACAATATGTTCTGATTTTTAAAACTGAATTTAACTGTAGAAAAACCATCCCATTATTCTAAGCACTCCAAACTGTTTCATCCATAGCACATTCAGTTTTATTGCTAGATCTAGTTGATCCACTGCAACCTAGAAGGGGAAAACAGTGACCAACTACTAGTCATGCTTTTAATTTTATGCCAAATTTTTTCTGTCATATTGAATGGTTCAATTCACATTCTTAAAAAGTAAGAATTGATACTTTGCTTTTGAATATTGATAGAATATTGTGACATAAAATATTGAGATATATTGGCGTATTGATATGTTCTTACATCACTAATTCCAAATAATACTTCAGTTCATCAGTGTAATGAGTTAAAATGTTTTCTCTCTGAGAATACCACTAGAGAAGTGATACAAACTACTATCGGTTTGTAGAATTATCTCCCATTACACCTGACTACACAAGGATTCTAATTAATCCAATTCATGGAAATATGTTCAAAAAGGGATGTTTGCACACAAGATAGTCAATCAAACAAAGCATAGAGACTGCACTAAAAAAACACACACCCAAGAAAACCAAACCACATTACACCAAAGTGGTTATCTTGTATGTTGTGGAAGTCATTTATGGCACATTTCACAATAAACACCCGTGCAAAACCTCTGCAAAGAGAAATTATAGTTCGAATAATTAAAAAGAAAACACAGAAAACTTACATAAATATGCATACAAAGTTGTCTGAGACATGAAAATAAACACAAAGGGACCTAGTACAGATTGTTTAATCTAGAAAATAAGATTTACATAGTTACAACCAACATGCAAATTAACCACAACTGTACAAATATAAATCCCCAGAAGGGAATTTTTTTTGTGACAACTTTGACAGAACACAATGTCAACTCAAATTTGAAAACCTTACAATAAATGTTAAAAAAATGTTTTGATTTAAAAATACCTTGAAATAACAAAATATATCACTAGTCACTATCTATTAGTCAAGAAAAAGAAGCAGCTGAGTAATGTAAGAATCAGACACACTGGAAATGCTGATTCACGTGTTGCTATGGTAACTGCCATAATTTTTTGTAGTGGGATGCCGGCAAAGAAACATGAAATTTAAGCTTCGTAGAAACAATCACTTTGTAAACACTATGAGGTTCGTAAACAAATTTCTTAATCCAGGATTAACAGAATTTCTGGTGTCCTTACCTGTAAACATTTGGTCTTTTACAGCCCTGTGTGCAAGTCATGTCAGGTTAAAGAAACCCTTCGCTTTCAGTTTAAAAGAAAAATTTAAAGCCGAAATGTAATGGATTGGAGTTTTTTTGAGTGTGCACTGTGCTCTGGCAGAAAGAAAAACAGGAATCTTATATCTGTCTGTCTGACTCTCAGTGGCATAGTGACATGGTTTAGAATAAAATATTTTCTGAATCTTTTAAAGTATGAAAAAGCTAGTAAAGTATCGAAATACATATCCAGTTTAGGGTTCCTCTGAGCTGTTTGTGAATTGTGTTCGTTTACTCCAGCATTTTTGCTAAATCTATCAAAGCTTTTTAATATGTCATTCTGACACTTTTTACCCCGATCATGATGCATGATGGAGTTTTTTAACATTTGTTTTATACGCTTTTCATGCTAATTTAAAATCATTGTTGAAATGGATTAATAAAGAGAAACAGGCTAAATAGTAATAACTGTGATTCATACTTTTTGCCTTGTTAAATAGTAAAGAGATGATCATACAACTAGAATTTCAATTAACAAAGTCACTGAAAAGATAGAAAGAGAACAGAAAAAAAAAATATAGATATATAGTTATAGATTTTAGTGACAGTTTGGCCACTAGAAGGTGCCAAAGCATTACAGAGAGAAGTAAAAACACTTTTGCAAGATGTGAAATTAAGTGGAGAGGAGAACACCAAACATTTTAAAGAGTAAATTCAGCACTATGAATGCCAAACTGATGCCTGTAGAATACCCACAGAGAAAGTACTAATCTTCAAGAAATAAACAAACTTCAATTTAAAACTAGACAACAACTGGACCAAATGAGCCCCGATTAGCACTTTAGGTGATAATATGGCTTTGTACAATAGAATTTAACATGAAAGACTCACAATGATTTCTAAGTAAGAAATGCAATAATGACGCTTTGTAAATTATGAAAGAAAGGTGTAACTTTTTTTAAAGACAAAAGAAAACTTAGTGAAGGAAACAATTACATCAGAAAAAATGTCTAAACTTTTACAACTGACTATCCTTAACCATAACAAACACAAGTCAACTCAAAATGACAATGGAACTAAACAGAACAAATACCAAGAAATTACATAATAAATCTAAGAAATGCAAGAAATTAAAATATATCAAAATATGTATATTGAACTAGAAATTTGTGAAAAATCAGTGGACATCATGACACATTATCTTCAGTTGTAATGGACACATAGGCTTGACCCTCTGATGACTCCTGATCTCACGTCGACTAACCTGACCTGCATCTCCTCCTTAGCAACATCCCTTCTTCACCTCCCACGAGGCCAAAGGAACCGACGTGGCTAACTTTGTGAAAGTTATCCTGGGGGACTGAGCTCTACATACGCATGGCACGGAGGGAGGAAAACTTTAAATCCCATCCTACAAAAAGCACCTGTCACCCCCCCTACCATTACCTGCAGGTCACCCTCTCACCTCACCAACCCCTCCAGAGTCAGACCAGCCGACATATCGTGGTAACAAGGAGGCGACCCTTCGTGTCCCCTGTGAGGTGGTGGGAAGGGTTGGGGTGACCTCGTGTATATGTGGAACAATTCAAGGTGTCTGTATGCAAAACCCTCCTCTGTGAGCAGATTAGCTTCACCCACCCACTACTCCCAATTTTATAAATGAGCTGACCACGCCATTCACCATCGTGGTCAAGCTTTAGATTTCTCCCTGAAATCAGTGGAAGATGTGCAGAACGTATAAAAAAATGATGGATGATGTAACGCTTTCTGTGTATAATCTAAATGTTTGCCTACTCAAAGCGAAAGTTTTGCATCAGATTATTAACTGACTGCATGTAAAGAATATATATCTGGTAGCCACAGATGGCCAATGATGAGCAGCTGTAGAGCCTGATCTTGTGGTCACTAATAGGTACTGCAGTGCAACTGCTTTCCTCACCAATGACATCTACCTACATGTTTTAGGCTCTTGGCTGCCTCTGAGTGTATGTGATGGTGTGCGTGAACTGATGGATGAGTTAAAAACGGCTGCAGGTGGAGCTAGAGCATGAATGGTGTCCGTTTGATTTGCAGTCACAGCGAGAGGTTGGTTGATGCTCTGATACAACTGCTTTTAACCATTTTAGGCCATTGAGCTGCAACAAATTAACCAGATTTAGTAATCAGAAAACTTTATTAATAACTTTCATTAGACAATCACTTACTTCATGTTCACTTCTAAAGGAAAATTAGAAAGAGCTGCAAAAATGGTCAGTGTCTGTTGACAAGCAGCAATAACATAAAGCAACAGACTAATACTGTATAATGTCTTGTATTATCTGATGAGGAATATTTGCTACAGCTGCTTTCCTGCGCTAAGTTCTAAGTCTTTTACCAAATCTCTTTATTAGGCCTGAACCACTTTGAGTGGCTGATCATTACCTGTGTTGCCATATTTCAGCTTTAATGTGCATTTTAATATAATTTGAGCATTATATCCTTAAACTAAAAATGCACTCTGAATGCACAGATCTCCGTCAAGGTGCCACTGCGAACATTTCCGGAAAATTTAATTAAAATCCTTCTGAAACTTTTGAGTTATGTTGCTAATGCTAACTAACCCAAACAAACAAACCCTGGCAAAAGCATAAACTTCTTGGCAGAGGTAGAAATACCCATTTTAAACTTGGTTTATTTTTTTTGGGGGGGAAAGGGTGGATCTGTTAAATGCAGTTGAATTAATCAGAGATTTAGTGAAGCTTTAACCTGCTGATGCTAGCTTTAGCAGATGCCTCTTTTTAATTACTTCCGTTTAAGAGCAAATGTGTAAGTCATTGGAATTATTTACTAATTTGGAACCTTGATGACTTAATGCTCTGCATGAGTAGAAGATATTGAAAAAAACTTTCCAGCCTTCCTGCCTTCTGTTGGAAGTCTTGCTCTGTTTAAAAGAAGCAGCTTGAACGAAAAGCTAACTACCCCGCGTAGAAAAATGCAGTTAACAGTCTGAATAACTTGCCCCTTTTCCACTCTTCTGATTTAATTCTTAAATACATAACTGAAATGGCTTACTTTTAGTCTTCATCTTTCAGTAACCGCATCAACTGTGAAGTGTTTGTGCATCCTAGTCGTACTTAAATGTGTTGCCTTCCCTTATAAGAAAATGCTTGGGTTTTTAAGTTTCCAACTGTCCCATCACTGGTCAGTCTCACTTAAGATGAAAATCATCATACTCTGGTTATTTGTTTGATGCAGCTCCTGATCTTTTGTAGAATCACTGAAATTGTCTTTACAATAATACTCCAAAAGCAACAAGGTTTGCCCGCTTTATTTCCAAAGTTTGTGCTTCACGTGATCCTTGTTTGAGTTGCATAATAAAATATAACTGTCTTGTACAACACATAGTACAATAGAACAACACATAACAATAATAATCCACTACCTGCTTCTTTCATTTACCAATTCCTTGAAAAATATTTATTGTTATTGTAAAAAGGGGCCAGCACTAAAGAAGTCAGAGGAGCCTCTAATCAAGCTCACTTTTGAGCAGAAAACTAGATATTTGTCCAAAAGCCCTCTTTTTTTTTGTGGGTGTCTAATAGGTTTTGCACCTCTTTCTTTGAGTGCAAGGTAACCTCCTGAAGATCATATGCCTCTGCCTGCTGGATAGTGCCCAATAATTTGTGCTTAGTTTCAGTTTAAGCAAGCTATTTAGCACTTTTGCCATAAATATTCTCTACTCCTAGTTGATGGTTTTTCCGGTCTTGGTCTTGAAGCTCAAGTAATTTGCTGTGACAGTTTAAGCAAAGGGAAACCAAAACATTGTCTTGTATTTACACAAATAATAAAAAAGTATTATTTCTGATACAGAAAGGCCATAAAAGTTATAAATACACCCTTGAAGGAACAGTGTTGGAACTATTTTATTTCCTCACCTTTCGTGAGGCCTAAACCAGGGAGTCTTGTCCTTCAGTTTGATTTGTTGCAGCTCATAGTCTTGTTAAAGCTGGATGCAGTCGTCCAAACCTTCACATGCTTTTTTTCAGTGTGACTTTGTGTGTCACACGGGAATATTGTTCCATATCCTCCTTGTTTTCTGTACTGAGCCAGTCACAAACCTGTCAACTCCATGCTCAACGTAAAAGGAACTGGACACTGTTGCTGTTATTGTTGTTAATACTATATTAATGTTATTATTTAGGTCCAACTCCCCACCCTCCAATACATCTTAAATACATATTAACTGCAGTTATTCTTATTTATTACAACTGCTGTGTCCTTTTGATGACTTGAGCGATCCATTAGAGACTCTTCTTCACTTGCGTCTGTGGGCTGCGTATGTTTTTGTCGTGTTTTTCTTGGCTCAAAAAAGGTAAATGCTTTTAAAATGTAACTTTTATGCCTTCTATGTGCCTCTATAATGAAAAAAGAAATGTCTAAGAAAATATGGATGATGCAGGGATGGACTCCCTCCCTCTCCACACGCTGCATGGCATCATACTCTCACTCCCTGACAGCTTTGAGGACTGTGTGTTTCTTTGTGTTGTTACTCTTGCTGTAGCTTGAGGGTGTTCGTATTTGTGCCTGTTGTTGCCTCGGGGGGCTTCTGAGGGCAGAAGATTGGAAGATGGTGTTGGAAATTGCAATGAAACTCTGGCCTTATCTTTATCCTTTAAACTCTCTTTATGTTTAGTCTTTTTTTGTTGAGCTTGTTCTACTTTGTAGCTCATTCTGGAATCTAATGATGTGATTTTATGCACTGTAAGAAATGCGGATTCTTTGGTCTTTAGAACCATCTTTCTGCCCTCGGTTCACTTCCTGTCTTTCATTTTGTCTTGAGGTTTCCTGTTTTGTTGCAGATTAAAATCCTCCCTCCTTTCACCTCATTACCTGGTCCTAGCTTGACGCAGGTCCCATGACCTTTAGTTTATAGAACTTCTGGAAGTGTTCTAACAAAGTCCTCTAGTCCTCTAACAAACTGTCGTCCTCCTGTTTGTTCCGGCTACAAAGCGTTGGCTTCTGATGATGCTAAGAGGCAGAACAATTAGAACAGTTGATGTTTTTGTGTTTGTATAGCTACCCGTCAAGACGAATCAGACAGCTAGCGGGTGAGCACACCAAGGGCTCCCTCATTACTACATTTCCATGACAAAATTAGCAAAATTCAAGAATTAATTTGTCAAGTTGTACAAAAAAAGTAAGATTTCCTAAATATGACCAAAGAGGAGCATACCAGGATCCTTTGATTCATCGTCATGTGACTGTGATGTTTTCCGCGTGTCTTAAGTGCCTAATGAAACTTTTCTGTTACACACTTAAAATTAAACACTTCTCTGTGTTCAGACAGGACATTTTAACACTATCTTAGTCCTTCAGTTTTTCTGCTGAATCCACTGACACTGCATGTTGCTGGGATTTTTTTACACTGTACTAAGGGGACACAATCACAATATACGGAAAACCAGCAATCAGTCGTTGGAGTTGCTATGTGTAGACTGTGGGATTTTAAAGATAGGTAGAGAGCTGGATATTCCAATGGTTTTCTATTGTTTTCATGCTTTTGCTACTTGGATTCTCATGGAATAACCTTTCTTACATGTTTCAAAAATGCTCAGTTACACCAGTAGATGTCAGAATGTTGACTGTAGCTGACTAAAATTAAAGTGAAAACAATATGTTTGTTATTGTAAACATTTTTTACAGTTACAGTTATGACTAAATCAATTATTTAAATAAAAACTGTTTTACTAAAACAAATAATGTAATATAATTTAGTTTGTTGTCTTTGTTCATAAGGCTTCAAGTCTCGAACACAGTAAAAATTTAAGTATATAAAAATAATTTAATTGAGATTTAACATACATTTTTTCTTTAATTACCTATTTATAAAGGTCGCATGTAGAATTTAGTGACATCTATTGATCTTAATTGCACATTACAAAACTCAGGAGTTCTTTTTCCAGAGTTAATGCAATTTTACCCCATCTATCTTAATTGAAAGCAGCAGTTCTTTTTCTAAGAGGCTCTGCACCTTTTGCAATCCAGCAAGCCATAAGCCCCAAGCTCCAACATAGATTTTTTTTCCTTGAAACAATTAGCTTTAATCAGTCTGAATAAAAACAAATATGGCTAACTTTTTTAAATATCATGCCCTATTTCTGGTTTAAGGTGAGTTTAAATGACTCACATTTTTAGTTGCAGTAATTAGGTCACTTAAAAAAAATTACTATTATCCCCTTGAAAAATCATTAATGAACTTCAACATCCAGTCATGATTACTGCTAGACCTGTTGAATCAAAAAATAACTTACAATACAACCAGTGTGACAACATAAAGTAGGCCATGATGACTCAAAAGCCGCATCTTGCCTCAAAGTTTAGAAACTCCTGAACAGATGGGGGGGTTCCTGTATATCACTCAGATTTGAATGGGCTAGAAAGATTTTAATTTAAGACTTTGGAACTTCAGTGAATCACAGTGAGGGCCATTACACAAAAATCCAGAAAACATGGAAGTGAGGGGAATTTTCCCTGGATTGGCTGCGTTCCAAAATTAGTCCAAGAGTGCAATAACTAATCATCCAGGGGGTAAACAATGTGCATCTAAATCAGCACAGGCCTTACTTGCATCAATTAATAAAATACCTGTCGTCTTAACATCTTAAGGCTCACAAAGACTTTGTAAAAA